>OX421854.1:17500-1327500 GCA_949127965.1 Pandemis corylana | reverse complement strand
GAGGATTGCAGATGCGTTGCCAGCCTAGAGCTAGAGGGCTAGGATAAAATATTATACCTCTTGTGCCAGTAATTTCATCGGCTGTCTTACTCTCCACGCCGGAACACAGCAGTGCAGCACTGTTGCTTGGCGGCAGGATTAGCGAGTAAGACGAGGTCCTACCACCCGCCAAAAAGATACAACCAGTACATGCATACGTACATATATATAACACGTTTTTATCCCTTACGGGGTAGACAGAGCCTAAGGTAACAAAACCTATAGGCCACGTTTAGCATGATTCAGGGCGCATAGTTGGAAAGGGAAATCAAAATAGCGATGTGTTGCTAGCCGCATTGCCTATAACATGATTCCTAAGACTGTCGCCCATTCCCTCGATGGGCTTTTACCATCAGCGCGGGAATAGGAGCAACTGGTAAATTCTATGTTTTTTTCTTTACTCCCAGACCAGCATGGAAGAAATACAACCAGTGCCGGTGGCAATACAATGGTAACTATTTTCAAACCATCCTCAAACAATGCTAAGACAAGACAGTGCGTCAGAGCGCTCGGCAGCGTTTAACGACTTTACAAAAACCTCGTTACTGAAACGCCGTGGACAGCTAATTTTTTCAGCCAGTGTTATGAAACGTAAAAATATGAAATTTACGATAATGCTCCACACTCGCCGCGAACGAGGCGGTAAATAATAAAAAAAAAACACCTGCGAGGCGGCGTGGGAGTCGCGTCGCGTCCCGCTGCGAAGGGCGGTTGTGGCTTATTACAAATACAGCAACAGAGCTTTACGAGTAGAGTTACTCAGAAAAAATGGAACCCTAAGTTTCGCCCATACCGTATGTTACGCGGAAACTATAAAACCGGAGATATATGGTAACCGTTACATAAAAAAGAAAGATAGAAACCATTTAGGTATTCTCTTTTGAAAGACACACAAATAGAGCAAAGAATTATACAAAAATGTATCATAGAACACAGACATGAAAATAGATCATCAATGTATTAATGAATAACGTCTTCGCAAAATAGAAACGGTCGCTGGCTCAGCATTGTGCTGAGGTGTGTTAGACACTTGCCGCACTGATTTTCAGCCAGTACCGTCTGTCTCATGGAACGATACACAGATAAATATGTATGTATAATGTAGTTCATAAAGTAATAACATAATATACGTAACTAAATAAATAAAATAAATAATTTACAATAAGCAAAAATAAAAAGAAGGGAAATCTGAATTATTTAAAAACAACAGGCTGGCATGATATGAATGTACAAGTGGACTACTGGCAAGTGTTGGTACACCTGATTTTATCTGGTTCTGTATGTTGTTATCTATGGTAAGATATTGAAAAAAGATGTGTGTTTCATAAAGTCTAGAAAATGCTACTAGAAAATGCTAACAGTCTTCTATTGAAAGATATTATTTCCTAATATTGAAGAGCTTAGAAAGTTTCCGTGTTTCATAATGGACAAAACCATAACAGCAAGGATTTTTGGAGCGTCAATAAGTGATCCTTCAGCTTGCGCTTGAAGGTGCGTTACATATTTATTTATTAAGTCTGCCATCCCCTCTCACCACATTAGGCCCGGAGTTTTACAGAATTATCTTCGGTGCAATTGTGTGGCAAAAATTACAATGCCAAAAATCCACCCTTCACTGCCAATACACTACAGTAGGTCACGTCGTACAACACGTCGGCCAGTCACATTTTCAAGTCCCTTAAAATCTTAAACTTCTGCAATCGTAAATTCGGTCAAATTATTTCTCATATCGCATCAAATTGATCGTAACCTTTCTTTTGAACAGGCCTTTTTGCAATAAAACCCATTCCCATCACCATAACCCGCTGATTCACGAGCTAGCAAAAGACATAGTGCTTTCACGTCAGAGGAAGACTTAAAGAATATCCGCGACTACGACCGCGAAAAATTCGGTACGGTTGATATACGACCGCGTGCGCAGACAGCTGTAGTAAGCACGATGCTAACGAAGATGATTCACTGTCTAGAAAAACGCTCGTGTTTTAAATATTTGGCTATTCCGACGTTGCGAACCATTATGTATTAATTTAGCCTTGTCTTCTTCATCGTAAGCCAATAGACCAGAAACTGGATTTTACAAACTGAAAACCAGAACAAAGGTTAACTGGAAGAAATCCCTTTTAGGGATAAGTTTGGCTTTGTGCATTTGTGTTGTACGGCCGGGAATCGAACCCGGATCCTAACCTATGTATCTTACCTTACCTGATATGGGTGGTGCAGGGGTGCACGCATCCCGGATTGATAAGGAGTCGGGTGCGATTCCCGGCCATAGCTTTACTTTTCGATTTTTTCCATTTGTGTTCTGGTTTTCAGTACATTTCAATATCAGAATTATAATTTCTTAACTGTCGGATTAACCGTAAAAATAAATACAAAATTCGGGAAATAAAATTCGCAATTCATTGATAAAACCATACGTAGTTTCTTACCGCCAATTTGCCTATTACAATCGGAACGACCGAGGATTGGTTGCTCACCAAGAGCTAATAGGCTACAAACCCATGAAAAAAAAAACTTGTGAAATGGACCAGCGTGAATGAAGCTTAGAAGGCTGTTACTGTGTCATAAAATAACTCTGAGCGCTATGCCGTTATTTCTGAGCTGTACATTTATGAAATTTCTCAGGTACAAGCGAGGAATTACGACTAATTATTAACTAACGGCGTTTTTATAGCTTATAGATGATTAAAAATAAATGTCGAAAAACCTAGTGCCGCTTTAAAGTGGTGGTGCCGGAAGTTAGTGCATTTTTTTTTTTCAATGTATGAGAAAAAATCTGTACCGCTCAGAAATGACGGAATAGCGCTCAGAGTTACTTTATGATAGAGTAACAGCCTTCTAAGCTTCATTCACGCTGGTTCATTTCACATGTTTTTTTTGTCCATGGGCTTGTAGTCTAGAAGATAGAATTAATATTTTTAGTAAATTGACCTCGCTATAAAACTAATCTGCGTCCAAGTGGGCCGATCTAATTCGAAACAGAGGAGCAATAAATAGAGTAATTGCACGCTAGACAAATGTAAACTTATATTTAGCGCCGCACGTCCACGAGAACTATAATATTTATAATGATCTCGCGCATATTGACACTGAGATATGACATGAACATAACTAAAGCACAAGGTACGCTCAAAATGCACCTCTTGTCCGCGTCCTTAGGGAGTACAACAAACGTTTCCACAGTGTTGACCTCTTTGACTGTAGTAAAGCGACACTAAAAAATCGTATTCGAATGTTCTTAATCAAAAATTGCTAGATCGTGGTGTTATTGTATTGGTATTTGGAGGATCAGAGGTGGTTGAATAAATAAGCAAAAATGTTTTATTATAAATAGGTGATTCGACTTTGGAGTAAAACAAGTATACATGCATACACACACATACACATACACACACACACACACACACACACACACACACACACACACACACACACACACACACACACACACACACACACACACACAATGTCCGTGGATATTGTATTTTAGTTAGAGTATTTATTTATGTTATTTGCTATTTGATAGTGTTTATGTAAGTTTATTGGTTAAATTTTATTCCGTTATTTATATATTATTTTATTATATTGTATTGGTTTTATAATGTATTGTACTTTAGTTGTTAATTTATTAAGTATTAATACTACTTATTTGCGCATAATGACTGCTTGCCTTTTTGTTGTCAACTATTCCTTTCTGTAGGTTAGCTGGAAGAGATCCCTTCTTAGGGATAAGTTCGCCTTTGTACTTTTTTGTCTGAATTTCTGTATTTTTTTAAAATTTTATGTGCAATAAAGAGTTTACATACATACATACATACATACATACTCACTCACTAACAATATAGTTTTTTAGCTTGATTTTTTTTGTTTCTGTGTTAGTTTTAAGTATGCTTCGCTCAACTATATTTCTGTGGTCATCTGTTATTGGCTTTTTGTTTAGTACCTAAGTCTCATTACAATGTACTGTATTGCTGTTGATGCCCCAAATAAAATAAAATAAAATAAATAAATAAAGTGGGTGACAGAAAGGCGAGTAAGTTCGTATACTTACGGCTCGACGACTTACCTCCGCGTGTGGTCAAGAGCTGCGGTTCGTTTTTGGAAACGTTCAAGGGGAAGAGCAGTGCTTGGTCCGATGCACCCTCGGCATCGGTTAATGATTTCCTGGCAGATTCTGAGGGATATCATTATCCGTTGGCTAAGAGCCTGACAGGAGGGGGTCTTTTGACCGTGTTCTACCGTACAACGTTGCCGATATTTTAGTCACAAGATTTTTTAATACCACTGTATTTATTACTTTGACATTGGCGAAATCATCGCATCGATCGATGGGGTCATATTAAAAAAAGAAGAATAAGACTTTACTCGCCCGTCTCACCTACCCTACAAACCGCATAAGACAAATACAATAGCGACACATTGTTATCGTAAAAATTGGGTGTATCGTCGATATACAGGTGCATAAATCGATACAGCCAACATGTCAAATATATGTGTTAATATTGCATGTGGCACAAAAGTGTAGATGTTTAATTTTGACGTTTCAACATGAAAACTCAATAGTTGAGCGCTTAAAAAAAACAGAATTTAACAATTTTGGGTTTCTTTTACTCAGAATCGTTTACCCTCGATCTTTATATAAGAAAAAAGGTGTCCCAAAACTTTCATTCCATAAGTCACTTTTATGTTCGTCGTTTTTTTATATGTATGGAACGTGACGTATAGGAGAAAAAAATCTATTGTAAAATCTGGGACTCATGTTTTCTTGTATAAGAGTTGTCGACAGGGTAAACGATTCTTAGTAAGAACCCAAAATAGTTAAATTCTGGAAAAAAAAATATGTAGACTTTTTTTTGGAAAACGTTCAGTTACACAATAATAATATTAATTGGCGAAAATCTTTAAATTTTATTTATTATTATAATTTGTATTTGCTTCTCCTGGGCTGGGAGCAAAGAAAAAACAGAACATAGGATAAAGACGTGATTTATGTATGTATTGAATTACTTAAATTCGCATGTGTGCGCATTTTCCTAGCGATATTTTCTTTCACCCCGAAGCAATACAATTAATTAATTATTACGTTTACCTCTACATATTACTGTCTTGTTTACAAACAGACAACGAGCTGTTAATTGTGGAGTAGGTATTTAACGATGCCAAATCTATTTTGGTGCCGCTTAAATGTGATTTAGTAAAAGTCTCTCTTACGGTTAAGCGGTTGCAAAGCAAAGATTAAAAGCCCTGCTTTTATTACTTGTTAATTACGATCTGTTTACACGCGATGTTTTAAATGCGAGTTAAATAGATTATTCAACGAACTAGGAAAGGTAACATCAAAAAATCGGAATCCAAAAGCTTATTGGTTACTTACTTGACATGAAATGTATATTTCATATTTTTAATTTCTTTTTCATTTCATTTCTCTTCGACATTGGAGACATCTCATCATTAATTTGTTTGACGGTGGAGGCGTTTTATACATCTCTACTATAGATTAATATAATTTAGGTAAGGCTCGGGGACTTTATACATCCCTTTTATAAATGTATTTAATTTAAGTAGAATTTAAGTATTCTTACTGTATTTTATTTTGAAAAAATGACTTTCTACCAAGTTTCTTGCGGCGCATTCTTCTTGGCAATGATGGTCTTTCCGAATGCGCTGGTAGTTTCAAAAAGACGTGTAAAAGAGCCCTTGACGGCCAATTTGCAAAAATAAATTTTCATTTTCATTTTCAGTGAATAGATAATGACTAGTGATTGGAAATGTTGACAAAATATGCATAAATCGTGTCCGATTATTTCGCTTTATAAATAAATAGAACTTGTATCAGGTTTTCGATTTTGTGGCGCTACGCAGGTTGCAGATATCGAGTTGGTTCCAGAGACCAGCGTGGAAGAAATACTTAGTTAAATGACTATTATATAAGAGCCACACTTTATTAAAGCCCTCATCATGTACCACTAGCTCAAACTATAAACGCACACAACACCTGAAGCTTGCGTAATAACTACTTCCATCGTAAACAAAAACAAATCATAAATAAACGGCATCATCCTGCGGCCAGATTGAAGAATATATTATATAATAGCAGTTATATAGTAGCTGTATAATGGCCATATAAGATAGTGGAGCTATTATGCAGCTATATTTGTGTGCGCCTACGTCTATCAGAGTCGACCCACTGCCATTACTGCAGTCTAGACAGAAATAGACGCTCGAGCCCCCACTTATTATGAGTGAATAGAACGCTATCCGGTGGACAGATAGAATATTCGCGACTGAGACTGCGCAGTGGCAGTATCCGTATTTTTTTTCATTTCTCAGGTTCCGTACCCAAAGAATATACACGGGATCGTATTACTAAGACTCCACTGTCCGTTTGTCTGTTTAGCAAGACAATACAGCCTTTTTTATTCCGTTTCGCTACAATTTCAGTACATTGTGTAGACTTTTTTTTATAAATTATCGCGTAATTCGGCGTGCCTCATGGCATAGGCCTCCTCCATTTATTGGAGGGTTTGGGCTGTAGTTCCCACGCGGGCCCGGTGCGAATTGCTTCGCAGATCTGTGGTTTCCTCACGATATTTTCCTTCACCGAAAAGCTCGTGGCAAATTTCATATGTAATTTCGCACATAAATTCCGAAAACCTGGTGCGAGCCGAGGTCCTTCCACCCGCCTTTATGGGGAAAGGCCGGAATATCTTTCTACCTCCAGGGGTGCATTTTCAAAATTTGATGAATCGGTTCATACTGTTCAGGGCTTGTAGAAGTATGCATGTATGTATGTAAACTCTTTATTGTGCAAAATAAACAAGACAAAATACAATTGACAAACACTGAGATACATGCACAAAGGCGGACTTATCCCTTTAAGGGATCTCTTCCAGTCCTTTGAGTGGATGAAAGGAGTATTAGGTGGGTGTGTCGTGGCTCACAGCATCTTCTTAACTTTTTGGAAATACTCCTATTGTGCTTTTTATTGCACTAGCTGTTGCAAGCGGCAATCGTTTATCTCTGTCCCACGGGAACTATGAAATTATCCCGGATAAAAAAGCAGTACGCTTCATTTCACCCGTCTGCGAACGGTCTCATCACAGCCTCGTAAGAACTGCAAAAGGTTAAAAAGGAAACGATCGCCGCAGGACGCGCAGGCGCGATAAAACATGCTGTGACGTAATTGCTGGCTTCATTGAAAAGCATACCTATGAAAAAAGGATAACCATTCAAAAAATAAAAACACGCAAAAAAAAACTTACAGTTTAAGAAACTATCCTTAAAAGGTAAAATAAAAAAAACCAATAGACATATACATACACAAACCACGTCTATATCCCTTTCGGGGTAGACAGAAGCTAAGGTAACAAAACTTAAACGCCACGTTTAGCATGATTGTGGGCGTATAGGTGGAAAGGGCAATCAAAATAGTGGTAGGTTCTAGCCGCATCGCCTATAACATGATTCCTAAGATTTTCGCTCATTCACTCGTTGGCTTTTACCATCTGCGCGGGAAGAGAAGCAATTGGTACATTCTATGTTTTCTCTATATTCCCAAACCAGCATGGGAGAAATACACTAAATATGCCAAATTGCCTTTTACATCCCTTTGTCTTTAGGTCTTTACAGACTTTAGGCCATACATTCCGATAAAATTGCTGATAAGAATTGATGAGATTGCTTCCATGCTAGTCTGGGAGTAAAGAAAAAACATAGAATGTACCAGTTGCTTCTCTTCCCGCGCAAATGGTAAAAGCCCATCTAGGGAATGGGCATAGTAATCATGACTTATAGGCTTCGACTTATAGGCGATACGGCTAGCAACCTATCATTATTTTGATTCTCCTCTCCACACGCTCGCAATCATGCTAAACGTGGCATTTAGGTCTTATTATTTGCGCTGGCTGCAAGGCCAGCATTATGCTGAGATGGGACCATTTCGTGATATATGTCCTTATGTTTTTTACCTCCTTTTCTTGTCTTTGTAACCATTATCTATATCACGAATAAATGTTTTCTTTCTTTCTTTCTTATTACCTTAGGCTCTGTCTACCCCGTAAGGGATAAAGACGTGATATATGTATGTATACAAATAATGCACGTTTGCGTCTTGAGTGCACGCTGCACATAGCATTTTGCCGCTGCCCGCCGCTCAGGGGCGTGCAGTGGATTTTGACAGAGGGTACGCGTATTGCCAACAAAATCCGTATTGGTACGAAGCGTGTCGGGCACATTTACGTATGCTTACAAGCACTGCTTATATGCCTGTAAGGGATGAACGCGTCTGCCGCCGCTCCACTGGACACTCGTCACTTAGACCTTAAATCTGTCATGGTAAAGGTTCTTACTGTATTGGCTACGGTACCCTAAAAGTAAGAAAAAATTACAATTTTTTGCTAACTTTTTACGCTTCACGGCCGTACCTCTTACCAAGGTAGTAAACTATTTTAGGCGCATATACTGACAGACGAAATGACAACGCCGCGTTAAATGTTTATTGTGCCAACAGAATAAAGACAGCTTATTTTTGCGAGTGCCGTTAATTGACAATAAAAAATATGAGATATGAGTCGACACTGATATGTTTTTTTTTCCTTGCTTTTTTTCTATTCTGTGCTTGGTTTATTATGTTGTTAAAAATAAATATAATGTTACATCAACAAAGCTCACTAACATAATTATATCATAAGGCATGCGTTCTCAAGAAGTGAAATGTATATTTCTTTTGAGATTTATAAAGTTTCTTTAACTTCGTTAAAGTTTCTTTAAGTTCGTTTGTCTTTTAGTTTTTTATATGGGAAACGGACCTGGGAGTACATACTACCCCAAATCCTTAACGATCTACCAGATAGTGTATACAAAAATGTTTATGAAAATCCTCAGAAATGTAAAAAAATACTTAAAGCATTGTTTTTACCGGTAAACAAAAGTAAACCTGTAGAGTAAGATACTTGTAGCTTGTAGTGAGAGACGGACGAGCCGCACCAGCTCTCATGCTTACTAGGTAGGTAGGCATGAGGGCTGATGTGGTTTCCTGAGCTCTATATTGTGTGTCATAATATTAAGCGACGCAGCGACAGATAAACCAGATATGGTTTTTGTTCGCTCCTTTTCAAATTGTTTTTTTTTTGTGTACCACTTATGTTTATGAATAAATAAATAAAAAATAAAAAAAAAAAACCCCAATATACGAATGTCTGAACATGGGAAACTTGGTGTTATTTATTTCCTCCGCAGTTCATTAGGGGTTTTTGCGTCTTTGAATCTAAATTTCTAAGCGACATTGAAAATTAGAACGCAGAAAAATCCGAAAAGTAAAGCTATGGTCGGGAATGGGACCCGGATCCTCGTCATTCATTGATGCGTGCTTACCGCTACACCACCTATAGCAGGTGAGAAAGTCTTCAAATTTTTCTATCTGTACCAGCCAGTGTTGCCAGGTCGCTTCCCTTGAAAATCACATTGGCATCCCTAAAAAGTTCCATTTTTGGTAGAAAAGTTCCATTTTCATTTAAATCTTCGGGAACGAGCTTTTTTTTTTACCTCATCATAGGAATTAGGAATAATATTTTTGTTTATAGTGTTAATAACAGGAAAAAAATATCTTTTTCCGGGACCTTAAAAGTTCCGAAAAGTTCTGAAAAGTTCCGAAGTTCCGCGGGGGTGTCAAAAGTTCCGAAAAACGGAAGAAACGGAAACACTGGTACCAGCAGTCACGTGCCTGACCTTGTTACTATGCGAATATTTCGCTTGTTCCCCGTACATAACTATTTTACATTACTAGGACATTCTAAGGTAAAATAAAGATAATTTCTAAATTAAAACAAACATGTTCGCTGCTTAGCCCTCCGCACCTAAACTTAAATTAATCCAAATTAATCATCCTACATTGGTTTTACCAGTGCCGGTTATGTAACTTGGTTATGTACAGGAAACAAGCAGATTTTTTGTCACCAAGCGTTATCGGTTTGAATGATGTGCATGTCTTTGAATCTGGCAAAAAAAAAACAAAAAATAACGGTGTGATAGATGTATTGATAATTATAGTATGCATACTATAGAGAAAATACTAAGTTAAGATCGGCGCTGAAATATCTCTACTACTTTTTGAGAATTAGAAAAATTTACTGTCCCTTTCGGTGACCCGCTCATCCGCCGTCTTTCTATTCTACGTAGAGTCATTCGGGGTAACAGCACGCGGTGGGTAAAAGTACGCGGTGGTCCGATCTCCGACAGGGGTGGGGGGGCCGAGGTCTGTGTTTGTAAAACAGAGTGGCGCTACTGTCGCCGTTTAGGAGCCACACGCCGCGCCGACGCAATCTTAGTACTGGTCGCGACACGTCGCCGAATATTTGTAGCACGCTTATTTCGTTTAATTTTTGTGCCACGGAAAAGTGTGCTGTAGTTAAATGGATAGCTCTGTGCCAGTAAGTCTACTATATTTCTATTGTTCA
Source organism: Pandemis corylana (assembly GCA_949127965.1). NCBI lineage: Eukaryota > Metazoa > Arthropoda > Insecta > Lepidoptera > Tortricidae > Pandemis > Pandemis corylana. The sequence continues at coordinate 1,317,007 of OX421854.1, read as the reverse complement.
TTTAATGTAGTTTTTATGTAAGTTTATCATATTCGTAAAAAGTATTTAACGTGTGTGTTGTGACTGATTATTTGGTATATTTGCCGATTGGGGTAAGAGTACGAGATTAATAGTACGCACGCGTACTTACCCCCGTTGCGTACTTATACCCCAAATGAAATAAAAATATCAAAAAAAAATCAATCTTTCAGAATACACCAAAATGCCGAGAAATTACATAAGGAAGGCCCCTGAGCGGACCCTCATCTCAGATGACCAAATAATGAAGGCGAAAAACATCGGGTCAAGAGTACGCATTGGAAAAGTTTTCAGTTAAGCCTATGTAGGGCTAAAACTAATTAATCTTGATGGAAAATTTTCTTAAATAGTGAAAATTTATTGAATATTCTACAGATTTAATATCATAACATGCCAATTATACAATTCTTTATAGGTCTGGGAGGCCATCAAAAAAAAAATGCGTGCTCTTGACCCGAATGACTGCGTACGTTTACCCCGCGTGCGTAACTTTACCCTAAGACTTGCGTAATTTTACCCACACATCGGGTCAAGATTACGCATTGGAAAAGTTTTCAGTTAAGCCTATGTAGGGCTAAAACTAATTAATCTTGACGGAAAATTTTCTTAAATAGTGAAAATTTATTAAATATTCTACAGATTTAATATCATAACATGCCAATTATATACTTCTTTATAGGTCTGGGAGGCCATCAAAAAAAAAGTGCGTGCTCTTGACCCGAATGACTCTATATGAAACTCCATAATAAAATTAAGTTTTTCTAGAAAGAGATAGAAACAAAACTTTGATAGAATATTATCTCGGTTGTTGTTGTAGTTATTTGTTTTAAAATGAGCTTTTAATGTGGCTATGAAAAAAACATGAATATTCCCTATTGTATCTTTCGTACATTGGTTGATCTTCAATTTTAAACACATAATTACAATTAAAAACTTTAAAAGAGTGTTCAGTTAAAGTAACTCATCCTGAAAAAAAAATTAAGTATTCTGAAATAATTTTAAACGTACACATTGGTATCATAAGATTCTTACTGTGTGGTCTAGACAGAGACGGGTAGTCTATCTCGCGCGGGACACAGCTCTCGCTCGCACTCGTGCCAGCCGTGTAGTTATCTAGAAAGAAAACATTCCCAACTTCAAACTCAAACCGCCATCTGCAACTTTAAAATGGAACTACAATATGTGGCGCCGCCACTCCGTAGCCACCAAATAACGGAAAACGTTGGAACTACTTCAGTTTCAGTTTCAGTTGAAGCTTTACGCCTTTGTTTTAGGCGCCGCTGTCAGATGGCGTTGATAACGAATAATAAGGTATTTTGAAGTCTCTTCACAATAACGTCAAGTCTCCATACAAAATTAACTATTATTTTGAGCGTTTTCCAAAAAAAAGTCTACACAATCAATATTTACAGAATTGAACAATTTTGGGTTTCTCTTACTCAGAATCATTTACCCTATCGATCCTGCAGAGTGCAAAGCGGGTGGGGGGGGGGGGGGGGGGGGGTGTTGTAGCCTAGACGATCACAGCGCTCGCTACGGCTAAAATTGTCATTTTTGTCGCTGACTTGAGCTGTCAAATCCATATTGCAGTAAACATTTTCTAATCGTTTTTGAGATAAAAATATGGTCCTGGTAAGATGTGTTGTTGTGAATTGTAATAACACCAAGAAGAATAGCGACTGTAAATTTTACCAATTTCCAAGACCATGGTGGAAACGAGACCAAAGAAATAAGTGGATATTTGCCGTAAGAAAAAAAAAGTAAGTTACCTAACCTCTAAAATTTTACTTAAAGTACGTTATCATTTGATACAAGTATTCAATTGAAAAGTTACGGTGAATTGTAATATAGTAAAATAACACAAGATTTCATTAATATTTTTCACAATATTTACTTAGATACTTCTTGTTTGACAGCGGTGACAATATTGTCCATAATGGCCGCCTGTCACGTGGCGCTGTCGTCGCGCTCGGTCCCAATACAAGAAAAAATGTGTCCCAAAACTTTCATTCCGTATTGGACTTTTTTGTTCGTAATTTTTTTTATATATGTATGGAACGTGACGTACAGGAGAAAAAAATCCATAGTATAATCTGGGACTCATGTTTTCTTGTATGAGAATTAAATCGACAAGGTAAACGATTCTTAGTAAGAAAAACCCAAAATAGTTAAAATCTGGAAAAAAATGTTGTGGACTTTTTTTTTGAAAACGCTCTTTTGCATAAATGTAAGGGAGGGCCAAATTTTTAGCCGCTGAGTATACAATACTATACAATAATAACACTTTTCAACTAATATTCTTTCTAAAGACAAGCACGATATTGAATCCCCCTAAAACATCCCATAATATGACGTCACTTCTTTGCGCGTCCGCCTTAGAATATCGACTAAATGGATCGAAACATATAGCTAACTTCAATTAAAAAGTGGCAGCCTAGTAGTTAGTTTTACTTTTATGGCCTCTCAGGTAGCACTAGGTCATGGGTTCAGAGTGGGCCTCGCGTTGAGTATCATATTCCGAAATTTAAATTGCGATATACATACATAAATAAGTACATATATCACGTCTTTATCCCTTACGGGGTCGACAGAGCCTAAGGTAACAAAACCTTAAGGCCACGTTTAGCAAGATTGTGGGCGTACCTATAGATGGAAAATGGAATCAAAATAGTGATGGGTTGCTAGCCGTGTCGCCTATGACATGAATCTTAAGATTTTCGCCCATTGCCTCGACCGGGTTTTTACTATTTGCGCGGGAACAGAAGCAACTGGTACATTCTATGTTTTTTCTTCGACCCTTTTTGTTAAAGGTAAAAATAGTTATCGACGGCGTGCGTGAAGTCTGATTTGAGTCCTTAAAACGTTTAACAACTGAAAATATGATAAACGACCCTTCGGACAAATAATAGTTTGGAAGCAAAACAAACATTACAAACAAAACCTTTTAACCTGTTTACCACGCTATACTGAAGAAATATTCCGTAATGATTCAAAGATATAGTGTATTGGAGTAAATTCCAAATTGGGGGAATTTCGAAACTAATGCATATCCCTAAACGAGCAACACTTATCTAGAAGCTCCAATGTCTTCGGCTACTAGATAAGCGTTGCCAGATTATGGAATTGTTCCCCGTTTAGTGGATATCTACGACATTCGAAATTCCCCCAATACACCTTACTTTTGTATGGGCTGAGCAATCGAAGTCCGTTATGGGCGATAAGGGATCTGGCGCGTGGATGGGAGCTAGCTGGAAGGAAGTCTTACAATTAACGACGACCCAATTACACCAATTGAGCGTGGAGCGAGGTGCATTGGTACCCAATGGACTATCTACTAGCACTTGTTCCATTTACACTGAAAACGGTTCTTTAGAAAACTCTGCTGTGTTAAACCTGAGGCTTTCGAAAGAGCCGTAAACGCCTACGTGCGTTCAATACACATACATACACATACACAAATCACGTCTCTATCCCTAATGGGGTACACAGAGCCCAAGGTAACAACACCCAAAGGCCACGTTTAGCATGACTGTGGGCATATAGATGGAAAGGGGGAATCAAAATAGTGATGGGTTGCAAGCCGCATCGCCCGTAGCATGATTCCTAAGATTTTCGCCCATTCCCTCGATGGGCTTTTACCATCTGCGCGGGAAGAGAAGCAACTGGTACTTTCTATGTTTTTTCTTAACTCCCAGACCAGCATGAAAGCATAGGTGCGTTCAAATAACTCCAAAATTAGCCTAGTAGTATGAGAACTTGACTATAAAGTTTGAGGTCCCGGGGATGCCGATCGGGGCAGATATTATTATGTATGAAAACTATGAATGTTTGTTCACGAGTCTTTAATGTTTAGTATTTGTATTTAAGCATGTATTCATCAATATACTAGACTAGGGTATTGGTTTTTTTCTAAACGTCACTGAAAATTTGGACACATAAAAAATCAGGAAGTAAAAATTCTTGATTCATTTGATAGTACCTATCATTCGAAAAACAGCGCCTTCTCTCGTCCCTTGTGAGCAGTAGATGTTCCACGGGAGTTTGTAATTGTGTCGTACAGACACATCATTCAAATATATGACGCTTGGCGACAAAAAATCGCATAGTAACAAGTTCACGTGACAGCTAGTAACAGATAGAAAAATTCGAAAGCTTACCCACCTGCTATGGGTGGTGTAGGGGTATAGCACGCGTCACGGAATAACGAGGATGCGGGTTCGATTCCCGGCCATGGCTTTACTTTTCGGATTTTTCTAGTGTTCTAATTTTCCGTGTCGTTTAGAAATTTAATTCCTAACGGTAAAACATTCTTGATTCATTTGATAGTCAATTGTCTCAAGATAATAAATTAAATAGGACTTTTGTTATTGTGGCAGCGGCACTGGACGAAAGTCACGCAATGTAAACAAGTATGCATTGTATGCGTGTGTGAGTGCGTCAAAGATGACATTTAAATCAATTCATGATGTCTGGGCTACCGGTTACTATCATATGCGATACGAGTATCTTTAGGTGTTCTCCAATACGAAAAATTGAGGGAGTAACTAAAAAAACTGTTCTTGCATGACAAATTTAAACGCCTGAGAAAGACACTTGCGACATACGGATGGATTGAAGACTAGTCGGAGGCTTAGTAATCGGATTGATTCACAGTTTTCGAGTGTCGAAATTCGGAAACGGACTAGAGTTGTGGATGTCGGAACTAGGATAACACAGCTGAAATGGCGATGGGTGGGGCACTTGGCAAGACGGAACGACGACAGATGGTCGAAAGCGGTCACAGAGTGGTGGCCAAGACTGGGTCGAAGGTCAGTGGGCGCATCAGCCCGTTGGTCAGATGACATCTGTCATTCGGCTGGAAAACTGTGGATGAGACTGGCACGGGACCGGGCAAAGTGGCGTGAAAATGAAGAGGCCTTTACTCAGCAGTGGGTGGATGTGGGCTGATTAGATAGAGTTCGAGTGTGCTGTGAGTGTATGGAAAACCGCACACATTTCATGGGAGTCTCGCACGATAGATTTCGACGGGACTGAGAATAGGGTCCACGGGGTCACGGCCAGGTAGAAATGTGAAATGGCTGTTACGTGTCACCGTCATGATTAATTAAAATGCGGAATTGGGGACGGACCTCGTCCGAAAAGGGAATGCGACCCCGACTGACCCTGCGGTTCCGACAATCCTCAGTGTAGAATAGACCCCGGAAGCATTCAGGTACTAACGTATAGCGTCAATATCCGTAAATTATTAAAGCAAAGCTTGTTTGGAAAACTCGGAAAAATACGTTATGTATGGGTGTCCAAGGGCGGCGGTGATTGCTTTCCGTCAGGCGGCCCGCTTGCTTTTCCCCCTGTCAGCTTATATACGTCCCACTGCTGGGCACAGGCCTCCTCACAGAACGAGAGGGCTTGGGCTATAGATCCCACGCGGGCCCAGCTGGATCGATTTTTCACTATCGAAAACCCTTTCATTGAAATTGTTGGAGCCGTTCCTGCAATCCACAAAATAAATTGAAATAAATATAAATTTTTTGCTTGTTTAAAGAAAATAGATTAGAGATAGATTAGTTTATGGATAAAGACATATTATTTCATCAAGATCATATATTTATTGTAAAGAATTAATTCGCTAAAGACCCGCTGTCTGTCTGTCTGTCATAGTACGTCACCTTTTGAACCACAACAATTAATATTAAAATGGTTCACAACAAACAACAAGGGAAAAATGATCCCCAAAAATCTGCTTTTCTTTTCTGATTCGTCGTTAATAATGACCAAAATAAAAAAAAAATGGAAGATACAACGGAATCTTTCTTACGCTAGATCATCTCTCAATTTTTATAACAATTACATCTCTGCATATACTGCCGCGCGTCTGGAATGTTTACTTTAAGTGGGTTAGTAACTCGGTGTTCGCGATTTCGGTTTACTCACGTCAAGCGGTACGGATATACAAGCGTGTTTGTATGAAGACATACACAACGCACACCGAGTTGGAAAACAGCCGTAATAAATTGGCGATATTGTCTGCCGCGAGGCGCGTCTTGTGAAACAAGTTGGAATTTGTTTTGTTTGTTTTAGTTTTTATTATTTAGTTGGTTTTTTTGTGTTATTGGTCAAGTAGAATCCAACATACTACATGTTGGAATAATGTTATGTATATTTTATTTTGCTCTGAAAAAATCTTTGCGCTGCATTCTTTTTTGCTGTGATGGTCTTTCTGAAAGCGCTCGGTAGTTAAAAAAGACGTCTAAAAGAGCTCTTGTAGGCCTGTTTGCAGAATAGGTAGTTTAACTTTTGATTTGAATATAATAAATGTTCATAGTTCGCTAAAATAAAATAAATAATTGAAAAAAAAACTAGTAATTATCAAAATAAAATTAATAACGTTTTCGTTTATTGATATACAAATCACAAATCACTATTGTAAAATAAAACAACTTTATAATTATCCCTTTCATTCGGGGTACCATCAGCAAATACTGCGTTTGGATAGGTAAATAAATAAATAAATATCTTGGGACAAATTACACCAATTGACCCAGCCCCAAACTAAGCAAAGCTTATGCTATGGGTAGATAAATACATACTTAAATACATACAACATCCATGACTCGGGCACAAACATTCGTATTCACCATACAACTGTCTGCCCCTACCGGGATTCGAACCCAGGACCTCTAGCTTCATAGTCAGGGTCACTAACCACTAGGCTATCCGGTCGTCAAACACCATCACATCGTCGGTAATAACATCATCACAATAATGCAGCAAGCGGAACCAAAACATTATAAAGAAAAACAATTTTCGACCATTGGTATAAATATTTTATTGAATCAGGCGTTACTTTGCGGAGGTCCATTTCAACGAACAAAAAATTTACCTTGCTATTCCGCTACTCACGTGCAAGGTAAATTTTTTGTTCATTGGGATCAACCCGATTCCCAATCCCTCCTGCGATGCCGGCCTTTCTCGTAAAGTCATCACTTTTATCTTTTATCTCAACGAACATATTATACTCCGTGAGCTCCTAAAACGTTCGAGTTTCGAGTACCATCTACCGATTCAAGTATCAGACCCATGAGAATGAGTGAGACAGCAGGTCGGATCGGATCCTTTTTAAATACTATCGCACTGTGCACACAGTCAATGAGCTTAGACATTCGGGTTTCGGGTAGCATCTGTCGATTCAAGTATCTAACCCAAGGCTGCTCCATCTTATGCCCGCGGGCCACATTGTCCACCAACCATTTTTAAATGGCCCGCGCAAGCCTGAAAATACTCGCCAAGTTGAGATCTTGTACCGTCGTGTACCGAAATATCAGAATTGTCCGTAGCCCTGATAAAAAAGTTGAGCATCCTTTATCTAACCCATAAGAATGGGTGAGACGGCAAGACAGACCCGAAGGCTATAAATGCTATCGCTCTGTGCATAAGTTAATTACGTAGCGCGTTTATTTTGCGTTTTGCGCGTGCGTCCTGTGCCTCGCTGCTCGGCATCTCTCCGTCCGTGCGCACTGCACTCCCGGCGTTCCCGACTCGCGGTCTGTTGTTACTCGAACTCGGATATCTCGGACATCGCGGACATCTCGGACATCTCGGACAGCTCGGAAAGTCGGACACGATGCCAGACTCGGAAGATAAATCTGTTCAGGTGAGGTCAATTTCAGTAGAAAAATAAAGTAGAAAAGCGGGAAAAAATGCCGAATTATATTTTACTAGTTGTTGCGTAGTTCGGGTGCGGAGATTCGTTTGAGCCCGCGGGAACTTTTCAATTTTCCGGGATAAAAACTATTATACGTCCTTCTGAGGGTCTCTATGTCCTTACGATCGGTTGAACAGTTTACACGCGAAAGCGTAGGTAACAAACAATCTGTATTCGCATTTATAATATTAGGATAATCCTTTCATACTTCCAGGGTAGCTTTAAAACAAAGTGTAAAATAACCTATTTACCTATGGTCTGTTTTGAAGGTTTAATTCTGGCATTTATTCTTATTGCGTTTAATTTTACTTCTATGGTTTGATTAAGTCGCTATCCAGTACGCTTAAAAGAAATTTTATTTGAAATTTACCGCACTTCTCGGTCAAAGAAAACTTAAGAAAACATCTGTGCCGACACTTACGAAGCAATTCTTTGTGAAATCAAAACTCTGAAAGAAAACTACGCTCAAAATATTTCTAAAAACTTCAGTCACGTTTGACATAAAAGAGATTTTGCGACTTTGCGATTTTGATTTTGCGTTAGACGCTGGCGATAGGTTAAAACTATTTTATACAATTTGTATTGTAACAGTTTAATCCGGTTTTTACGTCGGCTAAAACGGATCAGATAGATTGAAGCAAATTGGGTTAGACTCTGAGTCAGAGTTTGTTGGTAAACACTACGCACTTAGGCCGTGGCGGGGTCGACTTGCCCGGATTTACTTGGGTCAGGTCAAATTATTAGTTAGTAGCTTCTGCCCGCGACTTCGTCTGCGTACAATTATACATAAAAAACTTCCTCTTGAATCACTCTATCTTTTAAAAAAAACCGCATCAAAATCCGCTGTGTAGTTTTGAAGATATAAGCATACATAGGGATATAAGGACAAAGAAAGCGACTTTGTTAACTATGTAGTGATTTATGTGGCTGGTGCATAATGCCTAAATATGTACAGTCGCAAACATAATTTATCTACATTCGTAATAACATGTTTTCTACAATAAACGTTTTCACATCAAAATACGTAGGTAACATTATTTGCTGTTCTTCTAAAGTTCGAAACAGATGAAGCAACTGTCATTTTTATTTTTTTCTTATATTCATAGACAATTTAGACTTAGTCGTTTTCGATTCTCAAATCGATTGCGTTTATCGAAATTCGAAAAAAGTATGGAACAAGAATTTCATATCTAATGAAATTACAATTCGATAATCACAACCAGATATGATTATTTTTTTATTTAATACGTTCGAATTTGGAATGTAATTAGAGTATCGATATTAATACTCTAAATTAAACATTACAATACAATCACAGATACAGGTTTCTTAATGTAGGCCATTTGCTAATCGTTCCTGGACATAATTCCTACATTAGTTATGATATAGATAAAAATAAATACAATACAATACACAATACAAATACTCTTTATTGAACAACACAAATCATACAAAACAATACAGAAACAAAGAACAAGGTACAATAGGCGGTCTTATCGCTTAATAGCGATCTCTACCAGACAACCAATAAAAGAAAGAAATAAGTTGGAGACAGTTTAAGTAGTTGGCGGAAACAAATAGGGGAAACGCAAGCATAATAAAAACAACAATACTAACATAAATATAATACATAACTAAGTAAATAAAATAAAATAATACATACCCACACACATAACATTATTGTATAATATTTAAGATACTTATACAAAATATAATATATTAGAACGTAACAATAAATAAATAATAATTAATAATACACCTAAATAAAAAAATCATCATCATTCTAAAATACACAAGGTCGCTCAGATCTTTTCCGGGATATTTCAGCATTTATCCCTTACGGGGCAGACAGAGCCTAAGGTAACAAAACCTTAAGGCACAGCAGGTTGGGTTAGGTCGCCTAAACACGTACAAAGACTTTTCATTTAAAATTTTGATTTAAAATTTTGTCCTGCCCTTGATGCGGTTCATTTTGAACATCAATCAATGTATGGAAAATTATTGACAACTATGATTTAAAAGTCCCGAAAAACATTTACAAAGCTATTAGGGAAGATTTAAGAACTTATAGATTTATACGTTCCACTGCCGGAGGATTCCTCTCAGAAAGAGAGCTTAGTCAACTTCCCACGAATCGAGTACTTCACATACACCGTTAATTTGCCTCGCAGATGACCCAGGTTTCCTCACGATGTTTTTATTCGCCGAATATACATACACAATACATACATACACAAATCACGTCTTTATCCCTTGCGGGGTAGACAGAGCCTAAGGTAACGGGTCTACGGGCCACATTTAGCAAGATGGTTGGCGTATAGGTGGAAAATGGAATCAAACCACCGAAAAGCTGATAAATTGCAAATGAGCAAATAAATTCAGAAAATTTCAGATTACTCGCCCAGATTCGAACCCGCGACTTCTTGAGGCCGTAGGACAAACCACTGGGCCACCACGGATTAAAAGTTCGGCAAATTAGTAACTTCCAAGCATTCTCGCCATGAAACATTATAGAAGTAATAAAATGAATCAACAAGATATTTTTAAAGCATTCATGAACCTCGTAATGTTTACGAGAGTCCGTAAAATACCTCAGATGTGTTGAAATAATATGATAATATTTGTTATACGAATCGCACTATGAAATAAAAATAGTTGAGCGTGATGTACGCCAAGATCAACGTTTTAATTTTGATTCATAATTTTCCATCTGTGTCGGATAATTATAGGTAACTAGCTGTTGCCCGCAACTTCGCCTGCATAGAATTCGGTTATCGCTATCCCGCACAAATTACGCAATCCGTTCTTAGAGAATGCCTACGTCATAGTAGCTTTATGCATGCAAAGTCACAGCCCGATCGGTTTAAAATTGACAAAGTTTCATCTCCTATTTTATCCCCTTGGGGGTAGAATTGATCAAAATCCTTTCTTAGCGGATGCCTACGTCATAATAAATACCTGCATGCCAAATTTCAGCCCGATCCGTCCAGTGGTTTGGGCTGTGCGTTGATAGATCACTATGTCAGTCAGTCAGTCACCTTTGAGTTATTATGTATCTCTACGACACAATTACAAACTCCCGCGGAACAGTGTGGCCATCATTTTACTTAAATCGTTTTAGACCTACCACTTTTTTTTCTCGATATATAATTTTCCTGAAAGGTTTTATTACTACACGCAAAATTCGTAAAATGTACATAGGTACCAATATTATTTATTACTGGCCATGACATACCCGTACCTTAGACGGAGCCCCGCCGCGCGGGATCCTATTTCCGGGCGTTCCGACCTTCGGGCATCAGAAGATAACTAACATACATATCCTATCTAGTACCGTAAACTGAGAATAAATTGTACTGGGAAATTTTGTGAATGGGTAATTCGCTTGGGCTAAGAAAATCCTAATGGAAAAATAACATATGAAGAAATAATACATACATACTAGTGATGTACCTAACGAATATTCGCATTCGCATTCGCATTCGCGGATATTCGCATATTTTAGGATATTCGTATTTACATTCGCATCTGCAAAATTTCTGCGAATGTTTTGCGAATATGAATATCAGAAAAAACAAACGATTTGAAGATAATGATAGGTTATTAAAATCAATAACCCATTCATTTCAAAAAATTCAAAAACCCTAACCTCAAAATTCACTTGTTTTGTTTACGAAAAAACCGGCGCGAGCGAAATGACAATTCAGTCGGATGAGTTCGTATCAACTCGGCTATTCTCGGAACAAAATACATACGGAACCTCGTAACTGCCAGCAAAGCCATAGACAATTGGCGCCAAATTTGAACACTCGTACATTCGCATTCGCATCCGCGAATGTCAGTAGCAGACATTTGCATTCGCATTCGCATTCGCGAATGTTTAAAAAATGACATTCGTTACATCACTAATACATACATATGTCACGCCTTTAGCCCTTGCGGGGTAGACGGAGCCTAAGGTAACAAAACCTTAAGGCCACGTTTAGCATGATTAAGGGCGTATAAATAGGTGGAAAGGGAAATCAAAATAGTGATGGGTTGCTAGCCGTATCTCCTATAACATGATTCCTAAGACTTTCGCCCATTCCCTCGATGCGCTTTTACCACCTGCGCGGGAAGAGAAGCAACTGGTAAATTACGTTTTTTCTTTACACCCAGACCAGTATAGAAGAACTATTCTTCCGATCAGATTTTTTCTTTCTTTCTTTTCAGGTCTCTACTTTGATAAATAACGGGATGTTATCTATTCACTACTCAGTCAGCTATGAGTGTATTTTTAGATGTTAGGAAACACCTAGCTTAAGTGGCTGTGGTGTGGGTGGGCTCTGGGCAACAACGGGAACATTGCTCGGTGAATTGAATGTGCCATTTGCCTACCATTTATTAGGCCCAGTAGTGAGACGTAAAGCCAAGTGCAAAAAAAACGGGCACCCAAAATTTTTCATGCCTAGAAGAAGCCAGAGGAGGCCACACTCGATATTTTTTATTTATTTTATTCTTTGTAACATTTATAAAAAGAAAAATGTAATTTCTTAAAAAATAAACTGATAATTCCATGCTCGTCTGGGAGCAAAGAAAACACCGAATGTACCAGTTGCTTCTCTTCCCGCGCAGATGGTAAAAGCCCATTCGAAAATTATAGAAATCATTGCGGCTAGCAACCCATCACTATTTTGATTTCCCTGTCCACCTATATGCCCTTAATGATGCTAAACGTGGCCTTAAGGTTTTGTTACCTTAAGCTCTGTCTACCCCGTAAGGAATGAAGACGTGATTTGTGTTTGTATGTATGTATGGCTAAGAACTACCTCAAGGAAACTGGTCTTGACACTAGCTCGCCTAATATTCCCTCCCAGAAAACGATTGCTCTTACAAAACTATGCTCGAAATTCAATCCCTTAGACAATTGACCTGATCATTATTAACAGGTACAGGAACTTCCAATTTTGTTTATTAGTAATCGCTCAGTACTGCGCATGGGCACATGGCTACAACAACATGTTGACAGCACTGTTGGCACTGATAGTTTTAAAATGATTCATTGTTTATTGACACGCGGTTGGCCAAGTTGCTGGTGACAGTGACCCTGCCTGCGAAGCAAGCGTCCCGGGTTCGAATAAGGGCATATATTTGTGTGATGAGCACGAATATCTGTTCCTGAGTCTTGGATGTTTCTATCTATTCAAGTATGTATAGGTGGAAAATGGAATCAAAATAGTGATGGGTTGCTAGACTCATTGCCTATAACGTGATTCCTATTTTCGCCCATTCCCTCGACGGGCTTTTACCACCTGCGCGGGTAGAAGCAACTGGTACATTCTATGTTTTTTCTTTGCTCCCAGACCAGCATGGAAGAAAACCATGTTTGGTAAAAATCGATCTTTTTCCAAAATGCTTTAACGCATTTTTGGCATGAAATTTATTTTTTACTAGCTGTTACCCGCAACTTCGTCTGCATAGAATTCGTTTATCGTTATCCCGCAGGAATTACGCAATTTTCCGGGATAAAAATAGCCTATGTGTTATTCCAGACTATAAGCTATCTATGTTCCAAATTTCATCCAGATCTCTCCAGCCGTTCTGGCGTGAAAGAGTAACAAACATCCAAACATACTCACAAACTTTCACATTTATAATATTAGTAGGATTTACGTATTACTCGATTAGAGCGTGGAGCGGTTTGAAATATTTTAATTTGATTTTATTTTAAGACTGTATTATGTGTACTGTTGACGCCATGTTCGAGACGAGCAATCAGCCACAAACAGGTACCTATTTGCTCACTAGCGCTGAGGGGGGTGTTTCTATTTCTGACAGCATGTTTGTGAGCACTTATTGTAACAATCGACTTAGGCTAGCGTTTCACTTCAACGTTTGTTGGTCTCGCCAAATTTTGGCGATGCTAGATGTGAACATTTTCTTTCACGAGTTAATGTATGTATGTATGTAAACTCTTTATTGCACATGAAAAATTTAAAAATACAGAAATACAGAGAAAATAGTACACACAGCAAAGCTATTCGGTAAGCAGGATAGATACCGCGCGAGCGTGCGTAGGTGCTTACCTGATTATTTTGCCGTGTGTACAAAGGCGAACTTATCCCTAAGAAGGGATCTCTTCCAGCTAACCTGATACAGAAAGAAATAGTTACAACAAAAAGGCAAGCAGTCATTATTATGCGCAAATAAAGTAGTAGATATTATTAATACTTAATAAATTAACAACTAAAGTACATTATAAAACAGTAATAAAATAATATATAAATAACGGAATAAAATTTAACCAATAATATCAAATAACATAAATAAATACTCGAACTAAAAAAACAATATGACAGGCAACTACCGCCTCAGGTGCCAGTGCTTAGCCACAACTTCCTCAGCCCACCCCTGAACACCGCCACAGACTGAGATTCCCTCAACGTCAAGGGCAACTCGTTCCACAGCTTGACGGAGCGGATCGTGAAAGATTTGGCATATGGGGCCGTCCATTAAGTAGTATATTAGTAATTTAAAAATCACGCGTTTGAAAAAATAATGAAAAAATAAATACACGTGATATCTTACTACACCCCCCCTCCCCCCTTGTGACATTTCGTGATTTTTGTCAAACCCCTCCCCCCCCCCCCTTTCAAGCCTCACGTGATTAATGGACGGCCCCAATGATCGTGCCTTGTTAGGCGGAAAGGCGAGTGTGAGGTTCGAGCTCGACCGCAAACGGTCCCCGCTTCCAGTGTGATTCTATCTACGATCTATCTACGATCTATCTACGATCTATCTACGATCTATGTGGAGAGTTTGATTGGAAACGTTGTGCGTTGGGAACTTGGAGGGGAAGGCCCAGGCGGACGTTCCGGGGCCAAATAGGAGATGTTTTGTAAAAAGGTCAGGTCAGGAGGAAAGAGGTATGTCGGGATCGTAGCAACTGGACCATAGTTGTCTCTGCCTACTCCAGGGGTTCCCAGTCTTTTTCAACCTGCGGCGCAGTTACAAGTTTAGTATTTTGTAACGGCGCCCTGCCTTAGCTAAGTTGTTAGGTTAGGCTACTTAAAGGAATATTATATTATACTACTAGCTTCTGCCCGCGACTTCGTCTGCGTAGAATTATACATAAAAACCTTCGTCTTGAATCACTCTATCTATTTAAAAAAAACCGCATCAAAATCCGTTGTGTAGTTTTGAAGATATAAACATACATAGGGACATAGGGAAGGGACATAGGGACATGGGGAGGGACATGGGGACAGAGAAAGCGACTTTGTTTTATACTATGTAGTGATTTACCGATGCGAGCGCTCAAATAGGTACCCGCGAATATTTGTGGTTTCGGATAATGATAGAACTCACGGCGCCCCTCTTTACTTTCTACGGCGCACCAGGGCGCCGCGGCGCACACTTTGGGAACCCCTGGCCTACTCCGATGGGAAAGAGGCGTGATGGTATGTGGTGATGAGACTAGAAAAAGATTCCGATTAAAAGTAAACTTGTTTATAAGCTCTACTCGGGAATTCCAAACCCACATGGATCTGTTATTTTTTTCAGCGTTCGGTGTGAGCAAAAAAACAATGGAAAGTTTACGTTAAATTCTGTGGGATAGATATATCGGTTCTATAAATGTTCTACTTCCTTTTTATCTCACTAAATCAAAATAGAGAACTTTAAATTATTTAAATTGTACATACATACATACAAATCACGTCTTTATCGGTAGACAGAGCCTAAGGTAACAAGAACCAAAGGCCACGTTTAGTATGATTGTGGGCGCACAGGTGAAAAGGGGAATCTAAATAGTGACGGGTTGCTAGCCGCATCGCCTATGACATGATTCCTAAGATTTTCGCCCATTCCCTCGATGGGCTTTTACCATCGCGCGGGAAGAGAAGCAACTGGTACATTCTATATTTTTTCTTTATTCCCAGACTAGCATTTAAATTGTTCCATTAATATTTCTATGATATTCATTATCATAGCACTAATAACTTATTATTTAAGTCCAAAACCGCTGGGCACGGGCTTTCTCTCATAATGAGTACGAATTGGGAACTTTACACACATTGAATTGCCTCGCACGCAAGTATGAAAGTTTCCTCAAGATGTTTAAAATCAATGCGAGCCTGGATTCGAGAAGCCACAGATCAAACCATGATCAAACCACTAGTCTACAGCGGCGTTTTTTGAAAAAAGCCAAGTGACCTCGAACAAATCGACAATCAAAACTTGTTTTCTTTCCGCTTACCAACAGCACTCAACTTTTAATTGACCGGTTGACAATGTTTACCGCAGCGGCAGTCGCAGACGTCAATACGTTAGTCAATATTTTCCGTGGCCGTTGACTGAGTCGTTCGCCAGCCGTATCGACCGAGATCCAGAAATAGTCTGTTTTGTTCTAGATTCCTAGTGCTTTTATGTACTAATTAAGGGTTATGACTTCTGTTTCAGTTGTAAATTATATTTTAATGGCTAGAAAATACGTCCAAACGAAACTCTCAAGTCAAGAAGACGTACCTAAGTTAAACAATTAACATTTTAGTTTTTATAAATGGAATCTCAGGAAAGATAAATAATAAACTGAGCCTCTAGTGTAAGTTTTCGTATATAAAAACGCCTCGAACGCGTTCAAGTAAACGTCTCAATTAGAGATGTCACGAATATTCGGCTACTATTCGGTATTCGGCCTATTCGGCCCATTTTTTGGTATTCGGTATTCGGCCGAATAATACGTACTATTCGGCCGAATACCGAATACCGAATTATGAAAAAACACACGTCATATTACTCAAGATTATATGTGTGCATTACCAAATCACAATACTTTAGTAAGTAAAATTGATCAGTGTTAAGTTGTGATGGATAAAAACAAGCTTGCAAACGATTATGCTTTTCGTCGCATACACGCTACTCCCAGGAGAAGAAAGATAAACTTTAGCAAATTTCGAGAGAATTGGGTATTGTTTTTCGTTTGCTGACCACCACTTGTAAGGATCAGCCTATAGACAAGCACGTATTTTGTGCCGAATATTCGGCGCTTCGGCCGACAGCGTTGCCGAATATTCGGTATTTGGTATTCGGCCAAATCACTATTCGTGGCAACTCTAGTCTCAATTACCTACTATGGAAAAATTGGCAGCGCCACTTGCGGATCGACAAACATTTTGTCATAAACGTAGAGTTGATAGAATTCATCACTTTTTTAGCTAAGCACCCTGCAACGTTTAGTTAAATTCGGTTGTGTTTATAATTTTCCAGTTTATTATTGTACTGTGAAACATAATTAATGAGCATCCGGTGAACAACATTTACCTAATGCTTACATCTCAGTTTCGATGTTGATAAAACAATCAGGAAGTAGCTTTATAAAGATGAAAAAGTAAGAAACGCAGCCCTTTATGAAGTTAAAATTAATTTTGATTGACTCGAAACAAGGATACAATAATGTACTTGTCTTTTAATTCAAATTCAAAACTCTTTATTCACATAAAATGGTACAATACCTAGGTGATAAAATAATAATTCCAGTGCAGAAACATATTTTGCCACATAATAGCATGCAAAGTAACCTTATAACTAGACTACACTATTAAATGAATCAAGTATTGTACTTCTTGATTTTTTATATGTATTACGGTTTTACCGGTTAGAAATTTATCGGGGACTATTTAAGATTGTCTATCGGTATAGGAAGCCAGTTGTGTTTTTTTGTAGAGGTATGTTGAGGAATGTTGCTTAAGATTTTCAGTAACTTCAGTGAGAGTTGTGGAACAGGGACCCGATTTTTGAAAGCACATGTGTGAAAATACCACTCGAACATGGTGAAAAATTGTGCTGAATTTTAAATACGAGTAGCATAGAAGACAATCACGACTCTCATTAATCTTGTGAACTAGTCAAAACTTTGATTACAGCTGTAGTTTTGGGGATATAAGCTGATTTTTCATTTATACCACTTTCGAGTGATGTGCTTTCAAGAATCGGGCCCCAGGTCCTTAGTCTCGTATCATGTTGGTATTTTTTTAATAGACTAGCCTTCCGTCCGCAGCTTCGCCCGCGATAAATTAATTTTCCCGTAGGAAAAGGTTCCCGCGGTAAAAAGTAGCCTATGTCACTCAGTGATAATGTCGCTTTCTAACGGCAAAAGAATTTTTGAAATCGGTCCAGTAGTTTCGGAGCCTATTCAACGCAAACAAACAAACAAACAATCAAATTTTTCCTCTTTATAATATTAGTATAGATATAGCTTAAATTTTAATGGATATTGATACACACTTGAATCCCTTTTGAGATACAAATAACATATAAAAAAATGTACAACGATCGTTTTGCAATTCAGATCAACTGATATTCATTTTATCAATCGGAAAGTTCGCACCAGCCCGATGAAAAGGCGCCGGAAAATATTTCAAACGGAAAATTGAATTCCTTACGCAACAAATTTCACGGTAAAAATGGTTTGAAAGGAAATTATAAAATACTTTCAAGGTCCTCGATATTTTTATTTCATTAGCTATTGCCCGGGGGTTCGCCCCCGGCTGCAATTTGTTTTTCAAAAATTTATTTTATACAAACCTTGTCCAACACAACTAAAAAAGAATTACCCAATTCGGTGCAGTCATTTTGAAGTTATGCGCGTACATACATTTCGACGATTCATTTTTATTTATATAGATTGGATGATTCGGGGTAAAAATTGAAATACCTATTAAAAACTCACACGATATACTTTTTATATGACAAGAAAGGCAAACGAGCAAGTGGATAACCTGGTAGTAAGTGAGCACCACAACCCATGGACATCCGCAGCACAAGCGGAGTTGCCAGCCTAGAGGGCTAAGATAGAATACCTATGTACATCACTACATAGTATAAAATAAAGTCGCTTTTTCTGTCCCCGTGTCCGTATGTATGCTTATATCTTCAAAACCAGTCAACGGATTTTGATGCGGTTTTTTTTATAATAGATAAAGTGATTCAAGAGGAAGGTTTATATGTATAATACATGCATAATATACCGTGTGAAGCCGGGGCGGGTCGCTAGTAACTTATATTTCTTTATGCTCAACGCATGCTAAACGTGGCCTTAAGGTTTTGTTACCTTAGGCTGTCTACCCCGTAAGGGATAAAGACGTGATGTATGTATGTATTATTTTTGCTTGTTGTTTTTGGATGTCTAATGTAAGAGCTCTATTGTTGACAATACTTCTTAATTTCCTTTATCCATACTCTTGGGAGATATAATTCGGTAAAAGGTTCATTGCTTTCTGAGTAAACTTTTTCACTTAAAAAAACTTTACCTTTCTCCCTGAGGAGGAAAAGTCCTTTTGACGAGGGACTTGACTGCGGATTGAGACATTCCGTATACGTATTCACATACACATATACATCACATCTTTATCCCTTACGGGGTAGACAGAGCCTAAGGTAACAGCACCTAAAGGCCACGTTTAGCATGACTCTGGGCGTAAGGGTGGAAAAGGGAATCAAAATAGTGATGGGTTGCAAGCGGCATCGCCTATGACATGATTCCCATTTTCGCCAATCCCTTCT
The DNA here is from genome assembly GCA_949127965.1 of Pandemis corylana. Classification (NCBI taxonomy): domain Eukaryota; kingdom Metazoa; phylum Arthropoda; class Insecta; order Lepidoptera; family Tortricidae; genus Pandemis; species Pandemis corylana. The sequence goes on along the minus strand of OX421854.1, from coordinate 1,297,746 downwards.
ACGTAATACGTATTCATCTACATTACACTCGGCGGCAAAATATGTGGCACTTATATGTAAGCAATATAGATAATTTTGTATGGAAACTGGGCCGAATGTTGTGGCCCTGAGTGTACCAGCAACCTATTTATCATGTCACATTGTACAAAATCTCCCAGATTTTTCGAAATATTATTCTGTCCTGAAAACTTCCAGACACAAGGACATCTATACCATAGTAAAGGTTGCCTTGGAAATATTTTGACTAAAAGTGCAAGTTGGCCATATCATATTTTGCCTCCAAAATATTCAGACAAATCGACCTGGTGGCACAAACATTTTGTACTTTTTGACAGTGTTACATTGTAACATACTATGCATTTTGGTATTTGTACCTACCAAAATGACCTGTTACCATTTTAAGACACTGTATTTTCAAGTCATTCCTAATCTCAGACTATAAGTATAACTATTATCATTCCGAATATAACTTTGTCCCTTTCGGTGTTGCGACCCTTGGTCCGTGGGGTCCTAGCACTATTAGCCTCGTCAAAGATATTTCGTAGAGGCTAATAGACGCTACGGGCGACCGCAGAGCTGGCAGCTTCCTTGGACAGCGTATTAGTATCGCTGTCCAAAGGGGGAATGCTGCCAGCGTCTGCGGAACTATGCCACGGGGGCCCCTCCTTTTTTTATTAAATATTTTATTTTAAGATTACTCGATCCTCTTGCTCTCCGCAGAGACGTTGGCTCCCTTTGCGTGTTCTATAAGATCTAGAACGGGGAATGCTCTGAGGAACTCTTTGACCTCATTCCAGCTACGGCTACGGGGTTCCATTACAAATTCACCCGTCGACAGCGTTAATTTCATCGACATCATGTTGATGAATGACAGTCTTCGGCGGCGCGGTTTAATCGGTCCTTTTTGCCACGAACTTGCAAAGTCTGGAACGAGCTTCCCGCTGGGGTCTTCCCATCGAGTTACGACCTGGGTGCCTTTAAGAGGCGAGTGTACAATTTTCTGCAAGGTCGACAACGCACTGGCATCGCGTAAAGCGCTGCGGGTGTCTATGGACAGTGGTGATCATTTAACATCAGGTGACCCACTAGTTCGTTAGTCTGGCCTCTCTAACATAAAAAAAGTTTAAGTTTAGTTTTAATTCGTTTTTAATTTAATAGTTTAATTTGTTTTAATTCCATTTTGTATCCTATCACAGACTACCTAATAAGGGATACCACGTATGTTCCTAACAAGTCCGTTAGGTGCGCAACGCCCAAGGCGATTGGATTTCGCAAGCCTTTCTTTCGTCAGCTAGCTTTTGGAATTTAGAAGTGCTCCCTAGGCTGATTTCCCCAGAGTCCCTGCGACTGTTTTATCGACACCTGACGACTCCGTGACGCATTTTGGGCTCGCTAGGAATATCAAAAAAAGGAACGTTCTAAAATAGATGGATCCGTTTATTGGTTTGCTTTAAATGAAAATGATAAGCGTATAATACTGAAATGGAGCAACAACTCAAAACGATCTTAATTTCCGATGGAAGAGGAGGAAATTATTTTATGAAATTTCTACATACATACATACATATATCACGTATTTATCCCTTATGGGGTAGACAGGAACTAAGGTAATAAAAACTTAAGGCCACGTTTAGGATGATTAACGGCGTATAGATGGAAAGGGAGATCAAAATAGTGATGGGTTGCTAGCCGCATCGCCTATAACAAGATTCCTAAGACGCGCCCAATTTGAATTTTGAAATTTCTTCTTTTACATTTTTTTTTTTAAACTTAAAAAACATTCTAACGTTGCCTTTAGGTCTTGTTACCTTAGTTAGGCTCTAGGTACCCCATAAGAGATAATGACATGGTTTATGTATTATTTATGTATGCTGGTCGGGGAGCAAAGAAAAAACATACAATGCACCAGTTGCTTCTCTTCCCGCGCAGATGGTAAAAGCCCATCCAGGGATTGGGCGAACATCTTAGGGATCATGTATAGGCGATGTCTAGCCACACTGTTTTGATTCCCCTTTCCACCCATACGCCCACAATTATGCTAAACGCGGTCTTTAGGTTTCGTTACCTTAGGCTCTACCCCATAAAAGATAAAGAACTGATTTATGTATGTATGTATTTTTTTAAGCAAAAGACTATAATTATTATTATTAACTATGTTACATGATTCCATTTTCCATCTACACCTAGCCCCACAATCTTGCTAAACGTGGCCTGCAGTTCTTATATGTATGTATGTATGTAAACTCTTTATTGCACATAAAAAGTTAAAAAATACAGAAATTCAGACAAAAAAGTACAAAGGCGGACTTATCCCTAAGAAGGGATCTCTTCCAGCTAACCTACAGAAAGGAATAGTTGGCAACAAAAAGGCAAGCAGTCATTATGCGCAAATAAGTAGTATTAATACTTAATAAACCACATACTACTTACACCTATACCTACTTACCTTATAGTACTTGTCACCTTAGGCTCTGTCTACCCCGTAAGGGATAAAGACGTGATTTGTGTGTGTGTATACATGTTACACGCACATGCTTTAAGCGTCGTAAGACTATTAAATACTCAGCATGCGGATGGCTATTAGGCCGTTGCGTTGGCTTGACTAGTATCGGTAACTCATAACGTCTATTTCTGTGGGTTCGCAAACGGCGCAGGCGCAGATTTAAATGCAAATTATCCTAAACTTCACAACACCTTCAACAGCGCCTTCTCTCGTCCCTGATGAACAGTAGATGTTACGCGGGAGTTTGTAATTGTGTCAAACAGATGGCGCTTAGCGACAAAAAATCTCATAGTAACAAGGTCACGTGACAGCAAGAAAAATTCGAAGGCTACCCACCTGCTATGGGTGGTGTACGCGTCTCGGAATGACGAGGATCCGGGTTCGATCCCGGCCATAGCTTTACTTTTAGGATTTTTCTGTGTTCTAATTTTCACTGACATTTAGAAATTTAAACTTGACAAGTTAAACAAGACTGAGAAATTGTTGCACACATGCGTAGCAATTCCTGTACATGGTAGTAGGTTCCAATGTTAGGAGGTTATCCGTAAAAAAAATCACAGGAAATGTTCACTATTTAATAGGTACAATATTGAACAAAATATACCACTGCTAAAATATACAAAACTTTAAGCCCACGTTTATCATGATTGTGGGCGTATAGGTGGAAAAGGGAATCCATATAGTGATGAGTTGCTAGCCGCATCGCCTATAACATGATTCCTAAGATTCTCGCCTATTCCCACGTTGGGCTCTTACCATCTGCGCGGGAAGAGAAGCAACTGGTACATTGTATGTTTTTTCTTTACTCTCAGACCAGCATGGAAGCTACTAAAGCTGCTACAAGCTGCTAAAATATTCTTGGAACCATTTTGCAAATATCGTAGAAGTATCGTTATGGGTAGGAACATCTTGTAAAGTCAAAGTTGGCTTGTGATTTACATGTTTGCGATTCGAAAAACTCCATTCATTTTTCTACTCGTGTGCTATCTGTGATTTATAGACTTTGGACAAGTCTATATTGTCTATTCTCTCTAAAAGCACTTGTTGGCTTATGTCTCTGAAAGTGCTCTCATTACTCTGCCAGCCATAGACTAACCCCCTTATTCATAAACGCTCTGTAGGCCTCTGCTAACTTAGCAATCATTTGTCCTTATCTGTCATTTTGACATTTACCTTTCACAGATAAGGACAAACGATTGCTAAGTTAGCCGAAGCCTATAGAACGTTTATGAATAAGGTGGTAACTCTAGGGATTCCAGTCATAATTATACTACAAGACTGCTGAATGACAGCAAAACCGAATTGGCGAAACGTTTAACATTTTAAAGCATAAAATTCCCCTTCCATGTTCCATAAAGCGACCAGACTAAATATAAACAGGCCAATGGAGACGCAAGTCCTCGCCGCTAAATGGTCTGCAAAACACTAGCCCAGTTTGGAAAGGTCGACGGAGCACCTTCAGTATGAAATGGGCTGGACGTGGATGATCTGTTATTATAACGAGTATTACTTCCAAGCATAATAATAATAATATCTTGGGACAATTGACGCCAATGGGGACTATCGTTTCTTTGCTCACCAGTTGGCGCCACTGTAGACTAAGGTCCAGAGGTATAGCTGTCAAAGGCGACTTTATAAGATCGGCGCCGAAACAAAGTTTTAAATCTTGAATCTCATAAAGTTTATTAATTATAAATAACTATCATCATATCGAGTAGCTATGCCGCAATGTTGTGCAGTTACGTTTTGTTCGAAATAAAAATCCGCATTCAATGCGTTCACATTCATCGCTAAATAATCCATATCTGCGATAATTTCACTAAGGAGATCACTTTTCAACAGGTAAATGAAAGAAATTATAATTTATGTCACGAAGCCCGCCAAAACCAGTGACAAGTGAATGTTATTGGACCTCACGCAACACTAGCGCCTCTAGTGGCAAATTCACACGCGATAGCCCCCATTGACCTAGCCCCAAACTAAGCAAAGCTTGTAATATGGATAAACATACTTATATAGATAAATACATACTTAAATACATATTAAACATCCAAGACTCGAGAACAAACATTCGTATTTTCATACAAATATCTGCCCCGACCGGGGACCGGACCCGGGACCTCAAGCTTCATAGTCAGGTTCTCTAACCACTGGGCCATCCGGTCGTCTAATGCTGACCCAGAGACCGTTTCACTTTTGCGAAGACATACATACATACACAAATCACGCCTTTATCCCTTATGACAGACAGTCTAAGGTGGCAAGACCTACAGGCCACGTTTAGCAAGATTGTGGGCGTATAAATGGCAAAAAAATGGAATTAAAGTAGTGTCTCCATTTATTGTAAATGTGTGTTTCATGTATAATATATTACGTATTTCAGTACTTAGTGTATTAATATATATTCTGAATTGCACCACCTGCTCAGATCTGTTCTGTTCTCCAGTCCATTATGGTTGCCTGGTAGAGATCGCTCTGTAGCGATAAGGCCGCCTATTGTTACCTTGTAATATTCTGTATACCTTTTTTCTGTTTTGGTTGTTATATGTGGTGTTCAATAAAGAGTTATTGTATTGTATTGTATTGATGGGTTGCTAGCCGCATCGCATATAACTTGATTCCTATGATTTTCGCCCATTCCCTCGATGGGCTTTTACCATCTGCGCGGGAGGAGAAGCAACTGGTACAGTCTATGTTTTTTCTTTGCTGACCAGCATGGAATTGCGAAGACACACTCATTAAATACACTGATGATCTATTTTCATGTATGTGTAAAATTGTGTGTATGCTCTATTTGTGTGTCTTTGAAATAAGTAATGGTCTTCTTTCTTTTTTTTTCTAAGCTGGTTTGGGAGCAAAAAAAAAAATAGAATGTCCCAGCTGGCCGACCCGGCAACCCGACGAGGGAATAGGCGTTAATCTTAGGAGTCATTGTTATAGGCGATTCGGCTAGCAACCAACTATTTTGATTCCCCTTTCCACCTATACGCCCACAATCATGCTAAACGTGGCCTTTAGGTCTTGTTACCTCAGGTTTTGTCTACCCCGTACGTAAGGGATAAAGACGTGATATATGTATGTATCCTTTGGCAAACTACCACCACCATCTTACTCGCTAATCCTGCCGCTAAGTAGCAGTGCTTGCACTGTTGTGTTCCGGTGTGGAGAGTAAGACAGCCGGGGAAATTACGGGCACAAGAGGCATTTCATCTTAGTCCTCTAGGTTGGCAACGCATCTGCAATCCCTCCGGGGTTGCGGGTGTCTATGGGCAGTGGTGATCACTTACCATCAGGTGACCCACTTGCTCGTTTGCCTTCCTATTCATATAAAAAAAAAAAAAAAAAAAACTAAGCCGTAGTTGTTTTGGAATAGCGAAATGGTTCTGTCAAGCTTGGACGGGCGTGAAACTGTTTCCCCAACATTAGTTAACGAGTATTTTCAGAGCGAATCGATCAGGGGCGCGATTTTTGAAAGCACATGCGTGAAAATACCACTCGAAAGTGGTGAAAAATTGTGCTGAATTTGAAATACGATTAGCAAAGACAATCACAGCTCTCATTAATCTTGGGAACTGGTCAAAACTTTGGTTAGAGCTGTAGTTATGGAGGTATAAGCTGATTTATACCACTTTCGAGTGATGTGCTTTCAAAAATGGGGGCCCAGATCTGCGAAGACAGGGTGTTGACGAACAATTCATTCAGACCATTAGCCAGAACTGACTCAGGTGGTACCAAGAACAATAGACCAGGGATTTTGGTACAACTGTTGTTACAGATAGGGTCTCATAAAATTGTTAGGAATATTTCAATTTGTTGCATTATGTTGACTGTGTGTGTAGTTTGTAGTTTTTTTCAGGATTTTTCAATCATAGTTGGGCGGTTTCCAAAAAAAAGCCCCATGTTCATTTGTTCCAGAATTTAAATATTTGGGGTTTTTCTTGCTCAGAATCGTTTTCCCTATCGATTCTACTACAAGAAAAAATGTGTCCCAGATGTTACAATGAAATTATTTTTCCTGTTCGTCACGTTCCGCACTTAGGTACAATATTAAAAGAAGTGACGAACTGGAATGGACATTTTGGGACACATTTTTTCTTGTATAAGGATCGAGGCCCATCGAGGGAATGGGCGAAAATCATAGGAATCTTGTCATAGGCGATGAGGCTAGCAACCCATCACTATTTTGATTCAATTTCCACCTATACGCCCACAATCTTGCTAAATGTGGCCTGTAGGTACCTGTTACCTTAGGCTCTATCTAGCCCGTAAGGGATAAAGACGTGATTGGTGTATGTGTATGTATATACGAGTTTGTATAAGGATCGATAGGGTAAACGATACTGAGTAAGAACACCCAAAAATAGTTAAATTCTGGAAAAAATTTCATGTGGACTTTTTTTGGAAAACGCGCAGTTAACACAATTATTCCGTACATACATTGGTGGGTCAAAATTTTGAATGAAAAATCTAAATGAGTCTTTGTAGGGATGTTCAGTCGAACACCCCAACTGCCAGCTGAAATATACCAGAAAAATTTTGAAAAACCTCGTTCGATGATAATTTTTTGACTCTATGTTCAGTTTATGTAAAGGTTGTATAGATTAAGTCGATCACAGTGACATAAAAAAAAACTGGAACCTTACTATGACTTAAAGCGATTCAATTCCGACTCAGTTCAGGATTAAGCTGTCATTTTTAGTGTAGTTAGCTATGACAGCGAGCGAAGCTAACTGAATCGCATTAAGACGTCATCATGGTAAAGGACAAAAAAAAAAGAAAGAAAGAAAGGAGAATAAAGAGTATTTGTATTGTATTGTATTGTAAAGGCGTTGGGAGGGGAAGGCCTAGACGGACGTTCCGAGACCAAATAGGAGACGTTTTGGAAAAAGGTCAGGTCAGGAGTACCCGAAACCGCCGAGCTTGTATGAAGAGATTGATGAGTGTGGATGAAGCGAAAGAAGTATGTCAGGATCGTAGCAAGTGGAATAAAGTAGTCTCTGCCTGCCCCTGTGGGAAAGAGGCGTGACGGTATGTATGTAAAGGCCCCTGATTTGAGTTCCGAGCCCGTGTGCAGTATTTACCGTGAAAGAATTGCGTTCGTTAACCAAAAGGAGGCCTAAATACTGAAAGGAAAAAGCAACGTGGCTTAAAGAGACCAGTGAATGGCAGAGTGTAATATTGCCTACTACGTGTGCAGCATCCAATATTCAGCCTGTTAATTAATAACGGACTTTGTTGCGAATTTGTATGCAACTTCTGCCTTCATATTTATACGTGTACTGTACTATGATTCCTACGTGCTCGTTTCGTGTATATTTTCCTTAGAATATACCTGCGGTTAAAACAGACGTACGAGAAATGATGGATAATCAGCGATTTTCCGTTCAAGGTTGTAAATAAAATAAATAAATAAATAAATATCTTGGGACAAATTACACCAATTGACCCAGCCCCAAACTAAGCAAAGCTTGTGCTACGAGTATGGGTACCAGGCATCGGATAAACATACAATACAAATAGATAAGTACTCTTTATTGAACACCACAAATCAGTACAAAACAATACAGAAACAAAGAACAAAGTAGACAATAGGCGGTCTTATCGCTTAATAGCGATCTCTTCCAGACAACCAAAAAGCTAAATAAGTTGGAGACAGTTTAAGTAGGTACACATACACTACATACACAACATACTTATATAATGTAGATAAATACATACTTAAATACATACAACATCCATGACTCGGGCACAAACATTCGTATTCACCATACAACTGTCTGCCCCTACCGGGATTCGAACCCAGGACCTCTAGCTTCATAGTCAGGGTCACTAACCACTAGGCTATCCGGTCGTCGGTTGTTCTTAGAAAAGTTTCCTACGTGACGTCCGAAATGTGGTGTCTCCCGTTTTGTGTGGATTAAAAATAGGCACCAAAATGAAAATCCCCTTTGAAATAGGTTTGAATATTTTTGGTAACAATTTCAAAGTAGGCGTATAAAGTGAACTTCCATGCTGGTCTGGAAGTAAAGAAAAAACAGAATGTACCTACCAGTCTATAACGTGATTCTTAAGATTTTCGCCCATTCCCTCGATGGGCTACTTTTACCATCTGCGCAGAAAGAGAAGCAACTGGTACATTCTATGTTTTTTCTTTACTCCCAGATTAGCATGGAAGAATGCGCGATCGAGCATCTCCAATCTCAAATAACTGTAGGGTAAAACCAGGATAGATGCCCCACTTTTTGAAATTACTTTATATCTCTTTGTACAAAAAGCAAGATTCTTTATTTGTAAAACGGGTAGGTACTTTGGTTTATTATCTTCAAATTTATGAAAGGAATAAACATTATCATTGATATTTCCAGAGTATTGGCGATTTTTGCAGACCTCTAAATTTTGGGACAACTATCCCATATAGGAGATAGTTGCCTAAACCATGTAAATTACGTTTAGGATAGTTGCCTTGTCGAGAAAGAGGACATTTACCCCGCTAAAACTTTGATCGCACCTATAGGCGTCTCGTGCAATCGCACAGAGACATGCAACACGGTCAACTTAGTTGTAGTTGAAGAGTCTCTCGATAGATAAATAAAATAACATGTTTCATTCGCGAAAGTAGAGTAATTGCAATCAAGGCAACTATACCCTCGGGGCGACTATCCGGGTTTTACCTAACAAAAAACTTGCTGTATCAGTGATAAAACGCTTTAAGACTAACGAAAATGATGGCAAACCACATTTGGAACTTCAGTTTAATTGGACAAAATATAGACCCTTTTAAAATACCAACGAAACTGTGTTATTCACTTAAATAAATCTATTTAAAGTCTCGCAATCACCTAATGACCGAACTGTGTCGCCCCGTATCAGTTGCGTTAATCCCGTTAGTGGACAGAGCCGCGGGAAATCCGCTTACTTCCAGCTTTGTGTTTGTTGCTTGCATTTTGATACATACATACATACACATACACAAATCACGTGTTTATCCAGTTTATCCATTTGTAGACAGAGCCTAAGGTACCCTACAGGCCACATTTAGCATGATTGTGGGCGTATAGATGGAAAACAGAATCAAAATAGTGACGCGGGTGATTTTGATTCATGGATTTTTTTAAGAGTACTGAATTGAAGATCACACACTGAATTATTTTTAAATACCGTACTTATGCGTCTGTACATACTCATTTTGATAAAGTGCTATATAGAAATTAGCAGTTCTTTCATGCTGGTCTGGGAGCAAAGAAAAACATAGAATGTACCAGGTTGATTCTCTTCCCGCGCAGGTAAAAGCCTATCTAGGGATTGGGCGAAAATCTTAGGGATCATGTTATATAGGCGATGTGGACCACCCATCACTGTTTTGATTCCCCTTTCCAACCATATGCCCACAATCATGCTAAACGTGGTCTTGGGTCTTGTTACCTTAGGCTCTGTTTACCCCGTAAGGGATAAATACGTGATTTATGTATGTATGTATTATTGTCGAAAGTGTAAAAAGTCAAGCTGCCTGGGATACAATATTTGGATACAAAAGTCGCGACTAGCAGCTAGTTTCACAATACAAAGAGACTCATGAAATTCTTGTACGTTATCTGAATACTTTCTCTTTTGTTCTAGAAATATGTGGTCAGCACGGATCGGAGCGGCGACATCCACGTTCACGTCCAGGTAAGAACAACTACCCTAAAATGCACTGACGAGCAAAAATAAAGCGTCACTTCCAATACCAAGTCGTTTGAAAAGCGACCCGTTATTTTTGCCAGTCAGATTACTTATTGGGAACTTAGTTGTATCACCTTTATTTAAACTAAAACAATTCAATTACGAGTCCAGCTGATCAACCCCCCCCCCCCCCTTCAGGAAACATAACCTTCTCGTTTAATCATTTCCCGCGTAAACGGGCCCGAAGGCGTCCCAAGATGGCTGTCAGGGGCCATTTTGCCAAAATCCGGCGGGAAATTAAAATGTCACCTCTTTTATTGGCTATTTTTCAACACCTTTGTTTATTAGGCTCAACATTAATTTTAATGGATCAGATGAAATCAGAAATCTGAAACTATGGACCGACCGCTTAGATGAGTCCTCGCCCGCGCGGCGCAGGGGCGCGGGGCAGGACGACAAAGGAGACCGAGAGGGGCGAGCGGGTAGTGCAAGACAAGGCTTATTACCTAACTCGCTCGCAATCGCCATCTTGTTTATTTTGACAGTTCATGTATGGGTATATTGTCCATAATTAGGATTTGTATTCATTTTAGAGTGCACGTACACGATGCGAACTAATTCGCATCCCATCGCTATATTTAAAGTATAGTTAGATTTGTTGTCTGGATTCTGGATCAGAACTGGTTGCATCCAGAACATCGATCGTCGATGGCCATAAGCAATATCGCTCGGAGGTTGGCATTTCAATTACCGCACGACTTCTATTTATAGAAAACTACACAATTGATGGGAATAGTCAATCGCTTCGCCACTTTATTATTTAAAAGGCGTGCATTGTAGTCCGTTCCAATCCATTGAGTCACTTTTTGTAAACAAACAAGTCCTCCCAAGTTCATATGAAATTTCAATATTGTAATATAATCATCCTTTTATTGATACAAACACTAATCCTAAAAACCACATATCTATACTAAAAATAACTATAAAAAACCTATATTTACAAATAAGAAAAGTTATAAAAAGAATACCCCGTCTAATCCTACTGGCTCCGGCAGGGTCCCCATGACGCTGGCGGCATTATCCCTTTGGGCTGCAAGTGCGATCCGCTGGAATAAACACACGCCAGCTCTTGGGTCCCCTGAGGCGTCGATCAACCGGGACGACAGGGCCTTTACCTTTACCAAAACCTTTCATGTCGGCTGACCAAGGCCCCAAAGTCTCAACCGCAAGCGCCGCAAACTCATAATCCTTTAGTAAGGAGGAGTACTTGCGGCGCTTGAGGATTTGGGCCTGATCAGCTGCAGCGCCGGCGTGTAAGCTGGTTGCCTGGATAGGCCAGGGTCGATAATTTTTGAGACAAAATAAAATTATAGTAGGATGAAACCCATTAGAAATGGTAGAGAATATTACAAAAATTAAAGGAAAAATAAATTACGGTCGATCTGAGGTCGGGAAGGGGGGAGGGGGGGGGGTGGTTTAAGGGTGAAAAACGGTTTATCTCGATTTCCGGCGAAACTACAAGTCTTATGAAAAAAAGTTAAATGGCAAAGTTGTAGGTAATAAAAAGATCTACAACTTTTGCTTTTACACTTTTTTCACATAACCTCAAAATTTATGTGAAAAATTCAAATAACCAAGTTTTTGGTTTTTTATTTTTATCTTTTGCAAAAATAATAATTTTTTCACGAAACTTGGTGAAAACTTACCTTTTTATGTCCCGAACTTACAGTATTTTTTTTGATTTAAAAGATTCATTTCTTCACCTTATTTTGACTTAATATCGAAAAAGCACCCTAATTTTCAATCGAAAATTCTCACGTCAAAATATCTGTTTTTTTTAAAAAGTCGGTGGCCTTTTTGTTCGTTGAAATCTCTACTTTCTGATGGTATAAAAATATATATACATTACAATGGTAATTTTTGTCAGAAAATGCAAATAAAGGAAAAAAACATTGTTTAATTTTGAGCTATTTATTTAAAATATACACCTTAATTACTCGTTAAACGTAAGATTACATGTTACATTGATAAACAAAAAAAAATAGGAATCCATAAAACATAAAGATTGCAAAAAACATGCGAAAATAGTTGTTCTAAATATTTAAAAATAGGATTCAAATCCTATTTTTATTGTATTTAAGAAAATTATTATGAATAACGTAATCAGTATAAAGTATCGAAATTCAATAGTACGATTTACATGTATATTTATATATTACTAGCTGTTGCGCGCAACTTCGTCTGCATAGAATTCGTTTATCGCTATCCCACGGGAATTGCGCAATTTTCCGGGATAAAAAGTGGCCTATGTGTTATTCCAGACTATAATCTATATATGTTCCAAATTTCATCCCGATCTGTCCAGCCGTTCTGGCGTATTAGTAAGATGAGATTTTCTATGACATAAATGTAATTAGAATTTAATAAATCAACTTCATTACTGAAAAATATTGCAACAGTCACATTTTTTAGATGAAATCTCCTTTAAATCCTATTTTTTTAATATTTAGAATAATTATTTTCGCATGTTTTTTCTAATCTTTATGTTTTATGGATTCGTAATTTTTTTGTTTATCAATGTAACATGTAATCTTACGTTTAACAAGTAATTAAGGTGTAAATTTTTAATAAATAGCTCAAAATTGAACATAATGATTTATTCCTTTATTTGCATTTTCTGACAAAAATTACCATTGTAATGTATATATTTTTTTATACCATCGGAAAGTAGAGATTTCAACGAACAAAAAAGCCACCGACTTTAAAAAAAAAACAGATATTTTGACGTGAGAATTTTCGATTGAAAGTTAGGGTGCTTTTTCGATATTAAGTCAAAATAAGGTGAAAAAATGAATCTTTTAAATCAAAAAAAATACTGTAAGTTTGAGACATAAAAAGGTAAGTTTTCACCAAGTTTCGTGAAAAAATTATTATTTTTGCAAAAGATAAAAATAAAAAACCAAAAACATGGTTATTTGAATTTTTCACATAAATTTTGAGGTTATGTGAAAAAAGTGTAAAAGCAAAAGTTGTAGATCTTTTTATTACCTACAACTTTGCCATTTAACTTTTTTTCATAAGACTTGTAGTTTCGCCGGAAATCGAGATAAACCGTTTTTCACCCTTAAACCCCCCCCCCCCCTCCCCCCTTCCCGACCTCAGATCGACCGTAATTTATTTTTCCTTTAATTTTTGTAATATTCTCTACCATTTCTAATGGGTTTCATCCTACTATAATTTTATTTTACTTTTTATCATTTTCAAAGGTATCGACCCTGGCCTAGGATGTGGGACAGAGCGAATGTGTCGACGCAAGTAGCGTCCCACACCAGGGCCCTACCTAGCTTAATATTGTAATCGTTATAAAATGTTGAGAGATATCAAGTAGGTAGAGATAACAATCCGAATCTGTTGGATGTGATACTTTTAAACTACTAATTAGTTAGCGATTAGAAAGAAAGAAATTCCGTTTTACTAGAAAGAGATGGAGACAAATCTTTGATAGCTTATATCTCTCTTATAATAAACTTTTAATGAAAGCCATGAAAAAAATCATGAATATTCTAGGGATTGAGTAAAAATATAGATGAAATTGGTTTATTTACAAAGGTTTTAAAATTGGTTGGAATGGAGAATACGTTAAAATATTACTTATCGTTGTGATTTGTAAAATGTTTTCATCAACATCCTAACGCCTACGGTTAGGATGAGGTCGGTAGGGTAAGGGTGCCGACGTTACATTGCTATATTTAATTTTGGAGGCGTTTTCAATTTGTTTCACGCTGCAGGGGATTGTTCCCAAGCACACTCAGGTAAGTGGCAAAATAACCATTTAGTTTAATCTTGATAGCGGGAAGTAAGAAATGAAAAATACGTAATATCTCAATTGCCTATTGTTAGCTCAAGATACACTATAGCATTACACTTCAAGAGACGCCGGCGAAATCGTTCTCAAAGTCGCTTTCAGAGCTGTATTCGACGCAAAGCCCGTGAACCACTGATAAGTAAAATATCTCAAAATATTAAAAAATAACAAAAATATAGGCAATATATGTATAATATTGGGGGATTATCATGACGTTTTAATATGATTCAATTCTGATTTACTTTAGATTCGCTTGCTGTCAGATCAATATTAAAAATGACAGCTATAAAACCTGAACATGGTAAGGATTATCTAGATATACCTATATAATACATGCTGGAAAACGACATCCTACCACTCAAAGAGAATAATAACACTAGGTACGTGGTATTTTGAGAGGAAATCTTAAAAGGGAGTTCTCAAAAATTACACACAAAAATATAACAGAGTAGAGAAAAATGACGGCTTATAGACACTGAAAATAATTCAGCCCAATGTTCCGACTTCTCAGCTCCTTAATAGCCTAAAGCGTCTCCTGCATCTGTCACATCATCCCTTGCATGCAATATCTACCAGTAAACACAGTTTGCCTTCCTATTCACATAAAAAAAAAAAAAAAAAAAAAAAAAAAAACATTTATGTGGAACAGAAGATATAGCGGGTATACACAGTTAATTAGTGGTGCGTCGTCAAGGTCTCGCCCGCAGAGCCGTTAATTTGTTGATTGGGTTCTCAGGATAGATAACGGTACTTTGTTGCGTATTTATTACAGAAGAGTTTTCTCGCCTTTAATAGAAGTTTATACCCGGTGGGCGGGAGCATTGCGAGATTCGAACAGGTTCCTGAAGGCATAAGAAGTAAAAAATGATATTATCTTATCATAGTCTAGGGGTCCCTACGGATTTTTAGACGGTAGGCCTCTCCCCTCCTTCCATTAGGGAAGACAGCGGCGAGTTGGAGAGCCCGTCATACTCCCGTTGCTGCCTCGAGCGCGGGAATACATAAGGTGCATTTTCCACACGTTAAAAAAAAAGGGGTCCCTACATCCTACAACTTTGACCCATTCGCGGATCTTTTGTGTAATTACCCCTCCTTCACACTATTCCATCGCTTTTACCACCTCTTTCATGAATTGGGTGATTGGGCGTAGTGGTAGTGCCTTGAAATCTCCTGGTTCAGGGTATCCGATGCCGAGGAGTTTCAATCTCAGTCTGGCAAGGGCATCACATTCGCACATAATGTGTTCCATTGTTTCAACCTCTTCGCCTCATATTCTACAATCATTGTCGTTATTGTCCTGTCGTCCCATCTTTGTTAATAGGTATTTAGTTCCGAAGTGACCAGTAAACGCCCCCATTATGTTATGTCATCATATTATGGTAAATGAACATAGGTCAAATTATGCGTATTTAAATTTCATTTTGTATGTTCTTATGACCTCAGGAATCTGTTCAAATCTCTCTCAATGCTCACGTCTACCGTGTATAGTATTGTCTGTTAGAATTGTACCTTAGTTAAGCTTATTGTGTGTAAAGATTGGCGAAGGTACAAGTATACTTAAACGCTATGAGTCTATGTGAACATAGTGACACTTTTAAAAGGAATTAAGCATATTTGTACAATACAGGGGGCAATGAGGGGGTACATCTAAGGTTTTCATACGTTGGCTGTATCGTTTCAGGGAGACTTGAGCCAGCAGGACAAGCGATGCGTGTTCCTCACCGTGCACGATCTCGGCACCAACCGTAAGTACATTTCGCACCCTTCGTGGAAGAAAGACGTAAGTCCTATTAAGGCTCTACAGGACTTACGTCTTTCTTCCACGAAGGGTGCGATTTCATACATACATACATACCAGTGGCGTGGCGTCAAGTATATCAGAAGGCAAGCCGAAGGGAATTTGACTAGCCTTTCCCTTTAATTTTGCACAATAAAGTGCCCAACTGCCTTAAAATAGGCAAGCCAGTGGGAATCAAGTTCTATATAGACGCCGTGCCACTGATAAATAAGTAAATCACGTCTCAATCCCTTACGAAGTAGACATGGCCTGAGCTAATAGGACCTGGCCACGTTTAGCTTGATTGTGGGCGCATAAGTTGAAAGAGGAACAAAATAGTGATGGGTTGCTTCCCGGATAACATGCGATTCCTAAGATTTTCGCCCATTCCCTCGGCAGCTGGTATATTCACGTATTTTCTATGCTCCAAGACCAGCATGGACGTTATCCTCTACATTATCATAAAAACAAGTGAGGTTTGGTTGTTCTGCCACGCGTCACGATGGCCCCTAGGTCTTTTTACCTTAGGCTCTGTCTACCTCGTAAGGGATACCCCTCGGACGGATCCAAAAACGAACCGCAGCTCTTGACCACACGCGGAGGTAACCCGACTCGCACCCCTATGTATGTGCAGTTAAAAAGCGTAGTTTAAACGTCACTTTGTCGTTAAGGGAGTCCAACTTGATTTATTCTGTTTGAGCCCCTGCACTGCCAGCTCAGGAGCTCGCGAAAGCTGTCAAATGCGAGATAAAATACTCGTCTCTTTCTTGAAAGAACAGTAAGAAAAAGAAGGAAGGTCTTTCTCGTGTGCTCTTATGCTAGCTGTGTTCTGATTTGTGACTGTGATTGCAGACTCCTCGCTGGTGGATTTCGTGAACTGCCCGGCGATGACCGAGATCAAGGAGCGCTCGTGCTTCATCCACGTGGACGTGCCAGGCCACGAGGAGAACTCGCCCGACCTGCCAGACTCGTGAGTTACACGCATAGAGAAAATAACCAACTACACACACACACACACATAAATCAGGGGACGCATAAATAAAGGGGTTGCTTGTTGTATAACATAATTCTTATGCCCATTCTCTCGATGAAGCGCGGGAAGAGAAGCAACTGGTACATCGTATGTTTTTTCTTTACTCCCAGAACAGTATGGAAGTTATTAGAGTGGTAATAAGGGCTATCCAATTGTGGCCACACATCAGTCTTTTTCGACTTATATCATATTAACACAAATTTTTCCCACCTGTTTTGCCTTTATCTTCAACGTGGTATAAATATAATTAGAATTTTGATTGTATATTTACGTGGCGTGAGATCTGAAATGAATGTGGGCAAAAACACTTTGTGAGGCCTCCTGAGAGTGCATTAGGGATAAAATTACATATGTTTAAATTACTATTGATCTGTTTAGACTAACTAAACAGACCTGTATGGGGAGTGTGAATGGTTACGTTGAGAGGGGAAGGCCTAGACGGACGTTCCGAGACCAAATAGGAGACGTTTTGGAAAAAGGTCAGGTCAGGAGTACCCGAAACCGACGAGCATGTATGAAGAGATTGATGAATGTGGATGAAGCAAAAGAAATATGTCAGGACCGTAGCAAGTGGAATAAAGTAGTCTCTGCCTACCCCTGTGGGAAAAAGGCTTGACGGTATGTATGTATGTAAATAAGCAAAAAAATAGAAATATCTCGAACCACAAGGCTGTACCCAGGCAGTGGAACACATTCTGCTAATATTATAATTGTGAAAGTTTACGAGGATATAATGGACATTAGTTATTCTTTCACGCCTAAACAGCTGAACCGGATTATAGTCTGGAATAGCATGTAGGCTACTTTTTGTCCCGGAAAATTGCGTAGTTCCCACGGGATAGTGATAAACGACTTCTTTGCAGACGAAGTCGCGGGCAACAGCTAGCCTCTCATAGTTTCCGCCACTTTTGGGTCTACATTCACTGCTCATTTGGTACCGCATCAGTTTTTAACTATCTCATAGATCAAGGCTTCTCAACTTTTCTATCAGTCAAGCCAAACGGACAATTGAGATATTACTGGCTGGCCAGGACTTATAGGTACACCATACACGGACACTCAACTAAACGGCTATTTTCAGGGTTTGACGGGTCATTACAAAATGGTCCGCGGCCATAGCGCTGAGCAGCCTTTAGAGCTTCGTTATAAAATCAGTTAATAACAACGTTTAATTTCTTCCAGCTACCAGTTCCCCTCCCTCCAGACCCTTGGCGAGGACCTCATCACAGTCCTAGACTTCCTCCACGTCCGCTACGCAGTGGGCATAGGCGAGGGCGCAGGCGCCAACGTCCTAGCCCGCTGCGGATTGGCCCACCCCCGCCGTCTACTGGGCCTTATCCTCGTTAACTGCACTGGCTCAACCTCCTCCGTCGCCGACGCGTTCCGATCGAGGTTCTCCCGATGGAGGGGAGCCGATATCTCACAGTCTGAGGAAGACTTTCTGATCTACCACAAATTCGGACACGTGAGTTATAGATCAGAGCTGATTGGTTTCCGCTACAAGGTACTCCCTTTCCTGTTTCTAACTAACGCTACTAATTTGGGTTGTGGTGGAGACGGAAAATATTCCGAAATAATATGGTCAAATGTGTAAAGAGATTAGAAATTAAATTCAAAATTAAGCGGTTTAACCCTCGATTATAAATCAGGATGAACCGGTGTTCCTGACTTATAATAGGGCATTAAACGGTTTTATTTCTTAATAATTAGTAGTAATTGGGTAGCTTGAAAGGAACTATTTAGATTGTACATACCTACATAAGCATTGTACATACTATACCTGGCCAAATTTACGGACAGTTAATCTAAAATGAATTTAGAAATTTCTAAATTGTTTTCCTGAAAAACAAATATGCAAATTTACCAAATATCAGTAGTTTCAGTAACCACACTGAAATTAGTAAACGCTTGCCATTGTTCATGTTTCTTTTCCTTTTAGTTTTTCGTGTAGTTTTCCTTATATTTTTTCATTTTTACAAACTCCTAGCCAGTAGTTATTTTACCAACCAGTTAGTAGACTAACTTACTAACAATAATTTTAGTCGCTTTCTGTCAATCTGTTGTATATAATTTTATTGTTTCTTGTAAATTAATCTTACTATTGATGTTTATATTCCCAGCTTAATTAGTGAAATACCTACTCTTGTCATACGTTACCTGCTTTTATTTAAAATTTACTGTCTTTACGTACATAATATTATTACCTACGTTAGAATAATGAATACTGATTTAACTTTCTGATGATTTTCTGCAAGGCGGCGTTCTAAAATACAATGGATTTCGTTTTTAGTAGGTAATTAAAAAATTGTTGTTTACGTATAATAAAATATTAATTAACAAAGTCACAGCAAATTGATAGGAAAAGTCACAGCCATGTTTTTTTTTCAAATATTACGTGATTGATACTTGCGCATTACACATGCAAATTAGAGACGTTAATACCTACTTGATCTTTGATCTTGGAATCCATCATTCGAAATTCAAAGTTTTAAAAAGCTAGCCAACTATTTTTTAAAGGTACTTTACCTTTAACAGATATTGATTGTGAATTTAAACTTTCTCTAAGCAACACACTTTTTAACGCCTTATGAGTGTCTATGGGCAGCGGTGATTACTTTCCATCAGGTGACCCTCTTGCTCGTTTGCCCTCTATCATATAAAAAAAGCGGAGGTAAATTTCTGTTCCGACCAGTAGATTATACATTATACACCTCTTTTTTATTTATTTATTTTTGTCTTGAAAAAATATTGTCTGCTAAGTTTCCTGCAGCGTATTCTTCTTGGCAATTATGGTCTTTCAGAAAGAGCAGTTTACATGAAAGATTAGATGTTTTATCATACAGGGTTTTTTTAATTGTTCCAAAAAATTTCAACAGGTAGTTGGGTTAGTCAGACTAAATAGGTAAATGTTCAAAGAACAAAAAATATTTTTAATATTACATGTTTTTCATGCAACCCCTTCCTCCACTACTGCTAATAAAACACACATAAATCCCACAAACTTAATTATCCCTTACCACACAAACACTGACGCGTTTCGATCCGTCTAGTAGTGAAAGGAGGGATTGCATGAAAAACATATATTTCACACATGTTTGGTTATCTTGCACGTGAGTAGCGGAGTAGCAAGGTAATTTTCTTGTTCATTGAAATGGACCTCCGCAAAGTAACGCCTGATTCAATAAAATAGTTAAATGTATTTCAGGATGTTTGAAGCATGGTAGACAAAATGTTTCCATTGATCGATGTTAAAAGTGACCCGCATCAAGGGCGAGAGTAAATGAAAAAAAAAACAAAAAATCTTTGCAGGGCTGTTCACGTTCAGCCAAACTAACCTAAATGTTGTAATATTCTGGAAAAATTATGAGACCCTTGCATACCAGTAGGCTTATTACCTTACTCGCTCGCAATCGCCATCGTGTTCATTTTGACAGTTCTCGTATGAATGTGACAGCTAGCTGATTCCGATGCCAATTGTCAGCCCATACATGAACTGTCAAAATGAACACGATGGCGATTGCGAGCGAGTTGGGTAATAAGCCTACATCTCTACGTCTACATGTTTATGTTAGCCTCTAAAGGACGCTTGCACAGTCTACCATTAAAGTAATTATTAAACCTTGGTTAGTGATGACAGTTCTGCCTTTAAATAAAGCTTAAGCTTCAGTTAGAAGTTAATTCTAACGAGCACGCCTAACCGTGTTACTGTCCCACAGCAAATCCAGAGTGACTCTTGCGAGGTGGGCGAGCGAGAGCGCATGCTCTTAGAGTACCGCTCGCGCCTGCGCGGTAACCTCAACACGCACAACATCAAACTATACGTCAAAGCCTTTATCAAGTAAGAACCTCAGTATCTGTACTAATACATACTCATATTGTAAATGCGAGGGTATGTCTGTGTGTTACCTCTTCACGCTCAACCGCTGAATCGATTCACACGAAATCTTGTATGGTTTGTTGTGGTCTTGGAGAAGGATTATTGGTTATATAATTTATGGCAGCTTCCTTGGACAGCGTATTAGTATCGCTGTCCAAAGGGGGAATGCTGCCAGCGTCTGTGGAACTATGCCACGGGGGCCCCTCCTTTTTTAATTATTTTACTTTAAGATTATTTTTAGTTTAGTTTTTAATTCGTTTTTAATTTAATAGTTTAATTTGTATCAATTTCCATTTATGTAATTTTTATTGAATGAATAAATTAATTTATGCTCTCATTGAATATTTGCCACTAACTTTTTGTAGGTATTTTCCTAACAGCTGTTCAATGTTATAAACATAAGGTACCCAAATACTAATTCTAGACAAAGTCGCGGGTAAAAGCTAGCAGAAAATAAAACTAGTTGGTATTCAGCAAACACACGAGCAAGACTGCTACGTCGGTGTGAGCAATTTTTAATACAGAAAAAACGAACTGCAACTCACCTTTGTTGTCATTGAGTATGAAGCAAAAAGTCAACGCTATTTTAACGTCTGTACGCCCAGACGTCACATAAACAGGGACGGATTAAGAGGTTTTTGGGGGTGCGAGTCGGGTTACCTCCGCGTGTGGTCAAGAGCTGCGGTTCGTTTTTGGATTCGTCCAATCCAAGGGGAAGAGCAGTGCTTGGTCCGGTGCACCCTGGGCTGGCTAATGATTTCCTGGCAGTTTCTGAGGGATATCATTGACCGCTGGCTAAGAGCCCGACAGGGGGGAGGGTGTCTTTGACCGTATCACCGTACAACGTTGCTGACATTTTGTCTCAAGATTTTTGAATTATATTTTTTACCGCACACCTTGTCATTTAAACTGACATTGGCCCAAGCCTTACGGCCGCTATTCAGGGATAACATAACATAAGAGGTTTTTGGATTGGAGTCCAGGGTCCCGTGGTCCCGTGGAGCCCTCAACGTAGTACATAATTATCGAACAAAGTTTAAAAAAAAAACAATTAGTGCATGTATTATGTAGACCCGAGGAAGTAAGCCCAGCTCAAACGAGTTGGAGTTCATCTTTTTAGAGTGCCACTTCATCATTGAAGGTTGGCAGTCAGCTTCTTAAATTGAAACTAGTCCAAAGCCAGTCTAAGTAGTTGCTCCACTGTCTTGATGTCGGTCTACTCCCTGATGTTACGGAGCCATGAAATTTTACGGCTTCGTACCTTCAGTTTTCCTACAATTTTGGAGTTTATTCTGCCGTAGACAAGCAATGCTTGGAAAACTAAATACCTAGTTGGATTCACAATTATTTTTTATTATTTTCAGCCGCAAGGACCTAATCCTTCGGGGATGCCAACCAGACATTCTGCTCATCACAGGCCTTCTCAGCCCTTATGCCAGCGTCGTGGAGAAGATGTACAAGGAACTGGATAAGGACAAAGTTACTATCCTCAAGATGGAGAAAGTCGGGGACGTGCTGGCGGAAGCGGTAGGCACATTTATTATTTACTAGTTAGCACTACCAATAATTATGAATTCAGTAATTATACTAAGGGCCTGTTTCACTATTCCCTGTTAAGATCCTGATATCTTATTTTAAGTATCAGGAACTTAACAGAAAATGGTGAAACATATGCCAGCCTAGAGGGCTAGGATAGAACTCTTATGGTACTAATTTCACCGGCTGTATTACTCTACATGCCGGAACACATCTGTCTAAGCACTGCTGCTTGGTGGCATGATTAACGAGTAAGACGGCATAAGTACAGTTTGACAACAAATATAATGCGCATCGGCAGTATTCGTTTGCGCAGAGAAGCGCAGACCAGTTTCCGATGGTAGCCGAACGTGTAAATAATCTATGGCGGCATTGGCGCACGGCCCGGCAGCCATGTTGGTACGAAATCGATCGACCAATAACAGCGTCAGAGTTTAGCGCGCGTAGAATTCTATTTTATCATTGGTGTATCGTAATTTCCCGCGCTACTAAAATTGGTCTACTGCGCAGGTACATCGTGGAGCATTATTTTTGCTGTCAAACTGTATTGTCTTCGTGTTATTTGGCTGCGATGAACCCGAATTTGACACTAGTTTTTGCATCCAACATGGCAAAATTTACTTGCTGATCAACAATGTCCGACTATTTAAACCTCGTCCAAGCTTAGTGCAAGTTTTAGGTTACAAAATACGTGTCGACCGCGTTTGCGTTGAAATTTTAATAACTATGAGAACTGTGTGTCGCCGTTTCGTTCCGCTAGTGGCGCTGTTTATATGTCCATGGTAATTGAGACGCTAACGCCAGCGCGATCAAGACGTTTTACTGTGACGCAACGTACACTAGAGGCACAGATACTTTAGTCGTATTAACGCCAGTCAGTGTCGTTAATATCTTAATATCACTGAAGTATACCCACGGGTGGGGACCATAGACAGTGATACTGATATTTCATGATTGCATAGTTTTAGGTGCGTGTTGACTATTATGTAGAAAATTGCTAGGGAAGTCAGATTATAGGTTGGGTAGCGGCGTATTAAGTAATTTGACATTTAATTCGAGATGCATCGAATCGCCGTGGTATTAAGGGTCTGTAGGCTTATTGTCTAACTCGCTCGCATACGCCATCGCGTTCGTTTTGACAGTTCTTGAATGTGACAGCTAGCTGATTCCGATGCCAATTGTCAGCCCATACATGAACTGTCAAAATGAACACGATGGCGATTGCGAGCGAGTTAGACAATAAGTCTACTGTTTCACCACTCTCTGTTAAACTTAATCCAGTTCCAGTTATCTATGATGACGTCTCTGTCAGTTTCGTAGTAATAAATAGAGACGGAATCATAGATAACTGCAACTTAACAGAGAGTAGTGAAACAGGCTCTTATAAAACTTAGAATTAAATGTGCGTAGGTACCTAGCACGTAGAAAAAGAACAAAATACAAGATCTCTCCGAATTATTCTGAATAATACTTCAGCAAGTGGTTGGGGTTTCACTGAGTACCCCTGTAAATATTGTTTGGGTTTTTTCAATTTTGACGATATTCAAAGTATGTGGCGTCCAAGGGGTGACATACTTTTTGAATTCAAAGCTACGATAAAAATAAATTTCTGTCAAAATTTCATTGGCCATCCGTTTTAGATAAGTGTACCAAATTTCAAGTCTATCGGACCAACCGTTGGAGAGTTCCCTCCCGCGGAGACGACCCTGGCTGGGTCATCCGAACTCCACTACCAGATTGTATTGTCATCCGATTTCCACAAGTATTCAAAATTTCAGCTCAATCGGTTTAAGATATCTGCTTCAAAATTGAGCTGCAAGATTCCACCCGGACAAACATACTTACATCAGCTTGATAGAAGTCTGTGCCGAGCTCAATAGGTACCTATTTAGGTAGCGTGTAAGTCCATAGGCTATTGCTGAGCTAATAGTCCTAATAACGGAGTTTTTTTCCTACAACTCGGCGCGAGCAAAATTTGTGAAAAGAAATAAAGTTATGTAGGGCACAGTTTCACAATAAATTATCATTCTATCAAAGAAAGGAAAACTTTTAATATTGGCAAATGTAATTTAACTATGTAGGTAGTAGGTACATCTAAGTCCGGAGCTGAGAGTATTTAATACAACCAAAAATATGAGTGTATTTTAAAAGTGTATAGAGAGTACGTTTTTCTCTTGTTTGTGTATTTATTTTGCAGATACGTTTAGTTAGCATTTGGCGCTCGTGCATACTGCACTTCCTATTCGACTTCCCTCCCGCTCGGACGTGTTTCGCAATGGCGTTTATGCCAGTAGTTGCGATCGTTCTCGCTATAATTGTTGTAATTAATCTCGTAAGACTGTACCAAAAGTCCACTAACGCGATATGCACCTGCAAGAAGAGATTGGACGGTAGAACTGCCATCGTCACCGGCGGAACAGCAGGAATGGGTCTGGAAATTGCTAAAGAATTCGCTCGCAGAGGCGCGAGGGTCATCATCGCCTGCCCATTCGAACAAGAGGGAATGAACGCTAAAAAAACCATCATAGAAGAAACAGGAAGCAAAAGCGTCGTGTTTAAACTACTGGATTTATCTTCCTTGAAGTCTGTGCGTGAATTTGCCGCGGATATTCTCACGACGGAAGACCGCCTGGATCTGCTGATAAACAATGCTGGCATTGGTCTTCCTAAAGATTTTAAAACCAGTGATGGCATGGGCTTTGTAATGCAGGTCAACTACTACGGCCATTTCCTGCTGACAATCTTGCTTCTCCCACTCCTTAAGCGGGCGGGACAACCATCAGATCCAAGCAGGATCATCAATACGTCATCAGGTTTACATTGGATCGGGAGGATTGACATTGAAAACATGAACAAGAGCGATTATTACTGGATACCGGCTTATCAATACTGCATCAGCAAATTGTGTGTGATACTGTTTTCCTGGCAACTTACGAAGCGGCTGACAGGAGCTCACGTCGTGGTCAACAGCGTTGATCCCGGAGCAGTGGGGACTGGTATTTTCTCTCCATTTGGGAAATTGGGATCGTTTATAAGCAGCTTTTTTTACTATGTGTATAAAACACCTCGGGAGGGCGCACAGACGGCTATCCACGTGGCTCTGAACGAGAAAACTGGCGAAGTGAGTGGGTATTTGTTCAAGAATTGTGCAAAAGCGCTAATATCACCTTTGGCGTACTGGAACCAACCTTCGATTAAACTTTGGGAAGAATCCATCAGACTCGTCCAGTTGACTGACAAGGAGTTAGAAATTAGTTTTAAATAATCGCAATTCAATAACAATCACGTTTTACAGCAAGTAAACAAATTCTATCAAAGAGAGCAAAACTTTTAATATTTGCAATCGAAATGTTAAATTCTTGTTAAATTACTTAAAATTAAGTAACTACCATGTATTCTTAACTTAATATAATTTTGAACTGAAAGTGTTTTATATTAAAACTCATAATACACTGGCAACGTTATTTTCCCTTATATTACATTTATTTACAATTTCAAAATAACTTACCATAATCAAGAAAAGGTTGATGAAAGGTTGAAGGTTGGTGTTCAATAAAGAGTTATTGTATTGTATTGTATTGTATCAATGAAAGTAAAACTTTTATCATTTGCAAACGTAATTTAACTAAGTTTAAAGTGAATAATATCTTAATCCGGAGCTGGAAGTATTTAAAATGGCAGACAATAAGTTAGCAACTACCAAAATTATATTTTTAAATTTCAACTAAAATAATGTACCTAGTGACAATATATTATTAACACTCATAATATATTGTCAATATTATTTTGCTTAAATCTATCGTGCTCATTATAGGTAAACATTTTGTTTATTGTTTTATATATTTGATATTACCAAATCATTTAAGTTCGTGAGGGGAAAGATAACAAATTAACATATATAATGCGCGATTAATACTGTTTCTCTTGTTTGTGTATGTATTTTGCAGACACGTTTAATATCCAGTTTCTGTTTTTGGCGGTCATGCATAATGCACTTCCAATTCGACTTCCCTCCCGCTCGAACGTGGTTTGCAATGGCGCTTATGCCAGTAGTTGCGATCGTGCTCGCTGTAATTGTTGTATTTATTCTCGTCAGTCTATACCAAAAGTCCACTAACGCGATATGCACCTGCAAGAAGAGTTTAGACGGTAAAACTGCCATCGTCACCGGCGGAACAGCGGGAATGGGTCTGGAAATTGCTAAAGAATTCGCTCGCAGAGGCGCGAGAGTCATCATCGCCTGCCGATCCGAACAAAACGGAATGAACGCTAAACAAATCATCATAGAAAAAACAGGAAACAAAAGTGTAGTTTTCAAACGACTGGATTTATCTTCCTTGAAGTCTGTGCGTGAATTTGCTGCGGATATTCTAAGGACGGAAGACCGTCTGGATCTGCTGATAAACAATGCTGGCGTTGGTCTTCCTAAAGATTTCAAAACCAATGATGGCATGGGCTTTGTAATGCAGGTCAACTACTACGGCCATTTCCTGCTGACAATCTTGCTTCTCCCACTCCTTAAGCGGACGGGACAACCATCAGATCCAAGCAGGATCATCAACACGTCATCAGTTTTGCATTGGATCGGGAGGATTGACATTGAAAACATGAACAAGAGCGATTATTACTGGATACCTGGCTATCAATACTGCATCAGCAAATTGTGTGTGATATCGTTTTCCTGGCAACTTGCGAAGCGGCTGACAGGAGCCCACGTCGTGGTCAACAGCGTTGATCCCGGAGTAGTGGGGACTGGTATTTTCTCTCCATTTGGGATATTGGGATCGTTTATAAGCAGCTTTTTTTACTATGTATATAAAACACCTCGGGAGGGCGCACAGACGGCTATCCACGTAGCTCTGAACGAGAAAACTGGCGAAGTGGGCGGGCATTTGTTCAAGAATTGTGGACGAGCGCTAATATCACCTTTGGCGAACTGGAACAAAACTTCAATTAAACTGTGGGAGGAGTCCGTTCGACTCGTCCAGTTGACTGACGAAGAGTTACAGCTTAGTTTTAAATAATCAAAAATTCGTCATTGTCATCTTTGAGGTAAAGGATTGAATTGTATTTCATGCACATGCAGTGTAACACAAGAGCGGCGTTTCATACAAAGTGTAAGGCAAAGCAAGCCACAACCCAATAGTGGAGATGAAATGTTTTACGTTCTGTAATGTCTCTGTCTCCATGCTCAAGGCAAGCAGGCGGGAGCGACGTGGGTTCCTTTCACTCGACACAAAGTCTTTGCTAGGAATTTTTGAACATAAATTACTCGTAGCTAACCAGTTTCGATTTTTGTTTGTTATTATAAGATAATTATGAGTTTGTTTGGTTCATTGCTGATGTTGACCAACTTTCGCTTCGTCTACGGTGTGAATGGCCGTTCGTCAAGTAACTAGGTACAGTCAAGTGTAATAATATGTATCTAGACAAAGTTTCAAAAATAAGTACCATACGCTCATACACCGGCGTAAAAAGGCCGTGGGACATACTTTTCAGAAGTTCCTATCGATACTTATTTTTGCACTTGACCGTACCTATTCATTATTATTGTATTGCATAGTTGCTTGCGTAATCTGTTGCACATGGCCGTCTAACATGAAGTAACTCTTTTTAATGATTCGATTCACTTGACTTATAAGTTCGATAAAATAAACTTCGCTCTTTTAAAAGTATGTATTATATCTCTACTAGTCATAGAATGTGCCAGCTGTTTCCCTTCCCGCGCAGGTAGTTCGCTCTACTAATCGTACGCGATCAAGAACCTACAGTTCGTGCCCACAGTGGTCCTACTAATCCTACTATCAAATACTTCGTCCGCGCAGATAACGTCAGAGTGACGACATACCCCATCCACTCACGTCTCCAAGTATAAGGTTTTTATTTCCTATGCCGCGGGAAATTCGGAAAATCCCTTCTTAGAGCACCTACGTGATCGTCTAGGAATATTATCTACCTTTTACCTTGTGTTTTTATCCCGTGGGAAATTTGAAAAATTCCTTTGTAGTGCAACTTTATACTAATCAAGGAATAATATGTAGGTGCCAAATGTAATGTAGCTTTATTGGTACAACATTTCCCGCGGGATTTTCAAAATAATATATATAGATTAGCAATGTTGAATCAACCTGTATTATCAATTGACGACTAAACTGAACTCTGCCGTGGTGCTGTAGTAAGCTACGGGTATTAAGTAGGTAGGTTAGTAGGTAGCTTCTTATGCCCGAAGGGCAAACTGGCCAGGAATAGGACTCCGTTCTTTTTTTATCAATTTCTTAAATCCCAGCACTACTATGGGGGTATGGTTCAGTCCCACCCTACCCCCAGGGGTAGTGCCAGGAGTATGGGGGTCTAGAGGCATTAACACAGGGTAATTTAACATTGGTAAAATTTTATAGTAGGTCCACTGGGAAAAAAAGCTTAGAGACGCTCCTTTCACTGGAGAATGGGTTTAGGTAAATGTCATATGTTTTTTTTACTACATATTACCTATTATTATTATTATATTCTGTATATTTCTTTTATCTTAAGTAAGGGTCTTACAATATTCGTATAAAAAGTAATAAAACAATATTAATACAAAACATAAAAACCTAACCTAGGGTGCCGCCGGCAGCGAGGCGAGGCCTAAGCTACCGGTGGTCAGGGGTCAGAGAGAGGAACCTCCTGACTATCCGAGCCGTGTCCAGGAGTATTATTGTTATTATTATTCGTATTATTAGTATTTTTAATATGTATCAGGGTGTACCTGTATTGTTGTGTAGGTGTATTCTTATTATTATTATTTTAATGCTTTATTTGTTTAGGTTAAGTTATGGTCTTTTGGTCTTAGCTTTTTAGTATGTCTACTCTCTGTACTCTGGTTTCTGTTGGCCTGTCAATTGTTCGAAGGTTAGCTGGAAGAGATCCATTTACGGGACAAGTTCGCTTTTGTTTTTCTCATTACCACTAAAATTGAATATGTTTTATGTACAATAAAGAGTTAAAAACATACATACATACATATTACCTGAGCTTCAAATTAATGAAACAAGAGGTTTTTTAATCGCCAAAACAAAAGGAGGAGGTTCTCATTTCGATGGGTATGTTTGTATTGTTTGTTAACAAAATGACGTAGAAAAGACCTCCTATATGACGGTAGGACCGCCCTCAGTCGAGCCACGCCTGACTATATTACGCGACACTTAATAAATAAGCAGCTATTGTCCGTAAAGTATAGATGTGATATATATATATATATATATATATATATATATATATGTATGTATTGCCCACGACTGTATGCGTAGAATTCGAATATCGCTATCCCGTGCGAGTTATGGGATATTCCTGGATAATAACATTAAATTAAAAAAAAACTCCCGTCGCATTTATCGCTCCTTGTTTCGCTCGTTTGTTTAATGCTCCTCTCATTTAGGTACTCAAAGTTTAACTGGTAGAGATCTCTTATAAGTTCGCTGTTGTAATATTTAATGTCTTTTTTTGTAATCTGTCTCTGTTTCTTTATATTTGTACAATAAAGCATTTACTTACTTATCGAGTAATCAAACTTAAATAAAAAAATTATTCAATTTTATGCCGAAAATGACTTACATCATCTTGGAAAAGTGCTGATATTGTTCAAACTGCGGAAACGATTTTCACCAAACATCATTAAGGCCACCACAAGGAAATGGCTTTCGAATGAAAAAAATCACATCCGAATCGGTCCATCCGCTTAATTGAGAGCTACAATACCACAGATAGACAGTCACACACACACACCTATATCTCTATAGGTACCAAATTCCAATTAAATCGTTTCACTTTTGCACTTATTGTGAGTATATAATATATTTAGTATATAACTATATTCATTTCATATACAAGGGGAATTAAAACAAATTAAACTATTGAATTAAAAACTAAACTAAAATTAATCTTAAAATAAAATAATTAAAAAAGGAGGGGCCCCCGTGGCATAGTTCCACAGACGCTGGCAGCATTTCCCCTTTGGACAGCGATACTAATACGCTGTCCAAGGATGCTGCCAGCTCTGCGGCCACCCGTAGCGTCTATTAGCCTCTTCGAAGAGGCTAATAGCGCTAGAACCCCACGGACCAAGGGTCTCAACACCGAAAGGGACAAAGTTATATTCGGTGCTGAAACCCCTATATCTCGCCTATATGTCTATATCTTGCCTATCTAATACATTTTAACGTTTTTAAATAAATAATATAATTATATTTAGTGTTTGGAACAATCACTTTTCTCTACCGATCTTTTTGTTATTATTATGTTAATTTTTTAGACATTGACATAATCGTTAAGTTCGGCGCTCACGCCGCATTTCCTATTCGACTTCTCGAGCGTACGTGCGCATAATGTGCACAATGATATATCTGCTAGTAGTTGTGATCCTTCTAATTATTTTCATAGGATTCTACTTAAAGTCCACTAATGCGATATGCACCTGCAAGAAGAGATTGGATGGTAGAACTGCCATCGTCACCGGCGGAACAGCGGGAATGGGTCTGGAAATTGCTAAAGACTTCGCTCGCAGAGGCGCGAGGGTCATCATCGCCTGCCCATTCGAACAAGAGGGAATGAACGCTAAAAAAGTTATCATAGAAGAAACAGGAAGCGAAAGCGTCGTTTTCAAGCTACTTGATTTGTCTTCCTTTAAGTCAGTGCGTGAATTTGTCGCGGATATCTTAACGACGGAAGACCGTCTAGATCTGCTAATAAACAATGCTGGCATCGGTCGAGGCTACGCCGCTCAAACCAATGACGGTATAAGTTTTGTAATGCAGGTCAACTACTACGGCCATTTCCTGCTGTCAATCCTGCTGTTCCCGCTTCTTAAGCGGACGGGACTTCCGTCAGATCCAAGCAGGATCATCAACACGTCATCAGTTGTACATTGGATCGGGAGGATTGACATTGATAACATGAACAAGGGCGATTATTCCCGACCTTTCCATCAATACTGCGTTAGTAAATTGTGTGTGATACCGTTCTCCTGGGAACTTACGAAGCGGCTGAAAGGAGCCCACGTCGTGGTCAACAGCGTTGATCCCGGATCGGTGGGCACTGGTATCTTCAATACACTTGGAAAATTGGGAAAGTTTATAAGCTGCATTTTTTACTATATGAGTAAAACACCTCGGGAGGGCGCACAGACGGCTATTCACGTGGCTTTGAATGGGAAAACTGGCGAAGTGAGCGGATATTTGTTCAAGAATTGCACACAAGCACTAATATCACCTTTGGCGTACTGGGACCAAATTTCAATTAAACTGTGGGAGGAATCCATCAGAGTCGTCCATTTGACTGATGAGGAGTTAGAACTTAGTTTCAAATAATCGCAAATTTGTCATAGTCATCTTTGGGGAAAAGTAATGATATTTTATGCATAAGTGGGTCTACACGGGAGCGGTATATCATACAATGAGGAAGGTAAAGCAGCAATTAGGTTACTTGATGGTAAGTAAGCACAGCTGCCCATAGAGAAACGCAGCCCTAGAGGGATTGCCGATGCGTTGCTTACCGGAAGACTAAGACACAGTATATATACAATAAGCTAAAGCAGTAAGGAAACTACGAACAAAACGGTTGAAACGAACGCACACATTGACACGCGCTTCTACAAGCCCCCTAAGTGGATCTCGCGGTGCCGTCAGTCGCGTACGTGCACCCAGACAGTCCGCGATCTTTTCGTTTTAAACATGCCAAGAGCGTATTGCGCAGTGTGTCCATGTTTCCCATAGTTTATTTAAGCTATTCATTCGGATGAGAATTTTTCATACCATAACATTTAATAATACCTAGAGCTTTCCGAACGTGTCGTAGCAGGCGAAAGTATTTTTCAGTAAGTAATATTATAATAGTTACCTATCGACGAATAAAATAATCTTAAACTGTTGAAGTTTTTTTAAGTACCGTATTTTATTTATAAACGAGTTAATTTGAATTAATTTGAATGAACTGGGATGTGTGCCTGGTGACAGCCACCTCTGAAAATCAGCGTCACAGCATTATCCTGGATCTTTCGTGATACAGCTGAGTGGCGGCCATTTGGCTGGTTGGAATAAGTATCCATGTACCTAAAACATTCTGTTTGTGTTTCTGTATCAGTTAATAAAGTTTTCTTATTCTTATTCTTACATTGAATATTTATAACTGCAATAGGTAACCTCCAACTTTACCACTCTTCAGCTACACGTGAATTACAAGTTTTTTTATTTGACTTGCAATATCAATGTTTTGTGTGTGTGTAAGCACGTATGATTGTTCGGCACAAATCTTACAATACGAATTCCTCTTGGAATGTGGCACATATAGGATGGGTGACAACGAAAGTACAGTGAACAACACAAAAACTTCACGCATTCACTGCTAGCAGTCATACGCGGGACCCCATAACTGCCGGAAACGCACAAGTGCGTTCAAATAACAGCTAAATCGGACTTTGATGAATTTATATACATACATACACATAGCACGTGTATATCTCTTACGGGGTAGACAGAGCCTATGGTAACAAGACTAAAGGCCACGGTTAGCATAATTGTGGGCATATAGGTGGAAAGGGGAATCATAATATTGATGGGTTGCTAGCCGCATCGCCTATAACATGATTCCTATTATAATCGCCCATTCCCTCGAAGGGCTTTTACCATCTGCGCGAGTAGACAAGCAACTAGTACATTCTATGTTTTTTCTTTGCTCTCAGACCAGCATGGAAGACTATGTTAAAACTGATCAAAAATTAATCTAGTAAATCCCCCCCTGTTTCGTGCGTGGTTCAAAGGTTCCCATTATGCTGGCCGCGTTGCCTCTTTGAACTGCAATGGCAAGCCTTTGAACCAGCCACGAACCAGAGCGGGGATCGCAGCCCTATCTGTCAGTCTGCGGCCCAACTCCCTGAATAGCACACGCACACTACACACTAACATTAATATGTGTTGAATTATATAAATTGTTGGTACTATAGAACTGATTTAAATGTTAAGATTGTAATCATAGTTCTTGTATAAGGTATGGGTATCGGAAGTGGTGATCTCGTGAACCAGTATGAACTGGGATGTGTGCCTGGTGACAGCCACCTCCGTAACTCTGACTGGCGTCACTGAAAATCAGCGTCACGACATTATCCGGGATATTGTCGTGACACATAGCTGAGTGGCGGCCATTTGGCTGGTTGGAATAATTATCCATAGTAATATTCGGTGTGTATCTGTATCAGTCAATAAAGTTTTCTTATTCTTATTCTTAATAGCACCTTTGCCTCCGAGCCCCAGGGACCCGCTGTCTCGACGGCGACAGGTATAAATTCGTATACTCACTCCAAGGCGGAATCTTTGGAGTGCTAAATTGTCAATTGTACTGGATGAAAGTCACGAAAACGCATTTATGCGTCGACGGCAGTGAATGTTAACTACAGCCCAAGCCTTGACTATCTTATATATAAAATTCTCGTGTCACAATGATCGTTCCCGTACTCCTCCGAAACGGCTTTACCGATTCTTACCAAATTTTATATGCGTATTCAGTAGGTCTGAGAATCGGCTACTATCTATTTTTCATATTGAAATTTAGAAGAAAAAAAAACGGGAGCGAAGCCGCGGGCAACAGCTAGTCATATTATACTAATTAGGCTATATTATTTTTTGCAATTATAATAAAATAACTAAAGGACATACAAATCAAAGTCAAAACGGGTTATGATGCGAATTGCGGTAGGTAGTCTTACTAGTCACGACCTTGTCTTTCAAAATCTAGAATCTCGTTTTACTAGCTATATTTTTATCACACAAGGCCAGTGCTAAATTAATGAATTTAAAAATGTTACTGAATAGTAGTTTCCGGGTCTCTCGAGGCGACGGGGGGGGGGGGGGGGGGGAGCTTAAAAAAAATATGAACATAATTTAATATTTTTATATTCGATACCACTATGAACATAGTTCACGGTTTCAAGTGCATTTTATAAGTTGGTCGACTATTACCTACTCGTTTAATTGTAAAGCCAATCTAGCTGTGATAGTTTTCCTTTAAAATTCGGTATATCTAGACACGCGGGACTCGCGGGAGCGTGCCAGCAAAGTTCGAAGTAAAAAGAACTGGCGACGCTGCCGTGTATATATTTACACATTACATTAGGTACATAAATCACGTCTTTTTCCCTTACGGGGTAGACAGAGCCTAAGTTAACAAGACCTGTCCACTGGTGGGCGTATAGGTGGAAAAGGGACTCAAAATAGTGATGGGTTGCTAGCCGCATCGCCTATAATAATAATTACTTAGTTTTACTTAAGATAATTTAGCCTAAGTACACAATGAGTATCTTATAATAGGAACTATTAATAATAATAATGTATTTATTTATTTAGGCATTAATTGAACCCATAGCAATAAACATTGAAATTAAATTAAATTAAATTAAATTAAATTAAATCTTAATCTATCACTTAACCTAAGCAATCGAGCCAATACGCGCAGGATCGAGATTTCGCTGTTAAAGTAACATGTCTCATGATTCCTAAGATTTTCGCTCATTCTGTCGATGGGATTTTACCATCTGTGCGGGAAGAGAAGCAACTGGTATTTTCTTTACTCAGAAAATACTTACACGAAACATAATATAACATTTCAATGAACATGAAAATGGGCCTCCGCAAAGTAATGGCTGACTCATACGTCACCCTAGGCCGTAATAGGGATATTACGCACGCCTCGCGGGCAGAAAATCTCACTTCCTGGCCAAGGCAAGACGTAAAACTTTATACCTACAAACCACGGGCGGTAATTCGTAAAGCCCCAGATCGCATATTTATGGCCCTCACCTGTTCGGGCCACCAACCAGGGCCATAGGGCCATAGGGCCAGGCAGGGCTACTTTATTTGTTTTGTTTGTTGTTACGATCCTAACACACCTTTTTCGCTTCATCCACATCAATCAATGTCTTCATACATGAGCCTCGTCGCGATTTCATTAGTTTAAAGAAAAACATGTTTTAATAATAAATGTTTTCTCATGATTTATGTCATGTTCATTGATTATGATTATTCACAGTGCACTTTTCCACAAATGTTCTGATTTTTATGCTCAGCCTGACTGCATCAATACATTTGACTTATTGAAAAGTCGCTGCTCTTGTTTTTATAACGAATTGAGTGTTATGATGTTATTGTTATTAACCATATCTAGTGTAACGAATTTATTGAAACTTAATGCTGCTCCGAAATATTTGAAGACCTCGCCCGCTGCGATATAGCTGATGTATTAGATAGCTTATTAAACGCATATTTAGGATCTATGCTTAACTCAATACTTGACCCTTCAGCCATGGAACGCCACATATTGCCGGTTAAATTTAGCAATGTATATTATAAAATTATATCTGTCTTCCACATTCTATGTATATATATGTCTATATAATAAAAGCGAACGGTCACACTCATTCGCTCACTCACTGACTAATCACGAAATGTCGAAGACTACTTGACCATTCAAGATGAAATTTGGTAGGGAGATAGCTTAAGTATAAGTAGGAGACCTCAGCTAAGAACGGATTTTGCAATAGAACCAGATATAGGTTTCAGGGCGCGAGCAAGTTTGTAAGAAGGCCTTTAGTTATTTTGTACTAGAGACCGAAATTTGGGAAGGATGTAGTTGGTAGGTTGGTAGGTAGGGCCAGGGAAAGGCACATTAATTAGTAAAAGCTTGTAAAAAATGTCACAGGGCCGGAATAAGTTGGTTTTAGGGCTTTCGCAAATGATTATGAAAGTCCTTGGCTTTTTGTACCAGAGACGTGAAATTTTAAGTTAAGTTTGTGAGTAGGAGATGTCAGTTATGAACGGGTTGTGTGACAGGAGACTAAGTTACTCGATAATATCAATTCTTGGATATTTTACTGAATCAGGCATTACCTGAACTGTTACTGTTACATTTCAATGAACAAAAAATATGTATATCATTTTAATTCCATAGGCTACCCATCTCACATGCCGACATGAGCTCGGCCAGTTTTTTACAAAACTTTGAGGAGCAACAACGAGTCTATTTAATTTATGCAAATTTAAGCAATAAGTTATGCTGCTTGTCCATTTAATTTTGTACACTGACATCTTGCTTTCAGCGCTCACGCCGCATTTCTTATTCGACTTCTCCAGCGTACGTGCGCATTCCGCAATGATGTATCTGGTAGTAGTTGTGATCCTTGTAATTATTTTCATAGGACTGTACCAAAAGTCCACTAACGCGATATGCACCTCCAAGAAGAGATTAGACGGTAAAACTGCCATCGTTACCGGCGGAACAGCAGGAATGGGTCTGGAAATTGCTAAAGACTTCGCTCGCAGAGGCGCGAGGGTCATCATCGCCTGCCCATTCGAACAAGAGGGAATTAATGCTAAAAAAATTATCGTCGAAGAAACAGGAAGCAAAAGCGTCGTTTTCAAACTACTGGATTTATCTTCCTTGAAGTCTGTGCGTGAATTTGCCGCAGATATTCTAACGACGGAAGACCGTCTGGATCTGCTGATTAACAATGCTGGCGTCGGTCTTCCCAAAGATTTTCAAACCAATGATGGCATGGGCTTTGTAATGCAAGTCAACTACTACGGCCATTTCCTGCTGACAATCTTGCTTCTTCCACTTCTTAAACGGACGGGACAACCATCAGATCCAAGCAGGATCATCAACACGTCATCAGTTTTGCATTGGATCGGGAGGATTGACATTGAAAACATGAACAAGAGTGATTATTACTGGATGCCTGCTTATCAATACTGCATCAGCAAATTGTGTGTGATACCGTTTTCGTGGGAACTTGCGAAGCGGCTGACAGGAGCCCACGTCGTGGTCAACAGCGTTGATCCCGGAGCAGTGGGGTCTGGTATCTTCTCTCCATTCGGGAAATTTGGATCGTTTATAAGCTGCTTTTTTTACTATTTCTATAAGACGCCTCGGGAGGGCGCACAAACGGCTATTCACGTGGCTTTGGACGGGAAAACTGGCGAGGTGAGCGGATATTTGTTCAAGAATTGCGCACGAGCGTTAATATCACCTTTGGCTTCCTGGAGCAAACCTTCAATGAAACTGTGGGAGGAGTCCGTCAGACTCGTCCAATTGACTGATGAAGAGTTAGAACTTAGTTTTAAATAATCGTGAATTTGTCATAGTCATCATTGGGTAAAAGTAGGTATGTATGTAAACTCTTTATTGTGCAAAATAAACAAGAGAAATACAATTGACAAACACCGAGATAAATGCACAAAGGCGGGCTTATCCCTTTAAGGGATCTCTTCCAGTCAACCTTTGAGTGGATGAAAGAAGTATCATATTAGGGATGGACGAGTGAGTAGTCAGTAAGTAATGGTATTTCGTGCATTAATAGGGCTACACGGGAGCGGTATATCATATAATGAGGAAGGTAAAGCAGCAATTAGGTCACCTGATGGTAAGTAGGCACTGCTGCCAATAGAGAAACGCAGCCCTAGAGGGATTGCCGATACGTTGCTAACCGGAAGACTAAGATGAATGCATTTAGTGCCGTAATTTTCCCGGTTGTATTCTTCGAGTACAGTGCAAACTATGCTGTTTAGCCGCAAGATTAGCGAGTACAATAATTGATAACATTTTCAAGTTTTTCATTTGCCCTATATTGAAAATCATTTCGAGAAATATGCCTACATACCACGGGGAATGCTGCCTGCGTGATGGGGACCCACCTAAGGGTCCAATTTAATTTACAATTTTATTTTTTAGCATAACTTTCTGTTTTAGGTGACCAGAAAGGATATTTTTATCAATACTTTTTGTAATCAAATTAAGAATGTGTTTCTTGTGACTGAATAACATTACAACTAAAAATAGTAAGCTACCGGCCTTAAGATGTATTTTATTTGCAACAGTATATTCAAACTAAATGACGTCACTTTTCACATACACCCTTTAAAATGAGCAACTCTTAAACTTGCTTTTTTGCGCTGACATGAAGACTAACAGGAAAATAAAAAAAACGTGAAGCTAAAAATTTTTCAGCTTCTAGCTGTATCAAAAAATATATTGGTTAAAAATTATAAATGTTGTCAATTGTGGTACCTAGTATATAGGTACTTAACAATTTTTTTTCACGGGTCGTTATTTCTTAAAAGTATTTTGAATTCTTCCATGCTGGTTTGGGAGCAAAGAAAAACCATAGAATATACCAGTTGCTACTCTATCCGCGCAGATGGTAAAAGCCCATCGAGGGATTGGGCGAAAATCATAGGAATCATGTTATAGGCGATGAGACTAGCAACCCATCATTTTTTTCATTCCATTTTCCACCTATACGCCCACAATCTTGCTAAATGTGGCCTGTAGGTACCTGTTACCTTAGGCTCTGTCTACCCCGTAAGGGATAAAGACGTGATTTGTGTATGTATTTAATTTATGTATTTTGAAAATCTGAGTTTTTTTTTGATGTTTTTTTTTATATGAGTTGAACCCGCTATTCGTTGCGGGGGATCTGAGCCAGCGGGTCCAGAAATGGATCCGCAGTGGGGGCGGCGCATTTGGGCGCCTTTTTGACGGAGGCCAACCTGAGCCAAGAAAGGTGATGGACAAGCCTTTGGACGGGGGTGAAGGTCACAGTCGGAGTGGTGCGACCTACGGGTTGCGATCGCGGAGCGGAGTGACTTTGATAACTGCCAGTCGACACTTAACCCGGCCCGTGGGGCAGGGAACGTGGGCCGCTGTCTTTTTTATGACGGGGGCCACGAGGAGACAACCTCTATAAAAATCCAAGTGGCACCAGCGCGGGAGGGCGGGAATTCCCAAACCTGCATTGCACAAGTGCCGCTAAGAGGGAACCCCATCTCGGGGTGATTGTGGGGCGTCGCGGTGACACCGAGTGCTCCCGTAACGCCTCACATACGACCGAATAGGGAATTCGTGTGGTTTTTAGTGGGTATGCCTGCCGTCGCGGGAGAGCCCCACATACTCCCGGTAACCCCGGGCGGATGCATAAGGTGCATTTTGCACACCATGAAAAAAAGTTTGTTTTATAACAATCCTGAACAACATACATACCTATACATACACCTTGAACAATACAGGGTGACACATTGAACGTAATACAACTCATGTTTTTTAAACTTATCTTCTTGGTGCTATAGGTGAAAAACTTAAGCAACTGACCTGTTGTATGCAGTAGTGTACAGAACTGATACATACATACATACATAAATCACGTCTTTATCCCTTACGAGGTAGACAGAGCCTGCCGACCTTGTCTTTAAAAATCTAGAAGCTCGATTTACTAGCTATATATTTTTATCACATAAGGCCAGTGCTAAATTAATGAAGTTAAAAATGTTACTGAATAGTTGTTTCCGGGTCTGGAGGCGAGAGGGGGGGGGGGGAGCTTAAAAAAATATGTATAAATGAAATTAAATTATGTATAATAATATATTACGTATTTTCAGTACTTAGTATTTTAATATATATTCCAAATTGCACCATCTGCTCAGATCTGTTCTGTTCTCCAGTCCATTATGGTTGCCTGGTAGAGATCGCTCTGTAGCGATAAGGCCGCCTATTGTTATCTTGTAATATTCTACATACTACCTTTAATGTGGTGTTCAATAAAGAGTTCTTGTATTGTACTGTATTGCATGAAAATAATTTTATTTTATTTTTCGATACCACTATGAACATAGTTTACGGTTTCAAGTGCATTTTATAAGTTGGTCGACTATTACTCGTTTAATTGTAAAGCCAATCCAGCTGTGATAGTTTTCCTTTAAAATTCGGTATATCTAGACACGCGGGAGCGTGCCAGCAAAGTTCGAAGTAAAAGGTAATACATTTACACATTACATTACATAAATCACGTCTTTATCCCTTACGGGGTAGACAGAGCCTAAGTTTACAAGACCTGAGAATGGTGTGCAGTTTCGTCGAGTGCACAAGGTCAAATATCTTGGCCACATTCTACTGTCAAGTATGAAAGACCAGGAGGATAATACAGAGACAAAGACGGGCCATCGCGGTGAGGGCGAATATGCTGGCTCGGTTCGCAAAATGCAGCGAAGGCGTCAAGCGGCAGCTGTTCCTTAGTTTCTATACCAGCGTCTACACAGTAGAACTGGGGTCAAATTTCACTTGCGCTGAGGTGAGGGACATGCGAGTGCGGTATAATGACGCTTGGCGCGCCATGTTCCGGCTGCCGCGTTGATGCAGTGCGAGCGCCATGTTCGCGGAGGGGCGCGCGAGGACAGCCTCCGCCAGAAAGGTAATTTACGCCTCCTCCAACGCTTTACTTACGGCGGTGAGGGAGTGGGACGCCAGCCCCCTTCATGAGCGCTGGAGGACATACCATAAGCCAATCGTCACGGGATAGGGGGTAACCCGCGATGTTGGATGGTGTTAAACTAATTAGTGTAAAAGTGTAAGTTGTTTTTAATTTAATTTAAGCTAATTTATTTATTGATTTTAAGACGCTTAATTTTTCACTCAATATTATTTTTTGTTTGGATTTAAATTTAATTATTTGTAAATTCTAATATGGATGTAAGTCTGGAATAAAATAATTTCATAATAAAAGCGAACGGTCACTCACTCATTCACTCACTCACTGACTAATCACGAAATCTCGAAGACTACTTGACCATTCAAGATGAAATTTGGCAGGGAGATAGCTTAAGTATAAGTAGGAGACCTCAGCTAAGAGCGGATTTTGCAACAGAACCAGATTTAGGTGGTTTCCGGGCACGAGCAAGTTTGTAAGAAGATCTTTAGTTTTTTGTACCAGAGACCGAAATTTGGGAAGGATGTAGGTTGGTAAAGCTTGTAAAAAAATGTCATGGGGCCGGAATAAGTTGGTATTAGGCCTTTTGCAAATAATTATGAAAGTCCTTGGCTTTATGTACCAGAGACGTGATTTTTTTAAGTTAAGTTTGCGAATAGGAGATGTCAGTTATGAACGGGTTGTGTGACAGGAGACTAAGTTTATTTATTTATTTATTATTACATTGTAATGTCATGTACATTATATTAAAAGATGTTACAAATGATTGGTCAGTCCATGACGCCCTGCAAGGGCACACAATAACAATTTATCACTTAATCTAATATCAATTTAAATGTCAATATGTAATATTATAATAATGTAAATCATGCAATTTTATAGTATTTATGAAATTAAATTTAAATTAGCTATTTTTTATGTCAAGGAGCTTTATAAATGATAAAACGATTCAAATAAATATGAAAAAGAAAGAGGTAAAATCCGCATGTCAAAAAATTATATTAGTATATATATGTAGAAGATAATTTATAAATGATAAATGTCAAGACATATATAAAATTTCCGTCTTGATTGAATTTATTAATAAAATCTTGCAGTCTCATCATTCAAAAACTCGTTGACCGTATAATAGCATTTCGCAATTAAAAATGTCCTTAACCTATTCTTATATATATTTATTCGTGATTCGTTTCTGATGGATTCCGGGATGTGGTTTACTATTTGGATACATTTATATTGTGGACCCTTTTTAAACATGGCTAAGTTTGACTTAGGTAGTAGCAGTTTGTTTTTGTATTGTGTCCTAGTTGTGCTAACGTCTTTGCTAGCTTTGAATAAATGTGCATGTTTTCGTGCAAATAGGGCGCATTCTAATATATAAATCGAGGGTAGTGTTAACAGTTTGTGTTTTATAAAGTGCTGACGACAGCTATCTGGTATACGGATGTTGGCTA
This sequence comes from Pandemis corylana, assembly GCA_949127965.1. Taxonomy (NCBI): domain Eukaryota; kingdom Metazoa; phylum Arthropoda; class Insecta; order Lepidoptera; family Tortricidae; genus Pandemis; species Pandemis corylana. The sequence continues at coordinate 1,255,762 of OX421854.1, read as the reverse complement.
GTATTCGAACGCACTTTTTTTGCATAACGAACACTCGATAATATCAATTCTTGGATATTTTACTGAATCAGGCGTTACCTTGCGGACGTCCATTTCAATGAACAAAACCTGGCCAGTTTTTTACAAAACTTCGACGAGCAAAAACAAGTATATTTAATTTATGCAAATTTAAGCAATAAATATTGTTTCCTTTGCTTGGTTATGCACTTGTGCATTTAATTTTTCACACTGACATCTTGCTTTCAGCGCTCACGCCGCATTTCTTATTCGACTTCTCCAGCGTACGTGCGCATTCCGCAACGATGTATCTGGTAGTAGTTGTGATCCTTGTAATTATTTTCATAGGACTGTACCAAAAGTCCACTAACGCGGTATGTACCTGCAAGAAGAGATTAGACGGTAAAACTGCCATAGTCACCGGCGGAACAGCGGGAATGGGTCTGGAAATTGCTAAAGACTTCGCTCGCAGAGGCGCGAGGGTCATCATCGCCTGCCCATTCGAACAAGAGGGAATTAATGCTAAAAAAATTATCGTCGAAGAAACAGGAAGCAAAAGCGTCGTTTTCAAATTACTGGATTTATCTTCCTTGAAGTCTGTGCGTGAATTTGCCACGGATATTCTAACGACGGAATGTCGTCTGGATCTGCTGATGAACAATGCTGGCATCATTCTTCCCAAAGACCTCCAAACCAGCGAAGGCATGAGCTTCTTAATGCAGGTCAACTACTACGGCCATTTCCTGCTGTCAATCCTGCTGCTCCCGCTTCTTAAGCGGACGGGACTTCCGTCAGATCCAAGCAGGATCATCAACACGTCATCAGTTGTACATTGGATCGGGAGGATTGACATTGATAACATGAACAAGAGCGATTATTACTGGATGCCTGGTTATCAATACTGCATCAGCAAATTGTGTGTGATATCGTTTTCGTGGGAACTTACGAAGCGGCTGACAGGAGCTCACGTCGTGGTCAACAGCGTTGATCCCGGAGCAGTGGGGTCTGGTATCTACTCTGCATTCGGGAAATTTGGACCGTTTATAAGCAGCTTTTTTTACTATATCTATAAGACGCCTCGGGAGGGCGCACAAACGGCTATTCACGTGGCTTTGGACGGGAAAACTGGCGAGGTGAGCGGATTATTGTTCAAGAATTGCGCACGAGCGTTAATATCACCTTTGGCTTCCTGGAGCAAACCTTCACTGAAACTGTGGGAGGAATCCGTCAGACTCGTCCAATTGACTGATGAAGAGTTAGAACTTAGTTTTAAATAATCGTGAATTTGTCATAGTCATCATTGGGTAAAAGTAGGTATGTATCTAAACTATTTTTGTGCAAAATAAACAAGAGAAATACAATTGACAAACACCGAGATAAATGCACAAAGGCGGGCTTATCCCTTTAAGGGATCTCTTCCAGCCAACCTTTGAGTAGATGAAAGGAGTATTATATTAGGGATGGACGAGTGAGTAGTCAGTAAGTAATGGTATTTCGTGCATTAATAGGGCTACACGGGAGCGGTATATCATATAATGAGGAAGGTAAAGCAGCAATTAGGTCACCTGATGGTAAGTAGGCACTGCTGCCAATAAAGAAACGCAGCCCTAGAGGGATTGCCGATACGTTGCTAACCGGAAGACTAAGATGAATGCATTTAGTGCCGTAATTTTCCCGGTTGTATTCTTCGAGTACAGTGCAAACTATGCTGTTTAGCCGCAAGATTAGCGAGTACAATTGATAACATTTTCATGTTTTTCATTTGCCCTATATCGAAAATAATTTCGAGAAATATGCCTACATACCACGGGGAATGCTGCCTGCGTGATGGGGACCCACCTAAGAGTCCAATTTAATTTAAAATTTTATTTTTTAGCATAACTTTCTGTTTTAGGTGACCAAAAAGGATATTTTTATCAATACTTTTTGTAATCAAATTAAGAATGTGTTTCTTGTGACTGAATAAAATTACAACTAAAAATAGTAAGCTACTGGCCTTAAGATGTATTTTATTTGCAATAGTACATTCAAACTAAATGACGTCACTTTTTACATACGCCCTTTAAAATGAGCAACTCTTAAACTTGCTTTTTTGCGCTGACATGAAGACTAACAGGAAAATAAAAAATACGTGAAGCTTAAAATTCTTCAGCTTCTAGCTGTATCAAAAATATATTGGTTAAAAATTATAAAGGGCGGGAATTCCCAAACCTGCATTACACAGGTGCCGCTAAGAGGGAACCCCATCTCGGGGTGATTGTGGGGCGTCGCGGTGACACCGAGTGCTCCCGTAACGCCTCACATACGACCGAATAGGCAATTCGCGTGGTTTTTAGTGGGTAGTCCTGCCGTCGCGGGAGAGCCCCACATACTCCCGGTAACCCCGGGCGGATGCATAAGGCGCATTTTGCACACCATCAAAAAATTGTTTTATAACAATCCTGAACAACATACATACCTATACTTACACCTTGAACAATACAGGGTGACACATTGAACGTAATACAACTCATGTTTTTTAAACTTATCTATCTTCTAGGTGAAAAACTTAAGCAACTGACCTGTACAGAACTGATACACACATACATAAATCACGTCTTTATCCCTTACGAGGTAGACAGAGCCTGCCGACCTTGTCTTTAAAAATCTAGAAGCTCGTTTTACTAGCTATATATTTTTATCACAAAGGCCAGTGCTAAATTAATGAAGTTAAAAATGTTACTGAATAGTTGTTTCCGGGTCTCGAGGCGACGGGGGGGGAGCTTAAAAAGATATGTATAAATTAAATTAAATTATGTATAATATATTATGTATTTTCAGTACTTAGTATTTTAATATATATTCCAAATTGCACCATCTGCTCAGATCTGTTCTGTTCTCCAGTCCATTATAGTTGCCTGGTAGTGATCGCTTTGTAGCGATAAGGCCGCCTATTGTTATCTTGTAATATTCTACATACTACCTTTAATGTGGTGTTCAATAAAGAGTTCTTGTATTGTACTGTATTGTATGAAAATAATTTTATTTTATTTTTCGATACCACTATGAACATAGTTTACGGTTTCAAGTACATTTTATAAGTTGGTCGACTATTACTCGTTTAATTGTAAAGCCAATCCAGCTGTGATAGGTTTCCTTTAAAATTCGGTATATCTAGACACGCGGGAGCGTGCCAGCAAAGTTCGAAGTAAAAGGTAAATATACATTTACACATTACATTAGGTACATAAATCACGTCTTTATCTCTAACGGGGTAGACAGAGCCTAAGTTTACAAGACCTGAGAATGGTGTGCAGTTTCGTCGAGTGCACAAGGTTAAATATCTTGGCCACATTCTACTGTCAAGTATGAAAGACCAGGAGGATATACAGAGACAAAGACGGGCCATCGCGGTGAGGGCGAATATGCTGGCTCGGTTCGCAAAATGCAGCGAAGGCGTCAAGCGGCAGCTGTTCCTTAGTTTCTACACCAGCGTCTACACAGTAGAACTGGGGTCAAATTTCACTTGCGCTGAGGTGAGGGACATGCGAGTGCGGTATAATGACGCTTGGCGCGCCATGTTCCGGCTGCCGCGTTGGTGCAGTGCGAGCGCCATGTTCGCGGAGGGGCGAGCGCCGGGCTGGCCTGCACTGCTGCGCGCGAGAACAGCCTCCGCCAGAAAGGCAATTTACGCCTCCTCCAACGCTTTACTTACGGCGGTGAGGGAGTGGGACGCCAGCCCCCTTCATGAGCGCTGGAGGACATACCATAAGCCAATCGTCACGGGATAGGGGGTAACCCGCGATGTTGGATGGTGTTAAACTAATTAGTGTAAAAGTGTAAGTTGTTTTTAATTTAATTTAAACTAATTTATTTATTGATTTTAAGACGCTTAATTTTTCACTCAATATTATTTTTTGTTTGGATTTCAATTTAATTATTTGTAAATTCTAATATGGATGTAAGTCTGGAATAAAATGTCTGGAATGAAATCTTGAAGACTACCTTGACCATTCAAGATGAAATTTGGCAGGGAGATAGCTTAAGTATTAGTAGGAGACCTCAGCTAAGAGCGGATTATGCAACAGAACCAGATTTAGGTGGTTTCCGGGCGCGAGCAAGTTTGTAAGAAGGCCTTTAGTTTTTTTGTACTAGAGACCGAAATTTGGGAAGGAGGTAGGTTGGTAAAGCTTGTAAAAAAATGTCATGGGGCCGGAATAAGTTGGTTTTAGGCCTTTCGCAAATGATTATGAAAGTCCTTGGCTTTATGTACCAGAGACGTGATTTTTTTAAGTTAAGTTTGCGAATAGGAGATGTCAGTTATGAACGGGTTGTGTGACAGGAGACTAAGTTACTCGATAATATCAATTCTTGGATATTTTACTGAATCAGACGTTACCTTGCGGACGTCCATTTCAATGAACAAAACTTGGCCAGTTTTTTACAAAACTTTGACGAGCAAAAACGAGTATATTTAATTTATGCAAATTTAAACAATACATATTGTTTCCTTTGCTTGGTTATGCCTTGTGCATTTATAGTCCGGGAGGCAGAGGCTATTTTGAAAAGTGTTTTTATACCGATCGTTACTTCAAATACAAGTAAAGAAGCTGTCCCTAATAAGGAAAGTGAAGGTCAGCTGACGCACCCGCGGGGGCGCTTGCTATGAGACTCCATAGAACACGTAAAAAAAAAAAATCCGAAAGTGATTTTATACCGCATGAAATTTTTTTCATGTGTAATTGACATTGATTAGAATTTAAAAAAAATAGTCAGCTGCACGGCAGACGGGGGATTGTGCGTCAGCTGAGCGTGCGAACTTGCAAAAAAAATTAGGAAATAAAGTTATTTTATGCCGATTGAATTTTTTTTACATGATTTTAGACATATACAGAAATGTGATATTGATAATCAGCTGCATATATAGTGGGGGAAAGACCGTCAGCTGGAGCAGGAATGTATCACTGCGCGCATATATCTCTACGACGCGCGGAATTTTCAATGCTCCGACTGACGACTTTCCCCCCAACGTTCAATCAGCTGACGAATATTTTCTTTTTTCTATATATTAACACTATAATATTTATAAATTTCATATGGTCTTTCAACAATTTATCCAAGGTATACCTTATATAGTACACATTATATACATATGCATCTTCAGTACTGTGGTATTTTATATTTCAATGGCTCGACTGATGACTTTTACACCAACGGGCATTTAGCTGACGAATATATTCTCATTTCTATATACATACTAGCCAAGGACGTCGCCAGCCGATGGCGCAGGGGGGGCAAGTTGACTTTACCTACTACAATTCATACTTTTCTCATTCTCTATGACTAGTCTAGGACTTTGGTTGCATTATATTTGGCAACTTTTTAAGAATCTCTAGGGGGGGGGGGGGGGGGGCAGCTGCCCCTCCCTGCCCCTCCCTGCCCCCCCTTGGCAACGCCCTTGATACTAGCTGACCCGGCGGACTTTGTTCCTCCTTAAATTTGAAAAATTCCTTTGTAAGTGCATCTTTATACTAATCAAGGAATAATGTGTAGGCATGCTAAATTTTATGTCTGTAGCTTTATTAGTACAACATATCGGAATTTTCCAATCCCCTATGTCCGTCTCCTGGTTCTAAGCTACCTCCCTACCAATTTTCAGCCAAATCGGTTCAGCCGTTCTCGAGTTATAAATAGTGTAACTAACACGACTTTTTCTTTTATATATAATAAGAAGATTAACACTACAATATGTATAAATTTCAAATGATCATTCATCATCTTACAGCTTTTATGCCCAGCAGTGGAACGTAGATAGGCTTAATTATTAAAATTCGTGTTGATATTTTTATTTGTAAATATCTGTCAATTAAAAAAAAAACTGAGTTATATACTTAATTGCAATCCATTATTACCCTGTTCCTCAAATAGAATGACATCGAAAAAAAGGGCGGGAAACTTCGTGTAGAAAGGGCGCGGTTTTTCTTGGTGATATTTTAAAATTGAAATTAATTAGTTAAGGATTGGTTTTTAGTAGATTGAAGTGTATTTATTTACTAGTTTATTTGTATTTTATGTATAGTTGTGTATAGTTAAGCTGTATTTTCACTGGTAGGAGTTTTTTTATTAACTTTTAGAAATGGGAAGAAACATTTTAGTTGAAGCCATGGAGTCATCTATGGACACAGATTGCTCCGTAGCAGATCAAAATACACTCAAACGTAAACAATTTACTGTGAGATGCAGTCTGTGTCACAAAAGGAAAAGAAAAGGAGGTAGTAAAGACGCACAAAATGACTGTCAATGTTCTTTAATTGCTAAAGATAAACATAGTCATCCAATTCCCCAACAGAATGTGCAAAATGGTAACAATCACGACAGTAATAGTATCGTCAATAACACCACTAATGATAACAATCGTATGCCGGTTGGTCGTTCTCAGTATGTAAAGGCTGATTTATCACCTTTTGCCCCTTAGTTCTTTACAGTCTTTAGAAAAGTTTCCTTTTAAATGTCACAAACAGTCTCAGATTATCTTCAGCATCAAAGATCGTTTACTTGAATGCTCCAACAAGGGTCTTTTTATAGTCTTTGCATGGATTCCTAGCCATGTAGGAATTTTAGGCAACGAAAGAGCCGACCAACTGGCAAACGAGGCTATCGTTGACGGAGATACATTCCCATATACAAATTATTGTCATGACCTGGCCAATTTGCCCAAATCACTTTTATATGAAGAATGGAATAGACTCTGGCTTAACAATTCATCTAAAGGAAAATATTACCGCCTTGTTCAAGAATGCATTCCACGTAAGCCTTGGTTTCATAAGGTAATTTTATCCAAAAGAACCACCTCTGTCCACATCCAAGACTCGAGAACAAATATTCGCATTTTTCATACAAATATCTGCCCCGACCGGGGATCGAGTCAGTGGGCCATCCGGTTTTATGTTAATTGTAATAAAAATAATTGAATTAAATTACGTTTCAATAAATCCGAATATTACAAACTAATATGAATCATATTAATGATGTTACCGCTTCACTTCCATGAATCATGGATAAATTGTTGAAAGACCATATGAAATTTATAAATATTATAGTGTTAATATATAGAAAAAAGAAAATATTCGTCAGCTGATTGCACGTTGGGGGGAAAGTCGTCAGTCGGAGCATTGAAAATTCCGTGCGTCGTAGAGATATATGCGCGCAGTGATACATTCTTGCTCCAGCTGACGGTCTTTCCCCCACTATATATGCAGCTGATTATCAATATCACATTTCTGTATATGTCTAAAATCATGTAAAAAAAATTCAATCGGCATAAAATAACCTTATTTCCTAATTTTTTTGCAAGTTCGCACGCTCAGCTGACGCACAATCCCCCGTCTGCCGTGCAGCTGACTATTTTTTTTAAATTCTAATCAATGTCAATTACACATGAAAAAAATTTCATGCGGTATAAAATCACTTTCGGATTTTTTTTTTTAACGTATTCCGCAGCTTCCCACTCTCGCATCCACCGCTACTGGACCAGCTGACGATCGATTTCGTCATGAGCCACATCCATTCTCTTTTCTATATTAACATCAGCCGGCTTAAAATGACTTGTTTCAAAAGCCGCTGCCTCCAGGACTATTAATTTTTCACACTGACATCTTGCTTTCAGCGCTCACGCCGCATTTCTTATTCGACTTCTCCAGCGTACGTGCGCATTCCGCAATGATGTATCTGGTAGTAGTTGTGATCCTTGTAATTATTTTCATAGGACTGTACCAAAAGTCCACTAACGCGGTATGTACCTGCAAGAAGAGATTAGACGGTAAAACTGCCATCGTCACCGGCGGAACAGCGGGAATGGGTCTGGAAATTGCTAAAGACTTCGCTCGCAGAGGCGCGAGGGTCATCATCGCCTGCCCATTCGAACAAGAGGGAATTAATGCTAAAAAAATTATCGTCGAAGAAACAGGAAGCAAAAGCGTCGTTTTCAAATTACTGGATTTATCTTCCTTGAAGTCTGTGCGTGAATTTGCCACGGATATTCTAACGACGGAATGTCGTCTGGATCTGTTGATGAACAATGCTGGCATCTTTCTTCCCAAAGGCCTCCAAACCAGCGAAGGCATGAGCTTCTTAATGCAGGTCAACTACTACGGCCATTTCCTGCTGTCAATCCTGCTGCTCCCGCTTCTTAAGCGGACGGGACTTCCGTCAGATCCAAGCAGGATCATCAACACGTCATCAGTTGTACATTGGATCGGGAGGATTGACATTGATAACATGAACAAGAGCGATTATTACTGGATGCCTGGTTATCAATACTGCATCAGCAAATTGTGTGTGATATCGTTTTCGTGGGAACTTACGAAGCGGCTGACAGGAGCTCACGTCGTGGTCAACAGCGTTGATCCCGGAGCAGTGGGGTCTGGTATCTACTCTTCATTCGGGAAATTTGGATCGTTTATAAGCAGCTTTTTTTACTATATCTATAAGACGCCTCGGGAGGGCGCACAAACGGCTATTCACGTGGCTTTGGACGGGAAAACTGGCGAGGTGAGCGGATTATTGTTCAAGAATTGCGCACGAGCGTTAATATCACCTTTGGCCTCCTGGAGCAAACCTTCACTGAAACTGTGGGAGGAATCCGTCAGACTCGTCCAATTGACTGATGAAGAGTTAGAACTTAGTTTTAAATAATCGTGAATTTTATTTGTCATAGTCATCATTGGGGAAAAGTAATGGTATTTCGTGCTCTAATAGGGCTACACGGGAGCGGTATATCATATAATAAGGAAGGTAAAGCAGCAATTAGGTCACCTGATGGTAAGTAGGCACTGCTGCCAATAGAGAAACGCAGCCCTAGAGGGATTGCCGATGCGTTGCTAACCAGAAGACTAAGATGAATGCATTTAGTGCCGTAATTTTCCAGGTTGTATTCTTCGAGTACAGTGCAAATTATGCTGTTTAGCCGCAAGATTAGAGTGTAAAATTGTGGTATTAATAAACAAGTAACGATTTATTTTTCCAACAGGACGTTATTTTTTAAGTGTTTTGAAAATCGGAGTCATCTGGTCTACTACAGTTTGTCCTACTGGTCCTTTCGACGGAGCTCCGCCGAAGGGCAGAGCTCCGTTTTCTGGGTATTTTGCCCTTCGAGCAACTGACGATACCTAACTAACCTAACCTACCTATTTTTGTATTAAAATATTATTGAATGATTCAAATAAATGGCCGCATGTTTTCCGAGTAGGACAAATTAGTAGAACCACGGGCAATACATTATCCTGAGTTTTATCGGTAAAACGAAATAGGATTCCATTATTACCATGTATACAGCCACGTACGAATATTCTTTATTGCATTTAATGTATTCAGGTAAAACTATTGTGACAATGTGTAGGGGGTGAGAGAAGGGCAAGGGGTGGTACTCACAGCTCGTCCTTTCGATTGTCCAAATTACAGTGCACTGTTCACTCTTTCACTCGCGCATGATAGGCTTTGGTTGCGAAAGCCACACGCGACACGAGGGGCGTTGAGATTCACCCTTTTTTGAGTTCGTTTTCAGAATTCGGTACACACACGCGCGATATGTGTCAAGCTCGTAGGCAGGTCGTATTCTGTCGAGCGTCCCGAACAATCACCGTGAGTTATGATTTTGGGAAAGGAAGGGTAGTTGGAAACTGCACATTGTCACACTATTAACCAATCCTTTAATTGACATTTTGGCCACGAAACTGAAGTAATCCTTATTTTCTTATGAGTTGTATATTTCCGGCGTTAAATTAAAATTATAAGTAACTAGCTTTAACCCGCGGTTTCGCCTCCGTACCAGTTATTTTTTCAAAATATTGTGACATAAGAACCATCTCCTAACAATAAAAAACAACAAAAAAATATTTAGCGAAATCGGTCCAGCCGATCACACGTGATACCGTGACCAAGGGAAATTGGGGTTCATTTTTATATATAAAAAAATGGAGATAACAAAATTAGGTATATAGAAAGTTGGATTCTTATAAAAAACTCATTTACTTCATTTTAATTTTGCTAATAACTTTTGCAATTTTTTGTGGGAAAAAATTGTTAAAAAACGTTATATGACGTTTTTTCGAATCCAATGAGCTTATTGCACATATTTTTAAGAGCTTTATCAAAAATTAAAACGATTTTTAAGTTGGGAACTAGACTAAGATTTTAAATTATATTCATGATCCCAGTGCCCCAGTAGATCGTTCAGAATTGTTATAAAGCTAACCTAAACGTATAACATACATACATACACAAATCACGTCTATATCCCTTATGGGGTAGACAGAGCCCGAGGTAACAAGACCTAAAGGTCACGTTTAGCATGAACGCAGGCATCGAGGTGGAAAGGGGAATCAAAATAGTGATGGGTTGCTTGCCCCACTCCCTTGATGGGCTTTTACCATCGGCACGGGAAGAGAAGCAACTGGTACATTCCATGTTTTTCCTTTGCTCCCATCAGCATGGAAATTCGCATCGTATAAAGTTGAGAAAATTACTGTTTCTGAGAAAAAGCCTCAGTTATGGGTACATACAATTTCCCATGGAACAACTAGAAGTGCCATGGGTAATTGAAATTCCCACCGGTTCAATCAGTTGAGCAGCGAGGTCGTGCAGTGGGTCTGAGACAAATTAGATCGATTACACCCATAGTGTATATTTTCTTATATTTGTGTGTCTTGCAAATAGGAATAAATGTCTTCTTTCTACTATCAAATGAATCAAGAATTTTTATTTCTTGATTTTTATGTTTACTTTTACGGTTTTACAGTTAGAAATTAAATTTCTAAATGTCAGTGAAAATTAAAACACATAGAAAAATCCGAAAAATAAAGCTACGGCCGGGAATTGAACCCGATCCTCGTCATTCCGTGACGCGTGTTATACCCCTCCACCACCCATAGCAGGCATAGCATGTGTACAGTCAAGGGCAAAGATATATATGCAAGTAATGTGAAAGAAAATAAGTAATCATATAAAGTTAAAAAGATATATACTCATTCAAATGGGAATTAATATGCAAACTACACTGGCAACATAAGTATGTATCTGGCAAGTCCAAAAACTTGTATACAATCAAAATTCCATTATTAGTATCCTGCAAATAATGCTAAATATTATAGTCATACTTATGTAATTAAATATAGATTCAGTAATTGCCACAAAAATATGTATACAAAATGTAATCTGCGAATATCGGCCTATTTACGGCCTAGTCACACGAAACAAATTTGTAAAGTATGTTTTGACAATTCACGAAAACAGTACAGACTTGTCATTGCATATGTTTGTCGCATGTTTTGACCTGTCACCACGACGTTATCAATCGGCATGTTTAATAGATTTTACAGATTCAGATTTCGTTGATTTTGATTGAAGATGAAAACGCTAGGTACATTCAGGGACAAAAATAAATATATACCCAAAGTATCGAAATATGTATACATAAACTCAAGAAGGCTTGTGTTATGGGTATTAGTTACGAGTAGATGACGATATACATACCTATATAAATAAATACATACTTAAATATATAGAACATAGAATGTACGTATGTATGTATGTATGTGTGAATGTATGTATGTAGGTATAAGAAAAACATAGAATGTACCAGTTGCTTCTCGTCCCGCGCAGATGGTAAAAGTCCATCGAGGGAATGGGCGAAATTCTTTGGAATCATGTTATAGGCGATGCGGCTAGCAACCCATCACTATTTTGATTAATTTTTCCACCTATACGCCTACAATCATGCTAAACGTGGCCTTAAGGTTTTGTTTCCTCAGGCTCTGTCTACCCCGTAAGGAATAAAGACGTGATATATGTATATCGTATGTATGTATGTATGTAGAACATCCATGACCCAAGCACAAATATTCGAGTTGATCACACAAACATTACCCTGGCCGGGTTTCGACCCCGGGACCTTCGACTCAGAAAGCGGTTGCTTCACCACTGAGCCATCCGTGTCGTCAATATCAAATCATACAGTAATTGACGATTTACGCTATTTTCAATTTTTTTTTTACTTCATCACCATCATCATCATCATCATTTATTTTCAGCCATTACAAGTCCACTTTTTTACTTAATAAAAGGCAAAGTATACTTAAAATAACTGTATAATAAAGAAAACCACTCCTTAAACTTAAGACAAAGTGATTAGAGAGTAATATTTTCTATAGTAGGTTATTATTAACAAGTTTAATATTTCTTACCGTGATGCCTAATTCGTCAGCAGAGCTATATCAAGCACGTATATACCTTCCTCGCATGAGGCAACAATCCTATGTTTTAAATGATCGCTTAAACGATACATTTTCTCCTTCAAAATTAATGAAAAGCCGCCAGATAAACCATAAGAAACGGTAAGTCAAATGGAATTAAAAAATCCAAAAGTGACACATGACACATGCACATGCACAAATCACGTCTTTATCCCTTACGGGGTAGACAGAGTCTATGGTAACAGGTACCTACAACCTACAGGCCACATTTAGCAAGATTGTGGGCACATGACGTGATTTAAAATAAATAGAGTAATGATCAGTTAAAGAGTTCGGAATAGCAGTTGTTGTATACGACTTGAAGCTTCAAGTGGTTGGCTGATTACATTAAGATTACAGAGTTCGATGTTACGCAAAAAATACGTTCATAAGCTCCTGACAATAGAGTTGTGTTAATAGAATTTTGGATTGTTTACATATTTTTGGTTATCATATTAGATACATAATTAATGGTTAAATAGTGTATACATATTTTTGAACTTTACGGTGTTTCTAAGTTTATGGCCTAATACATGAGGACATATTATTGCAAATGTTGTATACATAGTTATCTCTCAAATCATGTATACTAATTTATGTACTTTTGTATGTTGCCAAATTTATGACCATTTAGATGACCATGCTTTTTGACACTCAGTGGTGTTTACATATCTTTGCCCTTGACTGTACAGCAGGTATTATGTTTCCATGCATGAGTAAAAACCTGTACCGCTCAGAAATGACGGCATAGCGCTCAGAGTTATTTTATGATATAGTAACAGCCTTCTAAGCGTTGTGAATAACGCTGGTTCATTTCACATGTTTTTTTTCCATGGGCAGTAGTCTAGAAGTTCTGTTTATATCGCAATATATTTATAAATATAGTTGGCTTCCGTTGCCTGACACTAGTGGTGCTACTAATTTTTTCATTGTAAGTAATATTGTGAAAAAAAGAAAAACTGGCACGGGGGCGAAGGCGTGAGCAACAGCTAGTTCATTGAGCTACAGAGAAAAGAAATCTCACTAGTTAAGTCAACTGAACTGGACAACTAAATTAGTGGGAATAGAGATGTTTTTCGTCTTTTTCCTTTGCAAAAACTGATGGTACAGTCAGCGTCATATAGTTTAAGGCATCCAAGTTAGCCAAATAGTATGGTACACCCAGACGCGTTCATCCCTTACAGGCATATAAGCAGTGCTTGTAAGCATACGTAAATGTGCCCGATACGCTTCGTACCAATACGGATTTTGTTAGCAATATGCCTACCCTCTGTCAAAATCCACTGCACGCCCCTGGGTACACCAAAGAAATAGTAAGGTGTGTCGAACTTTTTGGTCACCTTGGATGTTTCATACTATATCTTACGTTTATTGTATGTGTTGTGTGTATGTAATTGTAACTAACCCATTAGTGTAAGCAGTACTCACAACATGACTGTGTCACTTAGTTACACGAAATAAATGTTTTTTTTTTTAATATATTATTATGACGCTGACTTTACTACTACGACTTTTCCTTCGATGTTCCGTTACAAAGACCTGAAGGAACAACCGAGACCTCTTTTTCGCATTGAATAGTTCCTTTGCAAGAATACGCAATAGTTCCTTCGAAGGACGTGTAGACTATCTCGCGTGCCTTTAACCGTACACTCTAAATAGTGCGGGCAGTGCCGTAAATAGGGCGGTGCCACCGGTGCCCAGGCACAGGCCGTAGACTCTGGGGGGCGCAAGAATTAAATGGCGACCAGGCTGGACTATTCATTTTTCGGTTTGCTCCTGAGAAGTTCCCGCTGCGCCCCTAGTGCTCAATTCCAACACATACGTACCTACATGCCAGATGGCTCGTCTGTTTGTTTGCACACATCAATTCTTTAAAAAAATAGATTTTTCTTCCAAAATATTAGATAATTGGTCCACCAACACCAAGTTCCTTGTGTTTTATTTTATCACCCTGAATGAAATAAAGTAGTCCTGTACATAACATTGCTCTAGGGCACCTATAATATCTAAAAAAAACCAAGGGCGCAGTTATAGAAGCTCGCACAGGGCGCAGAAAAGGCTATTTACGGCACTGAGTGCGGGAGCTAGCACCATCAACCGCACGAACTGAAAACGTCAACCAGGTAATAACCTTCTAACTTGTTTTCAGCCAGCAAAAGTGGCCCAGTCCCTCCTGCTCTTCTGCCAAGGCCAAGGTCTGCTGACGTCGCTGCCGCCGCCTGGCGTGGAGCGCCGCATGTCCCGAGCCATGTCCATGGAAGAGTACGACAAACCCAACATCCGCAGGCTGTCGCTCACACCGAGCGTCTCCGAGTCACCGCCAGCGCGGAAGCTGTAGAATTTGTCCACCTCCGTCGATTCCGTACCAGAATGAACGGTGTGTACGGAGGATTGATAATGCTAGGTTCGGTCTGTCACTAGGGGTCCCTTATACGTAGCTTGGATTTATTCCGGTCGTATTCTTTAGTCATACATTTGTTGGTGTAGCTCCTGTTTTCCAAAATAGGACTTCTTCTTAGTTAATGTGGTGTCTTACTAGTAAATTACAAAGCTTGTACGTGGTATTTATAAAATGTTAACTATTTTGAAACAAATACTAGACAATGTAGATTCGTCGCAGACTTGTTACGCCGGATTCTTGTTTTGTTAGAAATATTTATAGTTCGTGCAAATTGATATTTCAAGCCTGAGTAAATAGTTGTTTGATTTTCTGTACCTACAATTTCACTGAAACAAAATTTCAATGAAACAAATACCTATGTATAAAAAGATCTTTCAATTCTTAATTCTCATTGCGGTTGCGTAATAGCAGGAAGTCGTGGAGCCACTGTTTTATATACCATTTAAATAAGATTTTTAAGACTTCGAATATATTATCTGGCTTCATCTTTTAACTTGAAATTTTGGTATTAATACCTAGTTGACCTTGACATTATGGTTCTGCTAAAACATTCAAACTACGTACCTAAGGTAATTTTAAGCGCAAATAAACGCAATATACGTTTTGTGTACGTATTATTATTGTTCCTTTTAAAGTACATACATGTCTAAAGGCCACGTTTAGCATAGTTGTAGGGCGTAGAGTCATTCGGGTCAAGAGCACGCACTTTTTTTTTGATGGGCCTCCCAGACCTATAAAGAAGTATATAGTTGGCATGTTATGATATTAAATCTGTAGAATATTGAATAAATTTTCACTATTTAAGAAAATTTTCCATCAAGATTAATTAGTTTTAGCCCTACATAGGCTTAACTGAAAAGGTATTCAGCGTAATTCGTCCCATTCGTTTTTCGTTCATTTCTTATGTACGTCTCATTCTGTGTTCGTCACTCATTTTTTATTCGTCTCGATCGCTATAATGTCCCTATCGTTTTAAGTACAATTATGTAACCTGTCTCTTTCTTAACAAGTCTTTTTCGTTTTTCGTCACGGTCTTCCTAGGACTCATTCTTTCTTATTCCCTTTCGATTTTTGTCTCACTCACTTATTCGTCTCATTTTTTTTCATGGATTCGTTATTAGTCACATTCGTGATTAGTCTCATTCATTTTCAGTCTAATTCTAAACATAATAATAAAGCATTTACTTACTTACTTACTTACTTACTTACTATTTGACTATCTTTTTCCGTCAATCTTATTTTTTTTTTAATTATATCTTATTGACCGAGTGATCGTCATAATTTCATGTAATTTCATACATTTAAAATAACACTTTGAATTCTGACTTATTTTTTCATATGAAATAATGTTTATCTTGAGAAAAATTAACTATCTTAAGTATCTTAAGTCCCAGACCCTTCAGGGCCCTCATTTTCCGTTCTCTATATGTACGGGACATATAAACTTCAATTTGTTTATGAATTCCGATCCGGAGGACATATGAATAGCAACTAAGACCTACTAGTACGGGACGATTAGCGAACGTGCCCAAAAAAGAACGGAACGAGTTACCATTAAAGACAAAAAAAGAGTGAGACGAATAACGAAAGTGACTAAAGATAAAGTGCGAATGATACCAAAAAAGAGAGACACAAACAAAGACATAGTCCTAGGAAGACCGTGACGAAAAACGAAAAAGACTTGTTAAGAAAGAGACAGGTTACATAATTGTACTTAAAACGATAGGGACATATAGCGATTGAGACGAATAAAGAATTAGTGACGAACACAGAATGAGACGTACATAAGAAATGAACGAAAAACGAATGGGACGAATTACTCTGATACCACTGAAAACTTTTCCAATGCGTAATCTTGACCCGATGTGTGGGTAAAATTACGCAAGTCAGGGTAAAGTTACGCACGCGGGGTAAACGTACGCAGTCATTCGGGTCAAGAGCACGCATTTTTTTTTGATGGCCTCCCAGACCTATAAAGAATTGTATAATTGGCATGTTATGATATTAAATCTGTAGAATATTCAATAAATTTTCACTATTTAAGAAAATTTTCCATCAAGATTAATTAGTTTTAGCCTTACATAGGCTTAACTGAAAACTTTTCCAATGCGTACTCTTGACCCGATGTTTTTCGCCTTCATTATTTGGTCATCTGAGATGAGGGTCCGCTCGTGTAATTTCTCGGCATTTTGGTGTATTCTGAAAGATTGAATTTTTTTTGATATTTTTATTTAATTTGGGGTATAAGTACGCAACGGGGGTAAGTACGCGTGCGTACTATTAATCTCGTACTCTTACCCCAATCGGCAAATATACCAAATAATCAGTCACAACACACACGTTAAATACTTTTTCCGAATATGATAAACTTACATAAAAACTACATTAAATGAACAATAGAAATATAGTATACTTACTGGCACAGAGCTATCCATTTAACTACAGCACACTTTTCCGTGGCACAAAAATTAAACGAAATAAGAGTGCTACAAATATTCGGCGATGTGTCGCGACCAGTACTAAGATTGCGTCGGCGCGGCGTGTGGCTCCTAAACGGCGACAGTAGCGCCACTCTGTTTTACAAACACAGACCTCGGCCCCCCCACCCCTGTCGGAGATCGGACCACCGCGTACTTTTACCCACCGCGTGCTGTTACCCCGAATGACTCTATAGGTGGAAAAGGGAATCATAATAGTGATGGGTTGCCAGCCGCATCGCCTATAACATGATTCCTAACATAACCGCATTAACTGCTAGCAGTCATACGCGAGACGCCTTAACTGGCGAAAATGCACACGTGCGTTCCAATAACGACTAAATTGCGAGTTGTACTGGATGAAAGTCACGAAAACGTATTTATGCGTCAACGGCAGTGAATGTGTTAACTACAGCCCAAGCACTCTGGTCTATTGTGTATTTCTTTTTATCTTAAGTTAGGTTCTCACAATATTCATATAAAAGGTAATAAAACAATATTAATACAAAATATAAAATCTAACCTAGGGTGCCGCCGGCAGCGAGGCGAGGCTTAAGCTACCGGTGGTCAGGGCGACAGAGAGGAACCTCTTGACTATCGGAGCCGTGTCCAGGAGTACCGCCTTCTGTATCTGGCCTTATTTGTATTATTATTGTAATAATTAACTCTACACTACTAGATGTTAGTTATTTATTCAGATAGATAAATGCACATTGTGTTTGAAATATATAATTATTATCATCGCACACAAAATGTAGAAACAAAATACATAGTAGTTAAATTTGGTGTATGTAAAAAATAATTTAAGGTACCCATGTATCAGTGGTTATGCGGCTTTATTATAGTGATACTGTTATATTTATATAATATTTTATGTAAAAATAGGTGTAATATGTAAGGACCAAAAAGTTACACACCGTTAAACGCTAACTTTTCCACTGTGACACGAAAATTAGTCATACATTTGTATGGATAACTTTCGTGACACAATGGAAAAAGTTAGCGAATTTTAACTACCTTACTAACGCAACTTTAACGGTGTGTAACTATTTGGTCCTCACCCATATGGAGTTAGTCTAAAATGGTATGGTGTACGAAAACGTTTTCTTTACCTTGATTTTTAATTTGAATCAGATACAAACTTGGTCGTACCTATGTATCATAATTTGGTATCAGCGTAATTCGTCAAATTCGTTTTTCGTTCATTTCTTATGTACGTCTCATTCTGTGTTCGTCACTCATTCTTTATTCGTCTCGATCGCTATATGTCCCTATCGTTTTAAGTACAATTATGTAACCTGTCTCTTTCTTAACAAGTCTTTTTCGTTTTTCGTCACGGTCTTCCTAGGACTATGTCTTTGTTTGTGTCTCTTTTTTGGTATCATTCGCACTTTATCTTTAGTCACTTTCGTTATTCGTCTCACTCTTTTTTTGTCTTTAATGGTAACTCGTTCCGTTCTTTTTTGGGCACGTTCGCTAATCGTCCCGTACTAGTAGGTCTTAGTTGCTATTCATATGTCCTCCGGATCGGAATTCATAAACGAATGCAACGAACTTAGAATTAGACTGAAAATGAATGAGACTAATCACGAATGTGACTAATAACGAATCCATGAAAAAAAAATGAGACGAATAAGTGAATGAGACAAAAATCGAAAGGGAATAAGAAAGAATGAGTCCTAGGAAGACCGTGACGAAAAACGAAAAATACTTGTTAAGAAAGAGACAGGTTACATAATTGTACTTAAAACGATAGGGACATATAGCGATCGAGACGAATAAAGAATGAGTGACGAACACAGAATGAGACGTACATAAGAAATGAACGAAAAACGAATGGGACGAATTACGCTGATACCCATAATTTAGCAATTCAAAAAAATAGAACAAGGATATAATTATGCAAGTTATGGTCAAATCGAGTAATGATGCGAATACTAAACCTGTCAAAACCTTGTTTTAAAATCTAGAAGCTCGTTTTACTATATCCGGTTTTCATATCACAATGCTAGCGCTAAATTAAAGAATTCCAAAATGTTAATGAGTAGTTGCCGGGCCGCGCAGAGTAGGATTCCGTTTGCCTGTCTCCATGTGGATATTATGAACAATTATTTTTAATTTTTATTCGATACTACTATGAATATAGTTCACGGTTTTAAGTACAGTTTCATGTTGGTCGATTATTACTCGTCAAATTGTAAAGCCAACCTAGCTGTGATAGTTTGCGTCATATATCTCTCCAATATTTCTTTTTAATTTTACAAATATAACCGTTTAGCTGGCAAGGGCGGGGGGTACACTTGACTAACGATAATTTAAACTTGAATGGTAAATATTTCGCAAAATGGTTTTCCCACACAATATTTTTGAACGACCTTCCCAAAGACATCCCATCACAAACTTGAGGTGCTTCTTGTTCTATAGATAAAATAGCACATTTTTTGTTTCAATAGTTCTATCATGGAACTGCTGGGAAAGAAAAATGTTAACAGTTCTATGACGTCACAGTTCCATAGAACAAACGGGAGGTACCCGATGTAAGAGTCGTAAAATCCAACTAAATTGTTAATTTTCACAAATTGACGATTGTTTGTGTATGACATGTATTGTGTAAATTGATTTTTTGAACATAACAGTGTATACTAAGTAAGTTATTAAGAAATCTATTTTTGTGTAATGTGTATGTGTATTTAGAATAAATATTAAAATGATTATTTATGAAAAAATATACGATGTTTTTTTTCCTTTGTTTTTTACAGAAACGACACGTTGCAGTGTGATGCTCTAACTGAGAAATAAAACTTGATCCATAAAACTGTACAATTTATTTAGACAGGGACTTCAGACGGAACTGTAAAACTTTTTGAACATTTTAACAACACAAACGTACAACGACACTATTACACTTACAATATTACGTTACTAACACCACGAAACCACCAATTGGACTGTCACTAAGTAACCTAAAACGTTTCAAAAATTGAATATAAATTCGCTTCTCTGTCGAGCATTTGCTAAAAAAATTTAAGAAAAAAAAGTCCAAATATAAAATAAAGTCGCAAGATTGCTCGACGAAGAAAATGAAAAGCAACGAGGGAGCTACACTCTGACACGTCGCTTTCTATTTAATAAAATGGTATATGATATAAGTGATATAACCTTACAAGGACTAAGGGCCTTTGCACTTCGCGCCTTCCGCGGACATTTTCGAACCTTTAATATTTTCACAGTTCTGCCATAATCAATATTGTTTAAAAAAATATACGGCCGCGGCTTTAGGCGCCCGCGTCGGCGCTCCATACATCGTCCGACCACTCGCTGCGACCCTCTAGCAGCCAATCAATCAAAGTTCGTCAGAACAAAACACTAAAAAAAACTGCAAAAATGTCTTCACACATCAAGTTGCAACCGCAAAGCTCTGAATGGTCAAACCACCCCAGGCTCATTAATCCCGTGACAACAGTATGTGTGAAAAAAGACGAGGCTATAGGTACCTTCCAGGACCCAATATCAGACTATCTACTAAACAACTACAAAATCGGACGCTACCTACCTACAAGCAAAGATTGGTGGTGTCGCGTGTTACCCACTAGCGGTAGCATGTGGGAGACTGTCGTCAATCTCGTCAAGTCTCGTCAAAGCTCGTCGTCGCAGCCGGGTTGCATGTCCGACGTCTCGATGGCCACTTCATCGTAGTCGCGCTCTAGCGCAGCAAGGTCCTCCCGCGCCTCAGAGAACTCTCCTTCCTCCATGCCTTCGCCAACATACCTGGAGTGCAAGCCAAGATTTATTGCCTACTAGCTGTTGCGATTCCCCTTCTTTTTCAAATGATCGTAATCTTAACTTAATATAAACGCGAATGTGAGTTTTTATGCTTCCACTCTTAAACTACTCGACCGAAAGTGATTTTGGCATCGAAATAGTTTGGATCCCCGGAAAGGACAATGGACAGTTTTCGGCCCGGAATATTGTATGTTCCTGCTAGTAGTTTAATAAAAGTTATGTCCTGACAAGTTTTAAGTGCAGTCGTTCTCGAGTTATGGCGTGACCATAAAAAAATAGCAATTATTTTTATATGTATAGATTCGCGAACGCTTGTTGAGGTTGCTAACCCTTTAACCACGGAATGTCAAAAATCAAATAAGTATTATTAACAATACGACCTTGCCTCATGTGGGACAAGGGCGGTTAAGTGTTAACGTTCGTTTGTCTTTGTCACTGACTTTTTTGCCTTTGTCAGACAAAAATTTCTCATAAAGCCGGGGGGTACCTCCCATTTGTTCTATGGAACTGTGACATCATAGAACTCTTGACATTTTTCTTCCCATCGCAAACTTGAGGTGCTTTTAGTCCTATAGAACAAATAGCACATTTTTTGTTTCAATAGTTCTACCATGGAACTGTTGGGAAAAAAAAATGTTAACAGTCCTGACGTCACAGTTCCATAGAACTAATGGGAGGTACCCAAGCCGGGTGGTGCTCATATTATGTGGGCTGTAACCGGAATGTTACCCGTTCCATAGTAATCAATAAGCCTAGTGTGGCATGACATTTCGCTGGCGGCAACGTATACACTAGCCCCCTTATTCATAAACGCTCTATAGGCTTTTGCTAACTTAGCAATCGTTTGTCCTTAAATGTGAAAGATAAATGTCATAAGTGACAAAGACAAACGATTGCTAAGTTAGCAGAAGCCTACAGAGCGTTTATGAATAAGGGGGTAAGTGTTTTAGGTGTAACGTACAATGGTTGCGGTTACAGCTCTCTGAGAACACGGCTTTGGAAGGCAATGTGAACTAACCGTTTATATTCACTTCGTCAACATTTTAATTTCTTCCGTTTCCCACTTCGTCAGCGTTCCCATTTCTCAACATTTAAGTTTATTCATATTCTCCATAGGAACATGGAGAACTGCAAAATGTTTTGGGAATGTGGACGGTGAAAATGCGGACGAATTGGGGATGTGGATGACATGGGAAGTGGACAATTTGGGTATGTTGACAAAATAGAAGTGGCAAATTTGGGATTTGACAAAATAGAAGTAGGTAGTGAATTTGGGAATGTTGAAAAAATAGGAAATGGACAATTTGGGAATGTTGACAAAATAGGAGGTGGATAATTTGGGAATGCTGACAAAATAGGAAGTGGATAATTTGGGAATGCTGACAAAATAGGAAGTGGACAATTTGGGAATGTTGACAAAATAGGAAGCGGACAATTTTAGCATGGGATTGTTAACGAGCTAAGAAGTTGGCAAAATGGGAATATGAATGAAGTGAACGTAAACGGGAACTGACCAGTGCACGAAGGCGCGCTTGGAATACATGAGGTCGAACTTGTGGTCGAGCTTGCCCCAGGCCTCGGCGATGGCCGTGGTGTTGCTGAGCATGGAGGCGGCGCGCTTCACCTGCGCCAGGTCGCCGCCCGCCACCACCGACGGCGGCTGGTAGTTGATGCCCACCTGGAAAACAAACTTTTTATACCAACGTGTCAAATGTACATGAATTAACCCTTCCATGAACTAATCCAGCTCATTTCACCGTAGTCTTTTAAATCACTACATAGTATAAAACAAGGTCTCTTTCTTCAAAACTACACAACGGATTTTGATGCGGTTTTTTTAAATAGATAGAGTGATTCAAGAGGAAGGTTTTTATGTAAAATTCTACGCAGACGAAGTCGCGGGCAGAAGCTAGTAAGACAATGTCATATTTTTGACACTGCGATACTGGCACGTTCGGTATTAATCTTTTCGGCGGCTAAAAGGTAAAAATTGTGTGGCAACCCTATGATCCAATTTCATTACATTTTTAACACTGGTAATGGGGTGCGCTAATTATTATTAATCAACAACTAAACAACTTAATCATGCTAAACGTAGCCTTAAGGTTTTCTTACCTAAGGCTCTGTCTACCCCGTAAGGGATAAAGACGTGATATATGTATGTATGTGTGTATGTAACAACTAAAATGTCTTAAATGTCTGTATATCCGTTAAAATATTTTTTCTGAAGATTTTGGAACATTTCATCTGGAATTTTTGATCACAGGTTCGCCTGATAGCCACCACCAAATTTCTACCTAATCCCACCGCCAAGCAGAATGGCTTACGTTGTTGTATTCCGGCGTGCAGAATAAGAGCTTGTAAAATCGCCGGCACACGAGGTAGATATTCTACTTAGCCCGCAACTTATCAGCAATTCTCTAGTATCCATGGTTAGTGGAACTCACCACCGGGTGACCCATTTGCTAGATTACTACATACATACATAAATCACGTCTTTATCCCTAAAGGGGTAGACAGAACCTAAGGTAACATGGCCTAAAGGCCACGTTTTGCATGGTTCTGGGCGTATAGTTGAAGGGGAATCAAAATAGTGATGGGTTGGTATCCCCAACACCTAAAACATTCCTATGCCCATTCCCTCGATGGGCTTTTGCCATCAGCGCGTGGAGAGAAGCAACTGGTACATCTATGTTTTTTCTTTACTCCCAAATCAGCATGGAAGCATCATCATCATCATGTCAGCCGAAAGACGTCCACTGCTGAACATAGTCTCTCCCCCAAGGTTCGCCAAACAGATCGGCCCTGCGCCATCCGCATCCAATGCGTTCCCGCTACCCTCACCAGGTCGTCGCTCCATCTTGTTGGAGGCCTAACTACACCGCGTCTTCCGGTCCGCGGACGCTATGAAAGCATACTACATCATTATAAAAAATGCTCTACCTTGAAGCCAGTGGGGCACCAGTCCACAAATCGAATCCCCGCGCGCCCCTTCATGGCGGCAATGGCAGCGTTAACGTCCTTCGGCACCACGTCGCCGCGGTACAGCAGGCAGCACGCCATGTACTTGCCGTTTTGCGGGTCGCACTTCACCATCTGGTTCTGCGGCTCGAACAGCTCCGACGTGATCTCCGACACTGACATGCCTTCATGGTACGCCTGAGAAATACACCGAATGATTAATAGACAAGTTTTAACCATTAAGATTGACTTTTTTATTGACTACATTTCCAAAATTGGTAAGTAGTAGTTGGTAAGTAGTAAAATTGGTAGGCAAGGTCGACGGGATAAGACAGTTCAAACACTCGCGGGCCTGCCTATCCGTGAAGCAAAGACTGCCGCAACCAGAACGACATCAACCCTTAAATGCATATGGTATCAAAAACGATGCACCCTTATTGGTCCTTCCATTTGTGGCTGTTTGCCGATCCCGGTGCCAAAGTTATCTCGGACTGCTTCGTTTGAAAAATTAAGGGCAGTTTTCAGCCAAAAAGGTACCTTAGTTACTTATTTATTCCCGGTCCAGTCGCCGTTCGACTGGTGGCGCTCAACTTTTTCAAAACTATTAACGGATAAGCGAGCAAACATTGTATCAGTTGGCATAGACTCTTAACCCTCCCAAGCTCATTAGTGTAGTGATAGTTGTAAGTTAGCAGAGGTTTTAGTTCATTTAATTCTGGTTGGTTTTAATTACCACCCCGTGTTGGTCATAACCACCTCTGGCTCAGTTTGGGTCGGGTATGTCACAGTGGCTAACTGTGGCACTAACGATGAGAAAAGACTAGTAGACATCAAATTGACGTCAATTTGAGACTGTTGTACTTTATCTAGTTTCAATTTAATTTCCATTCAAACTAGACAACCTTCAGCAATGAAGATACTGACAAAGAAAAAAGATGCATAGCATGAGTAATCATCCTTCATGTCAAATTTCCAGTTAATTCGATCAATACAAGGTATAAAAAGAATTCGTCACATTCCAAAAATTCTCATGTCACCTCAATCTGTATTCGTCCACTCATCCGTTCCCAACTTCTTTAGTAGAAAATTGTTAAAAGTAGTTACAAAATTGGACCAAAGAAGTTATGGTGAAAATAGCCAATTACACGAATTAAGCATAAATGGCAAACACAGAATGAGGCGAAATATCCATTTATTCAATCAATACAAATGAGACAGGTAAAAATATAGTAGACGCTGGTAAAAAAAAGCAATTAAGAAGCGTAAACATGGATTAGACAGACCATAATATGTCAAAGGATCGTGGATTTCAAAACTACCAGATATGCAGCGATTCGCATCAATATTTCGTGATATGAATCGCGAAATGCGTGGATCACACTATAATGTTGACGGACAAATCCATGCAATAGAGTACCTTATCTGCGGAGACGACGGGCGCGTACGCGGCGAGCGGGAAGTGTATGCGCGGGTAGGGCACCAGGTTCGTCTGGAACTCCGTCAGGTCCACATTCAGCGCGCCGTCGAAGCGCAGCGAGGCCGTGATCGACGACACCACCTGGAACACCACACATACATACATACATACACAGATCACGTCTTTATCCCTTGCGGGGTAGACAGATAAGGTAACAGGTACCTACAGGCCAAATTTAGCACACAGCTACAAGTCAAACTTCACAAACATGTATCCAATAATCGTTTAAGTTTTGGACCGGTAGGTACAGACTGACAGCATTTGGACTCTAACCCAGCTGCAAAATGGCAGTTCTGCTGCAGTTGGTGTAACTGCATCAAAGCTGCAAACCGACTCCAAGCTGGCTGCACGGTGGCTACTATAGACTAATATAATTAAGGACCGGGGATCTTATACATCCCTTTTATAAATGTATTTAATTTAAGTAGAAGTTAAGTATTGTAGTGGCTTAATGTATTTTATTTTGAAAAAATGACTTTCTGCCAAGTTTCTTGCGGCGCATTCTTCTTGGCAATGATGGTCTTTCCGAATGCGCTGGTAGTTCAAAAAGACATGTAAAAGAGACCTTGGCGGCCAGTTTGCAAAAATAAATTTTGTTTTTTTTTTGCAATAAGACTGTATTACGACCGTACAGCCAGCTTGCACTTGGTGTGCCGTTGACAGGACTCCACAGCAACTGCAAACGGACTGCAATTGGTTTGCAGTCTTGATGCAGTTACACCAACTGCAGCAGAACTGCACTCGGAACTGCCACTTTGCACAGCTGGGTTTTAGTTTAAATGCTGTCTGTCTTTAGTTTTTTAATTCGTTTTTAAAACTTTAGCTGCCAACCAATCACCATACTTCCACAAAAGTGTTGCTCCCATGCCCCATGCAAATTTTGTGATCCCTAGCTACTTCCCCATCATGCGGGAATGATAAATCTCTTCTCACCTGTGATTACTTAAGCTACATGATTGCTAAAATTTCAAGTCCCAGATTTGGTTTAAGTTGTTCATTGCCGGTCACTCATTGTCAGTCATTAAGTACCTACTGTTTCATAGGTATTGCGCGTTATTACAACAAATAAACCTGAAATTTCTTAAACTGTAAACAACTGCGTAAGTACCTATTCATTTATATTTTTCTATACTTATTACAACAAATTTACAAACAAAAAATTAAATAATGTTTAAGTTTTTGGTAAAAATAAAATGTGCTTAGATTTTTTTAATGCTAAAGTGCTGGCAGGTAACTACTCAGCGAAAATTGTTTTTAACTCGCAACTCAGGCGGACTGAAACAAGTGGATAAAATTGATGCTAGTGATAATGATACTCTACCTGTGATATTAGCCGGTTCAGGTTGGCGTAGGAAGGGCGCTCGATGGAGAGCCGCCGGCGGCAGATCTCGTATATGGCCTCGTTGTCCACCATGAACGCGCAGTCCGAGTGGCCGATGGTGGCATGCGTCGTCAGGACAGCGTTGTAAGGCTCCACCACTGCTGTTGACACCTGGACGTCGAAATTACAGATTTTGAAAAAAATGACAATTCGTAACTATATCAAGTAGAACTGCGTCGGATAAAAACAAAGAATCCATTAAATAGGGACCAAATGTCACGAAATGGTAGTTCGCTTTCCAACAGAATCATCAGGTGAAACAATGACAACAGAATATACAATAAGCAAACAATTTTTTTAAGAAATGAAGTTAGAAGTAATAAACAACATTATGGATATAGTTGTATGGGCATAAGGCGTAGCAGTAGGTATTTTGATAAGAAATTGGATCTCGTACCAAATCGCAATGAGAATAGGAATGGATCTGACATTCTATGTCAAAATGAAACTGCAGATTTTAAATCCCATTTTGATCGCGGTCAAATACATTTCAACAGAACAGATACTTTGAAAGCGAAATAGTACGCAATAATCTACTAACCTGCGGGGCAGGGTATATGGCGAACTCCAGTTTGCTCTTCTTCCCAAACTCTTCAGACAAGTTCTCCATCAGCAGAGACGTAAAGCCGGAACCCGTCCCGCCTCCGAATGAATGGAATACGAAGAAGCCCTGTTAAACGACAAATAAAACTGTTTCACCATTTCGAAGCCAGATCTTATAATTTGCTTTGCTGACATTTTCTTGAAACAATCTACAATATTTGTGTCCCGAACTGTCAAATATCACAGAACCGATAAGAGCAAAAGAAAGTTTATTATAGTATTCTATAAGCATCTAGTGATATGATTCAGATTTAGACGCAACCATTAGACGTCCACTACTGAACATATGGAAACCGGTCCTGCGCGGCCCTCATCCAGCGAACTCCCGCGACCTTCACCAGGTCATCAGTCCATCTTGTGGGGGACTCTCCCACGCCGCGTCATCCGATACGTGGTCACCACTCCCGAACCTTCCGGCTCCATCGGCAGTGAGTCCACGTGACCTGACCTGCCCACTGCCACTTGTTACTTGTCACCGATAACCGTTGCTTTGCTAAGATAGCGCCTATTAAGTAATTGGAGTCCTACCTGAAGACCGGTGCACTGGTCAGAGAGCTTCCGCACTCGCTCCATGACGGGGCCGAGCACTTCTCGCCCCGTCGAGTAGTGTCCGCGCGCGTAGTTGTTCGCAGCGTCCTCTTTGCCCGTGATCAGCTGCTCCGGATGATAGAGCTGCCGGTAGTCGCCAGTGCGGACCTCGTCTAGAAGACAAAACAGGGGTTTGCAACGCAAATTTAAAAACATGCGAGCTGATCACTTACAGCTACAACGGGTAGGTTAATTAGATGTCACGATGGCAGTCTTGATATCCTGTAAATATTTCTTCATTTGTATTCCCATCATGCTAAACGTGGTCTTTAGGTCTTGTTACCTCAGGCTCTGTCTACCCCGTAGGGGTAAGGGGTTTGAGTCGGAGTCGGAGTCGGAGTGGCATCACACGCAGACAGGACCCACGTGTAGCTTACAAATCTTGGAGCACTCACCAATAACAGTAGGCTCAAGGTCCACCATGACGACCCGCGGCACCATCTTGCCCCGATCCGCTTCTGAGAAGAAGGTGTTGAAGCAAGAGTCGCTCGAGTTGGGGTCGGTGTCGCACGCAGGCAGAGTGCCGTCAGGCCGAATGCCGTGCTCCAGGCAGTACAGCTGCCAACAGGCCACCCCCATCTGGACACCCGCCTGGCCGACGTGGATAGATATGCACTCCCTCTGCTCGCGTGCAAAAAGGTTACACGTTATTATTGTGATAAGACCGAGGACACCTTAAACCAGGACTGTACATGTACCTGAATGTTTGACTTCGACGTTTGTTTTTATTTTTGCTCAATGCTCCATTCATTACATACTCTATATTTCAGCAGCTGGTCAAGTCAGAGTGAACATTTTCATTATAATTTGACTATTTTTCTTTACAACTTTACTGCCTCACATTTATTAATCAATGTATGAAAATATTAGTCAATGTCAACCAAGATTACAAATTCTGAAAATATTGTGGTATTCAAGCTAACCCAACCATCGGTTGCAATATTTCGGATCTATTGAGACACGGTGCACAAAGTTTCTTATATCAGATCCTTACAAAAAATTACAGCTAAAACCTGAACTGAGTCGGAATTGAACCGCATTAAGACGTCATGGTAAGGCCAATGTAGGGACATTTACGGTACAAGAGTTTTCGACGTTGCTCCAGTTTTGAAAGGGCTCTACGAGTAGTATATGAGAGGGTCTTGAGGATATGCAAATAAGATTTGATTGCGGTGGACAACGGATTCGTGAAACAAAAATTACAAACGTGGCAGGAAAAGTAAGTTTGTCAAATATTTTGATTTGATTAGAATGTCCAAGCGATATCACACACAGTTAGCACTGAAATCTACTTTTACAAGAAAACCGTTACACTTCATAATTGGAATTATTTTATTTTATGACGCATGTCAATTTCTTCCAGTTGTCAAAAATATTTTCTCCAGAATTTCATGATAATTATCAGAATTATCTTCGAACGACACCGTACCATATTACAACACAAGATATAATAATGTACGCTTATCTACATATGCATCAAATGGTAACAACTATTAGGGTAAATTTACTTCCTTGCCACAATGTCACAAACACAAATCAAATATTTGTCTCATCTAATTGAATTAATCAAATGGGAAAGAAAATCTTCAACAAAACACTTCATCGCAAACATTCTTGTGAAAACACATACTTACGAATCTAAAACTCTCAACTGAACAATGAAAAGAACATTAGAAAAACTTACCATAATGAACACTTATAATTTTGCAGGATCCGGTGTAAAAATAAATATAAATAAGTAGAAAATAAACTGTTTTCCTACAAAAATTTGGTACAGACTGAAATTTTGAAAAAAAAGTGCGAATCACCGCCCGTCTGATGGGCCGATTGGATCTATTGTAACTTTTTATTCCATGTTTGAATTCAACTCCGCTGTGAATTGAAAGCTGCCAGTATTTTCGACGTGTAGGAAAGAGGCTGTGAAATACATTACACAAAAGAGGTTACGTTCAAAATAATTTATCTAAACGCTCACATCAAACGTGTGAGTGGAAATATTGTGTGTGAAAACGTGATGGAACTTGTGGCATTAAAGGCATTCTCAATCAATAAAACTAATAAAACCGTCTTTTCGGTACGAGTTTGTCTTCAAGTTTTCACTCACTTCAATAAGGTGATGCTTAAACTATGCTATTAATATGAGTATACTTTCACGCTGGTCTAGGAGCAAAGAAAAAACATAAAATGTACCAGTTGCTTCTCTTCCCGCGCAGATGGTCAAAGTCCATCAAGGGAATGGGTGAAAATCATAGGAATCATGTAACAGGCGATGCGGCTAGCAACTCATCATTATTTTGATTCCATTTTCTATCAGTATGCCCAGTACGCCCACAATCTGTCTAAACGTGGCCTGTAGGTCGTGTCACCTTAGGCTCTGTCTACCCCGTAAGGGATAAGCAGGTGATTTGCGTATGTGTATATACCGTAAAAATAGCTTAATTAAAGCAAGAAGCGTGTCTGTTTAGTTATTTTTTTAAGAAATTGGCAGTTGGTAGAAAATGACAACACTCTAACGAGCATTACAGAAATGCAAATTAACTCGCAGGGGGTCAGTGGGGTACGCCCAGCAGTGGGATCGATCGGCATTGTGCCCTAATAGTCCAAGTTTGGGGTCCTCCCCCAGTACTTGTGACACTTGGCACCCTCGCGCGGAACATTGGAGCGAACAGAAATAGTTTAAGTCAGCGAATGTCAGTACTGTCTATGCTATGCGGATTTTTGCTATCTCCACGATATAGTGAAGTCAAGTCATAGAAAACGGCTGCAAGCAGCTGTTCTGTCTATTTTTCTTCTGTTCTTTTATGCCATAATATGGAAGAAGACGGCATCTGTAGTGGTGCGGATGAGGGAGAGGTCAATAGTATCCTGAAAATAGCAGAGAAGTGGGATTCGGATAATTATTCTCCGCCGATACACCGACCTTGTCCTATGAACTAATTAATTATTTAAATAGTAACTAACAGTCTATGGATCTGAGACATCCGATTTTTTTTCTTTATCTGCAGTTATGATAAAATAATTATTAAATTGGGCTGCATAAGTTTGATTTCTCCACACCTTCGTTACAAGCTACCGTACGGCAGGAAAGAGAGAGAGACAGAAAGAGGGAGAGTATATTTACAGAACCACCTTAACAGAAATAAGCAAACTGATGAGAGAATCAATGCATCCTTCTCCAATTACATGTGAGCAAAAAGGATAGACGCTGGTAGAGATAAACGTTACTACATTCTGCGGGCTGGTGTCGTTGGCAAGCGAAACGCAGTCACATAATTAAAATTATTCACAGTAATGCAAATGATCTCCACAAATAATTCTTGTATCAAAACAAACCGTACAAAGGATTAACTGTAAATCAAGATCCTTTTGTCGCCTAATCAGCGTGGCATAGTCATTGTCACCTTCGTAAACGTTCTAAGCGCCAGTTGAAAGTATCAAAGCAAAAGGCGATAACGACTAAACGACACTTGAGAAAAACATCAGGATTTCTTTTTTCGGTATTCATACATGATTTAGCCAAGAGATATTTTTGAATACAAGTGTATTTTCTTCGGTTCATCATCTGAATAGGCTTATCGTTCAAATTTTTAGTGTAACCAACCTTTGAAATTCAGTGAACATTGGTAAGCAAAATTTGAAAAAAAAATATAACTCCAGTACATATTTACGAATGTAGTTTATAAAAACCTATATTATAAAATAAGAAATAGTGCAGTGTAGTAATGAAAAGTTATTACCTATGTAAAACAAACCACGACATTTGAACTTAATTTCACTTTAAAATGTCGCTTAAGCCTTTTGCATTTAAATAGCAGACAATTATTTTCAAGTGCGTGAATTATTTTGAATATTTAATTGTGTCATTGTGTTGTGTTGTCACAGTGGTTAGGGTAAATAAAGCGGGAGAGAGCGAGACAATCGATTCGTCACGTTAGGTGTCGCTTATGTTGTTATACGCAATGCCTAGTCATACTTATTGTCATGAGTTTGTGATAATAATAGTGATTATAGTCGGTTTAAAAGAGATAAGGAATTATTTTTCGTGGCTAAGTTTTCTACTGTAAGAATTAAAACTTTAGACGGAAATTTGTTGCGGTTTCAAGTTAGTGATTTAATTGTAGTAAACGTGTTTTTGTGAAAATGGTAAGTTTTATTAATGTTTTCTTTATATGTTGTATTTCCAAGCTGGTCTGGGAGCAAAGAAAACAGCATGTACCAGTTGCTTCTCTACCCGCGCAGATGGTAAAATCCCATCGAAGGAATAGGCGATATAATAGCGATGCGGCTAACAACCCATTACTATTTTAATTCCCCTTTCCACCAAAATTGGGCTCTGTCTACCCCGTAAGGGATAAAAACGTGATTTATGTATGTATGTATGTATATGTTTTTTGTGCTGACGGCACTTTTTTGTCACCAGATCTAAATAATGCGAGTTTAAAGTGCACTATATATAAATAATCTCTACCTGTACCTAGAGTCAACGATAAAATAGATCTTATATGTATAATTACGGGGTACTTCGCGTTGAGTGGTAGATAATGTGATTTGACCTGTGAGTGACTAAAACGGACACAATAACTGAACTGAAGGTTTGTAATCAATACCTAAGTACCTACTTCATAAGATTAGCAAGAAATGCAAAATATGCGAATGCTCACAACTTTAGGTTTTTGGCTTGTACTTCTAAATATTCAAAGCAAAAGTTTAATTTTCCCGGTATAAAATTAGTTACGCTACCGGACATTGTGTGTCGCTTATGTTGCGAAAGCTTGATAGCTGATTGGTTGATTTTAAACTAATTCATTTAGGCTGATTGGCTGATTTACGAAACTTCCGTATGCCGAAGTAGTCACCAACAATAGTTTACTATGAGTAGGTATGTGAGTAGCTTAAGCCTGTGGCACACTGAGCAAAGCTATTAAATTATTTTTTATAATTTTTTTTTTTAGTGTTCATTAGGGTCTCATACTTTGCAGGGGTGTTCAAACCAATATACCGAACAAGTTCGTGAATTATCGTTAAAGGGTTTTGTGACACCCTGTATACATCCCACATACATCGTACATCCTACTAATATTATAAATGCGAAAGTACTTACAAGTATGGATGGATGGATGTTTGTTACTCTTTAACGCCAGAACTTTGGAACAGAGAAATTTGGAACATAGATAGATTATAGTCTGGAATAACACATAGGCTAATTTTTATCTCGGAAATTGCGTAATTCCTGCGGGATAGCGATTAACGAATTCTATGCAGACGAAGTTGCGGGCAACGGCTAGTACATACATAAATCACGTCTTTCTCCCTTACGGGGTAGACAGAGTCTGGAGTAACAAGACCTAAAGGCCACGGTTAGAATGATTGTGGTCGTATGAAAGGGGAATCAAAACAGTGATGGGTTACGCCACATCGCCAATATAACATAGTTTTTTTAAGTGTATTTCCTATTTTAACATACGAGTGGCACTTCTATAAACCATTCCCAGAGGTTTCCATAATTGAAATTATCAAATTGTCTTTAGAACTTATATTTAATATTCTCTCTGAGCCATCGACACCAATAATTGCGAATCCATTTAAATTAATATCAAATGAAACCAAATCTGTGCTTTAGCAATCCTAAGGGAGATATATCATGAATATCAAACGGGCATCGCGTAGTGCGCATGCGCAGGGCTGCGTCTTGCCAATAAATAAAATAGTTAATATTTATTTATAATACTTTTCTTTAGTTAATTATTTTTTCACCTCTCATACTCGGAAAGTGAGGCAAATCATATCTGACATACGGGAGGATAACTATTATTTTCTTCCCAAGGGTAGAAATGAATTAAAAAAAATAAAGGCATTGGCTGTCAATGGAACACATACGCATTCAGCCAAGCATTACGGTATATGCATGTTTTTTTCTTAATTAATAATATTATAAATTTTATAATGCTAGTCAAATATTATTTTTATTAATTTATTTACATTCTTTTCTTACTCCTACATACGTAGACTTAATGCAAAGTTTTAGAAAAACAATTAAGAGAAAAAACATTGTAAATGACAATGGTATAATGGCCACACAGCCTATCTCTATTCCGCTCGTGGTTCAATCTGGTAACTTACTAATTTTACATAATATATAAACTGACTAAAATACCTACTTTGTCTACAGTTTTTCTCTAATTATTATATAAAACATTTTAAATGTTGTTTATAGGTAAATCACTATCATCACTACGTAGTATAAAACAAAGTCGCTTTCTCTGTCCCTATATCCCTATGTCCCTATGTATGCTTATATCTTCAAAACTACACAACGGATTTTGATGCGGTTTTTTTAATAGATAGAGTAATTCAAGAGGAAGGTTTTTATGTATAATTCTACGCAGACGGAGTCGCGGGCAGAAGCTAGTATTTAAATATTTGACAATAACCACATTGACCTTAGACATATGTTAAAAAAAAAACTGATTTGCTGCCAATGCAACAACTAGTTAAGAAAAAAAAAGCGAGCTCGAATTTGGCGCGAAAGCATAAACGTCTCGCAAACCATATCTAATGTAAATATTCCTGGAAAAAACGTGACCCTTTATGAACTTCAATTAATTTTAGTACATTTTTTATTTAATCTTTTTTTTCTCATGTAGCTGTAAAGCTCAAGTAAGTACTTGCGTATATTTTATTACTTTCCTTTTAATCGAAATGAAAAGTAGAGTGTTTAACTCGGGAAAAACACCAATATCATGCTCGAAATATTGGCACCCTCGCGAAATACGTATTTAAATAAATAACAAAGTAACTATGTTCAGCGAAATATCAACATAGACAAGTTTAGTGACAACCCTACTAACACGTAGCAGGGTTCCAGCTATCTGATCCGGATTAAACCGGTAAAAAGCGGTCATTATTCCGCGTCCGTGGACCAAATGGGATTTTTTATTTTGCCCACACCTCGAGGCATTGTCGTTTGTGTTCCACCACTGGCCCGAATGATGTGGATTTTCGGGCTTTCCTTATGTACTTTATCTAGTTTTTTTTTTATGATGCGAAAGTACAGGGTGAGTAATCTACAGGGTATCCGTCAAACGTTTTAATTATAGAGGTACCTAATAATATACATACAAATATTATTTACTTCTGCATCCCTTACCGGGTAGAAAGAGCTTAGAGTAAGAACTAAATGCCACATATAGCGTGATTGGGGACGTATAAGATGGAAAGGGGAATCAAAATAGTGATCGGTTGCTAGCCGCATCGTCTATAATACTAGTAATATGATTCCTAAGGTTTTTGTCCATTCATTCAATGGAATATTACGATCTACGATAGCGGGAAGAGAAGAAACTGGTACATTCTATGTTTTTTCTTTGCCTCCAGACCAGCAGAGAAGAAATAAAAATACTCAGCTAAAATGTAAAGTACTCTCTATTTTTCGTTTTAGCCCAATGAGTTGCAAGAAAAATACTGCGAATTTCATTACATTCAGCCCAGTGCCTCGCGACTTACAGATTTTTTCTCACATTTGCAAACTGGGCTAAGTTTCGTAGTTACAAGTTGAGAATTGTCTGAACGAAAACTAAAAATTCAATATTTTAGGATGGTTCTGTACTAGCAATCTCAACTGACATCGTCAAAGCCGGTCCATCCGCAGGGAATCTGACAAATAGCAACCAACACCAGGGGTAGATGGTCAGATAGTGTCAGATAAAAGATATATCTCCACAATGATCGCTAATGTACCGCGATAGCGATCTTGAGGGAGCTTAAACAGAATATGAAGTGAAAAGCATTAGTTGGTCGTAAAATATCGTTTTGAACTACCAGAGACTGGGTTATTTTTCTATAAGGTACCTATTTATCTCACAATTTACCGGAATATTTCAACAAGTTGTTGGAAGCGAGGCTGATAATTTCCGGAAATATTTTTTTCCTCGTGGCAATTATTCCGTTCCCATATTTTCCCAGTGCCATTTTTCCCCAAAATTTTATTTTCTGCGGGTATTATGTCTCAAAATTGTTTTTTGTAATGGCATACTTTACTTTCTCAATCTTTTTGAATCTCAGTGGACACCTTGTTCTAGAAAACTAGGTAGGGTTATGTTAGTTACGTAGTTTCTTATGCCCGAAAGGCAAACCGACCAGAAATAGGAGGTCAGCGAAGTTAAGCTTTAACTGAAAATGCTATTTTAATCGAATAATAATAATAAATATCTTCTCGGGTAACTAAGATAGTAGAAGAAAAGAAAACAGTAAAATTAAACAGTGATATAAAATAATATTTGGAAAAAATGCCACTGGGAAAATATGAGAACGGAATAATTGCCACGGAGAAAAACTTTCGGATATTATGGGCCACACTCTTGTTGAGTTAGTTGACTTAATAGCCCTATAGATATATTTCGGGTTTTTCTAACCGTCGGCGACAAAATTGTTTCGTTATTATTATTAAACGACGTTCAAAGTAAACCGCGACGAAGGTATTCCATCCCTCTAGGCTGGCAACGCATCTGCAACCCTCTGGTGTTGTGGTGTCTATGGGTGATACTGATGGTACTCACTTACCATCACGGGACCCTTTTGCCATCTTTATCTCTTAAGCCTCAGCATTCACAATGTCTCTCGAATTTCAAATACAGTCGATCAAAAAATTCACCAGTAGCAAAATCAGTCGAAACACAGTAATTAAATATTTTACTTGGATAGGGAGAGAAGGGGAGGGTGCACACAATAGCTCCCTTACCAGGTGACAGCAAAAACCAACTTAATCGTGCCAGTGGCCAGCTATAAAACCAATCCATATCCTACTAAAATAGTTGAAAGTTGGTTGATAGTAGCGCCGTCGGCAGCGGTAATATTAAGTTGGTATTTTCTACAAAAGAGCCGGTTGACTTTATTTCGTTTGTGATTTAGTGACGTAGTTATGGCGTGTCAATGGTGGCTGCTGGCTTTCCCTTTGATGTTCTTGCTGTATCGATCTGCTTAGTTAATACAATAGAAGTTAGTTGAACTATGTAGGTATACGTACAGTCAAAGGCATCGTATCGATACTGTTATAGACAAGACAACACAAGACCCACACAAGACCTAAAGGCCACGTTTAGCATGATTGTGGGCGTATAGGTGGAAAGGGGAATGAAAGAAAACCAGCGCTGCTAGTTTTTTTAAATTTTTTTATTAATCTACTAGCTTCTGCCCGCGACTTCGTCTGCGTAGAATTATACATAAAAACCTTCCTCTTGAATCACTCTATCTATTAAAAAAAACCGCATCTAAATCCGTTGTGTAGTTTTGAAGACATAAGCATACATAGGGACATAGGGACAGAGAAAGCGACTTTGTTTTATACTATGTAGTGATGATATGTAGTGATAGTGAAACTGGCAGCTCATGCTGAGCCTGAGCCTGTTGCCACCAACTGTTGTGTATTGTTTTGTGTGATGTACATTATATTGTTGTTTTTTTTCAAAATTATTATTGTGTGCATCTTTTGGATAACTATGTATCATGTCTTTTTTTGTGTTGTGGCAATAAATATCTTGATTATTATTATTAAAAGACTCCAAAGATTTTCGCCCATTCTCTCGATGGGCTTTTAACATATGCGCGGGTAGAGTAGCAACTAGTACATTCTATGTTTTTTTCTTTGCTCCCAGACCAGCATGGAAGACTGTTCTCATAGTAGTTGACGTATTAACGCAAATGCGTTCGAACCGCATTCAACATTTAATTCTGCGCGCGTGAAGTCGCGGGCAACAGCTAGTATTTATCACATTTTCGTCACCAAATTGTTTGTGTAACTGCTATTTAGTATTTTATCAACTAGCTAAGTATGTTTATTATAGGCAAGTGTCAGTTAACACGCTAGCGCATGCACCCATTCGGATATGGCACGATTGGCACGTGTCTACAAGTAAGGAAGCGTGCCGGCGAGTGCCCGAAATTACACTAATCTATTTTAGTGCCATATTTGTAAAGCCATCTGATATTTACAATATTTGTGAAATTACTCGCTTACGCCTGCGCTTTTAAACCTGTGGACATACAGCTGTTTATCTCCGGAAATCTGAAGACCGAAAATAGCTGGAAAGACCTGATTTTAATATAAAAATTCACATACATAGACAGTGCTAGACAGAGCCTAAAGCAAAAAGACCTAAAAGACCAAGTTTAGCATGATTGTGGGTATATAGGTGGAAAGGGGAATCAAAGTAGTGATGGGTTGATAGTTGCATCGCCTATGACAAGATTCCTAAGATTTTCGCCCGTTCTCTCGATGGGCTTTTACCAGCACGGGTAGAAAAGCAGCTGGTACATTCTATGTTTAATCCTTGCTCCCAGACCAGCATGGAAGTACTTTAGGAATATTTTAGCCAGTGGCTGGGTTAGTTTCAATAAACACGGCGTATACTTTGTCCTTAAGGTTTTGTTACCTTAGGCTCTGTCTACCCCGTAAGGGATAAAAACGTGATATAATGGTATGTATGTATGTACACTTTGAACTCCGCCCAATGTATGGACACATTTGTCAACCACAATTTTAAAATATTGCAAAACATTCACAGGGTTAATTTTAAGACACAGTGTATACTTAAAAAAAGGGCACTTGTTTTCAGGAAAAACCACTTTTTCATTTTGACAAATAAGTAAGGTGACTTCAGCTTTCTCCTTTATTCAGTAAAGGTTACAAACAATGATCGATTGTGGCCTCTGGCCCAAGTATCTACTGAAATTCTTCGAGGCATGTAAAGTTTCGCGAGCCCGTTTTTCTCCAAATTTGTTTAGAACATCTGCACATTTGAATACTTGTCAAAGTAAACGTTAAACCTATATCCGAAATGATATAATATTTAACCAATCAGCGACCCGATGGCCGTGAAATGAGTGTTATTGGTGAATTCGACACGCCGCCGGCGCCCGCGATCACCAATCTGTTTGTATTTATTTATGGATACTATTTGACGCTACGTTACTGTGGCGAGGGAGCCAGAATCCACGAACAGCACTGCCTTATGAGATACCAGATGCTACAAACGCTTCATCAATATCAGCCATAGGTCGTCCACTGTTGGACACAGGCCTCCCCCATAGACCTCCAGTTGCCTCGATTTCGATTGGAAACGTCTTGCGTTCACCTAAAAAAAACTTAGTTACACGTAATTCGTAATGCTGAGTCGAATACCTTTTCGGCATCATCAACTTAGTATGTTTTTGTATTAGTTTAAGAGTCTGTAATAAAGAATAAAGTTATGTCTATGTCTATGTCTATGTCTAATTAGAATTTAGTATTTCCTACACCAGCTTCTTCAAAGTCGCCTGCCTGATAGTTCCATCTACATCAGCGGTGATTCAATTTATTCGTTGATCGGAGATAGTACCAGAGACTTCAAGTTTCACCTGGTTCTCTAACCACTTGGCTATCTGAGTCTCTAGTATAAGTTTTCAACACGAAAGACGTCTCGAAAACCGGTCGCTTTTAATGTCTCTTTTAGGTACAATAGATAGCGGCACTAGTGGAAAAAAAAAACAATAAACAAGGGCCTTACCATGACGTCTTTTTGCGATTCCATTCCGATTCAGATTAGGTTCGCTCGCTGTCAGATCCATACCAAAAATGACAGCTAAAACCTGAACTGAGTCAGAATTGAATCGCATTAAGACGTCATTACCCTCAGTGCCCTTTACTCAGCATTGGGTAGAAAAAGGTTGAAGAAGAGAAGAGAGAAGAGAAGATGTCATTGTAAGGCACCAGTTCTTCACACGCGGTCGACACGTATTATGTGACCGAAAACTTCAGATTTTTCACCCATTTGACTCATTGCGGCGTACGTTTATGCCCTTTCGCTTACGCTTGCTATGAATTCACTTTTACCCTATTCACTGTACAAGCCACCATAACCGTTCTCTTGACCGATTGTCGTGGTGTCAAACCGTTTACCCTTATCGTGCCATCTGTCGCTGCAGCTACAATGGAATGCATTCATGCCGAAATTTATCGAAAAAATACTTTTTTTTTTATCAAAAAAGTGGATTTTTGGTGAAAGAGCCTTTTTATTCGGGGAAATTGTGCGGTGAGGGTGATTTCTGTACTTGCATTGTTAATTGGATGTTCGTTGGAACCGAATTAGTTTTGGACGCTTTATTAGCGGTTGGATGCAGTTTAGCTTACCAGTAGTAAGTTATTACAAATAAATATTTAAGCATATTAAAAATTCTGTGAATCGTTTTC
Organism: Pandemis corylana; assembly: GCA_949127965.1. Lineage (NCBI taxonomy): Eukaryota > Metazoa > Arthropoda > Insecta > Lepidoptera > Tortricidae > Pandemis > Pandemis corylana. The sequence continues at coordinate 1,215,605 of OX421854.1, read as the reverse complement.
GGATAAATGAAATTCCGGTAAAGCAAATTCAGAAGACCTACACGTTACCGTTGTTCCTCCCAGAAAATACATGCTTTGTTGTTGCGGAATATAAAGTTCGTAGTGACATTCTGACTAAAAAACTTGAATTCTCTTTTATGTCACCACAACGCTTGGGAAAGAACTAAAACCATTTTTTCCCACACTATATAAGTGTACTTACATTTGCAAATCCGCCTAAACCCACACTTGAAACTTGGCAATAGTGCTACTTTTCCCACTTTGCCACCCGTGCCATTAGTCAGCAGTGACAGCACGGGTCACCTCAAGTGGGATAATATGACAATTACATGGTATTTAAAAAGCCATGAACATTAATAGGGTTAATTTTAGGCGTGCGAAAGTTTGTTTAGGATCGTTTTGCCACACACTACAGTTGGTTGATAGAGAGTCGTGGGATCGTTTTAAAAAAACATAATTGGGCTTGTCAGGATATCGAAATTTTTAAGTTTATTTAGTAGGGGGTATCGTACCCTTGTGCCCTCAGCTTCATCCTAGTTGAAGAATAAACAATAGGACTCTATCCAGCGGCAATTTTTCTCATTTTTCCTCAAGGAATACTTTTATGACTTTCTCCGCAAATGCTACCAAACTTGCTGCTTAGTTGGTTTGGTCACGTAGAGCGGATGGATGAAATTAGACTAACTAAACAGATCTATATGGGGAGTTTGAATGGTTATACATATAATAGAGTTCTACAGGTGACCGTTATAACAAATCCTGAAGAAATACGTATCAGAGGAAAAACAAATATTAAATTCGGGCCAATCAAAGGATACTCTTATTAACACATTAGAAACGTAACGCACACGCGACTTGCACGTGACTTATACCCACCAGACTTATTAGAAAAATTGTAAGTGGCTTACTTAAACCATAAACCAACCACGTGTCAAACAACAACAGTTTAAGTTCTATCAAGATATCAGTTACGCGTTAACCCATTCGGGAAGCGTAACCCCACGCGCACGCGACTTGCGCGTGACTCGCACGTGACTTATACCCACCAGGCTTATTAGACGAACTATTATAATTATCTGATTGCATGTGTCACATAGGAATTTTGTAGAAGTGACATCTTGCTCGATAGTCCAGTCTTCAAGCTGCTTGCGCTGCTGTGTTCAGGAGTGGAAAGTAAGACAACCGATGAAAATAACTGGCTCATGAGGCATTCCATCTATCCTTTAAGCTGGCAAGGTATCTACAATGCTTTGGTTACACCGGGGCGTCTAGGATTATAAAAAAAAACTTTAGTTCTGGTATTCATGGGTGTTAAAGATTATACTTTATGCTTAGCTTAAGAGCATTTAAATGATGAATAATCTGGCAGGTCTACTCGCGGAGCTCGATTGGGTAGGGCGTCTTAAGACGCGAGTATACCTCCTGCGGCCAAAAGTCGAATTTTGGTTGTTGGATTTCGAATCTAGTGTCATTCATGTAACATTCTTTGACAGGTTGTTCTTTATTTAGGACATTGGGCGGCAAGAGCTGGATCAGCTGATGTGAAAGCTCATCCACGAATTTAGAGTCTTCCACTGGGGAGCTACCTTTGCACGACAGAAGACACGCAACACTTATCTATTCATAGTCTTCTGACTGATCGCAGGTAATAACTATAAATAAAAAAACAGCGCCTTCTTTCGTCCCTGGTGAGCAGTAGATGTTCCACGGGAGTTTGTAATTGTGTCGTACAGAGACATCATTCAAACAGATGACGCTTGGCGACAAAAGATCGCATAGTAACAAGGTCACGTGACAGCTAGTAACAGATAGAAAAATTCGAAGGCTTACCCACCTGCTATGGGTGGTGTAGCACGCTACACGGAATGACGAGGATCCGAGCTAGATTCCCGGCCATAGCTTTACTTTTCGGATTTTTCTGTGTTCTAATTTTCAGCGTCGGTTAGAAATATAACTATGAAAAAATAATACATAATGCACGCTTTCAAAAATTGTTAATTGATTAATAGGGTACAACCTGTTGCCACATGCCAGTTTAACCGTCGAGTGCTCCAATGTTTCCGCCAAACAATTGCCAATGCATAATTAAAAGTGCAGATGCGCTCTTAGCACAAGTGACGTCACGTTATTATCTCCACAAACAGACCGACAAAGCTACCGTTAGTTTTCAATCAATCTCGAGAGGCTAAGGGATACAAAGTACCAAATGTTGCAATGTTTGAAAGTAGTTACCCCATTTTATAAGCCATCCGTTCTCACTCGTAACGCGCAAGGAATACAATATTATTTTCGTCGAATTCGCTTTCGAGTTAACTTGGTACCACTGCACTATGTGTCGTTTGTATATTGTGCCTTATTAGTATGTGATGAAATTGAATTTTCTGTGATCCTTTTTAGGGTACGGTTGGCAGAGTTTTCGAGTGTTTATGGTTGACGAGAAGACAAACAAAATGTACTTGTATCAACCAGAATGCAATTTTTGGTTTTTGTAATGCACTCTGCGCATTTGGGTTTTAGGAATAAGTTTATGAATGATAAAGTTAATGGTATAGTGATTAAATTTTTCGTTAAACATTCGTAGCTCAATTGGATGTGACGATGTGTGTGTATGTTTGTTCCTTCTTCACGCTGAAACGACTGGACGGATTTGGATCAAATTTGGAACGGAGATAGCTGGTACCCTAGATTAAAAACATAGTCAACTTTTTATCCCGGAAAATTGCATAGTTCCCGTGCGATGGCGATAAAAAGTGAAAGGTCGTAGCTGTCAGAGTAACGTAAATAATTATTGCAGAATATACTGTCAACATCAGTTCTTGAGTCTAATTCTACGCGGACGAAGTCGCGGGCAGAAGCTAGTATGACTATAATTGTGGCAACGTCGTGTTAGTTTCTGAGCGTTTTCTAAAAAAACATCCACAATGTACCTACATATTTTTCAGAATTTAAATATTTTGGGTTTATCTTACTCGGAATCGTTTACCCTATCGTTTCTCATACAAGAAAAAATGTCCCAGATTTTATTATGGATTTTTTTCCTTTTCGTCACGTTCCATACAGACCTATAAGAAAAAAAGTGACGAACTGGAATGGAAATTTTGGGGCACATTTTTTCTTGTATAAGAATCGATAGGGTAAACGATTCTAAGTAAGAAAGCCCCAAAATAGTTACATATATACATACATGTCTTTATCCCTTACGGGGTAGACAAAGTCTAAGGTAACAAAACCTACAGGCCAGGTTTAGCAAGACACTGACGGCGTAGAGGTGGAAAGTGGAAACAAAATAGTGATGGGTTGCTAGCCGCATCGCCTATAATATGCTTCCTATAATTTTCTATAGTTAAATTCTGGAAAAAATAATCAGGAGGACTTTTTTTTGAAAAACGCTCTTCTACATTGCGCCTGCGCGAAGCCGGGGCGGGTCCCTAGTATAGTATAATTTCGCCAGCCATAACGGGGGCTAAATAAAAGTAATATTCATAACTATTAGCCCCCTCGGCAATAAAATCGATGCTGTCACCGCTAATGCCGTGAGATGAATCGACCCACAAATTGGCCGCACGAATTATTGTTTACTTTCGGGATTATACCAATATATGCGATATGACGAAGCATCTTTGCAATGTTTGGCGCTTTACCGCAAAATGTAGTTTGAAAATATCTCTATCTATTTTTACAAGCTTGTATTTCATTTACAACATACATACATAAATACATGACTTCTTTATCCCTTACGGGGTAGACAGAGCCTAAGGTGACAAGACCTAAAGTGCACGTTTAGCATGATTGTGGGCGTATGGATGGAAAGGAGAATCAAAACAGTGATGGGTTGCTAGCCACATCGCCTATAACATGATCCCTAAGATTTTCACCCAATCCCTCGATGGGCTTATACCATCTGCGCGGGAAGAGAAGCAACTAGTACATTCTATGTTTTTTCTTTGCTCCCAGACCAGCATGGAAGAAAGCTTCATTTACAAGCTTTTATTTAACTTGCAATGTTTGTATGTTTGTCCGGGTGGAATCTTGCGATGCGACTCAATTTTGAAACAGATATTATCTTCACCAGTTTCTTTATTTACCAGTTGCTTCTCTTCCCGTGCAGATGGTAAAAGCCCATCGAGGGAATGCAACTAGCAACCCATCAGTATTTTGATTTCCCTTTCCAGCTATAGGTAAGCCCTTAATCATGCTAAACGTGGTCTTTAGGTCCTGTTACCTCCTGGCCCTAAGGACCTTAGGGATTGTCTACCCCGTAAGGGATATAGACGGCATTTGAGTGTGTATGTAAGTAAACTCGGCCGTGGTTCCGTTTTAATTACAGTCCAGTCATTTGAGATTGAAACGAATATCCAATAAAACGGCTCTCCATCAAAACGAAATCTAAAATCATTGTATTACCCCATTAAAACGCCCAAAAATCAACAAACTAGAATTACCAATTCAACTTTGCCGTTCAGTGGCGCTACCATCATGAAGCCAATACCACGTCAAATACCACTGACACCACTAAAGTAGACTCTATTGTAGGGCATTACAAACTATTTAAAGTGCTTTATATTTGTAAATTTTTGGTATGACGGGTCGTGAATTAAGTTTGTTCTTCTTTATTAACTTAGCGGACTGAGCAAATATGTAGGAAACTGGATGAATATTAAACAACAAACATACAGGCAGACAATGAGGCAATTAGCCTCGGGCTGGACGTACATGGGTTTCAGTTAGCTTTGTTAAGTATTTTTTATTAGGTAGGGTTGATTCAGCTTTGTTTGATCGGACAAGTTGAACTACATAAGTATAGCCATCTTTATATTACAAAACATGAACTGTAGTTAAGCTAATTTTGAAACGACACTGTAGAACAACAATTATCATAGAATTACTCGAAAATATAATAGGATACGATACAAGAGTTATAAAAGTGCTATGGGCTTATTACCTAACTCGCTCGCAATCGCCATCGTGTTCATTTTGACAGTTCATGTATGGGATAACAATTGGCATCGGAATCAGCTAGCTGTCACATTCATACAAGAACTGTCAAAATGAACACGATGGCGATTGCGAGCGAGTCAGGTAATACACCTACTGGAGACAAGAACAGTGACTTTTACTTAATTAAATCGATAATTCGATCCGTCCGCTATGGCGGTCGATACTGGGAACTTTTTATTCTATATCAATATGGCTCACACCGGAAATAGTGTTGCCCTATACGAAACGGAAGTTAGAGCAAAAATACGATTGTTGCCATTACGAAACAAAAGGAAACAACGTGAAAGTTGAACAGTCACAATAATACAGTATGTAGTGGAGATGTTTGTGTGGTCTGGGATATAGATGCTGGCGGGAAAAATTCCGAATCATTCCCGTTGAATACTTCGGAAGTATTCGGAAATATACCGAAGCTTTGGGAATATTTCAACTGTCAAAAAAAAACCAGGAAAATCGACCTTACTACCTATTTCGCGCTTGGAAGTTGTAAAATAGATTATTTTAGCTATGTTGTGAGCGGTAGGTATATTAAGTTTATGGTGGTTCCAAAATAGCATTCGATTTCGAAATAAGTAGGTACCGACCTAAAAACAAAAGAATTAAAATCCTGTTAATCGCAGGCTAACATAATTATCTACCTATAAAAATATCAACATATACTTAATCAATTCCATTTATAATAAAATAAACATTTATATTTTACTTACGTATGTGCCACTGAACAATAATTAACTCACCCACCACACCACAAACAAACACGTTTATTCCCATTGAATTATTCAGGCGAAATATTCCGCGGAAACATTCGATTGCGGGGTACGAATCTTTCTCGCGGGGCGAGGGAAAACTTCTCCGGGGAGCATCTCCCGTCTTACCGCACCCCGCACCGCCATTGCCTGCACGCACGACTCGAGGAGCGCAGCGGCGGCGACGATCGACGATCGATGCAAAATACGATTTTTCAGCAAAAAAAAAATCTTAATTAAATTCATTTTGAATAATTCTGATTTAAAGAAACTTTCCCAGAAGTATTCCGGAATAATTCAGAATTTTTCAGAAGTTTTGCAACTGTAGTCTGGGAGCAAAGAAAAAAACATAGAATGTACCAGTTGCTTCTCTTCCCGCGCATATGGTAGCTCATCGAGGGAATGCGCGAAAATCTGAGGAATCATGTTATAGGCCATGCGGCTAGTAATCCATCACTATTTTGTTTCCCCTTTCCACCTATCTTTTTTATTGTTTTCGGATCCGTCCGTGCAGCAGTGCTTGGTCCGGTGCAACTTGGGCATCGGTTAATGATTTCCTGGCAGTTTCTGAGGGATATCATTGACCGTTGGCTAAGAGCCTAACAGGGAGGGAGGACCTTTTGACCGTGACCGTACAATTGTGCCGACATTTTGTCACAAGATTTTTGAATGTTTTTATTACTTTGTCATCGGCGAAGCTGTCATCGCAATGACGACCTGGCTCCTATTTCACTAGCGTGACAATTGTCGGCGACATGTGACAATTCTGTTCACATTACGAACTCGACGAGAGTCTACGCCGGTTGGCTTCATATTGAATACGCATTGCATTTCAAATTGTCACTGCTCATCGACAATTGACCTGTCCTGATACACCACAAATGAGAAGAAGAAGAAGATACATGGTATATAGGTGTTGTACAAGCCAAAGGGTAAAAGAGACCGTAGGCTTATTACAGTTATTACCTAACTCGCTCGCAATCGCCATCGTGTTCATTTTGACAGTTCATGTACGGGCTGACAATTGGCATCGGAATCAGCTAGCTGTCACATTCATACAAGAACTGTCAAAATGAACACGATGGCGATTGCGAGCGAGTTAGGTAATAAGCCTACTGGCCTGATACACCACAAATAAGAAGAAGAAGATACATGTATATAGGTGTTGTACAAGCCAAAGGGTAACAGAGAAGCTACTGACTCATCTGAGACAACCAATAATGACCTTTTACGCGACTTAATTTCCCCAGCAAATAATAGAAACTAGAAACCATTTATTTGAACAGAAGTAGAATTGTTATTACAAATCGCGGCAGAGGGGCTGCTAAGGATTACCAGTAAACCGCCGAGGGTGCCATTAATTACATTAGACGAGGCTGACGAGACGATTTTGGGTAGACGATGGATTTGCAGTAGGTAATGGTGCTCTCTGTAAGGATGCAGTTTATTTTCAAATACATCCAGAATACTTCAATGGGTAATTGGGTTAGTTTCAATGAAGATACCTATAAAAATAATGTTTTACCTGTACCTACATTTGCACCTGCTATGGGTGGTGTAGCGGTATGGCACGCATCACGGAATATTGAGGATCCAGGTTCGATCGGGAAAAGAGAAAACACTGCGGAACTCATGACATGCAAGGGGTTTTTTCCGAATTTCGACTTAAGAAGTTCCGAGTCATATCTTCTATCTTACTCTCAAATTACAGACTATTAGTGTGAGCGGAACGGCATGAAATTATCTTTGAAATGGAATTTCGGAGTACTATATAAAGGCGAAGAATAAGGCGAAGTGTTTATAACGGATGTGATACGTTATGGTGACGGATATTGAATTGTGATGGCGCAAGCGCAGGCAAATAATTCTTAATCTGTGACGAAAATTAGACAGGCCTGACGAATTACGTGATTATTTTGTAATTATGTGAAAGACCTCACAAGTTTCGGGTTTATTTAAAAACATCATCACTAATTGGTGTGAAGTATGCGGCTTATGTGCGGATTTAACACGGTTGTTACTACAATAAATTCTAATGCTTTTTCGCATAATATTACACAATTTAAATATTATGGATATTATTATTATCGTAGTGCGAGATTTGATATGTTTTCAAAATAAGTAATCTTTATGGTACCTAAATCTATGTAGATGTTGCCGTCTGCGCAGAACTTACTTATCGCTATCCTGCGGCAAAGACTGAAACTATCTCTGCACCTAATTTTATTAAAATTGTTTCATTGGTTTAGGCGTGGAAGACAGTCGAACAAGGTTACTTTCGCATTTATTAAATTATCTTTTTACTCATGATTCTACTAGTTTGAATCTTCTATTCCCATTCCTATTTCAACAGGGCAAATCCATTCCATTTCATTCAGCATCACAAACACAAAGAAAAGACTTTTATTATTATTTTACATGTAATTCTGTAACACCCAAATCATTGAAGCAACAAAATGGGCCGTTACGAATTTCCAACGCAAACATTATTCCTCGTAACTCAATCCAAACGGGTGCCCTGTAACCCCTAACTAGTTTATCTTTCCTCCAAATCAACCCCTAAGTTCAGAGGGTATAGTTGAGTTTTGCATGGTTGTGCAGCAAAGGTAGGTTGGTAGTTTTCAAAAGATCTTGAACAATGTGCTTGCGCAGGGGTCCGTGCTCCCATTCACAACTTTTCGCTCTTTAGCGGCCTTTGTTCCTATTTGATTTATATTCATGGCTCCTTGTACTATAACACGGTCATACGCGCCGGCAAATCAACTATGAACTTCATAAAAAAAATAACAAGCAATTGTAAAAATATTTATTATATTTCAATCAAAATATGACTAGAAACTCTTTGGTAAAATAAGCTGTATACATTTTTATTATTGTCTATTAAAGAATCACAATTAAAGTTTTAATTAGTTCCCTTTTACTTAATTCTAAATAAGTACATTTATTTTATTAAAAATATCTTTTTACAAATGTAAATGACTAGTTTACAATAGAATTCGATATTAAATTGGAGCATTTACAATGCCTTGGCGATTGTAAAAGTTCCTGTACAGTCTTTGGTCATTATTATAAAAACTATTCTGATAGTTGTAATCTACTCTACCGTACTCTTGTCTCTCGTTATATCCATACACATTGGTATACTCTCCATTATTAGCTGTATAATCTTCAGTTTTAGGATACCTTTTATTCTTTGCTGTATCAAACGCGTTTTTGAATATCTCATAATTCTTTTGATTGAAATATTCTTCACCGCCATTATTGACTGTAGAGTCGTACATATTGTTAGGACTATTGACACATGGAATGTATGGTTTCTGGTAGTAATAGTTCTGCTGGTTGATGTCATCTCCGAAGGTAGATGGATGGGTAAAGAAGCCACTGCCTGTGGTAGAAGTAATACAGTTACCACCTTTATTATTGACTGACACTGTCACGTTACCAACGTTTATAAGCACACCTTCAGATGTTTGCATAAAATTAGAACCATTCGGAAAAGGCTTGCTGAATCCTTCGAAACTTCTATAACTGCCGTCACCGTAATCTCCAGTTTTATTATTTAAAGAAAATATATCTCTAAATGCGTCTTTTGTTACTTTTTCACCGGCGGCAGAGTTTTGAAAAATCTGCAGTTTTTCATAGGCTAAATTTAAATCAGGCGCAGCATCTCCAGAGCTAATGTTGTCTAACGATTCCAAAGTTTGACTAAGAGCAAAGATGTAGTTGTGCGCGAACCTTAGAGTTTCTATCTTTGTTAACTTAGTATCTTCAGGAAAAGTTGGTAGAACACATCTTAATCTATCCAGAGCTTCATTAAGCATATGCATCCTATTCCTTTCTCTATCATTCGCTTTCATCCGTCGGTTTCTCTTTATCCTCATTATTTGCGTAGGACTCTTGCATCTTGTGACTCTGTTCTTTCCATTTGCGTATTTCCTTTTCGGCTTATTCGGGTCCTTAGGTTTCCTTTCTTTCTTCACCGGAGTTGACGTCACGGCCGTTTGTATATTCTCTTCAAAAACCTTTATATCTTCAATTTGATTTTGAAACGGGAATTCGTAAGAGTCGCTGAATAGTTTTCTTCTTGCTTGTGATTTGACTGGAGTGACACAGACAAGGTCTGAGGTGTCATGCTTCACGGGAGTGTTGTGTAGTGATGAAATGGTGGCGTGTGAGTCGTTGTAGGAGCGCTCGAAGCCGGAGTCGTTGCTGCAGATGCTGTCGTTGAAGTCGCAGTATTCGCCAAAGTCGTTGGTGAACATTTTAACGTTTACCTTTAGAAGAAAAGAAGTAACATGTTAGTTAATTCAGCACACTCATATCAAGAATAGGTTCACTTTGTATAATATAACAATAATGAAGAAAATTAGATGAGAAGTGCTTTAAAAATCAATGACTAAATACTTATAGGGTTATAAGTAGGTAAATTGATATTTTACACTCATCTCAGTGTGATGGAAATATCTTTTATACCGGTACAACATACATGGATAAAGAATGAGGTCTGGGGCAGCGTAGAAGGAGCCGCACTTAAGCAAATGAGAAAATGAATTCATTCCACACACATACCGAGGTATTATTTTCATGATTTTATAAAATTTTCACCAAGACAGTACAGAGGTAGAATAAGTACTTTTATAAAACTTTCGACTTCTGCTCACACTAATTAAATAGCTACAAGCACCAAATGTGTCCATTCCACCCTATGTTTGTTTGCAGTAATTTCCGTGTCTCGCCGACAGGTGTCGTGATCAAGTTGGGGAGTCAGGAAATCAGTTGAACTTTATCACTTCCTACTTCCGGTGCGTGATTTCCGATTGGGGTTGTTCTAATTTGTTTGACTCTTAAGTGTCGCTAAACAAAAGAAATGCCCTATTATTTTTTTGTTCTATGCCGAAGTATTTTTTGTTTCAAATTTTACGATGTCTTTATCCCACTCTACGAAAAAGTATGATGTAATTTACAAATGGAAATAAATCTATCGAAATCTCTACCTTTAGAATTAATTTTCGTTTAGCTAGTGGAAATATAAAATTACGTTTTCTCTAATGTCCTAATTTGTGGTGTTTTATGGTGCTTTTTTAATTTTTATCTTTTTTCATCGGTTTTAAGGTATTGAGCTTCCATAACTTTTTAAGCATCACAAAAGAAAAGTATTAAAAAAAACCTTTCCTACTTTTTTACCTTTTTAAAAATATACAATAATCTGTAAATAGCTTTATAATTATTTTAAATTATAATCATTTTTTGAATTTAGAAAAAGGTAAACTGATTATTTAAACAATTCCCCGTAATGACCCTGCAAATGGCCAGGCGGTGTTCCTGGCCACCTGTGCCCGGCACGCGACGGCCACGTGTCCGCGGCTAGCGCCAGCCAGAGCGTGACGCGGAAGTTAATGGCGAAGTGATTACAGTACGATGGTCCGTAACAGGGGGCGAATTGCTCCAGTGGCCAGTTTAGGGTTAAAAGATTGCTTCGATTGTTTGAATTAGTTTTTGATGAGGTAAAGGTAGGTTGAATGATTTAATTAAAAGCAAGGTAGGCGTTATCCATTAAACCAGGTCCTTCTTTATTTAAGTTCTGGCAAAACATCATTTGGAAACTTTATAGTTTAAAGTGTGTATTTTAGTTGCCTAGAACAGTGTTTTTCAAACTATGGGTCGCGAGGTCGCGAAAACTAGTTCATTAAAAAAACAACGTTGCTAACTATGCAAATGCAAAAATTATATTGATTGAATGAAAAAAAGAAGGGGGTGGGGCCGTGAAATATTTATTTTATACTAGGGGGTCGTATCATGAAAAAGTTTGAAAACTGGCCTAGAAAGTACCTGCAATGTATGGTGTCGATAAAATATTAATTTAAGTATATACAAAAGAGAAGAGAAATATTCGGCACTGGATAACTATTTATTTGTTCCGCTGGCGAGACGACTGGGTGTTGGTGCTCGGAGGCCAAGTTTTTTTTTTTAAAGTGGGACGCCGGTTACGGGAGCGTGGTCTGGACTCTCGTTCGGGATCATTTCCTGGTGCAGAGATTGTCCATCGCCGTTCAACGCGGCAACGCGGCGAGCGCGATGGCCGACTTTGCGCCCGGAATGATGCGGGGCTGTTTAGTTAGGTAGGCACGAGTAGGTAATGTAAGGTAGTTAATAGCTAATTAAAAAATTTTGGTTATGTAATTTTTTAAGTTAACTTTGTGTAATAAGTAATTAAGTATAAAAATACAAAATTTAAAAATTAATTGTTAGTACAAAAGACGGTTTAAAGCTTTACTAAAAATGCAAAACGTAAAAATAAAAGTAGAGAAAACAGTAGCTAAATCTAAAAAGAACTTGATTATAGATGCAAAAAGAAGTAACTAAGATTTTTCTTTTTTATACTACCAGCACTTCGGGGAAGACCATCGTTGCCAATAGAATACAATGCAAAAAAAGAACAAAATGTTTTTAAAAACCAAAAAGTGAAAATGAAATGCTTTTATAAAAATTCAAAATACATGAATAGTTAAAACAAATAAATCAAATAAAAAATAAAGGAGAAAAAAACACAAATCAAATAGACGTTTAGGGACGTTTAAGGTCTTGCAGACTCAAGACAAAATCTACGAAAGTAATCTTTGTACAGTGGGGGCTTTTCGTTTCTAACTTTAATACCTACAAGTCAAGATTAACTACTACTACTACACTAGCATTCATAACAACTAGAATTATAATCAAGGTAAATTATTATTCCCCACTAGGTTACCTCCGTGGAATACGCTGTCCCGTGGGATTTTAAAATTTTCCCTCATATGCCTTGTTTACATGGACCACAAAGGTAGTCTCTACAGACGTTTTTCTAAGCTTTACGTCCAAGAGTGGAATGAATCAGTCAGTCAGTTGATCAATTGTTCAGGAATTTTATTTTCACGTATACTTTATGCGTACCCACTATTAAAAAATATGTAATTTCTTATGAGAATGGGAATAAAGGTCTTTAAACATAAATACCTAAATAGAAATTGCGGTAATAAAATACTAATTTGATTTAAGATTCCTAAAATTCCTAAAGTTACCAGAGCTCCAATAAAATAATTACTTTCTTTATCAATTAAACTTTCTATATGTGCCGACTCACTTCTGCTATCAAACAACAAAACACTGTTACAACTTACTTTTCCGCTATGTCAATTCAAAACCCCGTGAAAACACTATATCCGACCACAAAGCACGACCACCATGAACTGTAAATTAAACTACACCACTGTCCAATGTCCAAACCATGTCTGCACAGTGGTGCGCCCGCGACGCACTGTGGGGCAAAGCGCGCGACGCCCAGTTATAAGGACTGGCCGTATAGGGCACGCCCCTTGGCTGAAGGGTCTAGAGGGGAAAAGAGTAAAAAAAATAAACAGACGAACATGCAATGTCCTATTTTTTTAAATTGGTTATACATTTTTCGCAGCGGGTATCACTGTAATTATTTGAAAAAAGTGCAATATTTTTCCCATGCATTATTTTATTTCCGCACTTAAATGGTAAAGTTTTGAGAGACGTACTATTTTTATCTTAAGCTAATATGAAATAATGATAATGAAAATATTTGGGTATTGTGTTAATTATTCCGAGCCTGGCATTTATCTTAAGCCAAAGCCTCCACAGTGCCTTATGCTTTATTATTTTTAGAAATTCGGAATAAATTGTGACCGAAAACTGTTTGTGTTCAGTACCTACACTACATCACCATGTTTCACTTAGTATCATTTTATGAGCTAGGTTACCAAACGATCTAGCTGAAAAGCCGGTTCTCTTGCCAAGTTTCTTGCGGTGCATTCTTGGCATTGATGGTCTTTCCGAATGCGCTGGTAGTTTAAAAAAGACACGTAAAAGACCCTTGGCGGCCTATTTGCAAAATAAACTTTAGATTTTTGAATTTTGAATAGCATTTTTTTGTGACAATAAAGGTTTCTTATTTTTTATGGTACCTAACTTAATTTTATTCCTAAATTGCAGAACAAATTTAGATCAAAAAGCGAACAGATGTGGCAGTGTCATAAAGATCAATAAAAAATTGTCCGAATCCGTGTCTGATCAAATATTGATATAATTTATTGCGTATCGATAAAAGGGTTCCAATAAAATAGTTTTCACGCACTATTAAACTATTAGAGGGAAAGAGAGAATAAGTAACTGCTAAGTTAGAATTGCAGGTACATGCACCGCTAATACAGGCCCTGTTTCAAAGTTTATTAGAAAATGCCAGTGTGGTGCAAGTTATCTATTATTTTTGGATATTTACGCTAAAAACTAAACTTGTCAGTTAAAAAAGTTAAAAACCAGATTAAAGCACAAGAAAGTCCTTCTGCTTAAATACAGACGCGAGAAAAATATTTACTAATTATGTGAGTTAATCTCCTAGTCCCAATTACTACAAAGACATAAGTCTTGCATGTCTTCAGAGGAGAGAAGATTAAGTTGTCACAATGATCCGCTCAACCGATTCCTTTCGCTATGGCTGTGGAATCTTTCTTTTTCACATGACTATTCTTTTGGTGGCCATTATTCTTGTTCCTATTCTTATATTCAAAAGTCTATACTAAATAAATTAATGTATTCTTTTAAATAGTCCCAAAGACAGGAGGTGACCTTTAAAATAAACTGCATGCGGTGGCAAGATGACTGGTTCACGGTTTTTTTTTCATAATTTATGTTTTCAATATTTTACTAGACGCGTCTGATTGGTCACATTTATACACGACCAGCTAAACGTTAGAGTAGGCATGTCAGTGTAATGGTTTTCGACACAGTTCAACGGCGATTTTTCGCCAAATATAGACAAATCGCGTCACGGCAGGACATTCATTGAAGGGTTAAAAAATGTAAGCTATATTTTTATTTTTATTTTATTTTATTTTCGTTTTTTGGGGGAAAAAAACAGATACAGACACAATTTAAATAAAATATTAAGAGAGTAGTGTAGAATAGAATGTACCACTTGCTTCTCTTCCAGCGCAGATGGTAAAAGCCCATCGAGGAAATGGGCGAAAATCATAGGAATCATGTTATAGGCGATGCGGCTGGCAACCTTTCACTACTTTGATTCCTTTTTTGCCATCTGTATAGTAATCTGCATCTGTGGGCGTACGCCCACAATCTTGCTAATCGTGGCCTAGGTCTTACCACCTTAGGCTCTGTCTACCCCGTAAGGGATAAAGACGTGATTTGTGTATGTGTATGAATAATTATATTATATTATTACTAGCGACCTGCCCCGGCTTTGCAAGGGTGCAATCAGTGTTTCTCTACTATATTATGCATGTATCTATTATACATACGAACCTTCCTCTTCAATCACTCTATCAATTTAAAAAAACCGCATCAAAATCCGTTGCGTAGTTTTAAAGATCTAAGCATACATAGGGACAGACAGCGGAAAGCGACTTTGTTTTATACTATGTAGTAATGATATCTTAGCTAAACAAATTAATTTTAAGCTGATTGCAGACTAAAATACGTAATAAATATACTACCTAATAATAATGACTTATTTTAAAATCTCCTCAATAAAACAGGTGCCCGCTCAACCCTTGCAATGTTCAAATCTGAAAATTATGAGTCGCAGTTTAAAATAATAAAAGGGAAGCTGGGGTGTGTCCGTTTAGTTACTTTGCGCCGCCACGCTCGAGAGCCCATGAATGCATTACTCCGACATGTGTAGCAGTCTAGCAGTTGAAGGGTTGGGTGCGAAGGGACGGGATTATCGATAAATTTAAGATATCGATTCTTGAAGTCGACTTTCAATTCTTGGCCGGTTCAAATGGTTGCCGTTGCAGTTCAAAGAGGCAGCGCGGCCTGCATAATGGGAACCTTTGAACCAGATACGAAACAAGGGGGGATTTTTTAAGTTAATCATTTTTAATCATTTTTAACTGACTTTACTGTAAATCAACTTTCCTAATTTTAGTGTTCTTTTTTGTCATTTAGTTCTTAATAGTTTGTATATAAATAAAAGTATTATCTTCATTAAGGTTAAATATTTCAAATGCTCCAACAAAAAATACACTGGAGTGGGCCCGCAATATTGATAGTTAAGATTATTGAAGACGTTAATTAAAGTAATGTTTCTGGTTTCAAACTTGTCACTACTTTTATCTTCTATTATCAAACACGATCATTTACAATAGAAATTTCTCTCTAGGTAGAGGAACTCTATATAGGTATATAATTATCATCAGTTTCTAACTTCATTCATATTTGAAGTCGGTTTACCTACTGATAAATTTAACCTTTGGTATGTGAAGGTATCATCAACATCCTTATTAAATTTAAGGCTATCTTTTCGTATTTTAAAATTCAAATAAAAAACATCGATGTTAGAGCGCACCACTAGTGAGCCACCCCTAGCCTGCGCGCGCGCCCTTCGCGCCTGCGACGCTCGCCACCGAGCATAATTCTGCGGACTCGGGTCGTTTGAGCCACGATTATTTGCTTGTTTCAGGCTTATCAAGTTGTTTTGATGTTTAATTAAAAGTTTTAGCACCGTTTAATTAAGTATGTAAGTATAGGTACTCTACACATTTTGACAAAATTATGTAGGTACCTCTACCTTAGTTATAACTGTATCGCTTAGTAATTTTTCTCAAACATGCTCGGAAATGTATGCGTTAATGTCCCGATATGAGGACATGAAGTTTCTCGTTTATGGCTCCCTACATTACTTCTTGGCTTAGGCCACAAAAGTTAGTATGAAAATCCATTTTTGTCCGCTGCTCTAATTTTTTAAATTTCTATACTAAAATTAAATTGGCAAAGGAAAAAATTACATACAGCTAACCACCACCACAATCTGTACCTAAGCATAATTGCGACATAAAAAAAAAATCTATGGTACTATATTTATGTGCGGTTATTCGGTTAAACATGGTGCTCAAATAGCTGGATCAAATTAGTACATTTAAAAAATAAAAAAGGTGGCAAATCGAAAATCTTTTTTTCTGCTTATGCGTATTTCGTAGTGATGTTATTATAATTTAACAGAAATAAAAATGACTTCTAGTGATGAAAGTGACGGGGAACTTATGAACTGTACTCCGCCTCATTTAAAAGAGGAGGCAAATTTAGCTATGCAAAATATGCTACCGGAAAAAAGTAAACTATGATTTACTTGATTGTCTAGTAGTTATTTTAATTTTAATATTTCCTCACATTGTTTGAGAAAAGCACTATACAAGCTTTGGCCGGAACAGGGATTGCAGGACTCGTTCTATCTGGCCTCGACTTCGACTCGGCCACCTACCCCAAACTCGTCCAGCAATCCCTTACTTCACGGCCTCTGCAGTAATGTACTATTAATGAAAACAATAGTTGTTCGTGTCACAAGGGAGCAAAATGATAATATTTACGGCGAGGGCGCTACATTGAATCCAGAATGTAGCGAAGGATTCTACAATAGAATCCTGAGCGTAGCGAGCGATTCTAAAGTAGAATCCAGAGCGTAATGAGGGATTCAGCTGTCAACGCCCAAGATGAAAATAATTTTGCTCCCGAGTGGCTCAGAATACAACTTTTAACACCGAACATTAAAATTTTTAAAAAAGGATTCTAACTAAATATAATTAAAGAGCTACCAGCATAAAAAATGGCGTGGTTTTACAATTATCAACTTCAAAAAATTGCATTTGCAAAAAAAAAAACTTAGAAACGCCTTGAGTGAAGAAAGTGTTAATTACCTCAACCTTCAGCTAATGATGACCTGAAGTAAAGATAAAAGGTAGATAGAGCATTAATAAATATTAACCTTCCAGCCACTGCAAAATGCAATTAGGTACTACTTTACATGACATGTGTACCTATTAGGTTTCGTTTCATAATTTTTATATCCGTCCCTACCTCAGAAAAAACTTTCTGGGTCACTCTAAGCCGTAAGCTCGTAAATAAAAGTGGTCTTTAACGTTTTAGAGTTAGACTATTGAACCTTGAGATGGTTAAGGAATTTTTGGTCGACTTTATATTATTAGACACAATAAGCAGGATTTATTTATGTTTTTTTGCAAAAAGACAAGTCATGAAGGCTTACAAACGATTCAATAAAAACGAACTGTAAAAACAATTTTGTTCTTTGTTAAGAAAAATGCTCCATTCAAATGTAATAGGCACATCAAAAAAATATTTTCTACAAATATTTTAAACTACAATATTTACTTACACTCAAAATACGGTACACGAAGCTAATCTTTTAAATATTAAAACATTTACAAATCCCACTCGTAATCCTGGCAGGTCAGAAAAAAAACATACATCATCTATTGTTGGATGCCGTTTTAAAATGTTAAAAAGGTTTGTTGTTAAGGGTTTAGCCAAAGGGTTGTAAATAATGACTGAGCGATTCCGGCTCCTCTGTGCACTAAACGGTCGTTGGAAGGGTAAAAACGCGAGTGCACTGTGTTTTATGATGGCAGTTTTTTTTTAATTTGCACAGCGGTTCGTTGGTTATGGTTTCGGAAAAATTCAGCCAGGATCATATAAAAAAAATAGTGATCTGTACACGATTATTAGTACTATAGTTTAACAAACTTTAACTGCTTTGCTTTTAAAAAAATCTGTGGTATAAATAAAATGAAATAAAGGTGCACGAGAAAATTGTTTTAACTTGCGAATATTAAGGAGCCATGTTAAGTAAAGGAATTCTTAGGTCGACTATACATAGTTTTCAAAATTGACGATCCTCGGGGACCAATTCCACAACGATATTTATTTGTTTTTTTTTCTTTTATATTAAAAGTACTTGACATTGCAATCTATTGCCCCTTAGTACCCTTCTTCAATAAGTCCTAGCTGCTCATAATCATAGCGTTGCATCTAATCACCCTTGCGCTCGGTTGCATATGAAATGCAGTACTTATCTCGACATGCATTGACAACCTGTCAATACCTGACATTTCTATTAGCTTTATTACAATCTAAAACCACCGTGTAACATGTCAGACGTGTCATAAACTCTCGCTATTAAGTCCTCCATTTCGGTGTTAAAAAGTATGAATATGAATAGTTTTGTGCAGAGATAATGTCGTGGGAATTTTTTCGTTGGCTACAGGTGTGCAGATAGTGGTTTCATTAATTTTTGCAATATAGCATTGTTGGATCAGGGACATATGCGATTTTGGATTGCGGCGTGATTTGTTTCGTAGCTCACTGTATTGCTAAGCAAATAGTAATAAAGA
Source organism: Pandemis corylana (assembly GCA_949127965.1). Classification (NCBI taxonomy): domain Eukaryota; kingdom Metazoa; phylum Arthropoda; class Insecta; order Lepidoptera; family Tortricidae; genus Pandemis; species Pandemis corylana. The sequence continues at coordinate 1,196,662 of OX421854.1, read as the reverse complement.
CTTTTAGATTTTTTTATGTATTATTGAACGTGTAATGAGGAAGGGGAATTTTGGAAACATTGTGCGAGCATGAAGTATTGCGAGCGGGATTGAAAGTTCATGTCAGAAGTTAGATAACCTACGATTTTTGTTGAAAGCAGTGAACTAATATTTTATAATCATGTGTGTTTTAACAAAAGAATCTCGTTTTCTACTTTCGAACGTAGTGGTTCAAATTTATTTTTAATTCCAAGCCCTTCTATTCAGCCAAAACCTAACCTCCTCAGATTCCACACGCGATCTTGACTGAAAAACGTACTTTCTGGATGTTAATGTATCGTCTCTGTGTGTGATTAAATTTTATAGCTTGTCTACAAAATCATAAAATTGTTAGTGCCGTGAAAGTCATATTTGACCACTGACTGTAAAAAGCGAGCTGCAAATACCATTGGGTATGTATGACAGCACTAAATAATATTACTTCGAAATTATGAACCGCAAACACCGTAAGTTACGTGTTTAAAAAATATATCTACAACGACAAAATACTACTCAATTGAAAGATAATATTTTAAAGTCAGTGATTTTTTTGTCGTAGTTACATTGAAAATAAAAATAACGCTACATTAAAATGAAGCTTTATTCAACAAGGTAGTACCAAGCGTGTAGCACGGGCGCCGCGCGTAGCAACTCTACGGGCCCCGTAGACCCTCCTACGCGTAACATAAATACACAAAAACACGTGCAAACCCTCAAAAAACTAAAACAACAACATAAAATCCTAAACAAATAAAAAATATCAAACAAATTCACATATTTGCACAATTGTTCGACTTTGCAAGCTATCGGAGCTAATAGGCGCTTCAAAATCATTCCTGGCCACAATTTTATTGATAAAACCACTAATCCTTTATTTACACTGAATGTGGGTGAAGTGGGTGGCCAGATAAGGTTGCAGGTAGACCAAATCAGCCATTTCTATTGGTGGATTTTTGACTTCATATCGCCAATTTTAACGCGAATCTGCCGCTCGAACGCGGCAGACGGGGAATGGATTTATTATCGGACTGGCAAACACGTGTAATAATAAAATATTCTGTATTTAAACAACAACATCAATATTTTTTTTACCAATTTTTTCTTTATTTGCACCCGTATGCGGGAGTTGAATCGCGTGCGGATTCGCTGTGCCAACTTATTCATTCAGTTAAAAGTGGCGCCACTGTCTATGTCAAATCGTTTTTTTCTACGCGGATATCTTGGTTTTTCGTTTGGCCACATTCAAAACAACTTTGTTAAACCACACGGAACATAGAGTTAGTTATTAGAGTTAGAACATACAGTAGGTAGTTTAGGTTTGGTTTAGATCGAGGTTGAATTATAATAATGTTCCATATTTCTTGGTCATCCAACTAGGGATAATTAGCCAACTAGCCAGTTGGCCACAAAAAAATAAGTTGAAGTTGAGTATAAAATGGTCGAACTTGATCGAATGAAGTTACATTAATTTGCTAAAAAATATCCCACGATTTTTCTAGCGCTATGTGAAAAGTGACAAATCATGTTATTAATGTTCAGATTTCATGCAATCAAACTAATTAGAATAAAATTTTATAATACATTTTTATTGCATGCCAAGGTATTTTTATGTTAAGCTCTCATGAAATTTATGAAGTTACCTATATTTACAAAAATAATTGCGTTTTTGATTATTAATTAGAATACACCTGGCTGTTTGAACTTAGTTCCTTTTATTTTTCTGAAATGGAAGAAAAAAAAGACTCCCACCTGTCAACTCAACTGTCATTGTCATTGTCATGTCAATCATGTACCGCATGTACGTCAGTTAGACAGACAATTCTATGGTAAAAAAGTCATCACATCGCATCCCACCAATCAAAGCTTTTCAAAACAAGTGACTAACTTATTGTGATTATGTTAAAGTTAATTGCAAGTTTTATAAATAGGGCAGTGCAAGCTCCAAAGCGCTTCATTAAGAGTGCGTCCTTCGCGGCCGAAGCAATGGTGAATAATTATTTCCAGTTGTTTGTGTTGTTTTGTGTCGCGTTGCAAACGTCAGGCCGGAAAGTATGTACAAAGTTCAACTTTATTTTGATCGTGTTAAAAAGTTTGCAATTAAAAAAAAACTAAATGTGTGACTTGGAAAATACAGGCTGAAAAAACAAACGCTGCCACTTCCATTGCAGGACAACTATTGTATCCGAAATATATTTAGGATTTAGTGAACCGGTCGATAAATATTAACTAAAATAAATATTAATTAAATTGTCTGTAATCCGAAAGTCGAACTTGTGAAATATAAAAAAAACATGCATTTTTTGTGGTATGGATAAAAAGAGGCATCGTTGACAATAATTTAAATCATAACACAGACCATCAGAATGATTATAATCCCCAGTAATCAGCAATTCCTGTAGAATCAGAGAGGAATTTCAATTATATCCTAGTTGCTAAGTTCACACCGATGGTTTAAAACCAGTATTTTATGTTCCAGCATAATCAGACAAGCAAAACACCTTCAGGTACCTCTCAGAAGACCAATGTCTTCCAATATGAGATAGACATGACTGTGACTGTGTGGGTTATTTTAGATACTGAAAGATTAGCTATTTCTGAACTTTGAACACCTATTTATTAGATAAGATAAAACTGTTCTGGTTTTGCTAAAACTTGCTGTTTATTACGCTAGCACTGCAGTAGTTAGTCGACTCTAGCATCCATACTATATTTATTCTTAAAATGTTAAAATTATTATCAAGTGTGAAACAATTCCACGGCAAGCAAAGTTTCAGATGTTTTGCCATTGCTATTAATGCTAGGGTAAATAAAAAATAATACTTACATACATACATAACTCACGACTTTATCCCTTACTGGGTAGATAGAGCCTAAGGTAACAAAACCTAAGGACCATGTTTAGCATGTGGGTGTATGGATGGTAAGGGGAATCAAAACAGTGATGGGTCGCAAGCCACATTGCCTAAATAACATGATCCCTAAGATTTTTGCCCAATTTCTCGATAGGCTTTTACCATCTGCTTGGTAGGAGAAGCAACTGGTACATTCTATATTTTTTCTTTGCTCCCAGACCAGCATGGAAGATATTATTTATGTTGCTATAAACTAAGTAAATACTTACATTGTGCACAGACAGCAAGTGATACAGAACTGCCTTGTTGATCATGACTAAATAAATAAAAAAGATGTTATATTTATTACAAAAATATACTGACAAGCAAAAACAATGTGTCACTTTCATATAAGTTTGTACCCACTATTTTAACCATTATTTTTGCATGGTAATGTATAACCAGCAAGTCATTACTTTTAACACTGTCTCTCCATTTAAAAAAAAATTGCGGTACCTGTAGTTCTAGTCCTATTTTACTGTAGTTTAAAAAACTCCTCAAAGTAGTAGTATTTATTTTATTTTGGCATTTATTAGAAATATTTCCATTGGATTTATTAATCCTATTGTAAAAGTAACATCATGACAAGACCCAATAAAACGCATTGTTTTTATTATTGTTTCAATTTTGCGGGTGGTAGGGCCTTGTGCAAGGTCCGTCCGGATCGCTACCACCATCTTACTCGCTAATCCTGCCGCTAAGTAGCAGTGCTTGCACTGCTGTGTTCCGGTGTGGAGAGTAAGACAGCCGGGGAAATTACGGGCACAAGAGGCATTTCATCTTAGTCCTCTAGGTTGGCAACGCATCTGCAATCCCTCCGGGGTTGCGGGTGTCTATGGGCAGTGGTGATCACTTACCATCAGGTGACCCACTTGCTCGTTTTCCTTCCTATTCATATAAATAATAATAATAATAATAATAATAATATTATGCAAATTTTCTAGAATGACCCGGTGGTGACAGTGAAGCAGGGTAAGCTGCTGGGCGCCGTGGATCAGCTGTATGATGGCTCATCCTTTTACAGCTTCAAGGGTATTCCATATGCCCAGCCTCCAGTCGGCCAGCTGAGGTTCCGGGTAAGTTCGGATTTCATAGTCTTTTGTAGCTTTTTAGGCATGAACAGTACATTCATGTCTTTGAAATTTGTATAAGACAGTAAGATTCGATTTAAGGACACTTTACAATACAATCAAGTACATGTATTGTTAGGTACTCTCTCACAAATAGTTCATATCACTAAAGCAGTGTTTTTCAAACTTTTTCACGATACAACCCCTTAGTATGAAAAAATATTTCGCGATCCCTCCCCTGTTTTTTTCACGTAGGTATAGTTACAAATATTTTGATGAGGTAGTTTTCGCGATCTCTCGCGACCCCCTTATACAGGCTTTGCGAACCCCCAGGGAGTCGCGACCCACAGTTTGAAAAACACTGCACTAAACAAATAACATTCATGATAAAATCTAGTTTTGGCAAAATTCAGCCGAACCTTCGGTTGTGGCGAAACTCTGTTTTCGTGTATTGACGCGCGCCTTTCATGAAAGTTAACAACCTGTGTGGTTAGTAGCCAGTTTAGTTTATGTACCTGCGCAAAACACAAGATCTTAACTTATAATTATAATACACAACATAATTAAAATACTCAATTAGTGAGTCTATACCCAAGTACATACATAATCTAAGTATTGATTTTTGACAAAGCTTGAATACATGGTAAAGAGAAAATTAATAAATACTTTTGTCACTAACTCCAATTACTCTTGCTGTAGATTTTTGGATAAAAAAAGTCTAGATAAGTCTTAGTTCTGATTTCGGTTTCGGCTAAAAACCAGTTTCGATAGTACACTATTTATTATAATTCTACACACTTAAAACTCGCGTTTTGTTAAAGATTTGAAATTACTCTGTTCAGGCTCCTTTACCACCTCAACCATGGAACGGCATCCGAAACGCCACTCAGCATGGTGAGATCTGTCCTCAGCACGATCTCACAGCCCGCGCCGTCTTCGAAGGCAGCGAGGACTGCCTCTTCCTCAACGTCTACACCAAATGCATAACACCCTCCACCAAAAAACCCGTCATGGTCTTCATTCACGGAGGAGCCTACATGTCCGGTTCAGGCAACGACGATCTCCACGGTCCCAAATTCTTCCTCCAACACGACGTTGTCCTAGTGACTTTAAATTACAGACTTGAAGTCCTTGGTTTTTTAACCCTGGACACCCCTGAAGTGCCAGGTAATGCTGGTATGAAGGACCAAGTCGCTGCGATGAAGTGGGTGCAGAGTAATATCGAACAGTTTGGAGGAGATCCCAATAATGTCACACTCTTTGGTGAGAGTGCGGGGGCGTCATCTGTCCTGTTTCATTTACTCTCACCAATGTCCAAAGGTTTGTTTCACAAAGCTATAGCCCAGAGCGGGACCAGTATTAACGACTGGGCGGAAGGCAAAGGCGGCAGAAGCAGAGCATTCAGGATTGCGAAAGCATTGGGAAAAGAAACCAATGATACCAACGAACTCCTGGAGTTATTAAGAAGCACTCCAGCGGTTGATTTAACTAAAATTACTACGAAAACTATGACTAAAGATGAAAAATATAGAGGCCTGCCAATACATTTCGCACCGGTAGCTGAAAAGAAATTCGACAACGTAGAAGCGTTTCTAACTGAAAACCCATTGGACACGCTACTATCGAAAAAAGCGCACAGCGTCCCGTTAATGATCGGATACAACTCCGCTGAAGGTATTATAATGCTTGAAGATAAATTGAAAAAATTAGACTTTTACAATGATAATCCCTCATATGATGTTCCTAGAGAAATAGCTGAGATAGTGACGCAAGAAAAAATGAACGAATTCGGCGAGAGAATACGAAAGTTTTACGTTGGAGATAGGAAATTTACTAGAGACGACGCGGAAAAAGTTACGGCGTTGCTTTCCGATATGCATTTCGTATACGGCACCCATAGATTCGCTTACTTATATTCCAAGTACAACAATCCAATATACATGTACAGATTTAGTTTTGTGAGTGATCTCAATTTTGTGAAGAATATAACAAACCCGAATATAAAAGGAGCATGCCACGCCGACGAACTGTTCTACATGTTCTCAACTAATATGACGAGGGATGCGTATGAAGAACAGGATAAATTGAAAAACTATGTTTGGAAAACGACGAAACTGTGGACTGACTTCGCTAAATCAAGGTTAGTACTTCCTGGCTCACTTAAAAACGTATTACTTGTGTACTTAGTAATATTATTCATAGTTATTTATTCTGATACGTTTTCCTTGACTGGGGATTTTGCTATGACGACGGTGGTTGATGATTCATATAAGCCACAAGAATAGTAATTTCAAATTTGGCTTCATTGTCTTGCATTGGTTACTTGGGTTTTCCTTAAGACATTGCATCTAATGTCCAGCTGTTTTCTAACACACTTCGCTAGGTTTTATCCGACTTCAGAAATATACTATTGAACAACAAACAATCTAATAAACTGACAAAGTTTCAGGATATATTTAGCACATACATACATACCGTCACGCCTCTTTCCCACAGGGGTATCCAGAGACTACTTTGTTCCACTTGCTACGATCCTGATATACTTTTTCGCTTCATCCACATTCATCAATCTCTTCATACATGCTCGTCGGTTTCGAGTATTCCTGACCTGACCTTTTTCCAAAACGTCTCCTATTTGGTCTCGGAACGTCCGTCTAGGCCTTCCCCTCCTAACATAACCATTCACACTCCCCATATAGATCTGTTTAGTTAGTCTATCCATCCGCTCTACTTGACCATATACAGGGTGTTAGGTAATGAGTGGATAATCTTTGAACTGTGGATAGAGGGCACTTGGGACGTTATAATAAAGCTAAAATAGGTTTAGTAAAAGTGGCACGGTTTCCGAGATATTCGGACTTTTAGGTTTTTTTCGAAAATGTACACCCTTGTTCAATGTTTTGATCATAGCACCATTTTAAACTAACTTTTTCAATTTTTTTATTTTTGCTTAATATTCTTGAGTACTTGTATTTTCAGATAGGCATTACTATTTTTGTGAGACTACATGGGATTTTAAAAAAAAAAATCGCAAACTTAATTTTTGCTTTTTCAATCGTACATTGATCGAATTTTCAGCTCTCACTGTGAAAAAAAAATACACTACCGCCTAGTTGCCAATAAGCTTAAAAACATGCCGGTTTATTGACAATTTAAAAATGGTAATTATCTTTTGAATTTAAATTCAAAATGATAAAATAATAAAAAAAATACACGCTCACCCACATTTTTCCCGATTTACTTTTTGTATCACGGGCGTAGAACTCAAATTTTTTTGTTGCAAAAATAACATTATTGACCTCTTATTTAAATTCAAATGGCATTTAAATAATTCCAAATTTAAAAAACATGCTGACTGCCTTTTGTTTTTTTTTTCTACTTCGATTTTGAATTTCGCTATTATTGCATAATGAATGGTGAAATTGTGCCTTGGAACTCACCATAAATGTAATGCATTTGGGCATATTCTATCAGTGTGTATTATATTCGAAGCAGTATTAAAGTAAAAAACTTCAACACAACGATCTAAACGCAAAATTAACCATTCATTACGCAATAATAATTAGCGAAATTCAAAATCGAAGTAGAAAAAAAAACAAAAGGCAGTTGGCATGTTTTTTAGTTTTGGAATTATTTTAATGCCATTTGCATTTAAATAAGTGGCCAATAATGTTATTTTTGCAACAAAAAATTTTGAGTTCTACGCCCGTGATACGAAAAGTAAATCGGGAAAAATGTGGGTGAGCGTGTATTTTTTTTATTATTTTATCATTTTGAATTTAAATTCAAAAGATAATTACCATTTTTAAATTGTCAATAAACCGGCATGTTTTTAAGCTTATTGGCAACTAGGCGGTAGTGTATTTTTTTTTCACAGTGAGAGCTGAAAATTCGATCACTGTACGATTGAAAAGGCAAAAATTAAGTTTGCGATTTTTTTTTTTTAAAATCCCATGTAGTCTCACAAAAATAGTAATGCCTATCTGAAAATACAAGTACTCAAGAATATTGAGCAAAAATAAAAAATTGAAAAAGTTAGTTTAAAATGGTGCTATGATCAAAACATTGAACAAGGGTGTTCATTTTGGAAAAAAACCTAAAAGTCCGAATATCTCGGAAACCGTGCCACTTTTACTAAACCTATTTTAGCTTTATTATAACGTCCTAAGTGCCCTCTATCCATAGTTCAAGGATTATCCACTCATTACCTAACACCCTGTATATGTAAATATATTTAGTAGGCTTTAGTAATAATTACTCGTACTTCGACTCGACTTCTTGATCGGTTGATAATAGTTTGAGCATTCAATATTTGTGCGTGAATAAATCTTCTGAGATTGTCATCATCATCATCATCACCAGCCTATATATGTTCTACAGCTGCATGCCCAGATGATTATGAGGAGGCTTTCGTTATATTTTCCACGCGAACCCAGTGCAATTAATAACGTCACACACCATTCAAAAATATAATTTTGCTTCCATGCTCGTCTGAAACATAGAATGCACCAGCTGCTTCTCTTCCCGCGCACATGGTCAAAGCCCATCGAGGGAATGGTCGACAATCTTGGGAATTATGGTTATAGGCGGTGCGGCTAGCAACCTATCACGATTTTGATTCCTATCCGCCTATACGACCACAATAATGCTAAACATGGCCTCTAGGTCTTGTTACCTGCTCTGTCTGCCCCGTAAAGGATAAAGGCGTGATTTATGTATGTATGTAAGTCAGGTTCGAACCCGCGAGTCTGCTTGAGAGGGCAAAGGTCAAACCACTAGGCCGGAAAATGTTCGCTAAACTAATGCAAGAAATAATCAGAACTATATCTATCATCGCTATCTCAATATTTATAACAAAGTCGTTTGAGGATGTTATTGACTGTTGAATGACGATCATTTTTTGTGAGACATTCAGAAATAATCTTCGATCCTTGTTTCTTATCATCCAGCCATAATATAAGATTATCTATCCAGTCCAAAGTCCGTGACCATGAAAGTAAATAACTGAATTATTATCTTTCGTTCGTATTCTGTTAACTATTGGGTACTAAGTACAAAGTACATTTTCACGGCACTGTTCGGAAATGTGGCGAAAGATGGCCTGTTCTTGGTCCCCAAAACAATAGCTGTACATTGAATGAGCAGGCCTTCTATGAATTTAATCTGGACAACAATATTAACATGGACCAATCAGAACACGACTTGTGCTGCATATGAAATTAAATTGGCAAATGAGAAGTCGTTTTATTTTTTAATAATATAGGTTCTGTCACGGTCAGAGTCGCCCGTCCGTCCTAGTCATGTCCTCTCAGCTCCTCATTCCTTCTGTAAGCGATATAGGAGCAACGACGAGCGGCCAGCGGCTACTAGGGGTTGAAACGCTCATATTTTCGTAATTAAAATTGTGGGTAGGGAATAGTAAATAAGTTACAGGAATTTAATTCAGAATGTTCATAAACTTTATTTTTATTCCAGTAACCCGACTCCAGACAGATGCCTTGGGGTCACATGGCCACAGTACACAGTTAAGAACAAAGAGTTTCTTGACCTCAATGTTAAACTGACTCAAGGGAAATACTCGGAGAAAGAACGAGTCGAGTTCTGGGACAAGCTGTACTCTGAAGTCGGCCTGCCGCATATCGCTAAGAGCAACTTGTAATTTTAAACGTTTGACTGTGAAGCTAGCACCAAACAGCCGTCGTCTCCAGTTGAGATCATTATATATGGTAACTTTAAATAGATTATATACTTCGACTAATAGGGAGAGGTACAAATGTACGCTATATTTTTATGTATTTCTACCGGTATCATTGTGATTTGGAAATTGTGTGATTGTTCATCATTTTATACTCAAGTTCAAATAAGAAATAAGGAACGTTTATTATTTAAAACCGTGTACAGTTCTGATAACATGATTTTTATAAGTTTTAACAGTTTGTCCATTTCGGACCTATTTCTGTCTAGAGTTTAATAATTCGTACAAAAGTATTCATTTAAACTATAAAATCATATGCAATATAACAAAACCTTTAGTTTATATAAAAGAGCGCCGGTGAGATCAAATCGCTCTCAAAGTCGCTATGAGCTACAGCAAGCTGATTCCGATGCCAATTGTCAGCCCATACATGAACTGTCAAAATGAACACGATGGCGATTGCGAGCGAATTAGACAATAAGCCTACCTACTTTTTTCGCAATTGCGCGTGAACCACCGATGCGAAACGATGTCTCAAACTATTTAGAAGCAATAAAAGAGTAAGCAATATATCTTAAGTATGAACTATCGGAGGATGTATATATAGGTACGGGTTTTAGCAATTTTGTACTTAACTATGTTATGGATATGGATGTTATAGCTATATGCATTTACGTATGTATTTATATAAGACTGGGTCATACTGCAATACTGAAATGAACATGATTATAGATCCAATGCGGTCCTGCTAACTCCCTACGAGTGTAAAGGCATGGGACGGGTAGTGTTTTACTGATTCATTTACTTACCTACATGGATTATGTTGCCTAGAATCTGGACAATTATAAAGTTTTAATTAGGTACTCTTTCGTGACGCAGTTGAAGCTTGTTATAAATTGTAAAACAGTTAATTTATTTCGATCTAGTCTTGTCCAATTGGAGGGAATAAAAACAAATCTATATGCAATAATGGACTGCTTTATCTTTAATGTGTATTATTTTATAAGTACTTGCTCAAATTAGATTTGAAAAAATACTCTTATAGGCTGGAGTGAAATGAAACATTTTAATTGCATATTTACAAATTATATTTTGTTGTTTGTTTGTGTAATGTGATGAGTAAAGGCTCAAGGAATATTATTTCTATTAAAAAAATAAAATGAAATTATTTAATTCCAAAGAACATACACAGGTGCTATTTTATAAAAAAAATTACACATGTCATAGGACATGTCATGTATGCTCTGCCAAAATGAATTTAATGCCTATAAATAATCATTTTGATATTATTAGCACCATCTAGAGGGGGCGGTTAAACATTCAGAGGTTCTTTAAGCCATAACCATAATAACCTCATCGTAGCCTCCTAACTGTCTTACAACGCCATCTAGCGATGTTTGTTGCAAACAACACTGGAATTTACTCAGTGAACTTACATGACCCAACCTGATACTTTCGGTTAATTTTAAGACTAGTGTAACAAAAATGGTAATTGTTTCATAATTTAATTCATACAATAAGTGTACGCTAAAGTGAGAACGTTTTAAGGTTGAATAATGTTAAGAAATCTTAAATTTACTTGTGCAAAATTTTATACGGAACGTTTAAATAAAAACAAAGTTTAAAAACACGAATAATTTATTTTTTCTATATACAAGTTATTAAATAATCAAGGTACCACTATATTAATTGAAAAATAATTATACTTTGTGACTTAGAAATAATTTTTAATATTTACTATCACACCTTATATTAATTTCATGACACAGCTTTGTACATGATAAAAAGATACAAAAATATTTTAAGATCTTTTTAGCCATTTGACGCTTTGTATTGCAACACTTGCAACGATACATATATAAATTATATCTTACATACTATGGTTTTGTTTAGCAAGACAATACCAATTCATATTGTACATACAAATTTGGCAGTAAAAAAATAGTTACTGAGAATTCTTGGTATTAATTTTGTATAGAATCGAAGTCTTACTAAATAATCAAAGGCTTTAACATTTCTTGGCATAAAGTTATTACTTTATTGTTTTAAGCTGATGAAATGACAATATTTTTTTAGCATATTTTATATTTATAGATTGCACATGATAAGATAAAAAGAAAGAGAACAAAGATATACTTCAAATGCTTATTAAAAAAAATATTAAGCATCTGACTCAAGCTGCTATCAACCCTTAATTTAAGACTTATTGTCATTAAAGTGTACCTGATTGGTAGCACATACTGTTAAATTACAACATCAACATCGGAAATGTTTAGTATGAGTTTTACCGAGTTATTTTAACAATAACTTTTTCAGCTTACTTGCGCGTAACATCAACACAAGGTTAACTTGGCCGTAATGCCCCATGAAAAAGCCTCGAGCTATTTTCTTGTCACGAAACCCTAGGGCGGTAAGTAACGCCTGCGCCTGCGACGCCGACGAAAATCTATGAAAGATACGCTACAATCGTCAGCTACGGCTAATGTTAAAGTAAATTGGTGCAACTCGCATACTTTTCGTTTTTTATCGATTGACATTAGCGCCATCTCTTATCTTAATGGAGCAGTACATGATTTTATTGAAGCGCGATTCCGTTTCGTACGGAAATGTTCACATAGATGGCGCGCAAGACAATATTTGAAATATCCGATTCTAGAACACGGAAATCGATGTGAAGGTATACTTATACTCAATTCGTTTGCTATCACTGGCTGTATGGACAATTTTAACGTCTTTCACCTGGTAATGGGACGTTCTGCCTTGAAGCGGACAGCACTAATTAGGTTATGAGTTTGGATATTTAAGGATGATGCTGTCACGTTCTATACAAAGGTTCAGCATACAGGCGTGTGGGTGCGGATATGTTGCTGGCCACAGATTGAGGCTCCCGGGACAGAAGCATGACTGATTTCGCTCGACGTTTGGCTGCAAATAAAAAAAACATTAACTATTTATAGTTAGGTACTTATCTTATCTAAGTTACATCGGTTTTTAAATCTTTAATTTGAGGCTGATGCTAGGACCTCGTGGAAGGTCCGTCCGGATTGCTATCACAGCTTTAATAGCTAATCCTGCCGCCAAGCACTGCTGTGTTTCGGTAAGACAACCGGTAATATTATTGGCACATGAAGCATTCTATGTTAGCCTTCTAGGCACCTGGAAATCTCACGTGGTGGTCCTTACTTACTATCAGGTGACCCACTTGTTCGTTTGCCTTCCTTGTCGTATTAAAAAGCAGACAGAATGGTAAAAAAAATATTTGAGCTGTATTTTGCATAAATACACATGTTTTTACCACTTCACATGTGCTTATATAAAGGCTCTTGTCTATCACTAAGTATCATCATGGATACTCACCATTGGAATGCATGCAGCACAGCACTAGAGTAGCTATGAGCGCTGCCAACGGCAACGCGCCAGCAACTGCTAGCAACGCGTGCTGCGCCGGCGTATGCGTTGCGCGCGACACGCCGCAACTCGTTATGTTGTGGACGTCGAACTCTTGCAGTATCTGCTGGAACTCCGTGCCTAAAGCACGAATGGTCGCCTTCATCGCTTTAGGGGTGAGAGCTTCGCCGGTGTCCGTTTTGCGGAATTGGAAGCACGGTCTGAAAGTAGATATACTTCAATAATATTTTTTTAAACTGATTGTTATTTTGTACTGAAACAGTAAGGAGCTGGGAAAATAAAGATGGCTTTTTAGCCGCTAAAGTGGTTTGCTTTAGGATTAGAACACGCTGTTCGATAGCTGGTAAGGTAACTGTGGTAGTGGTTGGATGCGACAAGATGAAAACACGGTAAAATGGCGACTAAGAGAGGCCCATGGACAGCAGTGGACTGCTAAAGATCGGTGGTTTTTCGTCGCTGCAATATTCGACATTGACCACGACAGCGACAAGCGAAACCGGCCAATTTCGCCTGACATCTGGCAACATCGCGCGACTTATGTACATAGCGACGTCAGGCCAAGCCGTGCGACTTCGCGAAACTTCACCTCGTATTTGGTGACATCGGGCGAAGCCGTGCGACTTCGCGAAACTTCACCTCGTATTTGATGACATCGCGCGATCCATGCAACGCGACTTATTGCCACGTGTCGCGCGATGTTGTTCCACATGTTTAGTGATGTTCGGCAACGTCGTGCTATTTCACCCGACGTCGCTAGCGACATGTATCGCAGGACATGTTCCCCAGTTTATCCCTGGTTGTAGAGTGCACTGACCCCGGGTCGTGCCTTGCGGCGGCGTGCGCGTCGTGCAGCTGCAGGCGCAGGCCGCGCGGCGCCACGGCCGCCTGCAGGCGCGCGCGCAGCGCCCCCACGCGCCGCCCGTGCACCACCAGGCGCAACAGGTCGCGCTCGCGGACCACCACCACCTGCACACCAAACAACACATAAAACGGGGTAAGTAGAGCCTAAGACCGATGCTGGTGAGTAACTACATAGAATGTATACCAGTTGCTTCTCTTTCCGCGCAGATGGTAAAAGCCCGTCGAGAGAATGGGCGAAAATCTTAGGAATCATGTTATAGGCAATGCGGCTAAGAACCAGGGTTGTTACGGATGCAAAAATTTAGACATCCGCGGATGCAGATGCGGATGCGGATTATTAGAAGTTCACATCCGCGGATGCGGATTTGATGCGGATGCGGATGCGGATTTTGGGATTTTAAAAAGATAATTATTTTAATTTTAAATGCATAATTAATACTTATAAGTGCATAATAGTATTTATGTAAACAAACGCGAAGCACGTGCCACTGGCTCCGCCCACTTTCTTAACATGTAGTTACTTGTCGAGTCTTGTTGATGTGAATCTGCATCCATAAAAACTCCGCATTGATTGATGAGGATGTGAATGCGGATGCAGATGTCTGAATTAATGCGAATATTCCGCATTTACGGATGCGGATGCGAATATTTGAAAGAAAGAAAAAAAGTTTATTTATGACAATCAACGACAATCAAAAAACATCAAAGGTAATAAAATACGAAAAATAAATAAATTGTCACAAAATGGTCCCAACTCAGCATTTGCTGGCCTTACAGCCAGCGCTGGTCTTCCGTTGGGACCATAGGGTGATCACATTAAATAAATATTCGTAACACCCCTGCTAAGAACCCATCACTATTTTGACTCGCCTTTCCACCTATCGCTCACGTCACCTTGCACTCTGTCTGGCCCGTAAGGGATAAAGACGTGATTTATGTATGTTTGTTTGTAGGTATGTATGTAAGCCCTGCTCACCTCAACTAGTATATCACTAAACCGTTCCGGATCTTGCGAATTATTAGCCCTGATTGTCAACCTGAAAACAATGAAATTTTAATGTAGGTTTAAAATTAAAAAAAGGGTCAAGTGCGAGTCGGACTCGCGCACCGAGGGTTCCGTATCATTATCTATAAATATATAAAACCAGTGTAAGCAGAGCCCTGCTCCAAAGCAAAATGTACGCAGTGTGGGGTTACTTTATATTGGTCACTGCTATATACAGACATACATACACATTTACGGTTTTCGCAATTATTCTTTAATCTGTGCTATAAGACCTACCTTCATACCAAATTTCAAAATTCTGCGTTCACGGGAACTACCTTGTAGGTTTTGATTCCCTTGAGAGTTGAAAATTTGCGGAAATTTGCGGCATAAACGGCTGTATCTTTTGATTGCGTTGGCTTAGAATTTTGATTTTTTCACAGCTCCAAGGGGCAGTAGACCTAAGTATTTGATATAAATTTCAGCTTGATACCTCCACGCGTTCCTGAGAAAAAGGGTCTTGACAGACGGACGGACAGACGGACAACAAAGTGATCCTATAAGGGTTCCGTTTTTTCCTTTTGAGGTACGGAACCCTAAAAAGGATCATTTTTCTGTATTTGGTGGATAGACCCACCTTCTCCCCCTAAAGTCTGTCGTACTACGGGACACTGGCCATGGTGCTCACCTGAATATACCGTCAGCGTAGTGTATCAAGTTCTTCATGATCCTCAAGTCTCCTGTGGCGTTGTTGACCACTAACACGTCGGACACGTTGTTTGAGGAACGCGCTTTGATTGGAGACTCGAAGCTCGTGTTCACGAATCTGAGGAAACGACAGGAAAATACAAATCAACCTGGTTACAAGAAGACTAGGAATTCTCTAGGATAGTAAGATTCTGTCTTATCGTTGTTAAGATTGATTCGTGTTGCGTATTACATACAGAGATTATGATCTCACTGTACATAGCAGTGGCGAGGCGTCCATAGAACTCGATTCCCACCGGCTTACCCATATTAAGGCAGCTGGGCACTTTTATTGCGCAGAATTAGAGGAAAAGGCTAGCTAAAAGGTACCTAGCCAGTTTTAGATATTATTATGGTGACGTATAGTATGCAGAATCATTTTTTTCACTTCTACTATAAGCCAACGCTCACAACGTTTACACTTCTATAGGTCTGGAAATAACATTAAATAGACTAGCTGCTTCTCTGCCCGCGCATGTGGTAAAAGCCCAGCGAAAGAATTCAAAGATCAAAGGAATCATGTTATAGACGATGCGGCTAGCAACCCGCCACTATTTTGATTCCACTTTCCACCTATATGCCCACAATTAGGTCTTTAGGCTCTGACGTGGTATGTGTATATCATTAGCCAAATATGTTGTGGTCTGCCTTATTATTGCGGATGTTCCGTAATTCCAGATGAAGATGCGAATATCTAGTTGACCGTTTTGTGACCCGACCTGTAAATTATGGGCAGGGCATCCGGGTCCTTGTCGGTGGCCCGGACGGTGGCGATGCTGGTGTCGATGGGCACGTTGAGGCGGACGCCGACGGTTAGGTTGGCGCTCTCGAACTGCGGGAGATGGTCGTCGATATCCACCACCTTTATAAGCGCTTGGGTTTCGGATGGGTCCTGGAAAAGATGTGATATTTTGTTAGTTCCAACTTACTCAGAGATGGCGCTGGGGTCGAAATAGATCGCGCTGCCGTTTAGTCAACGCAGAATCATTAATTCTAAGTCTTTTGCTAGGGCAAATGCTTTAGTACTTCTGCCTGCATTCATGATAAATTCACTATTAACTATACGGTCTCTGTCTTCGAGAGGGCTTCTTACGCTATGTCTACGTAACGTACCTACCATAAGTATCTTGTGATTGTATAAGTGATCGTGGTAAACATAATCTTCTACGTAGGTACTTCGTGTCTCCGTTTGAGTAAGTTGGAACTTTGTGGCGCCCAACGTGCAATGCCCAAATTTTTCGTGGTGAGTGGCTTTTCAAAATCTAGTCTGTTTTATTGAATCAGGCGTTACTTTGCGGAGGTTCATTTCAATGAACTAAAATATTAAAATATTAAGGTAGCGGAGTAGTAAGGTAAATAGTTTTTTTTGTTCATTAAAATGTCTGCCAAATTTTACTCTCCAGCAGTTTTGGTCTTAATGAAATTCCTATATACTGCCTTTTTATTTTTGGGATCATGTAACGGGTGCTGGTGGAGAAGCAGAGCAATAAGGAGATTTAGATACGAATTTCAAGACAGACTGGCGAAATCTTGCAAGTTCATTCGCTACCATTAATCTGTTTTTGGGTATGACGAGTGGAAAGACAAAAATGCCAGTGAGAACACCAGATGGACTATTAAAAAAGCCACACGAATACAACAAGGACAGAATAATCCGAACTCACCAATCGATTATAAGCCTTGTTCAGTCGTGGCTTGGTCCCATACTTGAAGCACTTTACAGTGATGAGTAAGCGAGACACAGCCTCTCTGTCGATCCGTGCCGCCGCCATGATAGAAGCTTTGCTGTCATTGGTCCGCTGCAGTTTGAGGAGACCCAGCTCGTTTCCAGCTGGAGATAATGAAAAAAAAAATACAATATAAAGCGAAGTAGCTTCGCTACGTCCTCCTGTCAGACCACGCCATCAAAGATGTTAGGCTTCTGCTAAGTTAGCAATCGTTTGTCCTTATCTGTGAAAGGTAAATGTCAAAGTGACAGATAAGGACAAACGATTTCTAAGTTAGCAGAAGCCTACAGAGCGTTTATGCATAAGGGGGTTAACCTATACCTGTGATAGCGTAGTCAATAGCGGCATTGTCTCCGATGTCCTCGTCGATGGCTTGCAGCTGTCCGATGACGGTGCCGACTGGAATCTCCTCTTCCGTCGTCAGCAGGGCCGGAGGATCATCCTGTACAAGATTTTTATTTAATACCTAAAATACACAGAATACTTCCACTGGCAAATTGTACATTGTTTTCTGCTCAGAGCTGACTACGCTGAGTTTTTGAAATTTTTTGTTTTGTTTCATGCATTATCAGTTTTCTTTTCTGTATCACTTCCTCCGGCAAGTGTTGAATCAGCGGCAAGATTTTTGTTGAAAAACTTATCATCTTTTTCTTCTTGCGCATCATCATCATTGCATCAGTCAAAAGCCCACTGCTAGAAGCTGGCTTTTCACAATGATCTCTAGGTACGACAAATAACAAAGCTTATTTGTTTTTCGCGATATCTACCAGATCTGCAGGGTAATTGTGTAATTATTTTGACACGGCATCGGATTGAAATAACAGTTCTTGCATGAATGTGACAGCTAGCTGATTCCGATGCCATTTGTCAGCCCATACAAGAACTGTCAAAATGAACACGATGGCGATTGCGAGCGAGTTACACAATAAGCCTATCAGGATTACCAAGTTCCTGGCGAAGTGGGGCTTGTGGTCGTCGACGTCGGAGACGACGACGGTGATGATGCGCGTGGTCTGCTGCGCCGGCGCACCGCGGTCCGTCACCAGCAGCACCAGTGTGTACGAAGCCTTACGCTCGCGGTCCAATGATTGGCGAGTCGTTATTAGGCCGGACTTGGGGTCTAAAAAAAATACAGTTTTACTATTTTGACGACCGGATAGCCTAGTGGTTAGAGAAAGACTATGAAAGAGAGAGTGACTATGATCCCGATCGGAGGAGATATTATGCATGAAAGATATGAATGTATGCTCTCGAGTCTCGGATGTTATGTTTATCCGTTGCCTAAATAGTACAAGCCACAGTACAAGCTCTGCTTAGTTTGGGACTAGGTCAATTTGTGTCAACTGTCGTATGATATTTATTTATTTTAAAGTGTGTAATAATATCACATATTATGTTTCGTAGTAGGACCTCGTGCAAGGCCCGCCCGGATCGCTACCATCGTCTTACTCGCTAATCCCGCTTAGCTCTCTAGGCTAGCGTTCGTCGTCTGGCAATACCCTTTTTCTTAGGAGCGCGTAGAGTTAAAAAGTTGAAATCAATTAATTAATTAGGTTTGCGCTCCCAACAGAGATGTGAAAAAATTAACCCCCTAAAGTAAATTTCTAATGGTAAAACCGTAAAGTAGGTAAACATAAAAGTCAAGAAATAAAATTCTTTATTTATTTGATAGCCCCTAGATCAACTCAATCACAAGATACAGTCTTCGGAAAAGGTGTTTTCATGCTGATTACCCCAAAAAAATTGAGGGTACCTACTTTCAGTTGACCTAGAAATTTGACCCCACACTGTCTATATTCTGCTAACAAAGATTTATATTGGCTTCCGAATTGTATGGAACCCTCACACTCCTACTCGCACCTGACCGGTTTGTTCTCACGCACTGCTCCGCCTCTTTCTATATTTCTAGTGGATGAGGGTATATATATAGAACAACTTCAGGGGTGTCTTACCGATAGCAAAAATCTTAGCGTCGGCGTTGGACTGTTGTATGGAGTAGTACAGCTGCCCCGACGGCTGGGTTGGATCGTCGGGGTCGCTCGCCACTGCTTGGTACACAGGCGAGCCGATCGTTGCGTTCTGAAGTAGACACGCAATGGATGTTAAACAAGCTAAACAGTCTCGCACGAATAGAAGGTCAATATGATGACGTAATTACGAAACGGCGGACCTTCCATGCTGGTCAGCGAGCAAAGAAAAAACATAGAATATACCAGTTGCTTCTCTTCTTGCGCAGATGGTAAAAACACATCGAGGGAATGGGCGAAGATCTTAGGAATTATGTTATAGGCGATGCGGCTAGCTACCCTTCACTATTTTGATTCCCTTTCCACCTATACGCCCACAATCGTGCCAAATGTGGACTTTAGGTCTTGTTACGTCCCCGCTGTGGGCGCCACCGTCAGTCGCCCCCACCGGCAGGCGGTAGGGGTTGGTCTGACCTCGCCTCGACCCGCTAGGTCGAGTTGGCTTACCTCGCTAACACTGAGCTGCTCCCCCGCCGCCGGTCTAATGAACCTCGGCACGCCGTCGTTGGCGCTCACGTCCCCGATATACAACGACAGCGAGGCGTCCCCGCTGTGGCCGCCACCGTCGGTCGCCCCCACCAGAAGGCGGTAAGGGTCGGTCCGACCTCGACCCGTCAGATCGCGTCGGGACTTGATCTCGCCTGTTCTTGTGTCGATTGTGAACAAACCTAGGAAATATACTCGTAAATTAAGGAGGTGCCATGGTTTAAAACAGATTGTATCAAGAATAATTCAAGTTAGTGTCCTTCTGATACAATACACAACATTGCGATGACATCAAAGAAAGAGGAAAACGTCTGCAAACTTTTGGTCAGGGCGAAACGGTCTGGACTAGCAAAAGATACTAACTACCTATCTAAAGAAAAGAAGGGAAACATGCATAACAATGAAAAGAAACATACCTGCCTATTTGGAAACAGTGACAAAAGCAACACCAAGGCCAAGAATATACTACCGTACCGGATTTATTGATATCTAAGAACTTAAATCAGGAAAACGGAAGGTCGGTGAACTTAAAATGTCATGGTTCCGTAACATCAGAGCAAGTATTTAGACTGGCTATGGATAGGACTAGATTTAAGGAGCTGACTACCAACCTTCCATGGTGAACTGGCACTATAAGAAGAAGAGACTTAAATCAGAATCAGGATTTACCAACCATTAGCTTCTCCTTCGTCCAAGAACTCGTATTTGACTTCTCCACCCAAACCCTCGTCAGGGTCAGTGGCGGTGATGTTAACCACACTGATACCAACAGGAACGTTTTCTGGGACCACCGCTGAAATCAATTTGATCATTATAATATCGCTACTCAATGTGAGGTACAACGCTTTTGACACTTTTGTTCACGTCTTTTCTGTGGAAATAAAGAATAGTAATCATTACCGGTGTACACAGCCTTTTCAAACGTAGGTGAGTTGTCATCAACGTCAAGTACATCAACTAGTATACTTGCTGTTGACTTGAGTCTTTCAGCACCGCCTCCTGGCATATCCACTGCTTCTATTTCCAATCTTAGAACCGACTGTCGCTCTCTATCTAATGTCTTATTAGGTGCTAGCTGAAACGATAGAAAAATATTCAGATTCCTCACACTAGACTAATCAGATGTGTCGTTGTTAGTAAAGATTGAAAATATCAACATCTTTTACCTTTATCACTCCAGTAACATTATTTATTGTGAACAGATCAGAATTGTCTCCTCTTAACGTGTACTGTAACTCTGAATATCCTTTAGTTTTGTCTTCTTCAGTCAAAACGGCATCTCCATCAGTCGCTGTCACTGTTAGAATTTGTTCTTGATCCTTTATTGATTCTAAGACGCTCACTTTGTACAACTGGAATTATTATCTCATGTTATAAATAAATTACCGAGAGCGTGGAATTGCATATGTAGTGGTATTGTATTTATGAACATTATATTTTCAAAATTCCCTTTTCTCGAACTATCAGCATAAACAGAGGGTTGTAATAATTATATTGGAAAAGAAAATTCCAAAATACCTAATGTCTGTGTCAAATTTAAAATATTATTTACGTTTTGCGTATATTTTAACGGTTGCTT
Source organism: Pandemis corylana (assembly GCA_949127965.1). Lineage (NCBI taxonomy): Eukaryota > Metazoa > Arthropoda > Insecta > Lepidoptera > Tortricidae > Pandemis > Pandemis corylana. Next base: position 1,175,168 of record OX421854.1, on the reverse strand, counting down.
TTTTTTATTCTCAAAAATTTCAAAATAATTTCTAGGCCCGTACGACTAACTTACACATTTCTTAAAAACTATGGCAGAAAATAATAATGGTCCGATTGAGAGTTCAAATTATTTTGAACTGTGATATTTAATAAATATTTGAACTTGAACTGTTGAAAAATTTTAATTCACCTTTTAGGTAGCGCTTTATTCTCTTCATGCGAACCGTACAACCAAAAAATGCAATTCCAAACTCTTGCCAATTTATCTATACTGCACCAACCTAGTTATTTCATTTCAATATTGTTGTTGTAACTTACCTCTTTCTCGAATTTCGGTGGATTGTCGTTCAAATTAATGACTTCGATAATAATTTTGGCCATTGTATGTTTACTACCGTCATTGCTCGTAGCTTTCACAGTCAATGTAAGATTTGGCGTAGTTAGCTCCTCGTAATCTAGATGTTTAGTTAATACAACTTGACCACTTAGAGGATCCACTTGTAACAGTCCAGTCTCAGAATTAATGACTTTAAAACTGGAAACTAGATGCCCCGAAATTGGGTCTTCAGCCATAAGTACCAGAACAGTGCTACCAATAGGTTGTTCTTCTTTGATTTTATGATATATCACAGGATGAGAGGTAGTCCAACCAGGATTTGTAAATTGTGGATTCTTATCAGCGTAAGGTTGAATATAAATTGTATGTTCTACTACAGCAAATTGCTTATCTTTTTCAAGCTCGGCGTTTATATCAACTACTTTTATAGTCAGAATAATAATAGATGCTTGACTGTAATCTAAAGTACCATTAACAATTATTTCCCCAGTGTCTTCGTTAATACGGAAAATATGTTTATAGTCATAAGGCGTGTTTGGTTTCAATTGTACACCAGCCTTAGAAAACGCTTTAACAGGATCTATGATGCTATATTTTAGTTTGGAATTCACATCTGTGTCGTAAGCAACTAACTGAGTGACAACATCGTCAAATTTCGTTTTTTCAGAAATGTATGTTGTAGATTCGGTGTCGTTGAATTTCGGCGGTTTATCGTTAACGTCCTGAATGGTCACGAATACTGTGGTTGTGGCGGTTTCAGGTATTGGCATACCACTGTCAACAGCAGACACTATGATCTCATATCGGTCTGCGTTGATGTCACGATCCAGATTAGCATCATTTGACACTGTTATTAATCCAGTCCTGAAATTTAGCATTAGTTTAGTCATAATGACTTGGATAAAATAATCAACTTTAAGTACAGTGTGTGAACTCCTAGAACGAAATTCGGGTTTATCTTGCTATCTCACCCACTCTTATGGGTTAGATGCTTGAATCGGCCAATGGTACCCAAAATCCGAATGTGGTTCTGGAACCTCACAGACTGCAAGTTGAAACTTTCAATCAGTTTCAGATCATTTTCATCAATTGATTTTCTATGTTTTAGCTTTGAGTGTGAAACTATGCCAAGATTTTGCATTTAAATTGGAAACTCACTTTTCATTAATGACAAAATTATCTTTAGACCCAGCCACGATGTGATACGTCAGCAGATCATCTAAGCCATCGGGGTCATTAGCTATCACCAGCGTGACATTCTGTCCCGGCTTTGCGTCTTCTTTGATGCTGGCCTTGTAGTTCATGGGGTTCAGGTCAAAGATTAAATCATTGTTGCTGTCAGGATTTTGGGTGACGGGGTATTTATAGTGGTGGTAGTTGCCTTTGAAGGTGGGGCGCTGGTTGCCAGGGACGCCCACGCGTATATAGACACGGGTCTCATTGTGTAGTGGTGGTGATCCTTAATAAAAAAAAATACAACTAAATAGTCTATTTTAGCTGGCTACTAAAATCCACATTTCTATACTATACTGAAAATCAGAACATATGGAAAAATCCGAAAAGTAAAGCTGTTCCTTACTCCTACACCACCCATAACAGGTGGGCTAGTCTTCGAATTTTTCCATCTGCACTAACCATCTGATTTCGTTGCGAATTGTCTCCAAGCGCCATCTAATTGAAATAATGTGGCTCTACGACATAAATCCAATTTTGCACAAAAAATACTAAAACTACTTAAACATTTCAATCGTCGTAATCCATTGTCGATAGTCATTAAATTTTTCAAACTCTTACCGTAATCCGCTGCTTTCACGACTAGCTCGTATTGCCCTCGTGGTGTATCCATAGTCTCCACTTTCTCAATGATCATGATCTCGCCTGTGTCTTCGTCTATCGCGAACACGTTGCCATTGTGTGTGATGCTGTTGTCAGATTCTAGAGAGTATCGGATACGCCCGCCTCCCTGGGTAGGACCATCGATGTCTGTAGCCTGTAAATGTTCGGTTCATCGATAATATAAATTACAAAGTTACGTTAAGATACCCAGTGTTACATTAAAAACTGCGTGACATGATTTTACAAATATTATTCCAGTCCTTGTTCTAGAAATTAAGCTAATACTTACAAAAACAACAAATTGAGGTTCAAAACTTGTAGCTCCATCTCTTATAGTCCTGCTGTACTCTGGTGCATCAAAAACCGGCGCATTGTCATTCACATCCAATACTTCAACGTACAGGCTAGTTGTTGTTACTTTGCCACCCCCATCTTTTGCAATAAGTGTTAAACTGTAACTCTTCTGCTTTTCATAATCAAGTGTTTGTCCCACATACAAACCTCCTTTGGTTTTATCGGTTTTGAACAGATGTGATCCAAAACCAGTGATAGAATATTCAATTTCACCAAATATACCATAGTCTCTATCCGTGGCTGCTACTTCACCAATTTTGGTTCCGATAGTAGCATTTTCATTAATGTTAAATTTGTAACTAGATTGGTCGAAAATCGGTGCATTGTCGTTCATATCTAGAAGTTTAATGTTAACCCTCGCTGAACTTAATTCAATGTTACCCACTGATGTTACTATATCAAAGCTAAACAGTCTTTTATCATCATCATCAACATCGTAATCCAGGCGAGATGAATCTTTAACTTTGATACTGATGGGCGTTCTGCCTTCACCATGGTCGGTACTAATAGAAAACACTCCTTCAGAGTTAAAAACATCCTTTAGCCATAAATCGTATTTACTGTTTTGACCTATGTCGCTGTCTTCTACGTAAATAGATAGACCGGGTATAGGACTTCCATTTTCGATATTTTCTGGGATTGATATATCAAATTGTTCCTTATTAAATTTTGGTACATGATCATCCACATCTGTAACTATTATTGTTATTGGGGTGACGGTGTAGTCGGATGGTACTTCATTATTTATCAGTTCTGTAGCCTGAAATAAGAGTACTTTATAAGTTATACATTTCACATAATTTTCAGGTTTACTTCTAAACAGAATAAGTTAGGTAAAAGTAAAGGCCTGATTGGTCTTTATCATAGCCGATGGTTTTAATCTGTGATAAAAAATCTCTATAATTTCGCTATATCTTACTTAATTAAAATCTTAATTTCAACAATTGTGATTTTTTATAGACCTTTCCGTACCTTAACAAAAAAATTATAAACTCCTCCACTTTGCATGACAACATCACTCTCCCTGTCGATAGGATTCTCTGCTGCAACTAGCACAGCTCGGCCAATAGGCCTCTCCGGCAGAAGCTTGAAGTACTGCTCACTATCACCCTCAAGGGTCAACAAAACTGGCCGAGGGTTGGCAGTATCGCCGTCTTTTGCTATAATCTCCATTATTCTGGTGTTCTGGAAGATAAACATGCTATTAAAAGATAGTAAGTATTGGTACTCAGGTTCGTCTATAAATTGTGTTCTAAGCTTAGAATCTGAGAGTTATTTTACCTAGCTTCAGAAATAAAGATAGTGTATGAAAATAATGTGAAGACAACATTCTAAACTTCGCGCTCGGCAACAAATGTATTATGTTGTGTTTTTGATGTTGCATACGTCCCTACCCTTCCCCTCTGGGTCAAATTGCTTTACGCTGAATTGAAGACCTACTGGTGCCGTGTTCTCCGCAACAGTAGCAGAGTAGGGTGCGTTGATCAGCACTGGTGGTTGGTCTTGCACGTCTCTCACTGAAACAGCGACGCTGGCCAACGCGCGCAATGGCCGCTCTGACACATCAGCAGCTTCCAAGCTGAGGACGTATGCTGAACGGCTTTCGAAGTCCAGGGGCTGCTGGAGGAAGAGACGAGCCTGGAACTCGTTAGGGGATATCTGGAAGGGAAGAAATGATACCTTGTTATTAAGGGAGACAACGACACGTAGTTAGTTGATAATGATAAATTACACCATTGTGAAAAAAGGGAGGACCTGTCCGTAGTAGAAGTCTTTTGAGGCGAAATTAAATAGTCAGGGGATGTTTTTAATTTTGGTGCCATTATAATGATGGCGTAGAATTTCGTGAACAGCAAAAAGAAAAGATTACTTCTGTTATGTCTCGAAATAAGACAAGACACGATGAATAAATAATCTAAATCTAAATCAAGACGCAAACAACTTTATCAAACGAAAAAAGTCTAACCATATCAGTGACCACCCTGAAGGTGGCGCAGGCTTCCGCGTCGCTTCCTTTCGCCTTCGTGGTGCACGTCACTTTGATCTCTGCGTTATAGCCTTCATCCTTATCTGTTACTATAATTTTCGGGTTCACCTGTAACGAAGAGTTTTGGAGTCAGATGATCAGTTAAAAACTTGAAACTTTACCACAGTTTTCTTCATTTGCCGTTAATGGCCGCCAGTAGCCAATGTCAATAAACACATAGTATATACAAAAAAGGGAATACCCTACAGTTATTCGACTTCAGCCAATGTTGTTCTGTAATTTGACCGTACATCGTCCAACATTGCTCTTCCAACCGACACAAACCCCTTAAAAGAATGAATATTTTTCACCAATTTCGTTGGCATTATATTAAGAATCAGCAAGCTCAGTGACAGTTACAAATCCTTACATTTAATTAGAGAAACATACGATAGTTACCTCAATTTCACTGCCAACAACCACAGCTTCGCTGATGTTCAAGATGTATGGCCTGTTGTGGAAGACGGGCGGGTTGTCGTTCACGTCCTTAACAGGGATGACGCGACGTAGCGACACCGTGTTTGGGTCAGTGTTGGCTATGCCTTCATCTGTAAACCATGTTACTTTGATTAAGTGTTCAGTTCAGTTTATTTCTTGTCAATTCCTGTGTAGGAAATACTTAGCTACATTGTAAATGCATGCATAAAGTCTTACACAAATTGTAACCACATCATTATCATCAAAGGCCTTTACAAACTTAAAAAACACTTCCTTTGAAATCTGAACAAGACTATATGGGAGCACCATCTACGACCGCACAACGGGCATGTGAAAGCGATGAACAACAATAACAATGGAAAATCAACAGAACTTGAGCTGTGCCACTTTACTCTGCTCTTCCTAGCGTAAGAGACCATGAACTTGGTCTACTGACCCGTGATACTGATGATAACTTCCAAGGACGCCTGCTCCTCGCGGTCCAGGTTCTTCGCCAATGTGACGACTCCGGTCAGGGCGTCAACGGTGAAGAACTGCCCTGATATGGAGTACCGGAGCTGGCTGTTCTCTGGATCGATTCCTGTAGATATGAAGGTGAGAACATAGTGCAAAATGGTCAGACAAGCAAAAAGAAATTTTATAATGTAAAGGTCCATAGTAAGACACGAAGCACTGTTCTTCTCTCACTTCCTCTTTCTTTATTTGTCTTTCTCCTCTGTATGTCTCTCTATAATTAAATCTTGCAATGCCCAGAAGGAATGGTCTAGAGAACTCTGTAATGGTTGGTCCAATTGGCTTGAAATTTGGTATACATACATAGGAATAGATGACGATTTGAGTACATTTAATGATAGTACCGTCAGATTTTTTGAACTCAGGTTATTTGTCTATCATACCTTGTAAATGATAAACAGGTGTGCCTACGGAGGTGTCCTCTGGTAGACTAAACTGTGACATGTCTCCAATCTGTGGTACGAAGTGCGGCGCCCTGTTGACCACCTGCGCTGCGCATTGCTGCAGCAGCGCCAGAATCAGCAGGATGATGAGAGGGTTCGGCTCGTTCACTATAGTCGCCACTTTGCGGCGGTTCGCAATTATCTCTGCCATCTATGAACAATTAATTGAATTACTTTTACTCCAGAGTTCGATGATGAAAGTCATGAAAACATCATGAATATCCCCCATTCTAAAACTATAAGACACTTTATAGCGATATGGCAAAAGCGAAATGGAAGTACCTAACTGCAACCGCTCCGCTGTGTCGCGTTACACATTTTTTTGAATACTTTCGTTCGGTCCGCTCGATGCGAGTTGGATGTTTAGTCGCGGTTGGTTAATGAAGCTGGTTAACCATTTCTGGAAACCGCTATTAACACACAAAAAATAACTAAGTCTCACTTTCTTTAACATTTGTAAAACAAGTCGTCTTTTACAGTCGAAGACCGTTGATTTAGCACCCCCTTTGTGTCGCATTTTCATATTCAGTTTTCCACATGAAAGCGTGGCTATAAATTCGGAATTAAAATTTTATTGGACAATTATTACACACATACACATACACAAATCACGTCCTTATCCCTTACGGGGTAGACAGAGCCTAAGGTAACAAGACCTACAGGCCACATTTAGCAAGATTGTGGGCGTATAGGTGGAAAATGGAATCAAAATAGTGATGGGTTGCTAGCCTCATCGCCTGTAACATGATTCCTATGATTTTCGCCCATTCCCTCGATGGGCTTTTACCATCTGCGCTGGTAGAGAAGCAAGTGGTACATTCTATGTTTTTTCTTTGCTCCCAGACCAGCATGGAAGTACCGCTATTAACACACAAAAAATAACTAAATCTCGGATTTGTAAAAATGTCGTCTTTTTCTTTTTTAGGTCACGTTTCGCATGATTGTGGGCGTATAGTTGGAAATGGGAATCAAAATAGCGATGGGTTGTTAGCCGCATCGTTGATTTAGCACGTACAATATTGGGTTCTTTGTGTCGCATTTTCGTATTCCTTTTACCACATGATAACGTGCCTTTTTCAGGAATTTTGGAAAGTCCTTATTGCCTAACGCAATTCGAATCACAGTCGAATGTACCTTTGAACGATTGACAGGACATAAATATACATACACACACAAATTACAAAACACATCACATTCGCTTAAGAGGATTGTCGAGCCAACACGCCTTCATCCGACTGCGCAGGGTAGCAACAGTCTGCGATTGCCTGATATAATTCGCCAACTGATTCCAGATTCGAACAGCGTATACGGAAAAGGAATTTGGATTTGTAGTCGGGAAAAGCGAGAAAAAGATTGTCACTCGACCGCAACCGGTTCAGGGAACCAGTAACCAAGTAACTAACTCTCTGAAAGCTAGGAAATGGTTTGAAGATGATGTAATGAATTTATGGCATAAAATTTTGTTTTTTATAAATTTACTTATTACATACATACATAAAAGGTAACAAGACCTAAAGGCCACGCTTAGCATGATTGTAGGCGCATATAGGTGGAAAGGGGAATCAAAATAGTGATGGGTTGCTATCCGCATCGCCTATAACATGATTCCTAAGATTGCCACCCATTCCGTCGATGGACTTTTACCATCTGCGCGGGTAGAGAAGCAACTGGTACATTCTAGTTTTTCTTTTCTCCCAGACCAGCATGAAAGATAGATGCAAGATTTATCGTATGGCTTACAAATTACATTTATATCATAGCTTAAATTTACAATTCCTAAGTTATTCCGATTATAACATTACTCGATTATGGTATTCAATAAAAATTACATTGATACAAATTAAACTATTAAATTAAAAACGAATTAAAAACGAAACTAAAACTAATCTTAAAGTAAAATAATTAAAAAAGGAGGGGCCCCCGTGGCATAGTTCCACAGACGCTGGCAGCATTCCCCCTTTGGACAGCGATACTAATACGCTGTCCAAGGAAGCTGCCAGCTCTGCGGTCACCCGTAGCGTCTATTAGCGTCTTCGAAATATCTTTGAAGAGGCTAATAGCGCTAGGACCCCACGGACCAAAAGATTATTACTCTTCAGTATTTCAATATTAAATTTATCATCGTCAAAATCAGACGTTGACCAAATCTAAGGAAATACCTACCAAGCATTCCGTTACTACATCCAGTTTACTATCGAATCGTGTTTCGGTCACGCACCATCTGATCAGTGTAATAGCACCATTATCCCACTTTTGAACTGACACCGGTTCATTGTACTGAATTTGTTCACTGCAGAACCCTTTCACAGCAACTGTCGTGATGAGATCTCGGGAATGCACAGCATGAGGCTCATTGCGATAAGGTACTTCAGAGGCTTACAAAACTTATTTGTCTGTAAGTATGGTTGGCAGCTTGGTTATTTGGCGTTTTACTTAATAAAGTAAATAAACCAATTTGAAGTCGTAAGTCGAAACCTGCTAGAAAAATAGGGTCACCAAGAACTTATAAGTACCTAAATTAGGATAGAACCACGTGAAATAAAATCCCATCATAAACATAAATGTGAAATGAGAGCCAAGTTCAATATCACTACATAGTATAAAATAAAGTCGCTTTCCGCTGTCTGTCTGTCTGTCCCTATGTATGTTTAGATCTTTAAAACTACACAACGGATTTTGATGCGGAAGGTTTATATGTATAATTCTACGCAGACGAAGTCGCGAGCAGAAGCTAGTTATGATAATATTCCCTGGTTATTGACTTCAACGACAATAGAAGTGAGATCTATCAAATTTGAACTTAGGTCATCTGGAACTGGATATAGTTTTGATTGTAGGTCAGTGTTCATCAAAAAGACGATTTTTGGACGTTAATATCTGAGAAACCGTTTGAGGTGTGTTTATGAAATTTGGAGCACATATTTATCTAACAAGTTTGAATATATGAGCCAAATTTGACATGTTTATGTGAAATAGTTTTTGAGTTATGAGTGGGTTAAAAGTAGCAACCGACCGAAATTTCGGTTTCAGTTTCGGCCAGTTTCGGCAAAAAAATGTAGTTTCGGCCTTAGTTTCGGTTTCGGCCACAACATAGCCGAAACTTTCGACCCCGCCGAAACTCGAGTGTTCGTGAATTTTCGTGTGTCGTTCGGTAAACTCCGCAGCTAACTCGTGCTTGCTCGCCGGCGGGGCCCCGGCTCAGTTCGCCACCGTTCATTTAATCGTGAGTTGAGGTTATATTTTGCAATTGAGTGATTTGGTAAGTATAATATGTGTTAGTAAATGTTTAAAAAAAACAGTAAATTTCAGTAAATAATCGTAATTTTAAATGTTTTAATAAGTTTCGGTTTCGGTTCCGGTTTCGGCCGAAACAGAGAGCAAGACCGAAAGTTCGGTTTCGGTTTCGGCTGAAAAATCAGTTTCGATTAAAAGTGGCTCCAAATGGTTTTGTGTGTATAACACGGTGGTCGCCAGTTCTGTTATTGAACTTGGCTTGACACGTTACCGCGTGTGTAGAAAAAAAGTGAGTTATGAGTTTACTGTCAGCGCGGCTAATCACAAGAGCGTGCGAGATATACCACTCGTCTCTTTCTAAAACATATGGTAGGTAAGAAAAAGTCGGGTAGTCTGTCTCGCGCACGACTCAGCTCTCTATACAATGTTTCACTGTAAAGCAGGGATGTTACGGTTATATAATTTCGGATCCGGATATGGATATGGATATTGGTAAAATATAAAGTCGGTTTCGGTTACGGTTATGGATATTAAATTATTTAGGATTATCCGATAGTTTCGGTTACGGATATTAAATTATTAAGGAACTGTAAAATGAAATACAATACGACTAAACGCGCGCGCGGCTGGTCTGCCGGCTGTTCAAAAACAAAAATTTGTCACGACGTGTCATATTTACTAAGTGGTATTTAGTTAGACTCCGCCCTATCCGAAACTATTCAAAACTTTTATATCGGATTCGGTTACGGTTACGGATATTTTTTTATTTCGGATATCCGATAGTTTCGGTGACGGATATGGATATCCCAACACTGCTGTAAAGTTAACCTGTTAAATACGTTACCTTATTTTCTGTCGCGCGGTTAAAGGCCTACGCTAGGCAACCCTAACTAGCTCAGTTTAGACAATGCGTTACGTCACGAGATGCCTTTATCTCGTGAAGCTTGGTCGCCAGTGGGATCAAGCTGAGGCAAGAGTGTTGCGGCTGAGAATTTTGTTAGTGTGTTAATCTTGCGTTTGCGCACTTGTGGTGTTGCTACAGCGTAATAAATACTGTGTTGGGTAATTAACCCCTTTGAGGTCACTTATATTTGGTCCGAAATATTACAGTTGAGTTATTTTGAATGAACACTCTTATAACACGATTTTTAAATGGTTCTTGCTGTGAGGGCTCGCGCCTCTGAGTTTATCGTAATTTATGTGCGAAATTACATTTTGTAATTTACCATGAGCTTATCGGTAGGTACTGTGTTTTCGGTGAAGCAAAACATCGCGAGGAAAGCTGCACACATCTGCGAAGCAATACAATGGTGTGTGTGAGGTTCCCAAACCGCACTGCCCGCGTGGGAACTATAGCCGTCATTCGTGACATCATTCATTCTTTCATTCACTCACTAAGTCACATTAGATACTATTTAATATTCGCCAAAAACTGACAACACTGAAAGTGTAATTTTACTTCAGTGATCTATCTGCCAGACTTTATCGGCCAACTTTCACTATTTGGAGATGCACTAAAAGAAGAAGACTTAGCAGAAAAGTGACTCTGCTGCGGTTCGTTTTTGGATCCGTCCGGGGGGAAGAGCAGTGCTTGGTCCGGTGCACCCTGGGCATCGGCTAATGATTTCCTGACAGTTTCTGAGGGATATCATTGACCGTTGGCTAAGAGCCCGACAGTGGAGGGGTCTTTAACCATTACCGTGCAACGTTGCCGACATTTTGTCACAAGATTTTTTAATTATATTTTTGATACTTTGACATTTAATTGGCGAAGTTGTCGTCGCTATAACGACTTGATATGCCACAAATAAGAAGAAGAAGAAGACTTTTTTTTTAATATTACTTTCCGCTGAGTTTCAGACAGAGCATTCTTCTCGCTAATGATGGTTTCTAAAAGCGCAGCTGGTAGTTCTATCATTTAATTAATAGCAATCTCCTAGTAATTGCTTGTAATTAATAGCTTAAACTAATCGGAAATTAATACAATAACCGCTAAATTAGAGTCCAATCATGTTTACATTAGGATACTTGTAATTCTAGTTGTAATTGAGTTTACGTGTCGGCGGCTTTGCTTCGTTCCATTTTGTTTGTTTTCGCATTTTCTTAATGCTGACGGCGGGTATTTTTTCTTGTACCTACGGCACGTAGGTATTTTGCGTGCGGCATGCAATTCTTTATGTGTTTATTGTAGTAAGTAGGTATTATTAGGTATTAGGTAATTTGCGAGTTGTTATTTGTAGCAAGTATTCCTCTACGACTATATTAACGATATTTTTAATGAAGTATTTAAGAAATTGTCTTCCATGGGTCTGGGAGCAAAGAAAAAACATAGAATGTACCAGTGGCTTCTCTATCCGCGCAGATGGTAAAAGCCCATCGAGGGAATGGAGGCTAGCAACCCATCACTATTTTGATTCCATTTTCCACCTATACGCCCACAATCTTGCTAAATGTGGCCTGTAGGTTACCTTAGGCTCTGTCTACCCCGTAAGGGATGAAAACGTGATTTGTGTGTGTGTATTTAAGAAATTCTGCATCTACTCGTAAACACATTTTAATACTCTATAAAAGCATTATGTCAAGCAGCACTATTGTATTGTATATCAGCCTGGGGTGGTATTGTTAAATCCAATATGAAGAGCTTACAAATTGCCCAACGTGCTGTACCTACTTAAAGTTATGCTTAGCAAATCATATAGGTTTCCCACTGACAATCTTTATAAAGAATCAAAGGTATTGACGACCGGATAGCCTAGTGGTTACTGACCCTGACTATGAAGCTAGAGGTCCCGGGTTCGAATCCCAGTAGGGGCAGACAGTTGTATGATGAATACGAATGTTTGTGCCCGAGTCATGGATGTATGTATTTAAGTATGTATTTATCTACATTTTATAAGTATGTTTATCCGTTGCCTGGTACCCATAGTAGGGGAGACCGAGGCGAGTTGAGACAGAGGTGAGTTGATACAAAGCCTTTTTCTCTGCACCTATGACATTTAGCGAGGTCACAACTTCACACAAACTGTGGAGTGTAGAAAGAGCAACGAATTAGCGAAGTTACCAGCCCGATAAACTGTCACAGTTCAGAGAAATCGGCTTTGTATCAACTCACCTCTGTCTCAACTCGCCTCGGTCTCCCCTACAAGCTTTGCTTAGTTTGGGGCTGGGTCTATTGGTGTAATTTGTCCCAAGATATTTATTATTTATTTTATTTATTATTATTATTAAGGGTCAGACAGTACATTACAAAAGTAACCGTAGCAATCCTTCGAAAAGTAATTTGTAGTCAGGATTTTCCTAGCCTTGCCGCTAGTCGTGTATATAGCATCCCTCTGCCGTCCATCAGGTCTACTTTTGCCAAACATATGCCTCCCTATTCCTACTTAAACGCTTACAACAAAATATGCAAAACTGTGTGTGTATTCTTGTGTTTTGAGAACTTCACTTGGCACTCGCGATACAGACCCAGTCTAGTGCGAAGGCCGCTGTTTCACTTACCGCATAAAATGTCATCTACCTATCTATGTAACAATGTGTCCTTTGTAAAATGTTGTGCACTTTGTAACTTCTGTGGTGAAATAAAGATATTCTTAATCTTCTTCTTCAATTTTCCAACAAAATTACTATAGGTAATTTCCCTTAAAAAAAATTGTGTCAGTATTGTGAAGACCCAAATCCAATGCTCACTTATAGTCCGGGAGGCAGAGGCTTTTGAAACAAGTCATTTTAAGCCGGCTGATGTTAATATAGATAAGAGAATGCATGTGGCTCATGACGAAATCGATCGTCAGCTGGTCCAGTTGCGGTGGATGCGAGAGTGGGAAGCTGCGGAATATGTTAAAAAAAAAAACCGAAAGTTATTTTAAGCCACATGAAATTTTGTTCATGTGTAATTGACATTGATTAGAATTAAAAAAAAATAGTCAGCTGCACGGCAGACGGGGGATTGTGCGTCAGCTGAGCGTGCGAACTTGCAAAAAAAATTAGGAAATAAAGTTATTTTATGCCGATTGAAATTTTTTTACAAGATTTTAGACATATACAGAAATGTGATATTGATAATCAGCTGCATATATAGTGGGGGAAAGACCGTCAGCTGGAGCAGGAATGTATCACTGCGCGCATATATCTCTACGACGCGCGGAATTTTCAATGCTCCGACTGACGACTTTCCCCCCAACGTTCAATCAGCTGACGAATATTTTCTTTTTTCTATATATTAACACTATAATATTTATAAATTTCATATGGTCTTTCAACAATTTATCCATGATTCATGGAAGTGAAGCGGTAACATCATTAATATGATTCATATTAGTTTGTAATACTCGGATTTATTGAAACGTAATTTAATTCAATTATTTTTATTACAATTAACATAAAACCGGATGGCCCAGTGGTTAGAGAACCTGACTCGATCCCCGGTCGGGGCAGATAGCTATTTGTATGAAAAATGCGAATGTTTGTTCTCGAGCCTTGGATGTTTAATATGTATTTAAGTATGTATTTATCTATATAAGTATGTTTATCCGTTGTCTAGTGCCCATATTACAAGATTTGCTTAGTTTGGGGCTAGGTCAATTGGTGTCAATTGTCCCAAGATATAATTATTATTATTATTGTATGTTTATTATTCTAATATGTTCTTACACTTCTGCATTGTATCAGCAGTGAAAATAATCAGTTTTTCAGTGCTTTTATTACAAAACACACAAAATGGTTTTACTGATGCCATGTTCTTTTCGAATAATTAGCACACGTTTACTTAGATTCAGTCATAGCGAAAAAGTGGCCGTGTTGCTTATTCTTATAGCTATATCTGTTTTAACTTCTTTATTAACGTAAAATAAACCTTAAGTCTAAGCAACAAAGATCCAAATAATTATAATTGTATATAATACTTACGACGTTTCGTCCCAAGACGAGCGAAAGCGTTCGATAAACAAAAGAAAAACTATCTTCGTTTCGAAAAGATGTCATTCTTTTTATTTTTTTTTTATTTTTTTTTTCTTTCTGACTATGAAGACTAGCCAATGTCAAAGTTAGGGAAACTGTTAGTTAATATGATAGGAGGTTAACGGGTAAAATTTAGGGTAGGAAAGGATTGGATTAAAAAATATACTTAAATGTGGTAAAAATATATCCCAATATGAATGTTATACTTTGATATTGTTATTTTCTATGAAAGATGCTAATCTATATATATATATAAAAGAAAGTCGTGTTAGTTACACTATTTATAACTCGAGAACGGCTGAACCGATTTAGCTGAAAATTGGTAGGGAGGTAGCTTAGAACCAGGAGACGGACATAGGATACTTTCTATCCCGATTTTCCCAAGGGATTGGAAAATTCCGATATGTTGTACTAATAAAGCTATAGACATTAAATTTAGCATGCCTACACATTATTCCTTGATTAGTTAGTATAAAGATGCACTTACAAAGGAATTTTACAAATTTAAGGCGGAACAAAGTTCGCCGGGTCAGCTAGTATCAAGGGCGTCGCCAAGGGGGGGGGGGCAGGGAGGGGCAGCTGCCCCCCCCCCCCTAGAGATTCTAAAAAAGTTGCCAAATATATTGCAACCAAAGTCCTAGACTAGTCATAGAGAATGAGAAAAGTATGAATTGTAGTAGGTAAAGTCAACTTGCCCCCCCCCCCCCCCCCTGCGCCATCGGCAGGCGACGCCCTTGGCTAGTATATATATAGAAACGAGAATATATTCGTCAGCTAAATGCCCGTTGGTGGAAAAGTCATCAGTCGAGCCATTGAAATATAAAATACCACAGTACTGAAGATGCATGTATATAATGTGTACTTACTATATAAGGTATACCTTGGATAAATTGTTGAAAGACCATATGAAATTTATAAATATTATAGTGTTAATATATAGAAAAAAGAAAATATTCGTCAGCTGATTGAACGTTGGGGGGAAAGTCGTCAGCCGGAGCATTGAAAATTCCGCGCGTCGTAGAGATGTATGCGCGCAGTGATACATTCCAGCTCCAGCTGACGGTCTTTCCCCCACTATATATGCAGCTGATTATCAATATCACATTTCTGTATATGTCTAAAATCTTGTAAAAAAATTTCAATCGGCATAAAATAACTTTATTTTCTTATTTTTTTTGCAAGTTCGCACGCTCAGCTGACGCACAATCCCCCGTCTGCCGTGCAGCTGACTATTTTTTTTTAATTCTAATCAATGTCAATTACACATGAACAAAATTTCATGTGGCATAAAATAACTTTCGGTTTTTTTTTTTTGACGTGTTCAATGGAGTCTCACAGCAAGCGCCCCCGCGGGTGCGTCAGCTGACCTTCACTTTCCTTATTAGGGACAGCTTCTTTACTTGTATTTGAAGTAACGATCGGCATAAAAACACTTTTCAAAATAGCCTCTGCCTCCCGGACTATTAATTTACTAACTAAAATGAATAGTGCTAGCTAATTATGTAATTCTGATTCGGAAAAACCCAAAATATCTTCATTTTGGAAAAAAGGGTAAAAGGACACATACCTACGTTTTTTTAAAAATTATCATAAAATTGACTCATATTTTAATCGTAATAAAGAAAATGCCGAAATATTGTCTACCTACTAAAACAAAAACTCTAGATGTCAAGTTCTATTCGGCGTAAGGGACACAGATATGCAGCTACATAGCTCTGTCCCTTACGCGGAATAGACCTTGGCACGCATTAAAAATAGATAAAAACAAATAAAAAAATCATTTATTACCACAACATAGAAGTTAAGTTGACAACAGATTCAAGTCTAGAGAAAAAAAAAACAATGAGAAGAACTTTGGCGGGCTATGTGCCGGCAACGGGTACCAGTCTCAGCATATGCTGGGCTACATGAACCCAGCGCTGGTTTCCAGTCTGGTCCCTTTAGCGGAGGCTAGTTGTAACAGAAAGAGCAGATTAAACATTAAATATAGAAAGACGACAAGAAAAAAACCTGTATTATTTTAAGTTAAAAAGAACAAACAAAAACAAAGTCCGAGCAGTGTACCGAAGGGTGTGGCATATGCAAGTGTGCACATATGTGTGCGTGTGCGTGTGTGTCTTTGCGGGGGTTTCAAATTTGCGTTTATTTCTCTAAATGGTGGTTCTTTAACATTTTTTTTTTTTTTTTTATTATGTGAATAGGAAGGCAAACGAGCAAGTGGGTCACCTGATGGTAAGTGATCACCACTGCCCATAGACACCCGCAACCCCGGAGGGATTGCAGATGCGTTGCTAACCTAGAGGACTAAGATGAAATACCTCTTGTGCCCGTAATTTCCCCGGCTGTCTTACTCTCCACACCGGAACACAGCAGGGCTAGCACTGCTACTTAGCGGCAGGATTAGCGAGTAAGATGGTGGTAGCGATCCGGACGGACCTTGCACAAGGCCCTACCACCCGCAAAAATGGCAAATTGCAGCGTGTGCATGGTGGAGGTAAATCGTTGTTGCCGCAAATTTAAAACCTCCTCTGAGCGAGGTCCTATGCTGCGGTACCCTATGACTCCTGAGCGGCCTCGTACGGCCATTACCCATTAAGCGGTTGTGGTAACCCCCCTTGGTTACGAATTTGCGTAGCATCGCACAAGTTGCGTGTGCGCAGGCCTAATGGCGTGCCAGTGACCCGCGAACAATGATCGTGGGAACTCGCAGAAGGTTTACGAGTTTTTGTGAACTTCGGTTATGCTGCGGTGTTAGAAAAAGGTACCTTCCGGTTCAGTTAAGTTAAACGGTGAATCAGCGGCCATATTGTGTAACTATTCGGCATCACAATCATGTTCAGCGTTTCTTTATGCATAGGTTAAGATGATGAATGCGATTGCGAACTTGTTCCCCGTACATAACCAAGTTAGGCAAGTTACATAACCGGCACTGGTAACACCAATGTAGGATTATTAATTTGGATTAATTTAGGTTTAGCTGCGCGCTAAGCCGCGAACGTTTTTGCTTTAATTTAGAAATAGTCTTTATTTTACCTTAGAATGTCCAGGAAATGTAAAATAGTTATGTACGGGGTACAAGCGGATTGCGACTGCCCGCTCGTTAGACAAATTATCTATGCCGAATTGACCAATGCGCCTTTGGTTAAGTTTTCCGGGTGTCCATGGGTGGTGGTGTTCACTTCCCATCAGGTGAGCCACTTGCTCGTTTGCCTTCCGAGTAAAAAAACAAATAATGTTGTTATTTGCTGTCTTATTTTGTTTGCGTGGGTATCCAAAAACAAATATTAAGGCAGCTAGCTTAGATTTGGCGCTAGCAAAATTTCGTAGAAAAGCACCTTTTCAGTTTTTTTATGCTAATATAATTATTTGATTAAGAAGCTCAATTTTGTAGGTAGTCAAAGATTCCGGTGGCGCCCGAATTCGAACCCATGCCCCTATTTTTCAGAAACCTACCTACTTACCTAAAGGTTCCACTTTTTGGTATTTAAAAAGCAATATTTTCTAAATAGCAGATTTGTGAATCCATTTCTTTTGCCCACTGACTGAGACCGTCAAATTAGCTAAGTATGTTGGAAATCTTTTTACATATTTTGAATATTTGGTGCATCGGAAAAGAGGCTTGAGAGGTCTTATTGGTAGGTCAAACCAATGGTCAAACTAGTAGGCTTTTTAACGGCTATTATCAATTCCACTTCCACACATTTACTTTAGCGTTTACCAGATCGTGGGCAACTTATGTTCATTGTTCTATCATTGTTTTAACCCAATTTTACAACGAGTACATATGTTATAAAGCTTTAAGTTACGCAAAGAATTTTACAAACAATGTCCTTGATGACTAAGCTAGCCAAAGAAAGTTCCGCGTAAACAAACTAACTGTACAAAACAGTTATGTCAACTCACCTTCGCCAAATTCCCTTATTCGGCACTATAACACTGAACTACACTAATTTACACATAATAACACTGTTTTAAACACTTGAATATTTATTATTAAACATATTTGTTACGTTCTAACTCCGCTGCGTTCAAACCGTACTGTCAAAACTTGCGGCACCGGTACGTAAACTTGTTATCTCCCCACTCACTCGCCCGTCACGATTTCTTTAAGCTAGAGTAAGACAGATGAGGTCATCAGCTCCGTCTCCCCATATCTGCAAGATACAACCTTTTTGCAAAGGTAAAAGTAACGGGGATTTTCTTGAGATGCGTGAGCTGAGATGGCCGGATGGAGGTCATGTGTGTGGGAGAGGGACGGATAGTGGGTCATGTGTTTTGGAGGGCAAAAACAATAAGGTCATTGTGGTGTAGGGAAAGGTGATAGGTGTGACTACGGGAATATAATAGGTATATCTCAAGTTACTTAAGAAATTTCCCATTAATATTTTGACCACATTTTGTAGCTACACATACTTTTTGTATTTAAAGTTTTTGAAGTAGGAAATTAAAGGTAACTGGGTAACTTAAACAAAATATACAAACTCAAACTTAAAACAAGTGCACTTTTTCAAATCATAAAATAAAAGCAAAATTAACACTTTCTATTTACTGAAAAACATTATTAAATATATCGGCATCAATTATGTAAAAAAAATCTACATAAACGTAGGTACGTACAATAAGTAATTAAATTACTGTTTGACTTCATGCGTGATTGTAATACTAAAACATACCACTCAATCGTGTATTATTTAATAATACTTAAAAGGAATGTTTACGTATTTTGCATACTAAATAACAAATTGTAATAAGACGCGAAGATCTTAGTTTCAATAGTAAGACATAAAACTCCATCTACCGAGCACAATGATAAACTATCAGGAGACCTACAAAAAGTGAAACACATTGGAAACATACGACAGCGGCGCCACTGCCTATGTATTTTTTAGCTCTATGGAAAAAGTTGTGTTGTCTGCGCAAGGGCTTCGTTGCTTTGCGTGTATTTAGTTAGTTTCACGCTTCAGCAATAGAGGGCACTTATTGGAAAAAAGTTTTAGCATGGTTAATCATCTGCAATGCATCATGGCTGCAATGTTGTAGATTAAAGCATGTTCGGTATGTAAAATGCTGTACCTACCTAAATAAAATTTTATTAAGGTAGCTACTAAATTTCTAACAGCTCAAGTAAGTTGCTTTACTAATTAAAAGGGAACCAATTTAATTCACAATCGATCTAGTGCGGGTTAGGTGTATTTCAGAAAAATCTAAAGTTTGGACTTATTTAGTTATGATTTTAATTGAAATGTAGGATATCGTTTAATGAAATTGTCTTAAATAAAACAAAACACTTAAATTAAAAAAATATCTCTTTTATTTACAAAGTTTTACATTCTACAGTCTTCATTACGTACATAAAACATAAATAAAAATCAACGACCACATTGTTATTATAGGAGATGACAACGTTTATGAAAATCACTGAAAGAATTCAAAAATAATCCTACATTTAATGGTTTATTTTGGTTATATTGCAACGAATAAACCCTAACGTTTTGATACTGAGTATTCTGCGATATACGTGATATAAACCGTTCAATAGTTTTTTATTCATCATCATCATTGTAATTTTCAGAGCTATGATTGGTATTGTTTCTTTTGATTTCTACGTATGTTGGTTTTCTTAGTCCAGTCACACTCGATTCCAGTCGCTTCTTTCTGTCATTTTCGTTTTGAGCATCCAACCAGTTGTTGAGAATCTTGGAATTCTGGTTAACACTTCTGTAGTGACCGTTTATTTGGGGCACATAGGTTTGTACAGTAGTTGTTTCTACTGTTTCTTCTTCGATAATGTCTTCTGATATAGTCTCGGCAGTAGTACTTATGATTTCATTTTTTAATTTTACTACAAGTGTTGAAGGTTCAACATCGGGATGTGTTACCATATCGTTTCTGAAGTTTCTTCTATTTACACCAAAGAAATCACGTTCATTTGTTTCCTGGTCTCTGAACTGTCTGTATTGATCAGGAACTTTGGCATCCGCTGGACTGAACCTGACCATATCTGGAGGATTTGTCGACCAAGTATAGACTTCTGTACTTGCCACTGTCGTCTCAAAAAATGGTTCTGATGGTACAATAGGCGGCGATGGTGATTCCGTTCCCGATTCTATCGGTATTATTCCCGAACTTCCAATATGATAGTCCTCAACTTTAGTAACAGAAAATTCTGGTGCTGGTGTCACTTGCAGACCCTTAGTTATTTCGGTTGTCGTTGAATAATCTTGGAGGTTTTCAGTCACATTGCTCACGTCTTTTACTTCTGTCTTCTGCGGATAGAGGTTGACGTGGACGATCATAGTTGCTTCTTTGTTTATTTCCGTTTTTCTTAAAATATCTTTAAGATTTCCATTCGTGTTGATTTTTGGTTTTCTTATAGGCCTAGGAGGAAACATGCGCCGTACCGGCCCATTCGATTTTCTTTTAAAATGCACCCTGACCGGTCGTGACGTAGTGAAGTATACTTTGCTTATAGTTGAAGACATACCATCATCTTGTTTATGATCCGTATTAATGGTTGTTTTTAATGGAATGTAATTAAGCATAACGCTGAAAGAATTCGGTTTGTCAACAGTCGACGACTCAAAGTGTTTGATGTTACTAGCTACATTTAGTAAGTCAACAACATTCTTGTCATCGTTTTCATGTTTCTTATGATACGATATCGGTCTAAACATCGGGATTGTTGTAGTTTTATCTTTGGTTCTTTGGGTTGGTGCAAATCTAAAACCATCTGCCAATAAATTAATGTCACCTGGATTATCAGGCTTGAAACTAAATAGAGGATCCGAGAGATGATTATTTTTTGTCTCTACCTTGTTAGAACTTTGTAGTAGCAAATCTAAAGTAGGTGAAGTAGGTCTCGCTTTTTGGGTGTTGGTATCTACTGATGGCTGAACGTAGACTCCAGAAAACGCGATGTGAGTATTTGAAGGCATCGCGTACAAGTCTCCAAATTTAGCATTAATCGTTTTTTCCAGGTACTGAATGACTTGCTGGAGATTTTGGAGTCTTTGCGCGTTACGGTAACTCTCAACCCAACTCTTAGAGCCAAAAGTTCTGCTAAAGGGCGTCGGGGTAGGACTTCTATATTCGAAGTAGAAAGGCCTAGGACTAGTTCTTCTAATAGGTGGTGTTTTATAATTAGCTGTGGTCGTTGTCGTTTTGTTTTTGAGAACTCGAGCTCTCTTCCCTGGAAATGACATTTCTAGTATAGGATCTACGTAATGATTTTCCTGCATCGCATTGACGAGGAGAGGCATTCTTTCGTAGTAGTCTTGGTCAAACCCGAAGTAGCTTCGGTCTAGCCTATCTGCTACGGGGTTGTCTTCTGTACCATTTATACTGCTGTCATTACCATAATTGTATAGGATCCTTTGTACTATATTAGATTCTACAGCAATCGCGTATTCGTAGATTAGTAGAATTACCTGCAACAAAGAAAAATATTATAGCAATACGTGTGTGAACGTTGTGTTCCAAATATTATTCTTGCATACTCACATAGCTAACTAAAGTGGTTTTGATTATGACAATAGCAATGCGCTCAACAAGCAAATACAATATAAAATAAACAGTATATTTCAAACAACGTGTTCATTATAAACATGTGACAATTAAACAAGATATACGTAATTAGTCGTAGACATTTAAATTGTTAAGAGACTCTGGATCGTAATCTGCGTCTTCGTGTCTCCCTTCGTTGCGTCGAATTTCTAAAAAAGATGGTCTGCTCTGAGGCAATATTGAGTGTGACACTTCTTGTGAACTAATGCCTAATTTACGAAGTGATTCTGCAAGTGCCGTATCATTAATCAAGATTGCATCTGTCTCAACTAATTCAGGTAGTATGTTTTCAAAATCTTCATCAGTAATTGCTAGAAGGGACTCAACTGACCTAGTTTTAGTATTATTTTCAACATGCATGTTTGAAACTTCATTTTTCAGTAATGTATCCGTTGTACTCGATTCAATTATAGGAGTACTAGAACTTGAATTTTTTTGTTCTTGATTGTCATTACGCTTTGTATTATACGTTTTCATTACTGGTAGTTCCGCAATTTCCGCCTTATAAACATCCGATAAGGTGCCTTTGAACGGTTTAATCTTTGCTATATTTTCTTTTTGAGTTTGCAAAAACTGTTTAAGTGTCATTTTCTTACTCTTAGATTTAAGTTCTTCTACGGTTCTATCTATAGATACTTCTGGGCTAGGGGTTGTAACTGTGGCTATATGAACCATTTTGAATGTCTTAGAACTGTCCTTAAACCCAGAAAGAATGTCTTCGTTAAGTCGATGTGCTATAACGATATTGTCTTCAGTTGTGACATCCCAAAATTTAGTGATGAGAGTAGACGTCAGCTTAGAAGTAGTAGTCTTAGAAGTTAAGGGTTTAGAAGTCATGAGTCTAAATGTCGTTGGCTTAGCAGTCATGGGCTTAGATGTAGTAAGACTATCAAACGCGATATATTCAGTAGGTTCAATATTCCATGTAATCGCCGTAGTTTGATCAGGGTCATTTCCTTTACAACCTTTATTTTTCTTTTTATAACTGGCTATTACGATATCAGACAGGTCTTTATGCGGTACTCTTCTTTGTAGGTTAGGTATACTTGCGATCATACTTTGCGCATATGCGAGTTTGTCTTCAGGCTTAAATTCTAGTTTAGGCTCTATAACATAAGTTTTTTGATGATTACGGGGCTGGTTTAATGTAGCTTCATTCGTTCTTCTTGGTTTGCTTGTAATTTTCAACAATTTCTTTGTCGTAACTGTACTTGGAGTTGCAGTCGTTGATTTAGTTTTGCTGCAGGGTTTTGAAACGTCCAATTTCCGTTCATTGCTTTCCGGAAGCAGCTGTTCAATGTTATGTGCGAGTTTCTTTAAGATTTCTCCCAGATTACTTGGACATCTGCACGAATCAGGTTCTTTTTTCTCCGTAACAGGCGGTTCTGTTCTCTCAGGTGTTACTATTTCTCTAACACGGTCTGGATTTATATACTGTAGATATGTTTTAACCGGCATTTCATCAGATATCGTTGATGTTTTCATAGTGCTCGTAGACTCTCCATTTTTAACTTGATTGGATGTCCCTGAATTTGTAGGTACTTTTTCGCTCAGCATTTTGTCCAAATAATTCATGATCCTCTGTGATTCCATCATTTTTCTGGCTTTTGCGAATGTTTCTAAATTCCTCGATTTGAAAAACACTATTGGGGACGTTTTGTACTCTATTGCGTACATCCTTGATGCGGGCATTCTGATCCAATTCCTCGCGTCAGTGAATACATTTCTTTGCATGGAGAACTCTGTCGTGTGCCTTTCATTGTTTGGTGGCTGACTGGAGTTGTCGTCTATAACTTTTTCTAGATATTTGTTCTGCTTTATCACCTTTAGTATTAACGGTAGTAGTTTGAGCGCGTTCCTGTCAATGTTAAAGTTTGCTTTGTGGTGGTTTTTGTCAAAGCCGGCGTCTGAGTCGTTGAGCATGCCTATCCAGGTCTGCTTGTGCTTAGCTTTTGGAGTTACCTCGTATTCCACGCGGAACCCATACTCGTAGATGAGGAGCACGATCTGGAAATAAAAAATACGCGTATAAAGCAACATCCAGTACATTAAATACCTAATTACGTCAGAAAACTATTTTGAAATATTCATGCAATTTTTTTATAGGTGGAGTAGATTAGCAGCGAGTAAATATTATTTCAATAATACTACATTTGATTGTATACTTACGGTTACATTATGAACATAATACATGTAACTACTTGTTAGACACACACGCAAAAATATTAGACACAAGCACGACTATAATATTATAAATTATAACAATAATTTTCATGGAAAAAAATGCAACGGAAAACCGAAGGACCTCCTTTTTTTGTGGTCGGGTATATTTTTTTGTTTTCCGCAAACTCACACCATGAAAATCCTGTCATAATATGTTAAACACAACACAACAAATCGTTTCTGTGACTAATGACATTGTGTGCCACAAAAGCAAACCCTCTGAAGACAAATAAAGACTGGTACGTTACGTACTAATAGCTAGAAATATTCAATCATCACGAAAAAAACCTAATCTGTAATGATATTCAGTACCCATTCATGCGAAGACCATTAATCATTATAGAAAGCTGAAACGTCTAGTGTCTTTTTAACTCGTAAATTACATGGCGGACATGGCTACAAACGATACGCCTATAAAACAATTATTTACTTCTATAATTTTTTTAGCTACACATAATATATTAAGACTAGCTGGTACCTGGGAGTTCGGTCGCGCAATATTTAAAATATAACCTACTAACTGTCCTGTACTGCCTGACCGAACGGAGGGTTACTTCGTGCAGGATCGGATAGCCTCTAACTCTATTGCTTAATTCCTCTATGGCTAAAATCATTCATCAATCTCTTCATACATGCTCGACGGTTTCACGTACTCCTGACCTGACCTTTTTCCAAAACGTCTCCTATTTGGTCTCGGAACGTCCGTCTAGGCCTTCCCCTCCCAACGCAACCATTCACACTCCCCATATAGATCTGATATGTGTAACATACTATTTCTATATCAAAAATCGTCTCCCGTTTTTGTATTTTCTGGATTTAAATTTGCTTTGGAGTTTTCTCAAACTGTTTTCTGTCAAACCTTTATATAGTTATTTTTTTATACCACGCCGGTGGAAAACAATCGACGATCCGACTGATGGTAAGCCGACCATAACCTGACGCTTACAAGTCCAAGGAACTGGCATGCGTGTTACCGACCCTTATATATAAGGTACATAGTTGTTGGACCATTGACTATTGTCCGACAAACCAGTCAACTTCTAACCACAATTGTAGTCCTATTATTCCGCTCTCGGAAGATGCAGTATTGTGGCGCCGTACGCAATTACAGTCAACACACGTGCGCGGCTTTCTTCTGCGCAAAGCGTGACGCCGGACCGAATTTGAGTGCAAGGTTGCCAGCTCAAGTATGCAAATAGCTTTCTTTACATATACATCTCTACTATAGACTAATATAATTTAAGGCTCGGGGACCTTTTATCCTTTTATAAAGAATTTCATTTTAGTAGAATTTAAGTATCGTAGCAGCTTAATGTATTTTATTTTGAAAAAATGACTTTCTGCCGAGTTTCTTGCGGTGCGTTCTTCTTGGCAAAGATGGTCTTTCGATTAAGCAGGTAGTTTCAAAAAAGACATGTAAGAGAGCTCTTGGCGGCCTATTTGCAAAAATAAAAAAAAATGATTTTTGTTTTGTATGTAACTCTTTACTACTCTTCTTGTAGTACATAAAACACAAGAAAAAGATGAATACAGGACAACACACATGCACAAAGGCGAACTTATCCCTAAAAGGGATCTCTTCCAGGTAACCTTTGAACGATTGACAGGACATAAGTATTAAGCAAGAGTAGACACACAGAAAAAGTAAAAGAACCGATCGAAACCTAAAATAATCCTAAATGTCTAAATATGTTTTTTATATTATAGATGGCGCTATTGTCACCTGTAGACTTATTACTTAACTCGCTCGCAATCGCCATCGTGTTTCATTTTGACAGTTCATGTATGGGCTGACAATTGGCATCGGAATCGGCTAGCCGTCACATTCATACAAGAACCGTCAAAATGAACACGATAAAGAGTATTCACATATCCTTGCTGATATTATAAATGCGAAAGTATCTGTCTGTCGGTCTGTCTGTCTGTCTGCCTGTTACTCATTCACGCCTAAACCACTGAACCCATTTTAATGAAATTTGGTTCAGAGATACTCTCAATCCCTGGGAAGAACATATGATAGCTTTTATCCTGTAAAATTGTATAGTTCCCGCGGGACAGCGGTAAGCGAATCCTGCGCAGACGGAGTCGCGGGCAACCACTAGTTATACTATAAAGGAGCGACTATACTAAACGCCGTATTTAGATTCCAAAAAAACTATTCGTGTGTTGCCAATAAAATAAAAAAGTTTTGCATCGGTATGTTTTAACTTTGATAAATATAATACATAAGTAATTTATTTATATAGAATTGTAAAGTTAAAATTAAATGCAACCACATAAATAAATTATTTCATATCAATATTAATTTCACCTACAGAAATTTGGTT
Organism: Pandemis corylana; assembly: GCA_949127965.1. Taxonomy (NCBI): domain Eukaryota; kingdom Metazoa; phylum Arthropoda; class Insecta; order Lepidoptera; family Tortricidae; genus Pandemis; species Pandemis corylana. Next base: position 1,148,937 of record OX421854.1, on the reverse strand, counting down.
GAAACTCTTTTGTAGAAGAAAAGTTCATATTACAGTGGTAATACTTCAGGTTTAAACAACATTTGGATACTATTAATGTTATAATTTGCGTACCTATATACTATTTATAAAATAATTTTGATATGCACGTAGAAATATTGACAACAAATCACGTGTGGCAAACTTTATGGTAAACATGGCGGCCACAGGGCCACCCACCATGACATCTCCAAATTGTCACTTCATTTCATTCGGCATCTGGCGTTCGGATTGATCGAATGCTTTCTGTGCTCGCGATAATTTTCGTTGTTGACGTATATTATAGGAAACGTCAAAAACTTAGGATAATCTTTACACTTAAATAACAACAAAATATTATTGACTATTTTTTATTAATGTGCATCGGTTGGTTACATCTGGAATGTCATAATGAAAATGACACTTGTGACGTGACGTTCGGCCATCTTTGGTAACTTTTTTGGAATCTATATACGGCGATGAGTTTACACCGCTGCGTATGCGCAGTGACGTGTCGCATGCGTCACGTTCTCTCACAGTTTCTTCATAAATTTTGTTGCGTAAACGCACCGTCGACGTTTTTTGCGCGCTGGTGTGGCCGGACCTCAAATTGGATTGACATAATTACAGTTGTTGTGACTTAGTATTTAACATAGCTACATGCCAGTCCAGTATGTTTTACAAATAATAATAATAATAATAAAGTACAGTTGACAACCCTGACTGATGTGATACTGATACATTGACAGTTTAATGACATTAAGCACGTGATTTAAATAGCTTTGGCATTATTGCATATAGAAATATACCATCTGTATTGTACATGGTTATCAAGTTGTCGTTAGTTGTGAGTAAACGACACTCGAGACTAGTCGGTGAAATTAAAAAAAAAAAGTTTGTCTTTTTTCCTTAATATATGGAATGCAATAAAGAATCAGCATCATAAATATGTGTTCATACATAATGTATACATATTTGTGGTGCTGACTTCAACACGCCTTTTTATTTTATTTGAATTTTACCGCTGAAAATCAAGTAAGGTTTCATTCTTCTCAATCCCAATTTAAAAACATGCATAAATCACGTATTTATCCCTTAAGGGGTAGACAGGGCCTAAGGTAACAAGACCTAAAGGCCATGTTTAGCATGATTGTACACGTATAGGTGGAAAGGGGAAACATCAAATAAATATTACTAAAATAGCTGGCCACCCATCACTATTTTGATTCCTTTTTACAATCATGCTAAACGTGGCCTTTATGTTTTGTAACCACAGGTTCTGTTGTAATAATAGTATTTAAGATTTTAGGTGATGGGGGTTACGCAGTAAGTAACACCAGTTAAGATGGTATAAGAAGAACGTATGTTTATTTGGTCGCCTTAATTTTATACATTTATTAATGCTTAGGTTGTCGCTGACACAAGCAATATGCGTTTATGTAGCAGTAAACTATTGTGTTACTGCTAAACACTTTAAGTGGCCAATCGCCATACTACACCTCCCCCGAAAGTCCCTTCACCGCCGGGGTGGCAGAAAAAAAAAATTAAACGCATGTTACTTGTTTACATTTTTTTGTAAGTTTGTTACTGGGAAAAGTTACTTATATTAAGTTTATACACTTAAAAATTTCAAATTTATTATTATTCATTTTATCATATCAACATTTATTTTAGTTTGCTAGTGTCACGTATTTAAATTTTTCTATTAATTAGTTAGTTATTAATTCTTTAGTAATTACGTTGTATTATTTAATTTCTGTATTATTTAATTATTTATTGATCGATTAATCGTAATATTTTGCTTTATTCATTTTTATGGTAACGGTACTATGGTGTCATATTAATAAATAATGCCTTTAATCGGAGTCATCTGCTCCTAAAATAACTGGGCTACGCTTCTGTGCGTCCCTTTTCATAATCTCAATATTACACATGGGCATCTTGGCCCTTCAACAATAAACCTCATGGGCATCTTGGCCCTTCAATAACTTGGCATATCAGGTCACCCATTTCGGCGTGCCTGTAAGTTAAGAGTCTCTAAATTCATTAAGACATAAAGTCTCCAACATCTTCACGGAGGGCACGGTAGTCCAAACACCATGATCAGATAAGGACTAAGAGCTCTAACTATGTTGACAGTAGTGTACCGTACCAAAATAAAAAATAAAAATCATTTTACTCAATCTTCAATTATTCATCTTCAAATTGTTTAAATCGATCCTCCAATTCTATATTATCAAATTATTTAATTCGATCATTTAATTCTATTTAATCTTTTTAAATTGCTGATAATCTTTAAAAAAAATCATTAAATCTAAGAATTATATTCTTAGGATCTTTAAAATCATTATAATCCTTTAATTGTATAAAAATAGTTTTATTGAGTATTTTTGGTAACTATTTAGATACTGGAATGATGCGACGCATTCCCATGGTTTCTATAATTACATTCAATTTTAATTATAAGTCGCATACTTAGGTACCGGCGCGCGGCCTAGTTCCAATAAATGCTGACGCGCATAACGTGAGCGGCGCTAGCAACTGTCGCTAATTGCGAAACGAAATAAGGTGATTGAACTTTGTGACACTAGGTTACTGGAATTTTACTTGAAAATAAAAAAAATTCATGAGCAGTAAGAGAAAATATAAAAAGGTATATACCTGCTTTGCGACAACCTTTAGGAAAAATATTAATGGATTTAAAAAAAAAAAAAATATTAATTAAGATAATGCTATGGAATTACAGTGGGGTTGCCTAGAGTAATGTCACCTGACGATTCCGTCCTCGTCCTCTCGACGGCGTCTGCGGCTGTGACGTCCCTGTGATGGTTGGTTGGCGGTTGGCAGCGAGCGTAGCGTAGGGTTGGCGCAGCGGCGCGTAGGGCGGGTAGATGTCGGGTTGTAGTGGCGGCGGGTTCCGTCTTTGTCCTTCCGCTTCTGTAAGGCTGTTGTAAGGCGTGCAGACTGCTGTTGGAGTCCTTGTTGCCGTTGGTTTTTCTCTGGCGTGGCGGGTTGTGGTTTGTGGCGGCATCGTCGGCAGCGTCGTTGGTGGCGTTGTTGGTGTCGTCGTTTCTACGGTTGTCTCTACCTTTATCTTTATTTTCAGCAGCGCTTCTTGCGGCCCGGTGACGCTGATGTGCGTCTCGCCTATGCTTACTGTGTATGTGATCATTTGGCTCATGTTGTCTTGATTCTTGATTCTTGATTCTTGATTCTTGATTGTTTCTTTGTTGAGAGTGATTCTTCCTTCTGATTTTTCTGTTCGGTTCTGACTGCTTGTTAAATTTTTCTCAGTAGTTCCTTTGCAGTTCGCGTGGCAGGGTCGCCATGTAATAATAGTATTTAAGATTTTAGGTGATGGGGGTTACGCAGTAAGTAACACCAGTTAAGATGGTATAAGAAGAACGTATGTTTATTTGGTCGCCTTAATTTTATACATTTATTAATGCTTAGGTTGTCGCTGACACAAGCAATATGCGTTTATGTAGCAGTAAACTATTGTGTTACTGCTAAACACTTTAAGTGGCCAATCGCCATACTACACTGTCTACCCCGTAAGGGATAAAGACGTGATATATGTATGTCTGTATGAAAAGATAAAAAAATATGAAAAATTCGGGACATCTTTTCTCTCCTACAGGGGTTGAAGGAGTTCGTGGTTCCGGGTGAAAACAGCACGAAATTCGTAGATAATAAAAAATTGAGGGGTGTGGCATTTTTTTTTAATTGCTCCTATCTTAGCCCTCTAGTGGTGCAGGTGTCAATGGATGGTGGTCACTTACGATCAGGTGACCATTGCTCGTTTCCATACCTTCTCCTAAAAAAATACAGTCCGTGACTTAGAATGCCATTCGGCTTTGTCTTGTTCTCACTCACTCGGCCAATTCAAGTATCAAACCCATAAGAGTATGACAGCAGACATTCCCGAATAGCTTTCTAAGAGCTCATGGACTGAACTATACATACATACATACATAAATCACGTCTCTATCCCTTACGGGGTTGACAGAGCCTAAGGGAGTAAGACCTAAAGGCCACGTTTAGCATGATTGTGGGCGTATAGGTGGAAAGGGGAATCAAAATAGTGATGGGTTGCTAGCCGCATCGCCTATAACATGATTCCTATTCCATTCCCTCGATGGCCTTTTACCATCTGCGCGGGAAGAGAAGCAACTGGTACATTCTATGTTTTTCCTTTGCTCCCAGACCAGCGTGGAAGAAACTGACTGTACTATGGTTTTGTGAAAAGCTGCGCCTGCGCCTAAATGGCGGTAAGTGACTGTGACGGCACTGAAAGTCGTTGTCACGTGACATACATTTTGGTGTTACACAGACAGATGGACGGACATAGCAAAACTATAAGGGTTCCTTGTTCACTAGGGAACCCTAAACTACGAATTTTGGTTCTCGAGTCTTGAGTGTTTAATTATGTAAGTATTTCATTATGTATCACTACATAGTCGCTTTCCGTCGACTGTCTGTCCCTATGTAAACTACGCAACGGATTTTGATGCGGCTTTTTGTAATAGATAGAGTGATACAAGAATGTACAATTCTACGCAGAAAAGTCGCGGGCAGAAGCTAGTCTATCTATATAAGTAAGTTTATCCGTTGTCTAGTACCCATATTACAAGATTTGCTAAGTTTGGGACTAGGTCAATGGTGTGAAATATCCCAAGATATTTAAAATTTCTAAGCATCACTGAAAATAGAACATGAAAAATCGGAAAAGTAATGGCTGGGAATCGAACCCGGATCCTCTTCATTCCGTGACGCGTGCTATACCCCTACACCATAGCAGGTGGGTAAGCCTTCGAATATTTCTATCTGATACTGTCACGTAACCGCGTTTTTTTGTTGCTAAGCGTCATCTGTTTGAATGATGTGTCTGTACGACACAATTACAAAATATTTTCAAGATATTATAGGTATTAATAATTATTTTTACGTACTTCCATGCTGGTCTGGAAGCAAAGGAAAACATAGAATGTACCAGTTGCTTCTAGTCCCGCGCAGATGGTAAAAGGCCATTGAGGGAATGGGCGAAATTCTTAGGAATCATGGTTATAGGCGATGCGGCTAGCAACCCATCACTATTTTGATTTGTTTTTCCACCTATACGCCTACAATCATGCTAAACACACAACCTCAGGCTCTGTCTACCCCGTAGATATGGACGTGATTTGTGTATGTGTGTATGTGTATCTATGCATTTTTTTTGCAGAAATAAATAACAGCTGACCACTCGGTAATGACCATACCATTTTATGCAACAACTTAAACGTTTTCGTTGGTCAAATTGTGGGTGGAGAAAGCTTGCGTGTTAGAAAAAGTTAAATTACAATACAATAGTTAGATAAGTGATAAAGTAAAGATAACACGTACTGGGGCCTTTATCATGACGTCTTAATGCGATTCAATTCCGATTCAGTTTAGTTTCGTTCGCTGTCAGGGGGGTTACTACATACGTACATACACAAATCGACACATCCTAAGAAAAAGTGTGTATTTACAAAAAACTAATTTTACAGGAGAGCGTTTTAAAGTTTCTATAAATTTAAAATCGCAATTGCGTGGTAAATATACCAGAGGATTGAAATTTTGCATGGAGTACAATATTGTGACAATAATGTATTCGTGACTTTTTATAAATTATTTATTCTTGATAATTACAGTTATCTATACATATAAAATTCAAAGTCCTGACTGACTGACTGACTGACTGACTGACTGACTTAACTATATATCAACGCACAGCCCAAACCACTGGACTTAGAGACTTGAAATTTTGCACATAGATACCTTATACAATGTAGGCATCCACTAAGGAAGGATTTTTGGAAATTCCCACGGGATAAGGAAAAAACGGGAATTATATATTCGACTCCGAGTGACGCTATCTCAGTAACTATAATAACTAGACTCTTCAAATTTGATACAAAAGTAGGTGATTACAAAACGAAGAAACTAATTTCAGGATTTTTGGAAATTCTCACGGGATAAGGAAAAAAACGGGATTTATAATATTCAGTTAAACGAAATCCTATGAACTATAATTACTAGACTGTTCAAATTTGGCATAGAAGTAGGTGATTATAATAGTAAAATAATGTTTTAATGATTTTTTGAAATTCCCACGGGATAAGGAAAAAAACGGGATTTATATATTCAGTTCTACGGGATCGATTTTTCGTTTTACTGGTCGTATAAAACTGAAATTCGGCCTTCAAGTTCCCTTGGGGAGTGTAAACAATAAAAAAGGATTTCCCGAAATTCCCACGGGAACGGGAAAAATGGGACTTTTCATTTTACTGGTTGCAGAAAGCTGAAATTTGGCATGTAGGTTGCTTCGGGTGTGCAGAGGAGCATTAAGAGAGTACTTTCCCAAATTCCCACGGGAACGGGAAAAATGTTTGTTTACAAAGAAATACTGCGGTAGGCATAATATGGCTAGAAAATTAAAATTTGGCACACATATACCTTGAGTATCCTAGAGGTGCACTAAGAAGGTATTTTTCGAAATTCCCACGGGATAGGGAAAAAACGGGATTATTTGTTTTACTGGTCGTAGAAAGCTGAATTTGGTAAGAGCCTTCCTTGATGAGTGTATGGGAGCACTAAGAAAGGATTTCCAGAAATTCCCACGAGAACAGGAAAAACGGGGTTTTTCGTTTTACTGGTCGTAGAAAGATGAAATTTAGCATTTAGCTTCCTTAGGGAGTGTAAGGGAGCAATTAACAAAGGATTTCCTAACATTCAGCGGAAGAAAGAGACTTAACATTTATAACGTGTGTTTCTTTAAAGGCTTTAAGTGTACTCCGAAAGCACTCCCCAAAATTTTCACGGGAACGGGAAAAAACTTATTTTTTCGTTTTACATCTTAGCGCGTGCGAAGTCCCGCGACTTGGGGTAAAAGCTATTTGGGGTAGGTATATTTTAGGACAGCCCTTTAGGTTAGGTTAGGTTTGTTTTATAAAAATCCTGCAATATTTACAGTTTCAGAAAAATTAAGGCAGCGGGGCAATGTGGGGGCTTGCTTGCATGCTTGCTTGAGTCCTTGCTTTGCATGCTTGATTGCATACTTGCTTTCATGCATGCTTGCATGCTTGCTTGCATGCATGCATGCTTGCGTGCTTACTTGCATGCATGCTTGCTTGCACGCTTGCTTGCATGCTTGCTTGAGTCCTTGCTTTGCATGCTTGATTGTATACTTGCTTTCATGCATGCTTGCATGCATGCATGCATGCTTGCGTGCTTACTTGCATGCATGCTTGCTTGCACGCTTGCTTGCATGCATGCTTGCTTGCACGCTTGCTTGCATGCATGCTTGCTTGCACGCTTGCTTGCATGCTTGCTTGCCTGCTTGCATGCCTGCTTGCATGCCTGCTTGCAGGTTTGGGTCCTCGCTTGCTTGATTGCTAGCTTCTTTGAAATGCTCATGGTTCACGCGTGCGAAGCCGCGGGCAAAAGCTAGTTCACTTATACGTGATAATATTTCGTCAACTCTGACGTGCAAGTAGCAGATACATACTTGTTCTACGTATATTTAACTTTGGCGAAACAGTTTCTGCCAGATATTACATATAATAATATATGTAGTTCCAAATTTTATCAAGTGACAGGTATTGTACAGCCTTTCCCAAGATAAAGACTGGTAGCGGTTGATACACATTTATCTTTATTGACTGCCTTATTAAGTAATCTGTATATGGCAAATGCACACTTGTTCATACTTACTTTACGCTATTTCGGTAAGTGACTAGTAAATACTTACCTTCAGCAATTGTTCCCAAAAGAAGTATGTGTAAATTTTGCGGGTGGTAGGGCCTTGTGCAAGGTCCGTCCGGATCGCTAATCCTGCCGCTAAGTAGCAGTGCTTGCACTGCTGTGTTCCGGTGTGGAGAGTAAGACAGCCGGGGAAATTACGGGCACAAGAGGCATTGCATCTTAGTCCTCTAGGTTGGCAACGCATCTGCAATCCCTCCGGGGTTGCGGGTGTCTATGGGCCGTGGTGATCACTTACCATCAGGTGACCCACTTGCTCGTTTGCCTTCCTATTCATATATAAAAAAAAAGAAAAAAACATACTTGTTACGTGACATCCACCCGCTCAATGGGTTCCCGCGTAATATTGTATAAGAGGCAAATATTAAGTTTTGCTCTGGAGTTTTTTTAGCAATGAATGTACTCGTAGATAGTTAGTTCTACGTTTGGGAAAAAATATGTTCGGACCAATTTTTTCTTGTTTTTCTTAATGTAAATGATAAAGTCGATACCGTAGACTACGAAAATGCAATAGTCGCATAACTAAGTATTAGGCAGATACACACTTTTTCTTAGGGCGTGTCGAAATCACGTTTATATCCCTAAAAAGACATGTAAAAAAACCATTGGCGGCCAATTTGCAAAAACAAATTTTGAATTCTTTATTTCACCACACCCGGTGTATAATGTACTATTACAGTCTAGTTTACGCGCACGTTATAACGCTGTTTACGCGCAAGTGCGATGAATTCATAAACAATTATTCAATTGGTTTGTTAACACGCCGTATTATTGTTAGTTTTGTGTCAATATTATTGTACCGAACATTCGATGCACATTTCTTGCCTAAATAAATCTGTGTATAGTGATGAAGTAATAACTACATTCAGTTACGTGGAGCTTAATCAATAGAATTACATCATTTTCGACGCTGATTCGAAGCCTCCGCCCGGCTAGCACGCGAGCGCGCGAGATAGACTACCCGTCTCTTTCTGGGATGAACAGTAAGAAAAAGACGGGCAACCTATCTCGCGCGCGACGCGACTCTTTTGCGCTCTCGTGCTAGACGTGCTGCTAGCACAAGAGTGCGCGAGAGCTGAGTCGAGTTACATTACCCGTCTCTTTCTAAGCTTACGGTTCTGTGACCAAATTGGGGTCGTTTTGACAAAATTTGGGGCCTTGCCATGAGATACATACCTACATACACACACAAATCACGTCTTTATCCCTTACGGGGTAGACAGAGCCCAAAGTACCAAGACCTATAGGCCGCGTTTAGCATGATTCTAGGGTATAGGTAGAAAAACGAACGAACTAACGAACGAAGAACGAAGAGTAAGAAAAAGACGAGTATATAGGAGTAGGTCGGTAGGATGGACTTCAGTATACTTGGTGTCAATGACACGATGAACCTAGAGATGTTCGGAAAGCGAAAGCGCAAACAAAACGGTTTTAGTTTTTTACATAAAAATGATTAACGTACAGACATCCATACATACCGTTTAAGCTTTTTTTCCATAGGGGTAGGCAGAGACTAATTTGTTCCAGTTGCTGCGATCCTAACACACTTAACCTATTTCGCTTCATCCACATTCATCAATCTCTTCATACACGCTCGTCGGTTTAGCGACCTAAGGGATACTATGACGTCTAAATGCGATTCAATTCCGTCTCAGTTCACGTTTAAGCTGTCATTTTTAGTATGGATCTAACAGCGAGCGAACCTAAACTGAATCGCAAGAAGCATGGTAACCCCCCTGATCCATACTAAAAATGACAGCTAAAACCTGAACTGAGTCGGAATTGAATTGCATTAAGACGTCATGATCTCATGGCAACTTCCATGCTGGTCTGGGAGCAAAGAAAAAACATAGAATGTAACTATGTAAATAAGGCTCCTCTCACGCGAGTCTTACATATCTTGAATGAGGTGGCTGAAAAGACTGACTTGTTCTCATGTCCGCTGTGTAAATTCACTAAAGTGACTTTTTATGTTTTATGTTGTAGTCATTTATAAATTCTTTTTGGTTCTCTTTTAAGTAAGTTAAGTAGATATAATTTAATTAAGTTGGCACACTATTGCATTGGGTTTCCTGTAATGATAGTGTTATGTTCTTTTATAAATAAATAAAATAAATCAATAAATAACTACCAGCTGCTTCTCTTTCCGTGCAGATGGTAAAAGCATATCGAGGGAATGGGCTAAAAAGGAGTCAGTTTATACGCTATGGGGCTCGCAATTAACATCACTATTATTATACACACAAACCAGTCTTTATCCCTTACCGGGTAGACAGAGCCTAAGATAACAGGATCTACATGCCACGTTTAGCAAGACTATGGGCGTATAGGTGGAAAGTGGAATCAAAATATTCCCTCAATGGGCTTTTACCATCTGCGCGGGAAGAGAAACAACTGGTACATTCTATGTATTTTCTTTGCTCTTGGACCAGCATGGCGCAGTCGGGTAAAAGCTACAACATGTACTACATCCCACTAACTACACACAATAATAGTAGTTATTTATTAAAGTTATTAGGTATTATTATTGTTATTATTGTCTTATTTCATATTGTGATACACTTTAATAAATCTTTGTTTAGGGCGACGGCACCAGAGTTGGACACGTTAAGCTGACAAGCATCAGTAATAGACACTTCCTACTTCCTACTAATATTATAAATGTGAAAGTTTGTGAGTATGGATGTTTGGATGTTTGTTACTCTTTCACGCCAGAACGGCTGAACAGATCTGGATGAAATTTGGAACATAGATAGATTATAGTCTGGAATAACACATATATGCTACTTTTTATCCCGGAAAATTGCGTAATTCTTGCGGGATAGCGATAAACGAATTCTATGCAGACGGAGTTGCGGGCAACATCTATAACGTTATAAAATTACTGTTGTAAAATAAATTACTATCCCTTTGTTTATTTTATATATTATAGGGATAAATACGTTATTTTGTTTCGTTTCTATTATATACAACTAGTTTCTGCCCGCGACTTCGCGTGTAATTAGATTTAAGAACATGTTGATAGTATGTTCTGCAACAATTTATTTAGCAATTTACATTGCTACTTTTGGCAGCTACGACTTTTCGACATGTTTATCGCTATCCCGCGGGAACAATGCATTTTTCCGGGATAAAAGTAGCCTATATTTTAATCTAAGGTACCAGCTATTTCCGTTCCAAATTCGATCCAAATCCGTCCAGTCGTTTCAGCGTGAAGGAACAAACACACTCACTCACATCTCATTTATTATTATTATATATTTTTGTTATTTAGTTATGTTCTGACAATATTTCCACATTTTGTGGTTTTATATTTATTGTTTGACATTTTAAATTGCTTACAAAAAGGGTTTTATTTTAATTATTATTATTTTCTCTTTTTATGTACCCATGACGATCTTTTTGTGAATTTACATTGACATTTCATTAAGCTTTATTTTTGTTTGTTGTTATTTTGTTTTTTATTTAATTTCAGTTATTATAATTATTATTACTATTTTATTATAATCGACGATCCTTTTGTGAATTACTTATGTTTGACATTTAATTGTATTTTTAAAAGGGTGATAAATAAATCTAATCTAATCATCCTCACAAACTTTCGCATTTATAATGTTTGTAGGATACTGTGCACTATTGGGTGCTGTCCATTTACTGGTGCGTTCACCCTTATTTATTTTTAAACCATTTTGTTATTATAATTCAGTTACAACTTACCACAACAACAGTAACAGTGATGGCGGTCGAAACAGCGGCGCAAGCGCATCCTTGCCTGATCTGCCGCCTCCGGGACAGCTTCAGAAACTCCTCAGTCCTCGAGTCTATGGTCCTGTACAACCCGAACTGGCGTAACCTCGAACTGCCCGTGGTCACTGACTCACTAGACATGATCACATTACTATAGTACTTTGGTACTACAGTCTTCCTACGGTCCACGCCGTGTGCGCGTGAGCGGGGAAATGCGACTACTGAATGTTTTCTTTGAGAAATGTATGATGTTGCGCGCGTGCTTTCTTTATGTTGTCGATAGAGTCGTGGAGTATCGACTAGGCTGCAGAAGATGTGTGGAAACTGTCGAATAGAGATTATACGTACATAGATATTTGTTTAGGTTTGTTTAACTTTGGAACTCTGAATCTGTGTCATGTCAAATTTGTATTCTAATTATTCGTCCGTGCATAACCGAATATAGCCTATGGCTCTCACAAGTAATGTGGCTATCTATTGGTACAAGAATTTTCAAAAAGTACATACATACAGTCAGTCAGTCACGCTTCTTTTCCATAGGGGTAGGCAGAGACACATTAATTGGTAAGCGTGGCCTGTAGGTCTGTTACCTTAGGCTCTGTCTAACCCGTGTGTGTGTGTGTGTGTGTGTGTGTGTGTGTGTGTGTGTGTGTGTGTGTGTGTGTGTGTGTGTGTGTGTGTGTGTGAGTGTGTACCTTTTTTAAATAGAGATTTTTTTTGTTACAGATTTGTATGTCGGGGATAATCTGGAACTACAAAACCGATTAAAAATCACTTATATCAGGATGACTACTTTTTAACACTGTAAAGTGCAGCAGCTAGTTTTTTATAAAATTATCGACGTCTACATCGATATGAGCACAGCCCTGTCATACGTCCGCAGTGGAGCGCGGCGGCGCCGGCGCACGCAGCGCGATGTTCGCACTTAGCAGGTGAAACGGCCCAATCTGCCCACGCTGCCCAAAGTGCCCACTCTGCCCACTTCAAATGGTAGACAAAGGTCACCTATCTAGGAAATACTTTGCTGTTTTTTATGAATAAATAAATCTATAAATTGTTTATTCAGGCAATAATCCCATTTTAACATTAAACATTAAAATTACAATCAATTAAACACCAAATTACAATTCAATAGGAATAAGTTTCAATTAAATTCAATTTACCCCTTCTCCCCCGTCGGGCTCTTAGCCAACGGATAATGATATCCCTCAGAATCTGCCAGGATATTATTAACCGATGCCCAGAGTGCACCGGACAAGCACTGCTCTATCCCACGGACGGATCCAAAAATGAACTGCAGCTCTTGAGCACACGCGGCGGTAACCCGACTCGCACCCCTGAAAAGCCTTGTAAATTCTACGAGAAAAACGTCAAGTTAAGCTTACCTTCCGAACGAAGATTGGTTAGAAAATTACTCAAGTTCTTTTTCGTGATGTTTGGTTGTTACATTATGTGGGTACCTATTATGTCAAACACTATAGAAACCACAATGAAGCGCTCTATTTTATAAATTTTGTAGTCATTCATATCGATTCGACACGGTAAGAATGTGATGAGTAACCGTACGTAATTTGTTATGCTATCTGAATTAAAGACGACTTAGTCTAACCACAATAGAGAAGCAAAATAATAAGTGGTCAGAACAGAAGTACCCTTTTGTTACTGCTACGTAGAGAGAAGAATAAGCGGTCGGTCGGCGTTCGAAAGCGTCCTTCAGTGTCAGCAGAGCTCTGCTAAAATATAGCGAAGTGTGAGGTCATTTTATATGGGTTATTTAGACAGTCTAGGAAATATTTTTAAACCTGTATGATGATTTTATCCTTTTACCCACGCTCACACACGCACACGCACACGCGCACACACACACACACACACACACGCACACGCACACGCACACGCACACGCACACGCACACACACACACACACACGCACGCACACGCACATACTACTTTTGTTTTTGTTTCATTTTACTTTTGTCAATTTTCTGTTCTTGAAAATTGTTTTTAACTTTATAGATTTCTTGGAGTTTATTAGTTTTTTAGAGCTTGTAGAATAAATTCTTACACCTATTTAAATCGTAAGATACAATACGTGGAAGAGCGGTGTTCTCTTAGCACGAGTATCTCGTATACTCAAAAAGAGGCGCCAGCACAGATACTGCTGTTCTAATTTAAGTTACTGAATAAAATATTTTTCATTGACATTTTCATTTTCATTAAAATAAAAAACAAAATACCTATCTAAAAACGTCCGTACCAACTCAAGTCTCACTATTTATCACTAATTTAATCCACTTCCTGTCTTTAGTACCTTCTTTTCTTTTTGCTTCTGATCAAATCCTTTTCTGTTATATGGCCTTTTTATTTTTCATTGTTACATTCTCACATTTATTTTATCTTAAGTATTATACAGTAATGTTATGTGTGTATGTATGTATTATTTTAATTTATTTATTCAGCTATATATTATATTTATTTATGTTGGTATTGTTGTTTTTATTATCCCTGCGTTCATCCTGTCTATTTGTTGTATCTGGGTGTATGAACAATTCAAAAACGACGCCACACTTACATTTTTTTAGTTTGCCTACCTAATCTATAAATCTCATATTTTGTAAAACTAGAATAAAATAATGATTACAAAGTAAATAAAAACTTATATTTTAGCGATATTATCTTTAGACGTAAGTAATATTTAACAGTAAGCAACCCTAGCAACACGCCTGGACGACAGAGGGGTGTAACGATGTGAAGGGGGAAGTAGGTATATAAATGGCGGCGTTTTGGACGCGGTCAAAAGAGATTCCGTTCTACTCTGCTATTATTTATTCTCATGCTTAGGTTCGGAATTGAATCGCATTAAGACGTTATGGCAATCCCCCAGAACTGAGTCGGAATTGAATCGCATTAAGACGTCATGGCAATCCCCCAGAACTGAGTCGGAATTGAATCGCATTAAGACGTCATGGCAATCCCCCACAACTGAGTCGGAATTGAATCGCATTAAGACGTCATGGCAATCCCCCAGAACTGAGTCGGAATTGAATCGCATTAAGACGTCATGGTAAGGGCCTGCCCTGCCAGCTTACTGCCATGCCAACTTCCCTTAAGCTTTTTATATACGTGCTTGTTATTGAATCAGGCGTTACTCTGCTTTTGTTCACGTGTTTGTTGTTTGGGACACACTGTATACTTACTTCAGATTTTATATCTATTATGAATTCAGTAGCGTGTTCGCTATAAAAAATAATTCTCACTGCGTTCGTGAAGAAATCATTGCCATAAATTAAGCCGAACATTTATCATTTTTACAAATGAATCTTTTTAAGTCAAATAAACTTGCTTACATAATCCGATACATGGTTAGTCGCGTGTGACGAATAATGATGTAGTAATGTCTTCCTTGGCAGATATGTAGACAATTTGATAGTCAGCTACTAACATCTTGTGTAATAAATACGCCGGAGAAAATGTGACTAGTCTACGATGACGCGATCACAGAATAATAAGAGGAGTAGAAATTGACATCGACTGTTATTTCCTTCCCATTGATTAAAGTATGTACGCGACAAAATCCGGCCATGAATGATTATGGTGTAACTTTGCAATGTGTGTGTAACTTTGCAATGTGTGTAACTTAGCAATATGTGTGTAACTTTGCAATGTGTGTGATGGATGCTAATTTTCGAGCAGCACTTTTTTCAAATAATCAGCAGTTATGAAACTACGTAATAGAAATATAATCATAATGAAATGTTAGGACGTCTGTGAGTTTTAGCTTTATATACTCGTGCGTCGTAGCGGTTTATGCTGTCGACGATTAGGTGGCGCTAGGGTCGCTACATACCTATTAATTTCTGTTTGTGTTTCTTGTCTAACGGGATAATCAAATAAAACAGTCACATTTTATTTATTTTATAAAAATGTATTTTACTATCTTAAAATATAATTAGTTAAAGGCAGTGTCGATTCCACATCTTTTTGAGTATTTCCATTCTATGATAATAATTAAAATACATACTTATTATATCACTAGAATTGCGGTAACTTTGATGTTTAATGCAATACTTAAATACGTAAATCGTTCGTAATTAATCGTTAAACAAACTTTAGGCCTGAATCACTCCAAAGGTCCCGGCCTAATAACAAACCTTACTCCAAAGTACTAAAAAAAGTACTTTTTGGTATCACAATTATGGCAACATTGAATGTACTTTTACCTAACTTAGAAGACGAATGGTACTCTTGGTTTATCGTAGAAGTATCCTTGGTCTGGTATGAAGGGTGCTCTGGTTGTGGAAGGGGGTAGGTATATTGGGGGGGCCCGGGTAGTTGGCGGGGGGATGTACACGGGTGCCCGAGTGGTGGAAGGTGGTAGATAAATTGGGGGCGCTCTGGTGGTTGACGGAGGTATATACACCACCCTTGTTGTTGGTGGAGGGCGCGTAGTAGGTGGGGGGGTTCGGCGTGTAGTGGGGGGTGTTGGACGCGGGGTAGTCACTGGGGGCAAGTATGTAGACGGTGGTAGTGGCCTTCTCGTAGTAGGGGGTAAATAGGTGGACGGAGGGTAAGTACGGGCTGTAGTGGGTGGTGTTCGCCTAGTGGTAGTAGTTGGGTAAGTGAACGGGACATTAGGAGTTGGATAGTTGTAGCCAGTAGTTCTGGTTACAGGAAGTTGAGTAGAATATGTAGGGTACGTTGGTGGTCTGGTGGGGGGTGGGGTACGTCTTGTCGTTGGTGGTGGTCGGGTGGTAGGGGGAGGAGTGCGACGAGTAGTGGGGGGTGGTGTCGGGCGTGGGGTAGTCACTGGAGGTAAATATGAAGACGGTGGCCTCCTAGTGGTAGTTGGAGGGGGTAAATAGGTTGACGGTGGGTTAGTTCTCGGAGGAGGTGGACGTCTGGTCGTTGTTGTCGTTGGGAAAGTGAAGGGTATGTTGGGAGTCGGGTAGTTATACCCAGTAGTTCTGGAAGTATAAGTAGGATAAGTAGGTGGTCTAGTGGGGGGCGGAGTACGTCTAGTTGTAGGTGGGGGTCGTGTTGTGGGCGGAGGTGTACGGCGAGTTGTGGGGGGTGGCGTTGGGCGCGGGGTAGTCACTGGGGGCAAGTATGTAGACGGCGGTAGTGGCCTTCTCGTAGTAGGGGGTAAATAGGTGGACGGAGGGAAAGTACGAGCTGTAGTGGGTGGTGTTCGCCTAGTGGTAGTAGTTGGGTAAGTGAACGGGACATTAGGAGTTGGATAGTTGTAGCCAGTAGTTCTGGTTACAGGAAGTTGAGTAGAATACGTAGGATACGTTGGTGGTCTGGTGGGGGGTGGGGTACGTCTTGTCGTTGGTGGTGGTCGGGTGGTAGGGGGTGGAGTGCGACGAGTAGTAGGGGGTGGTGTCGGGCGTGGGGTTGTTACTGGGGGTAGATAAGTAGATGGTGGTAGTGGTCTTCTAGTAGTGGTTGTTGTTGGGGGTAAATAGGTTGATGGGGGGAATGTCCGAGCTGTTGTTGGCGGCGGTCTTCTAGTTGTTGTGGGGTAAGTAAAAGGGACACTTGGACTTGGGTAATTGTAACCAGTGGTTCTTGTGACTGGGAGTAGCGTAGAGTAAGTCGGGTAAGTTGGGGGCCTAGTTGCACGTGTAGTCGGTGGGGGAGGGGGGCGAGTAGTGGGGGGAGGAGTCGGGCGCGGCGTAGTCGGTGGGGGTAGGTAAGTAGATGGTGGTAGTGGTCTTCTTGTGGTGGTTGTAGGTGGGGGTAAGTAAGTCGACGGAGGGTAAGTTCTGGCTGTTGTGGGCGGCGGTGTAGGCCTAGGTGTTGTAGGGAAAGTAAACGGAACCTTTGGTGTGGGGTAGTCATAGCCTGTTGATATTGGTGGTGGTGGTGGCCTTGTGGTTCGTGGTGGTGGGGGTGGAGGAGGAGGTCTTGTCGTTGGAGGGGGTGGCGGGGGAGGTGGCCTTGTTGAAGGTGGGAAAGGAACCCTTGGCGTGTTGTAGATGTATCCTTGCGTAGGTGGCTGCGGCGGCGGCGGCCTTGGAGGAGTCGGTCTGGGGGTCTCGTAGACGTATCCTTGTGTGGGTGGTGATGGTGGCCGTGTCGGTGGTGGCGGCGGCGGTGGGAACGGGATCTTCGGCTTGGGGTAGAAGTAGCCGTCCTCGTCGAGGTCAGCTCGGATGGGGGAGCCGAAGACCGCGTAGTTTTGGTTCGCGTAGCTCGGGATTGCGGGCTCGGCACGGCATGTCTGGTATACGGCCAGCAGGACCACCGCTAGGTGCAGTGACAGCCTCTGAAATTGAGAAAGGGACCTGGTTAATTTCAAAATTTTAACAAGTATTATCAACTGTTTCTCTTTTTCTGTACGCTCTCATGTCTCCGATTCGATTTCTTTTTTTAGTTTTCCTTCGCTCTCTTAAGTAGATTTTGAAAAATATAATAATATATTTTTTCTTAGTATTTTGTACCCAAAAAAAATCAACGGGACTGACCGTCTGTCACTGACGTTGCCTACATCTTTTGCGAATAAAAAATATTATTTCGCCACCTTTTCAACTTAATACTATGAAAAACGTAAACGTAGGTATATATTTGTAGTTTATTGACGATCTGCAGTGGCTATAAAAATAAATAAACATTTTCTGAATTACAAATACCTACAATTAATCTATACTAATATTATAAAGAGGAAAGATTTGATTGTTTGTTTGTTTGAATTGAATAGGCTCCGAAACTACTGGACCGATTTCAAAAATTCTTTTGCCGTTAGAAAGCTACATTATCACTGAGTGACATAGGCTACTTTTTACCGCGGGAAAATACCTTTTCCTACGGGAAAATTAATTTATCGCGGGCGAAGCTGCGGATGGAAGGCTAGTATATTATAAGTTTTTTTTTACTTATTTAACAGCGCCTACCGCTTTTTTGCGACACGTTTCAACCCAACGCCAACATGCAAATACAGCTAATATGTCAAGGTTCTAATTTCGCAAGGTATTTATCGTAAATACTGTTTGTTATATGTTTGTTCGCATATTCAACCTAACCTTTTGAACGTCCGAACAAATTGGTTTCACCGCGAATTCTTGTGATGTTATTAATCATGAATGATTTGAATGATGTCATTAGCCTTAGTCGTGATTAATTTGACTATCTGTCAAGCTTTTTTATTTCATTCGGAATGTATAAAAATGTGTTGGCTTGATAACACCAAAGTGATGTTAGAAGTCCATTAAATGTGATATCCAATACACGAGTAGAGCAGGCGTGGCTGCAGAAGCGGCCGAATTAGGCAAGATAAATAAATATAGGGGTCTCAGCACCGAAGATAACTTTGTCCCTTTCGGTGTTGAGACCCTTGGTCTGTGGGTTCTAGCGCTATTAGCCTCTTCAAACATATTTCGAAGTGGCTGATAGACGCAGTGACCGCAGAGCTGGCAGCTTTCTTGGACAGCGTATTAGTATCGCTGTCCAGGGGAATGCTGCCAGCGACTGTGGCCCCTCCTTTTTTAATTATTTAATTTACTATAGTTGAATTTGTTTTTAATTCCGCTTTTGTATTTTTTTTTCATTTATAAAATTGATATCCAGAGGATGTTTAGATTGTTTGAAAAAAAACATGCACCACCAGAGTTGCGAAGCCGGTTTTGAAGTTACCACCGTTACCTATTTACAACCTTTGTACAAAGACTGAGATGAATGTATGGGAATTCCCACAGATACGATATACTACACAGCTAATAAGAAACACGCATTTACTTCCATTTACTTTTAGGACAATAAATAAGCGTTTTCCAAAAAAAATCCCCATGAATATACGAGTATTTCCAGAATTTAACTATTTTGGGTTTCTCTTACTCAGAATCAACCCTATCGATACTTATACTAGAAAAAATGTGCATCGAAATTTACATTCCAGTCTTGTCACTTTTTATACGAAAAAAAATAATAGTAAAATCTGGGACACATTTTTCCTTGTATGAAAAACCTAAAATATTTAAATTCTGAAAAAAAATGTACACGTGGTAAGAGACCCGACGGCATGACACTCGTGCCCTGGCATATGGGACGGTCCCTCATTTGGGATGCCACGTGCGTGGATTCCCTAGCACCGTCCCACTTGCCTTCAACATCATTGAGAGCGGGCGCAGCGGCTGCAACGGCCGAAACCGCAAAACGCCGCAAATACGCTAACTTGCCTGACAGTTTCGTATTTGCGGCTTTTGCTGTGGAGACTCTGGGACCGTGGGGATCCGAAGCAAAAACTTTTTTTAAACTTAAAAAAAAAATTATCTAAATCCACAGGTGACCATAGAGCTGGCTCTTTCCTCGGGCAACGCATAGGCATTGCTATCCAACGAGGAAACGTAGCCAGCATTATGGGCACCTTGCCCCATGGCAACGATCTGGGCGATATTTGTAAATATAGGTATTTAGGATTAGATTAAGAAAGTTCAAGGTTTTTTTCGTATCAACTTTTAACTTGTAAATATGTTTGTTTCGGTATTTTTATCATTATATTATTGTTAAAAGATTAAATAGGGTCAAGGTCAATTAAAAGCGTGTTAATTCAAAAATCTAACATCAACATCTCAAATTTATTCAGTTCGTTTGGAAAACAAGACTGATGTTTCGAAATAAACATTTTAACCAAAGTCAACATTCCTATCAAAGGTCAGGGTGTTACCTGACACCAAACGACCTGGTTACTTAAATGGGTTTGTCACGAAAAAACCAATATTTGTTCAAATATTTGCTTCCTTCACAAACATTGCTGCGACCGAGGCATTAGTTCGACAACCCACCGAACAAACGAGGCACGCGTCAACTTACAAAATTTACTTACATCAATCAAGGTGTTATTATCATTTGATCTATTTGAGATTTGATAATCAAATTTAAATATAATATAACTCAAAGGTGACTGACTGACTGACATAGTGATCTATCAACGCAGAGCCCAAACCACTGGACGGATCGGGCTGAAATTTGGCATGCAGGTAGATGTTATGACGTAGGCTCCGCTAAGAAAGGATTTTGATCAATTCTACCCCCAAGGGGATAAAATAGGGGATGAAAGTTTGTATGAAACTTTGTCAATTTTAAACCGATCGGGCTGAGACTTTGCATGCATAAAGCTACTATGACGTAGGCATCCTCTAAGAACGGATTGCGTAATTTCTGCGGGTTAGCGATAAACGAATTCTATGCAGACGAAGTTGCGGGCAACAGCTAGTAGGTAAATAAATCGCTTTTGCGCCTGTTAGTTTACGTAGAGCATTTACTTGGCCTGACTATTGCCATATTATTTTTTGTAGGCGCCAGTGGTGTGGCGTCAAACATATCTGAAGGCAAGCCGAAGGCAAATTAACTAGCCTTTTCCTATTTTGCACAATAAAAGTGCCCAACTGCCTTAAAATAGGCATGCCGGTGGGAATCGAGTTCTACGGACGCCACACCACTAACTATATACATACATACAAACATATATCACGTCTTTATTCCTTACGGGGTAGGCAGAGCCTAAGGTAAAACCCTTAAGGCCACGTTTAGCACGATTAAGGGCGTATAGCTGGAAAGGCAAATTAAGATAGTGATGAGTTGCTAGCCGCATCGCCTATAACATGATTCCTAAGACTTTCGCCCATAACAACTAATCAAATAACTAACATACTCGTACGTAAATCCTCACAAATTTTCGCGTTTCATAATATCGGTAGGACTTTAGTTGTTCCTTATAAATATCGAGAAGCATGGTTATCGGGTCATATTTGTTTCCGCCACCTACTTAAACTGTCTCCAACTTATTTGTCTGTTTTGTTGGTTGTCTGGTAGAGATCGCTATTAAGCGATAAGACCGCTTATTGTCTACTTTGTTCTTTGATTCTGTATTGTTTTGTACTTGATTTGTGGTGTTCAATAAAGAGTATTTGTATTGTATTGTATTGTTATCGGAACATCATCCAATTAATAACCTCTCGACCTCGCAGCAGCATTGACAGCCGTATTACCACTGCGTGAAATGGAGAGGCTCAAGGTGCGCAGGCGACGGCGACGGAATGTCGGCTGTGGGTGACGGCGCCGCGTATAGTAAGATGAAAAAGCTAGTGTTTCAAGTACTGACACTTCTTTTACTAAGAATAATGAGCTATATAACTATACGCCCTTAATCTTCCTAAACGTGGCCTGTAGGTCTTCACGGTGCCACCATCATACTCCCGTGGCGCCCTCCAATGGCGGTGAGGGAATACCGGTGGGTTTTTAGTGGGTATGCCTCCCCCCCCTCCATTCGCTAAGAAAGGGGGCAGTGGGGAAGGAGAGTCCCACATAACTCCCATGCGGTCCCCACGGCGTGGGAGTATGCGCAAGGCGTTTTCCCACCGGAAAAAAAGGCCCGTAGGTCTTGCTACCTTAGGTTCTGTCGAACCCGTGTGGGATAAAGACGTGATTTGTATGTATGTATGTACTGTCAAAATCAGTTCTTAAGTCTAATACTATGCGGTCGAAGCCGCGGGCAGAAGGTAGTTAAATAATAAATAGATTTAACCTCAATCAAGCCTCAAGTTAAGGAACAGTCGAATCAATAACAATTAACCTTAAACCCTAAAACTTAACTGCGCCCTTCACTTAACTGAGGGATTTAACTACTTCAATCGACGGCGGTATGATTATGATGAATGACTTCATAAAAACAGTGTTACTAAGTGACCTTTGGGTTTGATTGCTATATTTTCTACTAGCTGTTGCCCGCCACTTCGTCTGCATAGAATTCGTTTATCGCTATCCCGCAGGAATTACGCAATTTTCCGGCATAAAAAGTAGCCTATGTTATTCCAGACTAAATCTATCTATGCTCCAAATTTCATGCAGATCTGTCCCGGTAATTTTTTACAGAATTTTGAACACATAGGTACATACATAAATCACGTCTTATTTCTTACGGGGTAGACAGGGCCAAAGGTAACAAGATCTAAAGCCCTCGTTTAGTATGATAGTGGGCTTATAGGTTACCCCTATAGTATCTAGTAAGTTGTAAGTAACAAAGTGCATCTGTCAGTCGGATCAAGTTCAAAAATGGCGCCTTTTTATAACATCCCCAATTAAAATGATATACAGCCAATGAAAGTTAATAATCGTTTCTGAAACCCGAACTCTTTATTCCAACAAAACGATAATTCATGTGTCACGTATTAATTAAGTTCTTATGAAAATGCCGCGAGATCCTATAAGGATTATATAATTGGCTGCATAATTATTTCATTTAACAATTCTTTAAACGAGCTGCCAATTCTGTTCATTGTCGTTGTATTTTTGTGTCTTCCATGCTGGTCTGGGAGTAAAGAAAAAACATAGAATGTACCAGTTGCTTCTCTTCCCGCGCAGATGGTAAAAGCCCATCGAGGGAATGGACAAAAACTTAGGATGTTATAGAAGATCTGGCTAGCAACCCATCACTATTTTGATTCCCCTTTCCATCCTTACGCCCACAATCGTGCTAAATGTGGTCTTTAGGTCTTGTTACCTCAGGCGCTGTCTATCCCGTATGGGATAAAGACGTGACGTGTATGTATGTATGTCATTGTAAAAAATATTTTTCATAGTAAATGCTGGAGAAAAATAATTTATTTAAAAATTACTCAAAGTAATTTTGAAGTCAGACAGTAGTACCACCATCATGCTTCCGTGGCGCCCTCCAATGGCGCTAAGGGAATACCGGTGAGTTAGATATGCCTCCCCCCTTCGCTAAGAAAGGGGCAGTGGGGAAGAGTCCCACATACCTCCCGTGCCATCCCCACGGCGTGGGAGTATGTTCAGAGCATTTACCCACCGGAAAAAAGGCTCGGTCTACGTCTACCGTATTGTATCGTACCGTGATTTGTGTATGAGTATGTATGAAATCATCAATGTACAAAACATCTGTCAAATAACTTCCAGCTTCCTAAGCAGCAATTAAAACTGTTAAGACAATGCGTGTCGAATTTGCAGTGATTACGCCTACGCGTGTGTGGGCTTACGTTCTCACGACTTAACGACTTTAATGCTCTTGTTATACGATCGATAATTGAGTGTATGTAATACCTACACTAACAATACAATGCCGATAGTCTTGAATCTATTGATAGATTGATGTAATCGATTATTTGTTTGTGTTTGGCGGTTCACTATAATCGCACAATGATGTGGTATGCCATTCTCTCTCGTAAGGCATGCATACATACATCACGTCTTTATCCCTTACGGGGTCGACAGAGCCTAAGGTAACAAACCTTAAGGCCACGTTAGCATGATTAAGGGCGTATAGGTGGAAAGTGGAATCAAAATATTGATGGGTTGCTAGCCGCATCACCTATAACATGATTCCTAAGACTCGCTCATTCCCTCAACGGGCTTTTACCATCAGCGCGAGAAGAGAAGCAACTGGTAAATTCTATGTTTTTTTCTTTACTCCTAGACCAGCATGGAAGACGTGGGCTTATCGTAATGGAACCGGACTATATTTTTTTGATTATTTCCCGTTCTGTGCCTCTGTATGGCACTTCCATTTATTTCTTTTTAATACTAACTGTTGCCCGCTACTTCGTCGGTAAAAACCGATGTTTGTTAGAAGTGTGAACAATAGTCAAGCTTACCTGGGACACAAATCCTACTTCCTACTAATATTATAAATACGAATGTAAGTTTGTTACGGTTTCACGCGAAAACTACTCAACCGATCATCATGAAATTTTGTACACACATGTTCTTGGAGGTATTAGAAGTAACATAGGATACCTTTTATTAATAAATATTATTTTTTATGTCGTCACTCTGACGTTATATAAAGCTAGTTATACATAAACGTAGGTCTGTTACTTCTGGCTTTGTCTATCCCGTAAGGGATAAATGATTTATGTATATAATAATATGTGCGGACGAAGTCGCATGTAACTGCTAGTTCGCTAGAACCTCTAGTGTGGCGCCAGCCCAAGCCCCGCACTCCCGCGCATAGCTCATTACGCAAATATGCGCGTGCGACTAATTTATAGCTGACTAATTACCTGTCAGTTTATTACGCTATTGTTTTAACGCTTTTCTCGCTAGCGGCGCCACCAGCGTTTTAACCTTCGCGGAGCTAAGCAGCTCTAGTGTCACTCGCAACTGTCAAATTTATCTTGTCAAATAATTAGTCTACATGTACCTACTGACTTTATGTTCTTCCATGCTGGTCTGGGAGTAAAGAAAAAACATAGAATTTACCAGTTGCTTCTCTTCCCGCGCAGATGTTAAAAGCCCATTGAGGGAATGGGCGAAAGTATTTAGAATCATTTTATAGGCGATGCGGCTAGCAACCCGTCGCCATTTTTATTTCGCTTTCCAGCTAAACGCCCTTAATCATGCTAAACGTGGCCTTAAGGTTTTGTTACCTTAGGCTCTGTCTACCCCGTAAGCAATAAAGATGTGATATATGTATGCATGCACTGACTTTTTATCAAGTCAATAGCGGCGAGAAGGTTAAAATAATGTCTAAAATGCGATGGATATTACAAAAGAAATTTTGATTTGTAGTCTTGTCATGGTAAAGGAGGCTAACTCTATGGATTACTCCTAACGGGATAGAAATTGTGGGCGTGGTGGAAAGGGGAATCAAAATAATGGTGGGTTGCTAGCCGCATCGCCTATGACATGATTCCTAAGATTTTCGCCCATTCCCTCGATGGGCTTTTACTATTTGCGCGGGAAGAGAAGCAGCAGGTACATTCTATGTTTTTTCTTTGCTTTCAGGTCAGCATAGTGTATGTGATGTCTCATTTATTTTCGATAGCTAAAATCATTATAACAGATTCTAGATCGGTAACTATTGATTAAAAGAAAAATACATACACACATACATACATACACAAATCACGTCTTTATTCCTTACGGGGCAGACAGAGCCTAAGGTAACAAGACCTACAGGCCACGTTTAGCAAGATTGTGGTGTGGGTGTATAGGTGGAAAAAGAAATCAAAATAGTGATGGGTTGCTAGCCGCATCGCCTATAACATAATTCCTAAGAATTACGCCCGTTCCCTAGATGGGCTTTTACCATCTGCGCGGGACGAGAAGCAACTGGTACATTCTATGTTTTTCCTTTGCTCCCAGACCAGCATGGAAGTAAAAGAAAAATAAAAATACTAAATTTAAGTTTTTTTTCAAATCTATAATCAATAATAATAATAATGTCATAAAGAGGACAAATTTGATTGTTCGTTTGTTTTTTTTTTTGAATAGGCTCCGAAACTACTGGATCGATTTGAAAAACTCATTCATTGTAGAGCCCTACATTGTAATGTTACATGTAGAGTCCTTATGAACATGGGCTATATTTGATTCTGCGCTTACAAAGTCAAGTAAGTAAACTTCTTAGGTCAAATTTTCTATCCAATCCAACTTCCCTGTCAATCCAAAACAGCTTTTACCGCTTCGCATTTAAGTCAATTATGCCACAAAAGGACAATACAGCGTGGATATAGTCCGAAAGCACACAGACACAATGAGGCAACTGGCGCGACAATCCGTCACGCACTTGTAAACAATTGTTAACAATTGTAAAACAATTGTAAACAGTTGTAAAGGATTGTAAAGAAAGAGTTTTCGCTTTTTATCTGAACACTAAGCGTGGTGTTGCGTCGTAAGGAGGCCAAGTTCGCTTACCTAATACATTGTCGCTTTAAATATTT
The DNA here is from genome assembly GCA_949127965.1 of Pandemis corylana. NCBI lineage: Eukaryota > Metazoa > Arthropoda > Insecta > Lepidoptera > Tortricidae > Pandemis > Pandemis corylana. The sequence goes on along the minus strand of OX421854.1, from coordinate 1,122,733 downwards.
AGCTGTTTTGGCATAGGTTAGCGTACGGCTTGTGAGCTATGTGATAACTATGCTAAGGTAGGTATAACTCTTTATTGTACATAAAACCATTCATTTTATAGGTAGTGAGATAAATATATTTAAAAACATTTATTTATTTTGATGAAGGTTGTAGTTGGTAGTGACCCTGCCTGTGAAGCCGTCCCGGGTTCGAATACTGGTAAGGGCATATTTTGTGCAATGAGCACGAATATTTGTTACTGAGTCATGGATGTTTCTATGTCTATATCGTTGTCTATTAGCCATAATACAAGCCTTACTAGCGCTTATATTGGGACTAGGTCAATTTGTATGATTTGTTGCCTAATATTTATTTAATTACTTATTTATTTTTAGCTAGTATTTTTTTTGCAAAAATATTTGTAAGTATTTTTAACTTTTAGTACGTAAAATACAGGGTTGCAGGACAAAACATATATAAAGGAGAACTTATTCTTAAAAGGGATCTCTTCGAAAGATTGACACAAAAAATATTCAAAAAAGAAACTGCCAGCCGAAACCAAAAATAATCTAAATGCCTGAATAATGTAATTTTTAATACAATTCACACACACACATATAAATAGGTACCTATTCTAAGGATTTATAGATATAAAATACGAGTATAATAAATAAACACATAAACTTCTATTAAACAAAGTAGGTTCAAGTATCTGATGCTCACGCGTTGATGTCTTGTTTATAAGAACTTATGATTGTAGTCGGGTAAATGCTGTCTAGAATAAAGATTGACAAATTTCACAAACGATTCATTAACATAAACTTGTAATTTTTCGAAAAAAGCTCCAATATGTCTCTCTGTCACAGGGAGGGGAGGGTTTCATCTTTCACACCATAAGAAATAGATATAAAATTTGTTTTTTGCAGATTATTAATAACTATGGCCATTATACTAGCGAATAAACAAAAAAAAAACATGCTATTTTAGCTTGTTCTGTTAAATCTTGGTTTATATGTACTCGTAATAGCAATTCTTTGCAGAACTCAGAATTTATTTACTCGTTACTAAATTGTAGAGTTCGACCCCTAGCTACTTGAACATTCTTCTGACATTTATCTACAAATGAGTATCACATTTTCAAATACCTCAAGGTAACAACCGCCCAAGAAACAATAGGTGATTTTAGCATCAAGTGATTCTGACAGTTGTTGACACTAGCGTCAAGACGAGCAATTAGTTGATTGAAATAAGAGGCACTTGACACCGATTTTATGTGCCGGCTCTATCCGATATAACCGGTGTAAGATGTACAGAGCGGTTTAACGAGACACATTAAAGATAACGAATTAAAAGTAATAGTCTGAAGTGAGGTCCTTGGGGTACACCACAGGGGATTGGGAGAAACGAAGGAAAATAAAAACTGACAGCAACAGCCTGACAACCAACCCTTAAATGCAAAGCCACCAATTGCACCAAATAACTATGTAAATTGATTGTTCTCAGGTTCTAAACGAACATTTGTGATTTTTTTTATCAAACGCTTTGACGAAAAAAAAATTCGAAGAGGCATTTTTCCTAATTACTATTTAGAAATAAGGTGATCTGAAATGTTTTCACAGTAGTAGTATAATGGTCCTTTACTGTTTTAATTCAAATACATTCTGAGTGTGTTTTTTTAGTTTCAATCATAATATATGATTCTTCGTTGCTAGACAACTGAGAATAATTTTATTACCTAGCTTACGTACTTTATTTCCCACGCACCCAAGGAGAATCAATAAAATGCCTATCTATACTTCGATCGTTCGAACTGCGGTACATAGTATATGTAGTAAAGTAATCCTATGAAATATAGAATAAAATGATGACGCAAAATTTGATCTTCTTTTTGTACACATTACCGCTTCTGTCGAAACCTAGGCCTTTAGCTGCGCACTCGCAGACCATGAAATTGTTTACATTGCAAAGGTCAGAGAAGCTAATGCTAGGAATGTAGGTTCAATCTACTTAGAACCTATATAACGTTTTTTATTAATAACCTAAGATTTTTTGTAACTAGTCAGAGATGAAATCGGTACTTTTTGAAATGTTTAGAGATTGAAGTAATTTATGGGATACATTTTGGCATAATGATGAGTAAGTAAATATAAATGCTTAAAATTAATCATAATCAATTTTGAGATTATATTAAGATGGGTTAGGTTACGTTAGAGTTGCTTTAAAGTGAAAAACATTTAGAAAATTAAATTAATCTCATAAAGCAAACATGCACTTGACTTAAATGTATTTTCAACGAGATATTGAATTGACCATGTGTTCACCTGTTTTTGTTTTAACATTTAACTTAAGAACTAAGTACCAAAGTATAGTTTACGAGTATTAGGTTTCATTATTTATTGTCCCATGATAGTTTCCAAACTTGGAAGAAATATTTTTAACTCTCTCTCTCTCTCTCTCTCTCTCTCTCTCTCTCTCTCTCTCTCTCTCTCTCTCTCTCTCTTTCTCTCTCTCTCTCTCTCTCTGTGTGTGTGTGTGTCAGTGTGTAAAGCCAGTTTCCTTGTGATGGTTCTTAGCCATGCTTGGTAAAAATCTGTCCGGCTGTTTGAAAAGTATCATCTTTATTCCAAAATCATGCAAGGCATTATTCAATAATTGTGTGATCAGTGGCGTAACTATAGGGTGGCAGGAGTGGCAAAACGCGACGGGCCCCTAGCTCTACGGGGCCCCGAACTAGCTTGGTTCAGAGCACAGAAGGGGCGCTGATGCACTTCTTTATATTGAGGAAGGAGCCGATGAATTTGCCACGGGCCCCAGACGCTAAAGTTACGCCACTGTGCGTGGTAGTCTTATTTTAATTTAATGTTATTAAACGTTGCTTCACATTAAGCGTTCTCTGCCTATAAATACAATGTTCGAAATTAACGTCGACTTTAATTATTTTGGCGCAAGCACTGAATCCCATTATCGTTATTTTAATGATGATCGTCAATTTTTTTCTCATTTTAAGGACAATTTCATTGTCCTCATATGTCGCCACTTTTGGTTCTGGTCGGTGCATTGAGATTACTAACTTAACTTTACCCATACACAATAATTCGTTTATAATTAGTAGCTCTAACCAAATGGGATAAGGATCAGTTTCGTTTCACGAATATTAATGTTCTTTTAACCGACGGCAGTGTTAACGTGGTGCTGCAGGTCAAGTTGCCCTCTGCGGTAATATTGCTCAATACAAAATTATAGCTGTCTTTTGTTACAATAATGAGGCACTTCGGACGTGTAATTTATTTACAAGACGAGCCTATATAAGCAAAGTGCTGGTTTTCAAGTTAATTCAAGTAAGGAATTTTGATTTATTTAATTGTTTCCGGCGGAACGCCATGTATTACAATATATTACAATTAAAATGTGTTTATATTTTTTTCCTTTTATTTCTTTGACAGATGTAAATTTGTATGATTTTTAATATGAACTTCCTAGCTGGTTTGGCAGTAAAGGAAAAACATTGAATGTACCAGTTGCTTCTCGTCCGGCGCAGGTAATGGCGAAAATCTTAGGAATCATGTCATAGGCGATATGGCTAGCACCATCACTGTTTTGATTCCCCTTTCCATCCATACGCTCACAATCATGCTAAACGTGATCTTTAGGTCTTGTCACCTTAGGCTCTGTCTACCCCGTATGGGATAAAGATGTGATTTATGTAAGTATGTATGTATTAAAAGCAATATTTGGAATTTAAGCTCTATTTGATACAAATAATTTGGATAACAGAAATTTAAACGGCCGTTAGGAACGATCATTAATTAGTTATTCTTAATTATTGTCTGATAATGTCGCATAAATAAGGAATGTATAACTAGTTTATAGAAACCAGAAAGTCCGTGATAGCGCAAAAAAAATCTTTAGCATTTTAAATGTGAAACGTTGGATAAAACCCATATTTTGCAGGTTAGATTTATGCTGTCGGATTCTTGTTACCACATTAAATAAATTTAGAAGAACTTAAACGGAGCGTATTCTGAGTAACTTCACTTTTGACTTGGGATTGTGGTTAGGAGTCGTAGGCGACGCGCCTATTTAGGCAGCTACGTGGTACAACCTTTTTACAAAATTAGCCTATTTTGGCACTGGCCGCAAATAAACTTATTGCACGCAGCGTTGAAAAAAAGAAAAACAAATGAAAGTAGTCGTGTCATTGCTCTTGTCAGCGCTGCGTGTTGAATTTTCAGTATAATTTTAACTGTTTTATTTTATTAGTTTCTACAGTCTACATGGGTCTTTCTTCATTAAAAGTTCGTGTCTGTACATTAAATAAATTCATCAAAAATAGAGTGCTAACGATTAGGGAAGAGTAATAAAACACAAAAAAGTAGATTTTATCATTTTTGTCTGTCTGTATTAATGTATGTATGTATGGATCTGTACATTTACCTATGTCTGTGTTCGCTAATCTCCAAAACTGTTGGACCGATTTAAATGAAATTTTGCGTGGTGGTACCTTATATCCCTGGTCAATATTTTAGATACTTTTAATCTCGAAAAATTAAAGAGTTCCCGTGGGATAGTTAAAAAACTATAACTTATACAGACCTTAGTACACAACAACATAAGAATAGATAATGAGGTAAAATTGGCGTGCTGACACCTTTGCCGCGGTTACATTAAACATACATACATAATTAGTTGAAATTTTGTATACAGTTAGTTTCAGTCTCAGAGATGGACATAGGATAATTTTTATCCCAGAAAACAGCATAGTTCCCGCGGGCGTTAAGCGAATTCTGCGCAGGAGTCGCCGTGACACGCCTACGGGGTAGACGTGACAAACTATAAATGAACATAACAACGTAGTTGTCATTAGATCTCGGAATAGTGACGCAGGATGATATCCCCAGGTGCCCTTGACATATTACATAAAGCGGAGACCTCGCTCCGGTGAACGCCCGAGATCCGGCTCCAAATACTTGCATACCTATGTATACTAAGTTATAGAAAACTGAACATCTGACACATGCTTATTTGATGACAAAATTGTATGCATACTCTTTTTAGGGTTCCCCCTTAGGTTACAACGGGACTGTAACTGTCACAGGCTGTAACTCAAGAAGGGTGGTAGCTTGACACTTGCAATTTTCACAGATGATGTACTATTAACTAAAAATGTAACTTTTTATGGCTGTTCGTCTATATAAGTACCCAACATGAACTGACCTCATACTGCGTGCATTTTGCTAAGGAGGGAGGACACTGCTAACACTGGATTTCACTTTAAGGAATATTTTGTTCTTCTATGCTGGTCTGGGAGTAAAGAAAAAACAAATAGAATTTACCAGTTGCTTCTCTTCCCGCGCAGATGGTAAAAGCCTATCGAAGGAATGGGCGAAAGTCTTAGAAATCATGTATAGGCTATGTGGCTAGCAACCCATCACTGTTTCGCTAAACGTGCCCTTAAGGTTTTGTTACATTAGGCTCCGCCTATAATGGGAATAAATACGTGGTATATGTATGTATGTATGTATGTTGAACATACGGGATATTTTTAAGGTTGGAATGTGTAGGTATTTAAAATGTGTAAAGTAAAAATAGGAATTATGTTTTTTCGTCATTTTCAAGTGTCGCTCAAACGTTTTTAGTTTTTGCTCATCAATGCGGACCTGCGCTCAGCAACGCCTGATTCAATCGAATTTTTAGTCATCAAAAATTCCGTCTTAACGCGTCTTCTCCTCTCGTTGACCTCCGTGGATATTTCGCAGTATTTCCCCACGTTACACAAGTTATAGTTAATCTGTCGATTAACAGGGCATAAGCCTTGACTATAGTTCAAATTTAGTTATAAAGAGGTTGTGATGAATTCATTTTTAACCACACTTTAAAACGGAGGCGTTATGGCTTGTTAATTAATTCTAGGTTACTTAACTATCACATAATTTAATTGCCTTGCCTAATTCAACTGAGAAAATGGTCACAATATTTAACGTCTACTCGTATTAAAAAGAGCATTAATAAGCGGTCGGTTTTCCTAACTTTGCATAGATTACATACAAACATACATACATATATCACGTCTTTATCCCTTACGGGGTAGACAGAGCCAAAAGTAACAAAACCTTAAGGCCACGTAATAATCGACCAAAGTTAATACTAAATATTTGCCGCATTAGTGCGGATCTTCACACTGCACGTGGCCCGACACGCTCTTGACCGGTCTCACTCAGATACTTTGACAAGTAAATAAAAATGCAGTAGATCTAACATATCGCATGCGCTTGCGAATTGAGATGCGTACCGCGTCGCCTTATGTGACAGCCTGCGCCCACGCCGCTGATGTCGCTGCGTTGACAGGTGAAGTAGATGATCGGTTAACGTATTTACTATTTACCCAAGTTAGTATTTACATTAGAATAATTTGAAAGTGGGTTATGTCTCAGAATGAGTGTATAGGAGGCTGGGCACGAGCTGATGGCGTGTTCAATTAAGATTTTGTGAAAACATTTTTTTTACATACATACGTATATCCCTTATGGGGTAGACAGAGCCTAAGGTTTCAAAACCTTAAGGCCACGTTAAGCATGATTGTGGGCGTATAGGTGGAAAGGGGAATCAAAATAGTGATGGGTTGCTAGCCACATCGCCTATAACATGAGATAAGATTTTCGACCATTCCCTCGATTGGCTTTTACCATCTCCGTGGGAAGAGAAGCAACGGGTATGCGAATCCGACATGCACTTGGCCAGTTGCATTTATTACATTAAAGTGTTTTTGCAGTACAAATGTTTCTACGTTGCGTGCAAAGTTGCGTACTATTAAAATAGCGTTAGTTTTTTCCTAAGTCCTAATGGCGAGAACACCATTCCCCGTCACGAATGATTGATGGCTAATCTAACCTTTCTAGACTTCTCTATTAACAGATCCATGGTTTGATAGTCAGCAGCGATTTCCACACCCAGTACACCTCTTACTTATTTACAAAATGTAAAAAGTAACATTTAAAGTGATACAAGGAAAAAACTGCATAGTCAGTTTAACTCGCGATTATAAACGAAAAAACAAGATGTTCTCATCTTCTAGTGTAATTTTTTATGCAAACAACTAGTACGTATATTAAATTAAAAAAAAATATTCTCATTGATGCATTAATCGAGTAATACGTTAATAAAAAAACATGTTATTCTTATAATATAAAAATGAATCGCTAAATGTGTTGCTAAGCGCAAATCTCGAGAGCAGTTGAACCGATTTCGCTAATTCTTTTTTTAGAATACTTCTTTAAGTACAAGTATGGTTCATACGGAGAGAAAAATTAAAAAAAAAATTAAATCGCTGCGATTATTTCGCCAATGTCAAAGTAATAAATAGAGTATTCAAAAATCTTGTGACAAAAGACCCCTTCCCCCTGTCGAGCTCTTAGCCAACGGATAATGATATCCCTCAGAATCATCCAGGAAATCATTAACCGATGCCCAGGGTGCACCGGACCAAGCACTGCTCTTCTCTCCGGACGGATCCAAACACGAATCGCAGCTCTTGACCACACGCGGAGGTAACCCGACTCTTACCCCTTGACTACACGCGGAGGCGCACTCGCACCCCCCCCCTTTTTTTTTAACGTGTGGAAAATGCGCCTTATGCATTCCCGCGCTCGGGGCAGCAACGGGGGTATGACGGGCTCTCGAGCTCGCCGCTGCCTTCCCTATGGAAGGAGGGGAGAGGCCTACCGTCTAAAAACACACACGTTCCCTCCTGGCCATGAACTGTGGGCATTACGGGAGCACTATGGTGTCACCGCGACGCCCACTGGCCACTCGCACCCCCTGAACTGAGCTGGCATTGGATCGCATTAAGACGTGGTAAGGCCCCAGGTTATGACATGGCTCAATCTTGACCGATGACCTTGTTCAAATATTAATAATACGAACAAGCACTACACGCTGATCCGTTAGGACATTGTTTTAGCAATGGCTTTGCTGCAATGTTCACGTCTAACGTCCAAAGATATTGCATTTACTCGTAATATCGCAATTAATCATGCTTATTTATTATGAACACGACAGCGATTAAGAGATATTCTGAAATCGCTAACAGGAATTAATGCTTTGCCGTTTAAAATTACATGAAAAATACGACTGGCAGTACCAGCAATCGGATTTGAATAGGCTCCGAAACCACTGGACCTACGTGAAAAATTCTTTCGCCATTAGAATCCGTCATCATCATCACTACATAGTATTAAATAAAGTCGCTTTCCGCTGTCTGTCTGTCCCTATGTATGCTTAGATCTGGAAAACTACGCAACAGGTTTTGATGCGGTTTTTTTAATAGATAAGAGTGATTCAATAGAGGGTTTATATGTATAATTCTACGCAGACGAAGTCGCGGGCAGAAGCTAGTAAGCTATATTTAATGTAATTAAGAAGTCGCAGATCACAGCTATGTATATGTTTTCAACGTGCAAACCCACCCTCGAATCCAAAAACATTCAATAAAATGTTTATGATTTAAAAGCTATCAAGATTGAAGTTACATTGAATCTACATTCCGCTAGTTCGTCGTACATAACTATTTTACATAACAAGGACATTCTAAGGTAAAATAAAGACTATTTCTAAATTAAGACAAACATGTTCGCGGCTTAGGGGGCCACCCCCGCTGCACCTAATTCATCCAAATTAATCATCCTACATTGGTTTTACCGTTTTACCAATGCCGGTTATATAACTTGGTTATGTTCGGAGAACAAGCTGAAATTTCGCCATATTCACCATCTTTCTTCGAGTCAGGACTAACTATTATTAAATTCTTAGAACCTACCACCCAGTGTGTTTCGGTAAGATAATTTCAAACAGGTATTGGCATAGCAACTAAGGTTATCGTAATATGAATAGAAATGGCCTTAAATAAATGGGACCGTAAAAATGTACGGTTTTCCCCAAGTTCAATGCCCTTTTGAAACAAATCCGATAACAGTTACTTTTTAGGGGTTCGAGCCTCTAAAACTGAACCCGGGTTCAGTTTACTCTGTTGTTTGTCTGTCCGTCTATCTCAGCGAATTGGCTCCAAATGTTCTCAATTGACTAACATGTCCGCACATGTCTCTTCTTGACCTAGATATGGAAGTTTTGCTTAAATAGATAATTTTTGTAAAGAAAATCAAAAGAAAATGTTTGGCTTGGTTTCTAAATCTGTACACATACCTAATAATAATGTCTTAAATAATGTAATACCTAAAATTCTAAATATGGAATTGCACGGAGGTTAATTTGGGAGATCAAAAGGGACATATTTTTTAACTTTGACAAATTAAAATATTTTACTGTAATTTAATTATTACTTTTGCTGGATTTCACCGTCAATATGTATGAAATAAACCAAGTCCCTATGTATACAATGTATACTAATAAAACAAATGTTAAAGCTGCCAGCTTACGACGTTGAAATAACCAATTTTTTAAAAGAAATTAAATGTAATTAATGATGTAAATATTACCAAAGACGATATAAATTGCCGACATTTGTCTTAAAAAAGGATTAAAATAATTATTCTCATAGCAGCAGCGAATGGTAGAGATTATCATATTATCATAGTAGATAATAAATAACGAACTTGTTTGACGTTATCTCCGCGTCAAAACAACTTAAAATGCCCATGACGTGCTAAGCATCAGTGTTAAATTAAATTTAAGGTGAATGACTTTAATCTTCTATATAAACTTACATACACATACACACATACACAAATCACGTATTTATCCCTTACGGGGTAGACAGAGCCTAAGGTAACAAGGCCTAAAGGCCACGTTTAGCATGATTGTGGGCGTATAGGTGGAAAGGGGAACCAAAATAGGATGGGTACCAGCCGCATCGCCTATAACTGCGCGGGAAGAGAAGCAACTGGTACATTCTATGTTTTTCCTTTACTTCCAGACCAGCATAACATCTATACCAAAATTAAAATGAACATGCCTTCAAATGTATTTGAATAAATTAATAAATAAATTATCCTCCTACATACGAGTAATTTTCATACCCCACAGAAAGTTTTGTGACACGTCACAGTATTTTTTAACCTTAGTTTTTTTTTTTTTTTTTTTTCTCTGTACTACCTCCAACATGATTGGAGCCTATACTTACTTAAAGCATTCATTCCAGTTCTATCAAGATGATGATAACCTTAGCTTTCTTCCAATGCTTATCTGGTAAGAACTCTCCCATTTGTAGGCTGGCGAGCATTGCCAATAGATGCAGCGACATGACGGATATTCACTTCGACCCACCCGCTGCACTGATCAGAACTATCCTAAACTTAACCTAAGTCACCTGTCCAGCCAGAGTTGTGTTTGTTTGGTTGTATATAATTATTTGGTTTTGAGAACAAACCTAATTAGTTAATAAACTTAGTTTCTAAGCTTCACTTTTATTTCGCATGCGGTGTTTACCTATAAGTGATTGTGATACTCTATTCAAAATGTATATGCAAGCAGCAAGATTGATGTATTAGTGTTAACAATTGTTGGTAAACCTTAAATAAATAAATAAATAAAATAAATAAATAAATGCTTATGAAATTGATTTCAAGGCCGTGACATTTTCGCCTTGGACGCATTCTTCTCAATCCTATATCCTTGTAAGGAACCCGACGTAATAAATTTGAGTTGAAGTGATGTAAGCCGTGTGGGCTGTTGGTCACCTTAACTGTGATGCTCATGTAAAATGTCAATAAATGATGTAGTTTTGGTTTTATCCTTACTAATATTATAAATGCGAAAGTAACTCTGTCTGTCTGTCTGTCTGTTACCTTTTCACGCTTAAACCGATGGGCCGATTTAGTTGAAATTTGGTATACAGATACTTTGAGTCCCGGGAAAGGACATAGGATAGTTTTTATCCCGGAAAATTGCATAGTTCCCGCGGGATAGCACAGCCCAAACCACTGGACTTAGAGACTTGAAATTTTGCACATAGATACCTTATACAATGTAGGCATCCACTAAGGAAGGATTTTTGGAAATTCCCACGGGATAAGGAAAAAACGGGAATTATATATTCGATTCCGAGTGACGCTTTTGATTTTGAAAATTCTTTTGCCAATAGAAAGCCACAGTATTTGTGAGTATCATAGGCTATATTTATACTAATTCTGCGCGGACGAAGTCGCGGGCAACAGCTAGTTGTAATATAAATATCACACTAACTTTCATGCTAGTCTGGGAGCAAAGGAAAAACATAGAATATACCAGTTGCTTCTCTTCCCGCGCAGATGGTAAAAGCCCGTCGAGGGAATGGGCGAAAATCATAGGAACCGTGTTATAGGCGATGCAACCCATCACTATTTTGATTCCATTCTCCACCTATACGCTCACAATCTTGCTAAACGTGGCCTGTAGGTCTTGTTACCTTAGGCTCTGTCTACCCCGTAAGGGATAAATACGTGATTTGTGTATGTATGTATGTATGTGTGTAAATATCACAAAAAATATGAAACATGAAAATAGAATAAATGCAGTAGAAATGAGAGCGTTAAGAAGTAAGGTGTATCACTGAAAGATAGAATAAGGAATAGTGCGATAGGGGAACATGCTGGTGTGAAAGAGGATATAGTGACTAGGATAGAAAAAAGTATGCTTAGTTGGTTTGGACACGTAGAGCGGATGGATAAAAGTAGACTAACTAAACAGATCTATATGGGGAGTGCGAATGGTTGCGTTAGGAGGGGAAGGCCTAGACGGACGTTCCGAGACCAAATATGAGACGTTTTGGAAAAAGGTCAGGTCAGGAGTACTCGAAACCGACGAGCATGTATGAAGAGATTGATGAATGTGGATGAAGCGAAAGAAATATGTCAGGATCGTAGCAAGTGGAACAAAGTAGTCTCTGCCTACCCTTGTGGGAAAGAGGCGTGACGGTATGTACGGTATGTATGTATGTATGTGTAAATATGACAGGACTATTTGACATTATGGACCTAGGCTAGAAAATATTTTACTATGGGTAATTGTAAAATGATATACGCATTTAAGTGTCATCAAATTGGTACGAATCTTCGCAATCGTCATATTTATATCTACCATGACTGGGGATCGAACTCGGGACCTCAGACATCATAACCAGGTTCTTAACCATTGGGATATACGGTCATTGGTGTATGAAAAGAAAAATTCTGACTGACTGAGCAACTATTTATGACAGACGGATTTCGTGAAATTTTAGAAAACTGTTGGAGAAGGACCAGTTTCATAAAAAATACGCGCACAATATAACGAACGCAACAAATTAATAATTATCTGAATCGGGCTAGCAACTTAGCGACACATTTAGTGATTCAATTTCATTAATGGATTATTACAAAAAAAGATCTATGTTTTACTAACAGGTGTGAATCGAGATGTAATCCAGTATAAAAGCTTCAAAACTAGAATTTAAAGTCAGACAAGTAATGCTCCTTTATTCAGAGATAACATAACTAAAACGTGTTTCAAATTATTATTCATAAATAATCACTAAAACTTATCCTATCAGCATTAAAATTATATTGCATCTGCTATAACCTATTCCAAACGAATTATTTTTAAAATGGGTTGTCGGATATTTTCTTTCGGTATTTAGCATTTTGCAAAAACAATGTAAAAATTTTTGACAAGTTGATAGCAAAATAAATGTTACATTACTTTTAAATTGCCAATTACACTTTTTGCAGTTGAAAAATGGTCAGTAAGACACGAGCTCCAAGTGTTCGTCTGCTTTGATTTTGCGTGTAATTATTTACCTAATTACAATACTCTGCCTAATATATAGTTAAGGTCAAGATTAAAACACACAGAAATGTCCTTATAATTAACAGTAGCCACCGAAAAAATGACGTAACTAACACTTCAAGATCATTTGAAACTAAACGTTAGACACGTAAAAATAAAGTTTCGATTGCTACCGAAGAAGATCCGTATGTCTCTTCCGTCCCATCAACCTTTGGCATATAGGTGTTTGTATAACTTTGGTTACAAGATGACATTGAAAAAGACATATTTGCATTGAATTGTATCATTAAACACGTTCGATTTTGATCCTTATCGTAGACGCTACAAGAGTTATATGTTTTAATTGATGCCGCTAAACTAAGATACGTGGTTATGACGAAATGAAAATCCGGATCTATGCATATATTGGTTTAGTTTTTGTTTAGTTTACGTGAGAATTGTTAGGAACATTATTTATTTGTCTACTACTATACGTAAACTAAGAACTAAGTTCACACTTAAACCAAATATAAAACCTGTTCATAGGTACTAATAATATTAAGTCGTTACTTCAAGCTGTCTCAACAACTAAGACTAAACTAACTTATTAATGTAAAAAAAATAAATTCAAAATAATAAAAAAATCAAAATGTGTTTTTGCAAAATGGCCGCAAAGAGCTCTTTTGGTGTCTTTTTTAAAACTACCAGCGCATTCGGAAACACCACCATTGCCAAGAAGAATGCGCCGCAAGAAATTTGGCAGAAAGTCATTTTTTCAAAATTAAATACATCAAGCTACTGTAAGCAATTAAACTACATCATCGATGAATGTAGCACATTTCTTAATTTTTATTATTATTCCCACATTTTGTTAACTTAGTCATTGTATTGGTTGTACTTAATGTGGACTTCTAACATTTTTTCAATAACTAAAAATAGCGAATGAAAACATCGAAAGAGCAAGCTGTCGTAGTAATCCCACATAAGTCATAGTTTCTTTTGTTTTGGCCGATTTTCCCATCGTAACTGGTAAAACTCTAGATGGCCTAACATCCGCAAGAAACAAGGATCATGTTAATCATGATGGATTGTTTGCAGATGATTTAACAAAAACACCAACCGCTTACTTACCACTTGAGATATGTGTCAGATGGAAGAGGACTTCCTTATGCTAATTTAAGATCCATTCAAAAATGTATCCTGCTTAGTTGAATAAATATCAGTCATTGAATGGCAATCAAGGCATCGTGTCTTAAAATTTTGATTTTTAACCAATTATTATCATTGTCCTTTTTTTCTTCTTTAAAAGGCAAACGGGTTTGTGTCCATGCAACCACATCAAATTGTATTATATTATTTTTGTTTTCATTGTCGTATTATATTACGTATATATTAATCTTTCTTTCAAAATATGCATCACCCGATGGCCCCAACGGAAGACCAGCGCTGGCTGCAAGGCCAGCAAATGCTGAGTTGGGATCATTTTGTGACAATTTATTCTTGTGTAGCTTTCATTTGTTTTTTGTTTTTAACTACTTTTGTGATTGTCCTAAATAAACTTTTTCTTTCTTTCATTACTAATAGAAAATATTGTCGAGAAACAAAGATGCAGCTTGTTATAGATCATTTCACTCGTCTCTTCATTGTCTTATTTAGAAACTAGCTCATGTCCGCGACTTTGTCCACCCAGAATTTAAATTTGTAATAACACCTACGTCATAACAACTATCTGCGTGCCAAATTTCATCAAAATACGTCAAGCAGTGCGTTGATCAATCAGTCAGTCACTGTTGGCTATTTTATCCAGACAAACTAACCCAACCTGCTAAATGTTCCGGAACCATTTTACGAGACCCTGTAATAAAAATTCTAAAGGATACTGAAAACCAGAACACAGAAAAACCCGAAATTAAAACTATGGAAGAGATTTGAAACCGGATCCTCATCATTCCGTGATTCGTGCTTTTACCCCTACACCACCCATAGCACCATGGTTAGATTTCCGGCCATAGCATTAATTTTTAATTTTTTCTGTGTTCTGGTTGTCTATCGTTTAGAAATTAAATTTGTAACGGGTAAAACCGTAAAGCTAAATATAAGAAATCAAGAAGTAAAATTCTCGATTCATTCGATAGTGTCAGTGTCAGATATACAAAATGGCAGCGCAATGATAAACATAAGGCTTTACTGCAGATTGCTGTAAGCTATTAAAATAGCCTACGCTAACTTGCTAACGACGTGCGCAAGAGCCTACTTATCCAAGGCTGATTAACTTTTAAAGCCTTAACGACATTACATCTTAACTTATAAATAATGAACGGGATATAATGAAGTCGTGAAGTCGACCCTGACAAAACTATGCGAATGGGAGAGATTCACCACGGTCAAGGTGAAGATTTGGATGATGAGTAAGAACAATACAATACAATACAAATACTCTTTATTGAACACTACAAAGTACAAAACAATACAGGAACAAAGAACAAGATAGACAAAAGGCGGTCTTATCGCTTAATAGCATATAAGACAACCAATAGAAGAAAGAAAAAAGTCGGAGACGGAAACAAATAGACGGTAGAATCGCGAAGATAATAAAAACAACAATACTAACATAAATATAATACATGGCTAAGTAAATGAAATAAAATAATACATAGATACACACATAACATTATTGTATAATACTTGAGATACTCATACAAATAAGAAATTCGGTTAAGAAATTCGGTGCGGTGAATATAAAACACTAAATGACTACAAAATCCAATAGCATACTATGTAACAGAAAACTGATGAGACATTCAAGATTTAAAAGCAAATACTCGTATTTTCCTTATAGTCTGACTGGGGATCGAATCCAAGACCTTAAGCTTCACAGTCGGGTTTATTAACCACTAGGCTACCAAGTCATATTTCCACATTAGGTACTCACCAGTTATCCACAATTCTCAAGACATTCCGGTCTTCTGAATGCGACATATAAAGTTATAATCCTCAAATTAAATTATCGTGGTAAGCATTATTGATATGTCAATTTTCTTTATTGACGACATCATCCCGAGTTTTGTCAGGATTGATTTCGAGCACGCCCATTGGGCAATCCCAATGTTTGTATCAACATTCTCAAGCACAACTTTCATCCAAATTTCGCAACTCAAAACCCAACATTTCATAATGACAGATCGCATCTTGGACAATCTTTAAATTCTATAATTTAACACCGTATTTCATACAAAATGAGGCCGAGATTGTATTGACAGATTTAATTATACGCCCTGGGCTGGAGCGATGATTCCGCAAGGCCGCTTTCTTTGGATCACATGTTCTTGGTGACCTTTCAAGACGTATTGGGAACGTTGCGTCAAAAATAAAACACCTGTTGAAGCAAACCACGTTTTTGTCTTTCAATAGGTACAGTGACACTACTGTGTGAAATTTCTTTATGACCTTCTAGTGGTATCTTTTTGGCCCAGAAGTCAAAGCCTCTCCCACAGACAATGACACAGAGAAATAATTGTCTTAATAAAACGAACAAATCCTTATCTTCAAATTTTATTGCATAATTTAGTGTCAGATTTGGTTTTACCTTTTTTATTTTGTCCTTTTTAGTAACTATTACTATTCTGTTTTGTTTTATTTTAGCAATTCATTTATTTTTTATAACATTATTAAGTTTTTTGCCCGCCAATTAACCCACTATACACGCCACTCCATCATGAGCCAACAGGGGCAGGCTGAAAACCAGCGCTGGCAGCTTCTGCGTAAGCGCAGCACAGACTGAATCTGCTCCTTTTGCCATTGTGTACAAGTTTTTTTGTTAACAAAACAATCATGGATGTTGTATGTATTTAAGTATGTATTTATCTACATTATATAAGTATGTTTATTCGTTGCCTGGTACCCATAGGACACGCTTTGCTTAGTTTGGGGCTGGGTCAATTGGTGTAAGTTGTCCCAAGATATTTATTTATTTACTTCTTTTTTTTTTTTCAAAATAAACTATTTATTAATATACATTTACTTATTTTATTTATTTAATCCAATGTTAATTCAAAAATTGCAAAAAGGAAAAAACGACGATAGCACTCCGGGAGTCAACCCCAAACACCTGTGAAACAGTATCATGGTATGCATGAAGTTCCAAACAGCGTTCACATTCCAAGATAAATATTCGTATTTTTCATACATAACTGCCCGACCGGGGATCGAGTCCGTATCCTCAATCTCATAGTCAGATTCTCTAACCACTAGGCGGTCGTCGCATTTGACCGCACATGTGCGTTTCCGGCACTTCTAGACGTCATACGACAGGTGTGAATGCGTTAATAAAGGACTAGTGACAGCTTTGTTATCTGTGGAAAGAGGCCCCTTTCAGAAAATATAAAAGGCTGTTGCCGTGACCGAAGAGGTGACAGACACACTTTCACATTTATATTATTATTATGGATACGAAAGTGGAAATTCGCAAAGCTAGCAACTGTTCAAACCTAGAACACTGGCTGCCAATCATGATTTCACAACGGCTACCCGTCTTACGCCATTCGAATACATCTGCCGACTGTACCTTATCTCACTGAACAACACCTGCCTTCCTTGATGACTATCGGTAGTTCACTTCGATGTTTACTGTGAAAGGGTTCTAATGTTGAGTTGAAACTTGAAGGAAAGGTTATACTGCATGTATATTATTTTGGAACACGTCTGCAAATCAATGGATATTGACAGCTTGAAGTATTTAAAGTGGAATTTGTTTGTTGAGCTTTTATTGTGAAATTTCTAGATGTAATAATTGTTAAGTTAAATACATATCTCTCACGTGTTTCTGGTAGCGATATGCCCGACACGTTTCGAATCAATCCGTCCATTGTCAATATGTTCGAACGGACACCCAACAGCGACGCTCGAGCAAAAAACTATACACGTTTTCGCGTAATGTCCCTTTAGTTTCAATTTATTCCACAGGCCACAATCTGTCAAAAATGTCAAGCGATAGACAGACGGTGACTTTTGACTCGGGGCCTTGTCAAAAATTTTAAAACCCTATGAACAGTAGACAGTGCATACAAATTTTATTAAGGTGCTCCAGTCAAAAGTCAAAGTTAAAATCTTATCGTACGTACGGAGGTCATTTTCATAACCCACTTTATAATCACATCGAGATAACAAACCAAGGTCATTGCCAGTTTCACATTAAAAAGTTCACATACGTATCTTTAGTTTTATTGTTTCCCCATTTCCTAACTGACCTAACAGGGTCAGATGTACCGATTGCCACCATAGAAACCGGAGCAGGTTACGAAACAGAACACAGCTTGTGCCTTTGTTGATGTACTAGTCACTGGGGCAATTCATCACCTGTGTAGCCGACTGTACGTACAGCTGGCCAAACAAAACGTTCACAAAAGTATCGGTCGCTCCATCTCGCATTGTCTGCACGCGTTGACATGCGTACACATTGCTTAGCGGTGTGGGTTAAGCCACGAGCTCTCAGAGTGAAAAAACCAATGAGAAAGCAGGACCGAGCGAGACTACGAAAATGAAGTACCTAATCCTATTGGTGATTTTTCCTCACACACCAGTTCTTTTTTCATCATCATCATCATTTCAGCCATTACAAGTCCACTGCTGGACATAGGCCTCTCCTTTAGATCTCCAATAAGACCGGTTGGAAGCGGCTTGCATCCAGCGCGATCCTCCGATCCTAATGAGGTCATCGGTCCACCTTGTGGGTGGACGGCCCACGCTGCGCTTGCCGGTGCGTGGTCTCCACTCGAGGACCTTTCGACCCCATCGGTCATCCGTCCTCCGTGCTATGTGCCCTGCCCACCGCCATTTCAACTTGCTAATCCGCTGGGCTATGTCGGTAACCTTGGTTCTTCTACGGATCTCCTCATTTCTGATTCGATCTCGCAGAGAGACTTTTTTAGGGTACGGGTATCCAAAGGGTAGAAACAGAACCCTATTAATAAGACTTCGCTGTCCGTCCGTCTGTCACCAGCCCCGCTAGCACGAGAGCGCACGAAAGTCGCGTCGCGCGCGAGTTGGACTACCCATCTCTTTCTTGTTGGTACAGTAAGAAAAGGGCAGGCAATCTATCTCGCGCGCGACGCGACTCTTGTGCGCTCTCGTGCTAGACGTGCAGGCTGTATTTCATGTGCCGTGATAGCTAGACAGTTAGAATTTTCACAGATGATGTATTTCTGTTGCCGCGATAACAACAAATACTAAAAACAGAATAAATTTCATATTTAAGGGGGGCTCCCATACCACAAACGTGTTTTTTTGTGGCTTTTGCTCGATATTAATAGCGGCTATTGGTAGACGCTGGAAATATTCACAGATGATGTGTTTCTGTTAATCAGTGACAGTCAAATAAAATCGTGTAACGTCGAGTTTTTTTTTTTTTTTATATATGAGGGGGCAAACGAGCAGACGGATCACCTGATGGAAAGCAATCACCGTCGTCCAGGGACACCTGCAAGACCTGAGGAATCACAAGTGCGTTGCCGGCCCTTTGAGGAATAGGAAGGCTCGCTTTTTAAAGATCCCTAAATTGTACCGCTCAGGGAATGCTGCAGCAGCATTTACTTCAGTTACCGTGAGTTACGTCAAGTTGACTTCGTTTTTCTGTTAAATATAAGCCAAAACCGTCGGTTCTGGTTAAAGTTACTGTTAAAGTACAAAGTATAACTCACACTTACATAATTGACATTTCACGTATGGTTAAAAAATAAGAAAGTATCGTGTTAGCAAATAAAAAGTGAGTAACACGTCGGTTCACTTTAAAAAGTCTGGATCGCTGTGTTATGGTTTGCAAAATTGAACTGTAGGAGCTTCTTGTTTATAAATGTGCCATTGAAATAGCACTTTTGAATAAGTTTTTAATTTTGCTACGTGTTTTTGTTATTATTGGTATGTTTTTCATATCCATGTTAGGTAAATAATGAGTTAAACTACGTGATAAAAAAATGTCCTTAATTTATTTTCCATAACCGAGGCTAATTCGTTCTTATGCTAATACCAAGGTTCTTGGCAGAAATATTTTCATAATATTATTTTGGTGATTGAAAAAAACACGACTGCTTAAAAATATTTACGATCGAATCTTCATTATTAACATGAAAATGTAGGAAGTATGGATTACTGATACATTAAACTAGTTTTAAACCGGTCAGCCATCTTTAGCTGTTATGAATTAATTCGATCGAACGAAGTATTTGCGGGTGGTAGGGCCTTGTGCAAGGTCCGTCCGGATCGCTACCACCATCTTACTCGCTAATCCTGCCGCTAAGTAGCAGAGCTTGCACTGCTGTGTTCCGGTGTGGAGAGTAAGACAGCCGGGGAAATTACGGGCACAAGAGGCATTTCATCTTAGTCCTCTAGGTTGGCAACGCATCTGCAATCCCCCTGGGGTTGCGGGTGTCTATGGGCAGTGGTGATCACTTACCATCAGGTGACCCACTTGCTCGTTTGCCTTCCTATTCACATAAAAAAAAAAAAAAAAAAAATACGTAGCTACATATTCAATGAACTATCATTATTATTTTCATGTGTCTATCTTTTACCGATCCCTCAGTTTTTCGCCACTTTACGACAGATAATTAAATCTGTTCAAAACCCTTTTTTATAATTATCAGTAGTCACTAAGAACCTACACGATGTTTTTTACGCACAGACTATTCGATCACCTGAGTTTTGAACTATCTTTTTGCGCGGGTAGTTGGCGTCTAAAAATACACAATGCATAGGTTCTTATAGCAGTCTATATCACGTCAAAGACTGATTCATTCATGTAAATCAACGTCCGTGAGCTCCTAGAACGATATTCGAGCTTCGAGTACCATCGCTGATTCATGTATCAAACTAAGAGTGAGCGAGACAGCGAGACAAACTCTAATTTATATAGCGGCTACAGACTCACGCGACAAGTCTCGCCGAGAAATTACGCGAGAACCGAGAAGGCATCTATACTCATGCTACCTTCTCATAGAAACCCCGAGAAACCCTTTGACTCGGGCAAAAAATACCGACACCGGTCGCAGAACAGGCGTGCGCGAGAACGAGACGGCGAGAAAGCGATCACATTCACGCTTCTCGGGTGTTCTCGGCGTGAGTTTGGAGGCGCTAATAGAAATCCTCGCCCGCGCGGCGCAGGGACGCGGCGTAGGACGACGGCGTGGAGCTCTATCGGTGCGGGCGAGTAGTGTGCCTGCCGCCCGCACCTCTCTCGGCCGCCTTTGTCGCCCTACCCCGCGTCCCTGCACCGCGCGGGCGAGGACTCATTTAAGCGGTCGATCTATACATGCTATCGCTCTGTACTTGTACTTTAGTTAATCGCTACCTGCTATGCCGGGCACCACAGGCGTCTGTGAACCTAGCGATATTTGCAACATTCCTCGCCGCATTGTGTTAACTTCTTAGGAAAAAACATATAGATAATACTTAGGCGGCTCATTTGTCGGCCGGTTCGTTGTCGCAATGCCGGCGCTTCAACATGCTGTAACATGATTTACAATGTAAATCACTTTTAATCCAGTATGCAACATACATACATAAATAACGGCTTTATCCCTTACGGGGAACCTTTTCACTGTAAATGTCATAATCACTTACTATGTGAGAAAAAGGTTTCCACTACACAGAACACAAAAACTTTATGTCCACGTAAAGTTTTTTGAGACTGCATTAAAAATCTCATTGCAAATTAATTATCTTCCATGCTGGTCTGGAGTAAAAAAAACATCAAAATAAAACTTGTAAAAAAACCAAGTCTCGCAACTCAGTTCTTCTACCGTAAAAAGTTGTGAGATCCATGTAATACCAAGTCGGTTAATTTATTCAGTCCCTACTAAAGAGACCTCCTGTCTTAAGTTATTACCTAATTAGCTAACCTAACAACATAATAATGCCCATGGCAAAATTAAAAATCGTTTATGTTATAAATTAATAAATGGACTTGGCATTCGCATTAAACCATCAATTTAATATAATTATGTTAAAACACAATTTTTCTCACAAGTAATACAGGCAACCCATCACTATTTTTCATTCTTCTTTCCACTTATACGCGACAATCATGCTAAACGAGGCCTTTCGGTCTTGTTACCTTAGGCTCTGTCTATCTCGTAAGGGATAAAGTCGTGATTTTTTGTGTGTGCATTAAAAATGTTTTTTTTCTGTAAAATCCTATTTGCATTTATTTAACTTAAACAAGCTACGCATAAGCAATGAACAATGTTATAACATTTTTAACATGCAGTCTGACCTTTGACATGCGACAAGATCTGTCAAAATTTACGAAATTCACAATCTAACAATAAGGTGATAAATTTTAGGATTTAAGTACGTACACGTTAAATCTATGCTATGATATACTCGTATTGCTAATGGATACTTTGTAATGTGTGGCAATTTGCCTTATTTTTGATTTTTCACGGGGAGAACGTATAACTATTATAAAGCAAAACCTTGATGAAAAAACTTGATGTTAAAATCTCCAAATCTGATAATTTTGTGAGC
This sequence comes from Pandemis corylana, assembly GCA_949127965.1. Classification (NCBI taxonomy): domain Eukaryota; kingdom Metazoa; phylum Arthropoda; class Insecta; order Lepidoptera; family Tortricidae; genus Pandemis; species Pandemis corylana. The sequence continues at coordinate 1,100,502 of OX421854.1, read as the reverse complement.
TGAGAATGCGAAAGCTTAGATAACGAAGATAAATAACGCCTAGTTACATTTTGATTTGTAATTACACAAAAAAACCGTGGTAGCCTAGTGGTTTGACCTGTGGCCCATGACCTCTTAACTTGAAGATCATAACTTCGAAACGTCTGAGGTTTTCGAAATTTTTGTGGCCAATTCACTTTTGAAATTCAACATGAGCTTTTTGCCAAAGATAATCCGCCAAACGAGATTGACCACTCCCAGTCCTTCATAATTTATAATGACAAGTTGCATGTTAAGGGTTGGTCACAGAAATTATCGGCGCAACTTGCACTGCTGCAACATTTAATGCACTGCACTATTGCGCAAATGTAATCCCAGAAGTGGTTAATAATATTTATGGTCCTACTCAAAATATTGAAGTAAATCTCGGCACATTGCTTATTAACTTATTGAATCAGGTCTTTGCGTAGATCCATCTGAATGAACAAAGAACCAACAAACAAATAAAAACAAACACCAGTGGTAGGTAGCAGAGCAGCAAGGTAACTGGTTGTTGCTTTTAGAAGTAGAATTTAAGTATTGTAGTAGCAATCTATTTTATTTTGAAAAAATGTCTTTCTGCCAAGTTTCTTGCGGCGCATTCTTCGCAATGATGGTCTTTCCGAATGCGTTGGTAGTTTCAAAAGACATGTAAAATTGGCTGCCAATTTTCAATTTTTTTTTTGTTTTTTTGTACATTGCTTATTGTTTTACTTAATAACATTTATTTTCTTGACGTAAAAGTGTCTTTTAACGTGAAAGTTAGGTCTAATTCGTCGCCAATTTTTCAAGTTTCGGCTTTTCCACAACGTCGCCTTTTCATAGGCATCGATAGGTATTTAGAGTGGGATTGTCCCCACCCCCGTAAGGCCGTGAGGCTCTGAGGGCCTAACTAAAGCACCAGTTAGTTAATTAGTTCATTGGTGTTGAATAGCGATACATAACACAATTTTCTGACTTTATACCAGAATTTTCTGCGATTGATATGAGTATAAAACGTAATACTACAGTACCTGATAGGAGTCATGGTCCTACCCACACGGGGATCGGAATGACCACGAGCTGTATTTATCACACCACAACTTACTTGTATACATAACATCGTAAACGTTCATTCGCTTATGTATGATGAGCTTTTGTACCTCCGTCTTCTCGGACAGTCGATAGGACCGTCCTTGACGTTTTAACTTTTCTCGATACCTGTCGTAATTGATAACTTAGTCATTTTCAAATCAATTCCGATGATTATTGATACGTCCGACATCAAGGTTGGAACCTTACGCAAAAACGTCCAACTTGATGACATTACGGCTATAGAATGTTTTAATACGATGACCGAGTCATTAACGAAGAATGGGACATATTTAAACCATAAAGCATCTGTTATCAACCATGATGGTGGGAGTAAGGAAAAAACCAGCTGCTCTCTTCCCGGACAGATCATGAAAGCCAGCATGGACAGATGGTCGGGGCCGAAAGGTTCTCAAGTGGAGACCAACGAGGTAAACGGATGACCTCGAAGTGGCGGGTTCACGGCGCATGCAAGCCGCTTCTAACCGAGGCAATTGGAAGTCTATGGGGGAGTCTATGTCCAACAGTGGACGTCCTGTGGCTGATATCAAATGTATAATGTTATTATGGAAGTGCCGTAGCATAGAAGGAATTCTACACAAATATTCTTAGCTCTATGATCAGGGACTTGGTATTTCCAATAGGTATCAATTAAAATTGACTAGATAAGGGAAACAGAGAACATGTCATCACTGATACAAGCGGACAATCGCGTTGAACTTTACGCTGGCACTTGTTATCCAACCGGCATCATGATGTGTGATGCAGGCTGCTGTTACATAGTTCTATGTTACGTTTTGAGAAAGGTTATTGTCCTGTTGTTTGGCATTCAAAATATTACGGCATTGCATTATTAATAACATATTTATGGATTGATTTTATGATCGCTTTCCAGCTATACTTATGTTGAATTGTTTGAAAGTAGTTTAAGATTTGGCAATTCTATGGCTAAGATTCACAGATTAAAAAAAATATGATGCCAACAAAAATGCCCTAATTTTTGCTCTTTTGAGTCACATAATTAATGGGAAAATCTATGTGAAACCATATTTTTTTGTTTTATACATAGGTACACAAAATAGTGATGGGTTGCTAGCCGCATCGCCTATAACATGAATTCTGGGGTTTTGCGCCCATTCCTTCTATGGGCTTTTACTATCTGCGTGGGAAGAGAATCAACTGGTACATTCTTTGTTTTTTCTAGCTCCCAGACCAGCATGGAAGTAATTTAATATTGAACAGTTTTATATGAATGTTTTGAGGTATTTCTTCCTTGATTCTTGGGGAAGGTCTTTGTCCAGCCAGTGCACGTCTTCCGACTAATGACGATCAGGATTTAACAGTCGCACGCCGCAAATATTTCGCAAAATTAACAATTTTAACAACTAATTCCGATGTCAAACTGGGAAACACGTCACAATTTTTTTACGTACCCTTGAAAATTTTGACGACATCGTCTTCGCATTTCCATTGTCTCAGTTAACATTGAATTAGTATTTTCATAATTTCCAGCAATGCACAAGTAAGAGGACAGCGGCCGTCGCGACCTTTAGGTGTTGCGTCATGCGCGCGCGCCGTCTCGATATTTATTATATTTTGTCCACGCGCATAATTATGTGAATCCTAATTGCTTACTTGGATTGAAATGAATTTGGAATAAAGCTGATGTTAAGCTAATGTGTTAGAATCAAGTTTTGATTGGTTGAGTGTTTCATAGTTTTATCACTTTTCACAAATGATTTTTGAATTTGACAAACCTTTATTTTCCTTCCAAGGGAGGCGAAAATCTTAAGAATCATGCGGCTAGCAACCCATTATTTTGACTCCCTTTCACACACGCCCACAATCATGTGACACCTTTAGGTATTGTTACCTTAGGCCCTGTCTTCCCCGTAAGGGATAAAGACGTGATTTATGTATGAATGTATTTATTATCCTTTAATAGGGAAAGCCAAATGTACGTATGTACTTAGGTACTATTGATATGGATCGTAATATCTGCTTGCCTAACTTAGTGGCCTATTTGACCTTGAACCAATCGGAGTGCGGCGATCATCGCAGCGGTTTGGCATTTTAATAATTAAAAAAAATGTGTGACATGTCCTCTATCAGTTACCTAATTCGTGTACGTATAACCCGACTTGTGAAGTCAAAATTGACTTACAATTTGACAGTACCTAGTCAAAGTACGTTACAAAATTATTTTGAAAAAAAAAACAATTGACATATTAATAATGTAAGATTACCTATTAATAATGCTTAAGCTGTGTAATTCGTTGTTATGCTGTTAACCTTTAAACGGAATTTTATGTTACGCCTTAATTTTGAACGCTAATAATTCATCTAGATTACAATAATTATTGGTCTAGGTATTTTAATTTATGTCATTTTTGTTTTCAGCTTTTTTTAATTTAAGTTACTTAATTTGTGTTTGTTATGTAACAGGTCATTTGGCATTGAATTTTTATTATTAGTCACTAATTAAGTTTTGAAACTGTTTCGTTTAATATATTCATTCTCCTAATTTAAAGATGTTAACTTAATAGATCCGGCAAATTGAATCTGTAAGTTGTTTTTTTATTTTGTATACATAATTACGTTGTTAACATTAAAGTATTTACGTCACAAAACTCGTAGACTAGTGTAGAATAATATTGTTTTAAATTTTCCCAGATTTTTTTATTCAATGATAAAAAAACTGCAAAATTAGAAAATTTTACGCATTTTTCTGCAACTTCAATTCGAAGTAATGTATCAAAGTAGCATGTGTCGATTATTCAAAACAAATGTTTATCAATGAACGTAAAAGTCATTAATAGTTTTTAACTACACTTTAAATTGCTCTCCGCCGGTATAATTAATCTAGTTCACAGCTCGCAGTGGATCGATAGAGCAATTAGTTTTTTTAAAGTCGATTAACATTTTTTTACGTCAACAAACATAATTTAATGTCAATTACACGGAACACTTTGTGTTTACACATGTTTATAATCGTTATACATTTGTTAGGATAAGATAATTAAACCGTTTTTTTGTTTCATTTTAATAGGGTTCACGACTTAAATATTATATAAGTAAATGGGTATTTTTCATGAGTACCTGTTTAGAAATACACATTTCTCGTTTACAAATATATATGGCCAGCATTATTTTCAGTCATCAATGTACCAGCAATGTAAGTTAACATTTTTTTTAAAGTTTTTTTTAAAACGTACTGGCCGAAAATAATCACAAACTTTGAGCCTTCCGAGCACCGTGAAAATAAACTTACCATTTTGTTTTTGTTTCTTGCAACACACTCACTGCATATTCACGGCACTCCGCGACGCGTGCGCGGCACTTGTGCGCTGCGCCGGCGTCGTCCCCAATATATAGCTTCGGATGTACAGCCTGAAATTGTCACGGACCCAAGTAACTAAAAAAAAGTTTTTTCGGCGTTTCTTTTTCAGCCAGTGTTTTTGGGGTTGGGTTTATTCGATGGTAAAATGTGTTTTTCAAAAGTTCAGTGACCTGAAGCTGAATGAAACTGTAAGCTTTTACATCAAACGCGCGACTTGTGAAATATAAAATTGTGGCTTATATAGCTTTCATGATAAATTTTACTATAATAAAATATTAAACAGATTTAAATTTATGTAGCTACTTAACTGAAGTATATTTGGCATATTAGTGCGATATATTAAAAATACAGTAAAGCCGATTGTCTCATTGACTTGTAAGTGAAAATAGTCTTAATAGTTTTTTACTCTCACAAATTGACAAATACATTTCTTAGCCGACTGTGTATAAAAAGAGTTTTAAATAGTTTTAAGTAATTACTAACATAGTAGTTAAGCACTAATTTTACCTACTAACCAAAATATAGATGATTGTAAAAAAATATCTGAAATAAATATATTATTATTATTATTATTATTTCTTAGCCGACTGTGTATAAAAAGAGTTTTAAATAGTTTTAGGCGAGGTTATCGACCTGAGTGAACGAATACTCGTATTCAAAGTGAATCCATCAAATTTTTTATTGACCCTTTATAAATATTGCGCATAATTACCACAAACCTCTGTATTTTACTAAAATTAAGCTTATAAAATTATACTACGTATGGAACGAAATTTTTGGCAATTTCCACGGAATTTCCATAAACTTTCAAGGGTATTCGGAAAAATCCCCGAGTTTCAACAGCCACGAGCAAAGCCACAGGTCAAAACTAGGTGTACAACATGCACACAAATGTCTTCTCTTGCTTTCAGTCTTCTGTAATTAAAACTTTGTAAGTAAATCCTAACTAGTATTATCAATGCGAATGTGATATTTTTGTTTGTTTGTTACGCTTTTACGCGTAAACTATTCAACCGATCATAACAAAATTTGTTATGGAGATAGTTTCAGACCCTTAGAAGGACATAATATAGTTTTATCCGGGAAAATCGTATAGTTCCCACGCGCGCGCGACAAACGTATTCCACGCAGACAAAGTCGCAGGCAAGAACTAGTGAAAAAATACATACATAAATCACGCCTTTATCCTTTACGGAGCAGGCAGCACTCAAGGTAACAAGACCTAATGGCCACGTTTATCATGATTGTGGGCGTATAAGTGGAAAGGGGAATCAAAATAGTAAGTTGCTAGCCGCATCGCCTATAACATGATTCCTAGGATTTTGGCCCATTCCCACGATGGCCTTTTACCATCAGCGCGGGAAGAGAAGCAACCGGTGCATTCTATGTTTTTTCTTTGGTAACAGACCAGTTTGGAAGGAAACAATTCTTTAATAACTATTTATAAGATTTAGGACAATGAATGTCATTAATGGTATCTTCATGGCAAACGATTCATACCAAATTATAAGGTGATTTCATTCATTTCATTGTGCACATTAATGTGACTAAAGAAACCGCATATATTGCATAATTCACGCGCCGTCCTGTAATTAAGGTTCAAGGTAACATTCAGGTCAAGGGTTGGAACCCTAAGCTCATCGTTTTATGACCATACGTTATTTACCATGTACGAGTACATACATACACAAATCACGTCTTTAACCCTTACGGGGTAGACAGAGACGAAGGTGACAAAACCTACAGGCCACGTTTAGCAAGATTATATACATACATATATACATACACAAATCTCATCTATATCCCTTACAGGGTAGACAGAGCCTTTTTTTTATGGTGTGGAAAATGCGCCTTATTCATCCGCCCGGTACGGGTTTACCGGGGGTATGTGGGGCTCTCCCGCGACGGCAGGCATACCCACTAAAAACCACACGGATTCCCTATTCGGCCGTATGTGAGGCGTTACGGCACTCGGTGCCACCGCGACGCCCCACGAGCACCCCGGGATGGGGTTCCCTCTTCGCGGCACCTGTGCAATGCAGGTTTGGGAAGAGGGTAGACAGAGCCTGAGGTAACATAACGTAATGGCCACGCTTAGCATGATTGTAGGCGTATAGGTGGAAAAAGGAATCAAAGATCAAGATTGGGGAGGAGCAAGATTATAGGCGTATAATATGCTGGCTCTTCCATGCTGGTCTGGGAGTAAAGAAAAACAGAATGTACCAGTTGCTTCTCCCCCCGCGCAGATGGTAAAAGTCCACCGAGGGAAAATCGAGTGAGCGAAAATCTTAGGATTCATGTTATAGGCGATGCGGCTGGCAACCCATTACTATTTTGATTCCCCTTTCCACATATACGCCCAGAATCTTGCTAAACATGGCCTGTAGGTCTAGTTACCTTAGGCTCTGTCTACCCCGTAAGGGATAGAGATGTGATTTATGTACGCCTGTATGTATGTATGAGCGTATAGATAGAAAATGGAATCAAAGTAGCGATGGGTTGCTAGCCGCATCGTCTATTACACATGATTCCTATGATTTTCGCCCATTCCCTCGATGGGCTTTTACCACAGGCGCGGAATGAGAATCAACTGGTGCATTCTATGTTTTTCCTTTGCTCCCAGACCAGCATGGATGAATGACGACGAATATTTGAAGTAAATAAGTAAGTAAATGCTTTATCGTCCAAATATAAAGAACACAGACACAATTCACAAGAAAAAAAACCTTAAATATGCACAAACACAAAAACTAATAGGTATAACAGCTGAACGTTTAAAAAAAGCGAACTCTACTTTTTTTTCTAAATCGAAACTAGCAGCAATATTCATTTTTGTGAAGAAAAAATTGACCACAAACTTTTTGACAGTTTTATATTTATTTTTGTCACACGAGTGATTTGTACGAGTCATACAAAATTGAAAAATATTGTATGGAAAATTTAGCTAATGTTGCTAGAAAAAGTGTACACTCTGTGAATGGTAAATGGTCACAGTGACAGATAAGGACAAACGATTGCTAAGTTAGCAGAAGCCTACAGAGCGTTTATGAATAAGGGGGTATGTTTTTAATATTGTTTTTTTTTAACAATCCTTGACTTGAGACAGTGTATCAGCATGTAAATTTATGTGTAATGAATTTGAATATGCAGTAGCACATATTGATTGGTTCCACTTTATTTTATACTAGCGACCCGCCCCGGCTTCGCACGGTGTATTATGCATGTATTATACATATAAAACTTCCTCTTGAATCACTCTATCTATTAAAAAAACCGCATGAAAATCCGTTGTGTAGTTTTGAAGATATAAGCATACATCGGGACATGAGGACAGAAAAAGCGACTTTATTTTATACTATGTAGTGATAGCTATTGCAACTGGTAACCCTCGAGAACTTTTAAAAAATTTTGTAAATTCAAAAAGTGGTTTTCTTCAGTTGATAGCTTCAATGAGTTGATAGGACTGCGCCAAGAGAGATATGACCGCATTTAACATCCGCACATCTTAGCATGAAAATGGCAGAGGGAATGTGCTGAGATAAGCTCAAGTGTTTCTGATTGGATCACCACAGGAAAATAAAACATTTAATTTCATCTGTGAAAATATTACTTTGTGTTAATTCCATGTTATTATTTTAAACACTTTTAAATATTGTATGTGTGCACCCATATTGTATGTAGTGTGTATGTGCATGTGTAATGATATTTAGTAGTTTATTTATGAATTGTTTGTTGTATTTTGAGATGTACGCTCTATTGTGGCTTTCACTATATGGATATTTTAAACTCACTCTTTGTCGGTCTCTTGCTTAACACTTGAGTAGTCGCTAATGGGTCTACAGGACCCGGTTCAGTTGATTATAGTGTATAACTTTTTTGTTTTGCACTACGCGACGTTGCCGTTCTTTCTACCTTCCAATTAATATAAAAAAACAACATACAATGAAACATAGAATGTACCAGTTGCTTCGAAAGACCATCGAGGGAATGGGTGAGACTTATAAGAATCATGTTATAGGCGATGAGGCTAGCAACCCATCACTATTTTGATTCCATTTTCCATCTACACACCCTCAACTTGCTAATTGTGGCCTGTAGGTACCTGTTACCTTAGGCTCTGTCTACCCCGTAAGGAATAAAGACGTGATTTGTGTGTGTGTATGTGTATGTAAAAAAACAATAGTAAAACAAGTATACCTAAAAGATTATCACAACAAACGTTACTCGTGTTTAAATTTAAAATAATTATGACATGTTTGGAAATATCAAAGTATCTCGGAGAAACAAATCCAAGCAATTATTTAAGCGTCAATAATTGAAGATGCAAGCTCAATTTGGATTTTCCCTAAAACTATACCTAGATACAATTTGTCTCAAAAAAAAACACCAGAGCGATTAAACTGTGCGAATGCAGTTTTGGAAATAATAATTGTAATTAAAATTACGTTTATATCCCTTACGGGGTAGACAGAGCCTGAGGTAACAAGACCTAACGGCCACGTTTAGCATGATTGTAGGCGTATAGGTGGAAAGGGGAATCAAAATAGTGATGGGTTGCTAGCCGCATCGCCTATAACATGATTCCTAAGACTCGCCCATTCCCTCGATGGGCTTTTACCATCTTTTCGGGACGAGAGGCAGGCTAATAACCTAATTAACTAACTAACTAATTAACCTAATATTTATTTGAAAGCTGGTTTCTTCCTCTTTCCTCGTCTTGTCGTACAATGCGGCGCTGGGTCAATGACTTAGTGTAATGAAACAAAGTTTCATGTGTAAAAGGCTACACTTCCATGCTGGTCTGGGAGCAAAGAAAAAACATAGAATGTACCAGTTGCTTCTCTTCCGAAAATCGAAATTGGCGAAAATCATAGGAATCATGTTATAAGCTATGCGGCTAGCAACCCAACTATTTTGATTCCACTTTCCACCTATACGGTCACAGATTTACAGTCTTAGTCATAGGTCTTGTTACCTTAGGCTCTGTCTACCCCGTCTGGGATAAAGACATGGTTTGTGTGTGTGAGTAAAAGGCTTTAGGTTCAGTAAACTTCGCCCACCATTCATACAAAATCGCAATGAATGACATATAAATTGTACCTTTTAAACTTTATGTCAAGGTTCAAAATAAACTGGTCGTTTTACGGCGCCTGCTGTCAGTTCGTTCGTGAAATTAAACACAATGCCCAATAAGTTCATTAGTGGCTCGTGATTTAAAGAGAAAAGGAACTACGAAAAACCCGCGACTTTATGCGTGCTTGACATAATTTTCTGCATCTTCAAACTGACTGTATGGAAATGAGAACGCAACTTGCAAGATTTGACATAAACAAACAACAAAAGTTAACTAACTGCTTATGAGTACTTAATAAAACATATGCCCGCTTGTTCACCGTACATTAATGTTACATGTGTGTGTGTTAGTGTTACGTGTTATGCTTACTTTAATAGGCTTTAAATATAACTATAATAAGTATGTTTAATAATTTAGAGAACAAAAAATATTTACCTTGCTACTCCGCTACTCGTACGGCGTTGGTTTGCATGTGTAACAGTTGTGCTCATTAAACTTTGATAGTGATCCCGTAGAGGGATCGAAACGCGTCAGTGTTTGTGTGGTGTAAGGGATAATTAAGTTTGTGGGATTTATATGTGTTTTATGTGGCAGTAGTGCAGAGGGTTGCATGAAAAACATGTATATTTCACACAGGCTTGGTTATCTTGCATATGAATAGCGGAGTAGCAAGGTAAATATTTTTTGTTCATTGAAATGGACCTCCGCAAAGTAACGCCTGTACATTAAATTTCATAGTGCTATTACAGACTCAGCTGTTGACGTCTTCCGTAAATTACCGACAAGGTAAAGAACACAAATATCGGATTGAATGGGTGGAGGAAGTCAGATTTTCATTGATTATCATCTTCATAAATTGTGAATGTAAGTGTGAAGATTAAAGAACAGGGGCCTTACAATGACGTCTTAATGCGATTTAATACCGACTCAGTTCGTTTTGCTGTCGTTTTTAATACCCATGGATCTGACAGCGAGCTACCCTAAACTGAATCGGAATTAAATCGCATTAAGACGTCACGGTAACCTCCCTGGGCGCAGTATTTAAACTTAAAAAACCGAAAAACGAGAAAGAGAGATGGTAAAACCCCATAGAGGGAATGTGCGCAAATCTCAGGAATCATGTATTGTTGTAGACGATGCGGCTAGCAACTCATCACTATTTTGATTCCCCTTTCCACCTATACGACACCATCATGCTAAACGTGGCCTTGTGTTGAAGAGCACCGATTTTCTGTTACCCGTTACAAATTATATTTCTAAGCGACACTGAACAGTAGAACACATGGAAAATTCCGAAAATTAAAGCTATTGCCGGGAATGGCGGAAGTTAAATAGTTTTGTGTAAACACCCGGTAATCCCAAACCATCCTGTAGGCTTATTGTCTAACTCGCCCGCAATCGCCATCGTGTTTTTGACAGTTCTTATTTGAATGTGACAGCTAGCTGATTCCGATGCCAATTGTCAGCCCATTAACTGTCAAAATGAAGACGATGGCGATTGCGAGTGAGTTAGATAATAAGCCCACTGATTCCCTCAATGAATCACAAAGTCTAACACTAATGGTTAAATAACAAGTGATACACAAAAAGAACAAAACTTTATTTGATTAGTGGATCCGTCTGCTCCATTTAATTTATTTAAATCAGACCGTAGTGCTTTAATTGCTTCTCTGACATTCAACTAAAATTTATCGCTCGCTAGAGGCAAATAAAAACAAAAACAAACCGTGTCTTAATATTTTTTAGAATTATATTACTTCCATGTTGGCTGGGAGCAAAGAAAAACATAGAATGTACTGTGTAAATGTGACTAGCAACCCATCACTATTTTCATTCCCCTTTCCATCCATACACCCTCAATAATGATAAACGTGGTCTTTAGGTCTTGTTACCTTAGACTCTGTCTACCCCGTAAGGGATAAAGACGTGATTTATGTATGTATGTATGTATATTACAGGGTAGGATCTCGTGCAAGGTCCGTCCAAATTGATAAAAATGAAATGAAATTATTTAAATCGCAAGAACCATACACAGGTGGTATTTTATAAAATTTATACACGTGTCAGAAGACACATTTATTATTATTAAATTAGGTTAAGAATACATTTAATTAATTTAAATGCCTATACCATACTGCTAACTCTATTATACGGCAGTGCATATAAACAACACCGCACTATTATTTTTTGACAATATCAAACGTGACGGTAGACGTAGTTTCTTTTTAATTCTTAGCTAGTTCTAGGAACGATGCTTATCCAGCCATTAAATCTCACAAATGTCATATCGACCGCTTAAAAAATATTTCAAATTAATAATAGGAAATAAAAATAAAAGAAGTCGACTGTCGGAAAAAATATGATTGGAAACTCTTCAAAAAACTTTATTTAGCCAACTGCCAAGTGAATATTTTGGTTTTGGTTGTTCGTAGATTTTTTTTGTTACGTCATCGCAACATACTTTGGTGAATCCTTTAATTTGATAAATATCTTATTATGGAAACCGTTCAAGGTTGAATATTAACATAAATTTTAATAAAAAACTAGATCGGTACCTGTTGAGCGGTTTAGGATAATACTTTGACGGTTGAACCGCTCTTAATTGCCTACTTTTTTATTTACGGCGATAGACCATGTCTAAATCGACTTCATTGTAAAACCGGTATCCACCGAACTATATAATACTAATATATTTAAAGACTTAAGTCCCATTTGATAGTTTATTGTGGCAATAAAACTTATTTTTTAGATGTAACTAAATATCGTCATTTCACTGAACAACATTTGATTTATTACCACACAACTCAATAAGTGTACTTTATTTTACTTTATGCTGTTTCATAGCCTAGTAGTTAGACCTTTTTTTTTAACGGAGAGGAAATCTTTATGGATGCCCTAGGCACGGGGATGTCCAAACTAAAAACTCTCCGGCGTTGCCTCAATCCGGTGTGATGGGGACGCAGTGGGAGATGCCACTAGGGTTTCACCACAGGCGCCTCCTCAGTGGCCCCAGCTTCCGCCAGGACCGCGCCGAGAAGAGAAGGGCCTGTACACCGGGCCCATCTTCCCTTAGACAATGAGACCGTGCAATGCAGGTAGGTAATGCCCCGTTACCGTTCCCGCTGGCCTCAAGGGATCGGGCACTGAGTTTGCCTTTTCCCCCCTCGTCTGCGCAAGGAGCGGTTGCACGTTGATACGAGGTCAACGTGAGTCCGCCCCCAAACCTCGCCGCCGTTGCTTCCTCCTTGGGGCTTAGGGCGCATCCGAGTATACCTCCCATCAGCTTCCCCTCACCCCGAACCCTCATAAGAGGTACGAAATACCTCCAGGGTGGCACCCCCTTCGGAATCTCGTACCCCTTCCCCTCTCTCAGGGCGTGGGGTGCATCCGGGATAGGTGCAATACTGCCGCACTTTTCACCACCTCCAGGCCGTGTGGCATCACGGCGGGAGGGGCTACTTAGTGGGCAGCTGCAGAGCTAACCCCATCAGCTTCCCCGCCTGACCCTCATATGCCCGAAGGCCCCTCAAAACGCCCGAAGGCCCCGTCGAAGCGCTGCCACATCCCAAGTACCCTCTGATATGCCCTAAAGGCCAGAGGGATACTGGGAGCAGGACTCAGGCCTCTACCAAACCTACGAGTACATTGCACAGGTGTCGCGCAGAGGGAACCCCATCCCGCGGTGGTCGTGGGGCGTCGCGGTGACACCGGGTGCTCCCGTAACGCCTCACATACGACTGAATAGGGAATCCGTGTGGTTTTTAGTGGGTATGCCTGCCGTCGCGGGAGAGCCCCACATTCCCCCTGTAAACCCCGTACCGGGCGGATGCATAAGGCGCATTTTCCACATCATAAAAAAAAGGCATCAGGCCTAAGCATCCGCCGCAAGTCGGGCACATGAATTGCGACAGGTGGGCTCCATCCTTCAAAACCCAACCCCCCAGTCGGATATTAGCCAACGATTAAATAAATTAATTAACCGTTGTTTCCCAGGGTGCACGGGTCCTCTTAGGTACTTTTCCCCCTTAAGATCGTCAGTCAGAGAAGACGCATAAAGCTCGAGTTCAGGATTGGGCTATCCACTTCCAGTACGTCTAATGTATACCAGCCTTAACACAGTTCAAACATGTAGCAGCATGTTGTCGTACAAAATATATCGAACAAGGCTTCCGACCGACGCGTGCGCACGTGTAACAAGGCGGCTATTCTCACGTATCGGACCTTCGCGAGTAGCCGACAAACGTGCGGTCGCGGCCTTAAAATACACCCTTTGTAAATAATACACAAACTTGTATCTGTGTCACGTTAATATGTTTGTTTTCATTGTTTTAGTGGTTAGATAAATTGTACCTAAAATGATTTTTGAAAATAGGTACCGTAAAACGGGGTAAGGACAGAAGCTCAAACCTCGATAAATAGTTATTTGTGTCACAAGGGAGCAAATTGATGTATTTATAGCCAGGGCGCTACATTGAATCCATAATGCAGCGAAGGATTCTAAAATATAATCCTGAGAGTAGCGAGGGGATTCTAAATTAGAATCCAGAGAGTAATTAATGAGGGATTCAAGTGTTAACGCCCAAGATGAAAATAATTTTGCTCCAGAGTGGCCCATACTACTTTTAACACCGAACATTAAAAAACTTGAAAAAAGAATTCTAAATGTAAATAAAGAGCTACCAGCATAGAAAATGGCGTGGTTTGACAATTATCAACTACAAAAAAATGCATTTGCAAAAAAACACTTAGAAAAACCTTGAATAGAAAAGTCGCACTTTGATCCCTCTCGACAGGGAGCAAAGTTAACTTTTCTGAATGCGAGGTGTGAAAAAATTATTTTCATGTATGGCAAGTTGATTTTTATAGATAAAAGATGTTCCAGCGGTATGAATTTTAGTTTAATAATGATTACCTGTTATTTAGTGTCATAGTTCAAACAATAAACACTAAAGTATAGGCAAATCCCAGCTCACTTCGTACTGGGGTCAGAAAGGAAAGGAACAAAAATAAATGATGATAGCAAATTACCAGAAAAAAAAGGAGATATTGTAAGTCTAAAAAGTTTATAAGTCAAACTAATTTTAGAGCAAGCTGAGCAAGAAATTTTAGGTAGCAAGTGAAACACAAAATATTAGTTCTATCCCTTCTCCCCCCGCAATCCGTTCTCACCCCGTTTTACGGTAATTTCCTTGCATTTTCGTCTTGGCAATAAAATTGGCATTAATTTAAACTTCACGCACAAAACGATACCCTCTCGTGCTAGCCCTGCAGTGATAGTTCCGGAAAAGCGTATTTTTAACACTGAATTCGTAACATCATTACTAATAAGTCATGTTCTATAAAAACCGCGATCAATCACGAAACTTCAACACCAAATCATAAAAACCGGTCAAGTGCGAGTCGGCCTGGTGTACTTTGGGTTCCGTATCGGTAACGACTGGACCGATGGTTTGAGATCTACCCCCGTGTTCATAAACGCTCTAGGCTTCTGCTAACTTAGCAATCGTTTGTCCTTATCTGTGAAAGGTAAATGTCAAAGTGACAAATAAGGACAAACGATTGCTAAGTTAGCAGAGGTCTACAGCGTTAATGTATAAGGGAGGTAGAACGCACGTGAAGTCCTGTATACTCAAACAAGGATGTGTAATGTAAAAAAACTGAAAACGACGGTCACACTTTTCGAGACAAATGAGAAAATTATAAAAAACAATTTGTGAACTGCATGGTGTGACAATACCAAAATGAAAGGGCTTGTTTGTGACAGGAAATAAGAAAAAAATTGATGAAAAGTATCCGCTCCCTTCGTTTATCTTCGTCATTATTGTACATTTACAAAATAACGGGAAAAGATTTTCGTCTAAAGTAGATCTTAAAGTAACAAAATCTAGAGGTCACTTTCAGCCAGATTGTGGCTTATAGGTGGAAACTGGAATCAAAATAGTGATGGGTTGCTAGCCACATCGGCTATCATTTTTTTTTCATATTTGACCCAAAAAGCGACCACTATTTTTCAAAATTCAATTTAAGTACTCACGACTGAGTTTGGGATACATAAACGCATAGTTATGTGCGTGCGCCACATTTCAAAACAAGCAGTATGACTGACAAACCGACACACGATTGGTTCTAATTCTAAGAGGGTTCCCTTTTTCCATTTGAGGTCAGGAACCCTAAAACTAACTTACATAATGTATGCAACTAAAAATACTATGTTATTTAACCTTATCAAGAAACTATTTAATCGATTCAACGAAAAGGTAAAGATTCATCGGCCAGAGGTCGGCAATATAGCTTTACCAATTTAACTTTACCCGTCAAAGTGGCGCTACTGTGGTAAGATAAATGCCAATTTAGTACAAACAGACGTTAGTTCAAATTTTCGCCGTCTCGCAAGGTAACTTTGCAATGCTCTGAAGGCCACAACCGGTCATAAAATGACCTCAATCTCTACTTAAGATCTTTATAAAATGCATAATAATAAGGCGATTTGTCATAAATGTCGTTTAATAAAGTGCACTGATTTAAAATCGAAATCATTCGAAGGTTACTAGACAATCTAAATAGCGCAAGATGTCACTAGTGCGGTTCAGAAGTGCGTACCGGGATGATTTTTAATTTTTCTCTTCAATCTGCTACAAATATTTTTTTTTTAATAAAACACCGGCCATGTGCAAATTGGTCACGCATACAACTGCTTCCGTAAAATTTACAAATTAACCAAGAAAAATGTTTGCCGGTTTTTTTATATAGGGAACTTTTAACTTCATATTAATAAACAATTATTCTATCTTGGTATCGTTAAACTGGGCAATTAAAAGAAAATTTTACTACTATGTTTACTTTGGTCAACCAAAGCAATAGTAGCTTTCAAAAATTGTTAAAAATAGCCGACATTAAGTATTTTTTCAATGCTACCTTATAGTTGTACAGAATGTTGTGGCACGTCAAGTCTATTAAAAATAAACAAAATAAACCTTCAGAAAAAAAAGCCGACGTAAATAATAAACATCTTCACTTTAATACTTCTGATAACGTTTATTAAATCCTCGACCTCTCAGTGTTACCATTTAAAATAACCTCCCAAAGACAATAAATCCCATAAAGATAAGTCAATTAGGTTTTTAAAAAAATTACTTCAAAAGCGGCCAGTCTCAAAGTATCATCATGCAATTTTGCGTTAACCTCTGAAAGGTTTACGACCGCTGCAAAAACTGCATGTTCAAAACGACGTATGTGCAACCTTTCACCGGTTCCAATAAAGGCTTTACTGTTTACTTAATAAAGTCAAAATTTAAAGCGTCAGTTAGGATACTAAGTATTTTTATATGACAACTTCTCTTGTTCAAAGAAGTGTTTTTTCGGCGCGCTGGCCAGTGATTCTACAAGTTATAGTTATTTCGGCCTTCCATCGGATATAAATTAATTTCGCTTTTAATGTTTCGCCTTACTTGGCGTTGCCTTGTAGACAAATTGCAGACGATGAGTTCCCGTTTGACGAGTGCCGATGGCAGATAATATTGTGATCTCATACACATATATCACGTCTCTATCCCTTACGGGGTAGACAGAGCCTAAGGTAACAAAACCTTAAGACCACAAAGCAATTCAATGGTGTGTTTGAAGTTCCCGATCCGCACTGGGCCCGTTTGGGAACTATACCAAATTCTGAAAGGAGGCCTGTACCCAACAGTGGGACGTGGAGATGAATATTAATTTAGAAATATATTTTGCTTTTAAGTAACCTGAATTTATTAACTATAAACATGATTTCGTACCTATAATGTAAAATGATAGCAGCACAAAGTTCAACATTCATGATTACTTACCACTGGATACTACTTTGTCACATTACTGCGTTATTTCATTCTAAGTCTTTTCCCTACTCTTGTAGAACCAATTTTGAATGTTTGTGTGTATGTCCAATAATAAATCTGCATAGTTCAGAGATCACACAATGGACAACATCTGAATGTTGTATGATGAAATTCAAAGGTTCCATTTCGCGTATATTTATTGTTCGAACGTACTACTTTAATATGTGGCATTTAAAGTTTAAAACTATACATAATAAATAATGAGCAAGTATTTCATGTAAGTACCTAAAGATTTGTAAGTAAGTAGAGAGGTTTCAATAAGTAAAATATTCGTTGAACAATGAACAAAACATATTTACCTTGCTACTCCGCTACTCACGTGCAAGATAATCAAGCATGTGTGAAATATATATGTTTATCATGCAATCCCTCCCTCCACTACTGTCAATAAAACACATATAAATCCCACAAACTTAATTATCCCTTACACCACACACACACCACGTTTCGATCCCTCTACGGGATCATTATCAAAGTTTAATGAGCACAACTGTTACACATGCAAACCAATTGTCTTGCACGTGAGTAGCGGAGTAGCAAGGCACGGAGTAGCAAGGCACGGAGTAGCAAGGCAAATATTTTTTGTTCATTGAAATGGACCTCCGCAAAGTAACGCCAGATTCAATAAAATATTTAAAATAGACGTGTTCTTTACTGATATCGACACAATCCTTTGCCATTCCCTAACACACAGTTAAACAATAAACGTTATTCTATTCTATTCTATTCTAACAACAAATCTACAAATCTTTCGCTTCTGTGCTTCTAGAACATGCTCTGGGAACATGGTTTTACTTACTAGCTTCTGCCCGCGACTTCGTCCGCGAATATTTAGACTTAACAATTTAAAGAAACGATGGGGATGTTATAGTATATTCTGCAATAATTATTTACGTTGCGAGTCTAAGCAGCTACGACCTTTGAGATGTTTATCGGTATACCGCGGGAACTACGCAATTTTCCGGGATAAAAAGTAGCATAAAATATGTTTTAATCTAGGGTACTAGCTATCTCCGTCCCAAATTTGATCCAAATCTGTCGAGTGGTTTCAGTGTTAAGAAGCAACAAACAACACACTCACTCACTCTCTTCGTTACAAATTTGGTTACTTTCTCTATGCCCTGTATGCTTAAAGATCAGTCCGACATAGTAAAATATGTAAAAATTTTTGCTTATGCTATTTAATGCTGTGTTTTTGTGAATCAGACAGACCGAACTATTACAAACACTATTCAAGGTGCAAACGTGTTCGAAACGAGATCCAATTATTTAAAAAAAACGTTTGGACAAAAGCATCATTTCACGAACCAACGTTTCGACAAATGTATTATTCCACAAACTTTATTATCTGCTTTGGACTTTTAAAAGAATCTAAATATCTACGTGGTTTACTTAAGGTTAGGTTAGGTTAGTTTGTGAAAAGATACTTTAATGAAACGTCTTTTTGTGAAAATATTATGTCAAACCGCACAAAAGAGTTTATTTTTAAAGCCTAGAAAATAATACAAACATAAAATACAATATTAAAAACCATAAAAGTAACAATTAATTAAAAACTATAAAATTATAGAGCTACGACCAGAGCTGACTTTAATGAGTACAGCCTGCGGCGATCGTACATTACCGTCTAGCTTACAATGACCTCTCCCTCCCCCTTCTTTCATACAAATAGCTTTGAGGAAAGAGGAAACGGGGAGTAGCTTCAGAGATCACGCTAAAGTGGTAAGTGAAGACAGGTTGCAGGTCATTGAAAAAGATGGACCTGCCTCCGCATAATGCTACTTTAATAGTGCTGGTGGACGAAAACGGAACTAAATTATTTATACTAATTTTTGTACGAATTTTCAATGCTTTTGTATACAGTGGCGCCAATTTTCATGGTAAATGTTAATTTTGTAGAGTTGTACTGTATTTTGACAAGTGAACGTTTTTAGTAGTTTTAATATTCGAGACGTGTCATTATTTTAAATCAATGACAAATTTAATTTAAAAATAATAGTTTAAATACCATTCTTGATATTGGATTGGGACGTTATTTATATAGATTAAAAATCTCACGAATCACTATTTTTACCAGCATTTACTTGGGCAGATAATTGTGTGTTTCTTTGTTGATCCAGGGCCAAATTTTGCAAGTTCAATTTGACTCACATCCAGTTGGATCAACTTGAAATGTGACTAACAAATGTACATGTAAATGTATGACGGCGGAAAAAGGCTTTTATCAAAAAACATTTCAAAATATATACAGGGTGGTCCAAACACTGACGTCCAAAAAAAAAATTTAGATGCCTCACATCCGGGGCTATCCGAATATACCCCATGTATGTTGGCCGATTTTTTGTAGTTTTCGAGTAATTAATTTTTAAAGATTTTTTCAAGAATTTTCGGGCCGAGCAATTTATCATCATGTAACTTTTTTGGTTACGTTTTTTTGAGTGTTTTTTTTTTTATAACGTTATCCTCACAAACTGCACTTTCACACGTAAAATAATCAGCTTCCCAACCTTGAGCCAAGTTACAATAAAATTGACCGAAAGTGAAAGTTTTACCTTTGAGCAAAACGAAGTTTGATTTTGTAAAAAATAAAAAAACTAAAAATCTCAGAATTCAAAGACCACAAGTAATTTTAAAAACTTCGCCAGTCTCTAAACTTGCAGAATAATACAAAAAAAGTGGCACTTAATAGGTCATAATTTGCTGGATTCGACTTTCTAACGTACGAAGGTAGAATGTTCGTGAATCAAATAAAACAATTCAATTTAATTTAAACACGTTATTTATTTAAAAAAAACAAATGTACTGCCGTCAACTTCGATACATAGCCTACATCTCCTTAAAAAAAATCGTTCCTGGTCTCCGGAATGCTTCTCTATTTTCTTGTATTGTCCTTTTGCTTTCTTCTAATTTTAAGCGAGAAGAATTCAGAAATTAATCGTAACGTGAGCAGAAGTAACTATTAGTTATTTCACAATAAAAGACGTGATTCCTTTGACACTTATCTAATTTATCCATATTTTTTACTATTATTTTTTGGATAAAATGGAAATTATCATTAAAAGTAACAAAAAATAATAGTAAAAAATATGGATAAATTAGATAAGTGTCAAAGGAATCACGTCTTTTATTGTGAAATAACTAATAGTTACTTCTGCTCACGTTACGATTAATTTCTGAATTCTTCGCGCTTAAAATTAGAAGAAAGCAAAAGGACAATACAAGAAAATAGAGAAGCATTCCGGAGACCAGGAACGATTTTTTTTAAGGAGATGTAGGCTATGTATCGAAGTTGACGGCAGAACATTTGTTTTTTTTAAATAAATAACGTGTTTAAATTAAATTGAATTGTTTTATTTGATCCACGAACATTCTACCTTCGTACGTTTGAAAGTCGAATCCAGCAAATTATGACCTATTAAGTGTCACTTTTTTTGTATTATTCTGCAAGTTTAGAGACTGGCGAAGTTTTTAAAATTACTTGTGGTCTTTGAATTCTGAGATTTTTATTTTTTTTATTTTTTACAAAATCAAACTTCGATTTGCTCAAAGGTAAAACTTTCACTTTCGGTCAATTTTATTGTAACTTGGCTCAAGGTTGGGAAGCTGATTATTTTACGTGTGAAAGTGCAGTTTGTGAGGATAACGTTATAAAAAAAAAACACTCAAAAAAACGTAACCAAAAAAAGTTACATGATGATAAACTGCTCGGCCCGAAAATTCTTGAAAAAATCTTTAAAAATTAATTACTCGAAAACTACAAAAAATCGGCCAACATACATGGGGTATATTCGAATAGCCCCGGATATGGGGCATCTAAATTTTTTTTTTGGACGTCAGTGTTTGGACCACCCTGTATACATTTCAAAGCTATTACTTACCTACTAGTTTCGTGAGTCACATACGGTTCTGGCTGAAAATCAGTGCTGCAGGTGTCTAACACCTCAGCGTACCTAATGCTGAGCCAGCGACCGTTTCACTTTTGCGAAGACACACTGATGATCTATTTTTCGTGGCTGTGTTTTTTGTTTATTTTCTATAAAATGGTGTATATTCTCGTATATTTGTGTGTCTTGCAAAAAGGAATAAATATCTTCTTTCTTTATTTCTTGCTAAAATTAAATAGGTATAATGGTTTTTGTTCACTATTCAATTCACCGACAAAATTTATACACAAAAGAATTATAAAGCTGATTCATCCTTCGGTGTATGAAAATTAATGATGTTTTAATTAGTTTTTAGCTACTTATATTTATAAACTTAACCACGGAAAAAAAAGTTTAATAACCATCTATTTTGTCCAGTCATACACGTACACGTATACGCCCAGTTTAAACCTCGAAATAAATAAGTACTTACCTGCATAAAAGCAGTTTTAAAAATTAAATCAATTAATAAAATATTGTTTTGACCAGTCAATAACTATTGGGTTGCGATTAATGATCCAATTAATTAAAATGTCACCACACAAACATACGAAAATGTGGAAAAATAACGTAGGTATTTTAAAACGAATAAATCCTTTGCTATGTCGAAACATGGCCTACCGACCTTCATCATGACATGCTAATTAAATAGTTTTATGACACACTAAATTTATTATAACTGCAATTCGATATTCAGTTAACCAATTAATGGTGACTTTTAAAGACGACTATAAACACTAAACCGGAAGAAACACGTCGAAAATCTCACCGAACAAAAAATACCTTGCTACTCCGCTACTCACGTGCAAGATAACCAAGCCTGTGCCAAATATATATGTTTTGTTAAACCCACAAACTTAATTATCCCTTACACCACACACACACTGACGCGTTTCAATCCCTCTACGGGATCATTATCAAAGTTTAGTGAGCACAACTGTTACACATGCAAACCAACGTCGTACATGCAAGCAGCACGTGAGTAGCGGAGTAGCAAGGTAAATATTTATTGTTCATTGAAATGGACCTCCGCAAAGTAACGCCTGATTCAATCAAATATTTAAAAATCTCATCATCAAATTTTAAAGTACGATCTGAAAAAACTATGAAAAACTTCATCTATTTTTAGTCCTAATTACACAAAGGTATAACTCACGTATAATAGTCGACATATTTCGGAGTAGTGCGTAGTCCTGCCTCTTGGAGCGCTCGCCCCGGCGGTAGCGAAACGAACAGTGTTTTCACGGTAGTTTCATGTTGAAAATATTTATTGTCAATTGTTTGGTGTATAATTAAAACATGTATAGATATAATACATATTGCTTGCTCTTTGCGCTTTGCCTGCAGGAAAGAGGAGTCGTGGAAGACCTCCAACCCGATGGACTGGAGCTGTGAGGGAGGTCTATACTAATAAGCTGTCCAAGGAAGCTGCCAGCTCTGCGGTCACCCGTAGCGTCTATAAGCCGCTTCGAAATAACTTTAAAGAGGCTAATAGTGGCTACGACCCCGCGGACCAAGGGTCTCAACACCGAAAGGGACAAAGCTATATTCGGTGCTGAGACCCATATATTTATTTTATCTTGCCTGATTCGGCCGCTTCTGCAGCCGCGCCTGCTCTACTCGCGGTTCCGCGAAGGTGAGACGAGGCTAGTGTATCAAAAAATATGGGTAATATAAGAATTTGAAACTAATTAGACAGCGATTGATTAGAAAGAGAGATCCGACCTTACAAGTGGCGTCACAAACACTATGCCCACATAAACACCATAGTTAAAATTCGGTTTTTCTTGAAATACATGTGCGCAAATCCTTGTTAACGTAATGTCTTGGTCATTTTCGTAAATTTTTGAAAAATATTTTATTTATATCATCTTTTACATAAAATGAGTTTTTATGAGAGTAGTAAAAAATGGTGAACATTCCGTATTGTGGTTGACGAATGTTTCCGTGCATCGATTCATGTTTAAAACATACGGCGTCAAAGGAGTGATTTAATTTTGAATCATGGATCCCAAATCGTGGAAGAATCTGGTGATGGACGCCAAGATCCACACAACCCTGTGACCCAACCAGGGGCCTTATCCTGACGTCTTACTGCGATTCAGTTCCGGTTTTAGCTGCCATTTTTAGTATGGATCTGACAGCGATCGAACCTGGGACCTTACCATGACGTCTTAATGCGCTTCAATCCGATCCAGTTTAGGTTCGCTCGCTGTCAGATCCATACTAAAAGTGACAGCTGAAACGCGAACTGAGTCGAAATTGAATTGCAATTAGACGTATTTATTTAGACTACAATCTTCGCTCACCAATTGTCTACTTTGCTTCGGTAGCCGTAGCATAGAATCCGATCTGATGCGTCAAATTAATTTCATTTCAAGGTGTATGAATTTTTCATTAGTATAATACGAAGGTCGACCCTCAGTTTCCTCTAATCACGGTCAGTATTGGAACATCGTTTAATTATTAAAATGTTTGCATACATTACTGCAAATACTAAATATCAGTACTAAGGAAGCTGCTGCCGTATTTTTTAACAGACTTCATTGCTCGAGTATATAATAGCATTAATGCCGAGGCCTGGGAAATAGCCAATTGCTGGATGAGTAGCTTGTTTAAAAACACGAACTGCAGGTGAGCGTTTTTTAAAGTTACGAATCCAGCAATTGCTCCTCCAGCTGAGACAGATATGTTTTTCTCAAACATTGAGAGGAAATGAAAATAAATTTTGCCCTAAACTTCCTCGCAACTTAGGTTTTCACGTTCCCGCCCTTTTCTTAAGTTTTTAGGGTTCCGTACCTCAAAAGGAAAAAACGGAACCCTTATAGGATCACTTTGTTGTCCGTCTGTCCGTCCGTCCGTCCGTCCGTCCGTCTGTCAAGACCCTTTTTCTCAGGAACGCGTGGAGGTATGAAGCTGAAATTTATATCAAATACTCAGGTCTACTGCCCCTTGGAACTGTGAAAAAATCAAAATTCTAAGCCAACGCAATCAAAAGATACAGCCGTTTATGCCGCAAATTTCCGCAAATTTTCAACTCTCAAGGGAATCAAAACCTACAAGGTAGTTCCCGTGAACGCAGAATCTTGAAATTTGGTATGAAGGTAGGTCTTATAGCACAGATTAAAGAATAATTGCGAAAACCGTAAATGTGTATGTATGTCTGTATATAGCAGTGACCAATATAAAGTAACCCCACACTGCGTACATTTTGCTTTGGAACAGGGCTCTGCTTACACTGGTTTTAGATATTTATAGATAATGATACGGAACCCTCGGTGCGCGAGTCCGACTCGCACTTGACCGGTTTTTTTTATATCATCTGTCACCGTTAAGCTATTTGAGACAATGATGAAAAAAATAGTTCAGCAATCCGATTTATGGTCGGAATTCAGCCGTCAACAAGACCCTTCGTGTTCTGTTACTTAGAATACAATGACGACATTTACGACAATGTTTGAGAAAAGGTACTTTACTGCTGTATTTGCATTATGTATTACGATCACCTAGTTGAAAGGATACTTATCCATTACCTGTCTTTTAACAGAGTAGGTGTAGGAGTAGGTCGTTAGTCGTTAGTCGTTGTTAGGTAGTCTCGAGGTTTACAAATCGAACGTTCGTTTGATTTGACGTTGATTGTTTTTTTAAGAACAGAGAGTCGTGCCTCAGACCAAATTGGACGGTGATCGTAATCGCTTCGTATTATATGTAACGTTTTAAAGTATTATTAAAAATGTGATCTAATTTACAGAGACCTTTATCATCGTTCCCTGAGGAAGAGTAACTTTTCAAGGCAGCTTCACAGCACTTTGTAAAGAATCTGTCTCAAGCAATCTTGTAATCTATACTAATATTATGAAGAGGTAAACTGTAAAGTTTGTTAAATTTCTAAATGTCAGTGAAAATTATAACACATAGAAAAATCCGAAAAGTAAAGCTATGGCCGGGAATCGAACCCGGGTCCTCGTCATTCCGTGACGCGTGCTATACCCCTACACCACCCATAGCAGGTGGGTAGTCTCCGAATTTTTCTACCTGTTACTAACTGTCACGTGACCATATTGTTACTATGCGAATTTTTTGTCGCTAAGCATCATCTGTTTGAATGATGTGTCTGTACGACACAATTACAAACTCCCATGGAACATCTACTGCTCACCAAGGACGAGAGAAGACGCTGTTTTTCAAATGATAGGTACTATCAAATGAATCAAGAAATTTTTATTTCTTGATTTTTATGTTTTACTTTTTCGGTTTTACCGTTGTAAAGTTTGTGTTTGTGAGTTTGTGACGTTGTATGGGGTAACTTCTGGATCTACGCAACCGATTTAAAAATATATTTTTCCAATTGAAAGTCACATTATTTGTGATTGTCACAGGCTATATTTACTTCTGTGCAGACGAAGTCGCGGGGCACAGCTAGTAATAAAACATACTTTTTATAGAAAACAAGCGGGTGGTAGGGCCTTGTGCAAGGTCCGTCCGGATCGCTACCACCATCTTACTCGCTAATCCTGCCGCTAAGTAGCAGTGCTTGCACTGCTGTGTTCCGGTGTGGAGAGTAAGACAGTCGGGGAAATTACGGGCACAAGAGGCATTTCATCTTAGTCCTCTAGGTTGGCAACGCATTTGCAATCCCTCCGGGGTTGCGGGTGTCTATGGGTACCATCAGGTGACCCATTTGCTCGTTTGCCTTCCTATTCATATTAGAAAAAAAAAAACGAAAGACCGCTGAACGTAGGCATTTTCATAAGATCTTCGCAGGCGATCGGTTTAGTTGACTACAGCTAATGGCTTCCCATAATCTTTAACAGATCGTCCGTCTTTGCTACGTCCCTTAGGTGCAACTCCAAACCCTGATGACCCCAAAAGACCAGAAGATACGCTGCGAGGAATATTCCCTAGCTACAAATCTAAATACCCTTCCATGTTAGTCTGGGAGCAACGAAAAAACAAAGAATGCACCAGTTGCAGAACTACCCACGCAGATGGTAACTGCCCATCGAGGATAGGGGGAACATTTTAGGAAACATGTATACATATAGACGATGCAGCCACCCATCACTTATTTTGATTCCCCTTGCCACCTATACGCCCTCAATCACGCAAAAGGTGGCTTTCGTCTTGCTACCTTAGGCTCTATCTAACCCCGTAAGGGCAAAAGACGTGATTTATGTATTTATGTATCTATGCACAAATCTAAAAAAGGTATTATACAAAATGTAAATATGACACGTGGACGAAGTATTTCGCCTTCAATCTTAATTTGACATAAATTCGTGAACTACTATTATGTCACATTAGAGTTACATGTAAAGTCTTGGTTCAAGGTACTATACCTATTAAAGGCCTGTTAACATGTTCAAGTGTCATTGTCATTGCGGGCTCTTGGAGGTGAAGTGTCATATTTGACCAATCAAACGCCGCAATGGACAGTTAACTGTGGAATAACACGATTTCCTTGCACGTGCTAAGTGGTCCATATGTATTAGGTGAACTTGGAGCATCGACACAGCGATGTGAATTTTAAATTATAAATTATCGAATGTCCGTCCTTGTCGCGATTATGGCAACGATCAATCAAAAATCAATTATTTTGTTTTACGCGATATATTTTATCGCACCTTTGAAATGTGCTGTAGGCCAAGTTGTCAGCTTGGTTAGAGCGGGAGCTAACACTTGCTAAAATGCTATGATACCGTGTCATTCAGAAAGTGGGTGAAGCCGCGAAGCGTCGCAAATATCCCGCGTGTTACTACAGTCGGCAACTGTGTCCATGAAGAGAGATGCGCTCTCGGAGTAAATTTTATTTTTTTTTGGTTCATGGACATATTTGTGACATTAAACATGGGATATGGCAGTTGATATGAAACGTTGAAGCCTTGAGAGCTTACAGAGTAACTCAGCAATGTTTGGTTTGTTCATTATTGCACTGTACTCAGGGCCGTCTTAAACTAGGCTGGGGCCCTTGGGCACACAAGAATTCGGAGCCCATTTGGAAAGTAAAAAAAGCGAATTATTTTTTATTTTTTTACTAAGTATGACCATTTATTATACAAATTGTCGGTCCTTCGGGGCCCCCTGGGAATGGGGGCGCTGTGCACGGGCCCCGTGTGCCCTTATGGTGAAGACGGTATTGACTGTACTGTGGTATTTTAATATGATTGAAAAATATTGGATCACGCGTTACTTTGCGGAGGAACATAATATTGAACTAAAACAGTTGCTTTGCTACTCCGCAGCCACGTGTACAAGACTGCTCCGATATTATATTAAGAGCTTTGCCTCACCGGGACGCCATGGCGACGTCGCCAGCTATCGTAGCCAAACAATTAATACAGAAATGTATGGCCTGTTACTCACTTGGCGTCGTTTTGGCGACGTCTAATTTGTATAGGATACGTAGCCGGCGTCTTGGCCATGGCGTCCCGGTGAGGGAGGGCACTAACTTGCAACGCAAGCCGTAATTGACGCCCTTAAAATTCTTTACTCGAAAGTTTATTCTAAAAGCTACTGTCACTTGTCACTCCCAAATATGAACGTATTTTTTCAATCTCAGCTCCCGTTAAACGGGCATTGCCTATACAATCTATTTCTAAACGCTACGCAATGTTTAACATCGGTTGAAAAGTCAATGTCAGACACAAAACTGTGTTTAGGGGAATGTACGGACATAATGACAGACCGATGACACCTGCGGGGCTTTGGGGCCATAAATAAAAGTGTATCAAGCGCCTGTCCGTTTTATTAGAGCTGTTGAGGCATTATGTTATCGCACGATTTTCTATTGTGATTTATTAATTTATATGTTGTAAATAATATAATTATACTTCAAGTGAGGTGGTAAAGAAGTGACGCATTCTAAAGTACTTAATTATTTAGTTAACTATTATTGTTTAACATATACTACGATTCTTTCAAGCTGGTCTGGGAGTAAAAAAAAACATAGAATGCGCCAGTTGTTTCTCTTCCCGCGCAGATGGTAAACGCCTATGGGCGAAAATCTTAGGAGTCATGTTGTAGGCGATGAGGCTAGCAACCCATCACTATTTTGATCCCCCTTTCCACCTATACGCCCACAATCATGCTAAGCGTGGCCTTGAGGTATTGTTACCTTAGAATCTGTCTACCCGTAAGGGATAAAGACGTGATTTATGTATGTATATATGTACAGTTTGACGCTCGGAATGATTTGAATAGTTTTCGATTGAATTTTCGAACGTACAAAGTGTTATTACACATAAACGGATAACTCACGTATAAAAAGTCACGAGTCACGTAATATATCCACGAGATTGGCGGAGCACATACGCAGTATGAAGAAACAGGATGACAAGGGGTCTGCTGTCGCTGAACATTCGATGGAATCTGATTCGACGCATTATATCAGGTTTGATAAGGTGTCAGTACTGGCGAGAGAAAAGTTTTTCATTCCGCGGAAAGTACGTGAAGCCATTGAAATAAGTCGGTATCCCAATTTCAACCGGGATAGTGGATGGTCGGTGCCCCCGAGTTGGAAAACTGTTTTAAATATTGACCAAACGGTGAGTGTGAGCGAACCTTTACGGAGTGACGTGATCAGTGTTGTGTGCTGCCCTACATTTGACAGTAATAAAAATGACGATGAAAACGAGGGTAGTTGTGCGCCGCTGTCAGTTGCGTCGAGCAGCCGCGCGAACAGAGCGCTGGCGCGCAGTGTTCGTTTCGCTGCCGCCGGGGCGAGCGCTCCAGGAAGAAGGACTACGGAATAGTCCGAAACATGTCGAGCATCACTCGACTTTTTATACGTGAGTTATCCGTTTATGTGTAATAATGATTAAGTCTCACGGTAGTTTCATGTTGGAAGTACAAAGTGTTGTTTGTTGACAGCTCGGTTTTATGGACTTTTACTAATTATTAGATCATAATTATGCGTTATGACAAACTATTTTATACGAAACAAAAGCGTTTAGCTCATTCCGTGTGACAAATATTTGGCAACTTTTTATGAGTTTGTTAATGTCATGGAAAACTGAAGTTACTATATTGAAATTGCGGTTAAACGCTAGACGAAGGTTAAAGTAGCCGTTCTATTAAAATATATAATTATGTTAGTGGGTACATCTGCAAAACATCTGCAAAAATTTAATTTTTGATGAGATAATTTAATAAATGAATAATAATAACATGCTAAATAATATATATTCATAAACAACATATTTAGTCAAATCAATATGTCAACATAAATATATTACTTTTAATTTGTATATTTTTTAAAATTAGTTATGCAAAAAGCAAGCTTACATTTAAGTTTATAATTATTAAAACTATGATTATTTTCTATACCTATTAAGTAAATACTAGCTTCTGCCCGCGACTTCGTCCGCTTAGAGTTTGCGATTATATCTCTTGTAAATGTTTATCGCTATCCCGTGGAACTATGCAATTTTCCGGGATAAAAAGCAGCCTGTGTTATTCCGGACTATAGTCTATATCTGTTCACACACACTCACGAACCTTCGCATTTATAATATTTGTAAGACAATAGGATAAGAGAGACACAATCAGAAAAAAAAAAATTTTTTTGTTACCCTTCCCTGGTGGGCCAAATAATAATCCAATTCAGTTAAGTCTTACATTAAATTTCTAAATGTCAGTGAAAATTAGAACACATAGAAAAATCCGAAAAGTAAAGCTATGGCCGGGAATCGAACCCGGATCCTCGTCATTCAGTGACGCATTCTATACCCCTACACCACCCATAGCAGGTGGGTAGTCTCCGAATTTTTCTACCTGTTACTAACTGTCACGTGACCTTTTGTTACTATGCGAATTTATGTCGCTATGCGTCATCTGTTTGAATGATGTGTCTTTACGACACAATACATTGTACGTACATACATAAATCACGTCTTTATCCCTTACGGGGTAGAGAGACCTTTGGCCTTAGAGTAAAAAGACCTAAAAGCCCACTTTAGCATGACTGTGGGCGTGTAGGCTGAAAGGGAAATCAAAATAGTGATGGGCTGCGAGCTGCTACGCCTGTAACAGGAATTCTATGATTTTCGCCCATTTTCTCGATGCGCTTTTATCATCAGCGCGGGTAGCAGTGGCGTAACTATAGGGTGGCAGGGTTGGCAAAATGCCAGGGGCCCCTAGCTCTACGGGGCCCCGAACTGGCTTGGTTTAGAGCACAAAAGGGACGCTGATGCACTTCTTTATATTGAGGAAGGAGCCCCAACTGACGAATTCGCCGCGGGCCTCAGATGTTATAGTTACGCCACTGGCGGGTAGAGAAGCAACTGGTACCTACATTCTATGTTTTTTATTCTTTGCTTAGGTTGAAAAGAAAAAACATAGAATGTACCAGATGCATCTCTTCCCGTGCAGATGGTAAAAGCCCATCGAGGGAATAGGCAACATAGGAATCATGTTATAGGCGATGAGGCTAGCAACCCATCACTATTTTGATTCCATTTTCCACTTATACGCCCTTAATCATGCTAAACGTGGCCTTAAGGTTTTGCTACCTTAGGCTCTGTCTACCCTGTAAGGGATAAAGACGTGATTTGTGTATGTGTATGTGTTAGGTTGTAAGAAGTTATAATTATCCGTTTCATGTCACCATGACATCACCAGACTCGCCAGTCAACGAACGCCCGTTTCCCCCAAAACGTTAATTTCGCCTTATTATCTAAAAATTAGAATTAATTTGCATTGATATAAAGAATCTTGAGACAGCGGACACCTGGTTTGCCGTTGAGAAAGAACCAGTTGATTTTGTAACATAATTTGACATTAAATAAAAAAAATGCTGGCGGTATCTGTATGCTTAGTGTAAGTTTTCAGTCCCAAAATACGTCTCGCACGCGTTTGCGTTAAAATAGCAATTACTATGAAAACGTGAACAGCGCCACCAGCGGAAAGTTTGCACAACAAAGACAGCGAGTATAAGTTTTCGTGAACGCGCTCACCTTCGAATACGTTAACGCGGAACTCATCGAGCGCGTTTGCCGTACGGTCTATCTTAAGTTCCAATCAGTGTTGCCAATTCTAAAGCAATTACCGTGATTTCATAATTAGAAATAAGAAACGTTTATTGTTTAAAACATTGGTACTTCCTTTAATTTCAGTTATTATAATTATTATTACTATTTTATTTATGTTTAAAACTGTGTTATTTTTATTTATAACGTAGGTATCATGCTAAGCAAAAAAATAAATCTAAATGTAAACCAATAATTGAGATAAAATTACTTGCTTGCTTACCATCAGGTGACTCACTTGCTTGTTTGCCTTCCTTGTCGTATAAAAAAAATATTTTTATGAGTCTTAACAGATATTTTATTATTGTAGTATATTAATTTATATTTGTAATAATAATAATCATCATCTTTCCAGCCTATATACGGCCCACTGCCGGGCACAGGCGCTCAGGCCTCTCAGAATGAGAGGAATTTTGCTATAGGATAGGGCCCAGTGCGGATTGAAAACTCACGACATTTTACTAAACAGAAAAGCCCTGTTATTCCGAATTCGCTACAATTTTTCAGTACATGTTGTCGTCACTGTTTTTGTTTATAGATAAAATCACGTAATTCGGCGTGCCTCTTGGCATAGGCCTCCTCCATTTATTGAAGAGCTTGGGCTATAGTTCCCACGAGGGCCCAGTGTGGATTGGGAACTTCACACACACTATTGAATTTCTTCGCAGATGTGTGCAAGGTTTCCTCAGGATTTCTTCACCGGAAAAATCATGGCAAATTTCAAATGTATTTTTGCACATAAATTCCGAAAAGCTTAGAGGTGCGAGCTCAGAATTCCAACTCACAACTCTCTGTTTGAGAGGCCACAGGTCAAACCATTAGACTATCACGGCATTTTTGTTAATAATTTATATTAATTCTTACTAAATTCTAATAATTCTAACAAAAATATCATTTAAATTATATTATGCTGTGTATTTTTTAAACTTATTTTTTAATTTAGTCTACTAGGTACTGCAAATCGTAATGTTTCTAGTTCAACCAAAAAAAAACTGTAACAGATTGGCTGATGACTTCCGCTATAAATACTTGAGTTATGTTCTTATTATTATTAATTTTGACGATTTCATCAGAAATACTTATATTTGTGACAAGCATGATTTTATACATACATACACAAATCACGTCTTTATCCCTTACAGGATAGATAGAGCCTAAGGTTGTAGACCTACGACACTGTGGACGTACCTATAGGTGGAAAGCGGAACCATAAAACTGATGGGTTGCTAGCCGCATCGCCTATAACATGATTCCTATGATTTTCGCTCATTCCGTCGATGGACTTTAACCATCTGCGCGGGAAGGAAGCAACTGGTACATTCTATGTTTTCTCTTTGCTTCCAAATCAGCATGGATGTTTTTATACAATATATTTTTTGTTGAGTAAATAAATAAATCTAATATAAATCTATACTGAGCCAATAGTAATTAAAAGCTATTATGTAGTAGGTAAGCTGAGCTGCCAACCATTTCAATAGTTTGTAGCATATTATTGTTTACTTTTACTTTTATATGTATGTAACTGCAAACTGTTGAATAAATATCTTTTATTATTATTATTATTATTAAGCGATAATGTACACCGTAATATTGGAACTTTAAATCTTTCAAGAAAGATCTTCATTGAACTCGGCAATTGAAAGATGGGCACTGGCAACACTATTGATATCTTTTGACGTTTGACGTTTAACTTTTTCCTAAATTTGAATTGAATTGAATTATTATTTGTTGTATTATTTGTGTCACTTTAATGAGTGAGAATTGGTTTGTTGTACTTGGAAAAATAGTACAATAAAAGGAAGCATAACAAACAGAATAAAGATGACCATCGTTCAGAGTTGAACATACGAATTAAGAAGAACTGGCTAGGCTGCATCGTTGCAGAACTAACCTCAAAGAAAAGGTTCGTGTTGGCCTGATGCCTTATTTTCTTTAAAACAACAGAACTTGGTCTAACATACTTTACATACATACGTAAATAAATCACGTCTATACATCTATCAATATCTTTTCTTTACAAACAACTCAAAAAACGTATGAGTTTAAGTTGCATATTAATGAACATTTCTGAGAATGGCTGCAAGTTGTAGATACAAAAGAGATTTTCATTAAACTAATTATTTTATGGATTTTGTTTCAGATTATTTTAGACATTCAGATGTTCA
This sequence comes from Pandemis corylana, assembly GCA_949127965.1. Lineage (NCBI taxonomy): Eukaryota > Metazoa > Arthropoda > Insecta > Lepidoptera > Tortricidae > Pandemis > Pandemis corylana. Next base: position 1,067,012 of record OX421854.1, on the reverse strand, counting down.
TCAAATCGTTCAGATAGAAGTTGGCATAAAAAATTTCAATAACATTTCATAACTATGACTGAGGCCCATTCTATATTCATCAGGTGGAGAGTTGAGAGTTGAAGACCAATGGCATTTTGCCCATCCTGCAACCCCATTTATATGCCACTGCACTAAATTAGCAATATTAAAATAATATAATAATAATAATATAATATAGCCTTTTTATTCCGAATTCGCTACAATTTCTTTTTTTTTTTTCTTTTTTTTTTTGTTGTTTTATTATTAAATTGTCGCGTAATTCGGCGTGCCTCATGGCATAGGCCTCCTCCGTATATTGGAGGGTTTGGGCTATAGTTCCCACGCGCGCCCAGTGCGGATTGGGAACTTAACACACACCATTGAATTTCTTCGCAGATGTGTGCAAGGTTTCCTCACGATGTTTTCCTTCACCGAAAAGCTCATGGCAAATTTCAAATGTAATTTTCGCACATAAATTCCGAAAAACTCAGAGGTGCGCGCCCGGGATTTGAACCCACGACGCTCTGCTTGAGAGGCCACAGATCAAACCACTAGGCTACCACGGCTTTTTTATTTTATATTAAAATAATACCTACACCAAAATAAATGTTGTTGCCTATTTTTATTTAACCGTGTGCTTATTAAGTTTTGTTTGTTTTGCTCTTCTCTGTGTACTGTGGAACCAATTCTTGACTCACTGTGAACCGTTTTTACAGTAAATATCATAGTGATGGTTCATTTAATTTAAAGGCCAATCATTATGACTTTGGGGCTTGATTCACCACACTATGTTAAGTTTCTGTTATCTTAGATTCCATCTCTATTTATCTACCACGAAACAGACAAGAGAAAGAGATGTCATCATAGATAACTACTGACACTAAAGATAACTGGAACTTAACAGAGTGGTGAAACGGCCCATACTGTGCCAATTTTGTGACAATTTTCAAGTCTGGGATTTCTGTCTTATTGGTTGTCTGGTAGTGATTGCTATTAAGCAATAAGACCACATATTGTCTACTGTGCACTTTATATTCCAGACAGCTATACATACATGCATGGACATATTGAATAACATTTAGTTATTGCTTTCATGGTGCTTGATATATTTAGAAATTTAAAATACTAACTGCTGTGAGATTTCGGAATGAGGTGGTAAAAGCGATGGAATAGTGCGAAGGAGGGGTAATTACACAAAAGATCCACGAATGGGTCGAAGTGTATCCGTAGCGATCCCTAGATTAGGATTAGATTAGGATTAGATTAGATTAGCTGTGAGATCTTGCATTGACAATGTAGTAGTATATTTTAAATCCCTGCGACATAAAATATAGAAAAATTAAAAGAATTGAACTGAAAACAAAATCATTTTTATTCAGACCAAAGTCAGCATCCATTATGATTTGTTAGTTACAATGTCTTACCCTTACTATTAACATGGTTTGAGTTTACATAATATTCCTATGAAAAATAACGAAATTAAAATGGCTTACACTTGAGTTATATACCTGTCTTACATTTATGCTATGTTGCCATGTGCCTCATCCAAATCTATAAGGAATAATAATAATGACCTAATACACATTACAACACAGTAGGTACTCATGTCATGCATTGGCATTGGCAATTTATTGAAATACATTCATCATTTTTTATTAGGTACAATCACACACATAAATCAAGTCTTTATCCCTTATGGGGTAGACGGCCTAACGTAACAAGGGAATAGGTACAAGTTTTTAATGAATTTGCAATATATGTATGTATGGTTGTATGGGTGGAATCTTGCAACTCAATTTTCAATTGAAGCAGATGTCTTCAAGCAATTCGGCTGAAATTTTCTAAACCAGGACCGCCTCCGCAAGAGGGAAATCTTCAACATTTGGTACACATGCTTAGGATAAAAATGCAAGTACCTACAGTCAACAATGAGTAAAAAAGCTTGCATTAAAAATGTTTTTCTTTTTAACAAATCATAATATATGTATCTTAACTTATTGGAGGGTTCTACTGTAGTGTTGTAGTGTTGTTTATTATTAATTAATTTCCTCATGAAATGACATTTATTTATTTATTTCTTACAACACAACATATCTAACTTTATACCTATAGGGCCGGATTATCTATTAGTCAAGCAAAGCAGGCCACTTGCTAAGGGATTGAAAAATGGAAATGACAATTTTATCTGATTGGTATCATAATTGTAAATGTTATTTAAGTAGGTAGTATAAATATAAACAAAATTACAATGTGCCAGAAATAGCACAGTATATATATAAGCTAAAGCAGTAAGGAAACTACGAACAAATCGGTTGAAACGAAACACGCACACAGGCGCGCGCTTTACACGGCTCCTCAGGGGACCTCGAGGTGCCGTCAGTCGCGAGTGCCGCGTTGAGTCGAGCGGTTGTTTGTTACGTGCGCCCAGACAGCCCGCGATCTTTTTCGTGTTAAACATGCCAAGAGCGTATTGCGCAGTGTACGGCTGCTTGAACTCGACTTTTTCACAACCGGGGCTTTTTAAACTCCCTGCTGATGTTGAAAGATAAGAATACATTATTATTAAATAAAATGCTTTTTCTTAACGGAATGAGAAAAAGTAGCCGTCATCTTGAACTTTTTAGTAATTCGACCGATTGTTTTCAAAATCGATATCTGGGTATCCGGTTGGTCTCCGACATCGAATCCGTGGACGGAATGAGAAAAAGTAGCCGCCATTTTGAACTTTTTTATTATTCGACCGATTGCTTTCAAAATCGATATCTGGGGATATGGTTGATCTCCGACATCGAATCCGTTAACGAAATGAGAAAAAGTAGCCGCCATCTTGAACTTTTTAGTTATTCGACCGATTGTTTTCAAAATCGATATCTGGGTATCCGGTTGGTCTCCGACATCGAATCCGTGGACGGAATGAGAAAAAGTAGCCGCCATTTTGAACTTTTTTATTATTCGACCGATTGCTTTCAAAATCGATATCTGGGGATATGGTTAGTCTCAGACATCGAATCCGTTAACGGAATGAGAAAAAGTAGCCGCCATCTTGAACTTTTTAGTTATTCGACGGATTGTTTTCAAAATCGATATCTGGGTATCCGGTTTGTCTCCGACATCGAATCCGTGGACGGAATGAGAAAAAATAGCCGCCATTTGGAACTTTTTAATTATTCGACCGATTGCTTTCAAAATCGATATCTGGGGATATGGTTGATCTCCGACATCGAATCCGTTAACGAAATGAAAAAAAGTAGCCGCCATTTTTAACTTTTTAATTATCTATTGGATCTTTTCGATGTTGTTGTCAGAGACAACATATAAAGCGCAAAGTAGCTTTATTAATTTACAAAGAATTAGAAAAATAAAACCGGTCAAGTGCGAGTCGGACTCGCGCACCGAGGGTTCCGTATCATTATCTATAAATATCTAAAACCAGTGTAAGCAGAGCCCTGTTCCAAAGCAAAATGTACGCAGTGTGAGGTTACTTTATATTGGTCACTGCTATATACAGACATACATACACATTTACGGTTTTCGCAATTATTCTTTAATCTGTGCTATAAGACCTACCTTCATACCAAATTTCAAGATTCTGCGTTCACGGGAACTACCTTGTAGGTTTTGATTCCCTTGAGAGTTGAAAATTTGCGGAAATTTGCGGCATAAACGGCTGTATCTTTTGATTGCGTTGGCTTAGAATTTTGATTTTTTCACAGCTCCAAGGGGCAGTAGACCTAAGTATTTGATATAAATTTCAGCTTGATACCTCCACGCGTTCCTGAGAAAAAGGGTCTTGACAGACGGACGGACAGACGGACAACAAAGTGATCCTATAAGGGTTCCGTTTTTTCCTTTTGAGGTACGGAACCCTAAAAAACAGTTTTATAGTGCCGTGTCCATCATAGAAACCAAATAAACGTTTGTCTTTTTTTTAGACAAATTAAGGGTGCCAACCCTAATACTCTTAATTAAGTGTAGCTAGTTACTTTAAAACAGGCGTTACTAGCTGGTATTATAGCGCTAACTAAACAAAAATCTTTACAATTTTATATAAATTAAATCGACAACCCTAACGCTCTAACGGAGCGTAGGTATTTATTTCAAAAAGTATGCCTAGCTTCCATACTGGTCTATTTATTTACTGTGGAAATAGTATGTGGTTAGGTTACAATGATAAAACATTGCTGTTTAAAATTTTTCACCCCATTGAGACCATCCAATGCGAGCATGTATTGTAACAGAAACACATGAATTTTGAAATTTTTGAATTAAAAAAAAACCTTAAAAACGTAACGTTAATCGATGTGAGGAAACTCATTCGAAATAGTTTTTCGAAACGCAGTGAGTATGACGGTTTTGTGAACATACGTTCGTCGCATTCGACAGCTCCCTGCGACAATAGTAAAGTTGGACGCTGTTATGCAATACTATACCAACCCTCAAGATGTCCATTTTAAGAAAATCGTGTTTTAATATGACATCAACATATTTCTCAAAATGGGGGCCTCTGATAATATAGAAATCGACGATTTCATAAATGTATTATAATAGTTAAGTGATCTGTGAAGATGTTAAGCATTTGTAAATATTGGAAATAAATAGAATTACCTATTTAATAAATCGCATATTCGGTTTTAGAAAAATGTCGAATCAGCAATATTATATGACATAATGATTTGTCTCGTGACACGTCATTATTGCAAAATTAGAAAAAGTTCTTGAATATGACCTGATTCATTTTAAATACCTTGAAACATTATTGCCAAATTCGATACAAAGTACTATTTGAATATGATCTGATGAATCTAACCAATCGATTATTTAGAATATTGAATACCAAACGTTAATCAATGACGTTTACAATTTTTGAATGTAAAAAAAGTTTTAAAATTAAGATGAGTTTTTAAAATTTGAAGGTTAACCTTACAAGTGGTTTGATAAAACCCAGTAAAATACGCAAAATTTGAACTCTCCTTCAATGTGTGCAGTAGACCATGTCATCCAAATTGATTTTCTAAATAGTATTTATCCAACTAGCCATTAAAACACTATATTAATTAATTATTTAAGCCAACGTCCGTTACTGCCACTCGGGCAAATATCCACACAAATTAAACAATAATGTGTCAAGCCTCATAACTCATTTTTATCAAAACAGATGAAACAATTATCCACGAATATTTGTGGTAAGGCACTTGATACAGTATTGTAGATTATCCCGTAGAGGATTTTGGTTATGCGTCAACAGTTTTTTTGAATTATTCACTACTAAATTGATTTGAGTCACTTAAAACACTTTTGAAAGATTTCGTTTATTACCTAAGGAAGCGAATGGTATCACTATCTCGATGTTTGAAATTTTGTGGGTTGACACAGTATTGCATAACAGTGTCCGGTTAGTTAACGTTCAAGTGGATCGAAACATTCGAAACGTCAAACCCAGCAACTGTCAGCCAGACAAACGTCACTCATGTCATGTCGCAATGCAACAATGCCGGCAAGAACAGGAACCATATTTTGGAGGTTTTAGAGCGAAAGTAACAAGAAAAAGTGGGTAAAGAATACAAAACAATAATGCTCAAATACAGGAGATAGTTACACATTATGAAATACTCGAAAGTACATGAAGAAAAATGTGACAAATAAGTGAAGTGTAACATAATTATGCCGCGGCCTTCCTGCCTCACTTGGGCCGCTTCCGCTGCGCAGCAATACGCTAGTACTCTTTATTATGCAGTGTTAGCAGCCTCTGCAGGCATGACCGCGAGCCCACTGCCCCGGGCATGACATTCGGAATCCCGTGTAGCTTAGCGAGTGATACGATGCGATGCTTCTCGCCGCCACTATCCAGTACTAGCACAATGACCACACCATCTCTCATCCAACACTTGTCCACTTCGAACGTTTTCCTCGTAGCCATGAACGCGTAGTAACGGAGTTGGGTCAGAAACTCTGTTACTGCTACACCCAAACCAGGAGCGTGACATCTTTGAAGTGGACCAAGATGGGCCGCTTCTTGCCGGTCTGAGGACGTCTAGTTCAGAAGCTCCTGCTCACATCGGTATCAGACACATGGCACTTCACCAGGCACTTGCAAATAATCACTGCCAGCGCAACAGTTTTCTCATATATCAGCGAGAGCCTCAGGAATGATCCTGAGGAAGTATATAGGACAGTTTTTATCCTGGAAAATCACATAGCTCCCGTGCGTGAAGCTAAGTAAGTGCTAAGCGAAGTCTGCGCAGAGTCGCGGGCAACAGCTGGTGTACAATAAAGAGTTAAACGTACAAACATACATACATACTTTGGAAATATGATTAAGAAAATGTTTTATACCTTTATTTTCACATTGGTAAACTGTGGCCCATATTTTACAAAAATAACTCTTTTTTTTCTGTATTTACTTTGTAACTATTTAATTTTAATTAAGTAAGAATGCTTAGGTACGCCTTATTTTAAAGGGTACCAACTATTACCGACCGCTTAAATGAGTCCCCGCAGGCACACTACCCGCCCGCTCCTCTCTCGGTCTCCTTTGTCGTTCTACCCCGCGCCCCTGTGCCGCGCGGGCGAGGACTCAGTTAAGAGGTCGTTCTATAGCACATCGTTTATTAATATGTTTTTCTTGTTTCACACGCTTGTGAGCGCGCATTACGCTGAGCTACCTACAAAATGTAAAATATAATGTAGGTAGGCAAGTAGTTTGTATAAAGCTCTTAAAATAAATGTTCAAAAAAGTGCCTTCTTCCTTATTAACCTCCTATTTGTAGATCATTTTGGTTCGTCGCTTTTAAACTACAAGTCCACAGCGCAGCATCGTTAATAAATTTGCTAAAGAAACTTGAACCTTATTTTTACTAAATTATGATAAGGGAGAGCCTTCTCACTAGTTCTGAGACGGGTCTGAGTTAAGTATGTACGTAAACTTTATCATAATCATCATTCACATTTGACGCCTTATTTCAATAGCACACACACAGCGCGGTTGCTACACATATTTTTTAGTATAAATATATGTAAGTATAGAAGGTGTCATTCACAGCAACGACCAACGTGGCTCTTATTATTATGTTATTAAAGGGTAATTTTGATAAATGTCCAAAGATGACACTAGAGTAGCGGATACCAATTAACAAATTCAATTTAACTTCCGAAGTGGCCGTGGTCCAGCGGATGGCCCGGTGGTCTAAATTCAGTACGCATCCCTTCATTTCCGCGTTCAAACCCCGGGATCGGGAGGCGTCATTTTTGCTTTTTTCTTTTTTTTTTTCTTTTTACATACACATATATCACGTCTATATCCCTTATGGAGTAGACACAGCCTTTCCTTTTTTCCTTTTTGCTTTTTATTTAATTGTAATTAGGAACGTTTGGGCTTTATTTTTAAGGAGTTAGCACGGTAAGTCGTTGTTTTAGTTCACACGTATTCGTGTGCGCGCATAACGCTTCCTACATGTAAAATATGTAAGTAACTAGGTATTAGTTTGTAAAAAGGACTTAAAATATATATCCAAAAAGTGCTTAGTTCCTTAATTAACCTCCTTTACGCATTTGCGAGCCATCACAATGTGTAAGAAAGAGATACAAGATCGCAAGCACTTTGGTGCGCCGCGTTTAGACCGTTAATAAATTTGCTAAAGAAACTTGAACCTTATTTTTGCTGAATATGAGGAGTGAGAGCGTTCTCACTAGGTAAAAACATAGTGACAAACTTAACTACTGCGTTCACGAACGTTAACTGTCACGAAAGTGACAGTTGGAACTTATACTCGCGAGGAACTTACGCAGTCGAAGTGAACAGTGACATCTGTGAGAAACGCAACGCCAAGTGAAACGAACTCACCGAATTTGTATGGAATACGCGCCGCGACGTGACAACGTAACAGCGTTCGAGCGCATACTATTGTGACGGTGAAAAGAAACGTATCGTTATGAGTTAGCTCGTTTAACTATTTCGAATAGTAAACGAAAATTTGTTGCAAAACTTACACTAGACGTACTGGTTTATTATTTAACGATAAAGCCATATTTGTTTTCTTCTCGTGTGCTAAGTGAATGGTTTTCGTAATATATATAGTTTTCAGTGTCGTTTAGAAAATTATATAGGAAGGCAAACGAGCAAGTGGGTCACCTGATGGTAAGTGATCACCACTGCCCATAGACACCCGCAACCCCGGGGGGATTGCAGATGCGTTGCCAACCTAGAGGACTAAGATGAAATGCCTCTTGTGCCCGTAATTTCCCCGGCTGTCTTACTCTCCACACCGGAACACAGCAGTGCAAGCTCTGCTACTTAGCGGCAGGATTAGCGAGTAAGATGGTGGTAGCGATCCGGACGGACCTTGCACAAGGCCCTACCACCCGCAAATTTAAAAAAGAATTTTAATTTGAAAAAGCTTAATTATTATCTGTAATAGCCAGACAAAAATTAAAATTACTTATAGCGCGACTATTTCCAAACTGTCACATTTTTGTAAAATATACATACTTACACAAATCACGTCTTTATCCCTTAAGGGGTAGACAGAGCCTAACGTAACAAACCAAAAGGCCACGTTTAGCATGATTGTAGGCGTATAGGTGGAAAGGGGAATCTAAATAGTGATGGGTTGCTAGCCGCATTGCCTATAACATGCACACACATACTATTTCATATATTTGTCTTACGGTTGAAATTTGTAATAGAGCGATTTCCGAAAAAATGCCCACATAAACATTTTTTTATTTTGGGTTTTTTTTACTCTGAATCGTTTACCCTATCGATTCTCAGACAAGAAAAAAGGTGTCCTATATTTAACTATGGATTTTTTTTCCTCTTCGTCACGCTCCATGCAAACCTATATTAAAAAAAAGTGACGAACTGGAATGGAAATTTTTGAACATATTTTTTGTTGTATAAGGATCGATAGGGTAAACGATACTGAGTAAGACAAACCCAAAATAGTTAAATTCTGGAAAAAAAGTTCACGTGGAGTTTTTTTTTTAAAACACCCAATACCCCTTCCATTCTGGTCTGGGTGCAAAGGAAAAACATAGAATGTACCCACCAGTTGCATCTCTTCCCGCGGAGTTCTTAAAATAATTGCCAAAAATCTTATGATTCAAGTTATAGGCGATTCCGGCTAGCAACCACTGAAATAATAAGGCAATTAAATAAATCAAAATGTCATATCTAGAAACTCGTTTAGAGTATGCTAAATTCCAATGTTGTTATATATACATACATACATAAATACTAGACCTAGACCTAAAGGCCACGTCGGAAAGGGGAATAAAAATAGTGATGTAAATAAATAAATATCTTGGGACAAATTACACCAATTGACCCAGCCCCAAACTAAGCAAAGCTTGTACTATGGGTACCTACCAGGCAACGGATAAACATACTTATGATGTAGATAAATACATAATTACCTAAATACGTACAACATCCATGACTCGGGCACAAACATTCGTATTCATCATACAACTGTCTGCCCCTACCGGGATTCGAACCCGGGACCTCTAGCTTCATAGTCAGGGTCACTAACCACTAAGCTATCCGGTATGTGTTTCTAGTCACATCGCCTATGACATGATTGCTAAGATTTTCGCTCATTCCTTCGATGGACCACTGTTGTTAATTTGATCTAAATCCGTCTAGCTGGTTAGGCGTGAGATAATAACAAACACACAGACTCACCTACACACAAACTGTCGCATTTGTATTGTTAGTGGGATTATAATTGTGCAATTTATATTGCAAAGAAATGCGCAATACAGGATGTAGCGACAAAGTAATTGTAGCAAATTCTTCGCATGCCTCGCTTGCATTAGAATAAAGATTATAGTTTTCATGTTGACACTGTGTTACAGTGGCGTGGCATCCATAGAACTCGATTCCCACCGGCTTGCCTGTTTAAAGGCAGTCTGGCATTGTTCATTTTTTTTAGTATGCTCCAATTCGAAAACCATTTCGAGGAAAACATCAATTATCCGATTTATCTTGTCCGATTTCAAAAATACTTTATGATTGCAGATATTTTTGTAAAAGTACTTTGAACCTTTGTTTGACCGAACGACCGGGTTTTTAGACAGAATCCAGCATCGAATGTTTGCCACAAAATTGAAAAAAAAAGTTTGGCTACGGCAACTGTCACGTGTCACTGTCAAATCTACAAAACCATAGACAAAGCCGTATTTTTTTATAGCCAGCCGAACGAAGACGATTGGGGTTCAGTCTAAATTCACGAATTATCAAACAGCGAAAAAATATTTATTATTAATTAACAAAGCTACGTAAAAGCATAATATTCAAATTAGTTGCTTGAAATAGTCCATTTTATCAAATAAAGGTGTTAAAAGCACAGCTTAAAAAAAATGAACAATGCCAATTAGAGGAAAAGGATAGTTAAATTCTCTTCGGCTTGCCTTCTGATATGCTTGACGCCACGCCACTGCTGTGTTAAGCAAAATGTACAAAGCCGTATGAAAAGTGACCCTTTATTTCTGCTCGTCAGTGTATAAAAAATGTATCACTACATAGTATAAAATAAAGTCGCTTTCTCTGTCCCCATGTCCCTATGTCCCTTTGTATGCTTATATCTTCAAAACGAACACAGCGGATTTTGATGCGTTTTTTTTTAATAGCTAAAGAGATTCAAGAGGAAGGTTTTTATGTATAATTCTACGCAGACGAAGTCGCGGGCAGAAGCTAGTATCTTATAAACAAACTCAAATAGATATACATACTTAAATACATAATCACAACCGAACACACGTACAAAGATTTGACATACACAAATCACGTCTATATCCCTTGCGGGGTAGACAGAGCCTGAGTTAATAAGACCTAAGGGCTACGTTCAGCACGATTAGAGGCGTATAGGTGGAAAGTCGATTAATAATAGTGATGGGTTGCTAGCCGCATCGCCTATCACGCGATTCCTAAGAATTTCGCCCATTCCATCGATGGGCTTTCACCATCTGCGCGGGACGAGAAGCACCTGGTGCATTCTATGTTTTTCTGTATTTAAATTCTTAAGTATATTGTACTTCTCCACATTATATATCTACGTGTATCGAATGTATAAATGTTTCTCTCTCTCTCTTTCTCACTCATTCGAACTAGAACAAGTTTTTTTTTCCATTTTCAACGGTAAATCCTTGGTCACCGGTCCGGAACAAAAACAATGGGCCAAGGCTCCAAATTACGTATTAATCAAATTAACACGTCGACTCGAAGTCACTGATGCGCCGGCGCTTGTACGCGAGCAAATAAACTGTCAATGTAACCGTTACATCACAGTTGCTAACAATGGAAACAATGCTGATTTTAGAATAAAGTTTATTAGCACCGTTCGTACGGGCTGCTAGAAAAATGCAACAAGGCTCGGACCATAATAGTTATTTGTGTCACTAGGGAGCAAAATGATGTATTTACGGCGAGAGCGATACATTGAATACAGAGCGTAATAGGATTCAAGTGTTAACGCCCAAGATGAAAATTAATTTGCTCCCGAGTGGCTCATACAACTTTTTACACCGTACATTAAAAAACTTGAAAAGTATTCTAAATATAATTAAAAAGCTACCAGCATAGAAAATGGCGTGATTTTACAATTATCAACTTCAAAAAATTGCATTTGTAAAGAAACACTTAGAAAAGCCTTGAATAGAAAAGTTGCACTTTGGTCCCTCTCGACAGGGAGCAAAGCTTACTTTTCCGAATAAGGGGTGTGAAGAAAAAAATTCACTTCTCATGCCCGTAAAGTTGTTCATTATGCCGGGAAAATGCTGCATAAAATAGCTTTTTATCCTCTCGTGCATGAAGTTATTTCTTATTTTAAGGCTCCTGCAACTAGGTTTTACAGCCACATACCTACATAATATACCTTCATTTAATAGACACGTTTTTTTATGAGATGAGGTTAGTTATATCTTAATTTAATAAAATATTTAGTTATCTAACGTACAAATTTAGGATTAATAAGCATAAATTTATGTTCATAAATAAATACGTCAAAAAGCGAATATTTATTTTGTAACTTGGCATTAACGATCTCTGACTGTAGTCGAATGTTACAACCTGAAAAAAAAATCAAAATAATAATTTTGTAACGGGATTTTACGCGAAACTAATTATTCGACTGGATTTGAAATTGGAAGTATGGTTGAAAGTTAAACAAATTAATGGACATTACACGATTTGTCTACGACTTTGTTTTATGTCCTTGCAATCGAAGTGAAAAGCCATTTTCCGTATGGTTTTATGCTCTTGTTGTACAATCTACTATTAGACATCACTGCCCATGGAGTCCAAGTGACAAATTAATTAATTTGACCTAAGACCTATAAATGTTAAATCGGACAACGATCTCAGATGCCGTTGATTTATGGCGGCTAGCGAACGATGAAACATAATTTAGAGTTCCGTCGACACAAAACTGACTTGTGTCGATTTCATGTAATTTTTCTTAATCCCGTGGCCTGATTGTCTCGCGATAACATTTACTTCTAAACGGCACTGAAAATTAGAACACAGAAAAATCCGAAAATTAAAGCTATGGCCGGGAATCGAACCCGGATCCTCGTCATTCCGTGACGCGTGCTATACCTACACCACCCATATCAGGTGGGTAAGCCTTCGAATTTTTCTATCTGTTACTAGCTGTCACGTGACCTTGTCAGTTTTAAAAGCGACGCCTGGCAAGTCCTTAATCGACGACGCGTTTTTGATCAATATTATATATCTTGATGGCGGTCACAGAGTGGTGGGTAGACCATCAGCCCGTTGGTCAGATGACATCGGTCATTCGGCTGGAAAACTGTGGATGAGACTGGCACGGAACCGGGCAAAGTGGCGTGAAAATGAAGAGGCCTTTACTCAGCAGTGAGTGGATGTGGGCTGATCAGATTAGATAGACATATCCTGCGGGACCCACGCGCAAAACAAAATACCAACCTTTAGTTACGGTGCGATTTTACCAAACTGCCTTGATTTTAATCACTATCCGCAACATCATTTAATATTGCAACACTATTGATAACGTTTGTATCCGAAGATTGTTTTGAGAACGACAAAATTGGCGATAAAATTACACTTTACATAACTATTTAAGCAAATTACAAATTTATCCAATTTGGCAGTTTGGCAAAAATGCCTCATACATACCTACATAAATCATGTATGTTAGGCCTTTAAAACTACGCAACGGATTTTGATGCGATTTTTTTTAATAAATAAAACTTCAAAAGGAAGGCTTATATGTTTAATACATGCATAATATACCGTGCGAAGCCGGGGCGGGTCGCTAGTTGTTTTATAAAATACTGTATGATAATTTTATCATAGGCAAAGTAATTAATAATGCTGATGATCATAATATAAATTCCATACATTTTTTATCGTTCTTTCCTTCTTTGGATTACATTACTTGCTCATTAAAATCATATGTTATGCCGGAAATAAAACTACTCGGGTAATTATGTCCATCGATCTTGGTTAAAGATCAATCGTATATAACATTTTCAATAAGACAATCGCGGCAAACTGAGAATCTCTTTTTTTGTTTTTTAAAGTCGTTAAAAAAGGGTCATTCCACTATCGCGGGTGCAACGTTTGGACGCCTGTTTTAGTTCAGCCTAATTAAACAAAACACTTTTTCAATTAAATTAGTCTTTAAAAGACTACATTTTAGTTTGCTTACTCTATACCAATCAACAAAAATGTTAATATGATATTTTAAAAGCCAGGAGAAAGGTTCAACAAATTTGTTGCACCCGCGATTGCAATTTGAACCCCTCTCCCGAATTTTAAAACATCATATTAACATTTTTGCCAACTAATATAAAGTAAGCATACTAAAATGTAGTCCTTTAAAGACCACACACACACACACAAATCACGTCTTAATCCCTTACGGGGTAGACAGAGCCTAAGGTAACAGGTACCTACAGGCCACATTTAGCAAGATTGTGTGGGCGTAGGTGGAAAATGGAATCAAAATAGTGATGGGTTGCTAGCCTCATCGCCTATAACATGATTCCTATTATAATCGCCCATTCCCTCGATGGCCTTTTACCAACTGCGTGGGTAGAGAAGCAACTGGTACATTCTATGTTTTTCTTTGCTCCCAGACCAGCATGGAAAAGACCAATTTATTTTAAAATGTTTTTTACTCATCCAGGCCGAACTAAAACAGGCGTCCAAACGTTGCACCCGCGATAATGGAATGACCCAAAAAGTAGAAAACTAAATCCCAACTGCGACAAAAAACGACGCTGAAAAAGTACACAAAGTGGGCGCTACATTCGACTTACTGACACATCATAATATATATATAGCATAATATAACCAGCTGACGATCAAGACGCTTCTAACGATGCCCCATTTGTCCTGGGGGGCTGATTTTTGAAAGCACATGAGTGAAAATACCACTAGAAAGTGGTGAAAAATTGTGCTGAATTTTAATTACGAGTAGCTTAGAAGATAGTTACGGCTCTCATTGATCTTGTGACCTAGTCAAAAATTTGATGAAAGCTATAGTTTTGAAGATATAAACAGATTTATACCACTTTCGAGTGATGTGCTTTCAAAAGTCGGGCACCAGTTCTGATAAGTAGTTTAGGAGCTATGAAGGAATAGATGAACATACATACATAGCCAGTCAAAATCATAATCCTCCTTTGGCTTTGCCGTAGTAGGGTAAAAATGGTGCAGAAATGTAAGTATTAGGTACTTCCGCATACATAATTTTGATACTCTAATTTGAAACTAAAAACAGTCTTTCACACCAGGGGCCCGATTTTTGAAAGCACATCACTCGAAAGTGGTATAAATCAGCTTATACCTCCATAACTACAGCTCTAATCAAAGTTTTGAATAGTTCACAAGATTAATGAGGAACCGTGATTGTCTTCTATGCCACTCGTATTTCGAATTCAGCGCAATTTTTCACCACTTTCGAGTGGTATTTTCACACATGTGCTTTCAAAAATCGGGCCCCTGCAATATTGGCTAATCATTATTAGACACGTATGGTAGTGCCACCTATGGAACGATATTGAAACTAAATGATACTGAAAACCAGAAATCGAAAAGTAAAATTCTTGATTCAATCGATAAGGACTAACAATGTTGGTAAGTTTTATCAGATGCGTATGGTAGCGCCACCTATGGAGCGGTCTTGAAACTAATACTATTAGTAAGTTGTTGGTCACAGTTCGAAGCAAACTCTTTGGCTAATGTAGTTATGGGATTGCGTGCGCGCAATTGTTTAGCAGAGCCCCGCTAGATGGCGCTGTTTTGCAAGTTCTAACAGAATTATATTTCCCATGTAAATGACATCAACGTCAGTGATAATTGATAATAAGTCTAAACTTTACAAAATAGTATGTCATCAAGAGAATTCATAGTTATTAAAAAGGGACAGAATTCCCTACTCCTACCATTCTAAGGTACGTTTTTTTAGGGTTTCGTTCTAAAAGGGTAAAAACGGGACCTTATTAGTTTCCACTGACCGTTTTTCTGTATGACTGTCTTTCTGTCTATCTGTCAGGCTGTATGAGCCGTGATAGCTAGATAGTTGAAATTTTCACAGATTTATGTTGCCGTCATAACAAATACTAAAACAGAATATTTTTATGTCTGTGGGTCTATGTAAATAACCAATGTAAAATGACCACATACCATACATTTCAATCTAAATTCTTCTAAATTGAAAATGAACAATATGATGTAATTTTTATTGAATGATTAAATAATCTAATCTAAGTAGGGGAGACCGGGGACAAACGTAACGGCGGGTGGAAAGTAACGAACGCTCTGTAGGTTTATAAAACGGCCCAAGTGCAGCTCCGCCACCGTCACGTGATAGCGGGCGTCGGCCCCCCCGCATGATCTACAGGTTGATGTTCCAACAAGTAATCTGAGAGCTGTCTCTCCAGTACCAGGACCTAGTGGGCTACAAGTGGGATCTTCACAGCCATTATCTTTTTCACCGAATGATATTAGACCTATACCAAAGGCAGGACCGAGGACTGTAACAAAAAATCAGCGCAAAAAACGTAAAAGTGCAATATTGACCGATACACCCGAAAAAAATGCAATTGAAGAGGAATACAAACAGAGAAACCAAGCCAAGAAAACCATTTTACAACCTGTTTCTGGAAAACGCAAGAGAACACCAACATCAACAAAAGGGAAAGGAAAAGGAAAAAGGACAAAGAAAGCAACTAAGGGAAAGGAAAATCGTAATAATAATTCATCTGACGAAGAAGATTGCTATTGCCTTGTTTGTCTAGAACAATTTAGCAATAGTCGTCCAAATGAGCAATGGATACAATGCACCGATTGTAAAAAGTGGTCCCATGTGGCCTGTGTGAATGATAATCTAAATTACGTGTGCCATAATTGTGAGTCTGATTAAAATAGGTACTACCCGTCATGAAAGTTGATCTCATAATGTTAAGATTAAGATTAAGATGTTATACTTATGCAACTGACGAGAAGTCGATAATTTTTTTGATTATTTGTTACAGAAGAAAAAGTTTTTTATTTGTGTTATTCTAGGATATTTTTCTAATAAATAATATGTTGATTTGATATTGTTTTTAAATTTCCTATACACACCAATATCATGTTACTTTCGACCCACACGATGTTACTTTCGACCTGGCGACGGGGTCGAAAGTAACAAAATCATTTTTTTTTTCAAGGCTTTATTTTTGCTAAACTACTGTTATAATGAAAAATATTTTGATGCAGATTTGTAAAGCATGAATGATATTTACATATACGTAAATTTATTTTTTTAAATACATAACACCTAGTGAGGAATCGGTGTGAAAGTACAAAATGTTACGTTTGTCCCCGGTCTCCCCTAATCTAATCTACATTTTGCCCAAGTTAAGAGAGATCTGCTGATACTGGATTTAAATTCACACATCGAATATTGTATGAAACCTTCGGTGCGTGAGTCCGGTCCGACACGCGCTTGGCCGTTTTTATGAGATTTTAGCGAAAGGGTCAAGTTAAGGTGCGACCATACCGGTGCGTAAAAGACGTAGGTGCGTTTACGCAACAAATTGTACGTCACTGCGTATACGCGGCGGTGTAGACGCTCCTTTAAAAATCTGATCAACGACGCAGTTCCTTTAGACAATCACACGACTGATTCATATCTGAGTTTCGGTCATTGCCTCTCAATTCGCAATTATTTGTTGTTACATCGGCAACAGAAACACAACATCTGTGAAAATTTCAACTGTGTAGCTATCACAGTTCCTGAGATACAGCCTAGGTCCCCATTTTTGAAAGCACATCACTCGAAAGTACCACTCGAAAGAGGCATAAATCTTCTTATTTCTCCAAAAGTAGGCACAGCTCTAATCAAATTTTTGACTAGTTCACAAGATAAATGAGAGCCGTATCTTCTAAGCTACTCGTATTTCAAATTCAGCACAATTTTTCACCACTTTCGAGTGGTATTTTCACTCGTGTGCTTTCAAAAATCGGGCCTCTGGTGACAAATAGAGAGACGGACAGCGAATTCTTAGTAATAAGATCCCAAGACGCCATTTTCGTACCCTTCAGTTACGGAACTTTTATAAGCCCCACTTGGCATGTTGCTCAAAACACTGCAACATATTAATAAGCATAAGCTTTCTTTATTAAGAGACAGTAATATTTTGGCTCACACTTCTACCGATAAAAACAAAAGAAGTACAATACTTATCGTTCTCCCAAACTCCGTATCCGCCGAACCAGTGTGGTTTCTGCACTCTGATTGGTCGACCCAAGACCAAGTAGAACATGATCAATATCGATAAAAAATCTTTAGCTGGTGCGCGAATAGCGGACATACACATAACTGGTAGAGATCCCTTATAGGGATAAGTTCGCCTTTGTTCATATATTTAATGTTTTTTTGTGATTTGTCTCTGTTTCTTTATATTTGTACAATAAAGCATTTACTTACTTACTTACTTATATACATAACCAATAATCCTGATTCTAAATACTTAGCTCAGTCAGTGAGTCATGGATGTTTCTATCTATTTAAGTATGTATTTCTCTATATAAGTATGTATGCAAGCCTTACTAGTGCTTACTTTAGGACTAGGTTAATTTGTGTGAATTGTTCCCTAGTAGTTATTAATATTCTTTTTAACTGTATTGGCTTTAGTCCTAGAGAATACAGAAAAAAATATCGTGAAAAAGTAGTCCTACAAATCACTGATGTAATAAATAACGCTGAATTAAGGGACAATTACACAACTACGTTCGTGTAATGTGGTCGCTGAACTTGTCTCGAACTACCAACAAACATCTTAACTTAGTCTAGCCGCCTACTTCGACTGCCTCGTTAGGAAATTACAGCTGTCGCTTATCGAATACGACTGACTGCTGTAGGTATTCCTTACATTGTTGCAGGCCGCTGCAGTCACCGTATGTCAAATGCGGCGATCGATTAAGTGTAATTGCCCCATTAGATAGCTCTATTGCTATAACAGTATAGAGTATTTACCTAGTGTTACTTTGATTTTAAGGAATTTGGGATTAAAATAATCTAGTAATGCTCTTCATAGTTCTTTAATACTATAATATAACACATAAATAGGTACTCTTACTTCTATTTATATACATAGTATTCTTAAGGCAGTGATTTGAAGAGATCTTATCGCTACAGCTTAAATAAAATACCTTTAAAATTAACTGGTACAAAGGCAAGTCATGAAAATTAAAAAAAAAAAAAAAATAGTAATCGTGTTTGTGTCATTTCATGCTTAAAAAAAAATACTGGCATTACTTTGTGACCATGGTACGGTAGAATATAAATACATTTATGTACAAAACCATATATCTATAGAATCTAATAGATGTCACACGTTTTGGTAATTTCACAGTTACATTTTACAAGCCTTTACCACCACAAACCGTGGCCGAAGCCACCGTATCCACCGTATCCACCGTAGCCACCGTAGCCACCATAGCCACCGTAGCCACCGTAGCCACCGTATCCACCATAATAGGGCCACCCGTAGCTGTAGCTAGGCCACCCGTATCCGTATCCCCCGTAGTAAGGTGATCCCCAGTGGCCGTAGCCCCCGTAGTGGCCTCCGTATCCTCCCAAATGTCCCCCCCAGTGTGAGGCAGCGGTTTTAAGGTCTTCTTTTTCTACAGGTTCCGTGGCTAAGTCTTCTTTTTCTGCTGGTTTCTCTGCCGGCGCGGCGAGCGCAAGCGCGATGAACAAAAGTGTGAGGGTGACGACTGCAAGCTGAAAGAAAAACTGGTTTGATATTGATACAGCTTTAACCTATTCTTAGTAGTGTGGGAACTCGACGATGTAGGTACAGTCAAGGAATTTAATGTCTGAACCTCTTCACATAAAATGTCATACTGACATCGCAGTACTTAACAAGGAAAATGGTTACGACGCCCACTATAAAATCCTTCGGCCACTTTGGAAACCAAAGGTTGGACAGTTTCGACAATAGAATTTTTTTTTTCATTCGAAACTATTTTGCCAAAAAGAAAAATAATTCTGTTGTCTAAACTGGTTTTCCTTTGGTTTCCAAAGTGGCCGAAGGGCTACAGAATGGTTCCATGGTGCGTTAAGAAAAAAGTATTAAGCAAAAGTAGACACACAGGAAAAATAAAAGAACCGATCGAAAACTAAAAAAATCTTAAATGCCTAAATTTAAAATAAATGTAAGATATACCTAATAGATAAATACGATAAACTACATAGTAAGGAGTCAAACTTTATTAGCTTATTTGTCTGTTCTTTGTTGGGTACAATACAACGTCAAAGTAGAACCAATAAACTGATTCTAAAAATTACTATATCACTGTTATAAAAGTAACTATTACTCCCACTTAAAATAAGCTAGTTTTTATCTCAAAAAAGAACATACTTAGTTCCTGTTTGACGCAAGCGAAATTACACTGAGGATCACAATAAGCTTTTTTTACATTTTTATTTTTTCATTAATGTTTAAACAGTCAATTGTTTTGGTATTGTTCATTCATCGCTGGTTCCCACGGGGCAAGTAACGATCCCTGACAACTTCATGTTAAGGGCTATTTATATGCTACTTTGCATACAATGTGATATTATACGGTAAAGAGCATTACAGATATGTTTTTAATTTAAGGTTTACTAAGGTAACTGTTATCTGCTGGAGTTATCGAAGAAAACAATTAATTTGTTTTAAGCGCTGTTTTTTGCTAGCCAGAAAGCGAAACGCGATTTAAAAATAAATTTAAATTCTTTTTTTTTTAACTTGTATCAAAATTATGCTAACTTATAGTTTTTTTTTTTAAGTTTTCTTTTAAAGTTAAACATTTGAATCATACGGAAAAGAATGAGTTTTTTTTTAATTTGTAAAATCTTTTTAATATTACGGTCACAAACCAAGATTTAAAAATCCGTCAATGACTTAAAATTACTTAATTGAAGTCTTTTTTTTTGGAAGCTAATTCACTAATTATACAAAATTCCTTGACCAACAAAAAACATTAATTAACAATCCCTAAAACTAAAACTAAACTTAGCTAATCAAAAATCCACTTACTTTAGCCATGGTGTCCTATGCACTTGTCTGTTTGTCTTAGTGTCACTGAAGAGTGTGGTTCCAAGTGCGCTGGCGCACAGTTATATATCGTGCTGCGTCCTAGAGGCGACGGTTGGCTGGGCGTGCCATTGACCTCTATAGAATATGGGTGGAATATTCGCAGGAAACAGGAGACCGACCGTGGCCCAGTGGTCTCGGGGGAGGATGCAACGCGCAAGTTTGGGTGTTCGAAACCTAGTAACTGTGATCTTTTCTACAGTTATTTGGAACCGCTCTTCTGTATCTGAACATTTGACGGTGATGATGATGTCTTTGAAGTTGGAACTAAAGCTAAAGGAAAGAGCAGTTTGTTAATCGCTTAGACCTTAGACAAAGAAGTGTCAACAAATACTTAACATACATACATAAATCACGTCTATATCCCTTATGGGGTGGACAGAGCCTAAGGTAACAAGACCTAATAAAGGCCACGTTTAGCATGATTGTGGGCGTATAGGTGTTAAGGGGAATCAAAATAGTAATGGGTTGCCAGCCGCATCGCCTGTAACGTGATTCCTAAGATTTTTGCTCACTCGATTTTCCCTCGATGGGCTTTTACCATGCGCGGGAAGAGAAGCAACTGGTACATTCTATGTTTTTTCTTTACTCCCAGACCAGCATGGAAGAACCAGCATGGAATACTTAATCTACAAAAAAAAATTGATCCCTGATTACGATTCACTGTATTACGCCGTCTTTTCCAAGGGTAAACAAATCTTCCATGCTGGTAAAACATACAATGTATCAGCTGCTTTTGTTCCCGTGCAGATAGTTAGAGCCCATCCAGGATTTCCCATGCCCACAATCATGGTGAGCAGGCAGTAGTGCAGGATAATGGTTATTGTCCTGAATAGCAGTACCACTCGCGCTCCGTAGACTTCCTCCAACCACATTTATGGATAAAGGCTCAGGAGCGACCACAACCATTCTGAACTCAATAGTCAGTCCTTTCAGGGTTAAGAGAAGAGACAAATCGCGTGAACAGACATAGCAATTTTTCTCTCACAATTGTACCTATTTCGTTTCATTCCGATCTATATTCATAGTTATTCCGTCAACGTACACGCATGTCTATCATTGCAGGATCCCGACAGGATTCTTGGGCTGCTTCCAGGACGGATCTGCTCTTACAATAGCTAGAAGTTTAATTTAAAAAGTAAGTGCAATCTCGCCGTCTTCAATTTAAGGGTGTTTAGTGGACAAGCCTTCTCCATAGATCCCGTCTTCACTTACAAAATAATCTAGAGACGCGAAGACAGTTTGTATCATGCAGGGGAAACTGGTCGTCTTCAAATTAAGGGTGAATGGCCATTTAATAGACCTTTTTTATAGTTTTACTAGCTGTTGCCCGCGGCTTCGCTCCCGTTTTTTTTTCTTATAAATTTCAATATGAAAAATAGATAGTAGCCGATTCTCAGACCTACTGAATACGCATATAAAATTTGGTAAGAATCGGTAAAGCCGTTTCGGAGGAGTACGGTAACTAACATTGTGACATGGAAATTTTATATATTAGAAGATTTTTGATTTTGTCTTGTCTTTGATTGCTGTTGTTGTGTCATTCATCGCGTATGATCGCTAAAGCCTTTGTAAAAACTAAATTTTATTTTATTGCTACAAAATACCGTGTTTCCATCACCACCACGCATCTTAAAGTCCTACAGTCCACCGCTCCATAACAGCAAGCATGCTCCACCCCAGATCATATCTTCGCTTAATTATCATCAGGGTCCCGATTTTTGAAAGCACGTCACTCGAAAGTGGTATAAATCAGCTTTTATCTCCAGAATTACAGCTGATTGTAAGAAGGCATCTTCTTCTTTTTTTATTAATATGGCCACATGATTGATGATTTAGCCAATGTCAAATGATATCCCTCCGAATCTGCCAGGAATCATTAACCGATGCCCAGGGTGCACCGGATCAAGCACAGCTCTTCCCCTCGAACGGATCCAAAAACGTACCGTAGCTCTTGACCACACGCGGTAACCCGACTCGCACCCCAAAAAAAGGCATCTTATAAAAAAACTTCCAAGATAGCCTGAATATTTGCTAAATCACCCAGAGTTATCAAGTTATAGTGATGTAACGAATGTCATTTTTTAAACATTCGTGAATGCGAATGCGAATGCAAATGTCTGCTACAGACATTCGCGGATGCGAATGCGAATGTAAAAGTGTTCAAATTTGGCGCCAATTGTCTATGGCATTGGCAGTTGATAATTTAATAAATGAAATGGTTGCGTTGGAAGACTTGCCATTTAGTTTCGTGGAAAGTGTTGGATAAAAATAATTGGAGTAAAATAATGAATAAATAATACCAAATGATAAAGTGAAGACTGTTAATGTGCTTATGAGGTTAAGTTACTTTTTCTTGCATTAAAAACATAAGAAATGAACGGGTTTTTGATTTTATTAACCTACCATTATCTTCAAATTGTTTTTTTTTCTGATATTCATATTCGTCAAACATTCGCAGAAATTTTGCGGATGCGAATGCAAATACGAATATCCAAGAATATGCGAATATCCGCGAATACGAATGCGAATATTCGTTACATCACTACTAAGTTACCCTTTTTCAAGTACCTAGGTACTAGTCACACGTAAGATCTTAATCTTTGCGAAAACAAACAAAGCGATGTAAAAACAGCGTAATAAATCGTTAGCAATCAAATGACAATGTTAAAATTACGGTAATTTGATTATCTGGTAATTTGCCGGTTGATAGGCCATCATCCTTTGCTATACACGCAAATACTGTCGATCGAAGTGAACGAGACATCACGATACAAAGGTAAATTTTACCTTATACAACCTGATGAATTTAAATTCAAGCCTATAAATCATGTTATTTATAGACGACTAGCCTGTTGCCAGCAACTTCGTCTGCATAGAATTCGTTTATCGCTATCCCGCAGGAATTACACAATTTTCCGGGATAAAAAGTAGCCTGTGTGTTAATCCAGACAATAATCTATCTATGTTCCAAATTTCATCCAGATCTGTCCAGCCGTTCTGGCGTGAAAGAGTAACAAACATCCATCCATACTTACAAACTTTCGCGTTTATAATATTAGTAGGATGCTAGCAAACCATCATTATTTTGATTCCCTTTTCCACCTATACGTCCACATTCATGGTAAACGTGGCCTTTTTAGGTCTTGTAACCTTAGGCCAGTGTTTTTCAAACTATGGGTCGCGAAACTACATCTTTAAAATATAGTTGCTAACTATGCAAATGTCAAAACGTATAGTATTGATTGACTACTTATAATGTAAACAAAATACCTACATAACTACTTACCTTCAGGTGCACCGCATGCCCGTTTGTCGGTTTTAATATAATAAAAAAAAAAAAAAAAAAAAAAAAAAAAACGGAGGGGGTGTCACGAAATATTTTTTTCACAAGGGGGGTCTTATCACGAATAAGTTTGAAAACACTGCCTTAGGCTATGTCTACCCCTTAAAGGTAAAAGACCATTTCATAATACTTATGACAAGTAGGTACTTACATAAGTATGTTTTCTAAAAAATAAGCTGATTCCTAGTTTTCCCAAATCAGAAATTTAAATTTAGTTTCCAATGTCACATAATGCGTGTTCATAAATTACTGTAGGATAATTAGTGTGAAGTAGGGACGAGGATTAGCACGAAATTGGCGTTGCGACATGCGCGGGCGCGGGCACAGTGGCAGGCGGAGCGGGCAACGTGCTCATGATTACCAACATACATCCCTTTCGGGGTGGTCAGAGCCTAGGGCAACAAGACAAGGTCACGTATAGCATGATTGTCGGTGTATAAGTGGAAAGGGGAATCAAAAATGGGTTGCAATGATTCCTAAGTTTTTCGACCATTCCCACGGGCTTTTATTATCTGTGTACGTATGTATCTGGTATGTGTATGTATCTGGGTACGTTCTATATGTTTTCTTTGCTCTCAGACCAGCGGGCCAGCAAATTGTATACAAACGCTTTGTGTGATATTTTAGAGATTTGACAACATACGGGTAAAAAACCCGTCTATATTTGATATTCTGACAACATACGAGTAAAAAATCCGTCTGGTTAACCTGTGAAATGATCTGATTAACACTATTTTTTTTAATTTATCACTTTGTTTTAACAATTCCTAAATTTTTGTGGATAACATAAAAGTTCTGATGAAACGTTCCTTTTACTTGATATACTTTAACAACTTTTTGCTGGAAATAAAAACGTTTCGAGAAGATTTAAATAGTTTCCAATATGTCAGTGATGACGGGCTGACGATAATATTCTTTGAAAACTAAAAGCATTTCATCATGTAATTAAAGGCAATGCCGATTTACCTCTCAAGAATACGATTCACTAAATTATTTATACCTGCTAAATTAAGCAGACGAATGACTTTCGTTCGCCCACAGCTGCAACATCACACGATTATTTCGTCTGATATCTCAGCAACTGTTGTTCCCCGCTCCCGCTCCCGCCACCGCTTGCATCCATGCGCCGCTCGGTGCGGAAACAATACGCAGCCGTCCTTGCCGCTTCCTTCCGTCCGTTGGGCCTAATTCAGCCCAAGACGACCGCCAGTAACACAATTGACGTAATTTTGATAAGGTATATAAAATACCATTGACAACTTAGAGTTTGTTGTTTAGGGTCTTCGTAGAGGACGTAACCAACGGAGCGGTTACGGGGTCAATTTTAAAGCTTAGTAAGTAGCGATTTGTCACCAATGCTGTACTGACACTCGTTATTTTTCACAATTAGCCTTTCCTTTTCTCCCACAATGTTTTGATACCATTCTAGTTATTAGAATTGCAATTCCATTCTTCCGTGCTGGTCTGGGAGTAAAGCAAAAACATAGAATTGCCCAGTTGCTTCTCTTCCCGCGCAGATGGTAAAAGCCCATCGAGGGAATGGGCGAAGTCTTAGGAATCATGTTATAAGCGATGCGGCTAGCAACCCATCACAATTTTGATTTCCCTTTCCAGCTATACGCCCTTAATCATGCTAAACGTGGCCTTAAGGTTTTCTTACCTTAGGCTCTGTCTAAACCGTAAGGGATAAACACGTGATATAGGTATGTATGTATGTAGAATTGCAATTATAAAACATGTTATTAAATTAAGCTCATCAAGAGAATCCTAATACTCGTAGGCGATACGGCTACCAACCCATCACTATTTTGATTCCCCTTTCCACCTAAACGCCCACAATCTTGCTAAACATGGCTTTTAGGTCTTGTCTTGGGCTCTGTCTACTCCGTGAGGGATATAGACGTGATTTATGTATGTGTTTGTAAAATAATATCTACTTTTGATTCTTCTGAAGTCTGAATAGATAAAAACTTGTTTGTCCAAATTACAAGCAATTATAACGTGTGAATGAAGTATGCGTGTAACATTTCAAACAGGATCAAGCTTCATACATTTTGTTTATCGCCGTCATTAGCATGTTGTGACAAGATTTACCATCTCTTTCATGCAAATTAACAATAGGACGCGTCCAGCATGTTAAACAAGCGGATTTTCCAACACTATTTAGTATTGTCACATTGAAAGTGTTTTTATTACACAAGTTACAGAGTTTATTTTATGAATATATATATACAAACACTAATCCTAAAAACCTACATAGCTATGCTAATAACTATAAAAAAACTATATTTACAAATAAGAAAAGTTACAGAAAGAAAACCCCGTCTAATCCTAATGGCTGTGGCACGGTCCCCATGTCGCTGGCGGCATTACCCCTTTGGACCGCAAGTGCGATCCGCTGGGATAAATACACGCCAGCTCTTGGGTCCCCTGAGGCGTCGATCAACCGGGACGACAGGGCTTTTACAATAACTTTCATGTTTTTATTTGTGTTTTTGTTTTAGTTTAGAATATCATATCGACACCTCCGACGCAAAAGGTCGTAACCCGTGTTTTATGCAAAATGAGATTTTTCAATCGTCATAAAGCCATTAATCCAAGCTATAACTTCTAAAACTGAAGTTTAAATATTTTTGATAATTATGGAGTTTTGTGATTGCTAATAGTCGTATCATTTGAACTTTTCCACGCAAATCGTCGCATCACAACATTCGACGATTTGCGCCACTCCATTAGTGTTCATTACACCCCACGCAAATAGTCTTAACTTCTAAGTTACGACTTTATGCGTAAACAATAATAGTTAGGTACGACTTTTTGTTGCAGTTTTTTTACAATCATGGGTCGTAACTCGCACTTACGACTATATGCGTTGCTTTAGTGAGATGGTATATCCTTTTATATATGGTCGTATTTATAACATACGACTTTATGCAATGGACGTGATCAATCGCAAAAGGTTGTAACTTTCTTATACGACGTTTTGAAAACGAGCACAAAGTCGTAACTTCAGGTTTTTTGCCATAATTTTGAAATTATGATATTTATTTTAATAAACAGATTTGCTTCGTGTTAATTAAACCGCCGCGGACAGATTTAACTACTGCTTTAAACTTTGGACATATTTCAACTTGAAAAATACATGAAAAATTCTTATAATCGCTCTCCTGAAAAGTCGTCGATTTAGCGATACGACCTTATGCGTAGGAGGTGTCGATATACTCCTCGGGGCGAGTCATGATCCCTATGACAGTTCCGCTGACATTTCTAATAGCGATGCACCAGTACTTACCATGCTGGTCTGGGAGTAAAGAAGACTCATAGAATTTATTATACCAGTTGCTTCTCTTCCCGCGCAGGTAAAAGCCCATCGAGGAAGCGAAAGTCTTAGGAATCATGTTATAGGCGATGCGGCTAGCGACCCATCACTATTTTGATTCCCCTTTCCACCTTCACGCCCACAATCGTGCTAAACGTGGCCTTAAGATCGTTACCTTAGGTTCAGGTTCATATATGTCTACACCGTAATTGATAGAGACGTGATTTATGTTTGGAACTATGTATTTTATTTGTCACTCACGCGTGTTTTCTGTATGAAATTTTTTCAAATAAATAAACTTTACTGTGACCCGGAAAGTATATGTTTAGGCACTCTTTTACGTTTGGATTTCAGATCTGGATGAAAATTGTTTGGTACACATAGGCCACTTTTTATTCCAGTTGCATTATTCCCGAGGGATAGCTATAACGAATTATATGCAGACGAAGTCGCGGGCAAGAGCTAGTATAGGATGATAGAAGTACATTATTCCTGTTATTACTTGCAGCATGCTCAGTGTTAGTTGCACAAAGTTGCACAATAACAGTCAACATTAACCGACAATTTTGACATCTAATTTATAGGTATTCTGTCAAATATACATCAAAATCAAGGCGCCAAAACTTTTAGTATCATTTACCCGTACCCATTATGATATCCTACTAATATTATAAACTCGAAAGTTTGTAAGCATGGATGGATGTTTGTTACTCTTTCACGCCAGAACGGCTGGACAGTTATAGTCTGGAATAACACATAGGCTACTTTTTATCCCAGAAAATTGCGTACCTAATTCCTACGGTATAGCGATAAACGAATTCAATGCAGACGTTGCGGGCAACAGCTAGTGTGACACATTTCAATTCCTTTTCCAGTTATCGAACAATCTTACATAAAAAATAAACTCTATAGCTTTACTAAGTAAGTATAGATAGATTACATATTAACGGTAAGATATATCGCCATTCACACTCGATGTGACGTGCTCGGTGGTATTAGCATTCCAGCAGTCCTCGTGTCGTATAATATCGCAGTGTTGACTATCACAATGGTCAAAATACCGGGATGCCATGCCGCCTGAATTCTAAATTAGCGGCGAATTAGTTGGTATAAAGGTATCGATGCTAGTTTTTAAAATAGCCAAGTGAGAAACGGACTTGTACACCAAAAGTTTGTACTGAAAAGTTTAATGGTTTTTTTATCTGTAGCAATGGTGAACCTCCATGGCGCATGTTGGCATGCAACTGGCCACTCAGAAAAATAAAAAAAAATTGTGGACTATCGATTCGTTTTTGTTTTGATTCGAAAGCGGATTTTGTACTGATTTGTGGTGTTCAATAAAGAGTATTTGTATTGTATTGTATTGTATGCCCGCAATCATGTCAAACCTGGCCTTTAGGTCTTGTTACCTTGCTCTGTCTACTCCGTAAGGCATAAAGGCGTGACTAATATGAGCATGTACCTATGTATACGTGAGTAAAATGATGTAACTACCACGTGTAGTTGGGTTCAATGGAGGCCTATATTTGTTCCACTATTGGTTACGATTCTGCCTCCACTACTCGCGACCTACGGGGAGGCGAACGAAATAAATATAATAATACATTGCTTGTGTTGCTAGTTAACAGCTATTGGGTGACTGCTTGGACCACGCAATGTACTCTGCGTAATTTATTAGATCGCTGCGCCGCCGTAACGTGTAATAGCCGAGTGGTAGATCAAGTGATTGGCGATTGTTTTGCGATAAAAAGTAACGGTTCATTTATATATCATAGACAGTGAAAGAAACTGAATTGCGTAGATACCACTGTGGAACCTTCTCACTGCAAATATCATAGTGACTTACCATACGCCTGCCAAAGAAATTATTCCGAAATTATATGAGAAAAGGTTCCACAGAGGTACGTGATTCACAACTGATTTTACATACATAAAAATTTTATACTTCTTTCTTTAATATGGCCACATCGATTGATGACATGATTTCGCCAATGTCAAAGCTATAAATACAGTATTCAAAAATCTTGTGACAAAAATGTCGGCAACGTTGTAAGGTAGAACACGGTCAAAAGATCCCCTCCCCCTGGCGGGCTCTTAGCCAACGAACGGATAATGATATTCGTCGGAGACCGCCAGGAAATCATTAACCGATGCCCAGGGTGCACCGGACCAAGCACTGCTCTTCCTCTCGGACGGATCCAAAAATGGACCGCAGTTCTTGATCACACGCGGAGATAACCCGCCTCGCACCCCAATTTTATACTTAGATCAAATAAAAAATGGAATTGTCAAAGGAAAGCTATGTAATTGGGAAAATGTACGAGTATGTAATGTTTGCTTCTGATCAAATCGTTTTCCGTCATATCGTCTTCTTAAATATGTAATTATAATAATGATTATTTATTTGTCCATTTATTATTCGTTATTACATTCTAATATATATCCAACACCGGAGATGACGACGCAGCGGAGCCACAACGTTTCGTCGCCTAAATAATATTTATTATATTTTTTGAATTTTATAGCGCATTGGTTTCGACTGTAATGCTGTAATTTTTTATTGAATAAATAAATAAAATAAAATAAATATATTTTGAACAAGTATCTTAAGTATTATACAATAATGTTGTTTGTATTGTTTTATTTTATTTACTTAGCTATGTCTTATATTTATTTTAGTATTGTTGTTTTTATTACGAGTATCCCTGCGTTTCTCCTGTCTATTTGTTTCCGCCAACTACTTAAACTGTCTCCGACTTATTTCTTTCTTTTATTGATTGTCTGGTAGAGATCGCTATTAAGCGATAAGACCGCCTATTTTCTACCTTGTTTTTTGTTTCTGAATTGTTTTGTACGGATTTGTGGTGTTCAATAAAGAGTATTTGTATTGTAATGTATATTTATATATCACTTATATTTATCTTTAGTTTATTTATTGTTTTTTTAGTAGTGATCGCTAATGTTGTTTTGGTTGTTATGTATAAGATTAGTTTTTGTAAGATTATTTTGGTTTGGGTTTTGGATGGGTGTTTTAAACTGGCCCCAATTCGCAGTTCGCAAAACTTCGTCTTGACTTTAATTGGTCTGAGGGAAATGTTAAGTGTTTAACCAAAGGCCCTTGTCAAGATTTTTAACAGCATATTTTCTGGATCTTAGGAACAGACTGACCCGTGCGTAATTAGAAAACAAATGAATCACTAATCAAACACTGCCGAAGACTGCGGCGAATCGTCAATGGAAAGGTCGTCGCCGGCGATTGGTTCCATGGCAGCCTTGGAAATGTTAAGAATGACTGAGGTTCAGTAAACACTCGCCCATTTGGAACCTTGTCGCACTGAGATAATTCGTAGCAATTTTGTTCGTTGGCGAATATCTTAGGAATCATTGTTATAAGCAATGTGGCTAGCAACCCAACACTATTTTGATTCCCCTTTCCGCCTGTACGCCCGCAAACATGCTCAGCGCGGCCTTTAGGCCTTGTTACCTTAGGCTCTGTCTACCCCGTAAGAGATAAAGACGTGACTTACGTATGTACACATGTAATTTTATTCATGCAGTAGCATTGTACATAAAACATAAGAAAAAGATGAATACAGGACAACACACATGCACAAAGGCGAACTTATCCCTAAAAGGGATCTCTTTCAGTTTACCTCATACTTTACCTTAGTTAATTATCGACATTATTTCAACCATTTACTAAAAAAACTATCTACCTCGTAATGGATAAAGACGTGATTTATGTACGGTATATGTACTAAACAACCTTGACCAATTTACTGTTTAATTTACACTTTAATGTTTTTAATATCTTTTTAATGTTTTTTGTGATTTGTGTCTATTTCTTTACTTTTATACAATAAAGCAATTTACCTACTTACTTACTTTAAACCTTCCCTATGAATCTATCTATCTTATAATAAAAACCGCATGAAAATCCGTTTAGTAGTTTTTGAGTTTATCGCGAACAAACAAACAAGCAGACGCAAGAACTTTCTGTAGCATTCTGGATTAATTTCGAGACTCATATTATAACATAGGTACACACAATGTACACGTATTGATTACATACATATATATCACGTCTATATCCCTTACGGGGTAGACAGAGCCTATGGTAACAAGATGTAAAAGCCACAGTTAGCATAGTTGATGGGTTGCTAGCTAATATTTTCGCCCAATCCCCTCGATGGGCTTTTACCATCTGCGCGGGTAGAGAAGCAACTGGTACATTCTTTGTTATTTCTTTGCTCCCAGACCAGTATGGAAGTATATTGACGTATTGATTCTGTCACTAAAGTGTATATCCGATATTACATTACTATAGTGCAATGACCCACTTATTCGCATCAAAAATAAGTACATAGAGCGACTAATGAATAGGTATACCATGCTGTAGGTATAGTTGCTAATTCCATAGGCCGCGGGAAGCTATGCGTGACAGGCCTGTAATAGGTAGTTATGTCACGTGAACGTAGATAATACTGATAGTGATAAGTGACAAAAAGCCGTGTAATTAAAATTGTGGGACAGATGGCCTTAATTTCCTGAAGCTACGGCTTCCGATTTCGTCATCAGATCAAGTTATTTTAATGCTAAAGCAGTAGATAAGCCGGCAAGATAAGAAGCCAAAAAACAAAATCAAAATGTATCTTGTAATTGGCTGCAAGACTCTTTTGCATGTTTTTTCCGCTTGTGCCTCATACATAACTACCTATTTTACATAACCAGGGCATTCTAACTTAAAGTAAAGACTATTTCTAAATTAGAACAAACATTTTCGCAGCTTAGGGGTGGCCCCGGGCCACCCCCGCCACACCTAAACCCAAATTGATCCAAATTAATCATCCTACATTGGTTTTACCAGTGCTGGTTATGTAACTTGGTGATGTACGAGGAACAAGCTGTAATTTCATTGAAACTACCAGCTTGCAATGCTTGCTTTTGATTATAATTGAAAATATTTGAAGATCCAACGATGCCAAGAGACATTAGGACACATCATAGGATAGTAGGACCTAGCGCAAGGTCCGCTTTACTCGCTAATCCTGCCGCCAAGCAGCAGTGCTTACACTGATGTGTTCCGGCGTGGAGAGTAAGACAGCCGGTGAAATTACTGGCACAAAAGGTCTTCTACCCTAGCCCTTTAGGCTGGCAACGCATCTGCAATCCGTTAGTGCTGCGGTGTCCATGGGTGGTGGTGCTCGCTTACCATCCGGTGACCCACTTGCTCGTCGTTCCTCGATGCGCGACATGTTTCGGAATAGTTCGTAGTCCTTCCTCTCCGCTGTCAGTTGTCTCGGTAGCCGCGCAGAGTTCTGGCGCGCTGTGTTCGTTTCGGTGCCGGGGGCGAGCGCTCCATGAGGAAGGACTACTAGACTACAAGCCCATGGAAAAAAAAACATGTGAAATGAACCAGAGTGAATGAAGCTTAGAAGGCTGTTACTATTTCATAAAATAGCTCTGAGCGCTATGCCGTCATTTCTGAGCAGAACATTTATGGACTTTCTCAGGTACAAGTGAGGAATTAAGACTAATTATTAATTTACGGCGATTTTATAGCATAGATGATTAAAAATAAATGTCGAAAAACCTAGTGCCGCTTTAAAGTGGTGGAGCCGGAAGGTTAGTGCAAGTTTTTTTTTTTTCAATGAATGAAAAAATCTGTACCGCTCAGAAATGACGGCATAGCGCTCAGAGTTATTTTATGATATAGTAACAGCCTTCTAAGCTTCATTCACGCTAGTTCATTTCACTTTTTTTCATGGGCTTGTAGTCTATACGAACTAATTCGAAAGACGTTATCCGTTTGCGTATTTATGATTGAGTCTCACGGTAGTTAAATAAAATAACTAAATAAATATCTTGGGACAAATTACACCAATTGACCCAGCCCCAAACTAAGCAAAGCTTGTGCTATGGGTACCAGGCAACGGATAAACATACTTATATAATGTAGATAAATACATACTTAAATACAAACAAATGACTCGGGCACAAACATTCGTATTCATCATACAACTGTCTGCCCCTACCGGGATTCGAACCCAGGACCTCTAGCTTCATAGTCAGGGTCACTAACCGCTATCCGGTCGTCACGTCCGGTTTCACGTTGAAAGATTTCCTCCAAGACAAAATAGCTCGGTATTACGATATTTATTTGACTTCTAACCGTAATGTCATACGAATAACTATTCTCTATGGCCATTGTACGGACCAATACCTTACACAACTACACAAAAAGTCCTGTACAAATTAGTGAGCGTTGTCACTGGCAGCGGTTTATTGTCTCTAGTTCCCACGGACTATTGTCGCGAAATTGCTCGCATGAAGGACTGTGGTGTCGGGCCGGGACCAAGGTCTTACCCCCTTATTCATAAGCGCTCTGTAGGCTTCTCGTCAGACATTGAATAAAAAAAAGGTAGACGCGATGTTGCGCTTCAAATCTGTCCACGCAAACATGGGGCCTTACCATGACGTCTTAAATATTTTATTGAATCAGGCGTTACTTTGCGGAGGTCCATTTCAATGAACAAAAAATTTTTACCTTGCTTATTATACCTCGCTTATTATACTTGGAACTCACACGTTAAATTAATTTTGTTATTTTTAAACTCACTTGCTCGTACCTAATAATAATACACCTCTTATCCATTCAAAGATCGACTGGAAGAGATCTCTTAAAGGGATAAGTCCGCCTTATTGCACGTATCTCAGTGTTTGTCAATTGTGTTTGTTTTATGTTTATTTTTCACAATAACGAGTTTACATACATAAAAATAAAAATACCCACACAGTCGCGCTTGGCCGGCTCTTTGAAAGTAATGTGCATTTTGGGAACTGTTTAAAAGTTTCTAGCATTACCGGACATCAACGCCATCTCTGGCCTGATGGCGTAAAGCTTGTTGTTGTTAGTTATCTCCCTCTTCTACGTTGGCAATCGCTAAGCAAAACGTTGGCTTTGCTTCGTTCTAGTTTCAACGGATAAGGGTAGATGGCGTTGAAAGTTAATAATAAAAGTT
Organism: Pandemis corylana; assembly: GCA_949127965.1. Taxonomy (NCBI): domain Eukaryota; kingdom Metazoa; phylum Arthropoda; class Insecta; order Lepidoptera; family Tortricidae; genus Pandemis; species Pandemis corylana. The sequence goes on along the minus strand of OX421854.1, from coordinate 1,032,712 downwards.
TCAGAAAACTTGTCCAATGTGAAACAGTTGATAAATGAGTAAAGAAAGAAGAAGGCATATGCGTTTAGGGGGAGAGTTTATTAGTTTGTTATGCTAAAAGGCAGAGAACCGTTTAAATTTCGAACTTTGGGGCCCTTTTTTTTAAAGCAATTTATATGAAGATGCCACTCGAAGTTAGTGAAAAATACTTACAACTAGATTAAAAACACACAGCTTTAATAAATGTAATAAGATAGTTAAAATTTTTATTTTTCAGATTTTCATTTTTTAACGTCCTTTCAAGAATAACCTTTTCACCTCACTTGCTCGAAAAGGCTGTCTTTCTCCTTCAAAATCTGCGTGGAAAAGTGCTTTTTCCCCGCTTGCGTGGAAAAGGTTTTTGAAATTCGAACGTGACGATGACCACCATTGCCCACCCTACTCACATACTCAGAAATTAGAACTTTGAACTTCGTATGTTGCCATCTCGCTTATACGAATAGTACTTAATTAGGTGAATGAGAAGGACGGAATATAATACGAACTTCAAATGTCGAACTTATTATCAGACCCCTAACTTTTTCATCCGATAAAAAAAAACATAATGTCACGTTCAGAAACGCGATCCGGTATCCATTATTAACTTATTTTAAAATCCGTTACTTCCTAAGTTGTTTTCAAGATTTGCTAACTTTCGTTGCTAAAAGAAAAAACGATATTGGTTTTTATTAATTATTTTAATTTGTGGTTAACCACAAAAATAGCAACCAAGCAGGAAAAAACAGATATTATGATGCAAATTCAGAACGCGCCCCATTTTTTTTAAATCAGTCTAGTTAGTGCGATTTTTTAACTTTCTTTTTAAAAATATATGTATGATTAGAAAAAAAAAATTAAAGTTTTTAGAGATTGCTCGTCGGGAAACCGAAAAGTTGTCAAAAATTGTTGTTTGGTTTATGATAAAACAGTATAATACATAAGAAATTAATGTGATAGAACAATCAGAAAAAATAGTTTTACTTATTAGATTATTAGACTAGGCTGTATGGGCTTAGATCCTTTTACCTTTCTTATTTAGAAGAAAAATAATAAAAAAACTGATTTACTATTAGACTGTTTTTCTTTCATCCACCATTTTTCTCGCTGTAGTGAGGTGAAAAATTGTGTGTTTCGCTCGGCAGCAAAGTTGTTTAGTATCTCGTGCCTTGAAACCCTCGCGACGCTCAGGATTCTTCTTTTGAACCACTCGCTTCGCTCGTGGTTCAATCATAGAATCCTTCGCTTGCTCGGGTTTCAATTCAGGCACTCGCGCCAAACAAACACTTTGCAGCCTTGCATAACAAATAACTATTTCACTTCTCATGCTCTAAAAGTAGGTCAATATAGCCTTACGAGGCGGGGCTAAAGTAAGTCCCTAGGGAGTAAAAGTAATATTTTTTTTAATTTACTTTGAGTGACTTAGATAAACTCAAACAGCCAGTACTTGCTTAGTTTTTGGCATAAAGTAAATTTTCAATAAGTGAAGGAATTTCATTACCACTCTTTAAACCACATTTAAAAATTATCACACGAAACGATGATAAAAATAATTTAACTATCACAATAAATAAACTTACAGTTTCACACAGATCGGTGTAATGCGGAAACAAAATAAAAAAGTATGCTTGTGTGTGGACCATTTTCATGACGGAAATGTTACGTTCTTAGTCTGCGTGGACTTAGTTCTATGCTTTTTCCGCATAGAAGGTGGCGCCATTCTATTTTTCTCAGTTTGTGTATGGACCATTTCGCCGATGCGATTTTGTTATATCTGTGTCTGGTTGGAAAAAAAATACCGCGAAAACTTTGGAATTTGTGTAGAGCGTAAATCGTAAACGATTAAAATAAATTGATTATTCTCACAATGTCGTCAAGTGATAGTGAAAATTATGATGTCGAGCAAAGAGCAAAAGACATAATTGATAATCTCTTGCCGCCGAAATCTTGAAAGATTTATTTAAAAACCTATGAAAGTTTTATGGACTGGAGGAATAAACGCAAATTTGATTGCATTGCTAAAACGATTGTCTAGTGGATATAAAAGAAAAAAGTCGAAAGTTTTTACGTCTGAGGACGTAGAAACGTTTTTAAATAACGCTCCTCATGAAAATATTTAGCAACCAAGGTATGTTTATGTACAATTTTAACACTTTTATTATTCAATTAAAGGCAACAAGTACGTTATGTATATTTTTAACAAAAACTTATTTACAGGTCGCCTTGATTTTCGGCATAAGTGGCGCATGCAGAGGGATGGAACTGGTGAACATTACTCTGGCACATGTCGAAAACGACACTAAATTACAGGCTGTAAATTTGCCTAATACGAAGACTAATAAACAGCGAAAATTCGTAATATCTGGAGAGTACTTGAAAATAGTTAAAGCTTAAAAGACATGGTGGTTGGAGGTCGGACCAAGTAGCTGAAGGGTACATTGAATAGTCCATACAAAATAAGTACAACATCACCCAGCAAATTACATCAGGCATTAACATAACTTCACAAAATGAGCCACGTCCGTCTATATCGCGTGATATGTCACATGAATTCCAGCAGTCGAATAATCGAAATGAGATCTGTGACGAAAAGTCTGAAATTTTGCCGACATCTCCGACTTTTAACACAACAGCTGACATCAGACTTCTCACAAAATTCCCAAATACAAGCTACGAGTACGCGTGTCAATATTCCCGGACCGACCATAATTTACAATATTAAAAATAATTCAAATTGTACATTTTACTTTTTATTTTTTGATTAAATCTTTTTGTACTAAATTGACTATTTTTTTCTCGCAATTGAAGTGAAAAATAGAGTTTTCACCTCGAGACTAAAAGCCAATATAAACCCTCGGATAAATAGACACCCTCGCTGTCGCTCGGGTGGCTAACCACCTCGGGTATATATTGGCTTAGTTTAGTCCCTCGATAAAAAATAATATACTATTGTATCCTTCTGCTAGTCCAACTCGCACTGGGGCCCGATTTTTGAAAGCACATGTGTGAAAATACCACTCGATAGTGGTATAAATCTGTTTATATCTTCAAAACTACAGCTCTAATCGAATTTTTGACTAGTTCACAAGATTAATGAGAGCCGTAAGAATCACAATCACAGCTCTCATTAATCTTCTGAACTAATCAAAACTTTGATTAGATAGTTTTGGAGATATAAGCTGATTTATGCCAGTTTCAAGTGATGTGCTTTCAAAAATCGCCCCACAGGCGCCCTGGGCTGTTTCCTGGTTTAGTTATCCATTCCACCTTCCATAGTACCACTCATCGAGAATGGCCCCCGGGTCTCCTTGCGGCTTAGTAGCGTTCATGGCCCTTCGTTTGAGCAAATGTCCACCAAGAGGATCGTCTGAAATGAAGAGAACATATTTGTCAATAATTTCATTTTTGATGCAACTTCCCGCGCAGATGGTAAAAGTCCACCGAGGAAATGGGCAAAAATCTTAGGAATCGTAGGAGTCATGAATATACCATAGATGATGCGGCTAGCGACCCATCACTATTTTGATTACCCTACAATCATGCTAAACTTGGTCTTTACGTCTTGTTACCTTAGGCTCTGTCTACCCCGTAAGGGATAAAGACGTGATTTATGTACGTAAGTATGTTTTTACCTTTGATAGGCGCGGCTTTTTCATCGTGTAGCTGCGCGAGAGTAATCGCCAAGAAGCAAACCACAAAGAACACTAACGATATCTGAAATATTTACAAATGAAGCATTCAATTTGTCATAATCACAATCTCTTGCTAATCGTGGCCCGGTCGGTCTTGTTACCTTAGGCGCTGTCTACCCCTTAAAGGATAAAGGCGTGATTTGCGCATGAGTATTTAACTTAGGTGTATATGTATTTACTTTTTTGTTTTTATAAAAAATAATTGAGTTTCATTCACTAACTCACAGCGACTAAACATTAACTATCCATATCGATCATAATAGTAGCTTGATCAACTTTAGTAACTCTTTTGACATTCGGCTGACCAATCAGAGTGCAGTAAAGGACCAAGTAAATCAGTCTACCTATCATGAGGACACCCTACCTAAATTCCAATGTTGTTTGCAACAAACATCGCTAGATGGCGTTGTAGGATAGTTAGGAAGCTACGATACGGTTTTGGTTGTGGCTTAAAGAACCTCTGAATGCTTATACCACTCCCTCTAGATGGTGCTATCAAAATGATTATTTATAGGCATTTAAGTTAAATAAACGTATAAATGAATAATTATTAACAATCAATTATGTTAAGAATTTGCATGCCAAAGTTTTGCAAAGCATACATGACATGTAGGTACAGTCAAGTGTAATAATTTATGTATCTAGACAAAATTTCAAAAATAAGTACCACTCTTACGCCGGCGTAATAAGGTCGTGGGACATATTTTTGAGAAATTCCTATCGATACTTATTTTTGCACTTGACCGTACCTTCCTGTGACTCGTATATAAATTTTATAAAATAATACCTGTGTATGTTCTTGCGAATTAAATCATTTCATTGCATTTCATTTCATTAAATGCCAATTTCGGCTTGGCCTAATTTTATTTCATAGGAATTGTATGGCGTTTCCATTCTACGTTGTTTGCTCTATGTTGCTAGCCTACCTACGAGTATATATAGCGCTACGCTAGCGCTAGCCTACTGTGTTTTCACTATAAATTTAATACCTACTACAACTTTAAAACTGGTTGCTGCAACTTAATACAAAACCTGCCAGACCTCTAGACTCGTTCCATCAAAAGCAGCTCTTCGACCTAATATACATACATACATACATACACAAATCATGTCTTTATCCCACGTTTAGCAAGATTGCGTATAGATGGAAAATGGAATCAACATAGTGATGGATTGCTAGCCGCATCGCCTATAACATAATTCCTATGATTTTCGCCCACCTCGATAGGTTTTTACCGTCTGCGCGGGAAGAGAAGAAACTGGTACATTCTATGTTTTTTCTTTGCTCCCAGACCAGTAGTATGGAAGACACTAAACTTGTAGATAATATACCTAATGTATTTAAGTGTGTATATCGGTTACGGTTTTACCTACACTCTAACTAGTTCAAGGAGCTCAAGGATCATAGCAAAATTATAGTCATGCAGTTTGTAGGTTTTTGTTCTTGCGATCAAAAGATATAATACCTATCCTTTTGAAAGTTTTTTTTTAAACAAAACCACAGGCGCCCGATTTTTGAAAGCACCACTCGCTGTATAAATCAGCTTATATCTCCAAAACTACAGCTCTAAATCAAAGTTTTGACTAGTTCTCAAGATTAATGAGAGCGCGATTGTTCGGGTGGTAGGGCCTTGTGCAAGGTCTGTCCGGATCGCTACCACCATCTTACTCACTAATCCTGCCGCTAAGTAGCAGTGCTTGCACTGCTGTGTTCCGGTGTGGAGAGTAAGACAGCCGGGGAAATTACGGGCACAAGAGGCATTGCATCTTAGTCCTCTAGGTTGGCAACGCATCTGCAATCCCTCCGGGGTTGCGGGTGTCTATGGGCCGTGGTGATCACTTACCATCAGGTGACCCACTTGCTCGTTTGCCTTCCTATTCATATAAAAAAAAAAAAAAAAAAAAAGAGCTGTGATTGTCTTCTATGCTACTCGTGTTTCAAATTCAGCACAATTTTTCAACACTTTCGAGTGGTATTTTCACACAATGTGCTTTCAAAACTGGCCCCAGGAATAAATAAATAGGTAGATAAATACAAACTTTAGTGTACTTTAGTCTCCAGCTTCCGTGTTGATCTGGGAGAAAAAAAAACATAGAATGTACCAGTTGCTTCTCTTCCCGCGCACATGGTAAGTCCCTCGAGGGAATGGGCGAAACTCTTAGGAATGATGTTATAGGCGATGCGGCTAGCAACCCATCACTATTTTGATTTCCCTTTCCACCTTTACACCCTTAATCATGCTAAACGTGGCCTTAAGGTTTTGTTACATTAGGCTCCATCTAACCCGTAAGGTATAAAGACGTGATTATGTATGTATGTATAGTTCGTGATATGGGTCGCGATATGCGTGGATAATATTAACCATCTAATCCATACCATTGTCATGGTACCGAAACCGTCAGGCCCCTATTTCACTAACTTGACATATGTCGGCGACTTGTGACAATTCGAAATACAAGACTTCGTCAATATGAAGCCAACTGACGTAGATTCCGGTCGAATTCGTAATGTAAACGGAATTGTCACAGAATTTCTAAACGAGACTGAAAATAGAACAAAGAAAAATCCGAAAATCAAAGCTATGGGTGGGAATCGAACCCGGATCCTCATCAATCCGTGATGCGGGCTATACCGCACCCATAGCAGATTGAGAATGTCACTAGACCGACAATCGTCATGTAAGAGCTGATACGCACGAGCGTTTTTTCAACGGGCGTTAAAAAAACGTTTAAATAAAACGAATTGGAAACCATGTATTTATTCCAGTGTTGCCGTTTGGTTCCGAAAGTTCCGTTTTGCGGAACTTTTGACACCCCCGCGAAACTTGGGAGGAACTTTCTATTTTGGTACATTTTTCGGAACTTTTGGGGTCCCGGCATAAAGATACGTGGTAAAAAAACTTTAAATACCACACTGAAAATACAGGCTATTTATTCGTTATTAACACAAATATTGAATGGATCAGGTAAAAAAAAAAAAGGTCGTTCCCCAAGATTTACATTAAAATGGAACTTTTAGGGATGACAATGTAATTTTCAAGGATGGACGAGGTAAAAAAAAAAAAGCTCATTCCCAAGATTTCAATGAAAACGGAACTTTTCTGCCAAAAATGGAACTTTTTACGGATGAGAATGTAATTTTCAAGGGAAGTGACCTGGCAACACTGATTTATTCACACGAAGGCGGTTTTAAAGCGCGGCGCTTTTTTATCGAGCACTGTTCGATTTTCGACGTTGGGCGTTGGACGTTAAATCGAATTGAACATACGGAACTTCCAACGTCAGGTTTTAACGCGACGCTTTTTAAACGCTCGTGCGAACTAGCTCTTAGTGAAATAGGCGCCGGCGCAACTCGTTTATTCTTAAACTTTAACGTTATTAAAAATAGCACTTACTTGACGTACACTCGACATGGTGACGGGGTTTAGAATGAGGTGTGGTGTGGTGAGACTCAAACCGGTCTGGCTGAACAACTATGTTTGACTGATCACCACATAAAAATGCAAAGTAAAACATACTTTGTTTTGCGCACAGAGTACACGCTCACTGAAATTAAAATCTCTCTAAATTCGAACACAATTTAATTCTAAAATGTTATCCAAATTATTGTAACATTAAGTATCTAACTAACATCTTATTCATACTTATCTCTTTCTGCACAACAATGTTTGTTATACTGGTAGATACAGATCCCTATGTTTACGAGCCCGCATTTGGGTGTTTTTCTTAAATTGATACTCATCTGCCGTAAAGGTTAAGTACTGCACCAACTAAGAAAACAAAATTTGTTATGTTTAGGTATAACCAAATATGGCTTTATTACACAGAATTTGCGGAAGTCTTCCTGGCCACAGGGGCCCGATTTTTGAAAGCACATCACTCAAAAGTGGTATAAATCAGCTTGATCTCCGAAACTACAGCTCTAATCAAAGATTTGACTAGTTCACAAGATTAATGAGAGCTGTGATTGTCTTCTATGCTACTCGTATTTCAAATTCAGCACAATTTTTCACCACTTTCGAGTGGTATTTTCACACACATGCTTTCAAAAATCGGCCCCCAGGTAAATAAATACGAACATAACGGTTGAGGTTAAAACTCTTCTCTAGGTTTTGACGTATCAGGTAAAAATAATCAGATTTTGGTATGGCGCTTGATTATTTTTATTTTTTAAGACTATAAAGAGTTACTTAGTGCTACTAGATTATGGCAAACTTCAACTTTTATGGCAAAGAAATAATAAAAAAAACTCAAATCACAGATCACACATCGTTTCACTGTCTTCTTAGTTTCTAAATTATTTTATTAATATAAACTATTGATTTAAGCGCCATCTATCATAGCCACTGTTCAATCGGTGCAAAGTCGAGGTCTGAATTGGGAAAAGGCGCGAAATTCCCTCTTCCGCCGTGAGATGGCGCTTGTCGCTTGAAATACTCTGCGACGTTGCCGCTCATGCTACCGTACGGTATGCCACCTGGAATTAAAATGACAAAACTTAATTGTGTACGCGATGAAAATAAAATGTAAAATAGTATTTTGTTATGCCAAGATTATTCATAGTCAACTTAATGGGCTTTCAACACACATAACATTATATACATGGTTATATTAATTTATCTACTGATACCTTTAAACGAGCAATTGTTGTACATAATCCGAATCCCTGAAACGGCTCTAACGATTTTCATAAAATTTAGTATGCAGGGGTTTCGGGGGCGATAAATCGATGTAGCTAGGTTTCAGTTTTAGACAAAGTACCTACCGCCCGATTTTTGGAAGGACTTTTGTGAAAATACCACTCCAAAGTGGTGAAAAATCGTGCTGAATTTGAAGTAGTTTGGAAGCTTAGAAGAAAATTACAGCTCTCATTAATCTTCTGAATAAGTTAAAATTTTTATTCGAACTTAGCTTTGAAGATATAAACAGATTTTGACCACTTTCGAGTGGTGTGTGAAAGCACATTATGTGAAAATACCACTCGAAAGTGCTATAAATCAGTTTATGGGTGGTTCCACAAAAGTTGGGTAACTTTCTGACAAATTTTGCCATAGCACTGTGGTCCAGCTTGTATGGAGCAAGTGTCAAAAGTCGATATCATTTGTAATACTAAGAAAAATTATAAAATACTTTTATGTTTCGATTCTTTACTATAAAATCTATTGTAATTTGTTAAAAATAAAAGTTTTATTTTAAATAATGTAGGGAAAATTAAAAAAATGAAGGAATCAGTTATTTTACAATTTTACTAACACTTGTGTATGCGGTTTTGAGACGTAGTATTTTGTATTATTAAATAAATTTTGAGTTGAAAAATAAAACAAAATGTAATTTTTTATTAGTTAATTAATATTTAAATGCACTTTAAGAGAAACTATTTTTAAACAGGCTGTTTTGTTACTCTCATGTTAGACGATGAAAATTTTATTAAATGAATTAATTAATTCTTTGCAAACTCTTAAATAAAAAAAACTCTTATGCTAAATTACTCTTATGCTAAATTGCTCTTATGCTAAAATGCTAAATTTAAACGATTAAAAATCTGTGTGGTCCAATAAACTTTGTAACTCTACTTCTGCAGAACTTTTAATTTTCAGGTTTTTAGGGTAGCACTGCTTTTTCGCATTTAAAACCTTTTGATACGAAGGCAAAAGTGGAGATGTTTATTGTTAATAAACTCTTTAATTAAAAGGTATTGGTGTTTTGTTAATTTGGCTTCTGTTATATTAAAGACAAAATCTCATCTGGGTTTACCTCACATTTATTAATATCACTTTGTTCACACGATGTCGATGAAGTATTTATGATAGTACTAATGGCAGAATTATCAATTTTTGAGAGGTCCGCTATTCTTCTTTGCTGTGTCGCTTACTGCAATCTTCAAAGTTTTTCTTTGGTCAACGGATACTGAATGTATAATGGTCTTGACCAGACAATCGTTTTGCACTTGTCGGTTCGGCCACATTCTTCGCGATGTCTATAGTTTCAATGACGCTCAACCATTCTAGGTGTGTACTGATTAGTAAATGCCATGTTCTATTTGTTTTTTCCAATATTCTGCCAGCTTTTTGGTCATGTATTGAATGTGTTTACGAAGAATGTCGATTTCAACGTTCTCAGCATCCGGCACTATTCTGAGCACTCTGTCTCAAGTACACGTCGAGCTTATTCTATATCGGTTCCTTTTACAAGATGCCACTGTTCAAATAGGAACATTTTTGAAAACTGTACCTGAAAGAAAAGAACCTGAACAAAGAGAATTGTTTACAATTAGAAAGTGGTCAAAATTCGTAGCACGCTACGATTGGCGTAGAGGTCAAATTACTAAAACTTCCGGCAATTTCCTGCAAGTACTAATAATTGTCCTAGTAACTACAGTACTGTAAGCTAATTTTCTATGCAAAATTATTACGGGGTTAGCGGGGGAACATTGTTGAAACTCAAAGTTAAAAACACCTTCAAGGAAAAATTCTTGTTAATTTAGGCGTCTCGTAGCTCCCTTATAAATCCAAATGTTTAATGTAAAAATAACAAAATAAATTACAATAATAAATATACATACCTTTGTCATTAATATCCATTATGAATCACTAGGTTACAAAAACCAAATTGTTGGAACTTCGTCAACAAACAACTTCCACTTTAACGGATTGCTGATAAGACTCAAAGCGCGCTGTAGATGTGTTCCCTTCGGAGGTCCGGAATACAATGATGTAAGCTTATCACTATAAAACTATTTATAGTTTTGGGTGTCAGCTGTACTAGTGACGATATAGCCGAGTACTAATCTCAGCCCAAGTATTGTTGATTATCTAGACTTATGACCTATGAGTGGGACCACAGTGCATAGGTGTTATTAGATACTAATTAGAAAACTTTTTAGTAAAATGCATTACTATAATGGTTTACTTTTTGTATCCAAAGAGGCCAGTCACTTTATTTGGTATTTTAAGAGAAAATTGGATTTTTTTGAAATATGTGTTCTAGGGACTGACGGGCTATGATAGGCAGTGGCGTAACTATAGGGTGGCAGGAGTGGCAAAATGCCAGGGGGCCCTAGCTCTACGGGGCCCCCAACTGGCTTGGTTTAAAGCACAGAAGGGACGCTGATGAACTTCTTTGTATTGAGGAAGGAGCCCCATCTGACGAATTTTCCGCGGGCCCCAGACGTTATAGTTACGCCACTGGTGATAGGGACTGACGCCTTACATTGTTAGTACAATAAAATCATGTGTATCTTACATAATTAGCATTTATTTAGTAATTCTTACTATAATCTTATTAATTGACATATTTATTGCAAAATTAAATCAAATTATAGACAAAGCAGTCTTTAGTAAAGTATTTATATTCAAATACTTTCTTACCAACAACAATAGTACTTTAAATTACTTGAGATTACAAAACTAAACATATTTTGTACTATTATATCTTACAAAACATAACACCATGTAAAAATAAAGAAAAAAAATGTTTTTATCTTATTAATAATCTGCTAATAAAACTGGATCACTTTTTATTTTTTCTAGGCGTTTTTTTGCCTGTTCTGATTTTTTTTTTGCTTTTTCTTCATTAGACGACAGTATTTTCTTTCGAGGCGCCATATTCTACAACAAACAGAACTATTTTCAATTAGCGAATCTATTTAAACTGTTATGAACATCAGGCCCTAGCCGTCGCATCAGTCCCTAGTCACATTTACGACCAGGGCCTGATGGTCTAGAGACTGACGAATCAGAACTAAATCACTCTTAGTTTACTCTTAAAAAGAAATACCGAAACTTGTAGATAGCTATAACATCAGAACAAACAAATCACATATACACGAAAACAAAAGAGAATAGTATCTAATTAACTTTCTATAAAATAACTTACCTAGGGCCTGACAGAGTGACTGGCACAGCGCAGGTTTCCTCAGCGTCAACGCCGACCGCGCTGATGTGGAGATGGCCAACGCGGAACAGCCCACGTGTATGGCTAACTTCACGTCGTCACTTCAGAATGCAATAGTTTTAAAACGCTGGTTTTGTGCGGTTTCCGCGTATTTTTGAAATTACCGAGTGGCTAGGGCCTGACTTTAATTATCGATGACACTACTTTTTCTTATAAAAACATATGAAAATAATTAATATTGTTCACTAAATCCTTTCGGTAAATAAGACAATGTAATTTTTATTGTGTTTATGTTAAATAAAGTTCAAATATCATCTAGACATACTAAAACCGGACGAATGAAAGCAGTATTTCAGAAATGTGACATGGCTAGGGACTGATATTAAGGAGAGAAAACGACATTTTTTTTGATAAAAAAAAGAAATGTGTAAGGCAAAATTGAGTGACATAATAAAAAATCGGTTATTTCATTTGCCAGGCATTTCAAATATTGGGTAATTAATATAAATTTATATAAAAATCACTGGAACACAAAGTTACCCAACTTTTGTGGAACCACCCTTATATCTTCTAAACTACAACTCTTATCAAAGTTTTGACTAGTTCACAAGATTAACGAGAGCTGTGTCTTCTAAGCTACTCGTATTTCAAATCTAGCACAATTTTTCACCACTCGAAAGTGGTATAAATCAGCTCATATCTCCAAAACTACAGCTCTAATCAAAGTTTTGACTAGTTCACAAGATTAATGAGAGCTGTAAGTGTCTTCTATGCTACTCGTATTTCAAATTCAACACTTCCGAGTGGTACTTTCGAGTGATGTGCTTTCAAAAATCGGACACTTGGCTACGATATTGCAGGATACTATAGGATAAGTAGGAATGTGAAGAGATAGTAAGCTTGTGATCACCATAAGATAAGCCTGGGCCAGGCAGGGGAAGTGTGTCCCCGCCATCAGGCCGCGCGTGCGCCGCTAGAGCACAGCACAACACTAGCCAAGATACCTGAAACACATTGATACATATATCGTCAGTGGAAATAAGAAATAACGTAAGGGACATATGCTCATTTTTCAGTAGAGCCAAATACAACATTTTATTTTTGAAAATAAGCTTTATTTTTGTTATTTTAAATGCTATAATAATTACACCAATTACAAAGTTTTATGAAATTTTCTTCTGTTTTCAATGGTTTTAACTAAATTAAGCTGCTTTCAGTAGTTCACAAAATCGCATGTCCCTTACGGTGTTTTTTTATGAATAAAAACGGCAGTGTAAATTAATGTATAGGTTAAAAAAGCAACCTATGATTAATGTAACCCACACAATTTAAATTTACTTGGAGATACAGTAATCTGATTGACAGTAAAAAATAGCTCTAATTGCTTTTTATTAAAGTTAGAAATGTAATGTCATTGTAACTCATAAGCAAACACCGGCTTGACTGGGGCAAAAATGTACCAGTGCTAGTGATTCATTCAAAATATTATGAGGTGGAAAGGGAAATCCACAGTGATGAGTTGCTAGCCGCATCGCTTATAACATTAATCTTAAGATTTTCGTCAATTCCCTCGATACCAAACCATCTTAATCAAACTCCTACATAACCCAACTCAAGAATCTAAACGGAAGCATGCTCTTCATAATTTGATAACATTTAAATACAATGACCCTGAAACGTCATCGTCTCTGACCTTGCCTTCGCGATGCCTTCATTAACCACATTAGCATACATCAAGCGATATGCTGTTATGGGATATCAGCTGACCCCAAACTAAGGTCATAGTGCAATAAAAGTTGTGACTATTTGAACGCTGCCGTGCTATGACAAAACACTGTATCTTGGAAGCAGTTAATTTCCAGAAATCGCAATAAACTGTTTTTTTTTGTAATTTGGTCCTCAGTCCGTGGTTATTCATCCGATTTCAATGAAATTTGGACACAATAAAGATGATGCTGTATTGTAGACAAGTAAAAAAGTTACACATTTTTCCATACATTTTCAAAGTAAATTTTTGGGGAGACTTTGGGGAAGAACCCAAGTTTCAAATCTCATGTACAAAAAAAGGAAGCAATTTCGTACAAACTTGCAAGAACCCTGAAACTACTATTGTTACCCCCTTATTCATAAACGCTCTGTAGGCTTCTGCTAACTTAGCAATCGTTTGTCGTTATCTGTCACTTTGACATTTACGTTTCACAGATAAGGACAAACGATTGCTAAGTTAGCAGAAGCCTATAGAGCGTTTATGAATAAGGGGGTACGTAAGTGTTTACTGACACACGTTTGAATCATAGCAATCACTTCATGTTTCTTGTGAGATTATTACGACAAAACACTGTAACTTGGTTTATGCTACGCGTTTAGTTTGGCATTACACTGTATCTATTAGAGTTGTAGTTTAGTTAAAACTAAGTAACTCTTTGTAGATATAGTTCCAATTGCTATGATGGACTTCAAAATCCATATTTATAAAAGAAAGTCGTGTTAGTTACACTATTAATAACTCGAGAACGGCTGAACAGATTTGGCTGAAAATTGGTGGGGAGGTAGATTAGAACCAGGAGACGGATATAGGATATATTTTATTCCGATTTTCCCGCGGGATTAGAAAAACCCGAAATGTTGTACCAATAAAGCTACATGACATTTGGCATACCTACATATTATTCCTTGATTAGTATAAAGGTGCACGCAAAGGAATTTTCCACGGGAATTTTTCACGGGATAAAAACACGAGGTAAATAATGAAGACTATAATTAGTAGATAATATTCCTAGAGGATCACGTAGGTGCTCTAAGGGGATTTTCCGAATTTCGCACGGGATAGGAAATAAAAACTTTATACTTGGAGACATGAGTGGATGTATGGGGTATGTCGTCACTCTGACGTTATCTGCGCGGACGAAGTCGCGGGCAAAAGCTAGTTTTTGATACAAAATGTGTGAACTGTCAATACAGACATATAGATGGGAGCCGTAGAAGCTCAATTATTGATGTTACCACAGAACACTGTAACTGTGTAACTGAGATACAGTGTTTTGTCGTAGCACGGCAGCCCGTCACTATTTTGATTCCCCTTTCCACCTACACGCCCACAATCATGCTAAACGTGGTCTTTAGATCTTGTCACCTTACTAAGGCACTGTCTACCCCGAAAGGGATAAGGACGTTTAACGATGTCTGACGATTTATGAATGTATGTAAAAATTGTGACGTAAATTTTAAGGTATATTTGAATTTTTATATGAGAAAGAAGGCATTACTTCCATGCTGGTCTGGGAGCAAAGAAAAAACATAGAATGTACTAGATTGCTTCTCTTCCCGTGCTGATGGTAAAAGCCCATCGAGTAAATGGCCAAAAACTTAGTAATAACGTTATAGGCGATGTGGCTAGCAACCCATCACTATTTTGAATGCCCTTTCCATCCTGACGCCCACAATCATGCTAAACGTGGGCTTTAAGTCTTGTTACCTTAGGCTCTGTCTACCCCGTAAAGGATAAAGGCTTGATTTGTGTATGTGTATGTATGTATGTATGTAAAATTGATATTTACGAGCACCAAATAAAAAACAGGAAACAATGTTGCGAATGATTAAAAAGCTTTTAATTCTGGTCCAGTCTGAACACAATGGACCATTCTAAAAGATCAATTTGAAAGTGAACATAATTACCTTGAACACAATAAGAGTGACCAAGTCATTATTATTTTGAAGTTTATTTTTGTAAGCCTGATTTTGGACAGACAATATTATATTACATACATCAATCACGTCTTTATTCTTTACGGGGAAGACAGAGCCTAAGGTAACACGACCTAAAGGCCACGTTTAGCATGATTGTGTGTGTATAGGTGGAAAAGAGCATCAAAATAATGATGGGGTTGCTAGCCGCATTGCCTATATAATGAGTCCTAAGATTTTCGCCTAGGTGGGCTTTTACTATCTGCGGAGGAAGAGAAGAAACTGGTACATTCTATGTTAATTTCTTTGCTCCCAGACCAGGGGCCTTACCATGAGGTCTTAATGCGATTCAACTCGGACTCAGTTCAGGTTTTAGCTGTAATTTTTTGTATGGATCTAACAGCGAGCGAACTTAAACTGAATCGGAATTGAATCGCATTAAGACGCCATGTTAACCTCCCAAGACTGCTATTATTATTATTATTATTATTTTATGTGTATATTTATTTTATCTTAAGTTAGGTTCTTACAATATTCATATAAAAAGTAATAAAACAATATTAATACAAAATATAAAAACATTATAAAAACCTAACCTAGGTTGCCGCCGAAAGCGAGGCGAGGCCTAAGCTACCGGTGGTCAGGGCGACAGAGAAAGGAACCTCCTGACTATCCGAGCCGTGTGCAGGAATACCGCCTTCTGTATCTGGCCCTTGACCCAACCACCTAGCGAGAGCCTTTTAAGGTGACGGTCAAGGCTCTTCGCTATTAGACCGTTCGCCGAAACGACTATTGGGACTGTGATCGTCGAATCAACATTATTATTTTTATTATTATGAGCCTATTGTGTCCCATTGCTGAGCAAAGGCCTCCCCCAACGCTTCCACTGCTCTCGGTCTGCTGCGGTACGTGTCCAGTCCCTTAAGGTGTCCAACTCGTCCCGCCATCGCCGTCTAGGTCTGCCGGGCCGCTTTGAGTTAGTGGGACTCCAATTAGTGATTGTCTTGACCCATAACTCATCGGGCATACGGCAAACATGACCAGCCCAGTCCCATTTCATCTTTGCCGCCTTTTTACCAACGTCTGTGACTTGAGTCATGGAGCGCAGGTCAGTGTTCCGGATTCGATCCACTAGTTTTACACCTAGCATGCTGCGTTCCATGGCTCGTTGGCAAACCCCGATCTTGGACTTGAGTCTCTGTCAAAGACCAAGTTTGAGCACCGTAAGTGAGAATTGGAAGTACGTACATGTCCATAAACTCAGGACTGCTAACACTCCCAAACATGCATTGCACAGGTTCCGCGAAGAGGGAACCCCACCCCATCCCGGGGTGGTCGTGGGGCGTCGCGGTGGCACCGAGTGCCGTAACGCCTCACATACGACTGAATAGGGAATCCGTGTGGTTTTAGTGGGTATGCCTGCCGTCGCGGGAGAGCCCCACATACCCCCGGTAAACCCGTACCGGGCGGATGCATAAGGCGCATTTTCCACACCATAAAAAAGGACTGGTAACACTGGAATTTACATTGACTTGCTGAATTTGTACAGGAACCTCGGTGCGCGCCCGACTTGCGCTTTGCCGGTTTTTTATTGAGTGGCATTGTTAAGCTGCCCCATAACGTGTTACGTAGCAAAACATAACGAACATAAAACTAATGGAACGCGAAGGCCGACTTGCACAAGTCTCATCTTGTATTTATACGGACTCGTGGTACTTACGAGGTAGATATGGGCCGGCTACTTGCCGACTTGTCGGGGGAACCGACTATTTATAATTCTTCTATATACATACTTAAATCACGACTTTATTCCTTACGGGGTAGACCGCCTTTTTTATGGTGTGGTAAGCGCCTTATGCATCTGCCTGATATGTGGGGCTCTCCCGCGACGGCAGGCATACCCACTAAAAACCGCACGGATTCCGTATTCAGTCGTATGTGAAGCTTAAGGAGACCACTCGGTGTCACCGAGACGCCCCACGATCACGTAAAGGATAAAGACGTGATATATACATATACATGTACGTACGTAAATAAGGTTAAAAGATACTAAGAAAAAAATGCCAAAACACGGAAGGTTCCAATCAAACTTAACAACTCATTACATTTTACCCATAAGTGTGCGAGTGCTGTCAATTAACCGAAGGCAGTCGATTTTTAATCGACTTCAAAAAAAGGAGGAGGTTCTCAATTCGTTTGTATTTTTTTTTATTCAACTGCTGCGAAAATGAAGTGTGTTGACAAGCGACCAGATCAGCAATGCCGAATATTCATCATTTCTGGAACCGACTAGTCGGGTAGGTTATTACACCTCCACTGAACTTCAATTATTTTTATTGTTGAAACGAAATGAAAATGAAATTAAATGAAATGAAAATGAAATGAAATTTAATGAAAATGTTTTATTTTTGCATAACTACTTTATTTTACTTTATTTGACATTGACTAGTAGACACTTTATACATCTCTACAATAGGCTAATATAAGTTAAGGCTCGGGGACCTTATACATCCCTTTTAAAAATGTAGGTATTTAATTTAAGTAGAATTTAAGTAGGTATTCTTAACTCTATTAAATAAAAATGACTTTCTACCAAGTTTCTTGCGGCGCGTTCTTCATGGCAATGATGGTCTTTCCAAAAGAGTTGGTAGTTTTAAAAAACATATGTAAAAGAGCCCTTGGCGGCCAATGTGCAAAAATAAAATTTTGTTTTTTTTGAGTCCGTTAAACCGTAGTCAACCCATCACTACCATAAAGCTATTAACTGCGCAGGCGCGTCCTCGACGTCGGACTGGCGATCTTTAACGTGAATCGTGCATTTTGAAACGGCATAGTAACAAAGTATAAGAAGGCCGCAAAGGCCCTATGGAGCTCCATTCCATGTTTTTTTTTGAAACGGCACTAATACAAATAATAAGAACCTATGATGCAAAAGGCTCTACTTATTATAAAATAACACTCATACATCTCATCACGTCTTTATCTCTTACGGGGTAGACAGAGCCTAAGGTAACAAAATCTTAAGGCCAAGGCCAGTGATGGGTTGCTAGCCGCATCGCCTATAACATGATTCCTAAGACTTTCGCCCATTCCCTCGATGGGCTTTCACCATCTGCGCGGGAAGTGAAGCAACTGGTACACTACTCTTTACTCCCAGACCAGCATGGAAGAATGGCCTTGACGTCTTAATGCGATTTAATTCCGACACAGTTAAGGTTGTAGCTGTCATTTTTAGTATGGATCTGACAGCGAGCGAACCTAAACTGGATCGGAATTGAATCTCACTAAGACGTCATGTAACCCCCCCCAGTCATGGACAATTTTATTCATTCTTAAATTAATGAAAATATGGTTGTAAAATATATGACATGATAATCCCTTTTTTATTTATTTATATTTATATAGCCTTTTTATTCCGGATTCGCTACAATTTCATTTTTGTTGTTGTTGTTTCTTTTTATTATTAAATTGTCGCGTAATTCGGCGTGCCTCATGGCATAGGCCTCCTCCGTGTATTGGAGGGTTTGGGCTATAGTTCCCACGCGCGCCCAGTGCGGATTGGGAACTTAACACACACCATTGAATTTCTTCGCAGATGTGTGCAAGGTTTCCTCACGATGTTTTCCTTCACCGAAAAGCTCATGGCAAATTTCAAATGTAACTTTCGCACATAAATTCCGAAAAACTCAGAGGTGCGCGCCCGGGATTTGAACCCACGACACTCTGCTTGAGAGGCCACAGGTCAAACCAGTAGGCTACCACAGCTTTTTTATATCCCTTAGTTTCTTTTAAATAGGAGTTTTTGTGCATCATTGAGACCTTGGCCGTGACCGCCATCGCCCTAGTTAGTCAACTTTTATGGTAAGCAGACTTACGATACCACTTGACTGTCCTCGCTATAAAAGCGACGACTCTGGTAAAAACACGGAATTTCTATAGTGCATTTTCTAGTCTACATCTAAAGCTAAAAGCAGGCCCTGATTGTAGCGCAGTACCCCTTCTAAGCCGACGTCAGTCAGCATCTATTAATTATTAAGGCAACTTTGACATTTCGACCCCGGTGAGATGTCGTGAGACTGGACTCGACCCCCTCCCTCCCTAATCTCTTGAGATTTTTAAAAATGCGCATTTTAATGCAAACTCGATAATATCACAGTGTGGCATTTAATTATAGTAAAGTTCAAAAGAAAAGATGTCCTATCTAATTGAACTCGGTCCCCTCACAATCGTACAGTTTCTAGCAGAAAAATAATTAGCTGAGCCCTCTCCCCCCACGCGAGATTGGATGAGATTTAACACGACCCCTTCCACCACCACCTCACGCAAGTACTCAACAAATGCCTCCCCCCAACCAACGTTACGAATGTCTAATTTTATCTGAAAAGGGACAAGAAAATATCAATTAAAAAAAAATTAAAACCACTAACCTGTCGTACGAACATGGCGGGTCTCGCTAGAGTGAGGCGCGCGGCCTTGCTCGCTGCATTTATACGACGCCCTCGCGTTTGGAATGTACTAGGCTTATAGGACAATCGACATGATGATCGCTTATGATTTTTGATGTCCGCAAAAAGCTTAGACCATGTCGTTGTCAAAAAAAGGGGGAATTACACACCTACGTCTTTTGTTGTCACACGTGATTGTATCCGGTCGAACAAGTTATTTGTTTTTTTTTTAAAGGCAAGCTAGCAATAGGGTCATCCGGTGGCAAGGAGGACCAACACGGACACCTGTAAAGTTAAAGGAATGCAGCGTTGCCAGCCAAGAGGACTAAGATAAGTTATCACCGGCTGTCTTACTCCACGCCGGAACACAGCGCGAGCACTGCTGCTTGGTGGCAGGATTAAGTACGATGCTATGATAGCTCATGATACATTAAAAAAAAATGTAGTAGGCACCAGCAGTCACGTTACAATGTAGAAATTTAATCAAACAAATAATTACTCATGCTCTTGTAAAATTAAATATTTTGAAAAATGCCAGCAATTTTTATGACTCTATGCCAGTTATTCGCACCTGAATCCTCGGAATGCCACAGTGTAGTATACCAACGTAACCTGTAATCACGTGGGAACTGGGGGTCGTCAAATTTCTCAACGTATCGTGCGGTGCGCTATGCCAATTGCCTTTACTTCCGCCGCTTGTGCTTAGTGTAAGGCTACGCCGCATGCAGCATGCTTAGCGACAAGAGCTTACACAACAACCCAACCTAAAAAATTCATTTGAGATACAACCTTTATTGCTGACTGTACTTTTTTTTGACTGTAATTGCATCGTCATCCGTCCTACATATGAGAAACAAATTTCAAGTCAATCGGGCCAACCGTTGAAGGGTTCCCTCATGCAGAGACGGCCCTGGCTGGACCACCAGAATTTTACTACCAGATTATTGTATTGTCATGTGACTTACACAATTGCCAAATTTCAACTCAATCGAATGAAGATATCTGCTTCAAAAAGACTTCAAAAGGGATAAAGACGTGATTCACGCTGTGGGAAGGGCGCAGGCTGAAAACCAGCGCTGCTAGTTTTTTTTTTTTTTTTTTTTTTATCTAAACTGGCAGCTCATGCTGAGTCTGAGCCTGTTGCCACCAACTGTTGTGTATTGTTTTTGTGTAATTGTGTTATGTATATATATTGTTGTTCTTTTTTTTTCAAAATTATTATTGT
Organism: Pandemis corylana; assembly: GCA_949127965.1. Lineage (NCBI taxonomy): Eukaryota > Metazoa > Arthropoda > Insecta > Lepidoptera > Tortricidae > Pandemis > Pandemis corylana. The sequence continues at coordinate 1,011,758 of OX421854.1, read as the reverse complement.
GTGCATCTTTTGGATAAATATGTATCATGTCTTTTTTGTGTTGTGGCAATAAATATCTTTATTATTATTATTAATATTATTATTATTTATGCATGTCAAACTTTTGCTCCGCTTGGGTACGTTTGATTCAATTAATATTTTACTTTTGCTAAATTATCTTCGTTAGTCATTATCATTGGTAAATTATTCTAGAGAAAACGTGCATCTCCTTGACTCTGAGGTTTCGATCTGTTTCCCCAGGCTTACACAAGCTTCTATAAATTGCAAAATGCAAATCAGCCGCGACTGCATTGAAAAAGTGCTGGCCAAATACAAGTTTATTTGTCAAGGGTTCCCTGCTTTAAAGGTCTATAGCTGAAGCTTGTTTGATCACTTTATTAAAGAGGACCAAATAACTGGCAGCTTTCTTGATCAAAGGCGTAGCTACTCAAAGAACTAGCGCTACATCTTCTTCCCATCAATACCTAAAATGGGAAATTTAATTTAATTATTTCATTTAAAAGCAGTTTCAGCGTAGTTATTTCTATGTCATTTCAGAATAATAAGTCTAACATAGCGCCCAAAAACCAAAGGTAAGCTGTGTTTGTGTAGCCTTCTGAAACTCTTTTACGCTCTTCACTAAAAGCTAGTGGAATAAAAACTCAAGAATTTCGCTTTTTATCAAATAAGAAACAAAATCGAATGAAGTTAATACTACAGTAGCAAAAGACAGTTTTATTTTACATGAATATGAAGCTTATTTAACTCAAGAAAACGCCAACGCCTTATAAATTCCAATGACAATTCCACCACCCGTTTTCCCAGCTCAACTATGGACCCCAATCGAGAGCGTAACGAACGTCACAAACTAGAGCAGGTTGAACTCGTGACGAATTATTATGGGAAATCGGTAACCGCGAGGTTGCTGTAACGCCGGTAATGGCTATTGAAAACCTGTAAGACCATTGTGTTGATGGCGAACTTATGGCACGTGTTGATGACGAAACCGAAATGGGGTTTGATGACCGAAGTGATTTCGGACATGAGGAGGAAAATGAAAAGGATAAAGCAACACTGACGGTTTAATTTGAAGCTATATTAGAAGTAGTATTTATGTCGATAAAGACTAATAGAGATATGAAGAGAGATAATAACAGTTTTAGTGCAATTTCTAAATTGTCTTAAACAATAGTTGGAACTGTTGCAAATATCTGACCCAGACCTTAAGACAAGGTGAACGACACCTCAAAGCTTCAGACCATCGCGCAATAATTTCATGATCGTGTTGAGAAAGGCTACCTGACCAACACTGTCGCCAAAATTCTCATTGTATCTATAGAAAAAAAAAGAAAATAGCTGATCCAATTACATCAATACCGGCTGCTCTATTTTACTCGATTGCAAATAAATTATATAAAGAAATTCCCTCGTCGTATTGCACAAATTACATTACAGTTAAATTGTTAAGGGATTGCGTTAAGCTTTAAACATTTGACAATTGGATCGAAATAATAATTTGGACGTCGCAACTCACTTAATTATGGCGTTGCAAAAGTGTGCATAACAATTAGTTCCAGGTCCGGCAACGAGATTGAATTATTATTAGTTTCGATGGATTCTTTGTTTTTTGTTTTATAAGCTCTTTTAATTTACATCGTGTTCTCTAGAATGTCTTCCGTATTATTTTTATAGCATTCTTTATTATCATATCATTGGCATTACGACACACTTGATATATTTTTGTTTTCATACTACTTTTCATATTACTTCCCACAAAAGCATATCTGTTACATTCCTTCCATTCATTTACAAACTTGATTCTTTCAACAGCGTTAACCTGTTTACTTCAATCAACTGCTTCATTACAAACTGGCACATTACTAACAATGGGATCGTTTAAACTCGTTCATCATTTGGGGCTTTCACGTCATCGTCATCTTGTACTTGCTCTGTCGTTTGACAAGAACATCCGGTTGTCAGTTATTCTTTTGTTTCTCAACTGCCTCTAAGTGTTTATCTCTTTCGTTAATCGTTCGCTCCACGCCACTTTTTTCACCATTTCTCTACCATGGTATTGGTAGTAATGGTCCCAAGTTATAGAAGGTTGCCCGTTTTGCTAAGCCTTTGATATTTTTGCTATGGATTCATTTGTAAGTGACATTATACATGATATTATGCATACTGAGAGCAGTGGGACATAGAAAGGCTGGTAAGTATGTAAGCGTTTTATTCGGTTGCTAAGAAGAAAGTAATTACCAATTCGTTTTTGATAATTGCAATGAATCAACACCTTATTTATCTGTGTTTATTTCTCTAATCAGAAACTGCGATTTTTCAAATGCAATTTGTTTGGCAACTGAATGACCTCTGCGGTCAGAAACCTGCCTACGAAGCTTAAGGTGCGGTGCGCCTTTGCTCTTATATTGACTGACATCAATTCGAACTTAGAAAACTAATATTAGTGAGAAAAAAATGAATTTTGACAAATTTTCAGGCAATAGGGAACTCTGCAATACGGGTAAGCGACGGATGCAAGCTGGTTTGTTATAAATAAATAACAAAGATATTTAAAAAAATAAACACAAAAATATCAGTTATAAATTTATGCTCACATTGTTTCTCAAACCTTCTTGTTGAATTAAATTATATTTTAACATTTTTTGTTTTTATCAACTGTACTTATTTCGAATCCGCCTTTTTCCAAGGCTTGCACCACGTACCGTAGCAAAGCGAGCGGCCGCAGCAATCGGTCCGCGACGCGCGACCGAGGAGATAAAAACGATCGTCGTCCCCGGGCCCGGCTAGTGTCCGTCCGTCCGTGATGTGAACCATGCAGGCCCGCATACCCATGCGGACTCCTCGCTTACCCATGCGAAGTCCACGACCCATGCAGACGCGAAGCGCCGCGCAGCGAGGCTACCCTATGCGAAGCTTAGTGCTAGTTCTAGTGTTATGTGTGTCGTGTCGCGAGTGTCAGGCCATCCGCGTACCGGTCTCGTGGGACAATGAAGCTAACAGTGAAGTGTCAGAGTCGCAGGTGGAAAAGTTTACTCCTACAACACTGCAGCAAACCATCCCTAAAGAATACTTTGAATACAAGGCCCACAAACCTCAGTTTGCTGTCGATGTCGCAGCGTTCCATGGCGTCAAAGATCCGGAGCATCATTACAAAGCGTATCCTATCAGGCCGTACACTGGCAAAAGTCAACCAGAGCTCGGAAAACATCACATGCTTGATGAAGATAAAACTATTTATCGTCCTTATCAACAATATGTGAACGGCAATGAGGAATGGCAAACCCATATTATACCAACGGCGTCCAGTTATGAAGTATTTCATCCGTATAAAGCTGAAGAACCAGCGCTGCAAGAGCTTTACAAGGATCCAATTATGGATAAGATCAGGAATGATTTGAAGAACAGCAAAGAAAACTTACAAAAATACGAAAAGGACGCTGGAGAGCCAGATATCGAAGAAGGTGAATATTTGGAGAGCCCTGAACAGACGGACAGAAAGAAATTCCCTCAAAGGAACGTGCCAGCAACCTTTGAAATACACAAACCACTCCGTCGGCCGGCGTACTACAGGCCTCCACCAAGAGCATTTACTCACGAACAAATACTGAATCACAAATTCAGACATCCTTGGAATCAAAATTTTGTCAAAGTCCGACCTTTACACTATCGCCCTTTAAAGAATCATATACATAATTTGAGACAGCATCATTCCTTAAAATACGATGATGAGCACAACGAGTACCCTCAAGTTCCGCAGTCTGAAAATTTTGCAGAACCTCAAGACGGGTACGATATTTACTTAAACGGTCAAGCTAAATATAACAATCTAAGAAACAATATTGATGAATCCATAAACAGAGCTATTTTGAAAAATCGCCCAGCGGCATATCAAAAACTAGAAATTCAAAATCAAGACACAAAAGAAGAAAGCGATGAAAATGAATTCGTTCCTATCAAAAGCTATGCTCAGGTGAGAAAAACTGAAACCACAAAACATTTACCAAAGTCAGCAGCTTTAGAAGATGCGGTTAGTTATGATGACATTGTTAATGCTCACCGACTAAGAGAAGCAGTTAAAAGCACGAAAGCTCAGACTGTTTATTCCGAGGAAGGTTATGAAGACGCAGCGTACGATCATGCTGGTGAACAAAAACATGCCTCTGACCACGAAGGACACGGTGGACTCTTAAAAGAAAAGGAAATTAGCGGAGGAAAATACAAAACGCCGTCTTTCAACGGAAAGTATCAGGACGCAACCGGTTCCATTTATAGAAACAAAAAACATCATGGCAATAAGTGGAAAAATGATGACAAGAATAAAGAAAAGCAAAACGATTCCGAAGATTACACCAAAGACGAATTTGAACACTCCGAAGAAGAAGATGCATATGGAAATGTTCCTGATGACGATATTCGACACAAACGAGAACATGATACGAAACCTGACCAGGATAATGATGGAACTGACGAAACTCTTTCTCAAACTGAAAGCGACGGGGAACTAGTTAGTAATGATGATAACAATGCTTCCATTAATGAGGAACCAAGGCCAAAAAGAGAAAATGTTCCGGAAACAGACCCAAAAATCAAAGAAAATATTGACAACGTAACTGAGTTAGATCACGATGTAAGTAAACGAGAAGCCAATTTTGAAATTCCAAAGTTTGATTTTAATTCAACGTTCCTCACAGAAAAAGAATTGAATAAAATAGCTAAACTGAAACTGCCTAAAACGAAAAAAAGTAATTTGAGGGAAAAATACCCTTACTACTTTAATCCTTTAAAATCAATTCATAGAGATTCTCCGCTACGTTATGCTGAAAACTTAAAATTGATGCCACTGAAATCTAAGGGGGGTACAGAGTTTTATGACTCAAGATCCGATATTGAATGTTCGGAGGTTGCCGATGATGTAGATCCCGTACCAGAAAAAATTAAAAATAATGGAACGAAATCTTCAGATAGTGAAGAAAATGATGATGAAGATGAAGACTCGCCAAAAGGTGACAAACAACAATTCGATGATCAAAAAAAGAAACAGCGTCTCAAAGGCCTTGGTGACAAAATAGACTGTTTCAAAGCAAAATATTTTGGAAAAAATCCATTAGACAGCCCTTTTTTTAAAGAAGATATAATTGCTGCTCCTAAACCTATCAAGGCTCCAAAACTCGAAACATTCAAGCTAAATAATTTCAAAAAAATATCTCCACCTACTTTCAAAGGAGAAAATTTGGCTGCCTTGGCTAGCATTATGTCTCTAAAAGACGAATTAAGTAACGGAACATCATTACTCCAAGACTCGATTACAAAAGCTACTGAGGACCTTAAATCATCTTTATTGCTTCCAAAAAATACTACTCTTTTAAGTGAAACTCAAAAGAATGTTTATGGCGACATTATAGCAAATATAAAGAATAACTTCCAAGATCCATTTGTTAAAGATATCAAAAACAAAATTGCAGGACACCTATCAAACACTACTCCTGACATTGTCAACAATAATGAAAATATTATCAAAGATAATGTTAATACTGCGGGAAGTGAAGTAATAAAACCCATTATTATGAGAAGTAAAAGAGCAGCACCATTTATTTATGAACCGTACAAAATCATCAGGGTAGGCCAAGAACTGGAATCAAAGAAAACTACTACTACTGGCAACATAAGCCCACTCATAAAACAACTACAATCAAGCAAAGTAGTCGAAAGAGTACTAAATTTCAATCATGATAAAGACCAGCCAGTTAAAAGAAATGTGAAATCTAGAACTTACAAAGATATCAACAGAAAAGACAGAGAACAGAATACCAAAAAAGATGATCCAACTTTTATTGATACAAACACAGATCATCGCAGAGGTGAACCAAGATATGAGATAAGCCCTGCTAACCACAAGTCACAATATACTCCAGTCAATCACAAGAAAGCTATGTCTGTTGAAGATTATGAATCACAAACTAATACAACAATAGCACCTTCCAGATACAGCAAATCTTTAAAACGCGTATTTGATGAACCCAGATATCAACAACCTTCCTTAGAGTCAGCTGCTTCTAAAACGGTTCGAAGAGTAATAAGCACAACATCTTCACCAAAAGAATTGAAAAGTAAATCTAAAGAATCAGCTAGAAAAGCAGAAAGTGATGAAGAGTATGACGACTACGAGGATGATGAAGAAGATAGAACAACAACTACAACAACAATAAAACCATCTTTCAAAAGAAGGACTCGACCTACTACAACTACCATCAAACCTTCAAATGACTATGAAGATGTTGAAGAAGAAGCACCTGAACCACCTAAATTACGTTTGATTACCAGGTTTCACAAACCATATCAAACTGAGAAACCTGTTATCAAAGAAGAACCAGTCAATCAAAAATACTCTGAAACTGATAAAGATGATGACATCAATGCTCCAAAGTATAGGGAAAAGAAGAAGAAAACTAGAAAATCAACATTAGTCACCGACACTCAAAGGTACGGTAATGATGACGAAAATGACATGAGAAAAGATGAAGTAGATGCATTAATTGGTGTTAAACAGAATATGGAAGACTACATGCCAAATTACGAAAAAGAAGCCGATAGTGTAATGGATAAAATTAAAAAGCAAGTACCTGAGTCAAGTGAAGAGGATGAGGATGAGGATGATGATGAAGACGATGAAGATGAAGATGATGACGATGATGATGATGATGAAGACGATGAAGATGAGGATGAGAATGATGATGAAGATGAGCCTAGTGAAGCGGATGAGGTAGTAGCATCAAATGAAAATGCGAAATCAAAAACGGAACAAAAATTGGAACCAATTATACTTACAACCCCTGAACCAACCAAACGGAGTGTAGTGAGAACTACGGAACCACCTCCTTCGACGACAGAAGCTCGCAGTACCAAATCAGATGTAAAACCTGTCATTCACAAAAAGAAAGTTGAAATTCATAAAGAGTTACCAGTCAACACATCAGCACCACACGTTACCCAATTTAAACAAGATATACATGAAGTTGAAATAATAAAAGAAATGCCACAAAAGCGAAGGATACCCAACAAAAACCTAGAAGCGTTGGAACTTTTAAAAGACGATAAATTGGCAGAAGAGATTAATAAACTGAAGGACGTAGAAATATTTAGAGAGAACTTGAACCTTAAACAAGGGCCTAAGCATGGAGGAAACTATAGAAGCGCTGAAATAAAAGCAGCTCCCATAGTAAGCTCAACACCGATACCTACTAGGAGGAGAGGGCTAGCCAAACACAATAAAGCTGACAAAACGCAAGTGGAAGTTGATATAGGGTCAGAAAAAGATATAGAAGTAAAGCGTAAACATGGTGGCCATATAAAGTCCAGGCCTGATCAGAGACCAAAAGATAATGAAGCTAGTAACGCAAAACACATAGAATTAAGTGACGTTGACCATCCACCACGCGCACTGCATGGTGGTAATCTAAAAGCTATTCAGGATAAATATAAGCCGCGTGAAAACAGCAGAAATGCTAAATTAGTTGAATTAGATGATGATTACGAAAGCGACGATGATTCACGTGAAATGCACGGCGGTAATTTTAAATCTTACGGCAACTCACGAACGGGAAGTGGACTGCATGGCGGGAATTACAGGAGCGCTAAATTAGTACAAGCAGAGGCACCTAAGGACGACGCTGAAAAAGAAGATAAAGAAACATTACAAGCAAGAAGCAGGCACGTTAAGAGTGGAAGAAACAACGCTGCAGCCATATTGAACGGGTTCGCAAAAGCTGTACCTATATTGACAACAACACCAAACTATATCTTAGATCCGAGTAAACGAATGTATTATTATGTTGACACGTGATCGAAATTAAAAAAGAATAAATTTACATTTAAATTGTTTAGATCTTAAGTCGAAAGTGCCACTAAATTTCGTATCACTTTTGGGAGACATAAAAAAAGTGTTCAACGAAACAATGAGAGACAACTCATTTTCGTTTTTTCTCTACTAACGAAACCTTCTGTGATAGACTTGTTAACATTGTTTATATTATAATTAAGTCTACTAACGTGTTGTTATTTATATTAACCGAATAAAGTTTTATAAAAATATTTCAACTCATTTCTAACTCAATATCTGAACACAAGGTTACACTAGCATTCTAACATTACTTTAAAATTATACAACTCTATTTATACCATAATCACCCCCAAAGCATGGCATTATGAGACTTTAGCGACAAAACCGCAACCAGCATGATCAGGTAAAAGTTTCTCACCATTTAAAAATTTCAATCAAATTTAAAAGTAGTGCATTGGGGTTTATTCGAAATTGGGAGAATTTCGAAACTCGTGGACCAATTACATAATCTAGCAACGCTTGCCTAGAAGCTTCTAGAGTTTTCTAGATAAGCGTTGCCAGATTGTGGAATTGTTTCCCATGTAATGGATATCCACGATTTTAAAAATTCCCCCAATTTCGAATTTACCCCAATGCACCTTACATCTTTTTTATTGAAACCGAAATTTACATAAAGACAAGTCCCAGTTGAGTCATTAAAGCTCAGCCCAAACCTTTTGACCTACAAGTAGAATTCTGTAATGCGGCCAAAGCAAACAAATCAAACATAAATTTTGACCACAATAACATTACATTTAATTGCATCGTATCCAATTTTCTTCTTGAATACACATCTGGGTTATAAGACGCCGAATGGGCCTCGTATAGTTTTGACACAGTACTGTAACTACTTCGATTACCGTCTATTGATACCTCTGACTGTTCGGTCGGTCGCAAAAAGCTACTTTCACTTTCGTCCAAGCGTCTAGTAAACAAATCCGGACAGTGACTTGATACATTTACGGCCGCCTTGGGACTGCCGTGATTCGTATAAAAAAGTGAAGCAGCATTGTTAATTATAGCGAGAAATATTTCAAAAAGTATATTTAGAAAAGCATTCATTTTCATTTACTCTTTTCGATACATAATAATTATTCCTAGTTGATATTATGTTAATCGATCTTCATTGCTTTTTCTTAGCCATGTCAAAAACTATCTCGTATCGTATTATTATGAGTGTAGCAATAAAGTGTAAATACACAAAAATGAAATTGGCGGCACATTTTTCTTTACCTGACGATATTTGAACCCGTGGTCTTTGGCTTTGCAATTTCGGTCACTTTATCGTAATCACGCGTTGAATCAGACTTCTATGTGAAAGCGAGTATTTGTTTTAGTGTAACTTGCAATAACTAAGTTTCTTAATGCTACTAAAAATGTGTACAACTTTTGCTGAATTTGCTCCAAACAATTTTATGATTTTGAATGGGGATGTGACATTCCTACCTGATTTTTGCTCTTCTGCGGGTGCGTTTGAGCCAGAGCAGACTAGTCATTTTGCATATTTTAAAAATGTAAAGTAATGTATACTTCTTAATTTGCACCAATAAAGTGTACAAAAACAATCATTTACAAGCCAAGCGACGAAAGAATGCTCTAGAACATGTCATTCTCCGTTTGCATGTATAGTTTGTTCGTTTGGTCTTAATGGAATTATAAAGTCAAGGTTAAATGAAATAAAGTGTAAAAAGATACGCATTTATTTTCTGGCAAGTCTTTTGAGTCTACAATAAATTATAACCTACAGGTGAGTTACAACGGGAGTATCATTTCAGTTACATTTAAATAACTAAGCAGTAAATAATTTAAATAAATACCTAATAATCAATAATTTACTTATTCATTGCAATTCGATTTGGCATCGTTCGTTCAAGTATTAAAATATGATAAGTATTGCCTCTTACACTTAAAGCTACGCTACTTAGAGTAATGGACATTTCTAAAATGTCGAGTCATTACGTAATTTAATCGTAATTTACCTTATATTAACTAAAAAAACTTGAGCTTATTTGTGTTTCTTTCTTTCTACTAAATTAGAGTTCTGTGAATTTCTAGGCGGTAGATGGTTCATCGGTTTCCATTCGGACTCTGACGTCGGCACATACGTTTCAACTAAGTCTTCTCTATCAATAGAATCATTTTCTTCATCTTTTTCTTCTTCTTCTCCAAAGAAATCTATAATCGGATGGTAATTATAATTTACTCTTTTTCCGTTGACTATAGTTTCTTTGACTGGTTGATTTTGTTCTTGTTTAGTATAAACAGGTATTACCTTCTCAGTTGTGACAGAGTGCAGTTTCGGTGCTATAGTTCCTCGCCTCGGTGGGATAGCTTTTTGAACGTTTATGGTAAATTCCGGTTCTTCTTCATTATATTCTTCCATGGTCTCCGTGTTACCAGCTGTGAATGATTCAACTGCCGCCGATCCTGCAGATGACAAATCATCGGGTCCACCCGATATCTTCTTCCTGATTGGTCTGCGGCTAGGTCTTACTGCGCCTCTTTTGAACTGGCCGTTATTTTTAAATTTGTTCGGAGTTTCGTTGGAGAAGGAAAAAGAGGACGTTGCGGACGGCGTCGGGGGCTCAAGGTAGCTTGGTAATGTGACGGAATCGAAACTGTTGCCGACAGGGTTCCTCGATATGGGAGGTCGTTTCACGTTTCGAATGGAACTTGCCTGGTTGAAGGAATCTGGGAAATAAGTGTTACCGTAAGAATCCATTGGACTAGAGGGAGGTAAGTTACTGTTATATTCATCATCATTTAGTTTAGCGTTAGCGAAAGACGTACCGGTTATTAGATTGTGGTTATCGGAGAATGGTGCGAAGGACTCTAAGGGCTTGTTAAATGTGAATGGCGGGGTTTTGGTGGCGCTGGGTCTTTGGATGGTGGACTGCACGGCTTCGAAGGCATGGTTGCCGTGCTCCGACGACAGTTCTTCCACGGGCATAGTTTCTCCGGAAGTTTCGTGTATCCGGTGCCCCAACGGAGGGAAGGAGACGCTGTAACCCTCGATATGGCAGGAACAGCACGTTGGGACCTACAATTAAACAGGACATGAAAATGTTCAGCTGGTAACTAATGTTAATCAAGAAAGTATTTAAACATTTAGGAAATGAGATGTACCTTGAAAATATCCATATGTAATCCGTTCTGCTGATCCCAGGTTAAAAGTCTGTGGTAATTATAAACTTGTACACACTTTGACTTGAAGTTATCGGTTAAATATGTGCAGGATTCCTTCGGTTTCCTGAAACAATATAAAACGTAGCTTAACTTTCTTTTTTTACTTATTTTATCACTAAAGAAAAGTTCTGATTGACTGATCCATATAACAATACCCAGTACCTTTGCCCGGTGACTTCTGTAAATTTGCATAGAGTTTTCATTACACACCCCATTTCACCATTACACTTAGGGCCTGTCTCACCATTCTCCGTTAAGTTCCAGTTAACTTAAGTGTCAGTTATATATGACTCCGTCTCTATTTATTACTACGAAACAGATGTTATCATAGATAACTGATACTTAAGATAATTGGAACTTAACAGAGATTGGTGAAACAAGCTCTTAAAATCTTAAGAATTGCTTTGCTTAGTTCATCATTACCATCTCGAGACTAATATAAACCTCAAAGCTGGCTGAAAACCAGTTTTCAGAAAACCGGGACTAGGCTACAATTGCTTCGTAGCTGATGCAGTAATCACGGTGTTTTCTTTCACCAAGAAGCGCATGGTACAAATTTTACGATGTTAAAACCCACGGGTCTCGTCTACTCGAGAGGCCATAAGTCAAAAGTTCACCACTAAAACCACTACACTATCACGGCTTTTCGTTAAATCAGTAATTATCATAGTTTGTGGGGAATGCCACAATAGAGAGATCTCACTCCAGGCAGATGTTATACCTGGAGACCGAATTCCGAAGGAAACGATTGGAGGTTGTATTTATGCATCCGATTTGAGAAACTGGCGCCAGCTACTCGAGCGTCGTAGTAGTTTATGGACAACTAGGTGGGCGGCTAAGGTCGCTACAAGTTAAAGGATACTCACAAACACTTCTCCAAGCGTAGTGTCTGGGTGTGCTCGCCGGTGTTGACGATGTACTTCCATTGTCCTGACGTCGCCCTCGCTCTCTGCGGCCGAGCGTACTTCACTGTGCTGGGGCACATGAAGCCTGCTTCACCGGCGCTGGCGAAGTCTCTATTGGCAGTGTCCCCTCGTCTAGGAACAAGACAGTTGTTAGCCACGACACTACGACCTCATTCGAATACAAAGTATCTGAGGATTAATCTGGTATCTTTTATCTATCCTTCTATCTTCTATTCCTTACCTATTGGAGACCAGATAGTGTTCAGCGGTGTACTTGGCTTCCTGAGCAGCTGTGACTCCGTCAAGGGCGCCTTCCCCGGGATCCCTGAAGTCAGCCAGGAGAGCTCCTGCTGCTGCCTTGTTGCGGTGGATGGATTGGACAATAGCATCTCTGGAAACGAAAGGTAAAAAAGATTATTTATTGCCACAATCTCCACAAACTGCTGGAACGAGCTTCCCGCTGGGGTCTTCCCATCAAGTTACGACCTGGGTGCCTTTAAGAGGCGAGTGTACAATTTTCTGCAGGGCCGACAACGCATTGGCATCGCGTAAAGCGCTGCGGGTGTCTATGGACAGTGGTGATCATTTAACATCAAAGAAAGAGATTCCTTTAAGGGATAAGTCCGCATTTGTGCATAGCTCACTGTGTGTGAATTGTATCTGTCTTATGTTTATTTTGCACAATAAAGGGTTCACATACATACATAAATAAATACATACAGTGCATTCATGCACTCAGGTAATTTTTAGGTACTTAACAGAATTATGTTCCGCTTATCCGACAAACGTGTCTGAACTTGACTTACTTTCCTCAACCTCTAAAGCTTTTACAGTTAGCATTAAAAGCATACCTATTACTTTACTGGACATATTCGTGTGATCTAAAGCCGCTTTCACAGCGGTTGAAGCCGTTTTCGCCTTTATATCTCAGTAATGCTCTTGCGCAACGGTTTTTGACCTTATTTGACTTTTTACTGAATCAAATGAATTATATGCAAATGCGGACACTTTAAGTGCGTCTTGGGCCTACCAAATTGAGAATTGGAATTTATTCAGCGTAAAATTTTACGTTATAGTTGGTAAATGCTTTGTATTTGGAACGTTAAATTCCCTATTTTGCGCAAAAAGATAAGAAACATAAGAGAAAATCCAGCTTACATACCAAAGTTACTGGTAAAACCAATGTACGATGATTAATTTGGATTAATTTAGGTTTAGGCGCGGCGGAAGTGGCCCTTGGGCCAGCCCTAGGCCGCGAACATGTTTATTTTAATTTAAAAATAGTCTCTGTTTTACCTTAGAATGTCCTGGTAATGTAAAATAGTTATGTATGGGAAAACGGGAAATCCTACTAATGTATGGCGTGACGGTATGTATGTATGTACAGATGTATAGAAAACCTTTAAGCCAGTAGTAACATGTATGAAGAGATTGGTGAACGTGGATGAAGCGAAAGAGGTATGTCAGTAGAAGTAGTCAGAAGGAGTCAGAAAGTAGTCTCTGCCTGACTACAAGTCTCTACAAGAATAACTCGTATAAAAGTGTGTAGGAATGGAATAATATACATACATACATACATACATACATACATACATACATACATACATACATATATACATATCACGTCTTTATCTACGGGGTAGACAGAGCCTAAGGCAACAAAATCTTAAGGACACGTTTAGCATGTTTAAGTGCTTATGGAAAGGGAAATCAAAATAGTGATGGGTTGCTAGCCGCATCGCCTATAACATGGTTCCTAAGACTTTCACCCATTCCATCGATGGGCTTTTACCATCTGCGCGGGAAGAGAAGCAACTGGTAAATTCTTTGTTTTTTCTTTACTCCCAGACCAGCATGGAATAATCTAGTGATGGATAATTAGGATATTTTGTCATAAAACTTACGTGGGATAGTCCTCGCTATGCAGACACAGGTTGTTGGTGAACAACTCACACCTGGCCTGTTCTGCCATTGCTGCTGCAGCTGGCGCTGGTATCACTGGTAGTTTCCTGGCAGGAGGAGGCCTTCTCCTGGCGGGACTGAGGATTGACTCGGTCGTGGTCCGCCGTGGTGGAGGCTTAGGGGGGAAAGTGCCTCTTCGGATCAAGTTGCCTGAAATGAATAGGTTTTCATGAGATTCGTAGTCTAGACTATATAAGTACTTATTATGTAAAAAAGCTGTACTCAACCGGGAATCGAACCCGGTCAAAATGATAACATTTGCTTAAATTCTTTGAGTCTTTTTTAAATTATTTAACAAGAGTCCATTAAACATGTACTCCTTGTGGCTGAATAATAAGTATTACCATCAACAGTAAAAACGAATCATGTTATAGGCGATGCGGCTAGCAACCTATCACTATTTTGATTCCACTTTCCATACGCCCACAATCATGCTAAACGTGGCCTCAAGGTTTTGTTACCTTAGGCTCTGTCTACCCCGTAAGGAATAAAACCGTGATATTTGTATGTGTCCAAGAAATTGAGGAGGCCTATGGCATGAGGCACGCCGAACTACGCGATAGTTTATATTTAAAAAAAGGACTAGACGATGTACAAAATGTGTAGCGAAACGGAATGGAAGGGGCTGTATTGTATTATGTGTATTTTTTTCGATGCATTAGTTAGTCCCTATATACGTATGCACATATTAGACAGACATAGGTGAAAGTGCATAGCCTGCTATCTTTAATAAATTACCTATTTATTGCCGAAAGTGTGCATTCACGTGCATTAATGCTGAGCCAGCGACCGTTTCACTTTTGTTTTATTTTTCACGCCTATGTTTTATTTACTTTTTGTTTCTTTTGTGTCAATGCAGTACCGAAATTACCGATAAATTTTATATTACATACGTTTATCCTTCAATTAAGACGCGCATTTATTAAACTGACAACCAATATTTAGAATAAAAATAACTATTTAGAATAAAACAAAGTCGCTTTCCGCAGTCTGTCCCTATGTATGCTTAGATCTTTAAAACTCGCAACGGATTTTGATGCGGGTTTTTTAATAGATAGAGTGATTTGAGAGGAAAGTTTATAATGTATAACTACGCAGACGAAGTCGCGGGCAGAAGCTATAATTGTAATATAATAAAAGTCTTTGATTATTCAAGTTTCGCAACTTTGCTTTATTTTGCAACTTCATCGGAAATATCAAAAAGCGAAAACTCAAAAATTATGCAAATCGCTATTACGGTTACAATCATTAAAACTGGCCAAGTTCAAGACAGACTCGGATACGAAGGGTTCTGTGGCGTAATTTAGATCGAGAAAAAAAAAACGCCAAAGTAACACGTTTCTTGTATGAAGATGGTTTTTCATATTAGATTAGATTAGATTATTTATTCATTCAATAAAAATTACATCATATTGTTCACTGTCAATTGAAATCGTCAAGAGTAAATAAAATAAAATTAAATAATACAAATCAATTGAATATTACAAAAATGACAAAATCAAAAACATGAACAACAATAATAATGAAACAACAAGGAACAATTAAGTTAATTCTCCGCTAGGGATCGTCACTGCTTATAAATAATGAAATAATAAAAGTTGAATTTAATGTAATGTCAAAATGAATCGAAAAAACAATGCAATTAAATAAATAAATCAAAATGTGATAGCCAGAAACTCATTTACAGAATAAAATGGATTATAGTGGAATCACACGGTGTCAAAGTTTCAAAAGCCTACATAAATATACCATGGTTTATAAGGTACAGCTCCGTGACAGACAGACAAGCTTTAGTAATACAGGCTCTTAATATTCCTTGATTACGAAACCCTAAAAGTCATCCTACTAATATTATAAATGCGAAAGTTTGTGAGGATGGATGGATGGATGTGACGACGTGAGTGTGTATGTTTGTTCCTTCTTCACGCTGAAACTACTGGACGGATTTGGATAAAAT
This sequence comes from Pandemis corylana, assembly GCA_949127965.1. Taxonomy (NCBI): domain Eukaryota; kingdom Metazoa; phylum Arthropoda; class Insecta; order Lepidoptera; family Tortricidae; genus Pandemis; species Pandemis corylana. The sequence goes on along the minus strand of OX421854.1, from coordinate 995,875 downwards.
TTGGAACGGGTATAGCTGGTACCTACCCTAGATTAACTCATAGCAATTGCATAGTTCCCGCGGGATAGTGTCGAAGGTCGTAGCTGCCTAATGTAAGTCTAATTCCACGCGGAGGAAGTCACAGGAAGAAGTTTGTAACTTTAGATGTTTGGATGTTTGTTGCTCTGTCATGACAAAACGGCTAAACCGATTTTATTGCCATTTGGTACATAGATAGCTACAGTCGCATAGTTGCGAATTCATCGCAGACGGAGTCACGGGTAACAGCTAGTAGGTAATTTACATTTTTTGAAGCAGGAAGTTGTCATCAAACGTAATTTTGAAATCGTGTGGTAATAACTTAAAGTTTTTTGCATAATCTTATTCCAAAATTGACAAACTGGATTTTAATGCGTTTGCGCAGAGGCATTCCGCAGGGAATTCGGAAGTGATTAGTGGGTAATTAATACGCATTTGCATATATTAGGCTGAGAACTTGGATTTTTTTAAGACAACAGATTTCTTTTTTGATAACAGGTAAGGTTAGTGTTTCATCCGCATAACAATGTTGTAATTTTGGAAATCGCTCGAGCTGATTGAGACTTTCGTGTTATTTTTGAAGATCTCAAAAGGAGACAGAAGCTACCATTTAAACCTGTAGCAAAAGAAAAAAAAAATTAAACACCGTTATTAAAATATGATTGGCGCTGACAGTTAAATACTACTTCATAATGGGGATAACGGTTGTCAAATCCAAAAATCAAGGAAATGGCTAAGAGGCTGATCGACTGCAACGGAGACCAAAGAGCTGGCAGCTTCCTCGCACGGCGAACTAATTACGCGACACTAAGTGCCCTCCCTCACCGGGACGCCATGGCCACGTCGCCGGCTACGTATCCTATACAAATCAGACGTCACCAAAGCGTCGCCAAGTGAGTGACAGCCGATACATTTCTATATGTATTGTTTGGCTACGGTAGCAGGCGACGTCGCCATGGCATCCTGCTGAGGCAGGGCTCTAACAGCGAACAAAAAAAAATTGAAATGCAGCGGGGAAATGCTGCCAGCATCTTTGGCTCAATGCCGCGGGGGAGTTTTTAGATTTATTTTAGTTTTAGTTCAATTAACAATTAATAATTAATTGAACTAAATTCATATAGAAATGTATCGGCTGTCACTCACTTGGCGACGCTTTGGCGACGTCTGATTTGTATAGGATACGCAGCCGGCGACGTGGCCATGGCGTCCCGGTGAGGGAGGGCACTTAGTGTCGCGTAATTATTTCAAGATAAATTATTTTTCTTGAAATACATTTATATTTTTCATCTATTTTAATTAATCGTGTTTATTGAATTATAATATTTTTAGTAGGAATAAATAAAAGTTATCGTATTTTGAAAAAAAAAACAAAGGATATTATTATAATGACTAATTTTATATAAAAAAAGAAATATGTTTCTTTGGTTATTTACATTTGTAGTTTACAGTCTTATAGGTTGGAATCTTCCTTTAAGCATGAGAAATGCTCGTATCGGAATGTTCCGCTCTTTCTTAACTTGACGGTTAACAAAAACCAAGCAGAACCTAAACCAATTCTATCACTAACTTAACTACTAACGAACGATTGGTATAATTTAAGTTATTGGCAATTCAAAAACATGCAAATAACATGCAAAGGATCCATTACGCAAGATGGAACCTTAGCACACTAGCATAAAAATATCGTATGTATTCTACGCACCTTTCCTGTCAATAAACCGGTTCAATGCCCTCAGTTTCTCCGCTACGGGGAGGTCTTGGGCCAGGGTCTGGTTGGTGGCGTCTGCCATCAGGTCCATGGTGCCATTCTCCGAAGCCACCTTGGTTTTGGCAGTGGTGGGTCGGGGAGCTTCGGTTGTCGTTTTGGATGAGTTCTGAAAAGTTAAGATGTTCATATTATTTCCTGATGGTCTTTGGTTATTTTGTGGTCTTGAGTTTATAAATGAAAGGCTTATAGACTGTTAGAGTAATAATTTACACTTAAGGGGTACTAGAGAATGGCTTATTTGTTTCGACTATTGGTTATTTTCTTGATACATTTTGTCCCTGTATTGGTTTTTTCTAAATGTAGGAGTTTGCACATTACAATACCGAGGTTAGATTTGTTTGTCAAATCTATGTATATTACAGAAGTCTCTAGGCTGATGTTGAATTCGCGATCACTTTACTTACATTTTCAGCAGCACCACCATTCGTCTTATTAGCTTCTTTAGTGTTTTCTGTAGTTGTGTATGTATTAGTTCTGTTGACAACTGTTTTAGGCTTATTGTACGGCCTTCTCTGTGGTATCCTACGGTATTTTTGTACCTCTGGAGCTTTGGTTGTTGAGTATTCGAATGGTTCATCGTCTAGTTCTGTGTCTGTGTCTTCTGTGAATGATCGTCGCAGTAGTTGTGCTTGGGGCAGTGTGATTGGTTGTTTTACTTCTCTAGGCTCTTTGCCGGAGCGTACGGCTTTCCGGATCAAGTTGGCCATGTCGAGGAGTATTGGGAGCATTAGGTCTGACGTTGCGTTTGCGCTGTCGAACATTGATCTCACCTGGAAAGGAGAGTTATTGTTGTGTAATTTTCGTCATAATTTAGTGTCACTGAGTATTTTTGTACATTCGAGGGCATTATTATCAATACAGCCATAATTTCAAATATGTGTCACTGGCTTTATTGTTTATGGCATAAAGGTATAGGTTCTTGACGTCTTGGTAATGTACCTACATTTTTATGTCCTTGGATGTACAGGGAAGACATTCGAAAAAAGTTGGCTGGGGATACTTAGAATCGATAACAGAACACGTTCCAACAGTTTTTAGAATTTTTATCTGTTTGTATCTTTATTTAACAACGCATGAAGTGAAAACGGCGGAACGGATTTTGATGCAAACTTTATTAATTTGTAGCACCTCAAAATTGTTCGTAAACCATCTTATTTTTTAGACCATGTTTGAACAAATAAATGACTGATTACTAATATTTATATCCTCGACTGTACAGACTTTCGACCGTCTTCAGCTCTATCATATTTATAGATGCAACGCCATCTCTGATGACATGACAGAAGCAAATCTAAGTCGAACGAATTTTGCTAGGTCAGCTATAGACGGGCCCGGGGTAGGATGACAAAGGGGGTCGAGAGGGGTATGGGCGGCAGGTGCACTACCCGCCCGCACCTCTCTCGGTCCCCTTTGTCGTCCCACCCCGCGCCCCTGTACCGCGAGGGCGAGGACTCTGTAGTTTCTCATAAACTCTTAATAGCCTCACCACCCGCTGTGGCAAAATGTCCATTGCAGCGTAATGTATTTCTCCAAATCAAATACTCAAATAGTTATCTCTATAACCTTAACTATTATGTTTAAAATAAATCTAGTAATATCTAGTAATATAAATAATCATGAGAACTACTTGGAAATTCTACAAATCTGGGACAAGAGTACCGCAGACGCGGGTAGGCGTTGCAAAATTGGACTTTATTATTGAGACCTTAGTTAAGTTGCTAATTGCATTAGTTTTATTGTTTCTTTACATTGAACCTGATTCTTAGCAAGGTCGATTGATACTACGGTCACCTTGTTAGTATTCCATTAACATTGTTTCAGTAATCTGGTTATGTTAGTTATGCAATTAAATATTTGTTATTGTTCCTTAAATAACTTAATCTTGCAGCTAAATGCGTATGCGAATTTTAAAACAGTGTCGTTTGTTCGAATTTCTTATCATCGTGTGTTTCGGGCTTAAAGTACAGATAATTCAGAATACAAAGCAATGCAAAACATTTTTAAACGTTACAAGTTTGAACCCATTCTATTGTATTGTCTTTATACTACGTCTATGTGTGCGTAATTCGAATGCGTCCTTAATCGCTGTCAGCGCCTTAGTCACGCACACTAAGATATTTTGTTAGCACTAGCTTTGCTTTCTATTACACATCCATTCGTAGAGGAGGCCTTCGTGATTGAACAGTGTTATAACGCCTGATGCAATTACCAGTTTAAACCGGTTTCCCACGCTAATAAAATTATAAACATCAACAAATCATTCGGATACTACGCGTTTCCGTTACCTTCAATGAATGGCGTCTGGTCGGGATGATATAACCAAGTTCTGATCGGATTATGGCTTAGCCATAAAACAAGCGAAAGTGCTGACGTAATGTATCACGAAAGTGGCCCAGTACCTTCATTGAAGATTAAGATACGTTTTCTCAAAAAATTTTAAGTGTGTCATGTTAATAAATACGACTGGGCTTAGACAGGCGAATCGTAATATAATAGCTGTTGCCCGCGGCTTCGTCCGTACAGAATTATATATAGCCTAAATTCATCAGAGTTATGTAGGACTCCAATAATGAAAGATTTTTTCAAATCGTATCAGTAGTTTTGGAGCCTGTTCAATGCAAACAAACGAACAATCAAATCTTTTTTGATTTAGTCAAATAGATGTATAGACCGCGCGTTTATTCCTCAGATCATACTTAGGTATAGATTGTACTTCCATGCTGGTCTGCGGCAAAAATAAACAAATAAATAAGCATAGAATGTACCAGTTACTTCTCTTCCCGCGCATATGGTTAAAGCCCATCGAGGGAATGGGCGAAAATCATAGGAATCATGTTATAGGTGACGCGGCTAGCAACCCATCACTATTTTGATTCGATTTTCCATCTATGCACGCCCACAAACTTGCTAATCGTTAGATTTTCGCCCATTTCCCTCGATGGGCTTTTACCATCTGCACGGGCAGAGAAGCAATTGGTACGTACCTAATTCTTTGCTCCCAGACCAGTATGGAAGTAATCGTATAAATCAATTGTGATCAAATCTCAAAACGATCATGTGTCAAACTTTACATTCTTTTTAATACACCAATAGAAAACACATTCCAACGGCAATCGGAAACAAAATCGCGTGCCGCAAGCCGTGAAGGAAATCAATACGTAATTGGCTATATAGTATGCGCGGGAGTCGTTTAATTCACAGTTGTTTGACTAGCGTGCTTCCTTTGAGACCAGTCATGATTTATTAGTGATTAAGGATTATGTAATTAGAGTTCATTAACCTGAAAACAGGGTCATTGGTTTGCATGGAAGGATAGACGCCTACTTTAATCGAGTCCATTATGGAACTCTGTGATATTACCAGTACTCTCTAGCAACGTATTTGGGAACAATAAGAGTCAGTCATCTCGCTACATTACTGCACTTTGATATGAGATAAAAAATAACGCCCAACACATCCCTAAAAACAAACAAAGACCAGTAGGCTTATTACCTAACTCGCTTGCAATCGCCATCGTGTTCATTTTGTCAGTTCTTGCATGAATGTGACAGTTAGCTGATTCCGATGCCAATTGTCAGCCCATACGTGAACTGTCAAAATGAACACGATGGCGATTGCGAGCGAGTTAGGTAATAAGCCTACTGTTTCTGATATCCTAAAGCTAACCTTAGTTGTTAAGGTTAGGTTTGGTTTATCTTATACTAGCGACCCGCCCCGGCTTCGCACGGTATATTATGCATGTATTATACATATAAACCTTCCTCTTGAATCACTCTATCTATTAAAAAAACCCGCATCAAAATCCGTTGTGTAGTTTTACAACATACAAACAAACGTATTGCATACAAACGGACTTGGGGACAGAAAAAGCGACTTTGTTGTATACTATGTAGTGAAGAGTCCTGTTATTTGTATTTTTTTTTAAAACGCACAATAAATACATTTCCAACCTGTATGTTTTTCAACCTTTTCGCTTTTCAACTTCGTTTAATTTGATACGAGAGCGTTTTCCAAAGAAAAGTCCACATAATAATTGAACTATTTTGGGTTTTCTTACTTAGAATCGTTTACCCTATCGCTCCTTATACAAGAAAAAATGTGTCCCAAAATTTCCATTCCAGTTCATCACTTTTTTTCATATAAGTAGGTACTAGGTATGTATAGAAGTGACGAACAGGAAAACAATCCATAGTAAAATCTGAGACACATTTTTTCTTGTATGAGAATCGATAGGGTAAACGATTCTGAGTAGAAAAACCTAAAATAGGTATTTAAATTCTGGAAAAATGTACTTGTGGCCTTTTTTTGAAAAACAATCACGTACCTACCCTTCGTGAAAATAGTTTGTTTGATGAGACCTTTATGCGAACTCGTTCAATGTATTTTTAGTGTCCAAAATTTACACAAAAAGGCTCTGATTTGTAACATCTTGGTGTAGTGTTTCAATTGGCAACAGTTAAACCGGGCTGTAGGCCTAACAGTAAAATTCCGCTTTCTAGTAATTAAATCCATCTAGATTGCTGCTGCATTCTGCAACAGTGGATGTATCTGCATGAAATAGACCAAAACGAGTGGTATCATATTCCTTGAGCTATCTTATTTCATTTCTTTCTATGTTAGTAACTGAACTTTCATTTAAATCATTTGATAGCACATAATTTTTTCTAAAAATTCTCTAATAATTTTGAAAGTTTGCGTCTATACAAAGTTGTTACAAAGAAAAATCCTGACTGACCGACTTTCCTAACAATTTGAGCTTAGAATGCTGAAATTTAGTGTTGAAGTTCCCTTCATGATGTAGACTTGAAATAAAAATAATATTTTTGTTACCTATCTTCAAGGGATATCACTCATGGCGGGATGTAAAAGGTACAGAGGAAGTATACCAATACACTTAATAGTAGTATTTTGGGGTCTATGAGCACCATGAAAAAGATCTTGCGTTAAAATGGAAACTAGTCGGATCGTCCTCAAGTTTCGAGTTTGGTAACTCTTGCAGTATATCTGAAAGCCTTCGCCGATAATCTTTTTAATTGTTTTCCCTAACATTTAAATGCTTTTAGTGGGGATCTTCCATGTTGGTCTGGGAGCAAAGAAAAAACATAGAATGTACCAATTGCTTCCCTACCCGCGCAGATGGTAAAAGCCCATCGAGGGAACGGGCGAAAATCATAGGAATCATGGTAATAGGCAATGAGGCTAGCTACCCATCACTATTTTGATTCCATTTTCCACCTATACGCCCACAATCTTCCTAAACGTGGCCTGTAGGTACCTGTTACCTTAGGCTCTGTCTACCCCATAAGGGATAAAGACGTGATTTGTGTATGTGTATGCATGTATGTAGTGGGGAACGAGCGCAACAAGTCAGTTTTGATGACGATGGAGAACAAGAATAATTGACCAAAACTCAAATATTTGAATCTGAAGATTATAATTCTAAAATGTGACAAAATGACGGCCATAATTTCATACGACAAAGATGATGTATTGACTAAACGGCCAGTTAATTATCGATGGTAATAATATGATAATATAAGTCGTAATGAAGCTATAAATGGATATGAAAAGCATGACAACCATGGTCGAGATGATTATAGTGTTGCATTAATATTAATCGGTAAGAGAAATAACTGGCCGCCGATCAAGTATGTCGGATACTCCGTTGTCTACAGTTATTACTCGTAGTATTGTTGAGATCTTGCGGAAATGAGAGACGATAATAACAAGTACCTATTAAGAGAAACGTTAATATTGACAAAGATATCAAGTACTAGCTTCTCTGCGATGAGTGTACATGTATTGTTTTTAGATTTTCATGTGCACAGTAAATTAACAATTGAAATTTCATTCAAGATTTGACTTTGAAATTAAATTGTTTGAAATTGTTGTAAGTGTTCAACAATCAAACAAACATTGGGAGTTTTATAAATAAGCTTTTATAAGACACAAAATGTTTTAAGGAAACAATAATTATATTCTCCGGGCATAAAATCTGCTTGAAGAAATATATCTCCACAAAATGTAATGAACAATAACAACATGCATAATTAAGTTAAAAAATAGATTAGAAAATGGTTGTATAGGATGTTGCTAGAGATTAGATTCAATAAAACAAATGCGTGACATAACTTACAACCATTTTACCTTCATCCAACAACTGCAAAAGAAACGTCGAAAATGTAGTATGTACTTTCAAAATCTTAGTTTTCTATTTTAAATTGATACCTAAATCAGGCAAACTGCAAACTTAAACACACCAAGCCAGTGGATGACAAAATAGCGATAGCTAAAGAAAATCACACGAACAGGGTCCAAGATAATTAAAAACAAACAGTGATGAACATTAAACGTAACATTTTGAAGTTTATGGAAGCAGAGTCAACGAGCCATGGTGTATGGTACAGTTATTTAATGGTTGTGGGTACTGTTTCATAATAGCTGCAGAGGAGCGTAGCGGACAGTAAGCTATATTTGAGACATCTTCATAATTTAAGCGTTATCAAGAGCACAAGGACGTCAAAAATTCTGCATAATTAAAGTATTAAAGTAATATTTTGTAAAATCCAGTGCGTCGAAGATAAAAAGGAACTCTTGCAAGATTACTTCGTTGCTCGTCAGTCTATCAAATGTCAAGACCCCTTTTTTGGGAATACGTGGAGGTATCATCAGGTTGTAATTGTTAAGAAAATTTAGGGCTACTCTAAAGGTACCACCTCTTGTAAGTATAATTTCAAAACCATGGTAATTTTTGTCTATGTACTTCTCGTTGAGATAATCTACATCCCGTTCCCGGATCTAAGAACTTATTACATCATTATTATGTAAGAGAGTAGTCTTTAACTTTGATTTTACATTGTTAACAGTTTTTTTTGCCTACTGATCAAAGATGGTTATTGTCACAACAGCATAATATAGCTGCTGCAAGACAATAATATCTTCACTGATTTATTGATACTTTCTTTAATTTTCCCACTCATCAGCTCGTCACGAAAGGTAATAACAAAACAAAATCTGTCACTTAAATGATTTGTTTCCTTGGCGTCTTCTAACTCACCAGCGCCGTCTTTTCAATTACTTTTCCTACTAAATTTTGGCGAGCATCGTGCAGAACATTAAAATACTAATTGGGCATCTATTATATCCAACAAATGAGCTTTTCCATGTTTAATTACTTTATGTTCGTCGTGTTTACTAAGTATTGTTCCAAGTGGCACGCTTCCGCGCGGCAGAGCAGATTTCATCTATTCTCCGGAACGGGGACGGATTTTTTGCAAACATGTTTTCTCGCGTGACGTTCGTTTGAATGAGTGCTTTAGATATGATTAGATTTATATCGCATATCAGTTTTTTGGCACCGTTTTCAGGTTGAAATGGAAAGGGGCGGCGGGTGTGAGGGTTTACTTAAAGTAAATTAGGCACTTGATGAATTAAATTACTTGATGAATTGTGTCGAAGTAAGTTTGTGATGGAAGCTGTTATTTCGGAATTGTATTACTAGTGGGTTATAAAAGTATATTTTTAATTAGTTTTTCCTTATTTTCAAAATAATTAGATAGGTAACTAGTGCACATATTTCGACTGCTTGTATATTTTTGTAAGTTGTGCTATGACAATTAGGTCAGGTTAGAAGAAATCCCTTTTAAAGGAACTACGCAGTTGTGCTACTCTTTATCTTTTTTATGTGCAGTAAAGAGTTTACATACATACATAACTAGTAATATCTCTAGGAAAAAAAAATCTGATAGATTATGCCAAAGAAAGGTCGAAACGAAGATCGTTAAATACTTTTTAAGAACAACGTTTATTTTGAAATGGCTTTAGATTTAATCCACATTGTAAGAAAATAGGCAATCCCAATTCACCAGAGAAGTTAAATATGGTATAACCACCCGTAAATCAGACGTGAATTAATAACATAATAGTGATTGTGACGTAAAAATTATCAAGCCTCGTACCCTATTCACTATTAATTTATTAAAATAAACGCTCAACAAACCCCTGAATGCATGATACTTCGTCCCTTTGACTTCTTCTTATCTTTTAAAAACCTATTAAAGTGGCAGTGTTGCTGTAGGAGAATTCGAATGCTCCGGATTATGTCGATTTATAAATCATCTAATAGGTTTCATTGGCCAGAGTGCTTATAAATTCCGAGAATAAAATAAGCAGGTACTTTTCCATTCTTTCAAATTAAACAAAGTCGTCTTTCGATTTTATTATATTTCTTACCACAGTTTACGCCCATAGCGCCTAGCAATGTGCAAGGAAGTGTCAGTTGCGACTCGTCTTGTCACTTAAGGGATCTCTTGCTGTCAACCTTTGTGTGGATGTAAATGTCGCATGGTAAGTCGCCTATAATTGCATGGCAATGGTGAGCAGCGACGGCTTTCAAAGTACTTGGCTTGTCCAATCTGATCTAACTTCATTCGTTACAGCATAAATAATACACGTCATGGAGGTTCAGGAGACCCCCCAAGGGTTGACATCTGTCTTCGCGAGCTAAAGCGAGACCTTCGTTCCTCTTTTGTGAGTAAATAATTTTGTGTTTTTTTTATTACGAGGGTAGATAGAGGATAATTTTTTTCATGACCCCATTTTAATGCAATTTCTAATAAAGGGTAATCTATCACTTTACAGAAAATCGATTCATCGAATATCTGTTCCCAGAACACTATTCGCAGAATGTCGTTATGACTTAGGAATCATTCATCGAACTTCAGTTGATCGCTGTTACATTTCTTCGAATTACCTGTTACACCGGAATCGAATCATCGAATTTTACTTCACTATTTTATTTGTTTATCACAATAGTTGTTCATCGAATCACGTTTGCTAAAATTTTGATTTAACGTAAGTTTGTGTTCCCAAATTTCTTATTACACAGAAAATCATTTTCATCAGTGTTACTATACATTGTAATCACAACGCGCTCACGTAGTCCGAGGTAGGTTAGGGTTTTTTTTTATGTCCTGGAAGCCCGACACGCTCACGGAGTCCGAGGTAGGTTAGGGTTATTTTTTTTTATGACCTGGAAGCCCGACACGCTCACGGAGTCCGAGGTAGGTTAGGTAGGTTCGATGAAATCGATCGTTCGATGAAACGTTACTACGATGAAATGTTGTTCGAGGTAGTTATAAAATATGAATGGTATCATTATTGAATCATGTTTCGATAAAAGGTAAATTCGATGAATCGTTACTGCGATGATTTGAGACATATTCGAAACAATTTATGATGAAAAGTTGTTCGACTATTTGAAAATCGATGAATTTAAAATTATGTGTATAGAAAATAAAACGTAATTACATTCGTGGAATAGTTTTCGTCGACATGAAAATCGATGTATTCAATTTCGATAAAGTGATAGACACCCCTAATAAAGCCCATTGGTACCTTTTTGTGTATATTGCCAACTTCTCTTCCGGTATAATCAGACACGTTTATTTATATATTTTTTGTACACTCTGCCGCAATAATTACCCACTAAGCGTTGTGTACACTCTGCCGTAATTTTTTTGCACTTTGACATAAATTGTTTTAGTTACTTCTGTGTATTCGGCTGTAATAACTAGTAATAAATATTTTTTGAACACCCTGCTATTATATTTTTTGCACACCTTGTCATATTGTGTTAGTCACTTCTGTGTAGGTATTTGGCCGTAATAACTAGTTACTTTTTACACCCCGCTTTATTATTTTTGTACGCTGTCTCAAATTGTTTTGGATACTTTCCTGTATACTTGCCCCTACACACTTTCAACTTTATTCGAACACTGCTATATTATTTTTGATCGATGGGGCGATATTAAAAAAGAAGAAGAATTCGTTGGAGCGATTTTGTAAGCCCACTTCACTTTTGGAGACAAACAAATTCTAATGTTTCATTCTCTTCATACGTGTATCGAATGTGTGTAAATAAATGTCTCTCTCTCTCACTCTCTCTCTTAGTGTAGCAACATAATCACGGCGCTTGCGCGATGTCCTAACACCTTTTTCCACCTAATTTCCCGTTCACACAAATTGCAACATTATCCGAGAAACGGAAAAGTAAAAAGCAGCGTGGGACCCATTATGGTGTTGTAAAATAAGTGCACCGTTTTTAGGCACTGGTGCATTGTTAACTGATATCCAGTTCAAAGACGTAAGTGCATAGCACGGCTTCGTAAACGTAGGTCGTGTGATGTACTACTTAGTGTTGAAATTTCAATGTTAGCAATCGGTGTATAAGTTGTTAGGAAATGGGTTACGTGCTTTCATGTCGAGTTAGGTGACAAAGTACTCGCATTACTTCCGAAGCTTGTAACGGTATATTTATCTCAGTGACCACCGTTCGCTTTATTAAAATTTCTCTTAACTTTGTTCGAGTTAATGGTTTTTGTTTTAGTTCAAGTTTTTTTTATGGCGAGGAAATAAAAGTTATAATCTACATTTATTCTGTAAATATGCCGCCAACCGCAAAGGCCTGTTTTTTTTTAAACCGTACCAGCCCTTTCGGAAATACCATGGTTGTGAAAAATAATGTGCCACAGCAAAGTTGCCCAAAATTCATTTCGTAAACAAGTTTTTTTTTTCAAAGTTCATTCATTATTTACAAATAGGTTTCATATTATTTTTAGCCCCCGATGCAAGAACAGGGGTGTTAGTTTGATATCGATGCCTGTGTGTCTGTGCCGTGGAGCCATGGCTCTGAAGCCGATGAATGATATTGCTGCAGTTTTTTTTATTCGAAAGCCAGTCCTTGCGACGGTTCTTAGCCATGTTTGGTAAAAATCGGTCCAGCAGTTTGAAGAATATTAGCTCTCTTCCAAAGTGATGTCAGGCATTTTTGGCAAAAAATTTTTTTTTTTATGTTTACGGTTTGATTACTCAATTAATTCGAGGGGTTTTTAAATTTTGTTAATTCAGTATTATTTTATCTTTAACTCAGACAACTTGAAAACACAATTTGAATTTGAAGTGATTAGTAACGAAGGCTTACCCACCTGCTATGGGAGGTGTAAGGGTATATATAGCACGCGTCACGGCATGACGAGGATCCAGGTTCGATTCCCGGCCATAGCTTTACTTTTCGGATTGTTCTGTGTTTTAATTTTAAGTGTCGTTTAGAAAATTAATTTGAAAAAGCTTATTTTTTATCTGTAATAGCCAGACAAAAAGGGCGGATAGATGGAAATGGAATCAAAATAGTGATGGGTTGCTAGCCTCATCGCCTATAACATGATTACTATGATTTTCGCCCATTCCCTCGATGGATTTTTACCATCTGCACGGGTAGAGAAGCAACTGGTACATTCTATGTTTTTTCTTTGCTCCCAGACTAGCATGGAAGAGTGTACGAGTACATTGTTACAAATCGTGTAAAAATGCAGTTTCTTTTTTATACGTTGCAACTCCCAGCACACGTAGCAATAAAAGAATTAGACTTCTAACTGTAATTAATCTCATGGCTGTTATAAAAACTAACAGCATGCTCTTTCAAATTTAAGATTTGTTCCGGTAAAAGATCGCTACGTGCCATAATTCGAGATGGAACTGCAAAAATGCTTAATTCGTCCAAGGAAGTATTTATTTGATCGTGTAAAATGAAAGTGTGATACACGCATGTCGCAATCGATTGATATACGCTTTCCTGTGACAATTATTGTGTTACATTTACTCTTTTGTAATTATTGGAAACTAAACAGCACAAATTAATCTGCACAGATTTTATTTGCAATTATTTTTTCTGCGTTTTGATTTATTAATTCTAAATGTAGTAGTTGAAGCCATATATGCGCTTTGTTTAATCAAAACCGGAGATTAGGAAGGTAAAAAAAATACTTCAAAATTAGTTACTCCTTTGTAAGTGAAGACCAAGCGAATGAAATCACGCACGCTTGCTAGTAATGATTGATGTTCGAACAGGTAGCTAGCGCTGGCAGCGTACATGCTTATAAAAATCTAACGAAAAATAATGTTTATAAACCATTAACTTTTGTCATAATGATGAATAAATAGTGAATAGTTATAGAAATAACACAAGACGAAAGTGATTCGTATAAAAGGTTTTAGAACAGTTTCACTTGTCAACCGGTATTGCAAATATTTGGCAAAATCCCAACATGTGCCGGACAGTTGTGGTATCGTGTAACTAATGACCGAAAGAAATTACGATAAGTTATAAATTTTAAAGAACAAATTGAAAAAGTTGTGCTTGAATTTGAGATTGACCACTTAGCTCTCGTCCCCGAATTGGTCTGTAAATAATTCGTTAATTATCCCGCGGAAACTATTTAATTTTCCGAAATAAATAGTAGGTGTTCCGTCTTCATTTTGCTCTTAAATAAAATTACCCGTCCGATTCACTTATCCTCACAAGTTTTCGCGAGCAGAATATTCAGATAAGTAAGAAAAGATGAGGTAGCCTGTATTTTATGAAATATAAAAATGACTTTGGATCTTTTGCGTGTAAGTATCAAGGTGATCCAGTGAGCCTTCCATAACATTTTGGTTAAACAGATTTTACATTATGGCATCAAGTTAAGCCAATTCCAATTCCATTTTTAACGAGTTAATTTTACTTACAAGTCAAAAGGATTTCTTGAAGGAACACATCAAAAAATCGAAAGCTGTTTTATAGCCTTGAATCCTAAATGCATACGATTATATCTTAGCTGTTACTAACTTAAAAAACATATTCGATATTGAAAAAAAAACAATTTGGCAGACACCATAAGAATTACTACTTAATATCCAAGAACTGCAACGAAAATGCGCCGTCTAATTTCGGTAGCCTGAATCTCTGGTCATTTTCCATCCATCACATCATTTCAACCCAAACACCATCATAACCCAGCATTTGAAGACATAAACAAGGTTTACCTGTGACAGATTCAAAGGTTGCCGGCCCGGAGGAGTGCTGACCTGACTGGCCACAAGGGACGCCAACGCCACCCTCTGGTTCCCAGACATCGCCCTGATGATCGGCAGAATCTGAGCAAACTTGCCCACATGGTCCTTCCTCTCCAGTGCTCTCAGCACCGCATCCCTGATCATCCCTTCCTTCGCACGCAGTTTATGCGAAGACTTATAGTTCTTAACACTGCGCTTCGTTGTAACTTCTGCTTCTTCTACATCTTCTAAGGAGTCTAGATTGTACTGCGGCCTGTGCGAGTTGGTCACACCGTTGGGTTTAATAATCCTCACTGGCGGTTTCACAAAAGTCTGATAATGCCGCGACTCCTGCGCTACCATTATCTCTTCAGCCTCATTCGGCGCGAACTCAAAGTCTTGTAAATCATCGTCAGCGACTACAGCTACCGCTAACACGAGTAAAAGTTTAACGAACGCCATTTTAGCACTTTAATTAATCAAACTGTATCCATGCTTGCACTACACTGGCACATTATAAATTATGCAATAGAAATCTTGGGCATATGTTTGCGGGCGATGCGCGCGCAGCTTTCCTCCGTCGCGCGCGGAATGAGCGCGTGAGGCGGCGCCCGCGCACGCTCATCTTCGTATATACAGGTGTCAGATTATGCCGGAACTGGGGACTTTCACCATCACGGGGTCACCTTTGGGTCACTATTGATAAGTCATTGCGTTTATCAAATATGTGGTTACACTGAAAAGGTGTTACATGACGATCCAAAAAGAGCGGCCATGAGCGAGTCGGATGTACCCACACCGATGGATCCGTGCAGCTGACTAATTTAATTATTGAACCTTGTCATAGTAAATAATTTTATTGTGTATTACGATGCTCTGAATGACGTAAAATGTCATTATGAGAATGTCATATGGAGGTATGGTGGTAGTCTAGAAATCAAATGCTGTAACAAATTTTCTAAAATAAAAACAAAATATAAAACTTTAGCGAAGCTTTGTCCTCTGAAAACATGTACCAAATGCCGAAAGCTGCCTTAAACAAGGCTTCGAAAACGAAGTATCTCTAATCCTATTGGTGGATATTTTTCCGGCACGCCTCTTTCCCACAGGGATCTGCAGACACGACTTTTTTCCACTTGCTACGACCCTGACACACCTCTTTCGCTTCATCCACATTCACCAATCTCTACTACCGTATTGTAGCTACTTTAGGTGAAATACATAAGTAAGTTACCTGTATGTATGAGTAATGTGTGCGAATAGACAAATTGACGTTCCAAATTAGAAAAATGACTTAATTTCCATATCAGTTCTGGGGATCTGAAGGGCTAAAAAAAGGGATCTAATTACTAAGGCTTCGCTGTCCGTCTCTCTATTTGTCACCAGGGGCCCGATTTTTGAAAGCACATATAAACAGATTTATACCACTTTTGAGTGGTACTTTCGATTGATGGGCCCCTGTACATTACTACATACAACAGACCATTTAGGTACTTAAGTTTTTCACCAATACTACTAGTTAAAAGAGCTCTTAAACTTTAGGTACGGAATTCTAAAAAGAAAAATTACTAATGGTAAAGCGTATACCAATAGGATATAGACTTTAAAACCTACTGTTGCAAAGACGACTGGTTACTTTATCGAGTGTTATGTACTGTGACAATGTACAACGATTTGATAGGATGATATTCCATTTTTACACACAGGCTTTCACAGTTGATTGTGTTACCGAATAAGTATAATAGTTATGGTTATTGAGTGGATTGATTTGAATCGACGACTCATGTAACGACTGCGAGAGGTTTCGCTTGATTTAGAACTGTGTTTGCGTATAGTTTAGATGGTTTATTGAAATTCTTAAAGTAGGATAGCATTTTAAATGTATACATAATCTTTTTCTGCTTGAAAAGAATACAATGTAAGTCTGAATAATACTGTCATTATAGGTATTGGGAAGGTTAGTTATAATGGCATTTGGTTTGACATTTTGAACCGATACACATACATTTGTGGATGATAACACATATTTTTTAACAAAAACTTAAATTGGCTGTGAGGCTAAAGGTTCAAAGTTGTGAAATTTTGCCGAAGGGTGTTTTTTTTTCACCGCCCAAGCCAAGCCGCTGCCAAGTTATATTCGTCGGTATTGAAGATTTATAGTTGTTCCGTTCACGCGATTTCTCTTATATGTGAATTTACATTGTGAAGAAAGAATAGTGTTAGGATGATGAACTAGTTTTCTTCTTGTTGTTTCTATTTGATGTTGAAGAGTTTTTAATTACTGTGGGAAAGGTCACAATTTGAGCGATAATCTATACTAATTACCTACCAAATAAAGATATGATTTGGTGTGCTTAGTTTACGCGGAACGAATACGGAATAACTGGCACCAATTATCACTACATAGTATAAAACAAAGTCGCTTTCTCTGTCCCTATGTCCCTATGTATGCTTATATCTTCAAAACTACACAACGGATTTTGATGCGGTTTTTTTAAATAAGAGTGATTCAAGAGGAAGGTTTTTATGTATAATTCTACGCAGACGAAGTCGCGGGCAGAAGCTAGTAAATTATAATTTTAGGTGCATTGGGGTAAATTCGTAATTAGGGTGATTCCGAAAATCATAGATATCCACTAAACGGGGAACAATACCACAATATGGCAACGCTTATCTAGACGCCAAGACATTGGAGCTTCCATTAGGGAAGCGTTGCTAGATTATGTAATTGTTCCCAGTTTAGTGGATATCCACGAGTTTCGCAATTCCCCCAATTCCGAATTTACCCCAATGCACTATAGGTAAAAAGATTTGTATTTAATAAGGGACAAGAGCAAGGCTGCCTAGCCAAAGCTCTTTTTGAATACAAACAGTTACTTTGTTGTATATAGTTGTTTTTGTTGAGAAATAAACATTTATATGCATACATTCTTGCATACATACATAAGTCACGTCTTTATCCCTTACGGGGTAGACCTTCGACTCCAAGCCTATTTATAAGGCCTATAGTGAAGCACCACTTCTCGGACCGGTATGTCATCACTGGTAATTTCTTTCTTTCTTTATTTAAAACTAGCCTTCCGTCCGCAGCTTCGCCCGCGATAAATTAATTTTCCCGTAGGAAAAGGTATTTTCCCGCGGTAAAAAGTAGCCTATGTCACTCAGTGATAATGTAGCTTTCTAACGGCAAAAGAATTTTTGAAATCGGTCCAGTAGTTTAGGAGCCTATTCAATGCAAACAAATAAACAAACAATCAAATTTTTCCTCTTTTAATTATTTTAGATAGTAGCCTCCTCAGTAGCCTCGTGAGTTAAATACAATCTTTGGGAACCATCGTCGTTCTCGCCGTGTATTTTTCTTTGCACACGGCGGGCGAGAACGACCGCTCCCGGACATTTACGAACACAGCATATAGACGCCGTGGGTGGCGAGTGAGAAAGACCAAGACCTTAGCGCTACGAGTCACGAGTAATGTGGGTAAAATTCATCTTGAAAGTTTTGTACTAATCATTCAACTTTCCTACATTTATGTTAACAAGGCACTTTGCGTTGTCTTAAGAAAGTTAAAACCAATAAATAATATGCGTTTAAAGTATTATATTCATAAATGCAATAAGTATAAGACAGAAAGACGCGAAACTATATTCTTCAATGCTACATTTGTGCAATACGAAAATGGAAAACTATCAAATATTTATTGAAGCTAATATTTTCACATGATCATTGATTTCTAAGCAAGACAATGGGAAGTTACGCCGAACAAGACAATAGCTTCGTGGCAAAGTGTCATAAGTATAAAACTGAACAATGCGCGGTGGAAGAGAGTGATAAGTATGAAACAGCACTTTCGTTCACCGCAGCGCCTGCGCAGCGCGTTAAGCAATATTGTATTTGCTAGCTATTTTGTGGCTACAGGCTGTTCGGTTTTAGTTTAAGTCAGGGCAAAAGTCAGACTTTTAAATTCATCATCACCATCATCATTATATCAGCCATAGGACGTCCACTCTTGGACTATAGCCCCCCCAATAGAGCTCCAGATGCCTCGTTTGGAAGCAGCTTGCATCCACCGTGAACCCGCGACTTTAACCGGGTCATCCATCTACCTCGTTGGTGGAGGTCCTACGTTGCGCTTGCCGATACGCGGTCTCCACTCGGGAGCCTTCGGCCCCAACGACCATTCTGTTATCCGTGCTATGGCCTGCCCATTGCCACTTCAACAAGCTAATTCGCTTGTCTATGTCGGTGACCCTTGTCTTCTCCGTATCTCCTCGTTTCTAAAAAAACCTAAGTCTAAGTTCCTTAAAAGAAACCCTTTGCATTAGCTCCCTCCATAGGTCGCTACTCTAAGGCTATTTATGAGGCTACTGAAGCACCACTTCTCGGATCGGTATGTCATCACTGGCAACACACAAAGTGTAGTTCTGAGTAATTATAGTTACTTAAATAATTAAAATTGTGGGATTTATATGTGTTTTATTGGCAGTAGTGGAGGGAGGGTTGCATGAAAAACATATATATTTCACACATGCTTGGTTATCTTGCACGTGAGTAGCGGAGTAGCAAGGTAATTTTTTGTTCATTGAAATGGATCTCCGCAAAGTAACGCCTGATTCAATAAAATATTTATAATAGCACGCATCACGGAATGATGAGGATCCGAATATGTGCTCCAGTTTTCAGGATCATTTAGATTTTTTAACAAAGGAAAATTTAAATAGACATACTTTTGAAGCATCCCGTAAACGCGATAGATGCTTCAATCACAAAGAAAGTAACAAGTAATATCGTCACCGCAGCCATTTAATCTGATAATCCAACCATTTCCCTTGTTTCTTTAATAGTTCCATAATAGCCTCAGTAAAATTATAGGTCCATCAAAGATATTGCAGCTCATAAAATGGAATTTGGTCGCTATGTTGTGAGTCTTAAGAGTTGTAGAACGGCAATGGGTTGGTAGTTTTTCGTACTAAGTAGCTATTGTGATTGAATTGTGTAATTTGTTTGTTTGTATGAGCTGTGAGAACTTTCGTACAATGTTGTCTGACTCTTTCCAATTTTATTACTGTAATCGAATAGGTGTATCACTGAAAGATAGAATAAGGAACAGTCTGATAAGGGAACGTGCTGGTGTGAAAGAGGATATAGTGACTAGGATAGAAAAAAGTATGCTTAGTTGGTTTGGGCATGTAGAGCGGATGGATGAAAGTAGACTAACTAAACAGATCTGTATGGGGAGTACGAATGGTTGCGTTGGGAGGGGAAGGCCTAGACGGACGTTCCGAGACCAAATAGGAGACGTTTTGGAAAAAGGTCAGGTCAGGAGTACCCGAAACCGACGAGCATGTATGAAGAGATTGATGACTGTGGATGAAGCGAAAGAAATATGTCAGGATCGTAGCAAGTGGAATAAAGTAGTCTTTGCCTACCCCTGTGGGAAAGAGGCGTGACGGTATGTATGTATGTATGTATGTATCGAATAGTCTGAAGGTTTTAATAGCTTTGTTATTCTTTTACCTTGCGTCCGTTACAATTAAGAAAAAAATAATAAATAAATAAATAATAAATAATATTATTATATACATCTATATACATGCATATGTTATGTTTTTACATGCATCTTAGTAATGCTAGTACTAAAATACTAGTAACTTAGCTCTATGAATTACAATCTTTGTCTGTCTTTTCAACGTTTTGCGAACAAATGACTGTAATATTATGATGTTTTCTCACTTAAAAGACTCATAATTTGGCAAACCTTTGTTATCTCTTAATATTATCAGCTTTTTGGACAAGGTTTAAATCTAACCTTACCTAACCTAAATCACGCCTCGCGACGATGTTTTTGGAAATAATATTTTGACCATTTTCTCCTTATAATTGTCTAATTGTTGTGAATGAAGTTTGTTTATATTTATCTATTGCCGTTTATTTAATGTCTTATTGGTTGCGAACGGTTAGGGTAACTCCAATTAATTTAATATCACAATTAGGTTGGCAACATTGCATATAATATTCAGGCGTAGTAGCTTATTTTGGTCTGAGTAATGTTCCTGGTCCTCATTAGCTATTATTAGATCAATGAACCCGTTATTTTAATTTATCTACATCTTCCTACTTATTTGTTGAGTTAAGCTTTGGTTTGTTCTCAGGTTCGTCAATATTGTGAGTAGGAACTCATATTTTAGAATTCTTAAATCATAGTTTCACCGCAAAATAAATTTTGCTGTTCATATTTTTGTGTTTAGCTTTAGTACCTACCTAAGTTTAATTTATCACCTCTTTAATTATCTTTATCAGAAAACTGTTTCGGTGAAATGAAAATAGTATTACAAAATATGCGTATGAGGGTTAATAAAAATCAAGTAAAATTTTCAATACATTCCTATATTTAAAATACTTGCACATATACACACTTATACAGATCTAGCGGATGATCTGATATCGTATCTTATAGAGACTAGAAAGTTATATTCATCTGAGATTTGAGATAATAACCGTCAGATATAACAATTTATAAAATTCTACAGTAGAGACAACACAATATAAAATGTATAAAATATAAATTAATTTTGTTTACGTTATCCTGTTAAAGAAGACTTTTATTTTGACAACTTCTCGTTAATACTGGCCAATGGCTGGACAGACGACAAGATAATCTCTATAATTTATTTTGCTTTGAAAACCAAATGCTAATCAATACAAAATGTTCATTATTGAACTGAAGACTAAGTGCAGGTTAGATAGTAAAATATAAAAGGCAGGGTAGACAATTCAGTATTAAATTGCAATGTATCAAGATAATAAACTGATATTATTATACCACCTCGCAGAGGCGTTCAATCCACTGTTAAATTGTTATCAATTTTTGCCGAACAAAGTATTGCAACGACTAGGCCAGAGACTCAGATAAGTTGTTTATCAAAAATTTTACTCAACAGGATATTATCCAAAAGATACTTAATAGGTACGTAGCACCATTGTGATCCAACAAATTATATAAGTGTAATATTACCATAAAACTTTATATGTAGACTTTTTAACATTTTAATAATACATATTTGAACCGTTAAGCATACATTTATAAATCACTGTCACGTGATAAAATTAAAAATCTACAATTTACGATACAGTTCTGTTTGTCACTGTTAACTTATTAAATAGGTACAATTTATTTACAAAAACACCAATAAACACAAACACGCATACAAAATATTATAAATTAACAATTATTTACAAAATGTCAACACGTTATTTGAAGTTACATAATTTTCAACGCAGCCGACATTTAAACTTAAATTAAAATTATCACGATCCACACGAGTGCATAAAAATAATTTGTAGAAAAAACAACAACATCCTGTGCGTGCGTTGGCAAATTTATACCTTACTCTAACAAACCGTAAAATAAGTAATTCAGTCATTTAAAAAATTCTTAATTATCAATGACGAATGGTATTGTCGTCCACATAAGTCAGCTCTAAGAATTTAATCTTTTCCCAGCAGAATTTATTGTCTATAGACCCGAAATTTTTCACTAAAGTACTTTCTAAAACTCATTGATAAACTCCTAGATGTCACACTCAAATTCTGAGACTCTCTTACTCCGTCCGTCGGGCATGATTTGAAAATGGCCGTCCCTACTTAACCTTGGGAAACCACTAAAACTGTTCCTACTAACCAAATTGCTGTCTCGGTTCTCTCGTTCCTTGTGAAAACTAGAAGTAGACAATTTCTCCTTCCGCTCATTGAAGTTGGTGTCGTTGAAGTTCTTGTCGGAGAAGTTGTTATCGGAGAAAGTGCGTTCGTTGAATTCGCCGTCGGAGAAGTTTCGGTCGTTGAACGGGACGTCTCTAATGCCGAAGCCGCCCATTCTCGGCGTGCCGATGCCGAACTTGTTTCGTAGGTCTTCGTCGCGGAAGTTGAAGCCGCGGTTGTCGTATTTCGCTGGGCCTTTGGTGAGTCTGCGAAGTAAAACGATGGAAATAAGGAAGAAGTGGCTAAACCTTACGAATAGGAAGTTCATGGTCTACAATTTCATAAAGATTTGCGTTTTTTTTGATACAGACAAAAAACTAAATGGCAGGCAGCTTTTTAACATAGTAATCACGTCTTTATTCCTTACAGGGTAGACAACACGGGTAACAAGACCTACAAGCTACGTTTAGCGTTATTATGGCGTATAAGCATCGCATCGCATTTAACATGACTCCTAAGATTTTCGCCCATTCCCTTCGATGGCCTTTTACGAACTGCGCGGGAAAAGAAGCAGTTCGTACATTCTATGGTTTTTCTTTGCTACCAGGGGGCCGTTCATTAATCACGTGATCTTTTTTTAAGCATTTTTAACCCCCCCTCCCCCTTGGTGATACATGGTGAGGTTTAAGACTACCCCCCCGCCCCCCATCCAACATCACGTGTATTTTTCGTATCTACAAAAAATCTTAATTTTTTTAGAACTAGAATTGTCTTGCGCGCGCAAGCGCGCGTGTTGAATTTATATATTAATTTGGTATCGTATATGTCATGATATATTTTTGTGTCATTTTACTATAATACATGTAACTGTAATTTAAAAATCGCGCGTTTGAAAAAATAAATACACGTGATATCTTACTACACCCCCCTCCCCCCTTGTGACATTTCGTGATTTTTGTCAAACCCCTCCCCCCCCCCCCTTTCAAGCCTCACGTGATTAATGGACGGCCCCCAGGCAATTTTTATGACCCTGGCTCAATTTTAACTACATTGTAATAGCTAGTTACACAGGCAATATTCGAGGATAGCACAAATTGCATACCTAATATCAGTGCAATGGTTTTCGAAAAACACCCAACCTAGACACAATCAAATTGATCATTTCAATGAACAAAGCGGTACTGTACTCACTCTCTGAAACAACGCCTTTCCCTGTCATACTCCGCTGACAGTCCCTCATCGTCATGAATAATAGCTGACGGATCGCTATACACCGAGGACTCTTGATAAAACGAGTCCAGATCGACGTAGTTCCCTTCAGAAGGTTCATTGTCTAGGAGTTCAGCTAGCTGGGACTTCAGGGTACCGAAGGTAGGGCGCTGGGAAGGGTCGGCATGCCAGCAAGAGTGCATGGCGCGGTAGAGTTGGGGCTTGCAGTGGGGTGGACGCTCGAGGCGGTAGCCGTCTGTGACTGCAGCAAGGACCTCGCGGCCTGACATGGCTGCATAGGGCGTTGAACCTGGAAATAGAGATGGAGTGATGTGAGTGAGAGAGATAAATCATGAAATAAAGATTTTCAAGTGCGACACAAGCGGCTTTTTTGCTCGAATGTTTTAACAAATATTTATAACTAGAATTCTGAAATTGTATCGGCAAGAAGATATACTAAAGCTAATAATATTTCTTCATGTGTATTGTGCAACACATACATTGAATAGCATTAGGATAGGTACGCGTTACACTAATTTTTGACAGAACACCTCAGTGTGATTATCTTGATTTCTTCTTTCTCACAGTATATTTTTTTCAGCACATTCTATTTCGACTCACCGAATTAAGTAAGCTGAAAAAAGTTTTTATTAATCAAGAACCTTTGATAAGTGAATGTTTCACGTTCGTATCAAAGAAGCGACATATCCACCACTGGTGTACCAGTCTTCGCAAGGCCGACATTTACCAGCAGTCCTAATCTTGGTGTCAGCGGCGGTGAACACTTTGACATCAGGTGAATGAGCAGGTCTATCGGCTTCAATTTAATATATGTTTAAAAAAAACTCACCAAGTGTAACAATCTCCCACAGGGTGATCCCAAACGCCCAGACGTCCGTCTGGTGGCTGTAAACGTTGTAAAGCAACGCTTCTGGCGCCATCCAGCGGACGGGCAGCGCGCCGCGATTGCGAGACGCCCCGCCGGTCGCTCGGGACATGCCGAAGTCGGCGATCTTGCAGAGCTTGTTGTGGTCCACCAGGACGTTACGAGCGGCCAGATCGCGGTGGATGATCTGAAGAGTTTAACGGTAGCGTTAAGAGAATTGTTTTGAGGGGATGATGATGTGTGTGACTTGCTTCGGCATTTGCTTATTATAACGGTGACTTTGGATTTATCTTACGGTCTAGGCAAAAACTAAATCTAACCAAGTCACTGTATAGAACGAATAGTAAGAAAAAGACGGGCAGTCTATCTCGCGCGCGACGCGACTTCTGTAAGTTTTCGTGATAGACGTACAGATAAAAATAGGTACCTAAAACGATAAATAATGAATTGTATTTTTTGTTGAGTCCATTTGCGTCTAGTCATCCATACTACATAATTGTATGTGTACCTACCAAATATCAATCGGACCACTAAAATTGTACCAAATTTGACTTGTAAACCTTGACCCAAAAAACAACAAACTGATCAAGTTAATAAAAGCTAAAAGTCCTTACCCCTTTAGAAGCGATGTAGTCCATCCCCCGTGCGACGCAGTAGGCGAAGACCGTGAGGTCTCGAGACGTCAGCGCGCCGCTGCCGCTGAACCGGTCCGGGCGGGAGCGGCGCTCGCGCAGATACGTCAGCAGCTTGCCGCACATCACGTACTCCATGATCAGGAGGTATGGCTCTGGAATATGAGTAACGTCAATATTAGTGACAGATGTGATAAATATGGTAACAGATCTAAGGAAGATATAATCTTAAGAACTACTTAAACTATAGAATTAAAATGTAAATTGCATAGTCTTTAATGAAGATTACAAACTAACGCCAAACCTCCCAACAAAGATAATGTATTCATGATCCATGTCTTATTGCTTCCAAGATTTTCATATTTCTCAATTAGCTAAACTTAAGTCGCCAGGTATTTTGGAACGCAAGTTAAGTTCACTTTAGCAAAAATATGCTTCTATTATTGCTATTCTATAGTTACCGTGTTCGGTGCAGCAAGCGAGCAGCGTCACTACGTTAGGGTGTGTTCCGATCTTCTGCATGATATAGATCTCATGCAGCAGCTCCTGCTTCTCCTTCTGTGATGCCGACTCCTTTATGCTCTTCACGGCAACTAGCCGGGTCAGGCCGTCGTGTCCGTTCAAGTCATCAGCTTCGGCTTTCCATACCTTATGGAAAGAAAAGGTTAAATTGGTTAGGTTAGAGGGGATGTGAAGGTAAACGCACAAATATTTTCTCCAAATCCTATGAGCACTAATAATCAATGTTAACTGCGCTCTACATTATATACGTCCCACTGCTGGGCACAGGCCTCCTCTTAGATTGAGAGAGCTTGGGTTTTAGTTTCACAAATAGATTCCGGAAAACTCAGTGGTGCGAGCCCGGGATTCGAACCCAGGACCCTCTGCTTGAAAGGCTATAGGTCGAACCACTAGACTATCACGGCTTTTTATACATTAGACCTGTGTTATTTGCAAGCTACTGTATAATTAATGCGATTCATTGGAATAATCAAGTTTATTATATCTTATAATCTCGGATATGTTCAAAAGTGTCGGAGATATTAATATTCGAGTATTTGATGAGTTGTGGATGAATTGCATTTATTTATGCCCAAGTTATATGATATTTTTCTATATCGATTTCTACCCGCAATACGAGTTGATGACTTAGTTGATTTAAATTACTTACTTGTCCAAAATTCCCTTGGCCTAATAGAGTTTGAAGCCGGAGCTTGTTTCTTGGAAACTCCCATTTGCCATCAGGCTTCGTGGGCGTCGGTATCGGCGGCCTGGCCACGGGCGTTATAGAAGTATCCTTCTTCAGCTCATCATCATCAAAGTAACCCTCGTACTCTGTATCAATCTCTTTGGTCTTCTTACTAAATACATTCCTTAACACATATATAACTATACCAAAAACCGGCAAAAAACCTAATCCAGCCATTATGTATGATGCTGTGTAACTTTTTTCGGCTTCTATTACTACTTCATTATCGGAATCTTTCGTTTCTTCTACTGCATCTACGACGGTGTTATTTTCTTCGCGTTCGGTAGAAGTATTTGGAACTACGGTTGGTTTATAACTGGATTGTGAAGACGTTCTTGAAGTAACAATTATTGGTTTTACTGTAGATTCTTTTGGTACTATTGTTTGCGCCGTAGTTATAGGCGTTGTTGGAAGTTCAGTTGTAGTAGAAATAGTTGTTATTTGTACATGCCGTGGACTAGTTACCGGAGTCACAGTCGTAGTAGTTGTAGTGGTTGGTCGGCGTCTTTTCAAAATATTTTTCGGTCTAATCGTACTGCCGTTAATTGTAGGTTCGTATTCTTGTCTGAACAAGTTAGCTAACCTTTCGGATATTCTCGAAGTTGTAGCTTCATTTTTAAGGTCTGAATTTTTAGTGATGGCATCACTAGCTTCGTAAGCTCGATGTACGTGAACCACAGGAGTTGAACCAGGATTAGCATTGACACTACTTTCAGTGGTTGTAGTTCGTATTCTTATTCTATGTTTGTAAGGTATTCTCGAAGGAGGTGGCGGAATAGGCGTCGTTTCAGTCACATTCAATACAATAGCATTCGGTGTTGTAGTATTTACGTTTGGCGCAATTATTTCAACCAAAGTGCTGTTATCGAATTCTTTGCTTTCTGTTTTGTTTTGCCCTTTCATGGAAGAAGTGATTGATACAGAAGTAACAACGGCAGTGTAAACTGTTGAAGCTTTCTCAGTTGTTGCATTGACGACTATTATAGGAAGTATGTTTTCGGTGTTTGTAGCCGCTGTGACTC
This sequence comes from Pandemis corylana, assembly GCA_949127965.1. Classification (NCBI taxonomy): domain Eukaryota; kingdom Metazoa; phylum Arthropoda; class Insecta; order Lepidoptera; family Tortricidae; genus Pandemis; species Pandemis corylana. The sequence continues at coordinate 968,522 of OX421854.1, read as the reverse complement.
TTGCTGGTCGGCGACGTAAATTATGATAGCTTCGGGTATAATTCCTTGGTGCTGTCGTTGCATTGACTTTATTGACATTGCTTTCTTTTACTGTAGAGTTATTGCTTTCTTTTGCCCCACTACTGTTATTTTTGAATAAAGGACTGGGTGTAACACTAAGTATTATTGGCTCTGTTACGTTAAGTTGCGCAAAATTTGGAGGTTTAGAAGTCGTTGGCGTCGAACTTGCTTTTCTGTATGCGTTAACTAATCCGACATGCCTTTGCGGTGCTGGCCCTTTAACTGTGTTTCTTATTTTGTTCTTTTCTATTATGTTTTTTACGACAGACACATCCATTTCTTCGTTGATTTCTTCTTCATCAACACTAGTGTTTCTGTATTTTTCGGTAGCTGAATACCTCGAATTAAATTTTCGTCTTTCTGGTGGAGCCGCAATAAAATTGACTGACTTTGTTGACGCCGAAAGAGATGGAGAATCGGTTAAATTATCGCTTATAATTTGTCCCCCGAGTTTTTGGCCAAAGTGTATAAATGGTGCCATATCTTCTACAGGCAATTCAGATTCAAGCGGTCTGAAATGATTATATATCTCTTGTGACATAAAAAGAGTATCATTTCTTTTATCTTTTTCGGTCTCCACCTTCAAAAGTTTGGTATTTTCAATGTCTGTGTTATTAACTGTAATTTCTTCCATTTGTTCATTCTTCTTATGCACATGAACAGTAGGTGCCTCAGTCGAGTTGTCATTTGTAACATTAGCCAACAGCGTCGTAGTCTCAATTCCAACACTACTATTTACTTTAACTTCGTTTGTAGTCACAGTTTTATTCAACGCCAGCGTTTGCGTAACGTTGTCAGTATCAGAATAATTAAGCAGATATAAGCCATGATTGGACTCGTCTACTTGAAACTCTTCATCAGGTTCTAAGTCTACCTCTTTGTCTAATCCATCCAAATTTTCTGGTGGGACGTATATTATTCCCATTTCAGTAGAAGGCCCGGCAGTTTTATTAAGTCTTCTGTTGTTTATGAATCCGGCTCTACTTCTGGTTTCTTGGTACACTTTGGGTACAAACAAGTGTCTGATTTCGTGAGGCTTGATGTCTTGTCTGATATCGCGTACACCATCGGAGGTGGTGAGCCTAAGAGTCGGAGCAGCCTCATTGCTGGAGTTGTCAAATGTTATTCTCTTTATTATAGAGCTGTTGGAGTCTCGCACTTCTATCTGAAGGAACGTAGTGTTGGTTCTGAAAGAAACGGAAAAGAATGTCATGAGATTTTTAATAAGGTTCACAACAAAACATCAAATGTCAATAACTGACAGTTGCGATGAAAAGCAACTTGTTTTACTAAAAAAAACTCAAAAACTTCACGATATGAACCACATTCTCATTATGGTAAAAGCCCATCGGGGGAATAGGTGAAAATCTTAGGAATCATGTGTTATAGGCGATGCGTCTAGCAACCCATCACTATCATAATTCCCTTTTCCATCAATACGCCTGCAATCATGCTAAACGTGGCCATTAGGTTACCTTAGGCTCTGTCTACCCCGTAACGGAAAAGAAACGTGATTTAAGTATGTATGTGAACTTACTTGTGTGGTTTATGTGCTATATTAGCTAAGTTATTGATATGTGTGGCTAGCCGCCCATTGAGCAGCTGCCTCCTCCTCGCTGCGAGCAAAGACAGCAGCTGCGAATCCCTTGTCGCGTTTGAACTGCTCTGTGTAGTCGCGCGCCGTACATTGCCTGCAATGGACAGAAAATAATACATTAAAAAAATTATAAGACGCCACGCAATAAAAAAAACAATTTTAGTTTAAAAATGCCTTACATTCTTTTGGTAACGAGCTGATACTCTTCAAACTACTAGGAAATTTAACGAGACAAAGCTAAGAAGCACCGCAACTGGCTTTTGAATGAAATCGGTCCATTCCTTTGAGAGCTACGATGCTACAGACAGATACACACACACACGCACACACACACAGACATCGAAGTCAAACTTATAACACCCCTCTTGAGTCAGGGGTTAAATATGTTAATACGTGTACTAATAAGAAATACAATATTTTTCATGGTACAAGTAATCCAACTGGACATAAATGAAAAATATTATATATATTTATGCAAGCCTCTGCCCGCGACTTCGCCTGCGTAGAATTATAATTAAAAACCTTCCTCTTGAGTCACTATCTATTAAAAAAAACCGCATCAAAATCCGTTATGTAGTTTTGAAGATATAAGTATACTTAGGGGCATAGGGACATAGGGACATAGGGACAGAGAAAGCGACTTTGTTTTATACTATGTAGTGATATATATATATTTGCAAATTGGCCGCCAAGAGCTCTTTTATATGTATTTTTTGAAACTACCAGCGCATTCGGAAAGACCATCATCGCCAAGAAGTACTTACGTAGAAACTTGTCAGCAAGTCGTTTTTTCAAAATAAAATACATTAAGCTACTACAATACTTAAATTCTATTTAAATTAAATGCATTTATGAAAGGGATTGATAAGGTCCCCAAGCCTTAAATTATATTAGTCTATAGTAGAGATGTATAAAGTCTCTATAGTCTCTATGAGATAATATTTAACTGGATTACAATAGATTGTGTACAGTGCGATATTAAAAAAGACATCAAGGTCTGTCTTGCTGTCTCTCTTTTATTAGTTTGAGACTTGAATCGGCCGATGGTACCCGAAACCCGAATTTCGTTCTAGGAGCTCACGAACAGTTGCTATGAGTGTTTATCTTGGGTTTCCAAGTATAGCCCCGGCTATGATTTTGCATGTTTCAAGAGACATAGTTTGAAATAAGTGGCGTCGGCTTTTAGTGGAAACTCATCATCATATTAGTCATAGGACGTCCACTGTTGGACATAGTCCCCCCCCCCTTCCCCCACATAGACTTCCAGTTGCCGCGGTGGGAAGCGGCTTGCATCTAACGTGAACCCGCGATTTTAACCAGATACCACCTCGTTGGTGGACATCCTACGCTGCGCTTGCCAATCCGCTGTCTCCACTCCAGAACCTTTCGGCCCCAACGACCATCTCAGTGGAAGCTTAGACACTATAAAATAATTAACTTTTGTTGTTATAGACTTAGTTGACGTACCATCCGTAGTACGTCAGAAACGTGACCTGAAAAAATGCGACATCGACCCTTCTCAGTGGGAGATTTTCGCAGCACAGCGTCCTGAATGGCGCAGGTTGGTGCAGGACAAGGTTCGCGAGTTCAAGGAGCAGCATTTAGTTGACTTCGACGCTAAACGCGATGAATTGAAGTCTCGCCAGCCAGTGGCCATTCGCTACCATTATGTTAACGGTGTGCTCACGTGCATTGTGCGCGAGGTTTCACCGCTAAGATCGGCTATAAGCCATTTTCGGGCGCATGAGCGTCATACTAACTAGGAGTCGAAGTGGTCGCCATGGCCGAAATCGGTCGGAAGGATCATCATCAGTTGTCTAACGTGGGTTGTTTACACACTATGATTACCAAACACACCTTGGAAGTTTTTTATTAGATTCCTTATTAACCTATCTGATGGAATTTTAAATAATGGATTCACTACCGACACAAAAACGTGTTGATCTTGCGCAATATATAATCGAATAAACCAATCAAGATCCTCGTTTAAATATTAATAGATTTCTCAGCTCCTAGCAAATTAAATTTGAATTATATTCAATCTGCGCCAAATATAAAATCGATTGTGCCTAATAAATAAACAGCGCATAAACGTTATCTTTTCATCTTTAACTTTGGTTTAATAATAGCTAGGTAGCTGTTTCCCGCGACTTTATCCGGGGCTTTTTACGGGTAGACAGAGCCTAAGTTAACAAGACCCAAAGGCGACTGATTTGATTGATTAAAGGCTAACGATAATTGTTGGAAGTATCGGGAAAACACAGAATGTACCAATTGCTTCTCATCCCGCGCATATGGTAAAAGCACATCGAGGGAATGGGAGAAAGTCTTAGGAATCATGGGTGATGCGGCTAGCAACCCATCACTATTTTGATTCCCCTTTCCACCTATACGTCGAATCATGCTAAACGTGGCCTTAAGGTTTTGTTAAGGGATAAAGACGTGATATATATATGTATGTAGTAATTTGAATGTTATTAGTAATTTGAGAGTACCCAGAGATTGAACGATTCAATGTCAAAAATCAATAATTAGTGCTTACAAAGTACCTACTATTGCGTGATGACCAACAATTGAAATAATTACATGCAATCATGCAGTGGCAGATACATTTACTGCAGAATCAAAGCTTGAAACTTAACTGACATACGAAAAACAACATTATACTAACGCGTTTGAATCCATCGGGTAAAATTAAGGTTGTAACGCGAATTTTGTAGCGTTGAAGCCAGATGGAATCAAGCTTAAAGTCAATGGATTGAGAATCATTATGAGAATGGCTTAGAATGGAACGCTAAGCAACCTTCACCCACTATCTCGAAACGGCGTGTAAGACAATAGATGCGTTTGTAGACAAATGGTGACCAGTAGAGTTAAATAGATGGTATGTGTAAATTGTTTAGTATAGTTACTTTACTTCCATGCGGGTCTGAGCAAAGAAAAACATAGAATGTACCAGTTGCTTCTCTTCCCGCGCAAATGGTAAAAACCCATCGAGGGAATGGGCGAAAATCATAGGAATCATATTATAGGCGGTGCAACCGATCACTATTTTGATTCCACTTTCCACCTATACGCCCAGTCTTGCTAAACGTGGCCCGGTAGGTTTTGTTACCTTAGGCTCTGTCTACCCCGTACCCCGTCTAGACGTGATTTATGTGTATGTGTGTATATTTTGATTAAAACAATTCAGTAGGTAAAGTAAAAGTGTCTGAAACTTTTGTATACTTATCAGACTGTTCGCATAAGTCCGTCTGTTTTTTTGATCTCAGTATCCTTAGTGTAGGTTTTCGGTCACAAAATACATCTCCAACGCGTTTGCGTTAAAATGTCAAATACTATGAGAACAGTTTGTTGCCGTTACAATCCGCAAGTGGCGCTGCCAATTATTCCATAGTAATTGAGACGTTTACGTGAACGCGTTCGATAAAGATACCCATGATGCTCACATCTGGAACACGAGTTCCTTGACCTTGTTACATACGGCAATAGTAAAGTACTAGGTAATAATTTTCTTGTAAAGACGTTGATTACGAAAAAAGTATCATGCCAGCGCGCATGCGCGGTGAAATGCTCGCGATCGAGAAATCCATAATTACCGGTTGACTTAGCCATTTGTTGATACCCGTAAATTAAAAGTAATTAAATTTAATTTACGATTGGCACGTATAAAGATCTTCAGTGTTCAATTTGCGAAGGCGATCGAAATGAACTTCAACGAAGAAATTATGAGGCTTCTGCCCGGGACTTCGTCCGCGTAGATTAGACTCGACAACTGATGTTGACAGTATATTCTGCAATAAATGTTTTTCTCTCTCTCTCAATAATTATTTACGTGACAACTCTAGGCAGCTACGACCTTTGACATGTTCATCGCTATCCCGCGGGTATTATGCAATTTTCCGGGATAAAAAGTAAACTATGTGTTAATCTAGGGTACCAGCTACCCCCGTTTCAAATTTGACCCAATTCCGTCTAGCCGTTTCAGCGTGAACAAGGAACAAACATACACTCTCACATCGTCACATCCATCCATCCCCACAAACTCTCGCATTTATAATATTAGTAGGATAAATCTCTGGAACAGTTATTGCGATATGATATCGCTCGCTGGCTGGAAATCTCACGATACCGTCTAGATTACTTTCGGTGTCACGGATGAGGCGAAAGTCACAAACGACAAGCTGGTCGTCAAACCGCAAGTTTCCGATATCCTACTAACACTAAAGTTCGAACGTATATAATAATATGGATGTTTGTATCTCTTTCACGCCAGAACGACTGGATAGAATTTGATGTAATTTGTCACAGAGATACATTACTGTCTGAAATAACACATAGGCTACTTTTAATCTCGGAAAATGGTATGGTATTTGTCGCAGTCGAAGTGGCTGAAATAATTGCTCTAAAGCATTCTTTGAAAATCTTTGGTATAAAATTTAATTTTAATCCTATAAACAAGAACGTCCGATGTAAATTTGGAATGAAACTGAAGAATTAACTAGGTACATAGTCCTCCTGGTAGAATCCTACTTTACCTCCGTTCGTGCGCCCTCGTGTAGCCAATCTTCTTCGAGAACTTGCATACACGCATAAATCACGTCCTTATCCCTTACGGGATAGACAGATCCTAAGGTAACAAGATCTGAAAGCCACGTTTAGCATGATTGTGGGCGTTATAGTTGAAAAAGGAAATAAAAATAGTGATGGGTTGCCACAAAGTCTCTAACATGATTCCTAAGATTTTTGTTTATTTCACTACACGCTCCCACTTGAGCCCTGCACCGGGTGCCAAAGGGCTAACGGTGCTAGCCACAATGCACCGTACTAATGTTTGACGTAACTCTAAGTAACGGGTTCAAGTCGTGCCGCTTGTAGACGAGTTATTATTTGTAACGTCGAGCTGCAGGCTACAGATGGCTCTGCAATAATTATAAAGGTTAAATTTACTACAATCAGGATAACATGCGCTAGAATGGTAACAGGTCATTTTGTTACATAATGGCGCAAAATACCCATTATCAAAATGTTCAATGTTGCTTAACGTGGCCCGTAGGACTTGCCACCTTAGGCTTTGTCCAACCCGTAAGGGATAAAGACAGGATTCGTGTATGTATCAAAATGTAAAACGGTCAAAAAGTATGTAAATGTAAACATGTTATATTGAACACAAGACAACAAACGGATGACGCTTAGCGACAAAAATTCGCATAGTAACAAGGTCACGTGACAGCTAGTAACAGTTAAAAAATTCGAAGGCTTACCCATCTGCTATGGGTGGTGTAGGGGTATAGCACACGTCACGGAATGCTTAGGATCCGAGTTCGATTCCCGGCCATAGCTTTACTTTTCGAATTTTTCTGTGTTCTAATTTTCATGTCGTTTAGAAAATTAAAATACAAATCACTTACATGCCACAAAAACCTAAGAGCCTAATTATATCATAGAAAAAACGAACAGTAGATAAATGCTCAAGATCCCGAAATGCTCAATAAAAGATTTCGACACAACGCGAAGAATGTAAAAACAAATTGTACGAAAGTGACAGTAAAGACAGAATATCTAAAATGCAAGAAATGAAAATTTATTTAATCTTTAAGAATTTACAAATTTAAAATGTAACCACTTTTATTATTGTGTGCCCTTGCAGGGCATCATGGACTAACCAAAAATCCTGTATCATCTGTGAATTATGCACAATAAATTAATTATTATTTATTTATTTATTTATTTATTTATAAAATATTTTACACAATATAACAGTGAGGTACTAAGGCATTGAGTAAGAGAGACAAGAAAAGAAAGATAAAACTAAAACACATAAAAAAAAAAATATGATATTATGATTTATTTTATTTTTTAAGCAACTAGATACAATCTTGAAGTACTCCTACTAAATTATTTCCGTATTATTACTTTGTATTCAAAATTATGGTAACAAGTTTATTTACATTTCAACATTGATAACCATTAGATCGAAGATAACCTTATTTAATTTTGTGTTTGTCATTAAAACTATGGGTGGTCCGAGAACCAGCCTTCATTAAGGAAAAATGTGAGAACTGATCAGAAGTAACAAAGATGTATTATGGGATTCCAAATAAAACAAAATCAACAGTATAAAATAGACCTAGACAATCATCAACGTACAGGAAAATGTGCTTATGTTACCTAAGCAAAATCCATATTTAAATCGGTAAAAAAAATCAACCATTAAAGATCTGATAAACAATAGGCAACGTACATGATTATTACCTTTCGATAACCTTTACTGTTTCATCTCGCAACATTGCAACTAAAACTCATTTGCGGACTAATTAAAACCCTATAAAGAGTTCGCCTGTTTAATTATTTTTAATTACTTCTCATTTAAACCGCGACAGCAACAAATTAATAATTACGTCTCCGACACCTGTTAATTACACACCTATCAATTGTTTTGAGTCTGGTACTTTTACCATGTCAAGGTCTTTACCATGTCTAACATGACATTAACGAGGATCAGTAGTAGTCATTTAACGGTACAGCCTATGACGTACCATCATGTCATGAGCCATGGGCCATGGGTCATGGATGAGAATACACATCACAAAGACAGAACCTAAGGTAGCAAGACTTAGGTCACGTTTAGCTTGATTGTGGGTGTATAGGTGGAAAAAGGTTCCCTTGATGGACTTGTACCATCTGCGTGGGGAGAGAAGCAACTGGTACATTCTGTTTTTTTCCCCAGACCAGCATGAGAGGGATTTTAATAATTTGCTTCTCTTCCCGCGCAGATGGTAAAAGCCCATCGAGGGAATGGGCGAAAATCATAGGAATCATGTCATAGGCGATGCGGCTAGCAACCCATTACTATTCTGATTCCATTTTTCCATCTATACCTAGCCCCACAATCTTGCTAAACGTGGCCTGTAGGTCTTGTTACCTTAGACTCTCTACCCCGTAACGGATAAAGACGTGATTTGTGTGTATGTGTGTGTGTTTTAGCCAAAAGTAATAAACAGTGAACAAGACTACAAGAACTCGCGCAATCAGCATAGTAGATGTTCCCATAGCCATATAAAGCTTGGCAAAGCTGAGCGATAGCAAACACTGGCCGTTGCGCAAACGCATAAAGATCGAAAGCTGCGTAAAAGCCCGAAGGCTGGGAAAATAGGCTTTTGTAACTGGGTTTAAAATGGAGCTTTGTTTAAAAAAAAACCGAAGACTAAAGATGAAGATAGATATTTAGTTAGTTTATAACCTCTTGTCCTCGATGTTGTGATGGGCACCTTTGCGCCCGAAATGGTTCACTATGAACATCTATAGCCTATTTGGTGTCAGGCAAAGACCTCCCTTGTCTCTTTCCACCAGTATCTGTCTGTTGGACGGCTTCCCCAGTCCGGCTCAAAATACTTCGAATCGTCCATCTTTTTGGTCTGCCTTTCCACCAGCACCACCCATAGACACCCGTAACACTAGAGGTGTGCTGATGTATGTGTTTCCAGCCAGGGGGGGAGGCGTTGCCTGACATTTTTGAACTATGGTTCAAAAATCCTGGAAAAGTATATAATGCTTTGCGTATTGGCTACATTTTCTTTAGCATATTCTTTAAGGAAGCTATTGATCTATTTGTGCTTCTCTATATCTATTACTTGGTTATGTATGACTGTTGGTTTGGTTTCTTAATAAATAAATAAACACATTTTAGTCAAGTAAATTGGACACAGTGCAAAAGACCGTGTGTACATTTTAGCGCTCAACTGACCAGCGCAGGCGCATCTAACTAGAGCGGATCTAAGCGTCGCCGCATTCACCGCTCGTTAGCCATTCTGGGAGCACACCTGTAAGTGATATGAATGTCGTAGGTATTTCAAATACATACATACACATACACAAATCACGTATTTATCCCTTGCGGGGTAGACAGAGCCTAAGGTAACAAAACCTTAAGGCCACGTTTAGCATGATTAAGGGCGTATAGGTGGAAAATGGAATCAAAATAGTGATGGGTTGCTAGCCTTATCGCCTATAACATGATTCCTATGTCGCCTATTCCCTCGATGGGCTTTTACCATCTGCACAGGAAGAGATGCGACTGGTACATTCTATGTTTTTTCTTTGCTCCCAGACCAGCTTGGAAGCATTTCAAATGTGTTAAGGAAATGTCGACAAATAGAAAGCTCCTGTCAAAAACAGACAATTAACCCTAAAATTGACAGAGCACACTCGCCTAGCATGCTGCGTTCCGTGGCTCGCTAGCAACCCCCAGATTTTGGACTTGAGAGCCTCTGTCAAAAAATAATTTGATTCCTTTGTGTTATGACCTTTGCTTAGTTGCAATAAGAGTGAAAAAGTCGTAACACACAGGAAACAACTTTCGTTTTAAATAAAATCGTTAACTATGTTTTTTTTTAACGACTCATTTATGCCCTCGACTGTACGTGGTCTGAATATATCTTTTGTATTTTTAAGATTACGTAAACTTACGATGAAACTTGAGCCACAAACTTTTTAATTAAACTTAAGTCAATTTAATTATTTTGCGAAGACACACAACGCTGATGATCTATTTTTCATGTCTGTGTTTAATTTTCCTGTTTATTTTCTATAAATGTGTGTATATTCTCTTATATTTGTGTGTCTTGCAAAATGGTATAAATGTCTGCTTTCTTTTCTTTCAATTTGAGGGTCTACCCAATACACCGGATTAGTCACATAGTCTTAATAATATGGTATTTATATCGGAAGTTCTCCTGATATTTTTAATGTGAGTAAGTAATCCGGTCTATTCATTAATAACTAAGCCTTTTTTACACCTCTTTTTATTTGCATCTTAGTAGAATACTGTAGGGAAGAGCTGGCATGTGACCTAACTCAAAACGAATAACAGATGATGTAGGTACCTAATTAAAAAAAAATTTTTTTTTTCGCAAATTGGCCGCCAAGGGCTCTTTTTTCAAACTACCAGCTAATAGGCGGCACAGAATACAAAAACGTTAATGCAAGTTATATTTTTAATTAAGACGAAAAGCGGTAAAGAGACAGTAGCAGCAACTTTCTTTATTTTCTTCTTTATTTTTTCTGTTTTTACCTTTTTTGTTATTCTGACCGCTTCATAATTGATGGTAACCGTTTTTTAATTTGATATATCTTGGCTGCCACGATACAGGCTGTGCCTAGTGTGGAGTCATTGAATTTTCTAATACTGTATTTCGTTTTTATTTTGGAAAATAAATTTTACTTTACTTACTTTATTTAACTATAAACGTAAAGTGAAGGCAATTTTTAAATTAGAAAGCCATTTCTTTCTTAAGAAACACAATACAAGGAATTCCCTTTCTCGGTAACTGCATCGATTCCCATTAAACCTAGCATTAATATAATTCATAATCAACAATGCAACGCTCTTTTTGCTCTACACGGAAAGTGAAGTGTGTCCATACAAACGGTGTGGGAAAATACTAAGCAATAGCATTGCAATGTTCCCGGATAAGTGTTGTTCCCATGTTTTTATAATCGCCAGGAGAATTGAGAATGGTACTGTTGTGATAGGAAATGTTGGTGCAACCATCAATTGTTAAACCACTTTTGAAAAATGCATCATTTCAGACTTTTCCATGCTGGTCGGTACCAGTTGCTTCTCTCTTCTGTTGCCGTTTTTATAGATAAATGAAAATGAAAATTTATTTTTGCAAATTGGCCGCCAAGGGCTCTTTTACATGTATTTTTGAAACTACCAGCGCATTCGGAAAAACCATCATTGCCAAGAACAATGCGCCGCAAGAAACTTGGCAGAAAGTCATTTTTTCAAAATAAAATACAGTAAGCATACTTAAATTCTACTTAAATTAAATACATTTATAAAAGGGATGTATAAGGTCCCCGAGCCTTAAATTATATTAATCTATAGTAGATGTATAAAGTCACTACTAGTCAAAACAACAAAAAAAATTAAGTCAAATAAATTAATTGGAGATGTCTCCAATGTCGAAAAGAAAAATAAAATAAATAATGGTACGGAACCCTTTGTGCGCGAGTCCAATTCGCACTTGGGCGGTTTTTGTAGTATTTTTTATTTAATAAGTCTGTTTCAATCGAATTTATTTTTGTTTTATTTAAAACTAGCTTTTCCCCGCGACTTCGTCCGCGCAGATAACGTCAGAGTGACATGGCGATATACCCCATACATTCACTCATGTCGTTCCTATCCCGTGGGAAATTCGGAAAAAACCCTTCTTAGAGCACCTACTTGATCCTCTAGGAATGTTATCTACTAATTAGTGTCTTAATTATTAACCACGTCTTTTTATCCCATGGGAAATTTGAAAAATTCCTTTGTAAGTGCATCTTTATACTAATCAAGAAATAACGTGTTGGCATGCTAAATTTAATGTCTGTAGCTTTATTAGTACAACATTTCTGAATTTTCCAATCCCGTGGGAAAATCGGGATAAAAAGTATCCTATGTCCGTCTCCTGGTACTAAGCTACCTCCCTACCAATTTTCAGCCAAATCGGTTCAGCCGTTCTCGAATTATAAATAGCGTAACTAACACGACTTTCTTTTATATATATAGATTTTTTTTGTTAATTATCATTACTGGAAATGGATACAAATCGACTTGCAACATTTGACCCAAGCATTACGCACAGGCGGTAATAAATGTGTGCACGTATACTAAGATTTGTGCTTAATTTCTTCCATTCATAGTGCAGCTCGCGTTTGCGCATGCGCGGTGTGGCAACGCATAGGCCGACCCCGTTACCGGTCACTTGCACCTGCTAAGTGCAGTCGAGATATCGATACTTCTTTTATACTCAGTACAAAATTATATATTTATTATTATTCCTGCATGCTGGTCCGGGAGCAAAGAAAAAACATAGAATGTACCAGTTGACCAACTTTTTAACCAGTTGCTTGTCTTCCCGCGCAGATGGTAAAAGCCGATGGGCTAGGGAATGGGCGAAAATCATAGGAATCATGTTATAGGCGATGCGGCTAGCAACCTGTCACTATTTTGTTTCCACTTTCCACCTATACGCCCACAATCTTGCTAAACGTGGCGAGTGTACCATTTCTTGCAAGGACGGCAACGCGCCAGCAGTCCCATTGGTGCTGTAGTTGTCCATGGGCGGCGGTGATCACTTACCATCAGGTGCACCGCATGCCCGTTTGTCGGTTTTAATATAAAAAACAAAACGTTGCCTGTAGGTCTTGTTGCCTTAGGCTCTGTCCACCCTGTAAGGGATAAAGACGTGATTTGTGTATGTACAAAATTATTTATATTGCATAGGTACGCGTGAGGGCAGGACCACATTTTTAGCCGCTCATTACAGTCCACCTAATTTGGTTCACCCAGAAAAATGCTGCCAGTATTTCGAATCACTGATTATTATTTTAATAAAAAAAAAACGTTAGATATCTTCATTTGCCCGAAAGGCAAAATACCCAGATAAAGGGGCTCCGCCCTCGGGCGGAGCTCCGTCGAAAACCAGGTGGACAAACTGTAAGTACTACCACGGGCAATGACTCAAAATGGCCGTCTCCATAAAAAATTACTTATATTGCAAACGGATGAGGGCCATATTTTTTGAGTAATAATAATATTATTTATTTCGACCAACTGGTGCCATAGAACAAATTACAAAAATTGATTTCAAAATTACAAAATATGAAAAATTATTAAAATTGCATAGCAAGTGGAACGAAGTAGTCTCTGTCTAATCCTATAGGAAAGAGGCGTGACGATATGTATGTACGCGATTTCAAAAATCAGTACCCAGATCATTCTTTCGCAGGGTCAACGGTTAAACGATAAACTGACATATTTTATGCAATCCTATTAAAATACCAATTTACACCATATTTCACGCTTATTTGACACCAAAGCTACAAATTTGACAGTTCAGACATACGAAATCATCCATCAAAGGAGCGTTCTCGCTATATCAAGGCAGCAAGTATACCAAGGGAACGAAACGGCGTCTGGCACGAAGCAAAACCATACTTATTGTGCAGATGATAAAGATTTTGACAGGGGTTCTTACGATCCACAACTTGATATACATATCAAATCGCTATTATAACACGTGTATGTATGAGTAATAGTAACCCAAGACTTCTTCTGCGCATTATTCAAATCGTATCCAAAAATCTTGTGACAAAAATGTCGGCAACGTTGTACGGTAGAACACGGTCAAATAACCCTTCGCCCCACTGTGGGGCTCTTAGCCAACGGATAAAGATATCCCTCAGAATCTGCCAGGAAATTATTAACCGATGCCCAGGGTGCACCGGACCAAGTACTGCTCTTCTCGGACGGATCCAAAACGAACCGCAGCTTTTGACCACACGCGGAGGTAACCCGACTCGAACCCCGTTAATTGACTTAATCACTACATAGTATAAAACAAAGTCGCTTTCTCTGTCCCTATGTCCCTATGTATGCTTATATCTTCAAAAGTACACAACGGATTTTGATGCGGTTTTTTTAAATAGATAGAGTGATTCAAGATAAAGGTTTTTATGTATAACTAGCTGACCCGGCGAACTTTGTTCCGCCTTAAATTTGAAAAATTCCAGTGGTTTGGGCTGTGCTATCCCGCGGGAACTATGCAATTTTCCGGGATAAAAACTATCCTATGTCCTTTCCCGGGACTCAAACTATCTGTATACCAAATTTCAACTAAATCGGCCCAGCGGTTTAAGCGTGAAAAGGTAACAGACAGACAGACAGACAGAGTTACTTTCGCATTTATAATATTAAATTAGTAAGGATTCTACGCAGACGAAGTCGCGGGCAGAAGCTAGTTTTATATAAAGTAATAAGAACTTGTCACTATTTGACAAAATCCCCTAAAGCTGCGTTTGCGAGATGGCGCTACTGTCGTGCACAGAGCCAACACATATAAGTAGATTATTTGTGTAACTATACAGTATGCGCAAACAGGGTCGGAGTTCAATTACTCATTGTGTATAATAGGATGCAGCGATGATAATCTTCATCCTGTACTGTTGATTGTCAGATTTAAATGCGCATAAAACATTAATGTTTGCATAAACGTATGATTTCTGAGTTCTCAATCGTGACTTTACTTTAATAAGTAACGTAACATCACATCCTCTACGCTGGTCTGGAAGTAAAAAAACATAGAATGTACCAGTTGCTTCTACCCGCGCCGTTAAAAGCCCATCGAGGGAACGGGCAAAAATCTTAGAAATCATGTTACAGGTGATGCTATCAACCCAACACTGTTTTGATTCCCCTTTCCACCTGTAACCCATTTCATGTTAAACGTGGCCCGGGATATAGACGTGATTTGTGTAAGTAACTGCCACATGGTCAACTTGAATATCATCGGTTTCTAGCTCCTCTGTTAGAACAAAGGGTCTATTCGATTTTATACTGCAATGTTTACAACTGTTCCTAATGTTATTTTTAAAGAAAGAAAGAAAGAAAAAAGTTTATTTATGACAATCACAAAACATCGAATAAAATAAATTAAACAAAATAAATTAGCACAAATAAATTGTCACAAAATGGTCCCCACTCAGCATTTGCTGGCCTTACAGCCAGCTCTGGTCTTCCGTTGGGACCATAGGGTGATTACATTAAATAAACGGAAAGAAAAAGACACTAAACATAATAAAATGTAATTGGATGTGGTTGCCCGGGCACAAAGCCCTTTGTCTTTAAAAAGGAAAGGAAATAATGAACAAAATAAGCAGTAGGTACTAGTATTTATAGCAGTAGTAGAATTAGTACTTTTTACAACTGTTCTTGCACTGTCATCATATCAACATAACTTATAATCATCGTCATCTCCAGTCTATATAAGTCCCACTTCTGGGCTCAGACCACCAAATTTCAAGTCCATCCAACACTGGGAGTGGTCGCAAATATGGTTTAAGCATGAACATTTGAATATAAACAAAAGCGTGTAAAAACATCTAAAGCAAATGGTATCAGACGTTAATATGAGATTTTTTCCATCCAATATTCCATACTCATTATATTCTGTAACTTTTTGCTATCTCATTTCCTGTCACAATTTATATCTAAATTAACAAAAACGAAACCTTACTCTCATTACCATTCACACTTTATGAATTGTTTCGCAAATTGGCAAGTATTCACGGCAGTCGCTATCGACAGCTATCGACAATTTGCCAGCACTATTATAACAGCGTTCGCTTGGACTCTACCAATGCTACCGCTGTGCAAATACAAGCTCGCACACATGCATTGAGTACATCACTGAATACTAAGAAAACTGAACTAGCACTGTTGTTAGAAAAATAGTTTCTGACGCCTGCTACTTCAAAAACATTTATCAGTATTTGTTTTACACCATGTTTTCTTGGTCTGGAAGTAAAGAGAAAACATAGAATTTACCAGTTGCTTCTCTTCCCGCGCAGATGGTAAGCGAGTGGGCGAAAGTCTTAGGAATCATGTTATAGGCGATGCGGCTAACAACTCGTCACTATTTTGATTTCCCTTTCCACCTATACGCCCTTAATCTTGCCAAACGTGGCCTTAAGGTTTTGTTACCTTAGGCTCTGTCGACCCCGTAAGAGATAAAGACGTGATATACGTATATATGTATGTACGTATGTATGTTTTACAACAACACAAAATTATTGCTACATGACAATGTGTCAAACGAAGTGATCAGTTTATCATCGTCATCTCATTACCAGCCTATGGACGTTCAATGCCTGGAGCACAGGCCTCCTCTCATTCAGTTTATCCTATGGAAGTATAATTATTTAATACATGTTTCGAACTAAGGAACGTTATGGCTAATTCGAGCTCATTTTGAAAAAGTACTTCGCGATGGTTTCGAAATTTAATTCCTTGTTTTCAAATTAAAAAAAAATATATCATGGGTCTCGTGAAACTTCTATATCATGTCAAAGTTTTGTTGAATTACACCGTAAAAATGTACCAAAGATAAAAAACGCATGAATAGAAGTCGTATACTTATACCTCCCTGACAACCGTAAAGAAACTTTCTCAATTCTACTCAATAAAGATAAGAACAATCCGACTATAAAGTTATTTGCATAACACTTACAAGCCAAAGATTTATTACAGTTCAATGATATTCCCAGGTAACCGGCGCGTTGAATTAGCATAAATATTTAGTAGGACATTTTCCTCAACCAAGGCTTATAAGTAGATGTTTTGATACATATTTCACTACAAAACACATTGTCTACAATGGTTGGAACCGTGCAGAATATGTACTAATATTTTTTATTGGACACACAGACACACCAGACACCTACAATGATTACATGTATAGGCAAGGTAGACTAGGCGGTGTTATTGTTGGAAAATGGAATTGAATCGGTTAAAATAGGTAGCTGAAAGAAAACAGACAAAAACGCAGAATTAATAAAAAGGTAATAATTAGCAAATTGTACAGTGAAAGAAACTGAATCGCGTACTACGGTGGATCGTATTCGCTGTACATGTCATAATAACTTTCCATACACCTAGAAGAAATCATTGCGAAATTGAATGAGACAAGGTACCGCAGAAATACGTTATTCAATTTCTTCGACATTACGTAGATGATATTACATTTTCACAATACCTTTTATGTCATTGAAAACGATAAAAATCTATGTTAAATTTGAGATACGAGTTGGACCTGAAGAAACAAACTATCTCAATTAATTTTCTTTTTTGTGTCAATATTTTCACGAATGTGATTAAAAAAACGGCCCTCAGAGTTTATCGCTCCATATTGACCATAAACACATTTCGTAAGTCCATTTAAAATCGTTCGTTATTTCAAACCTCTGGTCCCTATTAGCTGCGCGCGCGCATTACGATCCGACGCACGCGGTCTATTTGGCGAGCGGTGCGTGTGGGAACCGTTGCTTACTGATGAAACCTGGACTCGCTCGTTAACAAAGAACAGTAACAGTCTTTAGCGTAAATTTTGAAACAATAAAACGCCCGAACACGTCACAATTACAAATATTATGGGGAAATTGCTTTGAATTTACTAATTAACCTATGTACTATCCTGTAACGGATGTCTGACTTCTGGGCCTCTCCCCTAGGCTTCCAACTCGACCTGTACGCACTATGTCTGGGCAGTCGCTCGAGAACGCGTCTAGGTTATCCCAGCATCTCCACCTGGGCCTGCCGCGGCGCCGGTAGCCATCTTAACCAAATAACATATTATCTACATATTTTTTATTTGCTTTGTTTTGCTTAAGTACGTGATTAAAAATATTTTTGTTCTGAAAAACTTCTTTCTACAAATGATGGTCCTTCCGAAAAACATCAAATTAATAAAGTGCATGTGACTACTGAAAAGATGTTTCCATTTTAACGTAGTTATGACGTAAACAAAGCGGAAAACATAACATTTAAATTCAAAAATAAAACCATTTAGGTAATTCTAATGCGTCATTACTGAGATGAAAATAACTTTCAAATGCAAATTGACCGTTGCCAACAGAAAAAGTCGAACGGAAATGACAACAGCGCAAAGGTTAATCGTTATACACATTACTGTCTCGCATTAGTTCAAAAACAATTCATAAATTAAGCCTAGTTTACACTCGTAAATCTGCAAGCACTAGGTACATAGCAGCGCTGGCTCGACTTCTAACCCATTCGCAATACAGCTTGGCAATGCAATGGTAATGAAAATTGCATTTTTTTTGGTAGTCTAAACCGGCCTTTTTAGACAACCATTCTCAGTTTGGACAAGACAATTCGCCATTTTTTCTCATCTCACTTTCACTCGACCATATTGTTTCCGTCAATTATGGTTGTGAACTCAATTTAGCGCCAATTATGGTGTACGGCCCGAAATTACTTGACCTGTCATTTGTAAGGCACCAGACGAGCACAGGTTCCAAATTACGATGGCGGTTGAGAACGTCTTAATTTCTAAAAGTTAAAATGTCATAATAATGAATGACATCTGGTGAAATGGCGTCTTTTGTATCTCTAATGTTATGTAAAGTGTTAGAAGGAAAGGTTATTGAAGAGCAAATTATTTTTAATCGTTTTATTCAACGGATTAGGTTTAAACATAGAAGAAATAGGTAACTAATAGAGTGGATAAATTTTACAGTTACAATCTTACAGTAATGTGTGCGAATAGACAAATTGACGTTCCAAATTAGAAAAATGACTTAAGTCCCTTATCAGTCCTGTACACTACTACATTCAAAACGTCATTTACTAAAGTTTTTCACCTATAGAGTTGTATAAGTAGTTAATAAGGACCTAGTTAGTGTTTAGTCGTTGCGTGGCATAGTGCACCAAATTATATATATTTTTTTAGTGAAAAAAATAAATATAGATCACAATTGTAATAACAAAAATGACTTTGAATCATAAAGCAGAAAAAAATGTGTTAGTGCAAATGATAATTCAATCACGTGCTGCAGAATAAGATAGCTCACCAACAATCTATTTGGTAATCTCTTCCATGGGTTGATATAATTGAGAAGCTGACCTGACGACGAAACGAACAAAATGTGGTAATGATATGCCTTGTGTAAGGTTATATAATGTATATTTGTGTCAAATGAATGGTCGCTTTAGAATTCGTCATATTTAATGCATTCTCGATGTCATCATGGCTTGTGTATTTGACTATTTTGTCAATATGTTTTGAAAAAAAAATAGCGCAATAGTTAGTTATGTTCCGCGCAATAGTTAAGTTAATTTATTAAAAAAATACCTACAAAAATGTACAGAAATAGTAACTGATTTAAAAAATATAACAATTTATACAAAGAGTATAAAAGAACCAATTTGACACGACCGTATTCTCACGAATACTCTGCAGTTTAAATTGGTCTAGCTAGCCTGACTCGGACTCGGGCACTGAGGTACTCAAATAAATAGACCTCCGCAAAGTAACGCCTGATTCAATAAAACTGTCAAAATTCCAAATACATTTTTTTTCGTTTTTTTTATAGACTAAAATTTTAATACGAGTACATGTTGACACAAAAAATGTATGAGTACATTCATAAACCACCATTCTAATAATGTCAATGAATCCATAAACCTCAGAATACAAATATATCCGAGTCAATAAACACATATAAGGACGTTGACAGTATTTACATAATAGAATGTACGGGCGCGGTTCTTCCGCTATTGTTCTGCGGTTTATGACTTACGACCGACAGACAGACGAACATACTTGTCACCGTTGTTTACCATGTGTATAATGATAACATCATTAATTACGTATGATTGACTGCTTCATTAGTTTTTGCTACGATGATTAACTATACCCTCTGGCAATAGGATTAAATGGAGCAGGAAATAATACCTATGTAGTTCCTAGTGCTAACTAAAATAAGCATTTTAAAATGGATGCGTATTAAAATACGTTAAGTTTAAAATCAGTCATACTGATTCTACATTACGTCAGAAAAAGGCTCTTATGAATCTAAATATACCTAAATCAATTTGTAACCCGTCAAACCCTGAAACTCTTACAGCTTTGCTCCTTCCCGGCCACTAGTATTTCCACCCGAGGCGGATAGATTCGTTCCAGTGGTTGAAGCAGGAGTGGAAGACATTGGCACAGGCATTGAGTTCATTCAACAGTGGTTCAGCTTCTGGTTAAGATGGTATCCGGCCAGTGCAATTAAAAGAACTTACATCTGGATCCGCTGGTGATAATGGGGTACGATTGCTTGAACGCCTATCTAAAATTTGTAACTAGTTTACGTGATCAAAAAAGCTCGTCTAATTAATACGTAGTTTCACTGAAAATTGCATTGTATATATATCTTAAAGCATTGTGTAGTTTGACTCAATATGCATTAAGTACAAATTTTATGTATTTTCTAATAACTAGAAATTAAACTGCGCTGCCAAAGTAAAGTAAACTTTCTTCATAGCATTAGCTGTCTTAAACAGGGTCTGAACTTATACCGACTTTATTCATCAAACTAAGCACGCATTTAATAAAAAATAATCTAAAGCTTTTGACGACCAATGAATTAACCAATGCAAATAAAGTATGACGCTAAAGCTAAGTGACCTCACACAGTTTCTGGGCGTGCGTTATCGGCACGAGTGTAAATACTGCTGATACAGTCAGCACGCGACAAATTCCCATAACCAATGGCTACAGTTTATCATTACCATAACTCTTATCTCATTACCATGATCATATGCAAAATGATGTCGACTGTGGAACAAAGTCCTTAGAACTCCACAATGAGTGACCACTACCGCACTACGGTTTCTCGCAACTCTCGCGTCTTCGGTCCACCAAAAGACCTGCCAACATTGCGCCTTTCGGTTCTAAATGGTTTCTAGATTTTACCCAATTGTGTCTAAAGCTGTCCTACCATTATAGCGTGTAAGAATAAAGTACAGATTGAATACACACAAACTTTAGCATTAAATTAATAACAGAATGTATCATTCGTCTCTGCGTCATTTAGTTCTATTATTTTGCTAACTGTACATTCATTGTTAGTTCGTGCCCTATCGCCCTTAGCTGTACTGACTGTCACGCTCCCTAGCTTAACATAGTATAACAGATTATTTCTACATATATAGGTAAACAGCTACATTGCATCCGCTTTCTGAGATCATGTTTAAATTCCATCATGAATGCAATCATGAAATCATTGCATATGAATTCGTTAATACGCAAAATTAGAATCAAAACTAAACTACATGCCTCCGTGATCGATCTTTTTATCCCGTGGTAATTTTAATCCGTCCTTATTTATAAGCACTTTGTTATTTCAAAATTCGTGCACAGTAACAATAAAATTGGTAAATAGGTACTTAGCAAAAAGAAACCGTGGTAGCATTGGTTATGGCCTTTTTAACAGAGGAGTGTGCCTCCAACCAGGGGCTCGTAATTTCAGTTTTTCATTTTTTTTGTGAATAATTAGGAGGCTTATACCTAGCAACGGGGACAAAGATAGGCAGGAAATGATAATTAATACCAATATTTAACCGTTCGTTAAATTTAATTAAATTTAGTATTGTATTTAGAATTCTATTTCCATGATTATTTTAATCTCATTTATCATAAATAATATGTAAATCTAACTTTGTCCCAAATAAGATTTTAATTTAGACTGCCACTTACTTATACCATTTTTGTGGATAGGTAGGTGGATATTTTTATTTTTATATTGTAATATTTTACTAGACATCTCGCAGTATGGGCAATGATATGTACTCCGTTATTATAATTGTCGTGTATATCAGACTAATGTACCAATTAATAGTTTTTATGGCTCACACTGTAATATTCATGATGTGGATGTACTGAATAAATAAATAAATAAGTAGCTATGTAATATTGATTTGCTCAGATTATAATCAAGCTTTGGTTTGTTACTATTTTTTATGCTAAATACCCCAGCAATGAAATGTAATAGAGGCTTAGTCAGAACTAAAAATAAACCACGCGAATGTTAATGCACCCGCATACCTTTGTTATCTCTGTCATTCATTAAAATAAATGTTTTACCTTAAAGAGGCAAAACTACTTGGGATGAGGTAGTTGTTTTTCACAGACTTTTCAACAGTCCTTACTCATTTTGAAATAAATGAACAATTAGACCTAGAAAGTCAAATTTACTCATTCATTTTCAATTTAGACAATGAATACTTTTTTTTGGAAATTCTCACGAGATAGGGAACTTTTCCACGAGGGCAAAGCTATGGGCGTAAGTTACTTTTAGACATTA
Source organism: Pandemis corylana (assembly GCA_949127965.1). Taxonomy (NCBI): domain Eukaryota; kingdom Metazoa; phylum Arthropoda; class Insecta; order Lepidoptera; family Tortricidae; genus Pandemis; species Pandemis corylana. The sequence goes on along the minus strand of OX421854.1, from coordinate 946,162 downwards.
CAATAACTTCAACCGGTTTTAATTCACTATTGCCTCATTACTTAGATATGCACGGTAATATACAACCAACAATTCTAGCCTACCTAGAAAGGTTAGAGCTGTAAGATGCCAGTGTTGTCTGAGCGGTAGCTTTTATACGGTTGCATTACATTGCCGAGCTAGCACGCTTCTTTCATACAAACGATCGATCAGACACATCAATGCAACGCAAACAGCACGATACTATCTCACTTGTAGATAAGGTTGTAGGCGTGGAGCCAGAACTGCCAGTAACCTTTGCTTTGTGGTACCCAGCTGACAGCGAACCGCCCCTTTATGATATGTGGCTCTGGTTGTGAAATTACATGTGAGACTTCTGTTCGATGTGTTCTCCAAGTTTGTTTATTAGGCACGGGCGTGGTCTACGATAACCAGTTGCAAATAAGACTAAGTGATTTTGAAATTAATTCATTTTGTGTGCAACCTTGAATAACTTTGAGGAAAGACGTTATTTATGTACTTCCATGCTGGTCTGGGAGTAAAAGAAACATATAATGTACCAGTTACTTCTCTTCCCGCGAAAATGGTAAAATCAATGGTCGAAAATCTTAGATAAATAAATAAATAAATATCTTGGGACAAATTACACCAATTGACCCAGCCCCAAACTAAGCAAAGCTTGTACTATGGGTACCAGGCAACGGATAAACATACTTATATAATGTAGATAAATACATACTTAAATACATACAACATCCATGACTCGGGCACAAACATTCGTATTCATCATACAACTGTCTGCCCCTACCGGGATTCGAACCCTGGACCTCTAGCTTCATAGTCAGGGTCACTTACCACTAGGCTATCCGGTCATCCTAGAAATCGTGTAACCCATCATTTTGATTCTCCTTTCTACGTATACCCATGATAAACTAGGTCTTTAGGCTTTGTCTACCCCGTAAGAGATATAGACGTGACCTCTGTGTGTAATCACTAAGGCCTATATTACTGTCTGTATCTTTGAAGACGGAAGACACTGTTTACATTGTTGCAATAAACAATTTAACAATTCTACTGTATGTATTGCCACGGCTGGACGAAGAGTATTATAGAGAAACACGTCACACTCATTATCCTTACTTCCTTACTAATATTATAAATGCGAAAGTAACTCTGTCTGTCTGTCTGTCCGTCTGTCTGTTACCTTTTCACACTTAAACCGCTGGGCCGATTTAGTTGAAATTTGGTATACAGATAGTTTGAGTCCCGGGAAAGGACATAGGATAGTTTTTATCCCGGAAAATTGCATAGCTCCCGCGGGATAGCACAGCCCAAACCACTGGACTTAGAGACTTGAAAATTTTGCACATAGATACCTTATACAATGTAGGCATCCACTAAGGAAGGATTTTTGGAAATTCCCACGGGATAAGGAAAAAAACGGGATTTATCTACGCGGACGAAGTCGTGGGCATAAGCTAGTTTTTCTTATATATGATTCACACAGGCTTATTTTCATTGTCAAAGCAAAACATTATTTACAAAACGTTATTAATATTAACAACCGCGTTCGGCATTCGTACTTATAGTTGACCTTTGCCTAAATAAAAACGCAAATGAGACAAAACAAGCAACAAATTTGAGGTTCCAAATGCTATAATCCGTGTCACCTGAAGCGAAAAGCGATAAAGACTACGTCAAATCGTGACTGGTAATGAGTCACAACCTGTCATTACCGTCTCCGTAGGTACCCTCCAAACTGTCATTATTCCTATCATCAACGAAGCCAAGACTTCCTCTCAACCATGGGGGGTTATTATTCCCATCCGTTGAGTTTCTACCCCCGATCAAAAATTACGACCGGACAGCAGTAGTTAGTGAACCTGACTAAGAAGCTATAATCTGAAATCAGATAGCGGCACCAATTTTTTCAGACCGGTACAACTTCGGCATCTTCATTCGTCTATTTTTCTCCCAAAGGGCCCGTAAAGCGCTCTTACTGCATCTATGTTATGAGTGTCTATGGGTAGGAGCGATACCTATAAGTTCCCAATCCATACTGGGATCGCGTGACGATAGCCCAAGCCCTCTCATTCTGAGAGGAGCCCTATGCCCAGCAGTGAGACGAGTACAGGCTGGAGATGATGATGATGGCGATGATTGCTAACCATCAGGTAGCAGCATGCTTGTTTGCCCCCTATCCATAAAATAAAACAAAAAAGTCCCGGGTTCGAATCCCGGTAGGGCAGGCGTTTGTATGATGAATCATTAATGAATGATTTTACCCTAGTAACGGATGTTATATTTATAATAATAATAAATATTAGGAAATAACTCTCACAAATTACCTAGTCCCAAAGTAAGCGCTAGTGAGGCTTGTAGTATGGGTACTAGACAACGATATACATACTTATATAGAGAAATACATTCTTAAATAGATAGACACATCCATGACTCGGGAACAATTCGTGCTCATCACACAAATATCTTACCAGGATTCGAACCCCGGACGTTTGCTTCGCAGGCAGTGTCACTACTAACTAGGCCAATCGTGTCGTCAATTTATGAATCTAAGTATGTTTATCCGTTGTCTGATACCCATAGAACAAGCGTTGCTTGTTCTAGGACTAGGTCAATTGTCTCATTGTTTTATTTATTTTCTTCGGGCTCGATTTGATAAGCATCAAGAATAAATTACAATAAGACATTTAAGAATGCAACTCAAGGTTCAAATGCCTGGTTAAAGCGAGGAACTTCAACATTAGCATCGACTAAAACAATGTCCATGTCCAGATAGACAATAATAATCGACATTACAATCTGTGTGACAGAACTTGTATTTATTTGCATTTGATTTGATGGAGGCTGTTGGCTGGTATTTTATTTACAGCTGCTGCTCGCAACTTCGTCTAAATTAACACTCACAAATGTAGCTTTCTACAGGTAAAACAATTTTCAAAATCGGTCCAGTAGATACCCAATTTCTTTTCATAAAAAAAACAAACTATGAATTAAAAACAAATTAAAAACGAATCTTAAAATAAAATAATTAAAAAATGAAGGCCCTCCGTGGCATAATACCACAGACGCTGGCAGCGTTCCCCCTTTGGACAGCGATACTAATACGCTGTCCAAGGAAGCTGCCAGCTCTGCGGTCACCCGTAGCGTCTATTAGCCACTTCGGAATATTTTTGAGGCTAATAGCGCTAGGACCCCACGGACCAAGGGTCTCAACACCGAAAGAGATAAAGTTATATTCGGTGCTGAGACTGCTATATTTATTTATCTTTCCTGATTCGGCCGCTGCTCTACCACTGCTCTACTCGTGGTTCCGCGAAGGTGAGACGAGGTTAGCGTGTGCCCATAGACATCCGGAGACCCTCTACAACATCACAAACACGCAAGCGTGACCTCTTTAATAATTAGTAGGTCTAGGTATACTCGAATTTCACTTAAACCTTACTGATGCCTTGATAGCACCATTAGGACACGCATAACACTAGAGAATTGTAGATCCATTGTTAGGCTAGAGAGCTAAGACAGACATGTTACAGTCATTTTTCAGGCTGTCTTACTCTCCTCGCCAGTTCACAGCAGCGCAAGCACAGCTGCTTGACGGTAAGATTGGCGAGAAAGATTCAAAGTATTTTTTTTTGTATACCTAGGTAACCTAAAATACTGGCTTGAATTGATCAGTGCCTTTATCTCACGTTTTTTTTTCATTAACCCACGAACTGGCAGCTAACACGCTATGCAACCTCCTTAGCATCAGATCACGGCTGTATGCAAATGGCGGTTATTCGCGCCTTTGTTTCACGAGGGCTCGCATACATTACGTGAGAGGACCTCCGAAATTCGATATTCAAAGTTCGGATCCCATCCCTGTCACTCTCAAATGAATAGGTATTAGTGCAGTGAAGAGCAGTGCGTGGTCCGGTGCTCGCTGGGCATCGGTTAATGATTTCCTGGCAGATTCTGAGAGATATCATTATCCGTTGGCTATGAGCCCGACAGGGGGAGGAGTCTTTTGACCGTGTTCTACCGTACAACGTAGCCGACATTTTTGTATTAAAAAAAGAAAAAGTTGTATAGAATATACAATGGATCGATGAAATATTCGATGAAAGATGAGAGAGAGAGAGAGAGAGAGAGAGAGAGATTTACACTCATTCTATACACGAAGATGGAAGAAATATAATATACTTAATAATAGTACCGATATGGTAAAATGTAGAATGTCTTTAGAAGAGCTATATATAACCACGAAAAATATGGTAATGAAATTAAAAAATTATACCTGCCTAAGCTATTTAAAAGTGATTGTTCATACACCTTATTATTAGTGCACCCCAAAAGGCAATGTCACGGGGCGTGCCTACCTTACACATGTAGGCCGCTCTCGCAAGTAGTGTTAGTATTATTCAAATCACTTGTAAAAACACGTAAGTGCAAATTAGTGTTTCGCACGTAATCTGTGCATTACGTTAGAGGCTAGGGTTGTCGCGAGGGCCGTTTTAGGCCCTAAGGAGAATAGCAGCTGGTTATTTGAACTTGAAAGTGAACACTACATATGAAAATTCCTTAACAGGTTCCTTCGAATTGTTTTTTAAGGTGTTCTTTTCACAAAATAAGAGATCACAAGCTTCAACATGCAAATTTTGATAAGCGCATTCTTTATATAAATAAAGCTTACAGTTTACAGACATTTTTTAAGACACATTTTTAACAACAAAAAAATTTTTTTTACCGGAAAATAATTTTTTAATCTTAGTAAACATAGCACGATTAATTTTGCTCAATTTATTCAGTACGGATTATAATTGGAAATTATTTTCTCCCAACAACAGGCTGTGTCATATTTATGTATTTATACACTTAAATAAATGAACTTTATTGCACATGTATTTAAAGACTGAAAAGAAAATCGTGATTTAATTCACACAATTACTATGTTAATTGTAATTACTATTGGACCCCAAAATACGGACCTAGCTTAGTTTGGGTTCCGCCAGATATTTTCCTTGTTTGTTTTCATTTTTATATTTATATTGGGTATGACAAGATAACAATTCTGTAGATCTCTGTTTGTCAATGAACCGTTTTAACTTTTACCTACTTTTTTTACAACAACGTTTAAAAATGTAACAAGAATACTCCAACGAATATTTTAGAACTGTTGTCCTTTTTTGGCAACCCTATATTACTGTATTGAGAACTTAGCGTAATGTGCTGGTATCAGTAGCATAATTATACCCCTACAAACAAATAGACTGGTTGAGTTAAGATTGCCTTTATAGTTACGAAATAGTACTTTATTTTCAACGGGCGTTCCCAAAATAAAAAGCAGCCTATGTCACAGCAGACATCACTGATAGTTTTAAGAATAGGGAATATTCAAGATTTTTTTCATGGCTTTCCAGTGGCGTGGCGTCCATAGAACTCGATTCCCAACGGCTTGCCTATTTTAAGGCAGTTGGGCACTTTATTGTGCAGAATTAGAGGAAAAGGCTAGTCAAATGCCCTTCGGCTTGCCTTCTGATATACTTGACGCCACGCCACTGTTGCTTTCATTAACAACTCATTTATGTAATTAACAATATAAAAAAAAGATTTTTCAAGTAAGTATAAAAATAACTGAGATTTTGTTTGTCTATAAATTATATTACATTTATATTATAAGCTATGAAAAATTTGTTTCTATCCCTTTCTAGAAAAACGAAATTTTAATACGGAGTTTCTATGGGCGTTGTAACATTATCACGTGACGTGTCATATCGGATCTCTCTTTCTTATGGCTGACTAATAAGTAATTTAAAATTCTTGCATTTTCCGTACTTCTTGACCGATCACTTGTGATTTCACTTTTTGCCATCTCTTTTTCGTATTTTATTAAAGAAATGTTACTTTTTTATGCATATTCCCAATTCGGTCAGTAGTTTCATAACATTATCCTATCCAAACAAACAATCTTGCTAATCGTGGCCTAGGTCTTGCCACCTTAGGCTCTGTCCAACTCGTAAGGGATAAAGACGTGATTTGTGTATCCAAACAAAAACAACTTTTCGGGTGGTAGGGCCTTGTGCAAGGTCCGTCCGGATCGCTACCACCATCTTACTCGCTAATCCTGCCGCTAAGTAGCAGTGCTTGCACTACTATGTTCCGGTGTGGAGAGTAAGACAGCCGGGGAAATTACGGGCACAAGAGGCATTTTATCTTAGTCCTCTAGGTTGGCAACGCATCTGCAATCCCTCCGGGGTTGCGGGTGTCTATGGGCAGTGGTGATCACTTACCATCAGGTGACCCACTTGCTCATTTGCTTTCCTATTCATATAAAAAAAAAAAAAAAAACTAAGAGAGTATACTGGTGCCAAGGACGAAAGAAATCTTAGGCATCGTGTTATACTTAGGCGATGCGGCTAGCAACCTATCTCTATTTCGATTTCGCTTTCCACCACGCCCATAATTACGCTAAACGTGGCCTTAAATTCTTTTAGCCTCGAGTCTACCCCGTAAGGGATAAAGGCTTGATTGACATGTACAGGCAAGTAACAACTTAACAACCTCTAGTTTCATGGCATGCTAAAATAAATACTGAGGCCATGGTCATCCTAATAATAGCCTAGCATTACTGGCCGTCACTGTAAATACAGACAGATAATCACCGGCCTGATGATTCGCTTCCGACAGTCATCCGGCAAACGTCACTTTGGGAATGAATGTTTTATTTTTAACCTAGACGGCCAATTTGGTTTTGATGGTGTTTTCGTAATTTTTAAGTTTGATCTTGACCTTGTTCTCACAGTAACTTCTCGTTGTCAACAGAATCAGAGTTGCGGGTGGTAGGGCCTTGTGCAAGGTCCGTCCGGATCGCTACCACCATCTTACTCGCTAATCCTGCCGCTAAGTAGCAGAGCTTGCACTGCTGTGTTCCGGTGTGGAGAGTAAGACAGCCGGGGAAATTACGGGCACAAGAGGCATTTCATCTTAGTCCTCTAGGTTGGCAACGCATCTGCAATCCCCCCGGGGTTGCGGGTGTCTATGGGCAGTGGTGATCATTTATCATCAGGTGACCCACTTGCTCGTTTGCCTTCCGACTCGTACCTAAGGCAAACGCCTTCCTATTCACATAAAAAAAAAAAAATTAGATCCTCTATCCGAGGCTTTCACGGCCTAGCAAATTTCTTGATACACACACACACACACACAAATCACGTCTTTACCCCTTTCAGACAGAGCCTAAGTTAACAATACCTAAAGGCCACCTTTAGGATGATTGTGGGCGTATGGATCGAAAGGAACATCAACATTGTGATGGGTTGCTAGCCGCATCGCCTATAACATGATTCTTATGACTTTCGCCCATTCCCTCGATGAGCTTTTACCACCTGCGCGGGATGAGAAACAACTGGTACATGCTATGTTTTTTTCTTTGCTCCCAGACCAGCGTGGAAGTAATTTCTTAACCTACGTATTTATACCTTACGGAGTAGAGAGAGCCTACGTTAACAAGACCTAAAGGCCACGTTTAGCATGATTGTGGACGTATAGGTGGAAAGGGGAATCAAAGTAGTGGTGGGTGGCCAGCCATAACAAGATTGTTGAATCTAACGCTGGCCATCAAGGCATTTCATAAATGTTCTTTTCTATGAGAATAGCTGTCACTGTCTCTTCTGAGTTTTCTACATGAATACGATTTTTTAATAAACACATTTTAAACATTTAATATAATATATTTACGAAGGTTATGGGTTAATCTACGTTATATTTTGAGTGTATAAATGTGGTTTATTTGCTGAAAAATGGGTGAGTATTCAAACTCAACAGTTACGATGGAAAAGCTAAAAGGCACCATTAACTATCGAGATTGGGCATTTCAAATGCAAAACGTACTCATTTTCGAAAACTTGTGGCAATTTGTTGCCGGAATTCCTGAAACCACTAACGGTGACAATGCCGAGAGTAAGCTTCGACAGGAGAAGGCTCGAGCTAGGATCTGTTTAAGTGTTGACAAGTCATGTTATGCTCACATTATTCAGGCCAAGACGGCGAAAGATGTGTGGGACGCTTTGAAAAAGGCGTATGACGACACTGGTTTGCACAGGAGGTTGACAAGTCTACGAGCTTTATGTTCGATAAAGTTAGAACAGTTCAATTCCATGGAGATATATGTAAATGAGATCTTGTCGTTAGCTGATCAACTTAGCAGTATGGGCAAACCGCTAGATGATGAATTTCTTGCTGCTATAATGCTTCAAGGGTTACCTCAAGAGTATGAACCCATGATTATGGCTCTAGAGCACTCGAGCATTGATTTAACGACAGATAAAGTGAAAACTAAACTGCTTCAAGACAAGCGATGGAAAGGGTCCACTGGTGGTGATGACTGCTTGTTTACACGGAATCGTGGCTACAACAAGACCAGTACCCGAGGCGACGGCAAAAATGCGCCAAGTACATCGAAACATGCTAGTACCTCGTCGAACACGAAGAAGAAGCTTTGGTGTTGGAAGTGTCGATCAAAGGGTCATGTCAAGAAAGATTGCACTCAATCTGATGATGTATCCAAGACTAACCTGACCTTGACCGCACTTAGCACTGGAAGAGGTGACACTTCTTGGATTATAGATTCCGGAGCTACGGACCATATGTCAGGATGTCGCGATTGGTTCGAATCTCTCCGAGAGTCGACGACGAAGGAGGTGTGTGTAGCCAATGGCAAGAAGCTAGCCGTAAGCGGCAAAGGTGACGTTCATTTTACATGCAAGTTTAATGGTGAAATGTTGAATATAACTTTGAAAGACGTAATTTTTGTACCTGATCTTACTGTAAATTTGATATCTGTATCTAGTTTAACAGAAAAATACTTTAAGTTTTCGTTTACTAATACAACATGTAACATAATAAAATCTGGTAAAATAGTTTTAACTGCTAGGAAGATTGGGAGAGTTTACGTACTTCTTACTGTCGGTAGTGCAAATCTAACTACTTCAGCTACTTCTAAGAATATGATGTTATGGCATCAACGATTAGGCCATTTAAATTTTGATAGCTTGACGTCACTTAAGAAGGTTGCTAATGGTATTGATTTTCAGGTTACTACTCAGAAGGAAGTTTGTGAGGTATGTCTTAAGGGTAAGCAATCCCGCACCCCCTTTGTGCCTAATCCTAACAAACAGCTCGCTAAAGCACGGCTGGACCTCATCCACACTGACGTCATCGGGCCGATGCCGACTGTTTCTCTCGGAGGAAAGCGTTACATCCTCACGTTCCTAGACGACTACTCCAGAAAAGTGTTTGTCTTCCCCATTGCGAAGAAGAGCGATGTGTGTAAGTACATTATTGATTTTATTAAACTTGTTGAGAATCAGTGCAATGCGAAAGTTAAATTTTTAAGATCAGATAACGGTACGGAATACGTAAATACCGAGTTGACGGACTTTCTTAAGAGGAAAGGGATCGTTCATCAGCTGACAGTTCCATACAGCCCCCAGCAGAATGGATCAGCGGAACGATTTAACCGTTCTTTACTCGATAAGGTCAGATGTCTACTGTTTAATGCCAATCTAGATGACAAGATGTGGGCAGAAGCTGCTAATACTGCAGCATTTCTTATTAATCGGTCGCCAAGCTCAAGACTTTCGGGTAAAATACCTGAAGAAGTGTGGAGTGGCACTAAGGTTAATCTGAAGTATCTGCGAGTCTTTGGTTGTGAGGCATTTGCACACATAGATGACTGTAAAAGAAAAAAGTTAGACCCCAAAAGTAAGAAACTGATATTTTTAGGTTACTGTGAAAACGTAAAGGGATATCGTCTGTTTAATCCTGATGACAACAAAGTAATTGTATCACGTGATGTGGTTTTCAATGAATCTGTGTTTCCAGGAAGGCGTTCTAATATGGTACAAAGACAAATGTTTGAACCTATTATTCTTACAGGAGGTGGTGATGAGGAGAATCTGAAAACTACGCCGGCCGAGGCGGAGCCAGAACCCACTTTGGTAGAGTCATCGGATTATCCTGTAGAGGCGGAGCGAGAAGAGTCTTCAGTCGAGTCACCAAATTATCCTGTTGAGGCGGAGCGTGAACATGAAAACATGCCTAGTGAAGACCATCTTGAAGTATTTCACGATGCGCAAGAGTCTACTAGTCATCGATATAACCTGCGTCCACGAATACCGAAACCAGCTTGTAACATAACTAACGTAAGTAATGTAACAGAACCCATAGAGCCGCGTACTGTCAAAGAAGCATTAAGTTGTGAAGATAAAGAGCTATGGCAGAAAGCTATGCAGGAAGAAATAGACTCTTTCATTTTACACGGAGCTTGGGAGCTTACTGATAAACCAGCTGACAAAAATGTAGTGAAAAACAAATGGATTTTTACATTGAAGCGGGACTCTGATGGAAACATTACACGTTACAAGGCGAGGTTGGTCGCGAAGGGCTTTACCCAAAAGTATGGTGAAGATTTTAACGAAACGTTTTCACCGGTCGTTCGTCACTGTTCTATAAGACTGCTATTAGCTCTGGCTGTACAATCTGATCTGAAAATTGACCATTTAGATGTACAGACTGCGTTCCTTAATGGAGAGTTGCGCGAGGAGATTTACATGCAACAGCCGGAAGGTTTCATGTGCCCTGGGAGCGAAAATAAAGTCTATAGATTACGAAAGGCTGTATACGGGTTGAAACAAGCGTCGCGTTCCTGGTATCAAAAGGTAAAAGATGTCTTACTTTCTATGGGATACATACAGTGTAAACAAGAGGACTGCGTCTTCATCAGAAAGTCCGGTGAGTCAGTTTGTTACATTGCTCTATATGTTGATGACTTTTTCGTCTTTTATAACGATAATCGCTTGGCAGAGGCGTTAAAATCTTCTTTGCTACGGCATTTCAAGTTAAAAGACTTAGGGCCGGTTAGAAACATGTTAGGTATCAAAGTAGAACGTGATGCAAATTCTATTAAACTAAGTCAGGAAAATCGGATTGACAAGTTGTTAGATCGTTTCGGCATGACTGACTGTAAGTCTGTAAAGTCTCCCATGATAACTAACATTAGTTCTAGTGAGAGTTCTTGTGCTACGAATAACAATGTATCCAAATTTCCGTACCAAGAGTTGTTAGGTAGTTTAATGTATCTATGTGTAACTACTCGACCTGACATTTCGTTTGCCGTGTCATATTTAAGTCAATATAACAGTTGTTATACAGAATTCCATTGGATGCAAGCCAAACGAATTGTGAGGTATCTTAAAGGAACTAAACAAAAAGCTTTAGTTTTTAAGAAATCCAATGTAAATCCTATCCTAGAAGGATATTCGGATGCAGACTGGGCTTCAGATTTAGATCGAAAGTCATACACCGGTTATGTATTTAAGTACGGTGGTAACTCGATATCTTGGGGTAGTTATAAACAGTCTTGCATTTCGCTGTCGTCCACCGAGGCGGAGTATATTAGCTTAAGTGAAGCTAGTAGAGAGGCGGTGTTCCTACAAGCGTTATTAAGAGAGCTCTTAATGTTGCGTTTTTGTAAGATTGTGTTGTACTGCGATAATCAATCTGCTATGCAGCTTGCTGTGAACAAAGTGCATCACAAAAGGAGCAAGCACATCGAAGTTAGGTATCATTATATTAGAGATATGATAGACCGCTTCGAGGTCCAGCTTTTGTACATCCCTACAGATGTAATGGTAGCTGATGTTTTCACCAAACCACTTGGTAGTACGAAACATGAGCTATTTACCAGCCAACTAGGTGTGGCATAGTGACGGCCTGATGATGTCCACGTTATGGGGGAGTGTTGAATCTAACGCTGGCCATCAAGGCATTTCATAAATGTTCTTTTCTATGAGAATAGCTGTCACTGTCTCTTCTGAGTTTTCTACATGAATACGATTTTTTAATAAACACATTTTAAACATTTAAATATAATATTTTCAATAAAGATTCCTAAGATTGTCACACATTCCGTCGATGGTCTTTTACCATCTGCACGGGAAGAGAAGCACAGTTGCTTCCCATGTACCAGTGTACATTCTATGTTTTTTCTTTGCTCCAAGGCTAGAATGGAAGTTATGCTATATCTATGATTAAACATCATCAATCAATCAATCATCAATCAATACATAGTATAAAATAAATTCGCTTTTTCTGTCCCCGTGTCCCTATGTATGCTTATATCTTCAAAACCACACAACGGATTTGGATGCGGTTTTTTTAATAGATAGAGTGATTCAAGAGGAAGGTTTATATGTATAATACACGCATAATATACCGTGCGAAGCCGGGGCGGTTCGCTAGTGAAATATAATTCAATTTTTATACCAAGAACAGTTAAGTTCACGCAAGAGATGCCACTCGTATCTAAATGTAAAAATACATACATACACATACATACATAGACAAATAACGTCTTTATCCCTTACGGGGTAGACAGAGCCTAAGCTAACAAGACCTACAGGCCACGTTTAGCAATACACTGAGGGCGTAGATGTGGAAAGTGGAATCAAAATAGTGATGGGTTGCTAGCCGCATCGCCTATAACATGATTCCTATGATTTTCGCCCATTCCTTCAATGGGTTTTACCATTTGCGCGGGAAGAGAAGCCACTGGTACATTCTACGTTTTTTTCTAAATGTAAAAATCAATCATAATAAACAGAAATCTGAAGCAAAACAGATTAATTACTAAGCTTAAGAACAGTGATCTAGTTTAATTAACACGAATAAAACATGCCATTAACTTGTAATATATATCTTGTATCATTACGACCGGTGAAGATAATGTAGCATCAATCATACACAACTATATGCAGACTCAATTATACTTGGCACATCCATTTCACAATAATAAAAGTTTTATGTTTCTTGCTGGTTTAGAAGATAAAGCTGCATTCAGGGACATAGGAGCGATTTCAGAAGCGATAGCGACATACACGACGCAACATATCTCTTAACTAAGGGGAAATAATCTACACCTAACTATGTTTTACTGGAGTCGATTTAAGACTAAAATTGTAAACATAATTGATAACATTGAGTTATGGCAAAAGACTACAACTGCTGCATTGTTAAAATACACCGTTTATCTTCATGAAATATTCAACAAAGTCATAATTATAATAATATGTCTTCATGCAACAAACCCTACAACGCTTTCACATAAATTAAAATAATGTCACTCAAACACACCATTAGACCCATTTCATACACTATACCTACGAGTTCGTCTTCAAAGCCACAGCGAACACCATTCTATAATAAACAAATGACTAAGTAAAAGAAAAATAACATCATTTCAAAAAAACACCCACGTACAATCCGCTGCTAACGCTTCACACTGTCTAGTGTAAAAATATGTACCCGCTCTTCTATCCCCTGACCACAGCCTTACATGCGCGAGCGCAAGAAAAATGACGTCCACGCAACGTCTCACAATAATTGGGTCACTCGGACCATTCCGAACTAAACTAACTTGTTTAGAGTTGCGTTAATTCAAGGTCGGTGTTAGTAGAGTTTTGATTTGAAGTCGTTTAATGTCATTTGATCGGGACTGGTCGCGTCGGCAAGTGGCTCTACTTTAAAAGGAACGCCATTTCATAGTTGATTATTACGTTTCACCGCCGGCCATCTTGCTTAGTGTAAGTTTTAGGTCATAAAAATTGTTAAATAAAAAATAGAACCGCCTTCAAATATAGCCTAAATCCGCCTGTAGATTTCATAATAAATTGTATAAATTACGCTACTTTAGAAATGTCTAATTAAAATTATTTTTCAGTATGTATGTATATATATGTTAATGTGGAAAATGTATATACTTTACGAGTATGACGTGCATAGCAAGTATATTGCAGTAGTCAAATCGCAATCCCTGAATTACTTATTGGATCCGATGACGATCTGTGGTCTTCATAATCAGTTCCAATTCACCAAATAGTGCTTACCGAAGGCAAATGCAGATACATTAAAATATCCCTAAATCGATATCGCTACGCCTATAAGATTTGAAGAGTTCCATCAGTTTCTTCTAGATCTCGTCATCAGATTCTGATTTGGTGTTAGTGGGACCAAACTGGAAGTAATCCCTTTCCAACAAAAAAATATTTTCCAAATCGGTCCTCAACTGACGGAGTTCTGAGATCTTCTTCTTCAGCGTGTAAACGCCCACCGTTGGGTATACTACGCCTCTCCAATCCCTCACCATCTCGAACGGTCGCCCGACAAATCGACGGAGCTCCGCCGCGCGGGGCTCCTGTTCTTGGGTCGTTTGCCCTTCGGCCATAAGGAGCTGCCTACCTAACAACCTACCTGATACCCGTAGCTTACAGCACTAACGGTGGTACGGTTCAGCCCCACCCTACCCCCAGGGGTAGTGCCAGGGGTATGGTGGGTCTTAATACTGTAGTTTCACATCACCTAATGGATTATCGCGTGTGAATTTGCCACTAGAGGCGCTAGTGTCGCGTGAGGTCCAATAACATTCACTTTTCACTGTTTTGGCGGGTTTCGTGTCATAAATTATAATTTCTTTCATTTACCTGTTGAAAAGTGATCTCCTTCGTGAAATTATCGCAAATATGGATTATTTTGCGATGAATATGAATGCTTTGAAAGCGGTTTTTTTTTTCGAACAAAACGTAACTGCACAACATTGCGGCATAGCTACTCGATATTATGATAGTTGTTTATAATTAATAAACTTAATGAGATTCAAGATTTAAAACTTTGTTTCGTCGCCGATCTTGTAAAGTCGCCTTTGACAGCTATACCTCTGGACCTTAGTCAACAGTGGCGCCAACTGGTGAGCAAAGAAACGTTAGTCCCCATTTAACTGCATCGAAGTAATCGTTATAATTGAGCGACACCTACACAATTAATTAGACTCGGGAATAGGTTTTTCATATCTTTTTCACTATTCGTTTAGCGAAAACTTCTGCGGTCGCACGCGAGCGTCAAGTTACGTTCTGTGTGAGGCAACGAAGTGGTAAATGTTTGTTTTTTTTTAAACACGGAAGCGAGACGGCTGCGGCATATCGTTGTGCATCAACTGTCATGTGACCCACTTGCTTGGAAACAACTTGCTTCTTGTTCGTGTTTTAATGGACAGACATACCGTCACGCCTCTTTCCCGTAGGGGCAGGCAGAATACTATGTTCCACTTGCTACGGTCTTGACCTTTTTCGCTTCATCCACATTCATCAATCTCTTCATACAAGCTTGTCGGTTTAGTGTACTCTTGACCTGATCTTTTATCGAGACATCCCCAATTTGGTCACAGAATGTCCCTTCCCTTCCTTCTTAACGGACGATGATCCATATCCACCAAAAATTTTAGCAAACGATCTGACGTCTTGCAACAAAAAAAAAGGAAGAAAAAATACTGTCATGGCAGTTTTTTAACAGAATATTTATTTGCTTTTTATAATGTGTTTTGTTTAGTTTCAACCTGAATCTACCGTGAGACTCAATCATTATTACATAAACGGATAAAGGCCACGTTTATCATAGTTGTAGGCGTATAGGTGGAAAGGGGAATCAAAATAGTGATGGGTTGCTAGCCGCAACGCCTATAAAATGATTCCTAAGATTTTTGCCCATTCCCTCGATGGGCGTTTACCATCTGCGCGGGAAGAGAAGCAACTGAAACATTCTATGTTTTTTCTTTGCTCCCAGACCAGCATGGAAGTGTTAAGAATTCAAAACTGATCCTTCGTTATGGTAAATGAGAACAAGCTTTATTAAAGAGAACAGTCACAGTGACGTTGACAGCTGACAGATGTCAACGGCACGTTTTGGCGCGAAGCGCTCTAGAAGAGACGCGGAGATTGTATTGTCATTCAGACTGAGATGCTGATATGTGTAGTGATACGTTCGAAGTGTAATCTGTATTAATGGTAATAGAAGACGTAGCGATCAATAAGAAAAGACTATGCCCGTGAGGTTTCTTGCTAGTTCTTCCCGCGGAGGGTCATACTGAACTAGCTCAATGTACTCTGTGTAGTTGACCAAGTGAATAAAACGATGTGCGCTACTAACCCGAGTTTCATTGGATGTAAGAGAGGATTTTAACAGAAGTATAGGGAAAACGATAGCAAATAAACTTCGTCCCATTATCAACACTCCAACGCGTCCTAACTCTGGGAAGCCTGCGCGTGAGTCGATTGTCAATGAAAGCACACAAAGCCACGTAGATCTTTCATTTCTCAACAACAAAGCGACCGGCGCATGCGTGTGATTGATCTATATGTACCAGGAAAGGAAATATTACTACTGCGGTGTTTCCTTCTTCAAGCTTGAATTTTTTATGTATACCTTACATACATACATAAATCACGTCTTTATCCCTTACGGGGTAAACAGAGCCTAAGGTAACAAGACCTAAAGGCCACGTTTAGCATGATTGTGGACATATAGATGGAAAGGGGGTTAATAATGTTATAAATTAAAAAGTGAGTTTATTTGTTAGTTGCGCATTCACTCCTTAACTACTTAACCGATTGCGGTGAAATGTTGCATACATCATATTAGAAGTCCAGAATAAATAATAGGATAGTTTTCATCTTATATTACTTTATAGTTCCCGCGTATCAACTTATTCTCCGCAAACGGAACTTTTGATAACGCCAACTTTTAATAACTCAAGGGATTTTCACGAAGTTTTGGTTCGGTTTTTATAACTTTTTGTGTCGTGATGTAATTGTTGTTTATAAAACGTAACTATAATATTTTTAACATAAATACCTGAACCATCTTCAGATCTGTGGTAAGACATTCTGCAAGATCCTATCGCCAAGCAACGTTTGCCCTGTCCAAGGAAGACTATTTCATTATAAATTATATTTATATTTATATATCACTATATATATCATGTGTAATTTCTTGTTTTTCTTTTTTTTATTGTTATTTTATTTTTATCTTGATTGTGTGTATTGCAGTATCAAATAAACGATTTATCTATCTATCTATCTACATAGTATAAAACAAAGTCGCTGTCGCTCTCTGTCCGTCACTATGTATTGCTTATATCTTTAAAACTACCTACGCAACGGATTTTGATGCGGTTTTTTTAATAGATAGAGTGATTCAAGAGGACGTTTTATATGTATAATACATGGATAATATACCGTGCGAAGCCGGGGCGGTCGCTAGTTTTCTATAAACAATAGTGATTTAAAACAGATTCGTGACTTTTAAACAAAGAAATTAAATTTTGTAAAACAAAACTGAGATTAAATCGAAATGCCATTCATAACAGCATTTTTGTAACACTAATGCGGTCCTCGCTCTTATTGCGCATGTAATTGAGTCAAAATTTGCGTGTCTGTAGCGTATTCGAGCTGTGAATTAAACGGACCAGTGGTTCGTGAAAAACGTAGGCGCATGCACAGAGGCGCCCGAGCGGAGCGAGGGCTTTCCAAAACAATGGTAAACTGCAGTGTCCCACATAAAAGAGTTGGTAACTGATGAAATACATACATACACAAATCACGTATTTATCCCTTACGGGGTAGACAGAGCCTTAAGAAAGCCAGCGTCCTTGCGTAAAGTAAAAATCGGCCCAGCAGTTTGAAGAGGGTCAGCTCTTTACAAAATGATGCATTTACGGCATAAAAAAAAAATTTGGATGCTTTTTAAATTTTTATTTTACATACATACATACCGTCACGCCTCTTTCCCACAGGGGTAGGCAGAGACTACTTTGTTCCACTTGCTACGATCCTGACATACTTCTATCGCTTCATCCACACTCATCAATATCTTCATACATTGCTCGTCGGTTTCGGGTACTCCTGACCTGACCTTTATCCAAAACGTCTCCTATTTGGTCTCGGAACGTCGGAAGTTACTTTTTGGCGCTGATTGTACTCGATCACTGAATCCATTTATAATACAAATAAGCTTAAGCGTTTATCGCATTGGTATTAAGTTTCATGGTCCAAAATCCCACCGAATGGGACCGGCCGTCACGGATGAATGAAAACAAATGAACGGTCATTCACAAACAGACAAAATGCGCATTGTGAATGTTGCCAGCGTGGGAAACGGTACACGCTGACACTCTGACAGTGTTATTACGGTGGCGTATGAATTGAATCATATGACAGGTTGGATATGACAGGTTGACTAGCTTACGTAAGTGGACACTTTGTTCCAAAATTAATAGGGGAGACCGAGGCAAGTTGAGACAGAGGTGAGTTGATACAAAGCCTTTTTCTCTGCACCTATGACAGTTAGCGAGGTCACAACTTCACACAAACTGTGGAGTGTAGAAAGAGCAACGAATTAGCGAAGTTACCAGCCCGATAAACTGTCACAGTTCAGATAAATCGGCTTTGTATCAACTCTGTCTCAACTCTCCTCGGTCTCCCCTTCAGAGTACTTCTGTGCGTTCTTGAGCAAGTTTAATTGGGAACTCTAATGTTTTCGGATTTTGCTCTTGTGGTTGACAAATGTTTCCTTTGGTACATATTTAGTAGGTGCGAGTCGGG
This sequence comes from Pandemis corylana, assembly GCA_949127965.1. Classification (NCBI taxonomy): domain Eukaryota; kingdom Metazoa; phylum Arthropoda; class Insecta; order Lepidoptera; family Tortricidae; genus Pandemis; species Pandemis corylana. Next base: position 927,695 of record OX421854.1, on the reverse strand, counting down.
TTACCTCCGCGTGTGGTCAAGAACTGCGGTTCGCTTTGGGATCCTTCGGGGGATAGAAGCAGTGCTTGGTCCGGTGCACCCTGGGGTCCCTGGGTTCATCACTTAATAATTTCCTGGCGGTCTCCGTGGGATATCTATTGGCGAAATCATCGCATCGATCGATGGGGCGATATTATCACAAACAAGAGTTATACATACATACATACGTACATAGGTACATTATCCTAAAAATTGAATTGAATTAGTCGAATTTGATATACCAATATTTCAACAGGTCGTCAATAAAAAATCTAGATTTGCCTATAAAATATCAAAATTAATTTTAGAATTTATTATGCAGTGAATCGCTATTAACACAGTGCCGTGCAAAAACAACAGATCACTTTACATACAAAGTCGTATGAAAGCGACCTGTTATTTTTGCTTGACAGTATATCATAAGTGCGAAAATAATGTTAGCTTTTTACGCTTAAACTGCTAAACCGATTTAGGTGAAATTTTCTATACGGATAGTATCAGAGAAGGATGAAGGATAGTTTCCATCCCGGAAAATAGCATTGTTCCCGCGGGATCGCGATAAGCGAATTCTGAGATTCTATAGAGCCACGGGCAGCAGCTATGTTAATATTTTTTCTGCTTCTACCATTTTATTTGTATGTCATATAAAAATAATAAACTTTCTCCGACTAATTTAAAATTAATCTAATTGTCACCGCTATTATGTAAGCGAGTGATGGGCTAATTGTCTGCAATTGTTTAATGGTCTAATGGGCCATTATCCGCCCATTATCGCATAATCGCGCCACGCTTCTTTACCATTGAGATTACTGGGTCTTACTTTTCCCTATAGCTGCTTATATAAGAAGTATGGAAGGTGTATCACTGAAAGATAGAATAAGGAATAGTGTGATAAGGGAACGTGCTGGTGTGAAAGAGGATATAGTGACTAGGATAGAAAAAAAGTATGCTTGGTTGGTTTGGTCACGTAGAGCGGATGGATGAAAGTAGACTAACTAAACAGATCTATATGGGGAGTGTGAATGGTAACGTTGGGAGGGGAAGGCCTAGACGGACGTTTCGAGACCAAATAGGAGACGTTTTGGAAAAAGGTCAGGTCAGGAGTACCCGAAACCGACGAGCATGTATGAAGAGATTGATGAATGTGGATGAAGCGAAAGAAGTATGTCAGGATCGCAGCAAGTGGAACAAAGTAGTCTCTGCCTACCCCTGTGGGCAAGAGGCGTGACGGTATGTATGTATGTATGCTTATATAATTATTGCTGAAAGTAACATTCAAATTGAATCCAAAGAAGAGACAAACTATAGTATAAATCAATGGTCGCCAACAGGCGAACCGCCAATTATGGTCAAAACTGGGACGGCCAAATATTGTAATGTACCTATTGTATAATAATATAATAATAATAATAATAATAAAGCCTTTTATTTCCAAATTAATACTAATTTACAGTAGGTATTTGTTCCAACAATTTCTTTAGTAGTTAGTAGTGTTAGTGGTTGTTTAGTTTTGTTAATTGTGTTAGTATTAGTTTCCACAGATTTGGACCCCTCTTTGGGTGTAGGCCTCCTCCAGCTTACTCCTTGACTGCCTGTCTTCCTTCTTTTCTTCTTTTTGTTTTTGACACTTGTTTCCGTTTGTTTTCTCAGTCCTTGGTATTTGCTGTTTACATCCAATGTACCTATTGTATGCCAAGTATCAATTAATACGTAGGTAGATAAAGTATACTTGTATTTTTCTGAAACTCGTTAAAATTTTCACACAGTATTCGGACACCTAAAACTCTACCAACCCCTGGTATAACAGTATTCAACAGTTTGTCTCCAGCGTTATGGAGTACCTTTGAAGGTTTGTTCGTTCTTTCGATGACTATTAAAGTCTTAATTTCATAAGTGACTCGCGCGGTTGGAAAGACCATTTCCAAGAAGAATTCGCCGCAAGAAACTTAGCAAATCTTGTCAGAAACAAACTTTAACTAATGAAAGCTGAAAATAAAATCTAATTATTTCAGCATCAATAAATTGCTAGAGTAAATTAAGTCAAAGAGAAAGTCTAGATGAAACCAATCTTGAGATAAACAAAGAATAACGTCTAGCCTTACAATCTCCAGCGAACTTGACAGGAGATTAGATTCAATAAATTAATATTGATTGAATTACGAACGATCAGTATCAGAAACCGGAGCTACTTTCACACGAATAAAGAAACTGTACGTTAAACAGACAAACCGGTTTCATTTGATCACAAAAGGGCTGATCTGGTTTAGAAAGTGTGTTCTTTCTGTCTGGATTTAGAATGATGTCATTGTAAAGTCTGCATTCAGAGTCAGCTGTTATTTTCACTTGGAACTGACCAAAGTGTTCAAAGGAGATTAAGATGTAAAAGATAATCCCACTGCCAAAATTGTTTTGACAAAAAGTGAAAACGTTGGTTCTTTTTGTGTAATAGGATGACAAACGAGCAGAAGAATCATCTGAACACCACCAAAGGATTACAGATGTGTCAACATCGTCACAATGAACCTCAGAATAAGGCGCTTGAAAATTTCTGAAGGAGAAGACAAACATGAAATGGAAGACGCCGCATTATGAAAATGAAAAAGAAGGAAGAACAGCTTTGTTTCACCTTTATTTATTTTATTTGTCACGTCATCGTCATAATTATCTCAGCCATTACAAGTCCACTGCTGGACATAGGCCTCTCCTTTAGATCTCCAATAAGACCGGTTGGAAGCGGCTTGCATCCAGCGCGATCCTCCGATCTGAATGAGGTCATCGGTCCACCTTGTCACGTATTGATTCTAAATAATAACTTATTCATATTCAATTTAGAGCATACCCTATATCTGTCGTAACAATGAAGAGTGGAAAATATGGTAAAACTAGCTTTGTCCGCGACTCCGTCTGCGCAGGACGTACTTATCGCTACCCCGCGGGAACTATGCAATTTTCCGGGATAAACACTATCCCATGTCCTTCCCCAGGACTCAAACTATCTATTACCAAATTTCAACTAAATTGGTCTAGCGGTGTAAGTGTGAAAAGGTAACATACATACATATTATATCACGTACGGGGTAGATAGAGCCTAAGGTAACAAAACCTTAAGGCCACGTTCAGCATGATTGTGGGCGTATAGGTGGAAAGTGGAATCAAAATAGTGATGGGTTGCTAGCCGCATCGCCATGATTCCTGAAATTTTCGCCCATGCCCTCGATGGGCTTTTACCATCTGCGCGGGAAGAGAAGCAACTGGTACATTCTATGTTTTTTCTTTACTCCCAGACCAGCGTGGAAAAGGTAACAAACAGAATTACTTTCGCATTTATCATAGACTAGCTTCTGCCCGCGACTTCGTCTGCGTAGAATTATACATAAAAACACTTCCTCTTGAATCACTCTATCTATTAAAAAAAACCGCATCAAAATCCGTTGTGTAGTTTTGGAGATATAAGCATACATAGGGACATAGGGACAGAGATAGCGACTTTGTTTTATACTATGTAGTGAAGTACGGATTTCTTTACGTCAAAAATATAGTTAGTCTAAGTTAGTTAATCTAAAGTCTACAGATTACTAAACGCATTATCTATACCATAAATTCAAATCGCGTTTCATTTCAAACCAGTACATTACCCTCGCTGTCTCATAAGGTGTTTCACGCCAAAATCGGTGGAATGCATAATATTTACCATTATGGCGCAAACTGCCGTTCGCACATTACTTTCACCTGCAAACGATCTCGCTCACGGCATAATCGCTACAACACTGTCCATCGCAAAGTTGTTCTACAACCGTGAAATGAAGCAGTCCACAGCGCGCAATGTGCATCGAATCTTAGATAGACCCGATTGTCAGTTATGGACGATCGTTGCATAAGACTGTTGACCTACGGACGTAGTGTGCTATATTTACTTCCGTCGAAATTGTATCAAAGTGTATTTATTCGTATTTGAGAACAATGAAATTGGTCTGACGTAACTTGGCTTTTCGGACGGTATACAAACCTTCACGTGATGTGAGACGTTGGATCATACCTGAAACGGGAAAAGAAAATTATATAGAGGACAAAACAGCTCTTACGTAGCTAATGATATAAATATATTGTATTTTATTGAATCAGGCGTTACTTTGCGGAGGTCCATTTCAGTGAACAAAAAACTTTTTTACCACGCTACTCCGCTACTCGCGTGCAAGATAACCAAGCCTGTGTGAAATATATATGTTTTTCATTAAATTCTCCTTCCACTACTGTCAATAAAACACATAAATCCCGCATACTTAATTATCCCTTATTAACTGTAAAAGTTGTGCTCATTAAACTTTGATAATGATCCCGCAGAGGGATCGAAACGCGTCAGTGTTTGTGTGGTGCAGCAAGGTAAAAAATGTTTTTGTTAATATAAATATATTGAGTAGCCCATGCTGATGTTTAAAATATGAAAGTAACTTTGTCTTAATGATTTTTCTGATTGAGGAATGAAATAAACTACTTTCCACAAAGGAAACTAGCAGAGATGATCTAATTCCGAACACAGACACCCGGGTAAACTGTAGTGTTGATACCTGTGTGGAATGGAACGTAAAAGGGTGTGAAGGTGACGGACGATACTATGAGTGAGACGACGAATATTCGATTTGAAGAATGAGGTGACGTGTGTAAGCTGTTTAGGATTTAGTTTAGATTCTATCTGCGGTTCGATTTCGATATGTAAATATGTAAAGAATATTAAATAAAATATATTTCGGCGACTAAATAAGCTTTTCTTAGTAATTTAGTACACCTATAAATCTGTTAAATAACTTATTCTAAGTCATTACAAAGACTTAACGAAGACTAGCTTTACTTTTCGGATTTTTCTGTGTTCTAATTTTCACTGACATTTAGAAATTTAATTTCTAACGGTAAAACCGAAAAAGTAAAACATAAAAAATCAAGAAATAAAATTTCTTGATTCATGTGATAGTATCTATCATTTGATAAACAGCGCCTTCTCTCGTCCCTGGTGAGCAGTAGATGTTTCATGGGAGTTTGTAATTGTGTTCTACAGACACATCATTCAAAACAGATGACGCTTAGCGACAAAAATTCGCATAGTAACAAAAGGTCACGTGACAGTTAGTAACAGGTAGAAAAATTCGGAGACTACCCACCTGCTATGGGTGGTGTAGGGATATAGCACGCGTCACGGAATGACGTGGATCCGGGTTCGATTCCCGGCCATAGCTTTACTTTTCGGATTTTTCTATGTGTTCTAATTTTCACTGACATTTAGAAATTTCATTACAAAGAAGCTTTTTTTTTTAACTGCGTCAAAAATGATTCTGCAGTTAACGCAGCACAACAAAGCGTTCAAACATTTATTCTTCTCTTATGATAATGCAATAATGACTTTAAACATACACACTGAAGAGGCCAACGTCAATTATGTAATTATCATTTCAATTTTATCATCTCAAATCATTAAGCAGTGACCATTTTCACGGTCAAGTGATTTGTCAAGTTTGACCTTTACAGTAATTGTTGTATCATGCATCATCATCCATCATCTGGTAATTGATCGCTCTAAACTAGATCATCACACGTATGACTGATGGTCATCTCGATCATTATGGTAATATGGTCTCTTTCATATCTAAATGTGAACGATATCGATACGATATACGAGATCTTAATTGAAGAGATCAGATTTCTTGCTGAGTTGAAAAGTGAAATCGTGAAATCACTATTTTGATTCAATTTTTTGCCAGCTTAGGCTCCGTCTCCCCGTAAGGGATAAAGACGTGTTTTGTGTGTATGTTGAAAAGAGAAGAAGTGGTTAACTGAAGTAGGGAGAGAGATTAGTGAAATTCTGAAATGTAAACCATGATATAGACGTAAATCTGGAAAGGTGGGATGGATCGTCGAATTGACACAAATGGCAAGGGAGACAATAGATACTAGATATGAAAAGCACAGAACTGTTTAACGTAGATAAAATTGGGAAAAACCCATACTTAGCTGCATTGGGGAAACTAAATTTGAATAAAAGAATGAAGAGAAGTAGCTAACGAATATGCTGTATGCCCGTTCATTTACTCATTTATACCTAGTTTAAGGATATGAAAAGCATTCTTTAAATCATGCTGAAAATGAGACAGCGCAGAGCCCTTTTCATTGCTCCTTCGTTGACTTTAAGATTATTGGCATGAATTAAGCGGTCATTATTATACTCTTATGTCGTCAATATAGAATCGACGAATTCAAAACAACCGGATTCGCTGCGATAGGCATCAATATTTCAAGCCATGGATCGCGATATGCATATGCACGATAATATTGAACGCCTAAACCATGCCATACATTACCTACCTATTACGCTTCGTCACACAAACACAGGCATTAACGAGCTTGAATTAATTATTTCTATTATAGCTCAAGTCCGACAAGCCATTTAGGCTCTAGAGCATGCCAAAGAAATATATACACACACACACTCGAAAACTCACTCACACTCATTCCCATCACCCATAGCAGGTGGGTAAGCCTTTGATTTTTTTTGTTACTAGCTGTCACGTGACCTTGTTACAATGCGAATTTTTGTCGCTAAGCGTCATCTGTTTGAATGATGTGTCTGTACGACACAATTACAAACTCCCGTGGAACGTCTACTGCTCACCAGGGACGAGAGAAGGCGCTGTTTATCAAATGATAGGTACTATCTAATGAATCAAGAATTTTTTACTTATACTAGGTAAACGACACAGAAAATTAGAACAAGTAAACATAAAAAAACAATGAACGACAATTCGCCACTTGCATCAACCGGTAAACAAAAACATGTCACTTCAGTAAACAAAAACAAAACTCGACCGTTAAAACAAAACAAATCCAACATCACAGCCAGTCGAACCTCACGTACTTTTACCAAACATTATGTTGCTTCAAACTAGACTCGGTCATGTGCACACGCAACCGTGTACTGAACACAAGCATTGTCTTTTTCCAGTCTATTGGAGTTCAACGTTTCGACATTAGCTACTTGATAGTTGATGATTTCTTTTGTAATTGCCTGACGTAATGAGAATCGATCTGCTATGATTTAATGTTGGAGTAATAGCTTGTGTTTTCTTTTCTTTGGATATTAATGTTGTGGGGTGAGGTTTGTAGATATAAGTGTAGTACGATCGGCTGATAACACCCTAGACTGGATAGCTTAGTGGTTAGTGAACCTGATGATGAAGCTTGAGGTCCCAGGTTCGATCCCCCGGTACAAATATCTGCCATTTGTATGAAAAATACGAATGTTTGTTCTCGAGCGTTGGATGTTTAATACGTATTTAAGTATGTATTTATCTCTATAAGTATGTTTATCCGTAGTCTAGTACCCATATTAGGTACAAGCTTTGCTTAGTTTAGGACTAGGGTAATTGGTGTCAATTGTCCCAAGATATTTATTTATTTATTTTATTTTATTTAAGTGGTCTGTCATATTCTTTCAGATCCATTAAGCCGCACTTGGCGTGAAAGAGTAACCAACATCCATACATCCTCACAAACTTTCGCATTTATAATATTAGTAGGATGGATAGGATAGGATAGTAGGATATAATATAGTAGGATAAGATAGGTTAGGAAATAAGGATTTCTAATCTAATAACCATATTACATGATTCATGCTGTGGTTATACATGAGTTGTTGTCAAAAAGTATTATCTTACTTGTTTGAGTGTACATTATAGAGGCGGTGTGCTTGTCATATTAAAAATATCGTTCCATACAACGTTTCAATGAATGCAAGAGTTTGCCGTTGGATGGATGGTGTTATTCAAATGAGAACAATGCCGTTTGTAGGTCATTTTTCATGGCGGCTGACAATTTGATTCGAGTATCATGTAGCTGCTTTTATTGTTAATTTTATTGCGGATTCAGTCTCTTTCTATCGCCTTTTCGTTTGAAAGACATTTAATATTGTTCTTCAAAAAGCGTTCCAAAAACTCATAATTTGGCAAACATTTAATATCTGCTTGTTTTGAACTTTATTTAAATTATGAAACTAACCTAACCTAATCTGACGTAAGCCACGCGATTAGGAGTTAACGAACAAAAGTTTACCCCGTGATAACTTTGTAATATATTTATGTTGGTATTGTTGTTTTTTATTATCCCTGCGTTTATCCTGTCTATTTGTTTCCGCCACCTACTTAAACTGTCTCCAACTTATTTCTCTGTTGTATTGATTGTCTGGTAGAGATCGCTATTAAGCGATAAGACCGCCTATTGTCTACTTTGTTCTTTGATTCTGTATTGTTTTGTACTGATTTGTGGTGTTCAATAAAGAGTATTTGAATTGTGAAACGATGTTTTTGCCAAATTTTGCTTGCTCGATTGATTTGATCTTAGCGATTGCATTTACGATCGTTTGTAAGAAAAAAGTCCTATCTGTTTACTTCAGACATCATTATTTACTTTACGTCTAACGAACTCTAACTTTATTTTGCATAAGGTTTCTGTGAGAAAATGAACTGGAACGAGAGCGAAGCCGCGGGCATTAGCTATTTAATGTCATTTCCTAGAAATGCTTCTCAAAATAACACATGCACATTGAAATATGTATCAAGCCGCATGGCAACGCATGCTAATGCCCAAGACAATGGCCGCCATCTTGGCAATCGCGAACGCAAACGCAACGCGTGACGCAAAAGCACGTCCAATTGATTCACGTGTGATGTGCCGGCGAATTAATTATCTATAGACAAAAGACAGCAATTAAAAGCAACCTAGTAATAAATATATGTGTCTCAGCACCGAATATAACTTTGTCCCTTTCGGTGTTGAGGCCCTTGGTCCGTGGGGTCCTAGCGCTATTAGCCTCTTCAAAGATATTTCGAAAAGGCTAATAGACGCTACGGGTGACCGCAGAGCTGGCAGCTTCCTTGGATAGCGTATTAGTATCGCTGTCCAAATGGGGAATGCTGCCAGCGTCTGCGGAACTATGCCACGGGGGACCCTCCTTTTTTAATTATTTTATTTTAAGATTAGTTTATTTTAGTTTTTAATTTAAAAGTTTAATTTGTTTTAATTCCATTTTGTATCTTATTACATAAACCTAGTAATCTAATTTGATATTGATTAAATTTTGTAACTGAGTCTGGCATTGGAAAACCTTCGTAGAAGTTTGTGACGTTGTCGGGTAATCTCTGAATCCACTGAACCGATTTTGAAAATTCTTTTACCAACACAAAACCACACTATCTGTGAGTGTCATAGGCTATATTTAATTCTGCGCGGAAGAAGTCGCGGGCAACAGCTACATACATACAAACATATAACACGTCTTTATCCCAAATGGGGTAGACAAAGCTTAAGGTAACAAGACCTGATGGCCACGTTTAGCATGACTGTGGGCGTACAGATGGAATCAAAATATTAGTGGGTTGTTAGCCGCATCGCCTATAATATGATTCCTAAGATTTTCGCCCATTCCCTCGATGGGCTTTTACCATTTGCGCGGGAAGAGAAGCAACTGGTACATTCTATGTTTTTTCTTTACTCCCAGACCAGCATGAAGGACAGGGCAACAGCTAGTTATCTATAAATGTTTGTCAATTTGAAAGCTAATCTCTGTCTCCAAATCTAGAACGAATGCGCATTGACTGCTTTCCATTTCGTGGCTAGACAACTGACATACGCTTCGAAGCGCATCGCACGCTGGCCAGAATTTGTTCCGCATGCCAATTCCATTCTCTTAACGTTATCGATAGTCGAATGTGACATCTTCCAATTGCGTTCGCGCCACTACGTGCACTTCAGTTCCTTTGTGGTGCGCGTTCCGCGGCCGCTGCAGGAGACCATCGCGTGCGCTGACTTCTGGCCGAAGGGTGTCGTATTTCGTCGGTTCCGGGGCAAACTACCGAATCCAACACCGGAGATGACGACGCAGCGGAGCCACAACGTTTCGTCGCCTAAATAACATTTATTATGTTTTTTGAATTTTATAGCGCATTGGTTTCGACTGTAATGCTGTAATTTTTTATTGACTAAATAAATAAATAAATAAATAAATCTAGCCACACTGTACGGCTAGCACGAGAACGAGCGAGATAGACTAATCTTTCTAGAACGAACAGTAAAAAAGACGCCTGTACAGCTCTCGCGCTCCCTCGTGCTAGCAGAGATCAAACTCGAGCATTCTAATGCATAATGCCGGCTGTACACACTCGCCGAGAGGCTCTTTGCGAGAGTCTCGGGCGAGAAGCTCTCGACGAGAGGGCACCGTGTACACACTCGGGGCGTCATTTAAACAGCGGATATCGACCACGATGGACCTAGAAACTGCTGCGGCCGTTTGCCTTTGTGCTGTTAGTTACTACAATTATTTACACATATATCATAAAAAAAAATTACTAAACCATGGCGAAAACGAAGGTGGTGGATGATTACTATGCCCCGCAAAAGAACCCAGTAATTATTCCCTTATCAAGTTTTTTTTTGGTTCCTGTTGCGACGAGTATGTACATGTTCAGTCTCGTTTTCCTCGCGAGAGCGGACGAGACCCTTTGACTCGGCCGCAAAAAACCGACACGCAGCCAAGACGTACCGAGGCGAGACATGAGCGGGCGAGACAAGGCGAGAGCATCATGTACACACTCGTTCTCGGTCAGTTTCGGGGTGTCTCGGCGAGTGTGTACAGCCGGCAACTCTAACGACATTAACATAAATTGTTTAGCATTTGCTTCTCCTTGGAAACCAGTTAGTTGGTCGTACGACCGCTCACCGTGTGGGTTTCGTACATCGCAAGACAAATGACTACGCCCGGCGACCTTACATACTGACATCGGCGTTTAAGCCCACTAGCCCAACAGGTGGCCTAGCCTTGTAAGTAAATTAACTAACTAAATCCACCACGCAAGTACACAACTACCGAGACCAAATAGGAGACGTTTTGGAAAAAGGTCAGGAGTACCCGAAACCGACGAGCATGTAGAGATTGATGACTGTGGATGAAGCGAAAGAAATATGTCAGGATCGTAGCAAGTGGAATTTTATTTATTTATTTATTTATAAAATATCTTACACAATATAACAGTGTGGTACTAAGGCATTGAGTAAGAGAGACAAGAAAAGAAAGATAAAACTAAAACACAAAAAAATTACAATAATAACTAATTAATTAAATACATGACGACACACGTACATCCATCGCCTAACAGAAACGCAGACATTCAACGCACACACTTCTCCAGTCATCGGCAAACAAGTCACACTCTGGTGCTGATGCGAGGAGCGCACTGATATGGTGCTGCGCGCGAACCAGCAGCGACTGCTTGCGAGCCTCGGTACGGGCCGGAGGCACCGCCAGGAGAATAAAGTAGTCTCTGCCTACCCCTGTGGGAAAGAGGCGTGACGGTATGTATGTATGTAAGTACACAACTCAAATAGAACAACTCGACCGAGTTTGCACCTCACGTCTTAACAAGAACAGGGGGTTACCACGACGTCTCAATGCGATTCAATCCCGATTCAGTTTAGGTTCGCTCGATGTCAGATCCGTACTAAAAACGACAGCTATCTGAACTGAGTCGGAATTGAATCGCATCAGGGGTGCGAGTCGGGTTACCTCTGCGTGTGATCAAGGGCTGCGGTTCGTTTTTGGGTCCGTCCGGAGGGAAGAGCAGTGCTTGGTCCAGTGCACCCTGGGCATCGGCTAATGATTTCCTGGCGGTCTCCGAGGAATAGCATTCACCGTTGGCTAAGAGCCCGACATGGAAGGGGGGTCTTTTGACCGTGTTCTACCGTACAACGTTGCCGACATTTTTGTCAAAAGATTTTTGAATACTGTATTTATTACTTTGACATTGGCGAAATCATCGCATCGATCGATGGGGGCAGATTAAAAAAACCGGTCAAGTGCGAGTCGGACTCGCGCACCGAGGGTTCCGTATCATTATCTATAAATATCTAAAACCAGTGTAAGCAGAGCCCTGTTCCAAAGCAAAATGTACGCAGTGTGGGGTTACTTTATATTGGTCACTGCTATATACAGACATACATACACATTTACGGTTTTCGCAATTATTCTTTAATCTGTGCTATAAGACCTACCTTCATACCAAATTTCAAGATTCTGCGTTCACGGGAACTACCTTGTAGGTTTTGATTCCCTTGAGAGTTGAAAATTTGCGGAAATTTGCGGCATAAACGGCTGTATCTTTTGATTGCGTTGGCTTAGAAGTTTGATTTTTTCACAGCTTCAAGGGACAGTAGACCTGAGTAATTGATATAAATTTCAGCTTCATACCTCCACGCGTTCCTGAGAAAAAGGGTCTTGACAGACGGACGGACGGACAGACGGACAACAAAGTGATCCTATAAGGGTTCCGTTTTTTCCTTTTGAGGTACGGAACCCTAAAAAGACGTCATGGTAAGGCCTCAGTTCAAAAATGTTAAATTCAGCTTTAATACATACATAAATCACGTCTTTATCCCTTACGCGGTAAACAGAGCCTGAGGTAAAAACACCTAAAGCCAGGTTAGCGTGATTTTGCCCGTATAGTTGGAAAGCGGCATCAAAATAGTGATGGGTTACTAGCCGCAACGCCTATAACATGATTCCTAAGATTTTCTTCCATGCTGGTCTGGGAGTAAAGAAAAAACATAGAATGTACCAGTTGCTTCTCTTCCCGCGCTGGTAAAAGCCCATCGAGGGAATGGGCGACAATTTCAGGAATCATGTTATAGGCGATGCGGCTAGCAACCCATCACTATTTTGATTCCCCTTTACACCTATACACCCACAATCATGCTAAACGTGGCCTTAAGGTTTTGTTACCTTAGGCTCTGTCCACCCCATAAGGGATAAAGACGTGATAAATGTATGTATGTATGTAAAATTTTCACCCATTCCTACGATGGTTAAACCGTTTATTACAGGACACAACCGTAATCACATTGTGGTAGGTTAGTCAGTACAAAGAACTAGGTAATTTATGCATGCCTCTGAAACACAAAAAACGACTAATTTTTATTTAACTACGTGCCATCCTAGTTCTGAATCCATCCTAATGGCGTTGCATCACAAATTTCTAATTTATTCTCATACTAAATCTGGCTAAGATTATATACTAAGCTGATCCATAAACGGAACCAGGTCTTCGTACCATTATATTGTCTAATAGAAAACTGCACGACATTATAACTGATGTCAACTAATTAGGAGCACTTTATCATGCTGGTGGCGATTTGTTGTGTTAATACGTCGTACAATGAATGCTGAGTGAGTGAGGTGTCGATGCGCGGCAATAGGTATTACGCAATGGATAATTTGATGGGTTTGTGTCGACAGACGCGTTATTGGTAAGTGTTGATATAGATACTCAAATGAATGGATTGGTTAATAGATGTGGCGATATTTAGCGCAGAGGGCTGGCACAGCAATGCTATGTAAGAATAAGAATAAGAAAAATTTATTAGCTGATACAGAAACACAAACAGAATGTTTTACATGGATACTTATTCCAACCAGCCAAATGGCCGCCACTCAGATGTGTCACGATAAGATCCAGGATAATGTCGTGACGCTGATTTTCAGTGACGCCAGTTACAGTGTGTGTGAAGTTCTCAAATCGCATTCCTGCATGAGAATTAAATATAGTGCAGGACAGCAGTGAAAAGTAGGTACACAGACTACAGATGATGATGATGATGATATAGATAGATACAAACTTTACTCACAACAAACACGTACAAATTATACTTCCGTATATATCTCTCTTAGATGTTAAAATGCATAATGTGAAACAGTGAACTTTATAACATATATTAAAATCTCAAGAACGTTTCAAAAATAAAAACGATCATGGTCATAAAATTAATAAACCTACACATACATACATACCGTCACACCTCTTTGCCAGGCCGGCAGAAACTACTTTGATCCACTTGCTACGATCCCGACATACTTCTTTCGCTTCATCCACATTCATCAATCTCTTCATACATGCTCGTCGGTTTCAGGTACTCGTGACTTGACCTATTTGGTCTCGGAACGTCCGTCAAGGCCTTCCCTCCCAACGCAACCATTCACACTCCCCTTATAGATCTGTTTAGTCAGTCTACTTTCATCCATCCGCTTTACGTAACCTAACCAACTAAGCATACCTTTTTCTATCTTAGTCACTATACCTCTTTCACACCAGCACGTTCCCTTATCACACTGTTCCTTATTCTATCTTTCAGTGATACACCTTCCATAGTCCTTAACGCTCTCATTTCTACTGCATTTATTCTACTTTCATGCTTCTTTTGCCAAACCCAAATTAATGTTGGAACAAGCACCCCTCTGTGGACAGCCAGACGCGCCTTCTTCGACACCTCACTGCTCACAAACTTAATAAATCCCTTGATCAATGATTTTAACAACAATTTTGGCTGACTGGAGATCCTACATAACAATATTAAGTATACCTATAGCAAATAAGTCACTCCGATTACTAAAAAGGGGGTGCTTTTACCCCCACACCATATAGGCTGGTAACTTACAAATTAGTAAGCTAGTAAAAATAACCTCGTCTTCATTTCTGCGATTCCAAACTAGATCGAATACGATGTTTGTCACAGACACACATTGAAACAATTACCAAAACAAGGCAACAGCCGTGAAAATGTCAACCTGATTGACACCATCAACGCTCAAAACGTTACGACATTGTTACTCATATTATACAATAGTGTGTGAATTATCGAAGATTTCAGCATATCACAAACTTAACAAGACAGTCGGGGAGACGCCACTGTTTATGACTAGACTTCAAATTTGCCGGTTTTGCCGTAGACTCAGATAAGTTTGTACTACAGTGCTAAAGACAGGGAGGCCGAATTCAATGCCAACTGATTATTGTTTATTATGTCATGAACTCAAAAGGACAATGTTTTGTGTACACGACTTGGCTTTGTTAGACTAGCTTGTGTCGATGACTTTGCTCCCGTGAAATAATGAAAAATAGGCCAAGATCCCGATTTTTGAAAGCACATCACTCGAAAGTGGTATAAATCTGCTTATATCTTCAAAACTACAGCTCTAATATTCTCGTATTTCAAATTCAGCACAATTTTTCACCACTTTCGATATTTTCACACATGTGCTTTCATGCTGGTCTGGGAGCAAAGAAAAAATATAGAATGTACCAGTTGCTTCTCTTCCCGCGCAAATGGTAAAAACCCATAGAGGGAATGGGCGAAAATCATAGGAATCATGTTATAGGCGATGCGGCTAGCAACCCATCACTATGATTCTCCTTTCCACCTCTACGCCCACAATCATGCTAAACGTAGCCTTTAGGCCTTGTTACTTTAGGCTCTGTCTACCCCGTAAGGAATAAAGACGTGATTTTTGTGTGTGTGTGTGTGTGTGTGTGTGTGTGTGTGTGTAATATGCTACGACGATCCCCATTGGAGAAACATTTTATTCATGTAATGTTTTAGATTGTATTTTTTTTCATTGTTTGTAATTTATTACGTTTTTATTATTATTAATTTTGACGATCTCAACAAAAATACTTTAGCATGCATGTCTTTTATACAATGATATTTTTGCTGAGCAAATAAATAAATCTAAATGTAATATGTCATAATTATGTGTTAATTAGTGGAACTAGATCAGAGCCTTGCCACTCCCGCCACATATAGCTTGATTGCTAACAGGACATACTCGTATGTGGCCTCGTAGCTGTCCTTTCTATCTTGCACCGGCCCTTGTCGGAATCGGAATTTATTCATCATAGATAAATGCAAGTTGTAGTACATGAAGCTACCCCTAGATGGCGCTGGCTATCAGATAGATCGCGCTAACGTTTGTCTGTCTCAGAAACTAGACTACCGGGATTAAAACTTTGATAATGATCCCGTAGATCGAAACGCGTCAGTGTTTGTGTGGTGTAAGGGATAATTGAGTTTGTAGGATTTATTTATTATGTGTTTTATGTGGCAGCGGAGGGAGTTGCATGAAAAAAATATTCCACACAGGCTTGGTTATCTTGCACGTGAGTAGCGGAGTAGCAAGGTAAATATATTTTGTTCATTGGATAGTTCGCCTTTGTGCATATAATTAACACAGCTTTATGATTAAAAAAAAAATGTTTTATTATTTTATTGGTGCTCCAGTTTTATTAAAATTGTAAATTAAAAATGACATGTAATAACTATAAGTATTACGAATAAATGAGTATGAGTAATGTTATTTTTATTATTTTTGTGAATTGTATCTGTTTCTTTATATTTGTACAATAAAGCATTTACTTACTTACTTATAGACGTGTTTTGTATATGCATGTGTTCTGTGTATATCAAGTAGATCATTAGTTTATCGTATTTATCTATTATGTGTAGTTTATTATTATATCTTACATTATTTAAAATTTAGACATTCAGGATTATTTTAGGTTTCAATCGGTTCTTTTACTTTTTCTGAGTGTGTCTACTCTTGCTTAAGTATGTTCTGTCAATCGTTCAAAGATTAACTGGAAGAGATCCCTTTTAGGGATAAGTTCGCCTTTGTGCATGTGTGTTGTCCTGTATTCATCTTTTTCTTGTGTTTTATGTACAATAAAGAGTTATACATACATACATACATACATCATTGTAAAGCCAACCCGGTATTGTTTGCCAAGCTCCACCTCACCTTCAACAATAATCAAAATTCCTTGCACAAAAGCCCAATGTGAGCACAAAGAGATTAACATCGAAATTATTCATTACGCCCGATACTATCTCTGTAACACAAATACAGTAATTCAGTATTGGTTTAAGCACAGGTTTAAGTGACTTGCGATTGTCTGATAAACCAAATGGGTCTTATCTGGGTGGGTATCTGGATTAATTGACACGCGTGATTGCATTTGGTGTGTCCATTGTTGCATGCTGTTGTTTTTGAACAGTAAACTGACCAGCGATTGAAGTTCACCTGATTTCATGGCTGTAAAATCTGCAGTCCAAATGCCAACGTTGTTACGGAAGTCACGGGAAACAAATACGAATTCCCAAAGTATATACATGGTGGTTTTAATTCATGAAAATTTTATGTATTTTATTGAATCAGACGTTACTTTGCGGTTATCTTGCACGTGAGTAGCGGAGTAGCAAGGTAAATTTGTGTTCGTTGAAAATTTTATGATTAAAAACTTTTTAGTTAAAATTCAGGGATTTGGCGTTTATTCCTACTGAGCTGGCAACGTGGCATTTTTGGTGTTTTTTTACGATTATTTCACAGAAATTGAATGAAAGTTTAGTTAAGTCTGTACAACTTCTTCGATTTTAGTGTATTTACATTGTTATTTCATAATTAATTTGTAAAGTGAATACATTTAGATTTTTAAAGTACATTTGCTTTCATGCTGGTTTGGTAGAACGTAGCAGTTGCTTCTCTTCCCGCGCACATGGTAAAAGCCCATAAAGGGATTGGGCACAGGAATCATGTCATAGGCGATGTGGCTAGCATTCCATCACCATTTTAATTCCCCTTTCCATACGCCCACAATCATGCTAAACGTGGCCTTTAGGTCTTGTTACCTTAGGCTCTGTCTACCCCGTAAGGGATAAAGATGTATGTAATATATTTCTAGTTAGAATTTTCTAAAACACTTCTCCATATCTGTTGCGAACTTTTATTTCTATATTTTAATTAATTATTTAGTCTTGTATAACTTCCACATTTTAACGTAAAAACGAAACGTCACATGACGTAGTTTTTCATTAACCAATCACAGCTTCGCACGTACCCAAAAATATTAGGATTGTACCCGTCTTAAACGGTCCTTCTTTAGCCACTGTCTTCATATAACCACTTCAGCAAATAGGCACTTTTATTTGTAAGATCCAGTACCTTAATATACCAGTCGAATATTATCGAAGTATCATTATAAACGCATAGCTAGAAAACCCGCTACCAACAGCAGCCTGGGTCCTGGCACCTACATATGGTCCTTCGCGCCGGATTTACATAGTGTTACTTCTACTTAGAATTGAGTTTAAACGCCTGTTACTCTTTTGTTTCATCAAAAGTCGTCCGACTGACCTTAATAGGTCGTTGGTCAACAGCCATTAGTTAATAACTTTCTACCGCTACACAACATTGTGCATTATGTTATGCTCACGATTTCTTACCTATGAACTGTCTTACATACATAAATCACGTCTCTAAATCCCTTACGTGATCGACAGAGCCTAAGGTAAAACCCAAAGGCCACGCTTAGCATGATTGTGTATGTGGAAAAGGGAATCAAAATAGTAGCCTATAACACGATTCCTAAGATATTCTAGTTTTTTTCAGCTTGTTACATACACATATCACTTCTTTATCCCTTACGAGGTAGACAGAGCCTAAAGTAACAAAACCTTAAGGCCACGTTTTGCATGCTTATGGGCGTATAGGTGTAAAGCCGCATCGCCTATAACATGATTCCTAATACTTTCGCCCATTCCCTCGATGGGCTTTTACCATCTGTGCGGGAAGAGAAGCAACTGGTAAATTCTATGTTTTTTCTTTACTCCCAGACCAGCATGGAAGAACTTTTAGCTTGTTCCCCGTACATAACCAAGCTACATAACCGGCCCTGGTAAAACCAATGTGGGATGATTAATTTGGATCAATTTAGGTTTAGCTGCGGCGGGTTAAGCCGCGAACATGTTTGTTCTAATTAAGAAATGGTCTTTATTTTACCTTAGAATGTCCTGGTAATGTAAAATAGTTATGTACGGGGTACAAGCAGTGTTTACTCTGCCCCAAGGCCAGCATGGAAGTACACAAATTACATCTTTTCTCAAACTTAAGGGTTGTAATGCCCTTATTTTGACAGGCTCGTTGGTCGTTTTATTTATTTTTCTTTCGATGACGCGGTGTCAATACAATACAATACAATACAAATACTCTTTATTGAACACCACAAATCAGTACAAAACAATACAGAAACAAAGTAGACAATAGGCGGTCTTATCGCTTAATAGCGATCTCTTCCAGACAACCAAAAAGCTAAATAAGTTGGAGACAGTTTAAGTAGGTAGGTGGCGGAAACAAATAGACAATGAACAAAAAATTTTACCTTGCTACTCCGCTACTCACGTGCAAGATAACCAAGCTTGTGCGAAATATATATGTTTTTCATGCAAACCCTCCCTCCACTGCTGCCAATAAAACACACATAAATCCCACAAACTTAATTATCCCTTACACCACACAAACACTGACGCGTTTCGATCCCTCTTCCTCTTCCTCTTCTTCTTCTCTTTTTTTAATAGCGGTCCGATAATTAATGATCAGGTGAACTTGGGTTCATCGCCTTTATTGCGTGTTCATTTTGACGAATAAAAAATATTTTTGTAAAAAACATAACCCTATTTGTTTTTACTGTAGTCGGAAAAATTTTTGAAGGTAGTTGTTAGTGTATATTAAAAATCATAAATAATAGGGTAGATTGGGAAAAAATATGAATGAAGGTACATTATGCTTATAAATACGGTTTCGGATCAGTACGACGTTGGTTTGCATGTGTAACAGTTGTGTTCATTAAACTTTGATAATGATCCCGTAGAGGGATCGAAACGCGTCAGTGTTTGTGTGGTGTAAGGGATAATTAAGTTTGTGGGATTTATGTGTGTTTTATTGGCAGCAGTGGAGGGAGGGTTTGCATGAAAAACATATATATTTCGCACAAGCTTGGTTATCTTGCACGTGAGTAGCGGAGTAGCAAGGTAAAATTTTTTGTTCATTGAAATGGACCTCCGCAAAGTAACGCCTGATTCAATAAAATAACAAATAGACAGGATAAACGCAGGGATAATAAAAACAACAATACCAACATAAATATAATACATAGCTAAATAAATAAAATAAAATAATACATACATATACACATAACATTACTGTATAATACTTACTTAAGATAAAATAAATGTGAGAATGTAACAATGAAAAATAAGAAATCAATGTTTTTGAACGCGACTCGAATAGCTTCAAGGGAGGAAGACCGTATACTCTGTGGTTACGTATTCGAGCCTCGAGTGGTGCCGTCCCGTTCGCACCTGTAGGGTGTATGATTGGAGTGAGGGAAACGGAAGCGTGCGGAGAGGATTAGTATAGCTTGTAAGCAAAGCAGGGGTCTTAATTCTAAGCGATAGCCGATTACCGGTTGCCAAATAGCTCCCATATGGTCTGCGTTGACCTTTTTTCTTAAGTTTTTTTTTATGTCATCTGTCACCGTAAGCTATTCAAGACATTGATAAAAACGTTAGACTCGAACAAAACGCGCACTCCACGGCCTTCGCTTATTAAGACTACTAGTACGAAACTAATAAGTCTTCATACAATATCTCTTTTGTATACAAACAAAAGTATATGCTATGTTTACTTGTAAGTCATAAAGTCAGAGCCCAACGCTGAGCAAAAGCCGTCGCTCGTAATGAAAATAAATACGACCACGATGCTAAACGTGGCCTATAAGTCTTGTTACCTCCTCTGTCTACCCCATAAGGGGTGCAGACGTGATTTGTGTATCTGTGTGTATTTAATTTGTCAAGCAAGGGCCAATCTGAGCGTCCGGTGTCCGTTTATCTTTCAGAGCCTCTACCGTTGTGTAAGTTTCCATACAGAATAAGTAGAAGTAAAATATTTCATTTCTATATAAGCTTTTTTTGCTGACTGTCATCTGTTCTACATTATGTGTGTACCAACATTTCTTGGCTTAAAGGTCCAGTTACCAAGCCATATTCTACAAAAAAAAAAGTACCAAAATTTAAGTCGATCGAACCAGCCTTTGAAGAGTTCCCTCCTACGGGGACTATCCTGGCTGAGCCACCAGAACTCCACTACCAGATTGTAATGTCATCCGAGTTAATCAAGTATGCAAAATTTGTGCTCAATCCATTGAAGATATCTGCTGCAACATTGATTCTCAAGATTCCACCCGGACATACATACATACATACGTTGCAAGTTAATATAAAGCTTGTACAATACCACACACACAGCACACAGCACAGGAATCATGTTATAGGGGATGCGCCTAGCAACCCATCACTATCTTGATTCCCCTTTCCACCTATACGCCCACAATCATGCTAAACGTGGCCTACCACCTACCTTACGCTCTATCTACCCCGTAAGGGATAAGGCCGTGACTTATATGTGTGTGTGTGTGTGTAAAATACCCACTAACTGCCAATAAAGTAGCGTAGCTAACTCAATAAATCAAGTTAAAAAACGGAACAAACTCGTAAGTCCAAATAAAGCTATTCCACGTAACATATTTTGTCAGCTCTCAAAAGCTATGACTTTGAAAGTCACATTTAATAATGCCTCTAATCGGTTCAGCTTCATAATATAATAGATACATGAGTTCTGCAAACATACAACAAATACTTGCATATAAAAGATATAGCGTTTGGAAAGGCGTCGACCTCAGCGGCTTCATTAATATTTTCCGACATAGAAACCGCTTTGAAGGAATTAGACGATAACTTGGCTGCGGCAATGAAATGTTGTAGACCTTTAAAAACACTTGGGGCTGGTTTTAAGAGCGGTTTTCTAATGTTTTATATCAAGTTACAATATAAAAAAAACTAGAATACATTATATAGGTCTGTTTACAAGGCGTCTTGGAATAAGTCTGAAATATTTCCGCAGATAATTGGCTTAGTAGTTAGTTTTAACTTCGTCTAAAGGGTTTTCATCACAATTTTGCATTCGGCAACATTTTTAACTATTTTTTACGGAAATATTTTTCAACCACCGTTAAAAAACATTTATTATTTAACACTGAAACCACCTGATGATGTAGCGGTAAAGCACGCGTCACGGAATGATGAGGATCCGGGTTCGATTCCCGGCTATAGTTTTACTTTTCGGATATTTCCGTGTTTTGAAATTTAATTTCTAACGGGTAAAACCGTAAAAATAAATATAAAAACTACTATGCAGCTGTAAGTGGCAGAATAGCTTCCGTAATTCTCTTGTAAAGATGTAAACGTTAATGAGTTCTACGGTGAACTATTGTATTTGATTCAGTTTCTAGCACTTTTAGTAACTTTTAAAGCTAAAGAGCTTTACGGACGCAGTTATGCAACTTGGAACTACTTTTTCAACCCTTATGCCGCTATTTTACAGCCGAAAGTTACAAAATAGGCTGCAATTTCCACAAGTGTGCTAGAAAATTCTTGATTCATTTTAATAGTATTATGGTATCTTTGAAATTTGCCATGAGCTATTCGGTGAAGGAAAACATCGTGAGGAAATCTGCGCATATGCGAAGCAATTCAATGGTGTGTCTGAACTATAGTCAAACCCTCCAATAAATGCCTATGCCATGAAGCACGCCGAATTACGCAAAAAATTAAAAAATAATGTAGCCAATTCGGAATTAAGGGGGCTATATTATTATGGTATCGTTTTAAACTTTACCTAGTTTAAACAAGTATATCCAGCTAACATAATCACATACATTACAAACGCACGCCTCGTGATGTAATTTGTACATCAACTAATCCGCGTGTAATTCATACATCATTCGAGTTTTCTTTCGTCATGAATGATGCATGAGTTACATGTACAAGTGACCTGTAGTTTCGGACTGTTTTGCTTTTTTCTTTTCTTTGTAACAAACGTGTAACACTTGCTTTGGTCAATCGTTATGAAAAGAAAGGAAAGAGGTCGATTAATAATTTAAAACCGGCCCAGTGCGAGTCAGGCTCGCGCCTCGAGGATTCCGTTCAAATAAACACACACACAAACACACACACACCCACACCCACACACACACCCACCCACACACACACACACACACACACACACACACACACACACACACACACACACACACACACACACACACACACACACACACACACACACACACACACACACACACACACACACACACACATACACATAAATCACGTCTTTATACCTTACGGGGTTGACAGAGTACAAGACTTAAAGGCCACGCTTAGCATGATTGTGGGCGCACAGGTGGAAAGGGAAATCAAAATAGGGATGGGTTGCCAGCCACATCGCCTATAGGTAATATGATTCCTATCATTTCCGCCCATTCCCTAAGTCCCATTCATAGGTTTTTACCATTAAAAAAGAGTTTTTTGCAAACTCTACTGTCTAACTGACCTTACATCGCCATCCATTATATATATATGCCTACCAAATTACAAATTAATCCGGCCGCTGGAATTGGGTCAAATTTGCATTTACATATTGCACATTGTAATATTTGCTGGAATATTCCAGAATTATTCTAAGACACCTTGAAGTTTCTAGCGGCGCATTCTTGGCAATGATGGTCTTTCCGAATGCGCCGATAGTTTCAAAAAGACACGTAAAAGAGCCATTGGCGGCCAATTTGCAAAAATCCATTTTCATTTTCAATTTCAATGAAAGAAAGAAAAAAAGAAAGAAGACATTATTCCTTTTTGTAAGACACACAAATACTAACACAGTTTTACAGAAAAGAAACAAATAACGCGCGAAAAAGAAAGAATGGAACGCGTCAAAAGTGATCGAATTACTCTCCTTTCCGTTCGGAAACGCTTTATTTACAATTTCCCCTCAAACCACAAATTGAACAATCAAGTGAACCGTGGGCATAACTCACAGCTCTCGGGCGATCATTAGCTTTCGCCGCATTACCTCCAATCACACTGATCTGTGTGTTGCGTGACTCTAATTATCAGATGTAAAACGAATCTGATCATCGCGTAAGGACCGTCATTGGACTTCAATTTTGTCGTTATGCAATGTGATAATGATATCTATTACATCAAATTGTGAGTGGATTCAATTTTTCCGCGGTCGTCATTCCCTCCGTCTTTTGCAAGATTTGCGAGATGGTTATTTAATTGTTGTAATGTAATAGCTAGTGTTTACGTTTCAGACTCGTGTACCTTCCATTGAAATTTACAATACAATACAATACCAATATATTTATGGATATCTATATGGGGAGTGTGAAGGCGCGTCTGGCTGTCCACAGAGGGGTGCTTGTTCCAACATTAATGTACAGTAGCGAAACTTGGGTATGGCAAAAGAAGCGTGAAAGTAGAATAAATGCAGTAGAAATGAGAGCGTTAAGAAGTATGGAAGGTGTATCACTGAAAGATAGAATAAGGAATAGTGTGATAAGGGAACGTGCTGGTTGTGAAAGAGGTATAGTGACTAGGATAGAAAAAAGTATGCTTAGTTGGTTTGGTCATGTAGAGCGGATGGATGAAAGTAAACTAACTAAACAGATCTATATGGGGAGTGCGAATGGTTGTGTTGGGGGGGGAAGGCCTAGATGGATGTTCCGAGACCAAATAGGAAACGTTTTGGAAAAAGATCATTTCAGAAGTACCTGAAACCGACGAGCTTATATGAAGAGATTTATGAATGTGGATGAAGCGAAAGAAGTATGCGCCCCGCTACCCTGTGTGAAAATTTCATTCAAAATTCCAAAATTATTTTTGCGAATTGGCCGCCAAGGGCTCTTTTACGTTTTTTTTAAACTACCAGCGCATTCGTAAAGACCATTGCCAAGAAGAATGCGCCGCAAGAAACTAGACAGAAGTCATTTCACTTCACGCCCACAATTTTGCTAAACGTGGCATTATTTACTTAGGCTCTGTCTACTCCGTAAATGATAAAGACGTGACTTATGTATATGTACCAATATTTATGAGAAGGGGCTTCGAGCCAGCCAGTCGCTTACAACAATGACGTCTCCAACATTTACTTCTAACCATAACATCGGTTCGAACCCGGGATAAGCATGTAGGAATGCAGAGCCCAGACAAAGGTTAGAAAGTGGTCGTCCTTGCAGAGAAAGCTGGAGAAAGTATCGCCCCACACCCACATCTATATCAAACGCTATAATCCTCCGAACCGGTATCTGAATTGACGTTTGTTAAAGCTGCTAAGATATAATAACACTAGCTCTTGCCCGCAACTTCGTCTGCATAGAATTCGTTTATCGCTATCCCGCAGAAATTACGCAATCCGTTCTTAGAGGATGCCTACGTCATAGTAGCTTTATGCATGCAAAGTCTCAGCCAGATCGGTTTAAAATTAATAAAGTTTCATACAAACTTTCATCCCCTATTTTATCCCCTTGGGGATAGAATTGATCAAAATCCTTTCTTAGCGGATGCCTGCGTCATAACATCTACCTGCATGCCAAATTTCAGCCCGATCCGTCCAGTGGTTTGGGCTGTGCGTTGATAGATCACTATGTCAGTCAGTCAGTCAGTCAGTCAGTCAGTCAGTCAGTCACCTTTGAGTTATATATATTTAGATTTAAAAAAACCCCTAAGCATAAATCGAGTAATTACACCTGCACACATACAAATCACGTCTTTATCCCTTACGGGGTAGACAAAGCCTAAAGTAACAGGTACCTACAGGCTACAATTAGCAAAATTGAGGGTGTATAGGTGGAAAATGGAATCAAAATAGTGATGGGTTGCTAGCGTCATCGCCTATAACATGATTCCTATAAGTTTCGCCCATTCCCTCGATGGTCTTTTACCATCGAGTAATTAACAACACGTAAATAAAGAAAGAAAGAAAGAAAGAAGACATTTATTCCTTTTTGCAAGACACACAAATAAAAGAGAATATACACAATTTTATAGAAAATAATCAAGACAATAAAAATAGATCATGAGCGTTGTGTGTGTCTTCGCAAAAGTGAAACGGTCGCTGGCTCAGCATTACGCTGAGGTGTTAGACACCTGCAGCACTGATTTTCAGCCAGAACCGTGACTCACGAAACGATACACAGATAAAATATACTAAATAATCCATAAACTTTTACTTTTTTTTTTTTTTTTTGATTAGAAATAATTTAATTTTATGCCAAAAATACCTAACATTTCATCATCATCAGCTGATACTCTTGAAACTGCTGGAAATTAGTTACCAGGCCAAGCTCTGATAAATAGAAGAGTATAAAACTAAAACTGTTTAGGTAGGTACTCTGCATAAAGGCCGCAAAGAGATCTTTTGAGTTTGATACATTGTAATACTGCCAAATTTCTTCCATGATGGTCTGGGAGTAAAGAAAAAACAGAATTTACCAGTTGCTTCTCTTACCGCGCAGATGGTAAAAGCCCATCGAGGGAATGGGCGAAAGTCTTAGGAATCATGTAATAGGCGATGCGGCTAGCAACTCATCGCTATTTTGATTTCCCTTTCCACCTATACGCCCTTAATCATGCTAAAGTGGCCTTAAGGTTTTGTTACCTTAGGCTCTGTCTACCCCGTAAGGGACAAAGACGTGATATATAAATGTATGTATGTATGTATGATACTGCCAGTGCTTTTGGAAAAATAACAAAAACGAAAAACAATGAGGTATGTGTAAGTAGGGAGATGATTACAAAGTCGAATAATTAAACACATCTTTGCCGGAATTTTTTCGTAGCAACAAAAACATCTTGCTTCACACCCAGGCACTTAAAAGCGCACTTTATTACTTTGTTTTGAGTATTTAATAATTTAATGCAAACAATAAAACACGGTAGGAAGCGCCATCTTCCGGCTGCGCACGCGCTTCCGCGGTTTTTGCGAGCACCATTAAAATTATACTTAATTTGTTATATGGTTAATTTAATTATTATTTACCTAAATACTTATTGTTTTAACTGCCTTAATGCTTAGGTTTTTCTAATTGCATAGTCATGTATAAATGTTTTTTTTAATTACTTCAAATTTATAAAACGATGGAAAATGGTTTGATAATTTAACAAATTATCATTACTATCAGATTTACAACCGTGTAATGTATTAGGTTCGTTATGCGGGCTGCGACATGTAAATAGGGAGAATATATTCGAGACTATGCAATAATTACAAATGTAATATATAACCATTTGTTCCCAAAATATACAAACGAATGTTTATTTAGTTATGACCTTCAAATTAAATGTTGAATGTTCAAAATGGTGTTAACTATTTCAAGTTTAAAATATAAAAAACCTTAAACGCGTACCAACTTATGCAAATGGTCTAAAAACCGAAACAATAACAATAAATAACGCAATTACGACGCCATTCGAGCTAAAATCAGACGCGTTCATCTAATTTTTTATCATACAAATAATTAAAATAATATCTCAATAAAGTAAAACTTTGTTTAATAACGCTTAACTAAATTAAATAGTGTGGTAGACTACAGGCCCACGTACAAAAAATGTGGGTCATATAAACCACCAGGTGACGTATATAGGACGATATAAGAGCATAAAATAATAAGATTCAGCACTATGCCGTCACTTGTAAGCTGTCCAACTGGGTGCTGGTGAGAATTCAAAAGTGCAACCCTCGATTTTTTCCCCTTGTCGCATGATTTTTGTACGGCGTTGCGGAATAATGGATTAGAAGCTGTATTGAAACAGTATGAAACTGATGCCGTACAAATGGTGCGCCACAAAGTCGGTAATTTTTTTTTATTTTCTGACAAGTTCCAGGGTAAATTTGGTCATTTCATTCTGTACGGCATCAGTTTCATACTGTTTCAATACAGCTTCTAATCCATTATTCCGCAACGCCGTACAAAAATCATGCGACAAGGGGAAAAAATCGAGGGTTGCACTTTTGAATTCTCACCAGCACTCAGTTGGACAGCTTACAAGTGACGGCATAGTGCTGAATCTTATTATTTTATGCTCTTATATCGTCCTATATACGATACGTCACCTGGTGGTTCATATGACCCACATTTTTTGGACATGGGCCTGTAGTCTATGGTTTTTTATACATACGTCCATAAAAATCACGTCTATTCCTAACGAGATAGACAGCCAAAAGGTAACAAGACCTAAAGGCCACATTTAGCATGATTGTCAGTGTATAGGTGGAAAGGGGAATCAAAGTAGTGATGGGGTTGCTAGCCGTATCGTGGTTTTTAGGGTTCCAAACCCAAAAGGTACCCTATTACTAAGACTTCGCTATCCGTCCGCCCGTCTGTCACCAGGCTGTTTCTACTTATGTAAAATTGAATCGGAATTGAATCGCATTCCGACGTCATGCTGCCTTCTGTAATTAATGAGGTATTCTAAAATTGGACGTTTTTTGTCGCTATATAGAAAATGAAATCAAACTGGTTCATTAGCATTGTTGATGCGCAGGAGTTTGTAGGTCGTCGTTTCGTTTGCAAATATCCTCGAAACGACGTTTTTCCTGTTCGATATATTGCCGTGATCTTAAAGATGCTTCCGTTTTTATGTGATTTAAATACAGTGTCAAAATTTGTATTAAGGCGCATGGTAAATTTACATACATACATATATCACGTCTTTATCCCTTACGGGGTAGACAGAGCTTAAGGTAACAAAACCTAAAGGCCACGCTTAGCATGATTAAGGGCGTATTGCTGGAAAGCTAAATCAAAATAGGGGTTGCTAGCCGCATCGCCTATAACATGAATCCTAACTTTTGCCCATTCCCTCGATGGGCTTGTACCATCTGCGCGGGAAGAGTACTGGTACATTCTATGTTTTTTCATCAGCATGGAAGAAATGGTAAATTTAAAGATGGTTAAATGATTAAAGTCGCGGTGGATGCAAGCCGCTTCCAACCGAGGCAACTGGAGATCTATGGGGGGGCCTATGTCCAACAGTGGACGTCCTATGACTGATATGATGATGATGATGATGATGATGAAATTTAATGATATGAAAGAATTGAGAAAATGAGTTACGCCATTATTAAGCTTGGTTAACTGAAATCAGTTGCTGTTTGTTTTTAAAATACTTTTGTTTTCTTTGCAAGCTGTTTTTTTTTTATATGAATAGGAAGGCAAACGAGCAAGTGGGTCACCTGATGGTAAGTGATCACCACTGCCTATAGACACCCGCAACCCCGGAGGGATTGCAGATGCGTTGCCAACATAGAGGACTAAGATGAAATGCCTCTTGTGCCCGTAATTTCCCCGGCTGTCTTGGAACACAGCAGTGCAAGCACTGCTACTTAGCGGCAGGATTAGCGAGTAAGATGGTGGTAGCGATGGTGGTAGTGATTTAAGATTAAGATCTATATATATATAATTCAAAGGTGACTGACTGACTGACTGACTGACTGACTGACTGACATAGTGATCTATCAACGCACAGCCCAAACCATTGGACGGATCGGGCTGAAATTTGGCATACAGGTGGATCTTATGACGTAGGCATCCGCTAAGAAAGGATTTTTGGAAATTCCCACGGGATAAGGAAAAAACGGGAATTATATATTCGATTCGGAGTGACGCTATCACAGTAACTATAATAAGTAGACTCTTCAAATTTGATACAAAAGTAGGTGATTACAAAACTAAGAAACTCATTTCAGGATTTTTGGAAATTCCCACGGGATAAGGAAAAAAATAGGATTTATATATTCAGTTTAACGAAATCCTATGAACTATAATTACTACACTCTTCAAATTTGGCATGGAAGTAGGTGATTATAATGGTAAAATAAAGTTCTAATGCTTTTTGGAAATTCCCACGGGATAGAAACGGGATTTATGTATTCAGTTCTACGGGATCGATTTTTCGTTTTACTGGTCGTATAAAATTGAAATTTGGCCTTCAATTTCCCTTGGGGAGTGTAGGGGAGCGCTACAAAAGGATTTCCCGAAATTCCCACGGGAACGGGAAAAACTGGACTTTTCGTTTTCTGGTTGCAGAAAGCTGAAATTCGGCATGTAGGTTGCTTCGGGAGTGTAGAGGAGCATTAAGAGAGTACTTTCCAAAATACCCATGGGAACGGGAAAAAAACAGGATTTTACGTTTTACTGGTCGTAGAAAGCTGAAATTTGGCAAGTGGGTTCCTTGGGGAGTGTAGAGGAGCATTATGAGATAATTTCCCAAAATTCTTCTTCTTCGTTCCCGTAAGATATTCGGGAAATGCTTTATTTGGCGAAATTCTTACGGAAACGGGAAAAACGAAAAGCGGGGGAAAGTTGAAATTTGTCACGTAGGTTCATTCGGGAGTGTAGGGGAACACTAAGAAAGGATTTTCCGAAACGCCCACAGGGACGGGAAAAAACCGGATTTTACGTTTCCAGACGAAACAGCGGAAGAAAGAGACTTAACATTTATAACGTGTGTTTCTTTAAAGGCTTTAAGTGTACTCCGAAAGCACTCCCCAAAATTTCCACGGGAACGGGAAAAAACTTATTTTTTCATTTTACATCTTAGCGCGTACGATGTCGCGGGCAAAAGCTATTTAGGATGTATTTTAGGACAGGATGTATTATAGGTTAGGTTAGGTTTGTTTTATAAAAATCCTGCAATATTTACAGGTTCAGAAAAATTAAGGCATCGGGGCAATGCGGGGGCTGGCTTGCATGCTTGCTTGAGTCCTTGCTTTGCATGCTTGATTGCATACTTGCTTTCATGCATGCTTGCATGCTTGCTTGCATGGGTGCTTACTTGCATGCATGCTTGCTTGCACGCTTGCTTGCATGCATGCTTGCATGCTTGCTTGCTTGCACACTTGCTTGCATGCTTGCTTGCTTGCACACTTGCTTGCATGCTTGCTTGCCTGCTTGCATGCCTGCTTGCATGCATGCTTGCATGCTTGCTTGCATGGGTGCTTACTTGCATGCATGCTTGCTTGCACGCTTGCTTGCATGCTTACTTGCCTGCTTGCATGCCTGCTTGCATGCCTGCTTGCATACTTACATGCTTGAAGGCTTGCATGCCTGCTTGCATACTTGCATGTATGCTTGAAAGCTTGCAGGTTTGGTTGCTCGCTTGCTTAATTGCTAGGTTCTTTGAAATGCTCATGGTTCACGCGTGCGAAGCCGCGGGCAAAAGCTAGTACTATAATATTTGTAGTTTCCATGCTGGTCTGGGAGCAATGAAAAAACATACAATGCACCAGTTGCTTCTCTACCCGTGCAGACGATTAAAGCCCATCGAGGGAATGGGCGAAAATCTTAAGAATCGTGTTATATGCGATGTGGCTAGCCCATCAATCATTCTAAATGTGACCTTCAGGTCTTGTTACCCTGTAGGTATAGAAAATCTTTAGTGTATATCGGCAGTTAGTGATTACGTTATTAGGTATACTTGATTTGTGGCTTAATTAAAAAAAACTTTGATAGAGATCTGATTCCACACTCGTTCGATAATTACACACGAAGCCTTGGAATTTTTGTCTCATGACACCTTCAATTATAAATTACATAAATAACATTTATCGATAGCCAGTACGGATTTCACCGCTATTTAGAAATGTTCCCACGTGGTGGAGGATGTAAAAGCAGCTTGGTTGGTGTAGCTTAATGTCACATGATGTTTATAGAGTGGACGGATACGAGGGGCATGGTAGAGCGCCAAGTTCTGATAATAATCTCTCCAGAAGTAACGTACTTTTTGCAAAGGACAAAGAATTCAAAAAAGTGAAAATAATAATATTTTAATGGAATGATCTTGAAAAGATATGTACACACAGCAAAGCGAATCGGTGAGCACCCTAGTTATCCACGTGTGTCATTCTATACACACATCCGCACTTATCCGCTGCCTTATTACGCACACAACAAAATGCCCTATCTGTGCTAATTGTGTTTTCTGACTACCTTCACGCATTCAAACCTGCTGGTATTTTGTTCAATGGAAGCATAATTTTGCCACCAGTATTATAAGCGTGGTGGCTCAGGTGTATTGACCTAGAGTTATAAAACCTAAAGAACCGGGTTCGAATCCTGCACAAGTGTATCTTTTTTGTTTTCAATTTCAAATTACTAATCTCAAAATAAACTCATGTTTACCTAAAACAAGAAAAAAAGGACGTAAAAGAATAAAACAGTAAAATGCAATTATTGGTTCAAATTGTTTATTGCAACATTTAATTTTTATTGTATTAGCCTCTATTTGTGTTATTATTATTATTACCAAAAGTAATTAAATTAGCTAAATAAAACTGCACACTTTTCCTTATAGAATAATATTCATAAAATAACACACACTTTAGAGGCCAGTATGATTTTATGTTTACTAAAAAGTCTTATGTCACTAACATAATAATTATCTTGCAAATTGAATACACAACCATAATAGGGCTATTTTTAAGATGACACATAATTAATATCTTAAATTCTGGTTTATTAGGTTTAAGTCTGATAAAGATGAACGAAACGTTTTATTTGCGGACGTGTAAGTCAGTGGTGAAATGAATAGACATGTTAAATGACAGCCATTAACAATAACATCATTTCACACTGGGTTATAATCTCCACTTTGAAGCGACTAAGCTACCTATCTCGATTTGGTTTGGATTTGGACACCAGGGCCCATCGATGACATCCAACCCCATAGCCTAAAGTAACACTGCCACTCGTTCTGCACTGTAAAACATTACTGTGTTTATATGTTTAATTAAGTTAATATATTTCGTCTTCATCACTAAAAATCACTACATTTGACTTTGATTGATGTAATAATCAAAGTCGAGATATTCACGAGCAAAGGTTTCTTCTATGCTGGTCCGTTAAAGCATGTTTTTTGCTGGTCTACGGCAATGCAATCCTGCAGCATGCAGATGGTTTCGCACAGGTTGCAACGTAGCATTGTGTCTTGTTGCTGTGAAATGGGTCACTAGCGGGTGCAGCAACTACATAATAGGTTTAGGCCCAGAACGAATATTTTTATCGTGTCCGAAGTCTGCGTAAGGGTGAATCCATAATGGCACAGTCTTCCGCTGCAAAATAAATGAAGTTTAAATAAAAACATTTTTCGTCAAACAAAGTTGTTTAAAACATTACCGATAAAATAATAAATCATTGTTTTTAACACCGTTTGTCTACTTACCCATGTCAAAAAACGCCTAGCGATTCCTTATATAAATAGTTATATTGTTTTGCTCTTTTCAACAAAGATAAATGAAAATCCATGCTTTGCAAATCACAAGGTATTCGAAAGGCAAAATTAAACAGTTCGTAAGTATAACACACGGTTCATCCCGCAGCTAATAATGGCTGCCAGCGGTGACAGTTGTTTGTTCACAAAATCATATTATTAGAAATTTGAGGGTAGAAAACACTTTATATTGTTTAAGACGATAACGACCAAAATAGCCATCAGCTAGCAACTTTTAAACTCCAGTAAAAAGAGTCATACCTATTAATAATTATATTAAAAGAAAACACAATGCTTTTGCGTTTTTAACATATTATATAAGAGTAAAATTAAACATACAACAGACTGCAACCACCATAAAATTAAATAGTTACGGAAAAAAGTAAATTATAATTTCAACCTTATTTCAAAGCTCATAAAACAGCTATTTACACAAATTGCTATACAGTAGTCGCAGATTGAACATAATTCATAAATTCACCATGTAACTTGCATACCTCGGTGGCCTAGCGGTCAAAGACAGGTCGAAGATTTGACTTCTGCTTTAGTGAACCGGGTTCGTATCCGAAGAAAACGGAATATGAAATAGTAATAATAAAATGACATTTTTGGATGTTATTTCAATGGCCATGCTGGTTGTGAGGAATATTGCTTTGGAATTGGAATCTCAGACTTGTTGAGAAATAATAATATAACATCGTCGCATCAGTGAGATGGTAACTACTCTTCGCTAGTAATAATAGTTCAATGCGTGGGATTGCATAAATTTGAAGATTCAAGGTCGAAGGAAGCTTCGATTCGGTTCTCTCGCTTACACTGGGGATGACAATATCCAATGTAAGATTAGGTAAAATATTTTTAGGACAGTCTAAATAAAAAAAATACTTTTACATTATTTTTGTAGAATTAACTGAAACCGGAGATATTGCATTTTCAGCCTTTGAGTGTGACACGATACCGGGGGGGATTATTTTCATTTAATTTGTAATTATTTTTTACTTAATTTATTATAAACTAACTTAAATAGTTGTAACTTTCTTCATTGTTATTTTATAGTTAGTTCTTGTTTATTCAATAAACAGGTAATTTACAGCGACATTGCTCATTCATCTTGTTGCTAAAAAATCTGTACTTAGGGGGTAGATTTTATGATCGAACTTACTCACACATTCACATGTCATAGATTCTACTTAACGTTCATGTCGATACTCAACACGCATAGACGTGTGCGTGGCTGTGCTAACCGCATTATTTTGCTGTGTGTACATAATGAAAATGAAATGAAAATGCAAATTTATTTTTGCAAATTGGCCGCCAAGGGCTCTTTTACATGTCTTTTTGAAAGTACCATAAGTACAACATACACATTAAAACCAAATCAAAATATACAAGGGGTAGTGTTTTATAATTATTTGCTATTTCACCAGATGGTTGAATTAGTTTATAATCTTAATTTTTTATTCAAAATTAAGACAATGAATGAAGAAATTTTACAACCGCAATTAAAAAGTCCTGGAAAAAATACAGGCGCGATCAGTCAAAAGGGAATAATTTTAGGAGACAAAATACAGTATACTAATGCATTTTGAAGTTATTGAACAAAATACACCTAACATTATAAATTACGCAAGATAATGTCAGGGGCCGCAAAATTTTGTTTTGCTGCAACTTGGGGCTACACTTCTGCGCGTACGATTAGTTTTCTATAACATATTACGTAAAACGGCAAATGTTATTATTTTTATGCCCGAGTTCACCTCGATCAGGTTTCACAGCAATCTGGAGTGAGTTAAGGAAATGCCTATAATAAGTATTGGTTTAATGACTTCAAATTATAAGTTAGATTTTACGAGCGGTCGATAAGCTGATTAGAAAGTTACGAAGTTTTAAGAAATGGGATGTGTTGAGATGATTTGTAACAAAGCTATGTTGTCGACAGTGGCGTTAAGTGAAGGATGAAAAGGTAGGAAGTAGGTTGTATACCACAATCTGGACCTACGTACTAAGGAAATCTTTATGGTTGCCCTAGGCACGAGGATGCCTGAGACTCCCAAACTTAAAACTCTCTGGCGTAGCCTCAATCCGGTGTGATGGGGACGCAGTGGGATGCCACTAGGGTTTCACCACAAACGCCCCCCCGGTGGCCCTGGCTTCTGCCAGGACCGTGCCAAGAAGGTAGAATTTTTAAAGTAAAACAGAATTGTCACGTGTGACAATTGTCGCGTTGGTGAAATAAAGGGCCTGCAGTAAGATCTTTGTCCAAAAGTAGACGACCTTCAGCTAAAAAAAAATTCTAAATGTCACTGAAATTTAGAACACATAAAAAATCCGAAAAGTAAAGCTATGGCCGCAATCGAACCCGGATCCTCGTCATTCCGTGACGCATTCTATACCCCTACACCACCCGTAGCAGGTGGGTAGTCTTCGAATTGTTCTACCTGTTACTAGCTGTCACCTTGTTACTATGCGATTTTTTTGTCGCCAAGCGTCATCTGTTTCAATTATGTCTTTCATCTAATCATGATAGAGTTGATTGACATAAGACAATAATGCAAGCGCAAAAGTTTCTTCACGAAGAGCATTATCTTCGTTATGCTACTGGTACTGGT
Organism: Pandemis corylana; assembly: GCA_949127965.1. Lineage (NCBI taxonomy): Eukaryota > Metazoa > Arthropoda > Insecta > Lepidoptera > Tortricidae > Pandemis > Pandemis corylana. The sequence goes on along the minus strand of OX421854.1, from coordinate 892,206 downwards.
ACTGCTTTCAAAATTGTGTCATAGACAATGAGGAGTACTTACAGGTCAGGTCATTGCAAGCTCAAGGTACGCTATCAAAGCAAACAGATCAATTAACTGATAATATCAATCAATTGTTTAACAGAAGCGTCATCAATCCACAACCTGTCTGTCCGTCTGTTCTTATCACCTTAATTAATCGTTGAAAAATAATTATCGCTTCTAAACGCAATGCAGAATGCGAAATTAAAAGCCACGCCCACGTGATTTTCGTGTGTGAGATTATTATGGTTGATAAATCATCGATTTCTGGTGCCACTGGTTTTTTAATTGCAGAATTCGGTTTTTATTATGTTTAGCTTAATTATTTTTTGATAGCGGCAGACGTAAGCAATTATTGCTATCGCTTTCCGAACCTCTTTAAAATTACATCTGGGCTTGGAGGATATTTAAATTAAACTCTCACATGAAAGAGGATCAAAAAAGAATTAAATTTCCATCCTAAATTGTTGAATGGACCTTCGAGTGGATGGAGAAGTACTATAGGGTCTGAAGCGTACTATATGAGGACTATGATAATGTGAAGAAAAAGAAGGATAATCGATAGCAAGTAAGAACACCAGGAACCTGAACTGCTTCTTTATTGATATGCAACAACTAACTAATACAATGACAAGACTTCAGAAACAAAAACGATTAGATAAAGTATAAAAAAAGTATTAAAACTAAGGAGTTCGCGACAGATACGGACAACAAAAGGGTTTAAAAATTAAAAACACTGAGAGCCACAATGCATAACTTTACCGAATAATACATAAACTCATAAAACGGATGACCTACCAAACAATAATCTATTATAATATACAACCTATTAATACATATCATTAAAATATACACATACATAGACAGAGCCTGAGATGGCAAGACCTAGGCCTCGTTTACCAATATTGTGGGCGTGTAGATGGCAAAAAATGGAATCAAAATAGTGATGGGTTGCTAGCATCGCCTGTAACATGATTCCTATCATTTTCACTCATTCCCTCGATGGGCTTTTACCACGCGCGGGAAGAGAAGCAACTGGTATTCTGTTTTTTCTTTGCCCAGACCAGCAGATATTATAAATAGTCATTTGTGTCAGTTAGGACTCTTTACATTCAACTCACGTCAGCAACTCACTTCAACCTTTCTCCGTGCCCAACAAGCATAACTACTAACTTGTTCTACGAGTTACGTAAACAGACACCGATGGTATCTCCGTAACCCCTGACCCTGCATTTACTATGCCCTTAAGTTGAACAGTAATTGTTCACTTTCGTTACGTGTTCTTTACGATCTAGTTGCGTTATGCAACGCATTTCTAACTATGGCGAGAGTTACGGTTTTCTTTTCATTGTTGTGTGATTTTTATTATATTATGGTTTCCTCAATGCCTTAAAATGTAAGTCTTCAGCCAATGTTTGTTGTGATGACATATGGATCCGAGACGTGGTGCTTCACTGTAGTAGGCCTTACAAATAGTATTATTTTGAGAATCGAATCAGAAAAAATTATCGAGCTAGATCTCATATCAGATTTGATTTATAGATTTTTTTACACATAGCATATTATGTACGCGCCTAATAGATGCTTCTAGTGACCAGCGGGCTGGCAGCTATTCTGGGCAAAGAATTAGCCTCGCGATTCAACGCGGCAATGCTGCCAGCCTTCTGGCCACAATGAGCAGTGACAGAGACCTGGGAGGGCTGTTTTATTCGTAGTTTAAGTTAGGCTAGTTTTAGGTTCATTTTAAAAAAAATAATGCACTTTTTGTTTACTACAATAAATTATTTGTTAAAAGATGCAATTTTCAACTGTTTTTTTAATGAAATAATTGCACATAATCGTAAGTCGATCAGCGAAGTAAAACCATTAGTTTTTCCATCACACATTAATTAAAGAGAAAACTCTTATCGCGTGCCTTTTATCCAATTAAAAGCCCATTCTTATCCAGTATCTAGACTAGATGATATGGCCTAGTTAACATCGGCTAGAAAACATTTCATCTATATGAATGTAAGTCAGTGAACCATCCAAAACTCATTAGTTACGTAAAGGTTTAACCGTTCTAAGCGACTCCGCGGGCGTAATCTGGGCGATTGTCTGCCACCTGTCTTTTTAAAAAGGTTATTTGCCTCTAATGACACATGTTGACACCTTTTCAGGGTTCCTTACCGCAAAAGGAAAATACGGAACCGTTGTCTCAAGCCCGTTTTTCTCTTGAACGGGTTATTAATAATCCATTAATCTATATATATAAAAGAAAGTCGTGTTAGTTACACTATTTATAACTCTAGAACGGCTGAACCGATTTGGCAGAAAATTGATGGAGAGGTAGCTTAGAACCTGGAGACGGTAATAGGATTATTTTTATCTAGTCTTTAAATTTCGCATACCAATTATGATATCTAAAACAGATTTTTGGACCTTGCGAAATTCCCGTGGGATAAGAAATAAAAAGAATCAGTATTAGGCCAGGGTCGATAATTTTTGAGACAAAATAAAATTATAGTAGTATGAAACCCATTAGAAAAGGTAGAGAATATTACAAAAATTAAAGGAAAAATAAATTACGGTCGATCTGAGGTCGGGAAGGGGGGGGGGGGTGAGTTTTTAAGGGTGAAAAACGGTTTATCTCGATTTCCGGCGAAACTACAAGTCTTATGAAAAAAAGTTAAATGGCAAAGTTGTAGGTAATAAAAAAATCTACAACTTTTGCTTTTACACTTTTTTCACATAACCTCTAAATTTATGTGAAAAATTCAAATAACCAAGTTTTTGGTTTTTTATTTTTATCTTTTGCAAAAATAATAATTTTTTCACGAAACTTGGTGAAAACTTACCTTTTTATGTCCCAAACTTACAGTAATTTTTTTGATTCAAAAGATTCATTTTTTCACCTTATTTTGACTTAATATCGAAAAAGCACCCTAATTTTCAATCGAAAATTCTCACGTCAAAATATCTGTTTTTTTTTTAAAATCGGTGACCTTTTTGTTCGTTGAAATCTCTACTTTCTGATGGTATAAAAAAATATATACATTACAATGGTAATTTTTGTCAGAAAATGCAAATAAAGGAAAAAAACATTATGTTCAATTTCGAGCTATTTATTTAAAATTTACACCTTAATTACTCGTTAAACGTAAGATTACATGTTACATTGATAAACAAAAAAAAATACGAATCCATAAAACATAAAGATTGCAAAAAACATGCGAAAATAGTTGTTCTAAATATTTAAAAATAGGATTCAAATCCTATTTTTATTGTATTTAAGAAAATTACTATTAATAACGTAATCAGTATAAAGTATCGAAATTCAATAGTACGATTTACATGTATATTTATATATTACTAGCTGTTGCGCGCAACTTCGTCTGCATAGAATTCGTTTATCGCTATCCCACGGGAATTGCGCAATTTTCCGGGATAAAAAGTGGCCTATGTGTTATTCCAGACTATAATCTATATATGTTCCAAATTTCATCCCGATCTGTCCAGCCGTTCTGGCGTGAAAGAGTAACAAACTTTCACATTTATAATATTAGTAAGATGAGATTTTCTATGACATAAATGTAATTAGAATTTAATAAATCAACTTTATTACTGAAAAATATTGCAACAGTCACATTTTTTAGATGAAATCTCCTTAAAATCCTATTTTTTTTAATATTTAGAATAATTATTTTCGCATGTTTTTTCCAATCTTTATGTTTTATGGATTCGTAATTTTTTTGTTTATCAATGTAACATGTAATCTTACGTTTAACGAGTAATTAAGGTGTAAATTTTAAATAAATAGCTCAAAATTGAACATAATGATTTTTTCCTTTATTTGCATTTTCTGACAAAAATTACCATTGTAATGTATATATTTTTTTATACCATCGGAAAGTAGAGATATCAACGAACAAAAAGGCTACCGACTTTTTAAAAAAAACTGATATTTTGATGTGAGAATTTTCGATTGAAAATTAGGGTGCTTTTTCGATATTAAGTCAAAATAAGGTGAAAAATGAATCTTTTGAATCAAAAAAATTACTGTAAGTTCGGGACATAAAAAGGTAAGTTTTCACCAAGTTTCGTGAAAAAATTATTATTTTTGCAAAAGATAAAAATAAAAAACCAAAAACTTGGTTATTTGAATTTTTCACATAAATTTTGAGGTTATGTGAAAAAAGTGTAAAAGCAAAAGTTGTAGATCTTTTTATTACCTACAACTTTGCCATTTAACTTTTTTTCATAAGACTTGTAGTTTCGCCGGAAATCGAGATAAACCGTTTTTCACCCTTAAAAACTCACCCCCCCCCCCCTTCCCGACCTCAGATCGACCGTAATTTATTTTTCCTTTAATTTTTGTAATATTCTCTACCTTTTCTAATGGGTTTCATCCTACTATAATTTTATTTTACTTTTTATCATTTTCAAAGGTATCGACCCTGGCCTATATATGATTTGCTATTTAATACAGATCATTGGTATTTGGCAGACATATTTATTGAAAATCAAAGAGCAGACGGCCGAACAGACTCAGACGGCATTTCGCAAATTTTCCAAGTCATAAAAGGACGGGATAGGAAATAATTACCTAATATTTGAAGAAATTAGTGGATGAACGTGGTATGTCGCTTTGACGTTATCTGCGTGGACGAAGTCGCGGGCAAAAGCTAGTAATTAATATAATTAGGTCTGCGGTTCCGTACACTTTGTTTTTTCAGCATTAGAAAGAAGGTAAACAATTTTGATATGTATTTTTATCGAAAAATACTTTTTTTAAAATCTGTAACTGGTAAATATAAAACCATGACTAAACAAATCGCAATATTCCAGGGATTTATAATTGTAACTTTTAAGTGTCAGTTATCCATGATTTCCTCTCTATTTTTTACTACGCAACAGACAGAGACGACATCATAGATAACTGACACTTAAAATATCAGGCTATTAACTGAGAGTGCTGAAACCCCTAAGAAATATCTCCGGGTTAGGCGCAGGCGCAGTAGTACCTGTTAGCACGCTAGCAACTCACGCGCCGACCTTTAAGAAGGGCCGGCGCAAACGCACCCACAGTTAAAATCAACTCTGTTAAAAGGAGAACAGAGGCGACTGAGTGCAGGTTTTAGGTGTAATTTTTAGTATGGATCTGACAGCGAGCGAACCTGAATCGGAATTGAGTCGCATTAAGACGTCATGGTAAGGCCCCAGGTCTATCGCTGTCCCGCGGGAACTATGCGATTTTCCGGGATAAAAACTACCTATCCTGTGTCCTTCCCCGAGACTTAAACTAGTCCCTGTACCAAGTTGCAAAACATTCTCAAAAAGCAAGAATATTCTCAAAAGTTTCCAGAAACTTACACGAGAGTTTGTTTATTAAGTTCCCATAACGAAAGTTTCCAAAGGTAATTTTTCAAAACCTTTTTAGGTTTTTACAATTTTTTAATGCGTTTTTATTAGATAATCAGACGAAACAAATAATAATATATGCTTTGGACTATTAACGTAATCGCATTTTTTTAAGTGATGGGTATTTTATTAACATAAGAATTAACTACTTACTAAAAATAACTATAAAAACCTATATTTACAAATAAGAAAAGTCATAAAAAAAACCCGTCTAACCTTACTGGCTGCGGCAGGGTCCCCATGTCGCTGGCGGCATTACCCCTTTGGACCGCAAGTGCAATCCGCTGGGATAAACACACGCCAGCTCTTGGGTCCCCAGAGGCGTCGATCAACCGGAACGACAGGGCCTTTACAAAAACTTTCATGTCGGCTGACCAAGGCCCCAAAGTCTCATCGCATTAATTATTAAATTTAAACTTTTGAGAACATATCATTCGAGAATTTCACAACTTTACATAACAGAATCTGACAGAAATCTGATCGGCCGCGATAACGACATCTCATCGGCCGATCACAGTCGATCACCGATGAGCGTGTTAACTGTTCGTAACGTGTTATGACACCGTGTTGACGTTAGACCACGTGTTAACCTTTAGCCTGCGGTGAAAAGGTTAAACACTTGAACCCGTGTCGTATTAGTAGATAATAGAATACGTTGTCATTGTTAAAGTTATTGCAACTCTCGCGAAACATTATTTGTAATAACTAATAAGATAAGTTAATTTTGTAACACTTTGTTTGCTTCCATGCTGGGGAGTAAAGAAAAAACATAGAATGAACCAGTTGCTTCTCTTCCCGCGCAGATGGTAAAAGCCCATCTAGGGAATGGGCCTTTTGTATTTAATTATACATAAAACATACATACATTAATCACGTTTTTATCCCTTAAGGGCAGACAGAGTCCAAGGTAACAAGACGCTTAGCATGATTGTGGGCGTATAGGTGTAAATAGTGATGGATTGTTAGCCGCAATGCCTATAACATGATTCCTAAGATTTTCGCCCATTCCCTCGGTAGCAATTCTTACTCTTAACGTAATTATAGAAACAGTTTCGAAACCCTTTCAAATAAAATATGAAATAACGCAATCTATACAAAACTAAGTTTTATCTTTTGTCTAAAAGCCGCAGCGATACTAATTCACTTGCAGATATTAAAAGGTCGAAATACTTTTTATATCGATTTATCAACGCCATCTGTGTTACACCACTGGCCTTTGTTTTTAAAAAGGAACATTAGTTTACTTTTAAATTATTGTTAGTTACTATCGCGATGGCCTGGATTGCGGCTACTTTATGTTTCATAGTTTCTACTGAGCACTAAAAACACACATTCCTACATCGTTTGGCGAGCAGGCGGGTTACATGACGTCTTAATGCGATGCAATTCCGATTCAGTTTAGCTTCGCTCGCTGTCAGATCCATATTAAAAATGACAGCTGAGTGTTTTCCAAAACAAAAGTCCACAAGTATTTTTTTTCAGAATTTAAATATTTAGGTATCTGTATGTAGATCTTATTCAGAATCGTTTACCGTATCGATTCTCATACAAGAAAACGTGTGTCCCAGATTTTACTATGGATTTTTTTTCCTGTTCGTCACGTTACATATACGTACCTATGTGGAAAAAAGTGACAAACTGAAATGGAATCGTAACCGCCCTTTTTTTTAACGTAGTGAAAACTCATTTACGAGTACCCCCGGGCCCGGGGGGGCCCGAGCGGTTATGTGGGGCTCTCTCCCCCGTCCTCTCTCCTCTCTCCCCCATCCTCTCTCCTCTCTCCCCCGTCCTCTCTCATGGTAACCGCCCCTGGGGCCAATGGGGCCATACCATGACGTCTTAATGCGATTCAATTCCGACTCAGTTCAGGTTTCAGCTGTCATTGTACGGATCTGACAGCTAGCTAACCTAAACTGAACCGCATTAAGACGTCGTATGTTCTGTTCTCAGTAAAATTTTGAAAAAATTAAAAACAAAAATTGTTCCGAAAACTAAACACTGGATACATTGCTGTTTGTTTATTTGCGTCATCGTAATATTATTTAGAAGGTAATGTCTCGCCTCCGGGTGTCATAATATTTATGGCAGTTTCAGATTCGTTTTTCTATTAGTTGGAAGCAAAGATAAGTTTCAATGCAGAAACATTGTTTCACCGTTATCGCGATGGCCTCGATTTTATTGGCCTTTTCATAGTTTTAAACGAGCAAGAAGTAAATTAATGATCGATAAGCTGTCGGTAATTACAAAAATGTGTCATAGCTGTTTGTTGGCATTTTAGAAAGGTTTTTGTCATTGTTTCCACTAAATATCGCTTGCGTTTGTGTTGCAAAATATTGTAAACAGAGGTTACCTACTTGCTGCTCTTACCACTTTAGGTAAATACTGGCGAAATATGTATATTATTATATCGAGGTTCTTTGCAACGCAAAACAGTCTTGTCTGTTAATGAATGCTGTACTCCTTATTTTTACACTGAAAATCACGTCTGTAACCCTTACGGGGTAGACAAAGCCTAAGGTAACAAGACCTAAAGGCTACATTTAGCATGATTTTGGGCGTAGATGGAAAGGGGAATCAAAATAGTAATGGGTTGCCAGCCGCGCCGCATCGCAATATAACATGATTCCTAAAATTTTCGCCGATTCCCTCGATTGGCTTTTACCATCTGCGTCGGAAGAGAACCAACTGGCATATTCTGTTTTTATACTAAACTAGCTTCAGCCCGCGACTTCGTCTGCATAGAATTATGCATAAAAACCTTCCTCTTGAATCACTCTATCTATTAAAAAAACCGCATCAAAATCCGTACATAGGGACATAGGGACATGGGGACAGAGAAAGCGACTTTGTTTTATACTATGTAGTGATGATACTCGTATTATCACGTAGTACCTTTTGTTTTAAGTTGTCAGCTACCACCACACACAAGTCATCATCTGTAGCAGACACAACACGAGTTGAGTCGTCTGTCTGTAGAAATCGTACCTGCAACCAAAAAGGAAAAACTTTTAATTACGATACTTAAAAAACTAAACACCAATACAGAATACAGATAGTTAGGCACTATAATTCTTTTGCGCAGTGTTTTTTCGAGAGAGAAAAACTCTGACTATAATATTAAATTTGATTACAATTATATCACCCAAAAAATTAATGCGAGCGTTAATTTGGTATCTAGCACGCAGATTTTTAACACTTTCAATTGATATTTTCACAGATATGGTAGCAAAAATAGACCCCCAGGGCTTTTGCAACACCCACGAGAAGATATGGGGTGATGGCGAGGAATGCCGTTTACCGCCTACAGTTCACGCCCTTAAGTTTGCATTTCGGTCTTTAGAAGGAGACAATAGGCGTCACGTAGGCAGTCGAGACAACGCTCTACGAAGTCGGAATTAGCCGAGAAGACCGATGTGGAATCTTTATGGCCGGGTAATGTACTAAATACTATTCTCAGCAAACATCTTCATTTTTGTGCAGAAGCGAAATAAACGTCACTATGTAGCAAAAGTACACGCACGAGCTTACCCTTACTCGTCGCTCTAGCTCAAGAAGTTTGCCGTAAACTGGAGTGTTACCATGACGTCTTAATGCGATTTTTCTTCTTCTTCTTTTTTTAATATGGCCCCATCGATCGATGCGATGATTTCGCCAATGCCAAAGTAATAAGTACAGTATTCAAAAATCTTGTGACAAAAATGTCGGCAACATTGTACGGTAGAACACGGTCAAAAGACCCCTCCTGCCGGGCTCTTAGCCAACGGATAACCATATCCCTCAGAATCTGCCAGGAAATCATTAACCGAAGCCCAGGGTGCACCGGACCACTGCTCTTCCCCTCGGACGGATCCAAAAACGAACCGCAGCTCTTGACCACACGTAGAGGTAACCCGACTCGCACCCCAATTCCGCCGGTTCGCTCGCTGTCAGATCAATGACAGCTAAAACCTGAACTGAGTCGGGATTGAATCGCATTAAGACGTCATGGTAAAGCCTCTGTAAGCATTTGATGTCTACTAATTTGAATGTACATAAACAGTCGTTTTATGACGCATTCGTTGCATAATCGAGAAATTAAGATAACTTATTGTGGTCAAAACTTGAAGCGAGTTGGCAAACACCAATTAAACCGTTGTCTCTTCCTTGCGTAAATAATGTGGTAATATTTGTTTATCGAAGCAGACAACATCTTTATGTACTTTATAAGGTCAGCATTCTGTGTTTTTATTAATCGCACAATGTCGTACGAAAGTTATGTTTAAGATTTATAAGGTAAAACTACACAGAGTTACATGATTTTTATGATTTAATCTCGGTTATGCAATGATATTTTCTTTGGCATAGATTGATACAAGACAGAAAACATGCGTGGTTTTGCTGATGTTGAAAGTCTGTTTTCTCTATGATGCAAACTTGCTTACATAGGCGGTTTGTTATGTTTTTACGACGTAATTAATAAATAATTGCTTGTTTCTATCTTCTAGCTGTATCCTAGTGGTTTGACCTGTGGCCTCTCAAGCAGAGGGTATCATGGGTTCGAATCCCAGGCTCGCACCTCTGAATTTTCGGAATTTATGAGCTTCTCGATAAAGGAAAACATCGTGAGTTTGCACACATCTGCGAAGCAATTCAATGGTGTGTGCCATTCCGCACTGGGCCCGCGTGGGAACTATAGCCCAAGCCCTCTCGTTCTGAGAGGAGGCCTGTGCCCTGCATTGGGACGTACATATACAGTATATGTTCCACAGGAGTTTGTAATTGTGTCGTACAGACACATCATTCAAACAGATGACTCTTGGCGTCAAAAACTCGCAAATTAACAAAGTCACGTGACAGCTAGTAACAGATAGAAACATTCAAAGGCTTACCCACCTGCTATGGGTGGTGTAGTGGTATAGTACGCGTCACGAAATGGCGAGGTTCCGGGTTCGATTCCCGGCCATAGCTTTACTTTTCGCATTATTCTGTTCTAATTTTCAAAATCGTTAAGAAATTTAATAAATTAAAGTTACTTATTTTTTTGAAAAATGTCAATGGGAGGAAGAAGCGAATAATATTTTTACAGTATGTTTATTACCATTAGTTTACTAGTGTTACGTGACAGAGACACAGTAAATCACTGTTTTATGTCCGGTAGTTATTTGCTATAACGATACTTTCACTGCGGCGACGCGATGGGTGACTCAGTTATAAAGTGCAAAAGGCTTTATCTACATCGTGTAAGATTATTACATTGAAACGAAAGTAGCTTAAGTAAATAATAACACTTATAAAATGTCATGGAAGAATCGCAGCGAGAGACGGCCGAAGGATCATATTGTCGAGTCCAGGGGCCGACTTATTCACTCCGAGTCAGTTCCGGTTTTAGCTGTCATTTCTAGTATGGATCTGACAGCGAGCGAACCTAAGCTGAAAGTTGGATCGCTCGCTGTCAGATTCATACTAGATGTGTCAAAAATGACATCATCATTTTGAATTGGAATTGAGTCGCATCAAGACGTCATTGCAAGGCCCAGTTTAGATTTGCTAAAAAATCCAGCTAGTAGACGACTTCTAACCCGTTCGCAATAAGGCCTGCCAATGCAATGAACATTAATTCAGGTTGCAAGGATCTGGATCAAAATTCACTAGAAACATTTAAACAACATTACAGGATAATTATGAAACATGTTTAAAACTGATGAGCTTTAATTAAAAGACCACGCCATTAAACAACAGAGAAATAATCTTTAACTGTCAAAGAATTTCAATTAATTATTGCCACTGGCAACAATTTAACAGCCCCTGAAGTCAACACTGACAATAGACACAAATGAAAACCTAGACCCAATTCATCACCAGCCCACGCCTCATTTCCATAGACATCTTGGAGTATCATCAATTTAAAAAAGTTCAACAAGTGGCTACTTATCATCGAACCATTTCGTAATACCACCTGATATCGCAACCTTATTCTTAAGCACACACAGTTCTTTTTACATACATCAAAAACAAGAACTGTAATGATTTTAAAATACAAACTTATTTCAGGCAACGGTCAAATATGGAACTAATGCAATCTCTTACTTAACTCGTCTAGCATTAGATGATAGCGACACCGCTGTCTGCAAATGTAAATTTGTAGCCAACTAGACCATTGTTCTGTAGTGCCATCTATCAAATTGGCTAAGGAGACTGTAATGCAGCTTAATGGTGGATCGTGTCATATTTTTCAACGAATGACAGCTGTAATAAGAAATCGGTGTTTCACGCGCAATCATTCACGACTTTGATACTTAAAGGTGATTTTACTGACCAGCAAAAGGAAAAATCACTAAAAATTCCAACTTCTAGCTTTATTCAAGGAGGTTATAGAGGGGTAAAAAAAGTTGTCAGTGGGTTTTAGATAAGGATGGTACAGCTGTGCTCGACTTGGCGGGAGCACCAGCGTGCCCCGTAATGACATAAAAATACAGTCAATAAAAGAGTTCAAATGTGAATTTCTTCCTTATGTTATGTACCCCAGAATATATGACGGTATTTCCACGGGATCGGAAATTCTTTTAAATGCCCGTAGGTATTCCATAAAGTCTCAGACGATATAGTGATATACCTAAGTTAGCAAAACCGCGGATAAAAGCTAGTTGTAAAAAAATGAAGCAAAAGACGGTGTCAAATGCCTCAGTAAATATGTACTTAAGAGATACCGTTAAAATATTAAAATAATTGCAAATTCACAACAAAATACCTCAATAAGAGACGTTATTACGTCGTTTGCAGTGCGCACGATCTTGGCATTTTACCAAGGTGTTGTGTTTACCTGCAGTATCTCTTTCCAATTAGTCCGACCTAAAAGGGATAGGTAGTGGTTTATTGACAGTAAATTGTCTAGCGCTACCTAGAATGATATTTGTATAATAAAACGCTGGGCATGAATGGAAATGAAAAACCTTCAAGTACCAATAAGAAAATCTAAAATGGTAATGATGTTAATGGTGAGAAGTTTCTGGTACTCAAATGTAGCTGCGTAGAGCTAGACGGTATTTAGAACCATCTCATTTGTAATTTATTCATTCATCATCATTCTGCACTGGGCCCGAGTGGAAACTATAGCTCGAGCCCTCTCATAATGAGAGGAGGCCTGTGCCTAGTAGTGGGACGTAGGCTGGAGATGGATGAGATGATTCCATTTTTTCCGGTTTTCATAACTTAGAAAACTAAGCAAAAAATAATTACCTCATTGCAGGCAAGAAAATTGCATTCTCAATTAGTGTCTACAGTCGAACTTTTTAACAGATCATAATAACCAAACAGGTGATCAATGAAAGCAACACTCTATGACACTTTTGCCATAGACAAACTAGATAAACTCCTGTCAGTAATCTAAGATCACTTAATGTCAGATGAACTCGACAGTTGCTTTACAATAGTAAAATGTTCTGGAATTCAGATAAGCTGCGCCCGTGTTTAGAAAAGGTCCAGTGCGTCTCCACAACATGCTTGCTGACACCCGGATACTTCATATTCCAGATGATGGTAATGAGACCGCAAATAGTGCGCATACTAAACATGAATCCATACACGCATTACTTCCATATTGCGCTCTCAATGTACTGCTTTATCAACGTATCAGGGAACATGATGCTAAGCATGATGATCGACACGACACTCAAGAAATACCGCGGAGAAGGGAGGTATTGCGAGATTTGCAAACAGAATCAGCCGTTGACAAGCTGGCATTGTAACACGTGCAATGCTTGCGTAGTAAGAAGAGACCACCACTGCGTGTTCTTGTCGCAGTGCATTGGACGTTACAATCAGCGATACTTCATCTGTCTACTCGTCCATCTTACTACTTCCATGACATACGCTGCGTACTACAACTTTTTTCTGGTGGCGTGGCAATACGAGCCATTGGATTTCGCAATGTCGTCGGCCAAGATTCTAAATCCGATGTTCAGGTTTTTCGCGACGGAACCCATTGGATTGAAAGAGCTGTTGATACTTTTCTGGTATTTGAATCTCCTTATGTTGATAGGCACGAGTGTTTTGTTATATTATCATTTGAAGAACGTTCTGAATGGAGTGACTTGGTATGAGTCAAAGAAGAATATCGTCGGTAAAACCGATTGGTTGACCAACGTTAGGTTCGTTTTTGGTACTAAATGGTACCTGGCTATACTTTGGCCGTTCGCCGACAGCCCTTTGCCTCGTTAATTTGAAACTGTTTTCCTTTTAAATACTGTTGATGTAATGATAAGATGAAAACTAATAAAGTCATTTGCTAAATTGTTTTTCTAATACATATTTAATGAAATTGCTAGTGAAAATAATACACTTCCTGCGTAGAGATGGTAAATGGACGAAGGAACGGGCGAAAATCTTAGAAATCATGTTATAGGTGATGCGGCTGGCAGCCTATCATGATTTCGATTCAACTTTCATGCTAAAAGTTAGGCTCTGTCTACCTACTATGGATAAAGTAAAGTAGAAAAGACTATATTTATGATACCTATGCAAAAAGTTGCAATGTGTTTGTTCAGGAGCCTCCGCACCACACTCAGGGCCTGTTACGGAGACGAAAGACTGAGGTGTCATATGTGTTTTAAGATCCGGACATTAAAGCATCTAGATACCTAATCCAATACTGGAATTGCTTGAAGCTGATGAATTTATAATAGCTCAACGCTCAGGTTATTGACTTATGATACGTACCTTCTATAAATAAATAATAATTCTATGTAAAGTGCCTGAATAGACGATAAACAGTAAGCAATAGTACTAAGTGTACGCGCCACGCAACTCTTGCGCAACCCACGCCGCTAGCATGCTAATGCGCGCAGGAAGTTTGATGGACTGCCTAATAATGCCTCTGGTTGTATGACGCGAAACGACTGCGCGTTTTATAAAAAATAAATAGTTTATTAATGGTATTTTTATTTTTATTATTTATGGTAAAGGCACATCGAGGGAATGGGTGAAAATATAGGCTGGAATAACACAGGCTGGAGATGATAATGGCCTATTACGAAGACATTAATGATAGAGTCCCATTGGGCACTTTGAATATGGATACAAAGAGGATAAAAACAAAAATAATAAGGGATAAGTTCGCCTTTGTGCATGTTTGTTGTCCTGTATTCATCTTTTTCTTGTGTTTTATGTACAATAAAGAGTTATACATACATACATATATAATAAGAATGGCTTTGAGGCGGCAGACCATGAATAGTCCCTTCTTCTTTATTTCATACTAGCTTCTGCCCGCGACTTCGTCTGCGTAGAATTATACATAAAAATCTTTCTCTTGAATCACTCTATCTATTAAACAAAACCGCATCAAAATCGGTTGTGTGGTCTTGAAGATATAAGCATACATAAGGACATAGGGACAGAGAAAGCAACTTTGTTTTATACTATGTAGTGATAGTGATAGTGATGGCCCCATCGATCGTTGCGATGATTTCGCCAATGTCAAAGTAATAAATGCAGTATTCAAAAATCTTGTGACAAAAATGTCGGTAACGTTGTACGGTAGAACACGGTCAAAAGACCCCTCCCCCCTGTCGGGTTCTTGGCCAACCGTTAATGATATCCCTCAGAAACTGCCAGGAAATCATTAGCCGATGTCCAGGGTGCACCGGACCAAGCACTGCTCTTCTCCTGGACTGATCCAAAAAGAACCGCAGCTCTTGATCCCACATGGAGATAACCCGACTCGCACCCCAGTGTTAGTGTTTAAATTGTTTATTTTATTTTATAAGTCTATGTCAAATTATTATTATGCTAGTCTGGGAGCAAAGAAAAAACAAAGAATGTACCAGTTGCTTCTCTTCCCGCGCAGATGGTAAAGTTTCGTCGAGGGAATGAGCGAAAATCTTAGGAATCGTGTTATAGGCGATGTGGCTAGCAACCCATCACTATTTTTATTGCCCTTTCCACCTATACGCCCACAATCATGCTAAACGTGGCATTTAGGTCTTGTTACCTTAGGCTCTGTCCAACCCGTAAGGGATAGTGACGTGATTTATGTATGTATGTCAAATTTCTGTTAATCAATGTATTTCATCTTGTTCTTCTTCAAAAATTCCTCCTTTATGAAAAAGCACAAAAAATATCCCTTGGCCTTGCATATCGCCTTCTAATTTAGCGTATACCTAATATTATGCGCTAGCGCAGGCACGCGACCATCCTAACGCACCGTTATGTAACGGAACCCGATCCTCGACGATTGCTATAGTGTCGCGCCAATCCCATACTTGTCAATACACGTTATGTTACATGTTGTGGTTACATGTCACAATACAAGACATCTCAGATTGTTCCAGAATATCTTATCAGGTCCTAACTTCACAAACGCGACAATTGTCGCTGACAAGTGACAGTGATCTCTGATGACAAGACCGAAACTGATTTTACCGCGAAGGGGGTGCGAGTCGGGTTACCTCCGCGTGTGGTCAAGAGCGGTTCGTTTTTGGATCCGTCCGGGGGAAGAGCAGTGCTTGGTCCGCTGAGAGTTTCTGAGGGATATCATTGACCGTTGGCTAAGAGCCCGACAGGGGGGAGGGGTCTTTGACCATTACCGAACAACGTTGCCGACATTTTGTCACATGATTTTTAATTATATTTTTGTTACTTTGACATTGGCGAAGTTGTCGTCGCTATAACGACTTGATACGCCACAAAAAGGAAAAGAAGAAGAAGGCGAAGAAACGAAGTTAACGGACCAGCCAGTTTATGCATACAGAAGCGTTCTTTTATCTTGCGCTCTTTTCTGAATCGAGTAGAATGAGTAGTCATTCAATTCCACGTTACTTGAAAATTCTATTGATCAAAGCATTCGCCATATTTAGGCACTTTCCGGGTTGTGAAAGCATTTAAATCTATCTAATAATGAACCAATTATTTCCGTCAACGCCACTTTGAACAGTGCCAATCATTGCCAGACTACGGTTGCATCATGGTTGCATAAAACCAATTTATCGCACGTTAAATTTGCAAAGATTGCAATTTTTTAATTTAATCTAGCATCGGTGCAATGATTCTGAAGAATTTCGGCGGGCGTCTTCTTACTTCGTGGGAAATTTGATAGTCTATCAGTTCTTAGCATGCCGAGTTTTCTTGCTATCTCTCTCTCTCTTATGGGACGAAAGTTTTCCTGGTTTTGGTTTGGCACAATAACATCCAACGATTTTTGCAATAATCTTACCTTCCTACTTTTTAGCTAAACATCGCGTGAATGAAGTCGCAAAGGTAATAAATTGGAAAAGTCATTTCGTAAATCCTCAACAAAGCAAACCACCTACCTTTTTCAGTCTACCCGTGATCATAAATATCATGATGCTTGCAACTGCTTCGGGAACTCGTTAAAATTAATGACATTCTATATCCCCTTGATAATGTCTTTAACAATCGACTCTCTACTATTTACAGAAAGAGTATACCTTTACAGCTCCTAGTGTATATTTTTGTTAATAAAACTTCTTGTAAGTATATTGTTACATGCCTTTGCGTCTATTACAGACGAATTATGGCGTATCGTTTGGGAGGCAACGCTTCCTGGCTATATAAACCAGAAAAACTATGACACTCGGCCACACGCATGACTAGAGAAGTTTTCGGAGGTTGTTACTGCGCCGGTTTGATGCCGCTTTTGTCTCTTGTCAGCAAGTGTCTAAACCAGGCTTTATCGCAACGTTGGCGACCCTCCACGTTGGCGCCCAACTGATCGGTTCTTGAACTTCTTGAATGCTCGCAAAAACGTGTCAATTGTTATAGCAAAATTGGCAGCGCCACTAGGGGCACGTAACAGCAACAATGTAACTAACCTAAGCGATTCTGCTAGCTTTAAATTTTATTACAAAGCAGTGTAAAAAGCGATGAGCTCACTGAAATAAAATTGAGATTTTTAGAATTTATAATATTCATAATCTTGACAGACGAGGGACGAGGGAAAATCGAGTGAGCAGAAACCTTAGGAATCATGTTATAGGCGATGCGGCTAGCAACCCATCACTATATTGATACCCCTTTCCACCTATACGCCCAGAATCATGCTAAACGTGGCCTTTCTTGTCACCTATGGCTCCGTCTACCCCGTAAAGGATAAAGACGTGATTCATGTATGTATGTATAATCTTGATGCAAAAGTTGTATGACTTTTCCTTATTCATCAGCACCAGCGCTCATCGTTCCCTCAGCTTAACTCAGATCGTGTCAGACAAAATGTCGCGTCGTGAGACCTCCATAAACATGATTAATTGATTCCCTGCTTCATACTGTACGGTCACACGCAAAAATGGCAGATTCGTTTGTTAAAAGTAAATATAGTATTTTCTATACATACATACATACAACTCTACTATGTTCTATCTTCTATATAAATGAAAATGAATTGCTGTTCGTTAGTCTCGCTAAAACTCGAGAACGGCTGAACCGATTTGTCTAATTTTAGTCTTGAAATATTCGTGGAATCCCAGGGAAGGTTTAAACGGTGAGAAAATATTGAAATTTACAAGAAAAAAAAACGGGAGCAAAGCCGCGGGCAACAGCTAGTAGACTAATATAATTTAAGGCTCGGGGACCGTATACATCCCTTTTATAAATGTATTTAATTGAAGTATTCTTACTGCGTTTTATTTTGAAAAAATGACTTTCTGCCAAGTTTCTTGCGGCGCATTCTTCTTGGCAATGATGGTCTTTCCGAATGCGCTGGTAGTCTCAAAAATGACATGTAGGTAACAGAATATACCAGTTGCTTCTCTTCCCGCGCAGATGGTAAAAGACATACATACATACATAAATCACGTCTTTATCCCTTACGGGGTAGACAGAGCCTAAGGTAACAAAACCTAAAGACCACGTTTAGCATGATGGTGGGCGTATGGATTGAAAGCGGAATCAAAACAGTGATGGGTTGCTAGCCACATCGCCTATATAACATGATCCCTAAGATTTTCGCCCAATCCCTCGATGGCAAATGGGCACAAATCTCACGAATGGTATAGGTGTCGCGGCTAACGACCCATCACTACTTTGATTCCCCTTTCCACTTCCACCTATGCGCCCACAATCATGCTCAGCATGGGCTTTGGGTATTGTTACCCTAAGCTCGGTCTCGTCAGGGATAAAGACGAGATTCGTATGTATGTGCAATTATACTACGGGATGCAGCCAAAGTGGGGATAGCTAGCCAATTGTACTAAGATACGTAACTCAAATAAGTGGCGTGCACAGAGATTTGCAGAAAAAATGCTGCTTGTTTATTTTGTTGTCTACTTACATACACACATACACATGTAGTGTGTAGCATGTAACGTAGCATACATACTTAGTATATATATGTAGTATAGGTTATTACAGTTTAATGTTGTTTTAGTTAGGACTTGCAGTCATTAAACGACCGTCAACCAAAGCACTTGTTCTACATCTACATCTCCCACCGCTGCCCACACATCACACACATATCGCGTCCTATATCCCTTTATGGGGTAGACGAGCCTTTGGTAACAAGACCTAAAGGCCACGGGGAGCATAATTGTGAGCATATAGGTGGAAAGGGGAATCATAATAGTGATGGGTTGCTAGCCGCATCGCGTATAACATGATTCCTATGAGTTTAGCCTAATCCCTGGGCTTTTACCATCTGCGCGGGCAGAGAAGCAACTATTGAAGATTTTGTTGTCTAGTTGGTAAATATGACATAAGTAATTAACCACATCTTTGTCTTTATGAAGTGCACGCGGCTGACTCGAATCAAGCCTCACAGTATTATAGCTTGCACTTTTAAGGCAACTGTACTGGTTGGCATGCACAGCAAATTACTCACGAGACTCAAAATGTCGGCGAAAATTGTTTCCTGACGCGTTGGTATTGAAAGCTTCGTCATAAACATATCGCTGTCAGCTACGGAAGAATCTGGTTGTATATCTTGCTGCTATGTTCCTGGATATAATAGTTGATCAGCATGTTCCTTTGCCTTAAGGTTCAATGTCGTTTAATCCTAATAAATGTTTCCATTATATTATTATTTATTAATTACTTCCATGCTGGTCTGGGAGCAAAGAAAAAACATAGAATGTAGTCGTATCAGTAAAAGCCCATCCAGGGAATGGGAGGAATTCTTGGGAATTATGTGATAGGCGATGCGGCTAGCAACCCATCACTATTTTGATTCCCCTTTCCACCTATACGCCTACAATCATGCTAAACATGGCCTTTAGGTCCTGTAACCTCTACCCCGTAAGGGGTATAGACCTGGTTTGTGTATGTATGTATGTATGTATGTATTATAAATGCGAATGTGATTTTGTTTGTTTGTTGCGCTTTAACGTGAAAATTACTTAACCGATTGTGATAAAACTTGTTACGGAGATAGTTTGAGACCTCGGGAAAGATCTTACGGGGTAGAGAGACTAAGGTAACAATACCTAAAGGCCACGTTTAGCCTGATTGTGGCCAGTGTTTCATAAAAATGGTAAAGCAATTACTCGGTTGAGTACATTGTTTACTGAAAAGACTATCCCCCTTATTCATAAACGCTCTATAAGCTTCTTCTAACTAGCAATCGTTTGTCTTTATCTGTGAAAGGTAAATGTCCAAGTGACAGATAAGGACAAACGATTGCTAAGTTAGCAGAAGCTTATAGAGCGTTTATGAATAAGGAGGTATCTATTTAAAAAAAACATTATGAAGGAGCTTTTAAGAACCGAATAGAAAGTAATCCCTTAAATACCAGTTTTTTACTATAGTTTTTATTTATAAAGGAACTAGCTTCTGCCCGCAAATTTGTCTGTGTAGAATTATACATAAACCTTCTTGAATCACTTTATCTATTTAATAAAACCGCATCAAAATCCGTTGCGTAGTTTTAAAGATCTAAGCATTATGTATGCTGACAGACAGTCACACAGACAGCGGAAAGCGACTTTGTTTTATACTATGTAATGATTTAAGTAAGTAGCAAACATTAAACCTGCTACAACAACCATCAACAAGAGATCCAAGAAAGACGAAAGGTAATTGTACCAAAGCCAAACTCCCATTACTAGGCTTCGAACATCAATATTTCATCGAGAGCTATTACAACAGCTTTATAATCGACAGAATAGATTATGTCACGAAGCATCCTAGATGGGATCGATTCGATAAAAATCATTGTAATCAATGTAATTGGCCAACAGTTTGCAATATTACAGACGTCACGTTTTAAGTTTGCCATTCTGTTCGTTTTTCAGGATCTTACAAACGTAACGTTTGAGTAAGTAAGTCAACTAAGCAGAAACATCGTGTAATAAATTAAAGTTACAAAAAACTATCCTTTTATATTGTTTTTTCATGCTTCAACGTACAGTTAGTTACGTAACCTAGTCATGAAATATGTTGTTTTTAAAATAACATATGGATATTAGAACATACACATAGGTACATACCAAATCTCTTCATCCACCACGAGGTTGACAAAGCCCGAGGTAACAGGTATCTACAGGCCACATTTAGCAAGATTGTGGGCGTACCTATAGGTAGAAAATGGAATCAAAATAGTGATGGGTTGCTAGCCTCATCGCCTATAACATGATTCTTGATGGGATTTTACCATCTGCGCGGGTAGAGCAACTGGTACATTCTATGTTTTTTCTTTGCTCCCAGACTAGCATGAAATTTTAAAGCATTTTTAAAAGCATTCAAAATAGTAAAAAGCGTAGTGCTGTAAATTTACAGCTCAAATTAATTAGCATGAGGCCAGAAGAGCGATTTTTTTACACTTTTGAGTCGCGTTATTTCTGCTACATTCGACTTTATACAAAACTCCTTTTTCGTTTACACGGCTACGTAAAAATTTGAAATATTGTATGCACAAAAATTACGCTCGCCTGGCCTCACCTTTAGAGCTGTAATTTTCTTCAACTCTTATTGCAAATTACATTTTTAAATTGATAGCCTTACCGTGAACATTGCATGCTAGCCGGATAGAAACCTATCTGAGATAAGATTAAGAATACACAGCTTAATTCATAGCATACTTCCTCCACGCCACAGACACTATAATTACATCTCATCGTGCAACAAAAACGTCAAACATCACACAGACTCAAGTAAAAACCAACACGTTTTTTAATTGTCTTAACCAATCAATTACCCACATTGTTTGCGCAAACCAGAACCCACGGGCTGGCGACTAAAACAAAAAACGGCTGCACAAAATTCATTGTTGCAAAAAGGCGGGAACGCCGGCCATCTTTGGCAACGGTTGTTCTTAAAAGTTTACACAACTTTAAACAACCGTAAAGTCTAATACTACAGTGAACTGGCTAAACGGTGAACACATTATGATTTCATTACGTTCTTGTTATCATGATTAGTTAAATTTACCATTTATTGGAAGAATGTTGACGTCGGCGGTTCTTACCTGTAAAGGAAATGGAAATACATTAGTAAACAATCAAGCAATAAAATGTTAAGATAACACAAAACATCGAGCTATAATTTGATCTCAAAAAGGGTCTTTTTTGTCCCATAATTTTAATTCGCCATAATCGTTAGTCATAATTTTCATGGTGCATTTTTAGGAATTTCGAAAAAGTCATCGGAATGTAAGTATAGGTTAGGTTAGGTTAAGCTACTTTACTATAAAAAATACTGTTTTAGATATAAAAGTTTCATGACTAAAGTAAATTATGGCAAACCGTACATTCAGAACTTCAATTTTATGGGTAAAATATAGACCCCTCTCAAAATTATTTTGGAATAATTTAGCAGGCGATTGAATTAATTAGACTGAACACCCTTCGAAATTACTCCGAAATTCGATGTGCCAACTTCATATCATACCGTCCCTCTCACTCATGGCATAAAACGAACTTCGAATTTATAACATCAGAGTAGTTATTTATGTCACCTTCTCGATTTTGTTCACATTGAAGATCGACCAATGTTTCCAAACATTGTCAACCACAATTGAAAAATCCTCAAAAACACTTACATTGGCGTTCAGTTAAAGCGATCCAAGTACCCACTGAAGTTTTCCGAATTAATTTGAAGACACAGTGTTACTCGTAACGACTGGCTTGCATCAAATTGAGTTACCTACACCCAACGGCAAAAAAATTGGCCCTCACATGTGCAAATACAGAAATTTTGTATGGAGACTGGGCAATTTTTTTTGCCACTGAGTATTTTTTTTAAACTCAATTAACAGACCTGTCGGTCCAACAACGCAATCGCTCGTAACATGCCTATAAAAATTCGAGACTTCTTGTACGCTTTTGCAGTCTTAGATTTAGTCTCCTTCAGATTTTCAATCAGCTCTTGGTAAATGCATAAAAAAACCACTTTGGCAACTAACAGATCATTCCAACTTTCGCAAGTGTCATCGCCGGAACAATGTGGAAACACTCGTGACCCCGATGATCTGAAACTAGCGATAAAACTGTGCCAAAACGAAATCACTTAGCCAGTTTGGGCTAATGGTAAAGTCTATTTGTAACCGAAACGATTATGGCTCAAATTTTTATCTGCTGGTATGAGAGTTAATGGAAATAATAATTTATTTACACATATTCTATAAACTATACGTAGAAAGATACATTAGAAAGTAATAACAAATAAAAATGGAAGACTCATAAATTAATTAACTATGAAAAAGTTGTCAAGTCAGTCTGTCAGTCGGAGTGTGGTAGGGCAGCACCATCATCAAAGCCAAACATCTTCGCTGCTGGCTTCCATTTATGACGGGTGCCTCGGATGCACATGCTAGTCGCTCTAAATGTGGAAGTTATTATACGAGCTCTCAGCCAGCCCAAGACGCAAGACAAAGAGTATGGTATGAGAGTTTCCTTTCATCAGTCAATAGTTTTAATCAGGACAGAGAGAAAGAACAAAGAAACCTTAAAAAGAAACTAAATAAATAATAAATATTGGGAATCTTGAAAAAATTTACACATAAAGTACAAAGCATTAATCGGCCTCCATCCTCTTTCATGCTGGTCTCGGAGCAAAAAAAAAATAGAATGTACCAGTTGCTTCTCTAACCGCGCAGATGGTAAAAGCCCATCGAGGGAATGGGTGAAAATCATAGGAATCAAGTTATACGCGATGATGTTAGCAACCCAACACTATTTTGATTCCATTTTCCACCTATACGCCCACAATCTTTCTAAAAGTGGCCTGTAGGGCCCTGTCTACCTCGTAGAGGTATAAAGACGTGATTTACGTGTGTGTATGTACCTATCCTCTTCTAAAAAAACAACCAAACCCCTAACAAGGCTACAATCGTCCAGGTTTTTGAATTCGTCATTAATATTGGAGACGGTCAGTCGTGAAAAAGACCTCCTTAGTGAGTTGCAGCTGGGAAGACCTTCAAACCAGAGCACAGGATCGCGACGTGTGGAAGTCCCTACTTCGAACCCTTAGTCCCTACTGAGGGAGCACTTAGTCTTGATCATCATCATTGACATCCTGGTGCTGGACAAACACCTCCCCGGATTCCCACTCGTCTATGACGCACGCTTCCGTGTTCTCATGTCACGGAGCAAGGATGATGCAAATAATAAAAAAAGTTTCATCTCGTTTCGCCAATATTCTTCAAGCTTCTTGCTCCTAATCGCTCCATTAAATAACCTCTAGGGTCGATCAACGACCGTGCGTTTTTGCCGCGACGAAATCAGTTAGAGACGTGACAACACCAAGATGCAATGTCACGATGCTTTGGCGAAATCTTTGCTTTGATGATTACGCTAGAATTCGCTTTTTAGTTTTACATTGAAGTGATTTTACACTTTCTCTAGGATTACTCAAATGTCAAGTAACTCTGTGTCTTTTTAAGTCGCTACTAAGTGGTCATGATCGTTGAGAATTTGAACCTTTACTGTGACTTGTGGTAATATTTTGAATGTTTGATATTTCCTTCCGCAATGCAGTGCTGGAGTCCGGAGTCCGCAGTATGTATGTATGTATGTATAACTCTTTATTGTACATAAAACAGATTCAATTTTACAGGTAATGAGAAAAAGGTATCTCTTCCAGCTAACCTTCGAGCTATTGACAGGACAACAGAAACCTGAGTATAGAGAGTAGACATACTAAAAGCTAAGACCAAAGACCCTAACTTAACCTAAACAAATAAAGCATTAAAATAATAATAATAACTACACCCTAATACATGTTAAAAAATACGATAGATTAATACATGTCTGAAATATACTACATATAAACTACATACATATACACACACAAAACATACTAAGTCCAATTAAGAACTTACTTAGTCAAACAATACAATACAATACAAATACTCTTTATTGAACACCACAAATCAGTACAAAACAATACAGAAACAAAGAACAAAGTAGACAATAGGCGGTCTTATCGCTTAATAGCGATCTCTTCCAGACAACCAAAAAGCTAAATAAGTTGGAGACAGTTTAAGTAGGTGGCGGAAACAAATAGACAGTAATCCTAGTCAAATCACTTTGAATATGGCAAAAGATGAGAGTAGCCTCTCTCAGATTCATTCATTAATTATATATACGAAACCCATGGGAAGAGATAGGACTTTGCAATATCAGACATAAGTTATAGTCTGTGTAAGCTTCTTAAAATGTGACATACGACCATATTAAGTAGTTCATTTAGAAGAAAAACAGACATAAGATGCTTTGTTTTCTCCACTTTTCGGTTTTATATTTGCATTAAAATGTCGTCTCATTAAACCTTTACCTCTGTAAGTCACACGCTATTATTTGCTTGTGTGCAATAAATGAAGCGTACATATAATTTGATGTCATAAGCAGAAAAATATTAGCTCACATGTCACTTCAAATGCTATCGTTCACGTTTTCAATGGTATTTGCCGATCAAACTTTCTTCATTCACGAAACATCACTTTTAATTTCGACCATTTCTAAGTATCTGTACATTTTATTCAATTACCAGCATCGAGATTTCAAACACATCAATTAGTGAGTTATGAAGAGCCGCAGTGAAAGTTTGTCGCAAGACTATTATATCATCGGGTAGTTAGTTATTACTTATTACTGATGCACGGAGGTGTCTTTGCCTCTCGCTCGTTGCATTTAGCACCTAATTACTTTATTGGAAAACTGTTTTTAATAGCCACTGGAGTCAAAGCATTTTGTCTAGAATGTCGAAGGGTAATTCCGTTTCATCTAAATGCTTACTTAATATAGCGCATTAAATATTGTAATAGCAGATAATTGTGGACTTTTTTGCATAAAAGTATATATCGTATATTAAGACGTGACGTAAGATTGTACGCCTTATTGGTCACCATAAAATTTGTAGGCAAAAAATCCAAAAGAACAGACGAAGATAAGCACGATTTAGTCGAGGTTTTAACAATGCCAGGCGCGTGCAAAAGTATTTTGCAAAAAAATAAAAAAAAAAAATTTGAGGAAACTGGAAATTTTAATAGGGTATTATTTATAGCTAAAAAATAAAAAAGACAGATCATTTTGGCGGGACTTTCTACCTGCCAGGTGACCTAGCAAATTATGCAAAATATTTTTGCACGCGCCTGGCAATGTTAAAGCCCCGATTTTTAAAAATTTTTGTGTTGAATTAGTCTGCAGTTCCGTGTTGAGATTGTAATAGAAGAGCTATATGACAAGTTTTCAGCTTGCCTCAAATACTTACCCAAAAATTAATGCCAGCTCTTGGGCTATTCATCCAACCGATAATAAAATATATCAGAATCGTTCCCGATCATTTCAGCAGTTGGTTGAGTTAGCTTTACTAAACACCTATGTAAATATACATACATACATATATCACGTCTTTATCCCCTACGTGGTAAACAGAGCCTGAGGTAACAAAACCTAATAAAGACCACGTTAAGCATTATTGTAAAGGTGGTTGGTTGTAAAACAGGTGGAAAGGGAATCAAAACAATGACGGGTTTGCTAGCCGCATCGCCTGTAATGATTCCTAAGAATTTCGCCCGTTTCCTCGATGGGCTTTTACCTTATGCGCGCGACGAGAAGCAACTGGTGCATGTATACGGCAAACGCACATGGCAGTATATGTTACCGAGTATTCTCAATGTGTTACCATCGGAAACTCATAATGAAGTGTGTGCCAACCCCAATAGATGCAAGAGAATTGTCAAAGCATTTTACCTAAACTGTAACGCAGCACAACAATAACTCATCTGTTTAGTTTTAAGGATTTAACGTGAGTAACTAGCAGCGGCAGATAAACTGCTGAGTTTTTGCCCGCTGTCATAAACCTTTAAACTGTAATTATTAATTTGTATTCAATAAATAAATAAATAAATAAAACATGTTTTTCCTTTGCTCCCAGACCAGCATAGCTCAGCTTTCGTTCCCTACAATTTGCACTTAGTTTCGCAGACACCAGTGGATACGAAGGCAATCACTGATCTAGGCAAGACAATCAAAAGGGTACGTATTAAAATACATAAAGTTTAAAATGTATAATGGGTTAAAATACATAGTGGTTTATAATATATAATGCGATTTTCTCAGAAAGTTACAAATTAACAGGATTGTTATAAAACAAACCTAACCTAACCTAAACCAATCTATAGATTACGATATCAAAAAAGTTCATTTAGCTAATAGTTTTACAGAAAATTGCCTTATATATTTTGAACCATTATGTATTTTAACCCATTAACATTTTAAACTTTATGTATTCTGATTCGCTCCCCTATCAAAACACAAAATTACGGGCACAAGAGGCATTTCATCTTAGTCCTCTAGGTTGGCAACGCATCTGCAATCCCCCCGGGGTTGCGGGTGTCTATGGGCAGTGGTGATCACTTACCATCAGGTGACCCACTTGCTCGTTTGCCTTCCTATTCACATAAAAAAAAAAAAAAAAAAAAAAACACGTCCCGACTTGAAACGACAACAAAAGATAAAGGTTCAGCTTCCTCACAAACTAAGGTTACGTCACACCGAAGTGGGTCTTTGGCCACACGCCGCTGCCCTGCAATAACCGTGACGGCGCGGGCGCACCTGCTAGTTACAATAAGCTACAGACCTATCGTCCAAGAGTCCGGAAACCTTACACTCAAAATCGAATGGACTGTCCACTTTACTATCAATACAATACAATACAAATACTCTTAATCTCTCTCAATACAATTGAACACCACAAATCAGTACAAAACAATACAGATACAAAGAACAAGGTGGACAATTAGGCTACTATCTATCTAGATTACTATCCTTCTAATTATCTAATTATAAATGCAAAAGTGTGTTTCTATTTTTAGATGGTTCTCTATCGTTTGCCATAAGTTCTTTAGTCATAGTCATAACTGTTCTTTTTTCTTAAACTATTGGTTTTTCAGGATTGTTATAAAACTAGCCAGAAATGCCAGAGAGAGAAACAGAATTGTGACAAATAATCATTATGTCAAGTCAAACATTACATTATGGCATATGAAATTCGAGCAAATGAAATGTTGTTTGGTTCGTAACTTGGATTGATTCGTGGATAAGGTGTACTTAATAATGCGAACAATTTCGTTGATTCTGTGGGTTAGCGAAAATCTAATTCTTCGAAGTTATAAATTGCGGCCAAATGGATAGTATTATAATAAAATCATTAATTTTTATCCAGGCCATCATACCTATATTCTACATGTAGGAGCAAAGATGTACATAGTACCTCAAGTAGTTGATCCTCCTAAAAAGCTGTTCATTTATAGGTACGTGGAGTGACATCCATATAAAACAAGGAATCCCAAGATAACGCGTAAATGTCAAATTTGTCATACATCACCGAAAGGCAGCTTCCGTCAAAACCCAAGGTCATAATTTAATTTCAAAGGATTCCGGTTGGAAAGCTTGTAAACTTGATATTATGGTGCAATTACACTACAGTTGCAATTAAAGGTGTTAATATAAACTCATTCAAACGTTGTGATTGTGAGTAATACAACCCGACGCATTTAATAATCGCTCTTAAGACAGTTTAACTTCGGTTGCTTTTCACAGTTCAAGTCCGACAGTACATTGCACCAATTCAATAATAAATACGTAATTATATCTGCCCACTCTGTAATTAACATAATCCTTTGTAATAAGTACTGATATATATATAATATTATTCATATTGTAATATAAGGAACTCTACTGACCTCCATGAACCATCTTAATTCTGAAACGTCGTAAGTGAGGTACAATGGTAATGTTTGTACGCTCTTTTAGATTGGTTTCTGGGTAGTGATATGGATCGTGATTATTTCTTGTCTAGTTTGTTATAGTTTTTTGCTACATTTGATGGTTACAATGGTATTCGACGCCATAAAAACGCCATTGTATCACTGGTAATGATGCATGATATACGGACGGCTTGTGTAAGAAGTTGTTGATATAGAACTAGCTTGTTTTTGTTGTAATCAATGCATATGTGCGCACCATTTTTTTAAATTCCAATTCTGAACAATTGTTCTAGGTCTAACGTGTCTGTTAGGGTATTTTGTCTTCAGCGTAGTTGGTTAAATCTACTGATATATTCAAGCTGAAAACTCAAGTTAGGCAAAGAGTACCGTCACGCCTCTTTCCCATATGGGTGGGTAGAGACAATTTAATTGTACTTCTACGATCCTGACATACCTCTTTCAAACTCACATGCTGGGATACCTCAAAATCATCAGCTCCCTTTTCAAGTCTACCTTATTTCAAAACATAAAAAAAATCAAAATTCAAAATTCAGAATTTACAAACAGAAAACCCCGTCTAACCCTACTAGCTACGGCAGGGTCTCCATGATGCTGGCGGCATTACCCCTTTGGACCGCAAGTTCTACAATACTTAAATTAAATACATTTATAAAAGGGATGTATAAGGCGGGGACCTTAACTTATATTAGTCTATAGTAGAGATGTATAAAGTCTCTACTAGTCAACTAAAGTATCTGTATTTATTATGACATAAGACACTGGTCCTCAAGACCACCAAAGCAAGGTATTTCAAATTACCCTACCTTTATTTCAGCAAAAACTTTATTGAATAAGCACGTTTCTCGAGAGAAAGAGAGTCACTTTCTTATTGCCATCTCGCTCGCACTTGTTCCAACATTCCCATTCCACCACTCAGGTCGCTGGCCAAAAACCACCTCTAATCGCGATTCTCGGATTCAACAATGCCACACAAATTAAAGGTTATAGAACTCAGTTAATCTCAGGTCTTGACTTTAGAAAAACGAAATTGCTCTATGATTGTGAGATGGGAAATAGACTGTGTCATACAAAAAACACGGCCATACAAACGACCGATGGTTCTGTTCGATTATTAGTTTTTGTAGTAGGGGAGACCGAGGAGAGTTGAGACAAAGGTGAGTTAATACAAAGCCGATTTATCTGAACTGTGACAGTTTATCGGGCTGGTAACTTCGCTAATTCGTTGCTCTTTCTACACTCCACAGTTTGTGTGAAGTTGTGTCCTCGCTAAACTGTCATAGGTGCAGAGAAAAAGGCTTTGTATCAACTCACCTCTGTCTCAACTTGCCTCGGTCTCCTCTACCTACAGAGACGGTGGAAGGATTTTTATAAGTTATGTTGCGCTCTAGTGAGTTTTTTAATGACATAATCAAAATAACCATGAGGTAGGTAATCGAAATGCTAAAGAAAAAACCTGAGCCATTCGGACTAAAGCAGGGAGATAGCTCCGTACACACATCTTTATGCCTGTGGTAACAAGACCCAAAGGCCATTAGCCGCATCGCCTATAATATGATTCTTAAGATTTTCGCTCATTCCCTCGATGGGCTTTTACCATGGAAGAGAAGCAACTGGTACATTCTATGTTTTTTCTTTCCTTCGTTCCTCTTCCCGCGCAGATGGCAAAAGTCTATCGAGGGAAGGGGTGAAAATCGTAGGAATAATGTAATCGATGCGCCTAACAACCCATCACTATTTTGAATCCCCTTTCCACCTATACGCCCACAATCATGTTAAACGCGGCCTTTAGGTCTGTTACCTTAGGCTCTGTCTACACCGTAAGGGATAAAGTCGTGTTTTATGTATGTATAGGATAGGTGATTTGCTAAATTACAAAAAGTAATTAGGAAACGTGCTTGACGAAAAACAACCATTTTACAGTCTGTACAATCCAAAACCATGTTCTTTAGAACGCCACACAACAATATAGTAATATTTATTGCAAATGATAGCATAGGGTAGATTGAAGACGTTCTTTTTGAGACAAACAAAAATATGGAGATTAATGAAACCAGATCAGTCATATAGTGAAAAGTAACAGGAGAAACATGAAAATGCTAATAATACTAACAATTCTGGTGACAGTGTTGGTCTTCGCGAAAACCACTAGTCTAGTGAAACCGAATAAGTGGATTTACAGAGAATTTGCAAAGTAAATATTTGATTTTGAAAGTCTCAACATTATCCGCGACGTTGATAAGGAAATGGAACATGTCACACCTGAGTAAAAAGTAGGAACATAGGCTTTAACAAGGTTTTAACTGTTAAATATTTCACTTCGCTTTGTCCCACTCAGACGCTGAACTAATTGCCAGTGTTAGACAAAGTGGGAAACTTTCAAAAGGTTTTTGTCTCGTTTCTGAATGCATTATGGTAGAAAGGGAAAGTGTTTTAAGGCATCCATAGAATTAAGCGTGCCCGTGTCAGGGTTGTACATAATGTACGTCATTAATTTTGGACCAGCTTTTAATTTTTCATCTGACGGAACCGGATGTGTTCATAACCAGTGATTTCTAGCTCTTATTGGATGTAAATGGCTTAAAACATTATGGAAACTATAAAGTAACCAACATTAATTACTATAGTGATCATATTCAACATATTTTTGACGAATTAGCTAAAATAATTACTCCTAATAGATAAACAGATCAGATGGAACATACTGGTCATTTACTAAATTTCAAGATGGTAACATTCGAAGAAAGAGGCGGAGGTATTTTTTAGCTGATTGGAGAGTGAAGAACAAGCGAAACAGCATGGTGCGTTTTTCTAAAAGGGATAGCTGAAAATATAAGAACATACAATTTATACAATGTATGGTTTGTGTTATGATGAATATTACAACAGAAGGTAGAATTAATTATACGCAGAAATTTCAAAGTTAAATTTTAATTATTTTTCATGCTTTAAGATTAAAAACTGAATTAAAACATTTTTTTAATAATGCATCCATGCAAGTTTTGGGAAATACAGTTGACACAAGCAAAAGTCAAGTAAATGTAGACTTTAAAAAAAAATTGATAACCCTAAGAGTTATAAGCGGTTGCCACATGGCAATACGTTAGCATAATAATGGCCCTTCAGACCATTCAAACCCATGGCTGTATGAACAAAGCGTCTGCCTTCGGAACGCACTTTAAAAAAAAGCTGTTCGAGCCAAGGTGATTTAGGTTCTTACTAAAAATAACTGATGTTTTGACGTTTTTAATTACAACTGGCAGCTAAATTAGGTGGATAAAAAGTTTATAAACCCATGGCTTTGTCGTATTTTTTTATTGATTTTTCTTATGCCCATTATTAGTATTTGTTGTAAAAACGTCATGACTAGTTTCCGGCAACTTTATTATGAAATTGAAAGATTTGCCTTTGTACATCTGTTTATCTCATTAGCCGTAAAATTAACGAGTTAAAAGGTACAATAAGGAGTTAAACATTACGATATTTTAACGTGATATCTATCTTCTTTTTTTGTATAGCGTATTTGGCGCCCGTCTCTGTCTGTTGCGAGGCTTTTCCAGTCCGGATTAAACAGGCACTTAAACATAATAGATATAAAAAACAATCCCTCCTGCCCACACTGTGGGAAAGAGGAGACAAGCAAACATGTCCTCACAGAGTGCGTCATGTGCGCGGCAGCGCGGCGCGAAGCATGCGGGAGCGACGAACTGGAGGAGGACGAGCTAACTAAAAGATGTCCTTAACTTCGGCAGGGAGATAAGAAGATTCGAGGAGAGTTGCAGTGTGGGAGCGCTGCTGGGACAGTAACCGGCGGCTCCAACCAAGGGGACTGGGCTGAATGATCGCCACGGCGGATCGACAGCACGCCTGACCCAGCTAGGCGTCCCCACAACATCATCATCATCCTCAGTCCCGCTCGAGACTCCAAATCGTCCCGCCATCTAGTTTTGGTCTGCCTCTACTCCGGTCCCCGTCTCATAAAACCCAGTCGGTTGTCATTTTTGCCCAGCTAGGATGTCTACCTATATCTACTTAGTGATTCAAATATATAAAGTCTTAATGATTCATAGAATATGTTACAGTTTTACAAGCCTTAGAGTGTGATATCATTAGTAACATTTATTACATAACCAGTTTCTTTGGCATTTGTTACTCTAGTTTTCCATAATTAAGCTGGTTGTTTTCTCAATCCAGCGTCCTAATCAAAACAATTAGCCATAATTATGAATAATTTAAGAAATTATTTTTTATGCCCACAGTCATGCTAAACGTGGCCTTTAGGTCTTGTTAGCTTAGGCTTTATCTACCCCGTAAAGGATAAAGACGTGATTTATGCATGCTTGTGTATGTATCTTAGGCACTTTTTTGTTGGTCTAATTTATATCTTTTCCGGCACACGAGTTTTTTACGTTCATACCCATAAGGTTCTTTTCCAATTGAAGATGAACAAGACAACAGTCATTGTTATGCGATCGTTCAACATTTTTTTTAAACCGTACTTTTTCCTGTACAATTTTATAGTTTAAGTTAGATTAAATTTTACAACGATCCTAAACAATCAAGAGAAAAAAAGTTATGGCAAATGCTCATTATGACAAATGAAATTATGGCAAACGACAGGGAACCGTTTATAGCCATCATATCGATGGGCACAGTTGTTCTATGGCCTAATCCACAGGCATTGCTTAGTTACCATAAGTCATAACAAAGCATCAGCATTATTAAATTAAAAATTTAATTGTTTTCCATTAACCTTAGCAATTAAAGCTTAACCTTTTACGTTAACCGACTGCAGATAAGTTAGTGCGAAGTTCCCACGAGCGACCTTTGCGATAGCAGGTTGTATGCGGAGGTCGGAAACTGTCGCTAAAGTTAATTTATTTGACTATTATTTAAGCGTTATATATACATATACGAGGTAAGCAGAGCCTAAGGTAATCATAAGGTAAGGGAATCATGTTATGCGGTGCAACCCATCACTATTTTGATTCCCCTTACCACCTAAACGCCAACAATTATGCTAAACGTGGTCTTTAGCTCTTGTTACCTTAGGCTCTGTCTACCCTGTAAGAGATAAAGACGTGTTTTATGTATGTATGTCTATTTCTAGATCGATACGTCGTGATAAAATAGCCAATTATTTGATAGTTAAACCATCTTCCATAATTTTTTGCTAATTAGTACAAAAGAATATCATCAACTCACAATCCTGTCATTCCAAAATATATTCTAACACTATAATTGTTAGTTCGACTTCTATAAACCGCCATGCGATGTCGCAAGCAAACTAAAAACTCTGCCAAAACGTGAACAGACGAAGCCAAATGACACGACCGCGTAATTAGATATCTCGAGTTAAAAATGGCCGCTAAAGGTAAACGCGGCTCAAGGTCTGTGTGAATCTGCAGTAAATTGTTTAGTCGCTACTACGTTTACTACGTGATGATTGGGTAAGTTTTTTTACGTTAATTTAACTTAGTTTTTGTTGACAACATGGTTGAGCTAATTACAATTCCAGTGCAGTTTCTTAATGCCTCTCGGCAAACTTCGTGTTTGTGTTCAGACGGTGTCATATGGAAATCGAAGATGGCCGAGATACATTAAGAAAATTGGAGATCTAACTTTATAATATTTTCTTGTGCTGCCTATTGTTTTTATACAATCCTACACGCGTTTATAATATTAGTAGGATGTATGTGACATCCTACTAATATTATAAACGCGAAAGTATGTAAGTATCGATGGATCAGTGGCGTAACTATAGGGTGGCAGGGATGGCAAAATGCCAGGGGCCCCTAGCTCTACGGGGCCCCCAACTGGCTAGATTTAGAGCACAGAAGGGACGCTGACGCACTTCTTTATATTGATGAAGGAGCCCCATCTCACGAACTTGCCACTGGCCCCAGACGTTATAGTTACGCCACTGCGATGGATAGAGGGATGGATGGATGGATGTTTGTTACTCTTTCACGCCAGAACGGCTGGACAGATCTGGATGAAATTTGGAACATGGATGAGATTATAGTCTGGAATAACACATAGGCTACTATTTATCCCGGAAAATTGCGTAATTCCTGCGGGATAGCGATAAACGAATTATATGCAGACGAAGTTGCAGGCAACAGCTAGTACATACATAAATCACGTCTTTATCCCTTACGGGGTAGACAGCGCCTAAGGTAACAAGACTTAAAGACCACGTTTAGCATGATCGTGGGCATATGGATGGAAAGGGGAATCAAAACAGTGATGGGTTGCTAGCCACGTCGCCTATATAACATGATCTCTAAGATTTTCACCCAATCCCTCGATGGGCTTTCACCATCTGCGCGGGAAGAGAAGCAACTGGTACATTCTATGTTTTTCTTTGCTCCCCAACCAGCATGGAAGAACAACCCTAACCTACAAATACATGAGTGGAAATAAAGAATGGCCTATTTTTTCTCATAATTTTGACACTGTACAAAAACCAATGCTGACGAAACTCCTCCAAAGTTTTGCGAAGTCTGTAGTTTATTCCGTAAAAACTGATTTCTAGTCAAAATTGACGGCAGTTTTGATTTCACTAGAGTATCCTGGATTTATGATTCCCTGGCGCCATATGGCCATGACAAGCTTCAAACTTTTACAATCTTAACCGGCCAATGTTAGCGAAACCAGCATACGGTGTAGTAACATCTTAAACGAGATTACCAAACTAGAACAAATACGGATTCACATGTTTTGTAACTTAACTGTAACACGAGATTTTTATGCTGTTGTTGCCAAGGGTGTGTATATTCGTGTGTGTTTAATAGAGCTTAGTCCAATGGCGTAAACTAAGCGGCTAAGTTTTTCAGTGACTTGGTCAGGAGTCCCGCTGGTGAATCGATTGAAGCATGAGACACGAGGTCAATTCCCGTCGGCACTGGTTTTTTTTACTAATAATATAATTTAGGCTTAAGTCACATAGTGATTTACCATTCTTAAAAGATGAGAGAGACGAGGGAAAATCGAGTGAGCGAAAATCTTAGGAATCATGTTATAGGCGATTCGGCTAATCCATCACTATTTTGATTCCCCTTTCCACCTATACGCCCACAATCATGCTAAACGTGGCCTTTAGGTCTTGTTACCTTAGATTCTGTCCACCCCGTAAGGCATAAAGACGTGATTTATGTATGTATGTGATTTACCATCTATTTATGACAGTTCCTACGCCTAAAATTGACTGAGTGAAAACAATCCTTCATATTTCACGTCAAACAAATGACGCTGAACCTAAAAATGATAAAGGACTTTCTGGATCGACTATAGGTACATACAGTATGTAGTGTATTAGTACTCATATTGTATGTAGTGTATGTATGTATGTAATGATATTTAGTGGTTTATTTATGAATTGTTTGTTGTATTTTGAGCTCTATTGTGGCTTTCACTAAATAGATATTTTAAACTCACTCCTTGTCGGTCTCTCGCTTAATGCTCCTCTCATTTACTCAAAGGTTAACTGGTAGAGGTCCCTTATAGGGATAAGTTCGCCTTTGTGCATATATTTAGGATCTTTTTTTTGTGATTTGTCTCTGCTTCTTTATATTTGTACAATAAAGCATTTACTTACTTACTTAAATTAAATGTGCAACAATATTTACGAGAAACTCATGAAATACATCAAACTTAAACTAAGTAACTAAGGTCCGACCACACCGGCGTGTAAAAGACGTTGACGGTGCGTATACGCAACTAAATGTATGAAGAAAAGGGGTGCGAGTCGGGTTACCTCCACGTGTGGTTAAGAGCTGCGGTTCGTTTTTGGACCCGTCCGGGGGGAAGAGCAGTGCTTGGTCCGGTGCACTCTGGGCATTGGCTAATGATTTCCTGGCAGTTTCTGAGGGATATCATTGATCAATCGTTGGCTAAGAGCCCGACAGGGGAAGGGGGTCTTTGACCGTGTTACTGTACAACGTTGCCGACATTTTGTCACAAGATTTTTGAATTATATTTTAATATAAGTGGTCGTTGCTATAACGACTTGATACGCGGCAAATAAGAAGAAGAAACGGTGAGAAAACGTGACGCTTACGACGCGTCACTGCGCACGCGGCGGTGTGTTCCGACCTTTACATCGTCTTTTTTGTTATACTACGTAGTCATGCATGATAGAGTAATTTATTTATTTAAGTTGTAGGCTGGTCGCGGGTAGATATTTACATATTTAACGATCGATTTTTTAACCAAGCTATCAATAGACAATAAAAATTAATGATACGACGATTATAATCATGTTGAAACCCGTTTTTGATTTAAAATAAACCTACTTTTATCCTAAGATATTGCGTATAAATTTAAAAATTATGTTCTTCAAAACTATGAAATCGTCAACAATTGGATCACTTATTCTGCTATACATAACATATCTATCCTTCCATGCCGGTCTAGGTGCAAAAAAAACATAGAAACTCAAACTCAAGCAATTATTTCCTTTAATACAAGATACAAGATCAAAGCCTGTAAGAGCACTGCAAATTATGATGTGTATAGTCCAGTGGCGTGGCGTCAAGTTCAGAAGGCAAGCCGAACCTTTCCCTACCCTTTCCTACCCTACCCTACCCACCCTTTCCTCCCCTTACCTAGCCTTTTCCTCTAATTCTGCGCAATAAAAAATAAAAGTGCCCAACTGCCTTAAAATAGGCAAGCCGGTGGGAATCGAGTTCTATGGACGCCACGCCACTGGTATTGTCTCACTTAGTAGTTAGGTAAACGTTTACCTACGCCGTGCAAATGTCCGCGGGCAAGTTCTCATCTTAAATCAGTGTTGAATTTTATTATAGTTAATAAGGCAGTTTTCACACTAGATTACAGCCTAAGGCTTCCGCCTATGGCTCAGTAATTGTTGCCTTTGTTAAGGTTCAAGGTTCACTCGCGGGTCAACAACTAATTATGTTGCATCGTTATTACCAATTATATATTTTTTAAACACGATCTTCTTTGGCTTCCTGAATTGTAATTATTTGGTAAACGGTGATGGGTCGTGATTGGTTTTTGTTTGTTATTATATTTAAAAAATGCTGGTTTGTTTAGTCACGTTTTGTGGCCAGGCGTGTTTAGATGTAGCATAAAATAACAACTGAAGAAGAGCGGCAAGATAAATAAATATAGGAGTCTCAGCACCGAATATAACTTTGTCCCTTTCGGTGTTGAGACCCTTGGTCCGTGGGGTCCTAGCGCTATTAGCCTCTTCAAAGATATTCGAAGAGGCTAAAAGACGCTACGGGCGCCCGCAGAGCTGGCAGCTTCCATGAACAGCGTATTAGTATCGCTGTCCAAAGGGGGAATGCTGCCAGCGTCTGTGGTACTATGCCACGGGGCCCCTCCTTTTTAATTATTTTATTTTAAGATTAGTTTTTAATTTAATAGTTTAATTCCCCTTCTATATGAAATAAATTTTGTTCGGAGACTTGGCCAAATTTTGTAACTGATCTGTGTTTGTAATTCACAGTTAATTTAATGTTTTTAAAATATCAATTTACATACATACACATACACAAATCACGTCTCTATCCCTTACGGGGTAGACAGAGCCTAAGATAACAGGTACCTACAGGCCACATTTAGCAAGATTGTATAATAAATATCAATTTATTATAATAAAACAACTAACATTAGAAAGAATTAAACCGATTTTAAATTAAAACTAATAACTTTATGTATATAAGAATAAGAAATAAGAAATTACAAAAAATATGGTTAAAATTTAATTAACTTTACGCATAATTGAATAACAGTAGTACCTCTACATTCGTTCCGGTGACCGCGGTTCAAATGTGGTGTAGAAGTTTTTTTTTCTTTTTCTTTTTGAATTGCGTTGTGCACTTTTTTGGTATGTTTTTGCGCGAGTGTGCGTGTGTGTAGTTCTCACATCTGCCGCCACTCCCGGAGAGCAACCCGTCCGATTTTTTTTAAATTTAATGCTTTATGCTACATTGTAATTGCACTTTATTGAACCTATAAAGTCTACACACATGAGCCTATGCCGTAAATTTAATTAATGCATCACATCGTGTAAGGCCGCGCGCACAAGTACATACGCAAGTAGGTCATGATTCGTGGGACGCAAGCGCAGGTCGCCCATTGTATGTTTTGATGGTTTCGTAGAACATAGGAATGTAAAGGTCCGCGTTAAGACTATACGAAAACTTCGTGCCAATGAGCATTGTATGTATGTATGTATGTATACTCAATATAGTACAAAAAACCGGCCAAGTGCGAATCGGAATCGCGCACGAAGGGTTCCGTTAATTTATTTAATTTAAATTTAGTTATTATCACTTCCATGCTGCAAATAGCAAACATAGAATGTACCAGTTGCTTCTCTACCCGCGCAGATGGTAAAAGCCCATCGAGGGAATGGGCGAAAATCATAGGAATCATGTTATAGGCGATGAGGCTAGCAACCCATCACTATTTTGATTCCATTTTCCACCTATTCGCCCACAATCTTGCTAAATGTGGCCTGTAGGTACCTGTTGCCTTAGGCTCTGTCTACCCCGTAAGGGATAGAGACGTGATTTGTGTATGTGTATGTAGTTATTATTGAAGTGAATATTCGACTAAAATATTATGTAATAATTTTAAGCGTCTACCCGTTGCCGTTATTAATATCGAGCAAAAAACGAATAAAATAAACAAAAGGAACAAAGTGGCATAGCGAACGTGTTGTTAAATTACACTTACATATATCACGTCTTTATCCCTAACAGGGTAGACAGAGCCTAAGGTAACAAAATCTTAGGGCCACGTTTAGCATGATTAAGGGAGTACAGGTGGAAAGGGAAATCAAAATAGTGATAGGTTGTTAGCCGCATCACCTATAACATGACTCTTAAACATGACAACTCTAATTAATCTAAACCACGAGAGTGCACTACACATTAATTCCTAATTATAACCAAAACAGCGAGTGCGCACGACACGCGCTCTAATTAGTGCGCGCACGCATGTCCTCCAAGATGGCGGCCTTGCGGCGACCGCTTTCATCGCTGTGATGACACTGGCGGCCTAATATGAATTTATGATAGAATTATACATCTTCCATGGTTCGGGAGCAAAGAAAAAACAGAATGTACAGTCGACGTCAAATATATCTTTAGACTTTAGCGCCTTGTCGCTCCAAGCAGTTTGACAATTTGACAACTTCATATATGAATGAACAAAAAATATTTACCTTGCTACTCCGCTACTCACGTGCAAGATAACCAAGCCTGTGTGATTTTTTTACGGTGCTAATCATGTTATAGGCGATGCGGTTAGCTACCCATCACTATTTTGATTAACATGCTAAACGTGGCCTTTAGGCCTTAACTTAGGCTCTGTCTAGGCACCCCGTATGGGATAAAGACGTGATTTATGCGTGTGTGTACAAACTTGTATGTATAAGCCATTATTTTCGCAGTTCGTTATTTTCATTCCCAATATTTCGTTTTGTTTGATTGCAAAATGTATAACTCTTGCAGAAAATTGTTACAAAAATCAATCTAAGTTGATTAGAAATCACTAACTTACAAAACTTAACTAAAAAGCGGACTAGCATTAATCTATGCAAAGAAACCGTTCGCAACTGCGTATCAAATAGAAAAACGTTTATAGCAATTCCACGCCCGTATTCCGTCATTCAAGAGAACTTCAACTCGATCGTTACCAAAACGGTAACCGTAAAGGTGCTACAACACCGGTGCGTAAAATACGTTGACGGTGCGTTTACACAACAAAATGTATAAAAAAACTGTGAGGAAACTCACTGCGTATACGCGGAGGTGTGGTCGCTCTTTAACTCTGCAGGTAATGTAGCAAAATAGAAAATAAATTATGATGTATTTCTAACATAAATTAGTAAGAGGAGTTTATATATTAGCTACTTACATGGATAGTACAGTACAGTTACTTAACTTCCATGCTGGTCTGGGAGCAGGGAAAAAACAAATATTGTCACGTCTTTACCCCTTACGGGGTAGGCTGAGCCTAGGGAACCTAAATGAGACGTTTAGCGTGATTGCGGGCGTAAATCGAAAGGGGAATCAAAATAGTGATGGGTTGCTAGCCGCATCGCCTATAATATAACATGATTCCGAAGATGCTAAGATTCTTCCATGCTGGCCTGGAAGTAAAGAAAAATATAGAATGTACCAGTTGCTTGTCTACCCGCGCAGATGGTAAAAGCCCATCGAGGGAATGGGCGAAAATCATAGGAATCATGTTTTAGGCGATGAGGCTAGCAACCGATCACTATTTCGATTTCATTTTCCACCTATACGCCCACAATCTTGCTAAATGTGGCCTGTAGGTACCTGTTACCTTAGGCTCTGTCTACCCCGTAAGGGATAAAGACGTGATCTGTGTATGTATGTATGTGTATGAGTATGTACATGGACAGAAAGACATAAAAATATTCTGTTTTTAGTATTTGTTGTTAAAACGACAGCAGAAATACATCATCTGCGAAAACTTCAACTGTCTAACTAACGGTTGAGACAACCCGGTGACAGACAGAAGATAAACGGACAGTGAAGTCTTAGTTAGGGTCCTCCTTACCCTTTGGCTACGGAACCCTAAAAAGTAGGTACAGTCAAGGAATTTAATTTCTAACCCACTATTGAACCTTTTAATAAGTAAGCGTCATAATTGTCACTATGATGTTTTACGAGGAATTAAATTCCTTTGTTAAACTTAAAGCATCGCGAGGAAACCGGCAAACATCTACGAAACCATTCAATGGTGTGTGTGAAGTTGAAGTTGGGAACTATAGCCCAAGCCCTCTCAATTTGAGAGGAGGCCTGTGCCCAGCAGTGGAACTTATATAGGCTGGAGATGAATGAATGAATGTACTTAGTGTATTTGACGGGTTCACTCGAATAAGGCTGTGTCACTCGGCAATATTTTCACTGATTACGAAACGAGAAGCATTCATATCTCACTACTGTGCTAAGTATCTGATTGATTGACAAATCATTGATCTGCTAAACGGTATTTCAAAGGCAGTTTTACTATAAAAACTATAGAAATTCCTCCAAAAAAAAAACATTTCAATAAATATTGCCATGTCAGATGTCGGCGTCAGAGTATTAAACTGGCATTAATTTTGCTTGATCCGCGTCAAAAACTTTCTTTTTGGCTTTTTGAATTGCTTGTAACCTTTAGAAATAAGTACGAGATATCTCACGCAATTAAAATCTTGCTACTCAAATACTCAGCGCAATATATTGAAGCGATTTGGATCCGCACTGGGCTCGTGGGGGAACTACAGCGCAATCCATTCTGAGAGGAGGCTCGTCCCGTATTGGACATTATACAAGCTGGAATCGGAACACATCTAAATAAAATAAATAAATATGTTGACACAAATTACACCAATTGCCCCAGCCCCAAACTAAGCAAAATTTTTACTATAGGTATCAGGCAACGGATAAACATACTTATATAATGTAGATACCTAAATACGTACAATATCCATGACTCGCGGGCACAAACATTCTTATTCATCATACAAATGTCTGCCCCTACCGGGATTCGAAACCAGGACCTCCAGCTTCATAGTCAGGGTCACTAACCACTAGGCTATCCGGTCGTCAAATCTGTAACATATATCTGTCTCTGTCTACAACACGTCACATTTTCGTGTATTTATTAGTGTTTAGAATCTGTTGTTTATCAAACGGAAATCCTATCGAATTGACATCGATTTCTATTCGTTATTCCGGTTCTTTGTCACGTAATTCTTCGCTCATTTTTGATGTCGTCGCGATCGCTTTCATGGAAGCATATATAATTATATATATATAATTTACATATTTTTTAAATGCATTGTTGTGCGTCACAGTTTCTTACTAAACATACCTACTAGCAACAAAACACGAGTCTTCTTTAAAACGAATTTGAATGGCAAATTTTTAGTTGAGGTATTTCGTTTCCGTTCTTATTTCTTGTGCACAACACAACGGGAATAAAACTGCTATAGGTTCAAAATTCACATTCACATTCACAAATCACGTCTTTATCCCTTATGGGATGGACAGAGCCTAAGGTAACAAGACCTACAGGCCACGTTTAGCAAGACACTGAGGGCGTAGGGGTGGAAAGTGGAATCAAAATAGTGATGGGTTGCTAGCCACATCGCTTATAACATGATTCCTATGATTTTCACCCATTCCCTCGATGGATTTTTACCATTTGCGCGGGAAGAGAAGCAACTGGTACATTCTATGTTTTTTCTTTGCTCCCAGACCAGCGTGGAAGTAGGTTCAAAATGAAATGAGTAAATGGAAAAAAGGTAAACTCTTGACCAGTCAAAACACTTTTAGAAAATTCCGTAACTGGAACATACAAAACCATAAAAAATCAGCTTGTTCCTCGTACATAACCAAGTTACATAAACGGCACCGGTAAAACTAATGTAGGATGATTCATTTGGATTAATTTAGGTTTAGGTGCGGTGGCCTTAGGGCCCGGCCTAAGCCGCGAACATGTTTGTTTTAATTTAGAAATAGTCTTTAGTTTACCTTAGAATGTGTTGGTAATGTAAAATAGTTATGTAACAAGCGAAAAAATTATATTCCAGAGTTTCAAATTGCAACTTTATTTTATTTATTTTGTCAATCTTCGAAATAGAATAAATAAATATCTTGGGACAAATTACACCAATTGACCTAGCCCCAAACTAAGCAAAGCTTGTACTATGGGCACCAGGCAACGGATAAACATACTTATATAATGTAGGTAAATACATACTTAATGTATACAACATCCATGACTCGGACACAAACATTCGTATTCATCATACAACTGTCTGCCCCTACCGGGATTCGAACCCGGGACCTCTAGCTTCATAGTCAGGGTCACTAACCACTAGGCTATCCGGTCGTCCGGTCGGAAGGAACCGAACTTATTTATCCAATTTAAATATGTTTAATTTAGCTCAAACCGCGTCTCCTCAGCTGTTGTACTCCTCATACCTGTAATGAAAAAAATATGTTGATAAATGCGCGTGCGGATAATAGGTACACGTCATAAATCATAAAAAGTATACAAGTAATCATCATGAGACTGAGAAATTTCAATGCAATTTACTTCTCAAGTAAATTTTTTTGACAGCTGAATTGAGATGAGGCATAAAAAAAATTTAAATTCACCACACGCATTAATGGGCAATGCGATGACTCAAAAGTAATGTTCCATTTGTGTGACATAATTTCAATCAAAAATCATCACAACAAATCCAATGAAAAGTGACCAAACGCCACAGTTTCTCGCTTCAAATGTAGATCGCATGGCTCTACCAAGACTAAACGCGACAAGCGACGCGACGTGCCAGTTTTATATCCATTACGCGGTCAACACGGTCACCGTACGGCGGTTGCCTGGCAACACACGTAATCTATTAGGAATATTATTCTGTATCGCTGGTCGGGCGTAGTCGTGGTCGGGTTGGCAGCACCGGCGCGGGCGCCGCTTTCTCCGTCGAAAGTAAAAGTCTGGTGCGATGACCTTTGCCGCTCCAGACAGCTTGTAGGGCTTTATTAGGTAATGTGGGAAGCTCCCCGCTAATATTGTGAATATGAAAGTGTTTGCTCTGTCCTTATTTCACGGTCTGGCAAAGCAGTCGCTTTAGATATAGTTTGTGGAACCGAAAGTGATACTGACACCGCCTAGTTAGTACCGTCCATCGCGTGATGTTTTTTAGCAACTTTTTATACAAGACCCCCTCCCCCTGGTGATATGTAGTGAGATTTTGTACTACCCTTCCGCCCACCTAAGATATTTTTTGTACATACTAAGTAGTGTATGTTTAAAAAAGAAAAAGGAAACGTTAACATGAAAAACAGTTAAGTCGAATTAAGTTCTGGAAAAATAATGTATTTCGGTTTCGAAAATATTACACGTGATATCTTCTTAAATCCATGGTGATTTTTTGTTAAGTTTGTGGGATTTATATATTACTAGCTTCTGCCCGCGACTTCGTCTGCGTAGAATTATACATAAAAACCTTCCTCTTGAATCACTCTATCTATTAAAAAAAACCGCATCAAAATCCGTTGTGTAGTTTTGAAGATATAAGCATACATAGGGACATAGGGACATAGGGACATAAGGACATGGGGACAGAGAAAGCGACTTTGTTTTATACTATGTAGTGATATGTGTTAGTAGTAATAGTGGAGGGAGGGATTGCATGGAAAACATATATATTTATATAGTAAATA
Source organism: Pandemis corylana (assembly GCA_949127965.1). Classification (NCBI taxonomy): domain Eukaryota; kingdom Metazoa; phylum Arthropoda; class Insecta; order Lepidoptera; family Tortricidae; genus Pandemis; species Pandemis corylana. The sequence continues at coordinate 847,404 of OX421854.1, read as the reverse complement.
TTTTTTTGTTTACCAGCCATCTCCGTTCCAAATTTGAACCAACCGTCCAATCGTTTCAGCGTGAACTAGGAATAAACACAGACTCACTCACAAACTTTCGCATTTATAAATTAGTAGGAAGTAGGATAGGATTTATTTGTCACATAGTTACACAAAAGAACACACGCTATTTATTTGGTTAGCGTTAATTCTCGCCATCGTAAAACGCTTAATGATAATGAACCGCGGTTAACGACGGTTAAGGATTGCTAACGATTTAATTCGTTTTGCTAATCGCTGTGATCTCGGGAGTAACAGTAGTTTAAATAAAACGTGTTCCTAACTAAATTCTTCACGTATTAAGCAATAAAAGTTGTTTGTATTGCATTTACGGCGACCGGTTTTTGGAGAGCTGTTTGCGTTGTGTTCATGTGTGTGTTTGACCCATTGTAGAGAAAACAAAGTGTTGTTATATTTGTTGTTTGTTATATTTTGTTTATAAAAAAAATTGCAAATTTCTTTTTTTAAACTACCAGCGCATTCGGAAAGACCATCATTGCCAAGAAGATTGCGCCGCAAGAAACTTGGCAGAAAGTCACTTTTTCCAAATAAAATAAAGCTATATACCAATATAAAATGATCGCACACTGCCTATATTTTGCTTAAGACTAGGGCACTGCGAACGCTGGTTTTTTTATTCACTTGCCAAATTTGTACAAAAGCCTCGGTGCGCTAGTCTGATTCACACTTGGACGGTTTTTTAATAATTAGGTAATCTTTAAGAAACTAGTTATCTTAATTTAGTTATTCGTTTTATCTTTTTTATTGTTATTGTGAGATGACCTCCTAAGAGAGAGACAGACCAAGTTACAGATAAGCGGTACTCGTAGTGCGTGAAGTTATAACCTAAACTATAAAGAAATACGGTATCGGCGTGGTGCGCGGGCGCTGGAATGCTGTCAATGCTAACTGGTGTGAGTGAACAACGCTACCGGCCCGTCTACTGTCTAGAAAGGTCCCATTGCTGATAGCCATGTATTTTCATTGATTTTGATTATCTCCACATCAATTTCATCTCCATAACAACATATAACCTAACTCCGGATGGGGACGCAGTGGGGTGCCACTAGGGTTTTACCACAAACGTCCCCCCCCCCGTCCCAGTGGCCGCGGCTTCAAGGTAAGCGCCCGTACGCTGGGCCCGTCTTCCCTTAGACAATGAGACCGTGCAATGCAGATAGGTAATGCCCCGTTACCGTTCCCGCTGGCCTCAAGGGATCGGGCGAGCGGTGCAAGCACCGAGTTCGCCTTTTCCCTCCTCATCTGCGCAAGGAGCGGTTGCACGTTGAAACGAGGTCAACGTGAGCCCACCCCCGAACCTCTTACAAAGTCCTCGCGAGGAACAGTTTGTTTATTGAATCAGGCGTTAACTTGCGGAGGTCCATTTCAATTAAGAAGAAACGTACGTTCATGCTTTTAAAATCGAAAAATAACACGATTTTTAAGACGTATGGTTTTACTTAATTAAATTTACATAAGTACGTGAAGCGTGACAAAAAATGGTTTTCAATTAAGTTTAACGTTTGATTTAATTCGAAGATGAGTTTACGTCATTATTAAATATTATAAAAACACATCCGCCTCTACACAGTCGGGTATTTTGAATTTGTTTTTGGAAACCCATAGTTATAAAGTCTGAAGTTCGCTATAAAAGGATCAAGAATTCTCGATTTTTTTGTATTTATTTTAACGGTTTACCCGTTAGAAACTATTCTCTAACCTGCTATGGCTGTTTTATGGGTAACAGCAGGCATCACGGAACGATGAGGATCCGGGTTCGATTCCCGGCCATAGCTTTACTTTTTGCATTTTCTATGTACTCTAGTTTTCAGTTCTTTCATGCTGGTCTGGGAGCAAAGAAAAAACATAGAATGTACCAGTTGCTTCTCTACCCGCGCAGATGGTAAAAGACCATCGAGGGAATGGGCGAATCTTATAGGAATCATGTTATAGGCGATGAGGCTAGCAACCCATCACTATTTTGATTCCATTTTCCACCTATACACCCTCAATCTTGCTAATTGTGGCCTGTAGGTACCTGTTACCTTAGGCTCTGTCTACCCCGTAAGGGATAAAGACGTGATTTGTGTGTGTGTGTGTGTGTGTGTGTAGTTTTCAGTAGTGCTTAGAAATACCATTGAAGTTTTTACGTAGTAGGTATGTTTTGCTACCAAAAAGTCGTAGTAGCAGATTGACCTATATAACCTCTCAAGCAGAGAGCCGTGGGTTCGCGCCCGGGTTCGCACGTCAAACAGGACCTTAACCACAGCTGATTTAGGGTTCCACGGATCCCTAGACCCTAAAAAACTTGCGTGATCATTAATCATTAAACTACCATTGGCAGATAAGCAACCGTTAAAGTAACCCGGCACGACGCATGCGCACGATCACAATAATTAGCTTGTTATTCGACTTATAAATGAGCGATAAAAAAAATGGTAAAAAATTAACCTCGGGCTTAACCACTAAGTAAGTAAATGCTTTATTGTACAAAAATATAGAAACAGCCACGTTTCACAAAAAACGTTAAATATATGCACAAAGGCGAACTTATCTCTACATGGGATATTTACCAGTTAACCTTTGAGTAGATAAGAGAACCATTAAACGACGGACTCGCGAAGAATGAGTTTCAAATTACAGATAGTGAAAACCACAATAGAGTGCAAGCTTTTTTGTGAATCGTATTGCTTGTAATATACTCGTATGTATTAAAATCAGTGATTGAACAATTCAATCGTCCCTGGTTTTCCTACCATTAGGGTTGTAATTTTTTCTAAATTTACATGGGACCACCCTCGGGGTATACTTTTTCCAATAAAAAAAGAATTATCAAAATCGAACCACTCTGTAAAAAATTATGCGTGGTCATACATAAAAAATCTTAGGAATCATGCTACGGGCGATGTGGCTTGCAACCCATCACTATTTTGATTCCCCCTTTCCATCTATATGCCCACACTCATGCTAAACGTGGCCTTTGGGTGTTGTTACCTTGGGCTCTGTCTACCCCATTAGGGATAGAGACGTGATTTGTGTATGTATGTGTATCACTATCACTACATAGTATAAAACAAAGTCGCTTTCTCTGTCCCTATGTATGCTTATATCTTCAAAACTACACAACAGATTTTGATGCAGTTTTTTTATAGATAGAGTGATTCAAGAGGAAGGTTTTTATGTATAATTCTACGCAGACAAAGTCGCGGGCAGAAACTAGTGTATACATAAAAAATTAAATATACGCGACGAATTGAAAACCCCTCCGTTTCTCGTCTGTTAAAAATCAATCAAGTTTCACTGTCCCATGACCCGCCAAAATCCATAAACCTTTTAAACTCAATCTCAGCATTCATTACACAACCTTCGTCATGCCCAACAGAATCAGCGAGCGAGACAACACCATAGAAAATGCATACAACAAGAAGGGACAGTCATAGTTCTCGCATTCGTCACGGGCGTTGGGCGAGAAAGCCGAGAAAAGCGCCTGCTCACTAATTCATACACGCATGCGCGAATACAATTATCAATAGAAGTTGGATTGTGTATCGGTGACGTAAGGTTTTCTTTTATGTGGCATGGTTTTGTTGATTGCTGTGATTTGGCGCTGTGCTAGTTTTGCTTTGCGATAGGAGTGGTTTTACGTTGAAGGGAAATCTATTGCGAGTGAAACGAGTGTATTAATGATGCAAGGCGCAAATACATACACATTGACATATTTCTTTCTTCAAAGTTCCCTTCCAACGTACGAATTATGCCCTGGGGCCCGTATTTTTGAAAGCACATGTGTGAAAATACCACTCGAAAGTGGTATAAATCTGTTTATATCTTTAAAACTACAGCTCTAATCAAATTTTTGACTAGTTCACAAGATTAATGAGAGCCGTAAGTATCTTCTAAGCTACTAGTATTTAAAAATTTTCACCACTTTCGAGTGGTATTTTCACACATGTGCTTTCAAAAATCTGGCCCCTTAACTCAATACTAATTAGGGCTGTAGCACATACAACAAATCCTTTCAGGTTGTGGACGCTGGGTGATCAGTAAATCACAAATTTTCTAGAAAAAGCCAACGTTGTATTTAATGCTCATACTTGTTTCCTTAATTGTTGTGTTGACAGGAAGCTGCGTTCTTAGGGGCTGCGCGTGCGCGAGGCAGGTCAAGGCGGCCGCAATGTCACCCACTATTGTGTACTAATTGCTTTGGCTTTGGAGGAAAGATTGTTAATACATTATGTTTACGGCTACATACGAGGCGTGTAAGGATTATTCTAGAACATTTCAGCATGTGTGGACCGATTTTTGAAAGCACATTTGTGTGAAAATACCACGCGAAAGTGGTGAAAAATTGAGCTGAATTTGAAATACAAGTAGGTATATATTTTATTCAACAAAAACGATTTTTCTATTCATCAAAATGGACACGCGATAAAGGCAATGAAACCAAGTTCACCTGATCACTAATTATTGAACCACTATTGTTGTACCTAATTATTTCCAACTGCTCCAATATATCTAACCATAATCCCTTCTCACAAAAGTGTAAAATATCGAAAGATGCTGAATCCGGTAATCAATGATTTGCTTCTAGTAAATGTTTGGCAAAATTAGACCTATCTGGGTGATTGAGCCTAAAAGACAAGTAAATAGCTTAAAAGATATTTACGGCTCTCATTAATATTGTGCGCTAGTCAAAAAATTTATTAGAGCTGTAGTTTTGAAGATACAAACAGATTTATACCACTTTAGAGTGGTATTTTCACACATGTGCTTTCAAAAATCGCCACCTGGTAGCAGAAAACTTTTGGAATAACCCTACTACACTGACGAGCAGTCGTTACTTGCCGAAATTTCTATCAAAATGTTCCAATGTATACGGCGAACGCACACTGCAGTATGTTACCAAGTACTCTCAATGAGTTACCATCGGAAACTCATAATGAAGTGTGTGCCAACCCCAATAGATGCAAGGGAATTGTCAAAGCATTTTACTTAAACTGTAACGCAGCGCAAGAATAACTCATCTGTTTAGTTTAAGGATTAAATTTGAGAAACCAGCAGCGGCAGAAGAGCTAAAGGCCGCGTTTAGCACAATTGCAGGCGTATGGGTGGAAATAGGGATGTAATTAGTGATCGGCTGCTAGTCGCATTGGCTGTAACATGATTCCTATGATTTTCGCCTAGTCCCTCGATGGGCTTTTACTAGCTGCGCGGGAAGAGAAGAACTGGTGAATTCTGTGTTTTTTCTTTGCTCCCAGACGGTGGAAGTATTTAGCATTTCAATCCATTTTATAGAAAAATCGTAAGATGTTATAAAATTTCGTGAGATATCAAGTAACTCCCTTCAATATTCCCTTGGATGTGATGTTAATTGCATACAATGAGTGACTGTGTGGGAATTAAGATGAAATTGGTTTTCCTTTCAAGAAAAACCCGAACGAACCTGACGAAACTATTAATACATAAATGTTATTACAGTACACAGGAATGTTTAAATGACCTTGATTTATTAGTGACCAATTGACAGGCTTTTTGCATTATTTAGTTTTTTAATTACCTATTTTTTATTTTTTGCGTGACATTGATATTTTGTATGCTGGATTGGCAAAACATAGTGATACCTACTATTATTATTATTCTTTGTTTCCACCTGTATTCTTTATACCTATGTTTCACAAATTTACAAAGTTGTTGAAATGTATTGGAATGGGCGAATGTTCGGCTCAGTGCAAACGATTCGAAGAATTGCGAAAAACCAAATGCAAATCTCAATGTCTCTTTCAAAGAAGACAGGCTTTCCAGTTTGAATCTGAACAAACACTGATTTATTTTTGCTTGTTCAGAAGAACAGGAACAAATAGAACGAACAAACAGTATTCAGAATTCTGTACGGTACGCGTAGGTCTCTCTTATGACAGACACTTAATATTCCATTGAAGATCTCCCAACAGTTACTATATTAACTCCGCCAAGTGTTGCATAAGACGGATATGTTGACGACATCGGCACACGAGGTTTGCTGTAGGTAAGGGCTTGGCACACTTTTCAAGTCGGTAAAGAAAGGAGTGGCTTCCGAAGTGAAAAGTTTCAAAAGTTTCCTTCTCGTTCAGAAAGTAAGTAATTGCTTTATTGTGCAAATGTAAAGAAACAGATACAATTCACAAAAAAATAAAAATAAAATGAATATATGCACAAAGGTGAACTTATCTTATAAGGGATCGCTACCAGTTAACTTTTGAGTGTATGAGGCATTAAACGAGGGACCGACAAAGTGTGAGTTTGAAATTCCAGATAGTAAAAGCCATAGTAACAAATCATATTATAATAAACTACTAAATATCATTAGATACACACAAAAATAAGATAATGTTTGCATGCCAATTTCTTTGGTTAGACGTGTCGCCGGACATCAACACTAAATACTAGATCACTTTTTTACCATGTCTAAAGCAAAATAAATTATTTCATTATTTCATTTCATTTCACATGCATACATACAAAATACAATAAGAGTACAGATAAACAATATCTAAGGAGATGGTGTGAGCCACATCTTCCTCAAGCTCTCCCTGAACGACGCCATGGAGGCAGACTGCCTGATGGAGGTCGGTAACCGATTCCACAGCCTAGCAGAATGAACTGTGAAGGATTTGGAGTAAGTTTTGGAAAGTTTTTTTTTATTTGTTATGGCGTCATCGTTTATTTATCCTTCAGTATGACAGCTGCTCGAAAGTGTCCCGACAGAACAATCCTCAAAGTCGCTTTGAGAGCTATTTTATGTAGATTAACGATGCGAAACGATGTCACAGTATGATACATTTGAAAATATTGGGTAGTTCCCCTGAACTGAGAAAACAAGAAGTTTGCCGGGAGACATTAGGAAAATAGAAGGACTTAGAACTAATAAAAGACAAAATCACAATGCGAACACAAACAAGGAAACTCCTATCCCTCGGACTACCATTTAAAACACATTCCTTTGTAAGAAACAATCTCTTGCCTGCCAGGCGTATCAGCCAAGTTATAACAGCGCCAAACTCCGCAAAATGCACTCTACCTGTTTTAGGATAAGGCGTTGCTGTGTTTAGTTAGCGTTTGTATTTTGCTGATAATATCAGCGAGGTTGCGCGGCGGAAGGAATGATGTTCAAATAGTGATTTTACAATGCGTTTACGTAAGGTAAGGAACTGTGAACGTTTACTGAGTGCTGAGGGTTTTTAAGTTAAAATTAACCAAAACCCATGCTGGTCTGGGAGCAAAGAAAGAACAGGAATACCCGTTGCTTCTCTTGCCGCGCACGTAAAAGACCAACGAGGGAATTTGGGATCTTAGCAATCATGTTATAGGCGATGCGATTTTCATTTGACGACCGGATAGCCTAGTAGTTAGGGTTCGAATCCCGGTAGGAGCAAACAGTTGTATGATGAATACGAATGTTTGTGCCCGAGTCATGGATGTTGTATGTATTTAATTGTGTATTTATCTACAATATATAAGTATGTTTATCCGTTGCCTGGTACCCATAGTACAAGCTTTGCTTAGTTTGGGGCTAGGTCAATTGGTGTAATTTGTCCCAAGATATTTATTTATTTTATTTATTTATATACTATACGCCTGCAATCATGCTAAACGTAGCTTTTAGCTCTTGTTATCGTACGCTCTTACCCCGTAGGTACCTAAGGGATAGCCGTGATAAAATACACATACACACACATACGCACAAATCACGTCTTTATCCCTTACGGGGTAGGCAGAGCCTAAGGTAACAGGTACCTACAGGCCACATTTAGCAAGATTGTGGGCGTATAGGTGGAAAATGGAATCAAAATAGTGATGGGTAGCTAGCCTCATCGCCTATAACATGAGTCCTATGATTTTCGTCCATTCCCTCGATGGGCTTTTACCATCTGCGCGGGTAGAGAAGCAACTGGTATATTCTATGTTTTCTGCTCCCAAACTAGCATGGAAGAAATGTTAATATACATGTATTTATATTTTGTTCGCTTGAATTATCGTAGTAACATTCCTTTTGTTCGATGTATTTTATTAACTTGTCCGAATGGTTTGACGGAGGTAAATTAATAAGTACATGGTTTAGGGGTCACGCAAATTACTGTCAAGGTCAAGCAAGATGGCCGCCACGTCTAAGCCACATTATACGCTCGAATTAAAAGGTGTAAAGGTTAATGAAGAATTCACAAGCTCGTCAGGTTAGCACGATTAGCATTGTTGGGTCTGATGGAGGGTGAATTAGAGGCGGAAAATTGAGGTAATCCATTCAAAACATATCTAAATATATATATAACTCAAAGGCGACTGACTGACATAGTGATCTATCAACGCACAGCCCAAACCACTGGACGGATCGGGCTGAAATTTGGCATGCAGGTAGATGTTATGACGTAGGCATCCGCTAAGAAAGGATTTTGATCAATTCTACGCCCAAGGGGATAAAATAGGGGATGAATTTTTGTATGAAACTTTGTCAATTTTAAACCGATCGGGCTGAGACTTTGCATGCATAAAGCTACTATGACGTAGGCATCCTCTAAGAACGGATTTTGATAAATTGCACCCCTAAGGGGATGAAATAGGTGATGAAAGTTTGCAAAGGTCGTAGCTGCCTAGAGTCGCGACGTTAATATTTATTGCTGAATATACTATCAACATCAGTTCTTAAGTCTAATTCTACGCGGACGAAGTCGCAGGCAGAAGCTAGTACAGACATAAGTCACGTCTTTATCCCCAACCGTTTTGTCTTTGTCCGTTTCACTTTTGCGAACACACAACGCTGATGATCTATTTTTCATGTCTGTGTTTTTTTTCTTGTTTTTTTCTATAAAATTGTGTTTATTCTCTTATATTTGTGTGTCTTGCAAAAAGAAATAAAAATGAAATGAAATGATTTTTTATTCCAGACTTGCATCCATAATAGAATTTTCAAAATCACTACATAGTATAAAATAAAGTCGCTTTTTCTGTCCCCGTGTCCCGATGTACGCTTATATCTTCAAAACCACACAAGGGGTTTTGATGCGGTTTTTTTAAATAGATAGAGTGATTCAAGAGGAAGGTTTATATGTATAATACATGCATAATATACCGTGCGAAGCCGGGGCGGGTCGTTAGTAAAATATAAAATAAATGAATGTCTTCTTTCTTTCTTTCAATGTCCCTTACGGGGTAGGCAGAGCGTACGGGGGGGTAGCGGGGTACGGGAGAGGCGGGGGCAGAGTCTAAAGCAAGAAGTCAAGACTAAAGGCCATTTTCCGCATGATGGACGTATAGGTGGAAAGGGGAATCAAAATAGTGACGGGTACCAGCCGCATCGCCTGATTATGATTTTTCGATTCGGCAATGTCGTCAGAATGTAGTAGGTATACATCCCAAGACCCCGAGAATCATTATGAGAGTACGCCTATGCCCAGCAGTAGGCAATTATAAGCTTTAGATGACGGAACCTTTATACATTGACGACCGGATAGCCTAGTGGTTAGTGACCCTGACTATGAAGCTGGAGGTCCTGGGTTCGAATCCCGGTAGGGGCAGACAGTTGTATGATGAATACGAATGTTTGTGCCCGAGTCATGGATGTCGTATGTATTTAAGTATGTATTTATCTACATTATATAAGTATGTTTATCCGTTGCCTGGTCCTGGTACCTATAATACAAGCTTTGCTTAGTTTGGGGCTGGGTCAATTGGTGTAATTTGTCGCAAGATATTTATTTTGTTTTATTTATTTATTTATTTAATCCTAATTAGTGTAGTTAGTATTAATTTAGCCGAAGGGCGGCAATGCGGAAAGGCCGACTTAATCTATTCATACGGTAAAATTATTTGACTCCTTATTCAATGGCTTAACGACCTTAATTATGACGCTTGTTAGAAACTAGGTAATTACCGCTAATAGGCGTTGTTTGCTTGAATTAACCGGTTAATGCCGATTTGAAAGTTACGTGTCGATTTTTAATCGAAATATTTATTACTAGCTGTTGCCCGCAACATCGTCTGTTATGATTGAATTACGCAATTTTTCGGGATAAAAAGTAGCCTATGTCTGCCGTTCTGGCGTGAAAGAGTAACAAACATCCAAACAGTCTCACAAACTTTCACATTTTTAATATTAGTAGGATAGCAGGATTAGTAGGATTAGTAGGAAGTAGGATGATACAGGATCCGCGCTTGTCTGGGAGCAAAGCTTTGTTTTACTTTGACTAGTAGACTTCTTTTTTTTTCAATTACAAAATGATTTTTTATTTATTAGTATAAGAGGGGAATTACAAAAAAATTCAACTATGATAAAATCTAAAAGTTAACTAAATATACAAAACTTAAAACTAAATAAATATACTTAACTATAAAAAGACTTCTTTATACATCTCTACTAAAACATTTACAGGGCTATTTACTCAAAATCCCAATTACCTGCTGAATTCCGTATCAATTTTAGGAGATCCACACTCATAAATCACGTCTTTATCCCTTACGGGGTAGACAGAGTCTAAGATAACAACACCTAAAGGCCACGTTTAGCATGATTGTGGGCGTAAAGGTGGTAAGGGGAATCAAAATAGTGACGGGTTAGCCGCATCGCCTATAACATGATTCCTATGCCCATTCACTATTTTGATTCCATTTTCCACCTATATGCCCACAATCATGCTAAATGTGGCCTGTAGGTACCTGTTGCCTTAGGCTCTGTCTACCCCGTAAGGGATAAAGACGTGAGTTGTGTGTGTGTGTGTGTGTGTGTATGCCCATTAACTCGATGGCCTTTAATAATCTGCGCAGGAGAAGTTATTATAATAATAATATAGCCTTTTTATTCCGAATTCGCTACAATTTCATTTTGTTGTTGTTGTTGTTGTTTTATTATTAAATTGCGTAATTCGGCGTGCCTCATGGCATAGGCCTCCTCCGTGTATTGGAGGGTTTGGGCTATAGATCCCACGCGCGCCCAGTGCGGATTGGGAACTTAACACACACCATTGAATTTCTTCGCAGATGTGTTGCAAGGTTTCCTCACGATGTTATCCTTCACCGAAAAGCTCATGGCAAATTTAAAATGTAATTTTCGCACATAAATTCCGAAGGGATTTGAACCCACGACGCTCTGCTTGAGAGGCCACAGGTCAAACCACTAGGCTACCACGGCTTTTTAGCGGGAGAAGTAATTGCCCATTGTCAAATATTACAAAAAAAAAACGTTTTTTTCCGTAAAAAACCATATATTGTCCTTGTTCTAAAAATTTCGTATTCCACATAGTCTTGGAACATTTCCTGTTCTCAGTATTCTAGTTTCGTGCAAAAATCTAGTTTGGCCTTATTCGCATACCAATTAGACGGCTAAGGAATTAGTTGGTCGACTGTACGGAGGCTGCCTCATTTAAACTGGTTTAGCTGCATACATTTTCATATTTTATCTACGTACAGCGAAATAACCAAATTATTTAGCTTTTTGGTTGTCTGGAAGAGATCGCTATTAAGCGATAAGACCGCCTATTGTCTACTTTGTTCTTTGTTTCTGTATTGTTTTGTACTGATTTGTGGCGTTCAATAAAGAGTATTTGTATTGTATTGTAATAACATACACGTACACACAAATCACGTCTCTCTCCCTTACGGGGTGGACAGAGCCTTAGGTAACAGTTACCTACAGGCCACACTTAGCAAGATTGTGGGCGTGTAAGTGGAACAAAGTAGTCTCTGCCTACCCCTGTGGGAAAGAGGCGTGACGGTATATTATGTATTTAGTTAAATTTAAAAGACGTAATTAACCCTACTGACCTTATAATACATCGAAATTCTAATCATTTTCTTATTATTCTGGCGCAAATCAAGTTCAAGCAACGACCTTCCGATGACATTGCAAACTTTTAGTAAATAAGACATCAACGCGCTCCAATGACTTCGCAAAAACTTCATTGATGTATACCTTGATTGTTCTGTCAATAGTTTTTACAATAATACTGCTAGTTTTTTACAGTTTAACTGAGTTTAAATATTAAAAAATATAGTATTTACCTAAAAAAGCCGTGGTAGCCTAGCGGTTTGACCTGTGGCCTCTCAAGCAGAGCGTCGTGGGTTCAAATCCCGGGCGCGCACCTCTGAGTTTTTCGGAATTTATGTGCGAAAATTACATTTGAAATTTGCCATGAGCTTTTCGGTGAAGGAAAACATCGTGAGGAAACCTTGCACACATCTGCGAAGAAATGCAATGGTGTGTGTTAAGTTCCCAATCCGCACTGGGCGCGCGTGGGAGCTATAGCCCAAACCCTCCAATACACGGAGGAGGCCTATGCCATGAGGCACGCCGAATTACGCGACAATTTAATAATAAAACAACAACAACAACAACAACAAATGAAATTGTAGCGAATTCGGAATAAAAAGGTTATATTATTATTATTTATATAGTATTTACCTAATTAGTGTTAGCCACATTTAAATGTCATCCGTCACTTTAACATGTCATTTATTGTTTATGCCATTGTTTATCATATCTCAATTAAGAGTATTTGAACACACTTCCAAAAGTCAACTTCTTTCTTCTTTAAGTATAGGACGCATATTTACATACATACGTAAATCACGTTTTTATCCCTTACGGGGTAGACACAACCTAAGGTAACACTTATAGGCCACGTTTAGCATGATTGTGGACGTGTAGGTGGAAAGGGGAATCAAAATAGTGATGGATTGCTAGCCGCATCGCCTATAACATGATTCCTAAGATTTTCGCCCATTCCCTCGATAGGAACCTTCTGCGCGGGAAGAGAAGCAACTGTTATATTCTATGTTTTTTCTTTAGTCCCAGACCAGCATGGAAGAAAAATGTGCCGTAGGAAACTTGGAAGAAAGTCGTACCAGGAATCGAACCCGAGACCTCAAGCTTCATATTCCCTTTTTTAATAAAAATCTCTCAAACGTCAAGGTGTTTCTGCCTACTTTTGTAAAAACTACGTAACTACCATCAAGCTCGCCAACCTAGCGCAATGCGGTTTTTGCGTATGTCACCCAGTTCGCAAGCCGCGTAAGTCAATATTAAACCGACAGATGTCGCAATCAGCAATTGGAGCGTTAGTTGCGCGTGATTCGCTTTAACCGGGTCTGAGACTTTGTCAAAGTGAAAATGAAAATGAAAATTTATTTTTGCAAATTTGCCGCCAAGGGCTCTTGAGATTACGGGATGAAACTTGGCCATTATGAGAGTCGTGTGTTTTGATATTTCCATGTGTATATACATACATACATACATATATCACGTCTTTATCCCTTACGGGGTAGACAGAGCCTAAGGTAACAGAACTTTAAGGCCACGTTTAACATGATTAAGGCGTATAGCTGTAACTAGCTTCTGCCCGCGACTTCGTCTGCGTAGAATTATACATAAAAACCTTCCTCTTGAATCACTATATCTATTAAAAAAAAACGCATCTAAATCCGTTGTGTAGTTTTGAAGATATAAGCATACATAGGGACATGGGGACAGAGAAAGCGACTTTGTTTTATACTATGTAGTGATAGTGATAGTATAAATTGAGAACCGCTCTTTTTGGTTGTAAGTCCATTCTGGTTTCATTCATCACATTGAGAATCCATATAATCTCTTCCATGCTGGTCTGGGAGTAAAGGAACAAAATAGAATGTACCAGTTGCTTCTCGTCCCACGCAGATGGTAAAATCCCATGGAGGGAATGGGCGAAATGCTTAAGAATCATGTTATAGGCGATGCGGCTAGCAACCCATCACTACTTTGATTCCTTTTTCCATCTATACGCCTACAAACAGCTAAACGTGGCCTTTAGGTCTTGTTATTGCTAGGCTCTGTCTACCCCGTAAGGGACATAGGCGTGATTTGTGTATGTTGCCATCCGTCTTACATAATGTCTACCAAGTTTCAAGTCAATCGGACCAACCGTTGAAGAGTTCCCTCCTGCGGAGACGGTCTTTGCTGGGCCACCGGAGTTCTACTACCAGATTATAGACTGTCATCAGACTTCCGTTGAAAATATCTACTTCAAAATTAATTCGCAGGATGCTATCCGGACACACATACATAGTTAGTTACATAAATAGAGTTACTAAAATGTTTGAAGGTTTATTCTGGATTATTTTTGTTTGCTATACTAATTTTCCATCTCTCGCGTTGTAAGTAGCATCAAGTTACTTTCAATAAAATATCTAAGAGTTGACATTAACTTCAACCATAAGCGACGATTTGGATATTTGACAGACCTATGAAATTATTATGGCAAAATAACTCACCGCATTCACGCTCAAACAACACGTCAACATTTTGGGATGTCGCTTTGAACATTATGACCTTTTTACGCCGAAATCTTCCTCAGATAAAAGCAAACTCAATAACACTGCGTAATTAAATATTGATGTCACAAAACCGGTCATCTCCATACCCGAGATCGAGTCAACACGCTACACGAAAACTGACCACTGTTGCGTCAGAAGTTATGAATGAAACATGCGATATATCTAAAATTAATCCACGACCTTAAGCAGAAAGTTGAAACAGTTTGCCTCAAAAATTGTTCAGGATTTTTTAAGCGTGTTTAACGAAATGTTTCTCTAAACCGGTGGTAGGAGTGTTCAAACTGTTAAATCTAAGTGACTTAAAATTTTGTGACGATTCGAGTGAGTGTATGTTTGTTCCTTCTTCACGCTAAAACAACGTGTCAGATTTGAATTAAATTTGGAACGAAGATAGCTTTTATCCTAGATTAAAACATAGGCTACTTCTTATCCCGGAAAATTGCATGGTTCCCGCGGGATAGCGATCACTTCGAAGATCGTAGCTGCCTAGAGCCGTAACGTAATACTTATTGCACAATATACTGTCAACATCAGTTGTTAAGTCTTATTCTACGCGGACAAAGTCGCGGGCCGAAGCTAGTTCTCTAATAATTCTAAATCGCCAAGTATCATCATCATCATCATTATCAGCCATAGGATGTCCACTGTTGGACGTAGGCGTCCCCCGTAGATCTCCAGCTGCCTTGATTGGAAACAGCAAGCTGAACATAGATATAGAATAGAACAAAATGCCAAAGCGACGTGGAATTGCGTGCTTTTGTTGTTGTCGCTTAGGAAGTTCTGCCTTTACTTATAACTTTGCAGGGGTTCTTCCATGCTGGTCTGGGAGCAAAGAAAAAACATAGAATGTACCAGTTGCTTCTCTTCCCGCGCAGATGGTAAAAGCCCATCATTCATCATGTTATATAGGCGATGTGGCGAGCAACCCAACACTGTTTTGATTCCCCTTTCCATCCATACGCCCACAATCATGCTAAACGTAGTCTTTAGGTCTTGTCACCTTAGGCTCTGTCTACCCCGTAAGGGATAAAGACGTGATTTATGTATGTATGTAAGTATTGCAGGGGTAAAATTAAAACAAAGCCTACTAAACTGCACTGCATTGATATTTAGTAGAGCAAATGAGATGATTGCAATTTTTCATATATATATTTTTTTTTTATATGAATAGGAAGGCAAACGAGCAAGGGGGTCACCTGATGGTAAGTGATCACCACGGCCCATAGACACCCGCAACCCCGGAGGGATTGCAGATGCGTTGCGAACCTAGAGGACTAAAATGCAATGCCTCTGCAATGCAATTCAGCTGTCTGCAAAAATAACCCAAACCAATAATGACAGTATGGGTTAACTTGCAAGAGTTACGACTTCTAAGATTATCGGGTTATTCAGAAACGTAAGGTCACTTTGATTTGGTTTGAACATTTTTTTCCTGTTGAACTGGCTGTCCTTGTTTTGATGTGCTTTATCGATACAAACAATAACACCTTATTTACAATAATAATAAGGAAAATGCGCATCTCTCAGCCGCTTCGGCGAACTCGGTTGACATTTAGAAATGTAAATATTTGTTGGCAATGTTTCGTAGAATGAGAGATATTATAAACATATCTGATGGGATTGATTACTTTTTTATTTTTCGTAGCCACAGGTGAATCAACCTTTTTAGGTTTTGCAAAATAGAAGTCGTTTTCAAAAACTAAAAAGCATATTTTAAATGTAGGTATGGAAGTCAAGCAATCATTCCATGCTTTAATAAATCGATTTGGTTAGCGTTTGATTTCTTTACTATACATATATTATGTTGCCGGAGTTGTTAAAAAAAATCGGGAAGAAATAAACAAAGCAGATGGTTTTTGAAGGTAGGTAGGAATTTAGCTCGCCTTAAGGGGCCTTACCATGACGTCTTAATGGGATTCAATTCCGACTCAGTTCTGTAGGCTTATTTATCTAACTCGCAGGGGCAGGGGGGGGGGGGGGGTAACCGTGCTGAGCCGACATTTCGGTCACGTATTGCGCACGGTATGACAAAATAATGTGATCGTTCATACTAAGTACTGAGCAAAAGCTAAGATGTATCCCACGCGCGCAGCCTCCGCGCATGCGCGGTGGGCGATGAACTTGAAGGCTTTAATATTGCGATTACCGTAATTTTAGCTACGTATTTACTTTACATTTTAGTGAGCTGTTAAAATATTAGGCATGTATAATATAAAGTAGCGATATAATACATATATCACGTTTTTATCCCTAACGGGGTAGACAGAGCCAAAAGTAACAAAACCTTAAGGCCACGTTAAGCATGATTAAGGGCGTATAGGTGGAAAGGGAAATCAAAATAGTGATGGGTTGCAATAACGTGATTCCTATGACTTTCGCCCATTCCCTCGATGGGCTTTTACCATTTGCGCGGGAAGAGAAGCAACCTGGTAAATTCTGTTTTTTCTTTACTCCCAGACCAGCATGGAAAACTAATAATAAACTAATAAGCGATATAACACGTTTACAGAACAAAACATGATGTACAAAAGCGAACTAATCCCTAAAGGGATCTCTTCTAGTTAACCTTCACAGAAGGTAATTACGGAATTAAATACTGAAATATAAATGTCGAACACTAAAACCAGAAGCACCCACAACGTTGCTTGGACTTCTAACTAATTTCAAATAACACCGAAAACCTTGTCGAACATTATCAACCTTACCCAACGGACTTAAGGCTCCCAGACTCCAAACAACGTTCCGGCCACTTCACTTGCGAAACACAGTTGGTCTACATTAGCTCTTATTCCAAAGGGAGTAAGCGTTGTTATCCGAAATTAGTCTCCATTACAATTAGTGCGTATTGCTCTTTGGTAATATCCTCTTTTTTGTATGTTTTGTAACTGTTATGTTAATAAAAAATGGAGTGTTACTTTTGTTATTTAGGACTTTTTTTAAATTGTTTTTGTAAATTGCATACATTCTTCCATGGTCTGGGAGTAAAGAAAAAACATAGAATTTACCAGTTGATTCTCTTCCCGCGCATCGAGGGAATGGGCGAAAGTCTTAGGAATCATGTTATAGGCGATGCGGTTAGCAACCCATCACTATTTTGATTTCCCTTTCCACCTATACGCCCTTAATCATGCTAAACGTGGCCTTAAATAAAATAAATTAAAAAATATATATCTTGGGACAAATTACACCAATTGACCCAAATCAAGCCAAACTAAGCAAAGCTTGTACTATGGGTACCAGGCAACGGATAAACATACTTATATAATGTAGATAAATACATACTTAAATACATACAACATCCATGACTCGGACACAAACATTCGTATTCATCATACAACTGTCTGCCCCTACCGGGATTCGAACCCAGGACCTCTAGCATCATAGTCAGGGTCACTAACCACTAGGCTGTGCCGTCAAGGTTTGTTACCTTAGTTATCTCAGTTACCTGCCTAAAGTATTCCGCGTTAATATATAGATTCACGTCTTTATCCCTTACTGGTTACGGGTTGACATAAGAGGTACAGGTGGAAAGGGGAATCAAAATAGTGATGGGCCGCTAGCATCGCCTATAACGGGGGTGGCGAACCTTTTTCGGTGGACGAGCCATTTTTTCACAAATAATGTAGTATTTGGCTCTGACCTATCATCAGACCTTGTTGTCTTAAGTGTGTTGTTATATTACCATCATATGACCATATTGCCATTATTGGCGTGCCCGAATTATTTTGAAGCGTGCCAACACTGGCACGCGTGCCATTGGTTCGCCATCCCTGGCCTATAACATGATTTCTACGATTTTCACTGATTTCCTAAGGGTTTTATCTTTTTTTTTTTTTATTACGAACTGACCAGTGATTGACCTCTATCTCACTTGGTGGAAGGTGTAACTCACTGGTTCAGTAATAGCCTATTCACTCTAGCCTTGAAGAGCCCTAGGTTGTATCTGTCCGGAAATACAGACGATGGGAGCGAGTTCCATTCCCTAGCAGTTCGCATTAGGAAGGATGAAGCAAACCGTCTCGTGCGTGCCAATGGTATGTTGACAACAAATGGGTTAACAAATCTGACAGTGTATGTGGCACAAAATTGTACGTATCGTCTCCATCAGCTTAGTTTACACTCCAGTGACGCATGCGTCATCGATTTAGCGTCAAATGCGATTACAAAACCGGCGAATCAACAAAGCGCGTAACAATCAGATTGCAAGGCGTGACGGGGAAATCAATGGCCGCGGCGGAGCGCCCGGCTGTCTCATTACGAGGATCGGAATCCTCTTTGGTCTCATAAAACTACTATAGGCTTATGGTCCAGTGGAGCTACAGTATGCCCGCCATCTAAGCTTCCAGTATAAGTCTTTTGAACAATTTAGTTTTCCCTCCTTTTTTTTTTGTTTACTGTAAACTATTTAATTAATTTATGTTTTTTTTTTTTTAGTTACACATAAGTCGGGTTCTATCTATTTTACTATTTATTTATTCCATTTGTTTACGTAAAAGTTTATGGATTATGTAGTATATTTTATCTGTGTATCGTTTCGTGAGTCACAGACGGTTCTGGTTGAAAATCAGTGCTGCAGGTGTCCAACACCTCAGCGCAATGCTGAGCCAGCGACCGTTTCACTTTTGCGAAGACACACACAACGCTCATAATCTATTTTTCTTGTCTTGATTATTTTCTATAAAATTGTGTATATTCTCTTTTATTTGTGTGTCTTGCAAAAAGGAATAAATGTCTTCTTTCTTTCTTTTTGCTCAAAAAACCGTCTCTAACGCGTTCACAAAAATTGTTGATTGATCGCATCGAATCGCAAAATGTCCTGTTTTAAAACTTTGGGCCGCGAAAGAAGCGATCAAGCTAACCACCGTGTTAATCGTAGTTCCACTGTTAATGAAAAACCTCACTAAGTAGAGATAATATAATTAGGTTAGTGTACCTACGTTAGTCATCTTCAAATGCCCGAAGGGCTAACCGAATACAAATATTACCCGTCCACCTTATGCCAGCCACACAAATATAAGAGAATATACACAATTTTATAGAAAAAAATAATACAGACATGAAAAATAGATCATCAGCGTTGTGTGTCTTCGCAAAAGTGAAACGGCCGCTGGCTCAGCATTACGCTGAGGTGTTAGACACCTGCAGCACTTTCAGCCAGAACCGTCTGTGACTCACGAAACGGTACACAGATAAAATATACTACATAATCCATAAACTTTTACGTAAACAAAGCAATAAATAATACCCGATTTATGTGTAACTAAAAAATAATAAAAATATATATATGATGGAGTGTATTCGACGTTTTTATAACAGCGTTTAGGGCATTTCGCCAGAGGGATTGAAGATTTATTTAAGGTCTAATTTAGCCTTCTACTGCCTTTGCTCCGAAGCATAATTATGGAATATAGGAAAGATCGGCAACGCAATAGAATAAGCGATGTTCGACCTTCCTCGTCCACAACCAGTGCACCGTTACCCACATGCATACTTTATCCACGTTGGACGATGACAGAGCAAAATATTGTTTAATATAGATAGCAAGCTATATATTTTTTACCACCGCCATTGCCATTGTTAGAATTTTCCCATAATTTAATTATTACAAAACAGTTCCTAAAATAACTTAGGTAGGTATAACAAGATGTAGATATATTTAGAAGATTTAATTCCTCCGTTTAATTCTTCCATGCTGGTCTGGGAGTAAAGAAAAAACATAGAATTTACCAGTTGCTTCTCTTCATCATATTAATCATGTTAAGCCCCGTATTCATGGTAAACATCTGTTTAGCAACAAAGTTGAATCAATGTTTACGCTTGTCGGGCGAGAGCTTGTCAACATGACGCTATCACCTCTACAACGCGCAGTGTTGCCAGCGACATGTTGACAGCAACTCCGCAACACGTTGATTCAACTTTGTTGCTAAACAAATGTTTACCATGAATACGAGGCTTTATTGGCGATACGGCTAGCAACCCATCACTATTTTGATTTCTCTTTCCACCTATACACCCTTAACTAAACGTAGCCTTAAGCTTTTGTTACCTTAGACTCTGTCTACCCCGTAAGGGATAAAGACGTGATATATGTATGTATGTATTTAATCCCTGCTGAATTAGAAAAATGGATGTAACAAACAAAATATTTGACACGGCAACAGCACTTTCCTATGATTCATACAATGAACTTCTGGTAAAGAAAGTTAATCTATACTAATATTATAAAGAGGAAAAATTTGATTGTTTGTTTGTTTGTATTGAATAGGCTCCGAAACTACTGGACCGATTTCAAAAATTCTTTCGCCGTTAGAAAGCTACATTAGTGAGTGACATAGGCTACTTTTTACCGCGGGAAGATACCTTTTCCTACGGGAAAATTAATTTATCGCGGGCGAAGCTGCGGACGGAAGGCTAGTATATCATAAAAGCGAAAACGTTAACAACACTACAGTTTCTTCTTATTAGAGAGGTATACCATAGTTCCCAAACCTTCTGACACAGGTCATGATTAGCTAGCTAAATATCACCAAAAGCCAGGTTGCGTGTGGTAAAACCATTATTTATTCAAACCGACAAAGGCCAGTGAAAACGCTCCCATGCGCGCGCATTGTTCAAAGCGCTATTGTGCGCGAGCGCAGAGGACATTGCAGATTTGCAGCCACCATCGATCGTACGATACTGTACTTCATAGTGTTTTATACCATCAAGGTAAAGATTTTTAACCCTTCCATGCTGTTCTGGGAGCAGAAAAAAACAAAGAATTGCTTTTCTTCCTGCACAGGTAAAAGCCTATCAAGAGAATGGGCGATCTTAGGAATCATTCATACATACATATATCACTTATTTATCCCTTACGGAGTAGACAGAGCCTAAGGCATCAAAACCTTGAAGGCCACGTTCAGCATAATTAAGGGTGTATAGGTGGAAAGGGAAATCAAAATAGTGATGGGTTGCTAGCCGCATCGCCTATAACATGATTTCTAAGACTTTCACTCATTCCCTCCATGGGCTTTTACCATCTGCGCGGGAAGAGAAGCAACTGGTAAATTCTATATTTTTCTTGATACTTCCAGACCAGCACGGAAGAATCTTAGCATCTTCGGAATCATGTTATATTATAGGCGATGCGGCTAGCAACCCATCACTATTTTGATTTCACTTTCCACTTACGCCCACAATCACGCTAAACGTCTCATTTAGGTTCCCTAGGCTCAGCCTACCCCGTAAGGGGTAAAGACGTGACAATATTTGTATATCTCCACAAATGTATTACCAAACACCGAATGATTCAAACAGGAATCCAGCCAGTAGTTGGTTTATAAGGTCTGTGTAAATAGTGTTCAGGAAACGCACTTCCATTGTGGGCAGGAAGGTGCGCCGGCGCAGCCGTTGCGTTTTACATTCGCTACGGACATTGCTGTTTACTCGGTACTTCCTAGAGTAAGTTACTTGGGGCTGTTGCCCATAGAGGTGAAATCAGAGGCGGATTAAGCCTTTTTAACCGACTTCAAAAAAAGGAGGTTCTCAATTCGTCTGTATTTTTTATGTTCTGCAGTCCATTATGGTTGCCTGGTAGACATCGCTCTGTAGCGATAAGACCGCCTATTGTTACTTTGTAATATTCTGTATACCTTTTTCCTGTCTTGGTTGTTATATGTGGTGTTCAATACAGAGTTATTGTATTGTATTGTATTGTAAAATCCAGCAAGTCGTATTACATTACAGCGACTTCTAACATGTTCGCATCACGGCCTGGCAATGTAATGATTCTTGAAAGTCTAAACTGGGTCTCTAGAGAGAGAATAGAACTGGCACTCTAGATGCTGACAAGGATCGTAAACTACGAATAATAATAAGTCTAGAAACGTAACTAAGCCCGAAAAAACACTCCACAAGTGAACCGCAGGGGGTGGAGCTTAAAATATGAACCGCGCGGTGAATTAGTACGGCCGGGACGCTCGAGCCGTGCAGTCGGTCCGTGGAAAGTTTTCATTGACGTTATCATTGTATTTTTGCGCTAATACATTTGAAAAACATGCCGTCGTGTTGTGTGAAGTGGTGTAGAAGCCATTCAGATATGAAAAATAGAGGACTCACTTATTATTATTCGTAGATCGTAAAAAACAAACTTTGCTGGCGGTTATTTATAGCCGTGGAACCGTAGCTAAACCTAAGTAACCTAGCTGTTGGACTATAGGCTTCTCAAGCAAGGATCGTTGGTTCGAACTCGGGCTGGCCCTCTTGAATTTTAAATTTGTTGTTAACTTCACTTACAGTGCATCCATCCATCCTACAATACAATACAATACAATACAATACAAATACTCTTTATTGAACACCACAAATCAGTACAAAACAATACAGAAACAAAGAACAATGTAGACAATAGGCGGTCTTATCGCTTAATAGCGATCTCTTCCAGACAACCAAAACAACATTATGCATACCAAATTTCACGTCAACCCGATCACGAGCAGTGAGTTTTTGACTTGCAAGTTTTCAGAAACTTACAAGCAATCAATATACTTACAGGTTTATATCAGTTGCCGGGTTTTGTTACAATGTAAGATAGAAAGTATAAGATTACTCTAAAGGTAAGCTCTCTGATTTACGTCACTGGTTCCGTGGTCAACAGTAAACTTCAAATGAGCTACGTAACTGCTTTCGCGTTAGATTTCAAGGAGTTTAATGTTTTTGAATGGTGGCTGGGGTGTATTTTTATTAATGTTGGCAGATGCAGGTACAACGGTGCTTTGTGCAAATGTATTTCGTTCATACCTATAGCTAATTTTAGGATCACTAAGACAATAAGGTGATTTTTGGGCCGACTGTATTATTTTTTCTCTGCCGTATTTACTTACCATTGTCAGCCATTCTACACACGTATGCTAAGTTTCAGGTCAATCCGACCAATAGATGTGGGCAGTGGCGTGCACAGAGATTTGCAGAAAAAGAGCTGCTTGTTTATTTTGCTGTCTAGTTGGTAAATATGACGTAAGTAATTAACCTCTACGTCTTTTTGTCTTTATGAAGTGCACGCGACTGGATGTGGGTCAATGACCTGTGGATTTTGAAGACAACTTATTTATACCCAACCAACGAAAATTGCAAAGTACGGTTAAGTGCAAAAATAAGTACAGATACGAACTTCTCAGAAATATGTCCCACGACCTCAGATACATATTTATTAATTCATTTATTATACTCGTCTCATCTACTCAAAGGTTGACTGGAAGAGATCCCTTCGCCTAGATAAGTTCGCCTTTCTGCATGTATCTTAGTGTTTGTCTTAGGTTTATTTTGCATAATAAAGAGTTTACATACATACATACACATACATACATAATTATTATTCCACTGACTGAACTTAAATAAAAAGCTAATAAAAGAGTAAGTTAGAGAGTAAGTTACTGCTATGAGAGTAACTGTAATTTTAATTTAACAAATTAGTGCTTTAAATTTTGTAAATAAATTACAAGAACTCCTTTTGCGGCAGATTTGATACAACACAGGTGATTGACCTTACCCGATGGTCACCTTCAAATTTAGAAATTCACGTATTGGTATAGCATCTTTAATAAAACAATGAACTTTTCAATGTTAAAAGATGTGTTAAAGAACTTCGAATGTTTTGAATTAAATTGTGAATTCGATACAAATTTTCTTCACACTGTATACAAATCTTCAGCATGGATTTTTAATACTACGTAACGTCTTTGTCTGTCAGATGATATAATTCCTCGATAAGGTTAGGTTATAATTATGTTTATGATAATGCCTAGGAATTCCATTATTTTATGATCGGTCGATGGCAGATTAACATATAAAACAATGATACCAAGCTATGAAAATAAAATTTAATAAGCGACTTAAACCACAGATTATATAAGTAGCTAACAATAAAATAAACGTCAAACGATTGTTCAAATTACATTAGGTTTAACCCTTGACATCGCAGAACACTCAATGGTAGCCTATACATTATCTACCTACATAGATAAAGTAAAATTCATAGAAATACCTACTTAAATTAAGTTCCCAGGCCTTGACGTTTTTATAATAAAACGTATTGAAAGCTTAACTAGCTGTCGCAACCCTAGTAGCGTCACAATAGGATGCACGAGCAAAGCCATAAACGCATTTAATTCATAACTATTGCACAAATTGACGGTCATGGGTGATTGCGCTTGCGCAGCAGTGTTGCAACTTTCTCAAAGAAAACACGCGTCCATAACAAATTAACACTATTTCGGACGTGTGGGAGGCCATGATTCTTTTTAGTGCTGGCAACAATAGCTGATTGATTGAACGTTGCGAAAGCGGACGGACTGTCATGATGAGAATGACGGATCGGAAACATCAAACTCAATCAATAATCCGATATTAAAAAGACATTTCCCAATGTTAGAAGCCCTTGAAATTAGCCATGGACTGACTTAAAAAGGGCAAGCGAATGGGGTAATATGGTTTGAATGAGAGTTCGCGGTGGGTGGTCGATTTGATTAGTTTTGTTGTGTTGGTACAGCTGTCAAGCTCATCCTTTATTGCAAATAACTGTATTGCTATTGCATGGTACGTGCATTTTAAAGGCCAGATTGTAACAAACAAATAGATTATTGACGTAGTTTTGTTTGGTCTTTCGAAACTGATACTATCTTCTAGTTTCATCTAGAACGGGGTGTCATGGCTTTGGGAAAAGAATGGTAGGACTGCGCCTTTTTTGTTCAATTTTAAGCAGCCATTGCATGTAGGTTTAAAAACAAACGTGTCGTTCCTCTATAGCGGGCATTTTGAAGTTAGGAAATAAAATTACTGGTCGGACAACTCGCATAACTATTGCTGCCTAAGTTAAGGTTAGTAGTTAGGTATCATTTCATTTAAATTTGCATCACGTAAACAAATTTTGCGTAAACATTCATGCAATTTATTTATCCAGCGCAGCTATTTTGCATAATTTGGACGCGCTACTTGGCGGAGGAGTAAAGAATCCAAGTATCAATTTTATTTCAACATTGATCTCCGCATAATAACGCTCGAATCTATGTAGCTATATCCTATAGTATTCATTATTTATTTCATTAGTTACGAGTAATTACCCAACACATCACATTTTACTTTTACTTAGCACTTTAATTCGGCAAGTGAAGTCCGAACGTAACGTAAAAATTACCTATCGCCTTCAAATGCTGTACCTAAATTAGGTACTTTCTAAAGGCTACTCCTCGTTAAAATGGATGAGCCCAAATTAAAAAAAAATATATATAATATGAATTATTAACTCTTATACATACAACATTTGTAACAAAGTTCAACCGAATGGTGTTTTTGGCTTGCATTCCCTACTGCTCCTAAACGGTTTTCATACGAAAATATTTAAATGTAAAAAAATAAATAATCCTATGTAATTTAAACATAACAATAGCATTTGTAAATCAATAGACTTTCTCACGAATAACAACAAAAACACCGAAATTTTCAATATTGATTTTCTTTACTCCTCACACGTAAAGGAAAAGACAGAGACACTTTTTGAAGGCGCTAGTGGCTAAGATAGATCTTGAAGTTTATTATAAGGCAATGATACAGTGCACCAAAAGGACAAGTGCATACTGTTCACGAGTCCACCGCAAACCACAAATGCGAACTGTTGGGAAACTTTGTAAACTACCACATATTCATAAGTTATGGTCCCAATAACACTAATTTTCCAAGTAAAAATAGTGTCTCTTAAAATTGATCTGGTATAATTTATTTCAGTAGGTAGTTGGATTAATAGCCCTGTAGGTACCTACCAGTAGCATGGCATCCATAGAACTCGATTCCCACTGGCTTGCCTATTTTAAGGCAGTTGGGCACTTTTATTGTCCAGAATTAGAGGAAAAGGCAATCTATTCGTGTCTTTGACATTTACCTTACACAGATAAGGGCAAACGATTCCTAAGTTAGCAGAAGCCTATAGAGCGTTTATAAGGGGGTAAATCGCTAGACCTAGTGACTTTTGAAACTATGTTAGCGACTTTTTTCAAGCGTTTCATGCATTTTTGCGACTTTTATTCAGCTTGCCCTTTTCGGAATATGTTTTCTACAATCTAGCGATTTATTTTAAATTTGCTAGCGACTTTCGCTAAAGTTGGGTGGCAACACTGCTTTCCGCTTTCCGTTTTCCAAAATCATAAACTGTGCCAGTACTTATTAATCCCTTTACTCTTGACGCAACGTCTTGTTATTCATTCTAGATGTGTGTCACGTCACATCAATTCTATCTCAACATATCGTTTCAAGTAGTCTGTTGGCTGTCCGCCCAAACAGTTCATTCGTGTCGTGAGAAGCTGTTACTTGCTTATCAATATGAATCACGTTGTTATTAAACAACGGGCAATGAAAAATAACATATTAGAACTGTTTAGTCAACAACTGACACGCGCATTTGATTTAAACGTATTAGATGCGTTAGGTATTAGGTTTCTTCCATGCTGGTCTGGGAGTAAAGAAAAAACATAGAATATACCAGTTGCTCCTCTTCCTGCGCAGATGGTAAAAGCCCATAGAGGGAATGCGCGAAAATCTTAGGAATCATGTTTATAGGCGATGCGGCTGGCAACCCATCACTATATTGATTCCCCTTTCCACCTATACGCCCACGTGGCCTTAAGGTCTTGTCGCCTTAGGCTCTGTCTATTCCGTAAGGGATAAAGACTTGATTTATGTATGTATGCATGTATTCTAAATTACATCCAAATCTGTTCAGCCTTCTGGGTGGCCGGTTCTGGTTTGGGAAGTGATATTTGAGGAACATTTTTTCTCCGACACGTTAGTAATCCCCTGGCAATACCACCAGGCAATAAAAAAGATAATAAAAGTAAATATGCAATATCAGCACGTGCACCCAATGCAACATGCATTTCAACAACACTGATGACCGCAGACCTCATTATGGAATAATAGAATGTCGCTGAAAGCAAGGCTGTAAAACAGAATTATTTCTAAGGCCCCACTGTCTGTAAAAAAATGAAATAAAATTAGGGCACCAATGGGACCTCGATGTATGTCAAAATCAGCACAATTTTTCATCAGTTTCGATAGCTATTATCGAGTCAAAGAGCCTTGTTATAGTGTTTAAAATGCTTTTGAGCGATAAAAAAATTGGCTTGCAGTTTGTTTAAAACCAGTTTGATGCACCCAAACCTTTGTTTCTTGCGTGCAACCATGAATCATCTTCCCTTCATGGACATGCATCTCGCTGTTCATAACTTATGCATACTAATATGTCAGACATCTCGGAGGTCTTAAGTACTCGGTTGCATCTTTCCACAGTGTTTACTTTGGAGCTATAGTCTCAATACTAATATGAAGTGTGTTCGCACAAACATCAAACAAAATATTTCAGTTTGGTGACGAATGGAAACCCAAAGAATTAAATAAAAGATAGATTCGATCTGGAATTGAGTGATGTATCAGAGACACGCATAGCCAATATTGAGGTAAGTAACTGCCAATGTGAAATAGGTTAGAACCGGACAAATCTGTTAAGAACATGCTACTTGATCGTTGCCGCTGGACGGGTAGCTTAGAAGAGGCAAACCAAGCGAATTTATGAATGACTTGGGGGAAAACAGACTACATTGCGCCAAACCGAGAATCGCCGAATCACAAGTCACTCCTACGGTGTCATCCTTCATCCAAGCTACAGTATTGATGGTGAGCATCTCCCTGTCTCGGTTGGACAAGACGCCGACGGAGGATTACACATACGCGAGGCAGCTCTGAATAGGCTATAGGGATCGTAGTTATTCATATTCATCCACCCGCTTGAGTCGGATAGGGCTAACAATTTTAGCTCTTTTAGACTCCAATGCCTGCCAAGCATCAGCAGATGTTCCAACACTCCGGCTTCTGGCCGGACGGTGTGGTGTGGTATTCCTTCGACTTAAGTAGCCAAAGTTTTTTTTTTATAATTGTACTAGCCTTCCGTCCGCAGCTTCGCCCGCGATAAATTAATTTTCCCGTAGGAATAGGTATTTTCCCGCGGTAAAAAGTAGCCTATGTCACTCAGTGATAATGTAGTTTTCTAACGGCAATTTTTTTTTTAAAATCGGTCCAGGAAAACAAATTTTTCCTCTTTATAATATTAGTATCGATATCTGACACATCTTACAGCGCATGCTTTTTGCTGTAATGCTGTAAAATGTACTACTTACTGCCGTTATTTAGACTCGAAATTCCACCGTAAAAATATCAATCTCAGGTCACGTAACCATAAGGCGAGTCAGTTTCTACTCTAAGAATATTTAGCACGAGTAGGTTTATGGAAATGAACCGGCCCACACTCTTGCGCAAGGCGTGCGTAACCGACGCATGGACACGGAAGGCATGCCGTGTTCGATTATTCATTATGACATGTGCAGACTTATTTACTGTGATTCGGTTTTCGAGAGGTCATGCTTCATGCGAAAAGTTAATTTAGCATGAAGATTATATGACGGTACTTAATCAAATCAAGATCGGGTAGTGATTGTCGCTTTTTGTGATTTGATTAAACTTCTTAACAAAAAACAAACAATGCTACGGCTCTATGTTTCGAAAAGCCGCACTCAAATTCGTAATTTAGTACCTGTCCAACTTGATTTATTATTTTAGAGGAGCCTGATAAAATTAAATTTAAAGCATCCATTGAAGCTAGTCCACTTGGAAGTTGGCATTAATGCATCTGAAGTAGGTCTGTAGAATTTGATAACAAAGTAAACCGGGTAGAACTACGACTTGCCTTGTGTCAACCTAGTACCTACAGTCCTAGTTGCTTCACCGTTGGAAGACACTAAATTTATATCCTTTTTATTTGGTCTCAGCTTTAGGAATCTATTGTGAATTGCAACATTATGTTCATCGGTATCTACGACCACATTAACACTTTTAAGAATTCTATGTATTATCCCTTACGGAGTAGAAAGAGCCTAAGGTAACAAGAATTCTATGTTATTGCCATATTTCTATAGCATAGCCTTGACACTTACTCAGATATAGTTAATGAATGTTTGTTTGTTTATCGTATGATATAGCCAAAGAAGGAGGTTGTCATTCGCCTTAAGGTTTCTGATTGCTCACACATCATCTATGGATGTGACGATTTCGATAAATCTTCAAGCGTGGGACGACTTGTATTTCGTATCGATGTTTTTAATTATACGATAAGAACGCCTAATGTTCGCTTTGTAGGTAAATATTCGCTACCTCTTCTTGTTATTTTTATTGTGTTGATAAATAATTTACCGTAAATGTGCAATTATATCTCAGGTATTAGGTATTATGATGTGATGACTGCTGATGACGGTAATTATAATTCCGGCAATTCGGTAACTATTAGATAACCGGTTTCGCTCTTCCACTTTTGGTAAAACTTGACGCTTGATACAGCATCTATTTGTAGAAAAATTGGATTCTACAAGACAATCAAATATGGCTCCATCAGATTTTTTACGATTTGTCACAAGATTTTTGAATTATATATATTACTTTGACATTGGCGAAGTTGTCATCAAATAAGAAGAAGAAGACTTAGTAAATCTGGTTAAAATAGTCAGTTCGAAAACGTATCTAACTGTCATCGTGAGCCCCTTCAAAACGCTTGAAAAAAGGCATCGCCGATTTTTTTCTTCGCCTTGGCGTAGGGACTACTAGCTACGCAACTAGGTATATCTTATTAATATACCCATTACTTACAGCAGTAGTAGGAGCACGTACGTGTCAAATGGAATCAAACACCGAACTCATTCACATGCTGAGCATTCTTGGCGCACGTTCCTGTCACCTCGACGATACGCAGCCTTTTAATGGCTTACGGCAACAATATATAACTCATATAAATAACTTTTTTGTGTATCCTATGGACTATTCTATTTTGTTATCAAAATGCAGCATTCCAAAACTAGCCTAAGTTCCTGTTGTTTTCTAAATCGAAAAAAACATCAAAAAAGATCGAAGAGTTAGAATTACAGTGAATTTAATATACTCACGAGCAAAAATAATGGGTCGCTTTTCATAGAACTTTATATGAGAAGTGACGTTATGCGTTACCAAGACGTCCAAAATAGCTATTTATGGCACAAACAATAAGGTCGGTGATACCATATTATGTGGCCTCGACTGTACTATCCTACTAATATTAGAAACTAGCTTCTGGCCGCGACTTCGTCTGCGTAGACTTACACATATAAAACTTCCTCTTCAATCACTCTATCTATTACAAAAAACGCATCAAAATCCGTTGCGTAGTTTTAAAGGTCTAAGTATACATAGGGACATACAGCCAGACAGCGGAAAGCGACTTTATTTTATACTATTGTACGAGTATTGATGCGAAAGTTAGTGAGTGATATGAGTGAGTGTGTATGTTTGTTCCTTCTTCATGCTGAAACGACTGACAACGGAGATAGCTGGTAGGAGCCTACCCTAGATAACAACATAGGATACTTTTTATCCCGAAAACGCACTGTTCCCGCGGGATATCGATAAACGAACTATTTGCAGACGACGTCGCGGGAAACAGCTAAGAAATAAGGTTTTAATGAACCAACGATTGGATTCCAGTACAAACCTGAAGGCAGTCCTGCTTTATCATCCTTCCCATCGCTCCTCACATCCTCTTCGGTATCCTCACAACTCACAGTAAGCAGCAATGCGCAAACACACACCGCTACAATCTTTAAAAACACCCGCATATTTACAATTACAATACACTAACAAAGTTAATACAAGCCATTTTAAACGTTACACTAGAAAACACCAAACAGTCACATTTTCACCGATTTGCAACCGTACCAGATTTCAATGACAAACATGTACACATCAACATTGTTTTGTAAACATAACACTATATATATTCACATACAACCTAACAAATACGAGCGAAATTATTCGGTTAATTTAAAAAACAAAAGAACGCTTATAAATGAAATTAGAACGTATTTTGTTTCGTTTCTATTCGTAATTCGAACGCGTTGTTGACACGCGCGCCGCTTACCAGTGGCAGCGAAAGACTACTCAGGATTGGTCGATGGAAGGCGCTCGCCCCGCAGCGCGCGCGCAAGCCTTCGATCAATGAACGCTATCGTAGTTTCTAATAGCCGATAAGCTATCAGAGAAAACTGCTTAATTGGACCTTTCTTGTTTTTAACGATTAAACAATGAAATTTTAAAAGAACAACATCGATGATGAGATTTATACTCGAGATGTCATCATGTCATCAGCTGCTTAAAAATACATAAGAATTCACAAATAACAAAATCTCAAACGCAATGTATCTACTTTGCAAAAAAAAAGAGAAGTAAGATTAAGTTACTGAAAACAAAATGTATAAAAAGTATTTTTATTGTACCATTAAATACATAAAATGAGATAATTAAATAGGTACCACGAAAATACAAAATATTACTTATTTAAATACAGCCTTTATATCAAATATTTTTTTTATAATAATATACTGTTCATAGTTATAAAGATATAGTTACTCACAACATCGACTAGTTACACTCCCAAGCTTGTCTTTAATATGCATCTGTGCATTTAAAGGTGTAGGAAAACATTGAGGAAACCTGCGACACATTCGAAGTAGTTTTGCTCGGGAGCAAAAAAACTGGGTCACTTCATAGACCTCTCTAGGGGAAGTGACCCGGTTTTTTGGCTTCCGAGTATATTTCTACAACAGCTCAGATTTCATATAATATACCTACCAATTATACAGAAGCATTATTTAAGAGACTTCTTATTCCTTATACATATAGTTATAGATTTATATCAAGATTTTTACCAAAGATTATCCTTACAGACAGATTCAAAAAGTTAGTCTGAAAATATTTCCTTAAAATTACCAATTGAGATTGAGATCAATTCTTAAATTCAATTCGCAAGTCATAAATTATTTTTTCCAAATTTTCCAAATACCATTAACCATCATACACTGTCATAAAATCAATCCAGAATTTCAGCATTATGATTAGTCAAAATTGTATCAAGTTTCATTTCAACATCTATTAAAAATAATCATATTTTTTTTTTAGATTTTTAAAAATACATTGGTCCATGCCCAAAATATACCGCATTCAAAACATGACTATTTTAAATAATATTGCACCATGTCCGATGTGAGAACAATTTTGAGCAATAAATTCGTAAAGTAATTTTTTTTTCGTAAAATCAAACAAGCAAAGCAATCCTGCACTTTCTACATACCTACTTGGAAATTAACATAAAACATTACATGGTGGTTGTGATCTCCAAAAGCCAGTAATTTTAAAAACTGAACTGTTACAACATGCCTCAACCCATGCCATCCATAGACTTAAGTTGAGCAAACAAACTTTTTTGAATCATAAAGAGACCAAAATTATCAAAGTTATGAGCTCACAAGTGACAGGCAACATCACTGACATTCTGACCCATGACAATCTGATATAACTGTTATTCCAGTTAGAATCTGCAAATCCTCAAAGCCTATCTGCACAAGATGGCAAGAGTCGCGTCATGCGCGCGATAGATTGTCCATCCTTTTCTTACTGCACGGCTAGCACGACTAGGCGCGACTTGCACGAGAGCGACATAGAAGCGCGAGATAATGCTCTGTCGCGAACCGGTAGCACGACGTTTATTTGTTTATAGCTGTCAATGACAGCCAAGTGCGAGATACACTCAAAAAGCATAGCACGACAGTGTTTAATGCGACAAATTCGTCGCGACTAAACGTTATTATGCGAGATATATGTCTTCGAGGCCATAGACGCACGACTTGAGCGCGACTTCATAAAATACGTTTATGTTTTAAACTTATCAACGCGTATTAATAGCATTTATACGTAAAATAACACTATTATGTTCCCATGTAACAATAACAATCCATTTTATTTTTGAATGGCTTTCTGGAAAAAGACAGTCTATCTCACGCGCGACACTAACCGTGCTGACATCCTTGGCTAGCCTACACTAACTCTTGGAAGTGCATTAACATTAACTTTGACACAGTAGGTTAATTCAGACAACAAATAAATTACAAGTCAAACCAATTTCACCTGTCATTATCGTCACTCATGCCCAAATTATCAAGTTCGATCGGGTCCAAATTTTGTAAATCCATACTTTGAATATCTATATTCTGCAAATCTATATCCTCCAACTGTTTATTTTCCATCTCTCTTTTGTTCTGTATCAGATGTTGGATCACACTCTTCATTCGTTCCAGTTTTTTCCGGAGCCTGCGCTTGCTTCTCCAAAGGTCATGGATTCTTCTTTTGCGGTCCGACGAAACTATTTCCAGCCTCCGTATTTTGTATTTTAATTTGATCACTTCTTCAGAGTCTGTGGGTTTGATATCTGCAGGTTGGAGCTCTGTTACGGTTTCAGCTCGAGGTTGGCACACCTGCGAATAATGATTTATTTACTTACGGTTTATTTTTTGCTTATGGTTATATTGTCAGTAACATCGGACACACTTATCTACGTTACACTTTCAATTGCGTAGTCTCTGAATACAAAGGCCATATCATCACCATATTATCTGATAATTGTAGACCCAGAATCCTTTTTAAAACAATATTGCTGACACATCACATATAAAAAAGAGATTAATTCAATAGTACAAACATAGTAGTAGATTTATACATATTTGACAACTAATTGGCCTACTGGACAGAGAACGAATTTGGGTGGATACAACTTAGAAAATCTCATCTCATAAGCCTAAATACAGCCCCTCACAGACAAATTTAACATAAGAGGTTTTTGCCAGCAGTGGAGCACATAATAAATTTAATATTTTTTAGTACACCATCCTTGTTTCCATGCTGGTCTGGGAGCAAAGAAATAACATAGAATGTGCCAGTTGCTTCTCCTCCCACATACTAAAAGCCCATCGAGGGAACAGGCAAAAAATCTTAGGAATCATGTTATAGGCGATTCGGCTACCAACCCCTCGCTATTTTGATTCCCCTTTCCACCTATATACCCAGAAGCAATGCTAAACATGGAAATTAGGTTGTTACCTTAGGCTGTTTACCGGATAAGGGATATAGACGTAATTTGTGTATATATGTATTTAGTATACCAAATGTGACTATGGCAGCCGCATGAGAAATTTTGACATCAAACCGTGTGTAATGAATTCAAAAATGTACTTACAGAGATATTAATAACTGGTATTGCTTGTAGGGAAAGCCGACGCAGTCCGCTGTCTGTGACATAGAAGTCTTTGGCATCGAAGTGCTCCGAACAAACAGCACTGGATGCCGTGGCGCTCCAGTTTTCGCGGTTCACAGCTATTTCCCACTTACGCCGACGATTTTTGTCGCGAGGAAATCTGCTTAGACATAGAAACATGTTTTCCTTAAATTGGACGCTCAAATCAATTCAAAATTTTTTTTTTTTTTTTTGGTCTGAGAGTGGACGGTACGGTATTAAACATTAAATCTAGTCTATATTTTTATTCATAACTTACCTGTGAAATGTTATTCCATTGGTGTGTTTCGTTATTTTAACTGAAGTATTCTTGCAATTGATGACCGCACAGCTTACCATTTTAATAACTTTAAATTTTAAACAGCATAGTAATTTCAACTAAATTCAATTCAAATTTAGGAGCATAGTAATTTATTTAAATCAAAATACAAATACGACAAACAATTTCGACAAATGTCAAAAGATTTTTTGCGATTGTGATTGATAACGTTAATAGATAACCAAACGGTACAACTTTGTCACAAATGTTGTCTATCTCATCTTAGAAAACTGTTCACGACTAAGATAGAAAGAGCAAGAAGTATGCGTAAGAAGATTAAAAATCGGTTCCATAGCGTTTCGTTACTGCTAGTTTAAGGCTTTTAAATTTAATTTGATTCTTAAAAAAACTATTTATATTAAAAAGGAAAAAATTATAAAACTGGTTTGTCTTTTTTCAATGTAGCGTATTTTTATTCTCTAGCTCTCAAGTGAAAGATAGTGATGGCCTCTACTAGTAAATATTACCGGTTTTTAAATGCTTGTAATTAAAATTATCACTACCTATATTTCTACTCGTGCATGACTTTTGCCTAAAATAAACACATTTTTATAAGATAATAAATTTATCAAAGTATCGGCTCATTAATTTTAAAATCACTGTTTGTAAGTGGATTTACGTCTATGAACAGGAACTTTTAACTACCTAATCTAGAATAAATTGTTTTGCTGTTATAATCATTGTAATTTTACACTACTTGCTCATTAGTAAAAAAGTAAATAACGGAGAACAAAATAATTTGATATCATTCAATTACAATTTTCATTTCATAATCTTAGAGGCTACATTAATAATATTGTTACCTATACTCTAGCTAGAAGGACACCTCGTTTTTAAAGCCATTACAATAGGGTGTCATTTTACCCTGCTATGTTATTTAAAAGATAATTACACGTTCACCTTACTTCATTCCGACATTTGATGGCTTCATTATTTTTTTAGGCTTGTCGTCCCTCGTGTGATCGTCCCGCCCACATTTCGCGGTTTCAATAAAGACGTCCAAATTGATGGTTTGGAATTCAGTAAAATATACATGACGAACGATATGATAGAGATGTAATAAAAAATATCGATATCGATGGTTTGATCAGCGAATATTATCCGATATAAACATACTTGCTGCAAGTTTCGATGTTTTACTGCAAAGAAGTATCAATTATGTAATAAAAAAGAAAATTCTAAAAGGGATGACTGCGCTAATTAACGCCTCTTTGCGTTTCGGTTATAGTAAAAAAAATGCATTTTTGGTACATAAATATATATGAAAAATTTAAAATAAAAGTGTGCAATTGAAAGTAGTTGAATAAATCTTGACAGAAGTATTGAATTGTAATTATGGAAGTAATAAAGCTTTATTAAGCATTCTTTAGGCAAAGTCCCGTTGTACCGCTTATATTTTAAATCGAACTTAATAACGTTATTCGGTACCTTTAAAATAGTCAACGAAAACAATTCAACCAACTATAGTACCATTTCAAATATATGTTATTCCTTAAAGTGTTGCTATAAATGTCTATTAACCCCAATTAAAAGTCAAGAAACCAAACCATCACTGGTATGAGAATATTTTAAAATGCGATCGAGTACAGCCTGACAAATACACTAGCTGTGATTTTCCTTCTACGTATTAGATTGGGGTTGCGGGGTGAATATATAAATGAAGCTTCAACATTTTTCTTTCACATTATTCTTCAAACCGTCTAACAACCAAGACACAAAAATGATCAAGACATTTCTTAAGAGTCTCGAAGATCCAAACAGACCACTCTTTGGACCAAACTTATGGCTTTTAAACAAAATTGGCTTAATTCTGCCAGATAATACTTTGGAAAGAATTTATTATATACTGATTCATGAAATTGCAACATTTTTCGTATTTACTCAATACATGGAGCTTTATGTAATACGATCGGATCTGGATCTGGTTTTGACAAATTTAAAGATTTCCATGCTGAGTATTGTGTGCGTGGTAAAAGCAAACACCTTTGTGATTTGGCAAAACAACTGGCGTCAGGTCATCGATTACGTTAATTCCGCTGATAAATTCGAAAGAGACAATCAAGATGAAACTAAAGGGAATATAATTAACTCCTACACAAAGTATTGTCGACGTATTACTTACTTTTACTGGGTTCTTGTCTTCACCACGGTCATCACCGTAACCACCACACCTTTGATGAAATGGTACTCATCGCCCAAATTTCGCGAAGGCTTCAGAAATGGAACCGAACCCTTTCCCCATATCTTTAGTTCATGGATGCCGATTGATAAAGAAAACTCTCCTGGTACTTGGATCACAATTTTTTGGCATATTGGAATATGCGCATATGGCGCAACAATAATGGCGGCTTATGATGCAAGTGTCATAGTGATTCTGGTGTACTTTGGAGGAAAGCTAGACCTGCTGCGAATAAGATGTAAGGAGATGTTGGGTACGGTCGGAGAGGTAATAACTGATGAACTCGCTGATGCTGCCATCAGGCAACTACATGGGATCCATGTGCAACTGATCAAGTAAGTCTCAAAATTATAATGTTTAAATTTTGAATGTTCATAACCAAGAGTGCATCTTCGTGATGCAAATTTATTAGTTATTTCTAAATATTTATGAAAATGTTGGGAAACAGTCTCATTCCACTCTACGTAAAAGTAAAAATATTTTTGAAATTAATCCTAATTTTACTACTTACTCACTTTTTTTCTTGACTAATTAATATCGTTAATATTTGCTTTGTCTCGGTGCTGGCAGTCTTGCAACGGTATGTGTCATTTTTTGTGAACTAAGCTGAA
Source organism: Pandemis corylana (assembly GCA_949127965.1). NCBI lineage: Eukaryota > Metazoa > Arthropoda > Insecta > Lepidoptera > Tortricidae > Pandemis > Pandemis corylana. Next base: position 809,701 of record OX421854.1, on the reverse strand, counting down.
ACATTAGTTACTCACATCCCCAAACTAATAAGTTCCTTTAATGTTTCGAGTGTTATCGGTTTATCGTAAGGCAGCTTTGTTAACGCTTCTATTTAGTAATAAATATTTAGTAGAACAAGTAAATAGTAATAAAAAGGAGATGACGGAGCTATGTGTGATTTTTGAGTCTAGGGAAAGACAAAGATGGAAATGGGAAGAAAGAGAAAGAGGAGACCTTTGCTAAACAATAGGACGCTAAATAGGTTAGGTACATAAAAAACTTTTGATACTAGAAACGAGAACGCTTTGCCTGAACACGTAATGATTATAGCAAACAGGCAATAAATAGTAGGCATTTCTTGTAAAGCAATTAGTTGCTGGTAGAATCAAGATTGCTTATAATGTGAGCTTGAAATTGAGATGTAAAATTCTCGATCTTGTATTTCTTAGCAGATGATGTTCATATATTGCTCTAATACGTTAAAAATATGTTTGCTTTTCCACCATTTACTCATGCCACTTGTATTTTATACCCAAAATTTCCTATTCAGATTAAGTTGAAATTTTTATGTACATGAACAACTATATAATAATAATAATAATAATAGCCTTTTTCTTTCCGACATTAATTAAGTACTATGGTTATGTCTCTGATATCGGTGTACCTCCTCCAATCTTCTCCACTCGAATCTGTCTTCCGCTACTCTTGTCCGCTGTGGTCCCAAGATCGAGCGAATGTCGTCCATCCATGTCCTCGATGGACGTCCTCTTTTTCTGGTACCGTCTCTAGAGTACCATAGTGTGACCTGTTTGCACCACTTATTTGTTTGGCATCGTAGCAAGTGACCGGTCTATCCCCATTTAAGATGGTCAATGCGGGTGAGTATCTGTCACTTTGGTTTTAGTTCTCATTTCCACATTTCTGATTTTATCATTGAGTTTCAGTCCCAGCATACTTCTCTCCATCGCCCGTTGACACCTAGCTGAACAAATATTATAGTCAACAAAAAATGCCGCGTGCAAATTTTTTTGACTTGATATGCTTTACTTTTGAATAGAAACTGTGACTTTTAAAAGTAGTTTGACGATGAATTTACTCATTATTGTTCACGTTTGCTACTGCCAATGAATGTCCTTATTCTTTATCAATCTTCTTTACGTCAACACATGAAAAGTCCACCTCATGTGGACCTTGAATTTAACAGCAATTTCAATAACATCAAAGTAGCCCCAATTTTTAAAGTCACCCCGTTGTGCCGTACTTTCACGTTCATCCAAATAAATATTTCATTCAAGTATTATAGAAAGCATTTTACAAAATCTAAGTCTTAAAGGAATGAATAAGAAATATTTTATATTAAGGTCTGAGTAATCGATACATCATTTTGTTTTGTCTTTACATATTTTAGAGAACTAAATTCGGACCATGTTTATTTAAAAAGGAAAAATATGCCAGAAAAGCAATGTATGGTAAAGGCTGTCATAACATCCCTTTTGCCATTTTCCAACCTCACTATCTATCAAGATTGACGTCACAGAAAATGCACTGGAAAGGATCAGATGGAAATTGCCCCACCTATAAGAGCCTAGCTCGTAAGTTTAAAAAGAAAAACCTAGACTGAATAGCACAAACAAAACAATGACTTTAAGAAGTACAGATATTGGCAAAAAACTGCCTATTAACTATTAGTTACCTAGTCATTACCGTAAGAATTGGCGATACAAGAGAAAGAGGTATTTATTATATACCTACTACGCGTATGTTAGTGTGATTAAAAAAGGGAAGATCATTTTTATTTACTCTCTGTGAGCCTATATGTACCTAGTTACACTCTTAAACGAAGAGAATTAGGCCCATTTTTCTTGGCTAATAATGGTAGTTTTTTTGTCTCGTCTCAATTATTTCAGGGTTAATCTAATTTATCGGTTTTGTATATACATATTCTTTATCTGTGAAGAAATTGAGCAGTTAACTACAAATGCAACTTACAATACAATACAATACCAATACTCTTTATTGAACACCACAAATCAGTACAAAACAATACAGAATCAAAGAACAAAGTAGACAATAGGCGGTCTTATCGCTTAATAGCAATCTTTACCAGACAACCAATACGACAGAGAAATAAGTTGGAGACAGTTTAAGTAGGTGGCGGAAGCAAATATACAGGATAAACGCAGGGATAATAAAAACAACAATACCAACATAAATATAATTCAAAGCTAAATAAATAAAATTAAATAATACATACATACACACATAATATTACTGTATAATATTTAAGATAAAATAAATATGAGAGTGTAACAATGAAACATAAGAAGGCTATAATAACAGGAAAGGATTTGATCAAAAGCAAAAAGAAAATATAAGGTACTAAAGACAGGAAGTGGATTAAATTTGTGATAAATAGTGAGATTTGAGTTGGTTTTTAAAAATAGATAGAGTTATAGCTCGTCGTAGGTCTGCAGGAAGGAAATTCCACATACGGATAGAGGTCATAGTAAAGGAGTCATGATAGAACTTAGAGGAAGAAGCAGGAACAGCAAGGAGGAGATTTTCCGCAGGCCGGAGAGACTTTAGGAATTTAAAACGCTCTTGGAGAAAACGGGGAGTTGTAGGATTAAAAATAATACTGCACAAAAGAGAAAGAATATGAGAGTTACGGAGAAAACGGATAGGGAGCCACTTGAGATGCGTGCGAAAATAGGAGAATATGAACCGGATACAGACATTCTGAATACGTTCAAGCTTATTCAACTGATCCTCTGTAAGATCAAGATAGGAAACATCAGCGTAGTCCAAAATAGGTAAAAGAAGAGAATTAGCCAGCGCAATTTTGGTGGCGAGAGGGAGAAAGTTCCGAAGCCGCCTCAAGGACCCAACAGCAGCAAACACCTTCCTGCTAACCTCGCCAACCTGCGACGCCCACGTCAAGGATCGGTCCATGATAACTCCCAAGTTCCTTACCTGGAGCGAGAAAGGTATCAGCACGCCATTTTTATATAATATAGGCAAATATTAACTTAGTTTAATTTAATGGAACCAAATGGAGCAGACAATGCTACCAGAAGAGAGAGATGAGTGATCGACTTTCAACAGGTCATGGGATGATAATGAGTGAGATACGATGCCGATGTAGTTCCTTCACACCTCGAAAGACAAGCAAATAAAAGGCAAGACTGATTATGACGGTTATACAAATATGGATTTAGCAAACAAGGCCGATGTTTGAGAAAAAAAATATTTTTATAGCGAGGATTAAGTCGGCTTTTGCTATAACATTGTTTAGATAACATGAGTGAACTCATTGAATTCATCGGGTCCTTAAAATAGCTTAACACACATTTCTACTTCACTCTTTCTTCATTTCTTATCTCCTACATATACTTCTAAAAGTATAGAATTGGGAAATTAAATCTTATTCATTAGATTGTTTTATGTAGTAGTGGCACGAGTAACATCCTTCTCATTCCGATGAAACTAAGGTTATATACATACATACAAAAATCACATGTCATCTATATCCCTAACGGGGTAGACAGAGCCCAAGGTAAACCTAAAGGCTACGTTTAGCATGATTGTAGGCGTTTAGGTGGAAAGGGGTATCAGAATAAACTAATAAATTAAGGAAACTAAGGTTTTTCCTGTCAAAACGTATGTGGGGCTTAAAAAACTACTTTATGTATTATGCTGAACCAATATCCACCTAAAATATACCAGTTAGAAGAACCTTTAAACTTATTTTTTATTTAAATAATTGATTGTCTTCACACGAGTGACGAAACCAGAATAAACATCAACTAAAAATAAATGATCTCCACAATTACAATTTAAAAAATCTTACAGAATAAATCCTTATGAAGATTGTTTTAGTATAGATCTAGCTACTTATATTACTTAGTATAAGATTAATTTTATAAGACCCCATATGTTTAAATAAAGAATACAAATAAAAAAGTATTACTGAAATGTATCGCAACCATTAGTGTAGCCCAAAAATGTATCGATATTTTCCCATCCTATTTCACTCTACTACGCAAGCTTTATTCGTTTAAGCAGTTAACTACACAACAATAATTAGGTGACGCCCCTAAATTCGTCAAGCACAAACCAATTTCTGGCTATTTTTGTTTCAGGCATTCCAGATTGTTCAACTCTGTTCTCTCACCTGTTATGTTTGTTTACATGGTGATGTGCTCCTTGATGATATGTGCTAGTGCCTTTCAACTCACCGTTAGTAAATTAAAATTCAGGTATTGGTAAACATGATTAATATATATAACTGGTCATAAAATTAAGACATTTTTTTTGCAGTCCGCAACAGATGCAACGCAGAAGCTTTTGATGGCGGAATATTTAATTTTTGGGATTCTTCAACTTTTCATGTTTTGTTGGCACAGCAATGACGTTATTTATAAGGTGAGAATAAAAACATGAACTACCTATGTTTAATAATATTTAGTACCTATCCAAAAGTTGCCGACAAAATTTAATCTAGGTTTAGAATAACGTAAAGAGCGTCGAGCGAGAACGGAGGCCTATGTCCAACAGTAAACGTCATATGGCTGGTATGATGATGATCAGTGGCGTAACTATAGGGTGGCAGGGGTGGCAAAATACCAGGGGCCCCTAGCTCTACGGGGCCCCCAACTGGCTTGGTTTAGAGTACTGAAGGGACGCTGATGCACTTCTCTATATTGAGGAAGGAGCCCATCTAACGAATTTGCCACGGGCCCCAGCCTGACGCTATAGTTACGCCACTGATGATGATGATGAAAGAGCGTCTATTACCACAGCAGCTAAAACATAAATTAATAACTCTTCTCTGACACAGTTGTGTGATACATATTAATTATGTTCGAAGTACAAAAAATTACCTTTTATAAAAGTAAAATACGTATTTAGTGCTTTCTGTTGTTAAAAAACTCGTTTAATCCGTCACTAATGTTAATTTTTTGTGAATTTTATGCTATAAGGTAATTATTTCATGTTAATAAGCTTTTTCTTTCTTTCCGACGGACACTTTTACTACAATTGTGTTTAGGGATTGTTTCCTCCAGTAATATACTTAGTAACATCTTCGCAATCAATCTGGAAATTTATAATTTTTGTTTGTGTTTGTTTTAGAGCTTTAACGTAATGATGGGGCCCTATGAGAGCAAATGGTGGGCAGCTGGTCTAAAGCAGAGGAAGAACGTACTGATGTTGCAGGGTCAGCTGCGAATTGTGCATATCTATACTGCAGGGCCGTTTACTGATCTGACGCTCTCCACGTTTGTCACGGTAATTGTGTAGTATTTTGGGTGCATTTTATTCTGGCTAAACGCCTGTTACTGACTCACTCCTGCCTACATTGACAATCATAATCTTGAATCTTTTAAGACGTATTGCTTCTCAGCTGCCTTAGATTATTTTAGATTCTTCCTCGCGTCGATACACAATGCGAGAAACAACTGATAAAGTGATTGTATAGTAGTCTTTCAGCGTGTCATTCGGCGTGTAGACCAAAACGAAATACATACTATTTTTTTACACTACGCCTTATTTGCTTCGTTCGTCGGTCACGCCTTATGTCATGCAAACGCTATTATTAGGTTCAAGTATAATCGTTAAATCCCCACACCCTTACTGTCTCGCTAGAAAACAATATTACGTTGGTGTAATATTGCTTTAAAGAAAACCGTAGGCTGTAAATTTTTTAGTACCTTTCGATGTTTCCAATATGACGTGTGAAATTTTGTTAAAGTACGAAGTACCACAAAAGCGTCATGCAATATTAAATAAGGTGTTTCATAAGCGACAGTAAAATTAATAAATTTTACATTTATTTTATTCACATTTATATCGTACTTTTTCTTTCAGATTTTGAAAGGCGCCTACAGCTATTACACTTTACTTAGAAAATAAAACGAACGCAGTACTTGCAGTAGAAATGTAGTAAAAATTCAACACTTTGCTTAAACAAATAAATGCTTTTTGATCAATAAATTTTACATTAGTTTTATTCACATTTATATCGTACTTTTTCTTTCTGATTTTTAAAGGCGCCTACAGCTATTACACTTTACTTAGAAAATAAAGCGAACGCAGTACTTGCAGTAGAAATGCAGTGAAAAATTCAACACTTTGTTTAAACAAATAAATGCTTCTTGCTTAAGTATAATAATCTTTTATTCCTGAATATGTAAGCAATCAACGTCTCAATAAATGCTGTCATCCTTTACCTGTTTACATTTCTGTTTATCATACAATACGTAAAAAAAGGGTTTAATAACAACCTCTCCTGAGCCTTTGTATGTATTATGCCAAAGGTAATTGCCTAACTTTCTAATTGATTCAGCAAATAAAAGTGGAGTAACTTTGAATGCCCAGCTAACGGAACTGGCGCAAACATAACATTTACAAATTTATTTATATTACGTACATATGATGAGTGCCACATTTTTTGCCGCTGAGTATATTTTTCGCAATTTGAGGTAAAACTCATTTTATTAATGACACGTAGAATTTAATATGTCAAATAAAAACTATCGTACTTAGAAATAAAATAACAATTTACAATCATATTTAAAATTTTAAATATAGCAGTGAAATGAGTCCGATAGTGAAAGACAGTACGACATATTTTATGACTGTTATTACTGTTATTTCCATTTAAATTCAGAATGAGCCGAAATTACGAATCTTTTGTGATTACCGGTTTATAACACCGGCTTTTAATTTCATACATTCACATCACTACAAGCCTTCCTCCAAAAAAAAAAGATATCTTTTCTCCTTGTCTTCTTTCGTTTGTGGAATCGAAGTAATTTCTCTTAATTTTAGAACTAAAGCACTTTTGTATATAAAAGCTTTTAATTAGATAAACAAAAGCCCTATCAACTAGGAGAGTTAGTGAGTGATAAAGTGTAGTCGATGTAATGGAAGCACAACACGTTTCGGTGACCGGAAGAGTTCAATAAACTTCAGATGTCAGTGCGCCAAGAAAAGGCTGGGGCTAACTGGAATTTAAATGTCATTCGATTTATGTACGATTTTTAGAAGTGATTTATACACAACACCTTCATGAACTTTAATTTTTGCTATGGAAAATCCAAACTCGCCAGAGCGAAGTGTGCCAATTCAGTATGTACGTGGTTCAAGAGCGTTTAGACAGTTTAAAAATCCACCTCAACCACATATGTGTATTCAGGACACGTTACGGGAGACTTCGGAGAAATTGTTCATTAACGTGTTGGGATGGCAGAAAATTGCGAATCCGAAGCAGTATTCGGACCCCATCCCTCTCTATGGGGGTATGCAGGTAGAGTAACCTTTGTTTAAGTTTGTTCTCAATTTTCCTTTTTTTTTCGGTTAGTCGGTCAAGTTCGAGAAATACCTTTGGCTATGTAGATTGTGTCTATGCAGCTATTATTGACTTGTGATGTAAGCAGTTTTTGTTCAGAGTACTAGTTTGTTTCTAATTAACAATTCATGCATTCATTGCTTTTGCAATTATTTGAATTACAGTTTATTTATCAAATTAGGTATTCCACACTGCATTCCACAATGTCAAGTATAAAAATTTGCATTTATTTCTGTCCGATAATAACATTTGCCGCTGAATGTATTTTGTGAGGTACCTGTATATCTTTTAAATTTGCAGTTTATTTTACTAGTAAAGCTAAAACTGTGTGTTTTTTGGCAAAGCATAAGTAGGTCCTACTTCATTTGTCATAATTAGCATAAGTGTTTGAACAAGTTCTTTTTAATTCTTAGATTTTTAAGAGAACCTTTTCAACACCAATCCTGGCGAAATAGTTAAGCTAAATTAAAACATATGTCATTGCGTAAAGGTTAGTTTTACATTGTGTTCTACGATGGATATATCGGTGTTGAAAAGGTAAAGTGTACTTGTGTCACTCTGCCAACCTCATTGATGGTCCCATGAACCAAATTCCTTAAACACTTTCTGCCATGTTTCTTGCGGCGCATTCTTCTTGGCAATGGTCTTTCCGAATGCGCTGGTAGTTTAAAAAAAGACATGTAAAAGAGCCCTTGGCAAATTGGCTTGCAAAAATAAATTTTGAATTGTTTAATTTTTTTTCTTTTTATATCCCTTCCCACCGCTAATTCTCTGTAGTGTAGACTGTAGGTGTCTGTGTACATGTGTCCTTACTTTATTTCTTGATGGATTTTTATTATTGGTGCATATATAAAGAGTATGCTCTCTGAAAAAATTTTTTGTATGCCGCTTTTTTTTTCAAATAATACCAATTTCAGCCAGGCATATGAAAGGTTAAATATGAAATACTGCATATTTTCATAAAGATAACAATAAACAAATTGTACACAAACATAATCATGGGCAACACCCGTAAATAAAGTTTTTTTTTGCAAACTAGCGGCTAATATATTTTATTCAATCCACAGCAAACTCATAGACTATTTTAGCTTGTCTTTACAATGAACCCTTTGCACTACACACACTTAATCAGTACAATATTGTCCAGGTGCCCCAGGGCTGCGGTCCCAACAGCACAAGGCCTCCTCTGCTCGTATTTGCCGTCATGGTCAACCCTGACATCTTGAAGGCCAACGGGAAGAATGCTGCCAATCCTAGTGTAAGGACTATGAGGACTGAAAATCTTGAGAGAAAAATCCTTGCAGAAGAAAAATGATAGTACATTCAAATTCGTTTAACAAGGATGTCAACTTGTATAAAAATAACAAAGCAGGTTTAAATAGAAATTTATAAAAAAAATCTTCTATAACAGACTTTGTTTCTGTGCTCTTTGTTGCCAGTATTTGGAACTAAAAACTAAAAAAAAAATAAAAAACTAAAAAACTGGTCTGGAAATAAAATTACTTATTTCATTTTTTTTTTAACTCTTATCTGTTATTATATTGTGGTACCAAAGTGTTAGTAAAAATGATTTGAAGGAGTCCAAATTCAAGATGAATAATTCTATATTCTGAACTGTGTATTCCTTTAGTGGAACACAGAATTAAATTCTTAACAACACTTCTCTATTGCAGGACAGAGAAGCCCTAGTCAGCCTCTTCTGTGACTTCGTGGAAGCGATGAACCCTGGTCTGGTGCTGGCGAGGAGCCCTGTCATCCTGAAGGACAGGGACTTGGCTGGGGAGCTGAAGGATGTGTGGCTCGCTGTCCAGAATAAACGGGAGCGCGAGAAGGGATTGAGCCAGGATGTTATGTATAAGGTAAGTTCAAAATCCAATATCATTTTGTGGCCACTTGCTAGATAAAGTTTTTTAATTTTTTTTCATTTTTCATCTGCGAAAAGTTTTTTTTTTTAAAGATTAAGTTTAATGTCAATTTAGTAGTGTCAAAATATGTGGAATTGTCTGTCATGCTTTTTCTCAACTGACAATCGTTTTTTTTCCTTTGAGACGGTGTTGGTATAGCTTCCTGATACTTGAACTATTCTGCTACTGTCAGGGTTGAAGACACCAGCAGTTCTTGCTTAGCCATTGATCAGTTGATCTGCCATGCGGCAAAAGGTAAGTGGCAATAGGTATTGTGATGGACAATGTATATGTATAGATTAATTACGTAAGGGTTCCAAGATAGAGTTCAAGATCAGGGGATAAAATTAAAATCCATTCTTATGGAACAGTTTACTTGCATGCACTTTGCGTTCGTAACAGATCGAGACGATGTAATTGTGTCTACACATGCTCAACGCAGGAATAGCCTGGGCCCTACCCATTGCCATACTATTTGACTGTACAGTAAGGGAAATCTGCTCACGTATAGTCAGCGTCAAATAGTTCGTGGCACCCAAAGTGGCCAAAAAGTTAGCAACACGACCTTATTTCAACTGTAACAATCAGGGCCGTCTTAAACTAGGCTGGGGCCCTGGGGCACACGAGAATTTGGGGCCCTTTTGGAAAGTGAAAAAAAAAACAATTTTAATAATATTTTTTTACTAAGTTTATTATAGAAATTGTAGGTCCTTCAGGGCCCCCTGAGAATGGGGGCTCTAGGCACGGGTGCCGTGTGTGGTGAAGATGGTGTTGGTAACAATGACGTGTTGCGAACTGTTTGGGTACTTTGGGTGTCATGAACTATTTGACGCTGACTGTACCGCTGTTGAACCCTATCGCAATAAGGCGACATAATCTGAGTGACGTCGGTCTATCAATTGCGACAGGGTTCTATGGTGGTACGTGAATTTCTCTTTCTGTACATATAATTATGTAAGTCAAATTATTCCAGTAATCTGTCCAAAATTCCAGGTCTACGACATCGACGGAATAGGCGGCGATGAGCCATCCGAAGAGGATAAGCGCGACAAGAAGCCCGTGAAGTCCTCCAAACAGATACTCCTCAACGCCGGCCAGAAGTCCGAGTTCGACTCTGGTATGAACAACTGCCAAATCAACCAGAATCACCTCAATTCAACCGACAACACAACTTACTGTACACCTGTCTACGGACAAATTGTATCAACACGAGAGAATCACAACCAAATCAACGATATACAGCAAAAACTAACATCAAACGAGACGAAACCGTCAACATCATTCCGAAAAGACTGGAACACGGTCCACGGGAAAACGCCCGAGGGCTGGGACGAGTTTTCCAAAAGAAACATATCCACTATAAAGAGCGGGGAGGACTCTAAGAGTAAAGAAGACAAGTCCAAAGTGAACGGAAAAGGGCATTATGACTTCTTCCCCGTTTTCGACAATAAAGCTGACGAGGAAGCGACCGCTCAGGAAACTAAGGAAGTAAGAAGTGACGACTCTAAGATAATAATAGACTCAATGCAGAAACTAGTTCTGCGTACGACTGATAACAAAATTTGTGATAATAATTCAAGTGCTCTCAGCTCATTAAGCTCATAACTTAGCGCTTTTACAATTTGTACGGCATTTGTGGTACGGTGTGTGTTTATGAAGTTGCAATGCGTCATGTTTGGTTCGGAATGATGAGTTTTTTGACACGATTTACCGATTGTATTGGAGATGAAATCTAAGAAGTTTATGTGACCATTTTATGGTTTATATTGTGAACGCAGGCATCCAATATTGACAGTGAAATGTTTTTGAAACTTGCTTAAATTCTCTAAGTATTTTAAACGAATGTATTACATTAAATGGGTAATGGAAATCTCATATGGATCAGCAATGTGGGGGTAAGTAATTTAGATAATTTGTCTGCTAATTGGTGTAAAACATCAGCAGAGTAGATATTAACAGCAAATTATGTAAGTTTTTCAATTAATAAAGTATGGAATTTTTAGCCGCCGTAGCATGTGGTCAGGAAATAAACGAAATTGTCACTTTATTCGGAATATAAAATTAAAATGTTCATAGTTATTTATTCAAATTTTATTTAAAGTTTGTTTTTGTGCCTATGTTTAAATGCCTATAAAATTCAAACTTATTTCGTGATGTTTAGAGTCATCCACCATAGAACTATGCGAGGTAGCTTCGCGGTATGCGTGCATAAAATCCACCAATGGAAACGCCAGGATTTCCCAGACTTTTAGCGCAGCTCTGCTATTGGTGGACTTTTCCCCGCGCGCTACTTGCACATAGCTAATACTGTTCACTACATCTCAATGTTATTTAGAGGCACGAAGTTTTTGTCAATTATTGAATCTCACAGTTAAACAATGAAGTCCATTACACCTTAGAGCACGACATGACATGCAATGTGACATTATGTTCTGCTACAGTCATTAGGAAAATAGACTATGATGTTACGAGAAAGACTCTGTGGCTTATTCCATTGAATACCTCCCTGAAATTGAACAATATTATTATATAGTATGTGTGTTGGTATGTTAGTGATTTTGTATGCTATGTTTTTCATTGTTGCCAAGTTTTTGAATATTTAATAACGGCAAAATGCTCACGCGTTATTATAAATCTAAATAATATTAACTGTTCCCATTTTAGTATCAGCGAATGGAAATTATCGAGGTATCGACTTCTGTCTCTTTTGTTCTTGGAATTTGAACTGAAGGAAGAGAGAGATAAAAATAAGTTTCCATTTCTAGTTTAGTTCGGTATTAAACCTATCCAACACTGCCAAGCAATGCTTTTACCCGCTGCAGCAAGCTGATTCTGCGACAAAACTCGTGTAAAACTTCAAAGGAACTGCAAGCGTTCGGCCATTCTTACGGCGACCGATTTGGAAGTTCGATTTGTAAAAGTTTTCATAAAGTTTTATTTCAGTTTTGGATCAGAATCGGCGGTGCACTGATTTCGACACGTATTTTAGATACCTAATGTAAAATAGAATTCTGTCTTGTTAAACTTTTATAACGTTTGTATCTCAAATCGCCGGTGTCTGACAAGTATTTAATATAGCGTAGATTTTATATGGTTGTTTAGTCAGTAAAATGTAAACCAGTCTTATTTTTTATGTGCAATCTTATGTTATTATGACATAGTTTAATATTTTAATAATTAATGAAAGATCGTGTGTGGTCTATCTTGCGATGCTAAAAGTTCAGCGTCTGCCAGACGTGGCGACTTTAGTTGCCTTGGTCGAGCGAGTAAAGACGGAGTGCCGACTCGTCTAGATATTTTCGTGCCGTGAACTAACTACCGCTGTCGCGTTGTGAAAAGACATGGTCGTCCTAAGCAACGTATGACGTGTACACAGGTTACAGACGCTCCAACATTGCTCCAGGGCAACTTAAGTAGCCTCTGTTCAATGATGTATTATAAAACGACTATATGGCGCAATCATAGCTGACAAGATGAAACCCCTAACTCCGTGAAATAGAATATTTGTATTTAAAGAAAAGAGTCGATCAAAAATTGCTTTACTTTTCAGCTTGGATGTTGCCGTCGCTCTAATGTGGGCAACTTTAGTAAGCAACTAATTCCTGGCAAAAGTTGCCAGGCGGAATGGAGCAACTAGTGAAACAAAATCGCGCAATTTTATTATAATTTAGCCTTTGATGCTTAGGTTGTGTTGCTCCATATCGCGCAACTAATTGCCGGTTTAATAGCCAGTACAAGTGTATCATTACAATGCTAAAGCAATTTTCGCGATCGACTATAGTCTAATTTTACTAGTATAGATGTCACACACATTGTCGATAGAGCAGCCTTTGTTCTCAGACCAATAAAAAGTAAAGACGGATTTTTGCGAATGTCAAATTGAGGCTGGTAAAATTTTACGCAACCACAGAACTAATGAGGAATTGAAATGAATCTAGAATCGATGTTGCCATTTTTTAAACAATTAATTTCGTTACCAGCAAATACAAACTTCGCAAACTATACTGGGGTGCAGAGAAACCGGGTTACTTCTCATAGAAAGTTGTGTGAAAAGTGACCCAGTTTCTTTGCTCTCGAGTTTAGTTCAGGGGGCGCTTTTTGATATCCCATTCCCATCTGGTAGAATATCACAGTTCGAATTAAATATTAGACTGATACTGATTGGCAGTTGATCTGTAATTTCGTATTATCCAATTGCTTTACAAATTCAACACTAACTCTTTCGATTAGTATTTTCACAGACAGAATATGATTGCGAAATAAAAGTGCGAGGCAAGGTGTAGTTTTTTTTTACCGGCCTGAGACAGACTTCTCAGAATTATGTCTTTACTTTTCATACGGTGAGAGCCCTCGTTATACTAGAATTAAAATTCATAGAATCTTATTTAAAGAGTGATTATCAGAAATGTATAAGTGTTTATCATAATTATCAATATTTAGCTAAACAATTATTATTTAGTTGCTATTTTATTCCGATGCTGCATTTATTTTGTGAAAACTTGTGTACACATTATTTTTTGACGTGCTACTTTTGTATTTAGATTTAGTAACATATTTTATAGAGAAAAGTATTCCTAATTTTATTATTAATTTAGTAATGGTATTTTCTGTGCCCTAGGCAGTGATATAATATGAATAGTGCTAAGAACTATGTTCCTTTGCTACTATTCTTCCTAGGCTTAGGCATGCGTATGTCTTTATAAAAACTAGTCTATTTTTTTTTTGCAATCTTTTAACAATTTCTTGTATAGTAAGTATATTGTTTCCGGTTCATAGTTTGTAATAATTTTACCTCGAATCTTTTGAACAAATTTTGCTACTATACCTAATCAATGGATGTTTTCTTTTTTATACGATCGTAGTGACATGTTGTTTGTTGCAATGTAAAGGAAATATATCAGATCTCTGGTTTACAGTATTTGATTACATGTCATTTACAAGACTGGGTACGATGGTTTTATTTTAGTTACATATAAACGGATAACTCACGTATAACAGTCGAGTGATGCTCGACATTTTTCGAACTAATTCGTAGTCCTTCCTCTAGGAGCGCTCGCTCCGGCGGCAGGGAAACGAACACCCAATTCTTTACTCTGCAATCTAATGTAAACTACACGACGACAAAAATTTAAAATAGTAAAAAAGGCAATGTTACATTTGGAGTTTATTTAGTTAACTTAGTTGAAGTCAGCAAACGAAAAATTCAAGTGAAAACACTTATTCCATCCGTTTTGCTATCCCCCCCGGCTGTTCCTCGTAGTTGCTCATTACAGAAGCCACAATTAAGAAGTTTTCTATCAGCCTTGTCTATCCATGCATGCATGTTGTATGGGTTAAAATCCTGTTGTCTTCCTTTATGGAAGAATATAAAAAATATGATGACGTTTGTTTGACGTTTCTTTCGGTACGGTCTAGTCTATGTCGCGTGTTTTGATTTGATCGGCGAAAATCAGCCAATGTTTTTATTTTAAGCATGAATAGCGAACAAGTAGATTAATACATATAAGAATCTCTATATTAACTTAGAATTAAGAAAACCTTTTTAGTTACATGCTGCCACTAGAGCAGTGCACCAAAAGTGAAACCGCGTAGTTTCAGGTTATCTCACGTTTTAATTTAAAATGAGTAGCGGTGGTCGCTCTAATTGGGGTCGGGATAGGAAGCCATGGGGTCGCCCAGGGCGAGGGGGTTTTGGGGGCAGGGGTCGAGGCTCCAGAGGGGGCGTCAACAAGAACTACGGAGGGCAGAATTACGGCAGCAATAGAGGTTTTCGCGGCGGCCCACGAAACGATTATGGTGGAAGAGGATACCAACATTGGAATAAAACGCCCAGAGATTCTCCTGGGAAGAGGCTATCGGAGGAAGAAATAGGTGTGACAGAGTATATCAGCACTCATGCAGGGTTCCTTGGCGTTATCAAGTCCAGGTAAAAATAAATATCAAGTTTTTTGTAACCAGGCCCGCCGCTAGCTCGATTTGCCGCTCCCTGGACGTGCCGCCCGTGTGCGGTCCATGCTTTGCACGCTGCTTACGGCGGCCCTGTTTAGGGTTGCCACCTTTTTTTTGAAGAAATATAGTATTTTTCTCAGAACCTTGCCAAAATATAGTACTTTTGGGAAATTTTGGAAAAAAAATAGTACACATTCATTCATTTATCATGTTTAAACATTATATACAAATTACAATCCTATGTCACTTTATTGCACACCAGTTTCACAACGCGTCACTACGGGTACGTTCCAATTTAGTCGATGTTTATACAAAAAAGTGCAACAGTGGAGTTAAAAATGAAAATATAGTATTTTTCGTACTATATTATATTTCTATAATATATAGTACAATTGACCGCAATATAGTACGATACTATATAATATAGTACAGGTGGCAACCCTAGCCCTGTTTGTAACTGTATGTTACGTACATTCTCAAATCCCTTCCTATACTAGTTTCCAAGTGCAGCATTCTGTCTCTATTTATTACTACGAAACTGACACTTAAGATAACTGGAACTTAACAGCAAGGGCGTGCAGTGGGTTCTGACAGAGGGTAAGCATATTGACAACAAAACCCGTATTGGTACGAAGCGTGGTGGGCACATTTACATATGCTTACAAGCACTGCTTATATGCCTGTAAGGGATGAACGCGTCTGCTTAACAGTCTATTAAATAGTCTAACTTAAATTTTAAGGTATTCAGACTTCCAAGTCTCTGAGATCAACCTCAAAGGTGAAATAGCCAAGTTGACCAATCAGACGCCTCCAGAGCCTCCCGTTGAGGAAGATGTTGAAGAAGACGAGGACTTGCTCCTTACTAAATACAATGTGGAGCTGCTACCGATGGAGGTGTGGGACCAGATCAACAAGTTAGCAGTCTCGGAGGCTTCTGATGAGAAGGTGGAAGTAGGTATTAGGTTTTTTTTTTTTTATTTTTTTTTTTATTTTTTTTATTTTTTTATTTTTTTATTTTTTTTTTTTATTTATACTCATCTACAATCAGTCACCAGACTTTAATTAGATATTTTGTAGGCCTATATATCATTGAAGAGGGGCTGGACCATTGCCCAGTTCTCTTTCAGTCAGGGAGCACATGCGCCCGTTTCAGTCTTTTAGTTGTGCCTGCACTTAGCAGCATGCTCGCCAGAGGGTTGGGGTGAATATTCAACCTCTCCTTATGCTTTATTTTGTAGCGGTACAAAAGTATTAGGTTTATTAATTAATTATTATTCGTTTGCTAGCATCAATAATACCCATACACACCCATAGCGGGGTCGATTCTTGGCTATAGCATCTTTTGATTTACGTTGCTGCAAGCCATAAGTAGAAATTTATTGTTCCTTATGCAAGTGGACATTTCGACTTCCAGGCCATAAAAAGACGTAAAAATGTGTACACACCTCAGACAGTCATAAAGATAGCCTCCTGCCATCTGTGACATTCTTTATTACTAGAGATGGGCCGAGTACTCGTTTGATACTCGGTACTCTGCGTACTCGGCGGGTTTTTTGATACTCGTACTCGGCCGAATAACTCGGTTATTAGATAACGAGTAACGAGTATACATACTTTGTTTAAGAAAAGCAATATATTTATATTTATTTACTATGACGCGCAACGTGACGTGTTTGTTTGCAAACAATCAAGTGACTGGTAGTTGAAAGGCGTGGGCGGGGTGAGGGGTGTATCAACGCAAGCCGACGTCTTGACCGGCGCAAACCTGTTTGTACTTGTTTACGCGCACGAAATGCGAATTTGATTGAACCGAGTTACTCGGCCGAGTACTCGGTTGAAAAAAAATTGAGCCGAGTAAAACTCGGTACTCGTTACTCGGCAAAAGTGTTACTCGGCGCATCTCTATTTATTACACCAATCTCGGAATGTAATGTACTATTTCGGATATAATATAATTTCTAACAGGTAAACTGTGAAAATAAATACAGAAATCGAGAATTAAAATTTTCTTTGTAATTCAAGATGTAAGAAGTTGTTTCTGTATTTCGAAATTGCTTGAACATACATTTTATGACATTATTGCACTTTCTTCCATACTGGTCTGAGATTAAAGAAAAAAACACATAGAATATACCAGTTGCTTCTCTTCCCGCGCAGATGGTAAAAGCCCATCGAGGGAACGGACGAAAGTCTTAGAAATGATGTTATAGGATATAGGCGATGCGGCTAGCAACCCATCACTATTTTGATTTCCCTTTCCACCTATACGCCCTTCTTCTTCTTCTTCTTCTTTTATTTGTGGCGTATCAAGTCGTTATAGTGACGACAACTTCGCCAATGTCAATGTAAAATTTTTTATTAAAAAATCTTGTGACAAAATGTCGGCAACGTTGTACGGTAATGGTCAAAGACCCCCCTCCCCCCCTGTCGGGCTCTTAGCCAACGGTCAATGATATCCCTCAGAAACTGCCAGGAAATCATTAGCCGTTGCCCAGGGCGCACCGGACCAAGCACTGCTCTTCCCCCCGGACGGATCCAAAAACGAACCGCGGCTCTTAATCACACGTGGAGGTAACCCGACTCTCACCCCATACGCCCTTAATCATGCTAAACGTGGCCTTAAGATTTTGTTGCCTTAGGCTCTGTCTACACCGTAAGGGATAAAGACGTGATATATCGCACCTTTAGAACGAAACTGACCTAACTCAAAAAATTGTCAAAATGAGTTAGCACCACAGATCGACTCAAAATTACATATTGCATCAAGTCTTTAATCAGAAACTGACCCAATGACGCTAGAACAGCATGGACGACATATATCGGTCTCTTTCTTACTCGCGGAATTCATCCCGCGCGACGTAACGGCAACGCCATATTTAGTAATAATACCATAGCTGTACGCGAACCACGTCGATCTGCCGCCAAAAAAGTGATTCATTCGTGATTAGGTCGAAATCACTCCGAAAAGTAAGGTAAGAATTAAGTCTGAATTATATAACAAAAGGGCCTCGTTTTGTGTTAAGTCATTACTCTTCCGAGATTTTTGATAGTGTTCTTGACTTATTGCGATTTGTGACACTTTGTTAATAAATATTACTGGCTTGTTTTTGACTCAATCATTGTTGAGTCATTGTTCTAATAAACTTTTCACACGATTTCACGTACAATTAAGAATTAGACCTGTATTGTATTTTCACAGCTACGGTTTACACTGACCTTTTATTACATAAGTCGTTTGTATTCTAACAAATAAATTAACTTCTTATTTTTAGGTCAATAGTTTAGTTTGTTGCACTATAGCTGGACAAAGGTAATAGGATGAAAAGAATGACTTTAACTATCTTAGAAAATCCGCGGAAGAAAAAAAAAGACGACAGAGATGAAGTTCAGACGATACAACAGGTATTTAATGAATTCCTTATAAAATTATATTATTATTCACAAAATAACTAAATAAATAAATAAATAAATATCTTGGGACAAATTGCTCCAATTGACCTAGCCCCAAACTAAGCAAAGCTTGTACTATGGGTACCAGGCAACGGATAAACATACTTATATGGATAAATATAAATACTTCTTTATTCGTATTTTTCATACAATCTGCCCCGGCTGGGGATCGAACCCGGGACCTCAAGTTTCATAGTCAGGTTCTCTAACCACTAGGCCAGGTGTCTGCAAAAATAACGTAAGCTCAATTGTCTGAGTGTTTATATTATGACTGTCTAGTATACCTACAATGAATTACTTAGTAATATAAATGCATTTACATACTACTCGTCGAAATCTGTGTTTATTATATTGGTATGACACATGAGTGTATGCTAATTTTGACTAGATTGTGCAAAAAGATGGTGAAATGCTAGTTGTGAATTAACGCATGCGTGCACAGATTGGGTTTAACGAATTCTACTTACTTGCTGCTTGTTTGTAACTAATATTGGGTAGTACAATGCTTTGTGGTGCTTTTGCTGGTTTTGAGTTTTGGTATTTGTGTGTACTTGCAGGATACAATAAATAATAATGAAAACACTTCGATTTGTTTCTCGAAAATACTCCAGATCGTGAAATACTGAAGACTTCTAGCCGTGTTAATATGATTGAAATGGATCGCAGGACGGTGTTGACTCCAAAAAATGTTATAGCCGAAGAATCTGATACAACCGTGGCTGGTGCTTTGAATCACAACCAAATCAAGTACTTGTTAGAAGCAGTAGCGTGTCTTTGTCTTCATCCAGCAACAGCTCGTCATCATCATCAAGTTCCAACTCGAACGCAAGTTTTAAAATTGCTGCTACAAGTGCGAACAGTAATAATCATGATACTATATCCCAAACTGTAAGTACCCACATTAAGGCACCGTGCGCCAGTTCATGTCAAAGGTTGGCTTAGGAATTCTTAATTTCTTATCACACAATCACCTGTTAACCAATTTGAAAGCGATCCCGATCTGAGTGATGACGACCCTACATATACCAAAAATGTTGAAACTTGTCCTCCTTTAAGCGAAGTGGCTAACTCATCATCAACAAGCACCATTGACATGGAATGGCAACCGTCAAAGAGTGGCTACAACGAATCTATTGGAGCAAACGAAGGGCCTAGGAAACGTCCACGTAATCATGAAAAATGGAAGCAGAATATTATTAAAACCTTAAGAAATTTTGGACAAGCTTACACGTCCCAGTCAAAGTAAAAAAAGAAGTTCCTGCTTGTAGTATGAAACAACCTTGTACTTTTCACTACCGGAGAAACCAGCTCTTTTTATTATGTGTCGAAATTAAACTGATTAAACTTCACTATGACTGTGTTAACGAAAAGAACGAAACAAAATGACTAATAACAGTGATGCGAAGGACCTGGGTGCATATGGAAATGTTTATTGTTACTATTGGGATGAGAGACAAGCTAGAAGAGGTGCAAATGAAATAGGTTCGTGTGTGTTAGATTATTTAAAAAAGGTAAATGAAAGGTCTGCAAATAAACCTATAGATGTTACTTTTTATTCAGACAACTGTGCCGGCAAAAATAATAACAAATATATAGCATGTATGTACGCTTAGGCATTGTCACAATTCACGAACATAAAAAGTATAACGCCTATGTTTTGCATAAGGGGATACACTCAGAGTGAGGGTGACAATCTGCATTCACTGATAGAAAAGGAGATTAAAACAAATAAAAAATCATGGCCAATGCACACGCATACATAAATCACGTCTTTATCCCTTACGGGGTAGACGGAGCCTAAGGTTACAAGATCTACAGGCCACGTTTAGCAAGATTGTGGACGTGTAGGTGGAAAATGGAATCAAAATAGTCATGGGTTGCTAGTCGCATCGCCTATAATATGATTCCTATGATTTTCGCCCATTCCCTCGATAGGCTTTTACCATCTGCGCGGGAAGAGAAGCAACTGGTAAATTCTATGTTTTTTCTTTACTCCCAGACCAGCATGGAAGCTCATGAGCTCACGAGTATATTGCTCTGATAAAGAGTGCTAAGAAAAATAGGCCTCCGTTTAGAATCTGAGAACTTAGTTATGACCGTGTCTTGAACTTGAAAACTCTGAAAAAGCAGTAGGGTTACAATTTCAACGAAGACGATTGCCGTGTTCAGGTCTTCTGGAATAACATCAAGGTGTTGCGATGTGTTAAAACTGAACCCTTTACGTTATTTTATAAAAACTCATACACTCAGGATAGATTTATGAGTATCAACATGAGGAACAATCGTAAGAAAAGCCAGGTATTGAGCATATAACAATAAATAAAGAGTACCAGGCAAAACTACCGCTAACCGAAAACAAGAAAAAAGGTTTGAATGAACTTTTACGAAAAAAAATTACACTCCATTATTACGTCGATTACTTTAAAAATATTCTTTAGGTAATCATGAAAACCACTCTATTTCATTTCATTTTTAGAAGACTACTTTATTTTTGTTAAGAGACCTAGTTTTGTGTTGATTTCAGTTTATTTTTAAGTTTTTTCTTTGATATGTTATAAAAAACAAATTTTATTACCATGTGCAATTCAATAAATAATAAGTAACAGTCTTGAATTTTATTGAATCTGTTCTTCCAAATTGACCTTACTTTTAATGACACAAAATTGTTTCTTAAGAAAAACGACTTAAACCACATTTGGTCAAACAGTTTGCTATGTTACATAATACAAAAATGACTTGATTCGCATTAAGTCAAATAAGTAGCAAAAAGTTCAATCATAAAGTGACCTTATAATGGCTAGATTTAAAAAAAGTTTTTTTTTTAGTACTGAATTTACAAATATACACAATTTCTTATGTGAACTAATAAGTTCAATAATTAAACTATACTTTGCAATTTAAAATTGCTCCGTATCTTATTTGGTCCTGGAAATAAAGGTAGTTAAACATTACACTTACGGTATTTCAAAACTTTAGACACGTTTTCCCAAAAAGTTGCGTTTTTGGTTTAGGTCGGTTTCGTTCTAAAGGTGCGATATGTATTGCACTTTTCAGGTTGATGTGGACGGCATGTCTAAGGAGCAGAGGACTAAAATCCATGATGCGGTGAAGAAAGCGTTCGGTGACAGCATAGTAGGCAGCACTGTGAATGTGAACGATAAGAAGATGGTGCGCTTCGTGAAGTTTCGTAAAGGAGGTAACATTACTTTTTATATTCTTTTTCTTTTTCATGTACGTATGTCATGGCCAAGATAGAACCACGTGGACGTCTCTGGAAGAGGCCTTTATTTATTTATTTATTTATTTATTTATACATTGTCAAGTCATGTACATACATATGAAGATGTTAAAATTGTTCTAAGTCAGTCCATGACGCCCTTTACCTCCTAGGAGGGTTCTGGTGCAATGTAATGCACTATTAGTGCACTATATGGTGATAGTTTTACTATAAATTTCACTTGCTTTTTTTTTTATATACTATGTTAAATATTTCTAGCATGCGATGCAAGAACCAGAAATAAAAGGCTTTTTTATTATTTTATTATGTCATGGCTGAATGTAAATTAGTGTCAGTGTTATTTAAGTATTATTTCTTTTTCACCATGTAAACGCCCACCATTGGGCATGCACCTCTCCAATCCGTCTCCATCCAGTCAGCTCAGAAATGATGGCATAGCGCTCAGAGTTATTTTATGATATGGTAACAGCCTGCTAAGCTTCATTCACGCTGGTTCATTTCACATGTTTTTTTGTCCATGGGCTCGTAGTTTACATGTGACTACAAAGTGATTATTGTGTTCTATAGTAACTTTGTTTAATTCAGTGTCCTGTTTTATTTAATACTTTTTCAGCGTCTTTTGTCGTAGTAGGATTTTTATTTTCTACTTTATTTATGTAACTATCGCACACTACACAGTTTTACGTATACAATACAATACAATACAATACAATAACTCTTTATTGAACACCACATATAACAACCAAAACAGAAAAAAGGTATACAGAATATTACAAGGTAACAATAGGCGGCCTTATCGCTACAGAGCGATCTCTACCAGGCAACCATAATGGACTGGAGAACAGAGCAGGTCTGAGCAGGTGGTGCAATTTAGAATATATATTAATATACTAAGTACTGAAATACGTAATATATTATACATGAAACACACATTTACAATAAATGGAGATATAAATAGGCACATACACACCTACCATAAAAAATAAAACCAGCTACAAGATTCATGCACAAGATGACAGATAGTGCTCCTTCAACATAGATTTAAATATGGGTAACGATTTATAATTATCTTCCTCCAACAGTATATCTATCAGTGGGTGGCGTCCATAGAACTCGATTCCCGCTGGCTTGCCTATTTTAAGACAGTTTAGCACTTTATTGTGCAGAATTAGAGGAAACATACTGTCTTCATCCCTTACGGGGTACAGAGCCTAAGGTAACAAAACCTTAAGGCCACGTTTAGCATGATTAAATCAAACCAGTGATGGGTCGCTAGCCGCATCGCCTATAACATGATGCCTAAGACTTTCGCTCCCCCGATGGGCTTTTACTATCAGCGCGGGAAGAGAAGCATCTGGTAAATTCTATGTTTTTTCTTTACTCCCAGACCAGCTTGGAAGAAGCTTGGAGGTATTAGTTTTAGGAATTAGGCTAGCAAAATCACCTTCACCTTCAGTGAACAGTTTTAAAAATAATAATAATAATAATAATAAAAGATATTTATTCAACAGTTTGCAGTTACATACATATAAAAGTAAAAGTAAACAATAATATGCTACAAACTATTGAAATGGTTGGCAGCTCAGCTTATGCCTGTGCCACACAGACCTAACGATCTGTTGACAAACAGACGCTGTTTTTCAGCCGCCCCCATGATACACTACTTTTCTCACACACGCGAACATACCCTCACATACACACAAAATTTTAAAGACCAACACACGGCCCGTTACTAAAACTCGTCAACACCACACATATCTACACATCACATGAAACTGTATTAATACAAAACATAGTCAAGTAGATTAATTAGGCAATTCGTTCCAGAAAGCATATCTCATCCTATGTACCCGCTTGATTCTGCACGCTTAGCAACCAGGCCTTACAACGTCAAATAGACTAGATATTCATTTAAAGAGTCAGAGAACACAAGTGCAGTGATAGATATACACGTATCAGCTCAAAGAGCTGCTAGTGTATTATTTTAAATAATAATAATAATAATAAAATTCTCTTCGGCTCGCCTTCTGGTTTTGACGCCATGCCTCTGATATCTACATTATTTTTTGCAGTACGCATCGACAATCGGGTGAAGTGGGTATGGGGCGGCGAGCACGTGCATTTTATACTGCACAAGGAGAATGTAGACACCATGGACGCAGCCAGCCGGCTCGCGGAGCGGCTGAGAATGAAGTCAGTGATAAATCCATACCCTTACTGATATTAGTAATGCGAAAGTAACTGTCTTCACCAAAAACTTCACTAACTCAAGTAACTGTCTGCCATCTTACTCGCTAATCCTGCCGCTAAGTAGCAGTGCTTGCACTGCTGTGTTCAGGTGCGGAGAGTAAGACAGCCGGGGAAATTACGGGCACAAGAGGCATTTCATCTTAGTCCTCTAGGTTCGCAACGCATCTGCAATCCCTCCGGGGTTGCGGGTGTCTATGGGCAGTGGTGATCACTTACAATCAGGTGACCCACTTGCTCGTTTGCCTTCCTATTCATATAAAAAAAAAAAAACTGTCTGAACCGATTCGGTTGGGATTTGGTGTAGTCGGGGTGCGAGTCGGTTTCCTTCGCGTGGGCAAGAGCAGTGCTTGGTCCGGTGCATCCTGGGCAACGGTTAATAATTTCATGGCAGATTCTGAGGGATATCATTATCCGTTGGCTAGGGAGAGTAGCTGACGTGTTGACAAAGAAAACAAACTAAATTCAAAAATTAAAAAATTATTTTTGCAATTTGGCCGCCAAGGGCTCTTTTACATGTCTTTTTTGAAACTACTAGCGCATTCGGAAAGACCATTATTGCCAAGAAGTATGTATGCGCCGCAAAAAACTTGACAGTCATTTTTTCAAAATAAAATACATTAAGCTACTACAATACTTAAATTCTACTTAAGGCGGTTGCTCTTCCATACAAACCTTCCGTGCAGCTGCATTTCGTCCACAGGCTTAATTTCAATGCGGTTTTTTGAGGATAGTTAGCTATGGATATATTGTCTGCGCAAATTACAAAACAGAGTGCATTTATCATACCTAAATTGCAGTATGATGCAGTAAATTTCGATGCATTTTACAATAGTGTGAGTAGCTAGTGTCAAATAAAACATGTTGTAAAAACCAATCGGCTATTTCGAGCTGTCACGTGACCTCCAATCTGGCTCAGTGGTCGTGACTTAAAGAACTGAATAGTTAGTAACCAAGTTCAAATCTCGAGGTCGTGAACGATTCTTTTTTGATTTTATAAACATTGTTTTTAATAACTTACTTACTTAGTAATACTATCTCGATGAGATGTAGAAAACTTAATGGTAAATTCAATATTTTTCTTGTCAAATCAAACCAAAGAAAGTACTACCTAAGTGGTTTTTAAACAACCACAAGCTTACCCTAGTTAGATTTTACTGTTTACGATAAATGGTCTATACCATCAATTAGTTGAAAATAAAATATACACTTGTGATGGTAAACTTTTTCTAGCCAAGATTTTTTTTTAAACTAACACATAGTTTCGTATTTTTTTTGTATAACCTTGTAGCAGTGAGGCATCGCCAATTTGAATGGTTTAGCGGGTGGCATTGCCAGTCCTAAACTTGGCAAAGCTTTCATGCCTAGTAAGTTCTGTAGTATTAGGATCACACGTGCTTTTTAATTTGGCATAGGTGGTGGCGCCCCCCAGTCATATTGCCGCCTTAAAAACACGTTTTGCCTTATATATTTAAAAAAAAGTACTCGACCACAGCAAGTTAAAAATAAAAAAGGCTTCCAGTTAATTTTGCACTAATGCTTCTCACGAGAATCGAACCCTAACCCTCTGCATCAAATCACGGCCATATACCACGGCAATGATTCGTGAAATCCGACAAGTGCTAAATACAAAATAGGCCGAGTAAATAGGTTTTCTCAATTGCAGAACAATTAAAAAAAAACATGCGAGTCAAAAACCTGGCTGGTTAGACAGGTAATAAAAAAAACAATGATATGAATTGTCATAAACTAATGGTTGACAGAACATGGTGTCTTAAAATAAAAATAATCTATTCATTTTATTCGTAATTAATTGAAGTCAAAGGAAGGAAGTAAAAGACGTTACAAGCTACGATATTGGACGCAGCGTAGACATTTATTTGTACGTACACGTACAGGTATGTACTTATCAATTAATCATAATAATTTTTTGTAAGATACAACATTCCAACGTTTGTGTGATTGGTACAAATTATTTTTGTAAACGCAATTGAAGTGCTCAGTCCCGGTGTCTGCATGTAATCAAATCTTGCAAGTGAATTTTGACCCATTTCTAATTGATCAGATTGACGTGAAATCTGGCATAAGTCTGATGACAATACAGTAATCTTGAAGTGAAATTCTGGTGACCCAGCCAGGGTCGCTTCCGCAGTTGGAAACGCATCAACAGAAAGAGTAACAACTAACCATACATTACGCTTACATCTAATTATAACTCTTAGAACTTAGAGGAATCTTTAGTGCTCGAATCGAACTTGCTATTGACCAGCTTTTTTAGGGTTCCGTACCCAAAGGGTGAAAACGGGACTCTATTACTAAGATTCCACTGTCCGTCTGTATGTGTATATGTTTGTCTGTCCGTCTGTGTGTCACCAAGCTGTATCTCGTGAACCGTGATAAAGGAAATTTTCACAGATGATGTATTTCTGTGGCCGCTATACAGATACTAAAACCGAATATTTTTGTCAATCTGTCTATGTAAGTAACCAATGGAGGAGCTTATGTATTATTAAGTTCACGCTGTATCGTGGTTTATTTTATGGCCACATTGTTCAAATCCGTCCGTCTATATCTGTCTATCTGTCCGTCTGTCCTAACTTTATAGCTTTTTTACCCATATTACGTAGCTATATTTTTTTCATTTAGGAGCCACTGTCCGTCTGTCTGTCTGTCACCAAGCTGTATCTTATGAACCATGATATGGCTATCAGCTATCATGATTGTCTGGCGACAGTTCACAAATGACGTTTCTCTGTTGCTGCTCTAACATCAAATACTAAAAACAGAATATTTTTGTTTGTCTAAGTATGTAAGTAACCGATATAAAATGACCTCACACAGCCTACAATTTGCTTAGTTGGCAGGGCTTTGCTAACACTGGATTTTATATTTACTTGCCGAATTTGGACGAAACCCTTGGTACGAGAGTCCGACTCGCACTTGGCCAGGTTTTGGTGTTCGGAACACAAAGGAGCTTATCTATTACCAAGTTCACGCTGTACCTTTCTTTAAATATTTCTGAATGTCTTTTTGTCTGTGCGTCCGATCATCCATCCGTACGTCTATCTGTCTGCCTGCCTGTCTGTATGTATGTATGTCTGTCTGTCAGTTTGTCTGTTTGTCCAACCATCAATCCGGCGGTCCATCCGTTGGTTTGTCTGTCTGTTTGTCTATGTTTCCGACCATCCGTCCGTCCGTCCGTCTGCTTGTTAATCTGTACGTCCAATCATCCGTCCGTTTGTCTTTATGTTTGTCCGTCTGCCTGTCGCTAATAGTATGATTATAAAATAAAGTCATCTGCCGCGTCATTTTGTCTGTCTGTGTGTTTATTTACGATAAACTCAAAACTTTTGGACGGATTTTCATGCGGTTTTCAACAATAAATATAATGTTATTATATACAGGGTGGTCCAAAAACTGACGTCTAAAAAAAAATTTACATGCCTCACATCCGGGGCTATCCGATCCGAATATACCCCATGTATGTTGGCCGATTTTTGTAGTTTTCGAGTACTTCATTTTTAAAGATTTTTTCAAGAATTTTCGGGCCGAGCAGTTTATCATCATGTAACTTTTTTTGGTTACGTTTTTCTGAGTGTTTATAAAGTGGGGATAAATTTGTATAATCTTTGAATTTAACTTGCGGAAGTTTATGTGGTCTGTTTATGTTTGTGAGTGTCAGTATGTATGTTTGTTGGTTTCCTATGTTGTGAACTGATTTTTATTTCAATTGTTTTATTTTTATTTTGCGAGTGAGATAGCAATAGCATTCAATTGGTCTATGTTACTCATCTTAACTAGTATAAATGTGCAAAACAAGTATTTTTGTATCCAGAAAACGTTTGAATTGAGTTTAATTCTTAGTCAAATATCATGTCATAGTATGCAAGCCTAAAAAATATCTATTTATCCTTTTGTTGTACTGACTGTACGTTAATTTTTCAGATTCACATTGGATTCGGAAGGTATTTTTTGTGCATTAACAGGAAATAAGTGAATCATACATCCACTGGACGCGAGATTTTACTAGCTATTATTGTGCTAGAAGAGCAAGAACTTTACTGCTGGTGTGATGACAAAAAAATTGGTTGGGTCTAAAAACACTGATTTTTATTGATGTAATTTGTAATAGCGTTACGAGGTAAAAACCTCGTTATGCTTTACTGAGTATGTATGTATACATATCTATATATGCACAGGAGACCCAAAAACTGTCATAGAAAAACCTAAGAAAGTCTTAATTACAGTATTGGGAAGTAAAATTCTCGATTTAATCGATATGGTCTGTTTTTGTTTCATCCAAACTATCAATATACAGGGTGTTAGGTAATGAGTGGATAATCCTTGAACTATGGATAGACGGCACTTAGGACGTTATAATAAAGCTAAAATAGGTTTAGTAAAAGTTGCACGGTTTCCGAGATATTCGGACTTTTAGGTTTTTTTCGAAAATGAACACCCTTGTTCAATGTTTTGATCATAGCACCATTTTAAGCTAACTTTTTCAATTTTTTATTTTTGCTTAATATTCTCGAGTACTTGTATGTTCAGATAGGCATTACTATTTTTGTGAGACTACATGGGATTTTTATAAAAAAAATCGCAAACTTAATTTTTGCCTTTTCAATCGTACATTGATCGAATTTTCAGCCCTCACGGTGAAAAAAAAATACACTACCGCCTAGTTGCCAATAAGCTTAAAAACATGCCCGGTTTATTGACAGTTTAAAAATGGTAATTACCTTTTAAATTTAAATTCAAAATGAGAAAATAATTTAAAAAAAATACACGCTCACCCACATTTTTCCCGGTTTACTTTTTGTATCACGGGCATAGAACTCAATTTTTTTTGTTGCAAAAATAACATTATGGGCCACTTATTTAAATGCAAATGGCATTTAAATAATTCCAAATTTTAAAAAAATGTTGACTGCCTTTTGTTTTTTTTTTCTACTTCGATTTTGAATTTCGCTATTATTGCATAATGAATGGTGAAATTGTGCCTTGGCACTCACCATAAATGTAATGCATTTGGGCGTATTCTATCAGTGTGTATTATGTTCGAAGCAGTATTAAAGTAAAAAACTTCAACACAACGATCTAAACGCAAAATTAACCATTCATTACGCAATAATAATAGCGAAATTCAAAATCGAATTCGAAAAAAAAACAAAAGGCAGTTGACATGTTTTTTAAATTTGGAATTATTTAAATGCCATTTGCATTTAAATAAGTGGCCCATAATGTTATTTTTGCAACAAAAAAATTTGAGTTCTACGCCCGTGATACAAAAAGTAAACCGGGAAAAATGTGGGTGAGTGTGTATTTTTTTTTAATTATTTTGTCATTTTGAATTTAAATTCAAAAGGTAATTACCATTTTTAAATTGTCAATAAACCGGCATGTTTTTAAGCTTATTGGCAACTAGGCGGTAGTGTATTTTTTTTTCACCGTGAGAGCTGAAAATTCAATCAATGTACGATTGAAAAGGCAAAAATTAAGTTTGCGATTTTTTAAAAAAAAATCCCATGTAGTCTCACAAAAATAGTAATGCCTATCTGAACACACAAGTACTCGAGAATATTAAGCAAAAATAAAAAATTGAAAAAGTTAGCTTAAAATGGTGCTATGATCAAAACATTGAACAAGGGTGTTCATTTTCGAAAAAAACCTAAAAGTCCGAATATCTCGGAAACCGTGCAACTTTTACTAAACCTATTTTAGCTTTATTATAATGTCCTAAGTGCCCGCTATCCATAGTTCAAGGATTATCCACTCATTACCTAACACCCTGTATGTTCTTACATGCTGGTCTGGGAGTAAAGAAAGCGTAGAATGTACCAGTTGCTTCTCTTCCCGCGCAGATGGTAAAAGCCCATCGAGGAAATGGGCGAAAATCTTAGGAATCATGTTATAGGCGATGTGGCTAGCAATCCATCACTATTTTGATTCCTCTCTTCCATCTATACGCTCAAAATCACGCTAAATGTGGCCTTTAGGTCTTGTTACCTTAGGCTCTGTCTACCCCGTAAAGGATAAAGACGTGATATGTATGTATGTATGTATGTATCCATAGTGCGGTGTTGCAAAATTTTGTAACCCCTATTTCCACTCTAATTGGTTAATTACTTTATGTTACTAGGGAAATTATCAAGACCGTGAATTTCCAGATGTCCAACAGCGGAGATTTGTCAACCCTGTTCTGAAGACTTGAAGACTTTTAGTCCGTCTTTCATGTTCCCATTACCTATGATCAGTAGAAAGAAGGAAAAGGAAACTGTATGATACAGAATGATATTAATATCACCGTCGCAAGTTTTAGGTTGACCTAGGTATCATATGCAACCGTATAGGTATCGTAAGTCGCGGGTTCATGGTGGATGCAAGCCACTTCCAACCAAGGCAACTGGAGTTCTATGGGCGGTATCTGAAGGCCTATATCCAACAGTGGACGTCACACACCTGATATGATGAGGATGATACCTAATGATGACAGGTATCATTTAATGATACCATTTGCAATATTTTAACACCAAACTTAAAAATAATGCTTGTATTCGTCGTGTTGTTTCTTTTGACGGTGATAAAAAAAGTCAGCCTATATAATTCTAAGTACCTAGTAAAATAAGTTATGATTGTTCTTGTATGCATGTAAAAAAATATTTTTTGTGAACAATAAATAAGTGGCAAATTTCCATTACATGCAATTCAGTTATGAATTGAGTATGTTGCGTGATCTACAAACTACAATTTCGTGACATCCTTTGATAAGTTAATAAATATTTTGAGTTTCGTATCGAGATAGGTACTCGTGTATTTGGAAAGGCCTGTATTTTTCGTCTTATTTTCTTAGGTGATAACTACACTGTATATACTACACAAGGAATAAAGACGTGTTTTATGTGTGTATGTACAGTCAGCGTTATATAGTAAGTAGAAGTCAAGACCTTCATTTACTTGGAAACACCCAAAATGGTCATTAACAGTGACTCAACCAAAGCGGTCAAATTGTTCGGGACATCCATCGTGCACAAATATACTGGAGCACGCACATCGCCAAATACTTAGTAACATTCAAGCCAACATTAGTACCGTAACATCCAAACCGCCACTGATAGCGTAGTAGTAGTAGCCAAAGTATCCAAAAGTATGGAACACACTAGAAAACTGAGCTTTATTTTAAATGGTATAACATTTAATCTCGTGTCAAGTGAAAAATAAATAAACACGTCATAAGATTTAATATGGCCTGACGTGTTTTTGATTCTAGCGAAGCTCATCTCTTGACGTTGACAATCACCGAGAAGAGTACTAACTTGTCAGTGATCGTCTCGTCTCTTTCATTTGGAGCCTGACGCCTGGTATAGAAAACATCTAATCATTACAATATTATGTTCTTGACTTTGAAGTGTGTAGTTATGTCAATGTTTCCTTTTAAATACCCTGATAATAATGGCCTGAATTTTGCCAATATGATTGATTACATACATCATAAAAGAGTTTTCATTTAAAAAAGTATTAACTTTTATTTAAAAAATATCGAGGTTTTTTTAAACTATCAGTGCTTTGCTAAATCAACCCTTATGTGCGCATACCACGTGTTGCGTGGCGTATTGGCCTAGCTATTGTGGGATCTTATCTAACGCCTATAATAAACTAGACGGTCAGCATTTGAACTGCAAGCTAGCTGCAAATCGACTGTGCAGTTTGTTTGCAGTCTACCCGTAGCCTACCTAATTTGTCCACCCAGAAAATCACTGAAATTTCAATACCCAGAAAAAGGAGCTCCGCCCAGGAGCGGAGCTCTGTCAAAAACCAGGTGGACAAACTGCAGGTGGATCATGGTTACAGACCGAAAAAAATATCTAGAGAGTTTCGTTGTTTAGCACGTCTCTGTTCCCTGTTTCACTGGTCGACACGCGTATAGTGAGTCCTATTTCTATTCGGTTTGCCCTTCGGGAATTTGAAGATGCCTAATGAACCTAACCTAATTTTACTATCTCTAATGAGAATTTTTATTTTTATAAGCCCGAAATTCCTATTGACACAACCAGTTGTGCATATAGAGTTGGTCCATGCACTGATATAATTCGCGTCGAGCTGCAATTTTTATTTTTCGCGTGTGGACTAGACACCGCGAGAATCTGCTTTATCCCACTGTTGGTAACGCTACTCAAAACCATCGATGGATGAAGTTCGACTTTTGTGGAAGTAAGTATCAGTAAGTAAAAGTGAGTTCAGATGGATTCAATTTGTTTTGGAGTTGTCATTATTTATTTGTCGTACCTACCTATTGCAAAGTCATCATAATTATCTAACATTATTTTTCCTTTTATGCGATGTACCATGAATTAGTGATATGAATTATGATGACACAACATAAAAAGGCAGGTCGCAACTCCGGAACAAATATCTAACCGAAAACCACCTGTCTAGCTCACCTGGGTGGACCACGGACAATTTTTCTTGCCAATGGTCCACTTCAGTACACCTAGGTGAACCATGGGCACTTTTTGGACCATGACCCATAGTCATTTGCCCGTGGTTCACCTGGGTGTTCTGAGGTGGAACATCGGCAAGAAAATGTGCCCGTGGTCCACCCAGGTGAACTAGGCAGGTGGCCCACGACCGATGACTATCGAAATCCCTAGCCAAAAAGCAGTCAGACGTAGTCCCTACGCGCTATGCGTTATTATTTAATTTCCTTTATGTGATCCTATACTCCAATGCATTTTGGTGAAAGGAAAGGATCCGAATGGCTAGCACGAATGACTTCGTCTCATTGTTGTAAGCAGGCTGATTCTCAAGTTACCTGTTTACGAAAGCCTATGACGCGAAACGACAATACCTATAGTACAGCGCTACTTGTTTAGATGCCCCAGACGAAACGTTTGTAATGCAATGCATAGGAGTATTAATAAAATGTCAGACGATGGTGATGATGATGTCTCTACGTGTGAGCGAATATCAGATATGAATCGCGGGTTCCTACATACTAAATACTCAAAGATACTAGCAATGACGGCATATGAATTCGCCGCTAGAGGCGCTATTGTAACTTGAGGTATTACAAATAAACGTAAAATTAGTACTACCTACAAGTTGCATATTCCGGCTTTACTTTACATTGTTTCCGAATATTTTCGCAGACATATACGACAGGTTTATTAAAATGTTAAAAGAAAAGCTATGAAAAGTAGGAGCCAAACTAAGAAGGTAAATAAAATGACAGCTAATTTAGAGGATAAACGGGACTGTGCAACACTGTGGGTAATAAATAGCTTGCTATTAAAGATAAATTAAAAGAAATCCTGAATAATCTGATATGATATACCTTACTCTACAGTGGCGCCAACTAGTGAGTACAAATACGATAGCCCTCTATCTAACAAAGTACAAAAAAATACTCCCTAATATTCAAAAAGGGTTGAAGGTGGCATTGATTCACATGTTTGCATCTGCTAGACTCATATATAATATTATTCTGTATTTGTAACTAGCCGAGCTGGCAAAAAATATTCCGCCTTAAAGTCAGTTTTTGTCAGAGATGGCGCTGCATACGAAAAATTAAAGAGTTTTTTTTTTGTGCATTTTTCATATTTATGATAAGATATTTGGCTATTCGAAGAAGAGAGAAAGCTAACCAATCAAAAATCATAAAAATCCGTGCAGCCATTCCAAAGTTATAAGTGGTTGAAATAATACGATTTAAGTTTTGTACGTATAGATTTGTAAAATTTCTTGGTAAAAGTAAAGTTGATATAAAAACGTAAATATAACTTGAAAAATTTCGCTATCCAGCTTAGCAAGGTGTTGCAATATTTTTCCGCCTATTTGCATGTGTGTGTAAGACTAGTATCTGTATAGGGCCGTTAGTGACACCAGCGTTTGTGCAGCTATTCTCCGAATTGGTGCATTGTTACCTTCTGAGTGTAGTCTCAAAAAATCGGCCGTATTAAACGGTGTGCGCAAATCAATTGATAATCTATAAGTGTTCTAAGAATTTTCTAAAAACTACAAAAAACACACATCATTGATTACAGCGCCATCTAACGGGACTTCTTCAATGAGCTAACGCGAGCATCCGCCTTAAATTACATTTATAAAAGTGATCCCCGAGCCTTGATTGTTCTATAATAGTATAGTTGTATAAAGTCTCTACTAGTCGCTAGTGAACTAATATATATAAATCTAGTGCTAGCTAGTGAAAAATAAATCTATACTATCTATACTAATATTAGAAAAAGGAAAAATTTGATTGTTTGTTTGTTTGCATTGAATAGGCTCCGAAACTACTGGACCGATTTTAAAAATTATTTTGCCGTTAGAAAACTACATTATCAATGTTGGCGATGTAAATAGGTCTTTTATATTTCTCTTATTGTCTTTTATTCCTTTATTTGAAGTTGCTTTTTTAATATGTTTTTTTCTAAAGTCACTGTCTGTCTTCTTAATACATTTGTCACATCAGCGCTTTGGTTTACTTTTCTGCTCCTAAAAGCCTAAAAGCTATCGAATCCTTTATATTTGGCTACTTTTTACCGCGGGAATTTCCTACGGGAAAATTAATTTATCGCGGGCGAAGCGGGCTAGTAATAAATAAAACTATAATTTATATGCGTGTATGTATAACTTTAATTTATACGTCTTTATCCCCTGCGGATACAGAGCTTAGGGTATGAAGGCTTATGGGATGATGATGGTGTGGCCACGTTTAGCGTGATTTTGGTGGAAAGGAGAACCAAAAAATTTGAGAAGTTGCTAGCCTCATGACTCTCCCATTATCGATGGCGATGGGCTTTTACTGCGCGGGGCGTGAGCAGCTAGTACATTCGTATTATCTCAATTATGCAATGGAATTAAACTTTATGCCTGTAGAATGAAACAAAGTAGATAAGTCGAACTTTTTAATGATCTAATTCTCTGTTGGTTTTTGGTCCATTTTGACGCATGATTTCACGATGGACCAAGGAACCTCAGCCCTCTTTCGGCTTATGGGGTAATTTTGTAGCATCTGCATTCAGTGGCGTAACTATAACGTCGGGGGCCCGTGGCAAATTCGTCAGGTGGGGCTCCTTCCTCAATATAAGGTATATTACAGAGCTAAAGAAGTGCATCAGCGTCCCTTCTGTGCTCTAAACCAAGCCAGTTCGGGGCCCCGTAGAGCCAGGGGCCCCTGGCATTTTGCCACCCCTGCCACCCTATAGTTACGCCACTGTCTGCATTGTAAGTGTATCTTCTTCCAGCATCAAGCCTTCATTCCTGGGCTATGCGGGGACCAAAGACCGGCGCGCGAAGACCTCGCAGTGGTTCTCGGTGCGCAAGCTGGACCCTCGCAAGGTGGCAGCGGCGGCCAGGGAACTGCGCGACGTGCACGTTGGCAACTTCAGTTTCCACCAACACCATCTCAAGCTGGGCATGCTCAAGGGGAACCGGTGAGTGATGATTACCAGAACATTGGAGGAACTGCGCTAAGATGTGAGATAAATTTTACTTTTTTCAAGGGTTCCGTAACCAAAGGGTGAACACTGGACCCACCAAAGGCACTGTCCGTCTGTCTGTCTGTCTGTCTGTCGCCAGACTGTACCTCATGAGCTGTGATAGCTAGGCAGTTGAAATGTTCACTGATGATATACTTACCTATTTCTGTTGTTGCTTCAAATACTAAAAACCTTTTTTTTATGTTTTTTTTTATGGTGTGTACACCCTCAATCTTGCTAATTGTGGCCTGTAGATCTTGTTACCTTAGGCTCTGTCTACCCCGTAAGGGATAAAGACGTGATTTGTGTGTGTGTGTGTGTGTGTGTGTGTGTTTTTTTATGTCTGTCTGTGTATGCCAGGGGTTCCCAATGTTTTTCAACCTGCGGCGCAGTTACAAGTTTAGTATTTTGTAACGGCGCCCTGCCTTAGTTAAGTTGTATTATTATTATTATTTAAAATAATACACTAGCAGCTCTTTGAGCTGGTACGTGTATATCTATCACTGCACTTGTGTTCTCTGACTCTTTAAATGAATATCTAGTCTATTTTTAAAACTGTTCACTGAAGGTGCACTTATCACAAGTTCGGGGAGTGCGTTCCACGAGTTCACAACACGGTTAGATAGGAAATGTTTTCTGGGGTTGCTTGCGCTTCGCTGTTGTTGCTATATTATTTACCGATGTGAGCGCTCAAATAGGTACCTGCGAATATTTGTGGTTTCGGACAATGATAGAACTCACGGCGCCCCTCTTTACTTTGCTCTTTACTTTGTACGGCGCACCAGGGCGCCGCGGCGCACACTTTGGGAACCCCTGGTCTATGCAATGACCTCACACTGCGTACGTTATGCTTAAGAGTACGGGTCTGTTAACACTGAATTTTGTAACCCCTTGCCGAATTTGTAGGGAAACCATCAGTGCGCGAGTCCAACTCGCACTTGGCTAGGTTTTTGAATTGAAAGAAACATACAGTAGTTTTTTAATACATGCTTTCTCCCTCCAGTTTCCGCATAGCCCTCCGCAACGTGACGGCCCCCGAGGAGTCGGTGGACGAAGCCTGCCGGCTGCTGCAGGAGCGAGGCTTCCTCAACTACTACGGGCTGCAGCGGTTCGGGACCCGAGCTGATGTGCCCACCTACGTCATCGGACGGAGCATGCTGAAGGGAGAGTTCCAGGAGGTCAGTGGCTTGGTGCACTTCAATGCTGGTCTGGGAGCAAAGGAAAAATATAGAATGTACCAGTTGCTTCTCTTCCCGTGCAGACGGTAAAAGCTTTTCGCAATTAAATTCCGCCCATGCCCTCGAGAGGCTATTTCCATCTGCGCGGGAACAGAAGCGACTGATTCGTATGTTTTTTATTTACTCCCTGACCAGCATGAAAGAATATTTTCATTTCGACTACACAAAGCATTTTCGACTTATTTAGAAGAAAAAAAATATTACTCAAAAATTGTTCACTCTTGCATATCACCTTTATCACCTCCTAACGGGAATACGTCGAATTACCGACAACCCTGTACGATGTCTTACCCCCTTATTCATAAACGCTCTATAGGCTTCCGTTAACTTAGCAATCGTTTGTCCTTATCTGTGAAAGGTAAATGTCAAAGTGACAGATAAGGACAAACGATAGCTAAGTTAGGAGAAGCCTATAGAGCGTTTATGAATAAGGGGGTTACTCTCCAGGCTATAAACGGGGTGCTCCGGCCGCGGCCCGGGCCTCTAGAGTACGCGCTGCAGCAGTACGCGGCACACGGGCCAGCGGCGGCCGCCGCCGCCGTGCCGCGCTACCACGGAGCCATCGAGATCAGGCTGCTGAAGGCGCTCGCCGCGCAGCCCAAGGACTTGCTCGGAGCCCTGAACAAGGTAACATAATGCCATAAACCAAAAAAATAAATAATAATAATACATAAATTAACTAAATAGTTTACAGTAAACAAAAAATAAAAAGGAGGGAAAACGAAATTGTTCAAAAACAACAGGCTGGCATATTAAAGTGCAAAGTGCTGGAGGACTATTGTAAGGATTTTTGGAGCGTCAATAAGTGATCCTTCAGCTTGCGCTTGAAGGTGTAACTACTTGACGCTCCTTGGATAGGGGGAGGAATATCATTCCAGCACTTGGACGCCGCAAACTTGAAACTGCCTCGAAATGCCGCAGTCCGATGCTTAGGTACGAGAACCATTGCGCTCCTGCGCTCACTCCTCGACCAAACCATCTTGTTAAAGAGGTATGATGGGGTCTCGTGACGTCTCACACCGAACAGCAAAGTGGCGAGGTGCATGCGCCTGCGCGCAGGCATGTTCAGCAAGTTGGCGGTGTTTAACCGTGTCGCACATTTATAAATTATATCAGTTTGTTATTACTTTAAGTTCCTTGAAATCTCTCAACAGATAGTGCTAGTGTATGTAATTTTAGTTCGGATGTTTTACGATAGATGTCACTCTCAAGTTCAGTCCATCGCGCGGTTGAGATTTTTCTTAATTCATAGGCATGACAGAAGACGGTCATCTTTATTTATCCTTCCTGCACGTACTGTGACTATATAATTTTACAGCATTATATTAGTTCAGTTAAAAGTTGTAGTTTCATTTCTTGGGATCAATTGTGGCGTAAACAGGTGGCGTTCAGGTATGGGGTGATTATGGGAGCGGGGAGGGACGCGGATGATTTTTGTTGTTGTTTTCTTTTCGATTTTTGAGAAAAGCACTATACTTGCCTCGGCCAGAATAGCATTGCTGGCTTCGTATTATTAAACGGACTCGCAAGCTCGTCCGTTCAAACCAATACTCAGCCAGCAATTGCCTACTTCCTGGCCTAGACAGTAATGTACTATTACTGTTGTTAGCTGGCCCGTAACACTCGACTGCTGTATCTACACTCGTACCAGTCGCTGACGTGGAACCGCGCCGTGTCGGAGCGCGTGCGCCGCTTCGGGCTCAAGCCCGCCGCCGGGGACCTCGTGCCGCTCACAGAAGTCGACGGTAATACCACATTATGTGCGAGGGAGATAAGTTGCCCATTACACTCGTGACGGGGTTGGTCGAGCTGAGGGTTCGATTCCCGGCCATAGCTTTACTTTTCGGATTTTTCTATGTGTTCTAATTATAGTGACATTTAGATATTTTGTTTACAAAACATTAGAATGTACAAACTTGCAAGGGAAAATAATATAACTAGGTACTGTTTGGATTCAATGGTGCTTTTTAATTGAACTATAAAATGAAATAAAAAACTTTACAATTGTATATTATTATAACCTTAATATTGTCTGACTTACTCATAAACATCTAATCCCAACCCTTGGCTTAAACCCAGAATGCTGAAATTTCTCATACACCTAGATATATAATCAAAACAATCAACTTTTCCAGACGATATAGAAGAAGACAGCGATAGCGAGGAAAACGCAGACGCCGACGCTAACAGCGAGGACACGCAAGATGGCGGCGATAAAAAAGATGGCGGCCATGATCAAAATGGCGGCAAAGACGCCAAAGAGGAAACAAAGGAGTGTGAAAACAAAACGAAACTAGAAAAGGTGCCGGTCAAGTTTCCAGTGAAGATATTGACACAAGAAGATGTGGATAGCGGACAGTTCAGTATTTTTGATGTGATAATGCCCCTGCCTGGGTATTTCATAGATTATCCGCCGAACATGGTGGATTATTATAAAGAGTTGCTGGAAAAGGATGGGCTTACTTTGGAATTAAGGAATAAAATTAAGTGAGTAATGTACCTATTACATTTCTATACGACATTGAAAATTAGAACTGAAAATTGTTACTATGCGGACTTTTTGTCGCCAAGCGTCATCTGTTTGAGTTATGTGTTTGTACGACACAATTACAAACTCAAAAAAACATCGCATAGTAACAGGTCACGTGACAGCTGGTACACATAGAAAAATTTTAAGGCTTACTCATTTGCTATGGGTGGTATAGCGGTATACCACGCATCACGGAATGATGCGGGGTTCGATTCCCGGCCATTTTAGTGTCGTTCAGAAATTTAATTTGTAACGGGTAAAACTGTAAAATTAAACTTTAAAAAAATCAAGAAGTTAAATTCATAGCATTAAATTTCAACAAATGCGTTACACTACAAAGGTTAATAACATCAGAACACGCAATACGTCATAAATATGAGCAGCGACTTTTCAATAAAATTGGGAATGCAATAATAATAATATGTGATGGCTGTACATAGGTAACAAAACTCCTTTTTTATTGAACCCAGGAGCCTGAGCATGTCGGGCGCGTACCGGCGCGTGGTGACGCGGCCCATCGACATGGCGTGGCGGCTGCTGCGCTACGACTCGCCCACCGAGGACCTCATACTCTCCGACCTGGACGAGCTGAACGGCGTCCAGCTCAAGGAAACGCCAGGTATTCTCAGTTCCAAATTTAAACGCGTTTGTAAAGGGGGCGTTCAAGTATTACGTAAGCGCTTGAGAGGGAGGGGGGTCTTTGCTTTGCTTATTTTTGATGACATGGTGGGTGGGGGGGGGGGGGGGGGGGGGGGTCGATATGGTGATTACGTCAGCAGTTTCGATTCGAACTGGTGCTCACGTATCAATAGAAAGCAAAATCCATTAAAAGAAAAATGCATATAGGTACCAATGATTACGTAAGCATGGGGGGGGGGTTTGCTTACTTTTGCTGACAAGGGAGGGGGGGGGGGGCAAATAATTGTAAAAAATCTGCTTAGGTACGTAATACTTGAATAGCCCCAAATAAGCCAATTCATCTTAATTCCCACACAATCCATTGTATGCGGTTAGCACCACGTTCATCGGAATATTGAAGGTTATACCTGAAATCTCATACTTTGATTATTATATTGAAACTTTATATAAACAACGCAGATACAATATACCGATTCCCACTGTAAGATCAACTTCTGCTAGACGTTTGCCACCTTATTCCCATTCGCACATCTATAATAAATCCTGTAAAAAACATGAAAAATCTGAGAAGCCAAAACCTGAAAAAATAAACTGAACGCTGTTTGAATTATGACGAAACCGAAATTCTTACAGCCTGTAATTAAATGCACTAACACTTACATACTTACTACACACACACACACACACACATTTTTATGTTAGTCTCTTGTTATAACTGTCTCTAGTCTCCGCGACACAGGCCCTGAGTTTAGTGCGGAGGCTGCCGAACAAACATGTTGTAACCTTTTGCATATTACAAATAAAGACTTTTTTACTTTACTTACTTTAAATTTGGGTGACTTGTTTGTTTACAAAAGCGTTAAAATTACCTTAACTAAAAATTTTGTTTTTGATACAAGCTTTTTTTGCTAACTGTACTTTATGTTGACCGTACTTGCATTGCTATCTGTCCTACACATGTGTACCAAATTTCAAGTCAATCTGACCAACCGTTCAAGAGTTCCGTCCTGCGGAGACGGTCCTGACCTGACCCCTGGCCCTAGACGTGGTACGCCGTTGCCAACAGTTTTGAATCAGGCGTTACTTTGCGGAGGTCCATTTCAATGAACTCACTAAAATTAGTGAGGGGGCGTCCATTAATTACGTAAGATTTTTCTCGACCCCCTCCCCCCTACCCCGATCTACCCCGTGAGATTTTTCAAAACTTGTACTTTGGGTATAAAAGTATTGGATTTATTAAAAACAACACAATTGCAAATATTGCTGTAATTTTAATTATTAATTCAACTTTAATTTAACTTAATTTTCACGCAGTTTTACACCATTTTCTGCTAAAAAAAATTACGTGATATTTTCCAAGACCCCCCTCTCCCCCAAGTGAGATTTAGTAAGATTCGGCTCGACCCCCCCCCCCCCCCCCCCCCCCCCCCCCCCTGAATACCTCACGTAATTAATGGACGCCCCCTGAGTAGCGGAGTAGCAAGGTAAATATTTATTATATGATAGGGGGGGGGGGGGGGGGGGGAAACGAGCAAACGGGTCACCTGATGGAACGTAATCACCGCTGCCCATAGATAGACACTCATAACATAGGGCGTTGACACAGTTATAAATTCTGACCTATTTTGTTTCCAGAGGGTCAATACAAAGCCCTGCTTCTCTCGTTGTCGTTACCAGCGAGTTGTTACGCCACCATGGCGCTCCGAGAACTGCTCAAAGTCGACACCTCGGGAGACAACCAAGCTCTGCAGAACAACTACCACAAAGTCAAAGGCGAAGAAAAAGAAAAAACAAATGAAAGTAAGGATGGTGAAGATAAAGTGGAAGAGAGTGAAAAAGTGGATATCGGTGCTAAGAGGAAGTTGGATGCTGAAGATGAAGATGGAGATGAAGCAAAGAGAGTCAAAGTTGAAGATGAGTAAATTTGTGAAATTGACGTTGCGTTTTCTTATCTAATCTATACATACATCCTACTAATATTATAAATGCGAATGTAAGTTTGTTTGTTACGGTTTCACGCGAAAACTACTCAACCGATCATCATGAAATTTTGTACACATATTCTTGGAGGTATTAGAAGTAACATAGGATACTTTTTATAAAAAAAATATTTTTTATGTAAGAAAAAAAAATTGGCAAAAAAATCTCAAAATGTACGGGGCAGAAGTCACCCACAACACTAATTCCACGCAGACGAAGTCGCGGGCAAAAGCTAGTACTTACATAAATCACGTTTCCATCCCTTACGGTGTAGACAGAGCCCAAGGCAACAAGACCCAAAGGCCACGCCCAGCATGATTGTGGGCGCATAGGTGGAAATGGGGATGGGTTGCTAGCTGCATCGCCTATAACTGATTCTTAAGATTTTCGCCCATTCCCTCGATGGGCTCTTACCATCTGCGCGAGAATAGAAGCAACTTGGTATGTATTATGTTTCTTCTTTACTCTCAGACCAGCGTGGAAGAAATCTATAGGTATTCAATATTAAAAATGCGAATGTGTCTGTCTGTAACCACTTCACGCTTAAATTACTACCTAATTCCAAAGAAATGGTGTTTTTAATTGTCATGTTAAGAATGAATAACACAATACTTATCATAAACTTTAATAAAATCAATTTACAAAATAAAGAACAAACATGACTAGTATCTTACAGCTATCTATAACACTACAACTTTTATTACCGTAGCAGAATGCTGGTGTCTGCTACTTTATGTCTGATATGAACCAAAATTAGCAGTAACTAAAACCGTAACTGACCATTTTGACATCATATTTCGTAGGCGCGGAATTTGTTAATTTACGTCACCCCGGGTAAGTAACAATATACAGGAAATTTCTGCTGCTGAAAAAGAACACCTCAGGTCGCATGTTTATCGCCCTCGCCTTTATAGACTACAAGCCCAAGGACAAAAAAAAATGTGAAATGAACCAGCGTGAATGAAGCTTAGAAGGCTGTTACTATATCATAAAATAACTCTGAGCGCTATGCCGTCATTTCTGAGCGGTACAGATTTTTTCTCATACATTGAAAAAAAAATGCACTTACTTCCAGCACCACCACTTTAAAGCGGCACTAGGTTTTTCGACATTTATTTTTAATCATCTACTATAAGCTATAATACATACATTTTTTTTTTTTTTTTTTTTTTTTATATGAATAGGAAGGCAAACGAGCAAGTGGGTCACCTGATGGTAAATGATCACCACTGCCCATAGACACCCGCAACCCCGGAGGGATTGCAGATGCGTTGCCAACCTAGAGGACTAAGATGCAATGCCTCTTGTGCCCGTAATTACACAAATCACGTCTTTATCCCTTACGGGGTAGACAGAGCCTTAGGTAACAGATACCTACAGGCCACATTTAAGCTATAAAAAGGCCATAAATTAATAATTAGTTGTTATTCCTCACTACCTGAGAAATTCCATAAATGTACCGCTCAGAAATGACGGCATAGCGCTCAGAGTTATTTTATGATATAGTCACAGCCTTCTAAGCTTCATTCATGCTGGTTCATTTCACATGTTTTTTTTTGTCCATGGGCTTGTAGTCTATTAGCTCGTGCGACAAGTTACCTGCGATTTGAGACAGGTGGCATAATAAATAAGTTAAAGTAGGGTTCATGGACCCCTTAGCGGTCTGTAACACGTAAGCCAGGGGTCCGCAGTAACTCAAGTTAACCGTTAACCTTTTCGACGCCAACCACATGTATAAACATCCATTACTTCAATACGAAAGCAACCTTCGCTCAGTTGGGTTTAGGTTAAACTTAAGCCAGTAAAAAAGTATGGCGTACGGGTGAAGTCTCTTGAATTCGACGTGGCGGCGAAAAGGTTAAAATATGTAATTTTTTTTTCTGTAAAGCTTTGGGTCCATGGACTTTTGTTATTTTTAAAGTGGTCCGACCACAAAAAGTTTAAGAAACTGCTGTGTAACTAGGCGACGTGCCACCGCCTGGCTGCGCCTGCGCCGGCGTGCGCGGCGGTGTGCGCGCGCAGCTCGCCCGGCGTAGGGAACGAGCGCGGACACCACACGCACTTGTGCGGCTTGTTCTGTGGAAGATAAAGGCGTTAAGTAATAATTTGTGGTCCCACTGGTCCCACAAAAATTATATTATTAGGCACATACGTGATGCTCAAGGATTATGTGTAAGTATTAAGTCTATTTTATCCCATGGGAAAATAGAAACATACCTACCAAATCGTTAAACTTTTTTTTTTATATAAGGGGCAGACGAGCAGACGGGTCACCTGATTGAAAGCAATCACTGTCAGGGACACCTGCAAGACTTGGGGAATCACAGGTGCGTTGCCGGCCCTTTGAGGAACAGGAAGGCAACTTATCCTTAACTTATCCTTTGAGGAAGGAAACTTATCTATTTTTAGGATAATATGGCCCCATCGATAGATGCGATGATTTCGCCAGTGTCAAAGTAAAATTATATTCCAAAATCTTGTGACAAAATGTCTGTAACGTTGTACGGTAGAACACGGTCAAAAGACCCCCTCTCCCCTGTTGGGCTCTTAGCCAACGGATAATGTTATCCCTCGGAGACCGCCAGGCAATCATTAAC
This sequence comes from Pandemis corylana, assembly GCA_949127965.1. Lineage (NCBI taxonomy): Eukaryota > Metazoa > Arthropoda > Insecta > Lepidoptera > Tortricidae > Pandemis > Pandemis corylana. The sequence continues at coordinate 765,118 of OX421854.1, read as the reverse complement.
CGATGCCCAGGGTGCACCGGGCCAAGCACTGCTCTTCCCCCCGTACGGATCCAAAAACGAACCGCAGTTCTTGGCCACACGCGTTAAAATTACCTTGGTGTGAGTCATCCGATGGTAGTACAGGTTGGAGCTGGCCGTGAAGCATTTTCCACATTCAGGACATTTATGGGGTTTTTCGCCTAAAAACAAAATTAGACTTTAAGCATGATTTGTGAGTGTAAGGTGGAAAGGGGAATCAAATGCCAGGCTTACCTGTATGTATCCGTCGATGTGTGTTGAGAGAGCTGGATGTGCTAAACCCTTTGCTGCACACGTTGCAAATGTGGGGTTTTTCGCCTAAACAAAAGACAACTTCTAAATGTTTATAAAAACCAATTATAGTCTGTCCAATCATTTATTTTCTCGATGACAGCTCCCGTAGAATGTAACTGCGCTTTTTACGCAAAAATTAACTTTTAAATGCGAGGTATAAAAAATATGACGACTGCCTAATTTTGTTCCTTGATCCCATATAATATGCATCTAAGACAAATTGAGTCCAGATATGCAGTAGATAATATCTTTTTAAAGTACGATAAACAATAAACGTTTTAATAAAGTTACATTCTATGGGAATGCAAATAGTGATATGTTATGATTGAAATATCGATATTGTATCGGTATTGTATATATTGAACTAGATGTGTTCCTGCGACTTTGTACACGTTGTAATTTTTTACCGGGATAAAAAATAGCCTATGTTACTCAGGAATAATGTAGCATTTTAATGGTGTAATATTTTTTGTTTTTCCAGTAGTTTTTACTTTATTAATTACAAACATACTGTCATTTGGCCATTTCGCACGCTTAGCAATAAATTAGCATTCAAGTCGGTTGTTTTATTGGCTCCATAGCTGAATACTTCTCGATATCGTATCTACTGATCACTTATTAGGTCACAACACTATGACTATCAAACTACATCTGTCATCGAGAAAATAAATGGTTGGAAAGACTATAAAACGCCGACATTTGTATAGCGAGCGCGGCGAATGGTTTGGCTTATTAGAATCTCTGCTAATATATAAATACGTAAGTAGCTAACTCTGTCTGACATACACATACACAAATCACGTCTTTATCCCTTACGGGGTAGACAGAGCCTAAGGTGGCAAGACCTAGGCCACGATGAGCAAGATTGTGGGCGTAAAGATGGCAAAAAATGGAATCAAAATAGTGATGGGTTGCTAACCGCATCGCCTATAACATGATTCCTATGATTTTCGCTCATTCCCTCGATGGACTTTTACCATCTGCGCGGGAAGAGAAGCAACTGGTACATTCTATGTTTTTTCTTTGCTCCCAGACCAGCATGGAAGTATCAGAAGTATCAGAGGTCTAACCAAGATCTGGATTTTTCCTTGCAGGCCACACATTGACGTAAAATGTTGATCTTGTCCTATTCTATTCACTTTCATAAAAAATGGAGACATGTAGGATCTAACCCGGTGGCTCCCAATCTTTTATTGACCAGGGACCACTTGGTTTTGTTTTGGATAGATGATGTACAATAAAAAAACAAGACAATGTGATTTTGAGCTTGCATCTTCTGGATAGTTCAGCAATCCTAGGACTAATATAACACAAAGCTACACGCAAATTTTCATTTGTTTACAGCCGATTAGGCCTTTGCGCGCCTGGTGATTGTTCGCGTACCGAATTTTGACTCTTGGCCACTGATCTAACCAATCACGTGGCCGAATTACGTACCTGTATGAGTCCTCATATGCCTCTTCAGCAGCGACGGCCTATCAAAGGTCTTCAGACACACCTGGCAAGGCAGAACGTTCTTGCCTCCCCGCTGCAAGCTCTGACTCTTGCAGCTCAGGTACTGACTGCTTTCGTATAACTTCACCAGTTGACTGTTGATACCAGCTAAGAACTTTAGGTCTATCACACTTAATGGTTTCGGGGTTTTTGTTGAAAGGTCTAGCGGTTCTGTTTGGTCCATGGTAGTCTGGTAGTTTTGATCCATTGGCAACAAAACAGAGTTAAACGATTCACGTTTAATATCGGGATCTCGTTGAAGATAATCGCGGTCTAATATCCCGGAGATAATAATGTCTTACATGGTAACAAAAGACTAGGCTTTCATTTGGTATTTTATCTTGATCGCTTTTTGTTTCTTGCTTATGCAACGCTTTGCTATCTTGAGTGTTAAAGCATGGACTTCTTTTTCAGATTCTTTTAACGATATTGCATAGTTTTTAGCCCAGATTTTATTCGTTTTAAAAAATGACAAGCGGCAATGTGACGGTGTGTCAATTTTCAAGGTGCACTTTTTGTGATTTTTGTGGTAGTTACGCTATTTCGCTTCGAATTTTCTTAGAGGACTGTGGGTAGATGGGTCGGGTGTCCCTTAAATAGCGGGGTGGACAATCGGCACGGTGGTGTAATCGACAGCTTTGTGTATTGTACGCCGGTGCTAATCGACGTGATTTGGCGGTTTTTAGGGAACGACCGCGAGCTACGAAACTGGTTTGATACACGTTACATTTTCACAGTATTTTTCATTGGCAGCGGTTTGTGTCGACTGCAGTTCACTTTGAGCCTTCATCCATAGGTTCTGGTAAAGTCAGCGAAATCGGTTTTTGTGTAGGAACGTACCTTTATCTCCTACTCACAAATCATGAAAGAGCTGAACTTAAAACTAAAACCGTTAAGACTGTATTTACAGTTTGACAACAAAAATAATGCTCCACGATGTACCTGTGCAGTATACCAATTATAGTAGCGCGGGAAACTCTGGCGCTGTTATTGGTCGATCGATTTCGTACCAACAATGGCAAAATCGTGTAAGCGGGACAGAGCTAAGAATGCAAAGCAAGCAATACTCTGCCAGTTGCGCTTGCAAATAAAGTTCAATATAGATTATTTACACGTTCGGCTACCATCGGAAACTGGTCTGCGCTTCTCTGCGCAAACGAATACTGCCGATGCGCATTATATTTGTTGTCAAACTGTACTATTTAAATAAAATTACCTATCCTACTTAATAGAAGCAATACTCGACAATGGTCGGAGAACATTATCAATTCGAAAAACAATGCGTGTACAATATGAAGTCAACCAGTGTAGATTCTCGACAATTTGTAATGTAAAGACAATTGTCACTTGTCAGCGGCGATTATCGTATTGGTGTGATGGGGCCTGATGTCTTGATCAAATCTTGCAAGTGGATTTTGACTCACTTCCAGTGGTCCGATTGATGAATTTGGCATACTCATACTCAAGTAAGTCCGATGACAATACAACAACCTTGAAGTGGAATTTGTGACTCAGCCACGACGCGTCCGAAGAAAACTCTTCAACGGTTTGTCCGATTGACTTGAAAGTTGGTACGTGGAGGATACATGGCAACGCAGTTACAGTCAACAAAAAAGGTTATGTAGAACCTGCGCATTTACGAATAATAATAAGTCAAGAAGCGTAATTCCCTAACAGTTGCCGCTTCGATTGTCATCCACTAACGCACACACAGTAACAGCAATGCAAACGTAATACTCTCACTCTGATAGACAATTACTAGCACGCGATTAGTCCGCGCGTCATGATCGTTTCCGCCCACTTGCGGTAAGGGAAGGGTGCGTGGATCGCATGCATACAGAGTCGTCGAGTAATGGTGTCCTAAAATATTTATTTATTTACATATGAAAGGTGAGTCCTCTATTTTCCAAATCTGAATGGCTTCTACACCACTTCACACAACACGATGGTTTTTTTTATAATGTATTAGCGCAAACATACAATGAGAACTTCACGATGACGGCTCGAGCGTCCCGGCCGAACTAATTCGCCGCGCGGTACATATTTTCAGCCCCGCCCCCTGCGGTTCACTTCGCGTGGAGTGTTTTTCGGGCTTAGTTACGCTTCTATTATTATTCGTAGCTGAGCGCATCCACCTAATTTCCTACTCCGAGTCGTGTATTGAAGAAAACGTAATCGCGCATAAAGGTGACGCGTCGAAATGTTTGTATTGCTTGACAAACGACACTCCATATTGTGTGGTATTGGGTTGTAGAAGCTTTCACGGTATTAGGGGATGCTCGTAATATTGGAAAGTAATTTATTTATAGCGCCTTTTATGCGTGGTACCATGGCTCTATTTGTTTGGTTGTGAATCGGTGTGATGTCTTTTGCTGGATATTTATCGGGTTATATCTTTTTGCGCGTGTGTTTTGTTTGGAATTGTTTTGCGTGCTTAACCACCCATGACGGAACAGAGAAGATATTGATTTAATATCTATGAGGGAAGGAACGGATCGGACACATATAGCAGTTTGTATCAGCGCATGTTCTTCGATAAAGTTTACGCTTGTAGGCCATCGGGGGGCGATACTAGCTGAAACGTATGAATAAGAAAACACGAACTAGGAAAAATAGCTCTTTAATTACCTCGTCATCTGTATGGCGTTTTAAGACAATAGACCAGGGGTTCCCAAAGTGTGCGCCGCGGCGCCCTGGTGCGCCGTAGAAAGTAAAGTGGGGCGCCGTGAGTTCTATCATTATCCGAAACCACAAATATTCGCTGGTACCTATTTGAGCGCTCGCATCGGTAAATAATATAGCAACAATACAACTTAGCTAAGGTAGGACGCCGTTACAAAATACTAAACTTGTAACTGCGCCGCAGATTGAAAAAGATTGGGAACCCCTGCAATAGACAATATTCTTTTTTTTAATTTTAAAAATAGAAACATAAAAGGTTGGTTGGTCGGTCGGCAACAGTAGCCATTATTCTGTTTTTATGTTACGTTTTCTTCGTCGTGGTCTTTCTGAATATTTTTTTTGCTTTATACTTTTGTAACCTTTAACCTTTAGTTTGCTTGCTTGCTTGTTTCTTCCATGCTGGTCTGGGAGCAAAGAACAAACGTAGAATGTACCAGCTGCTTCTCTTCCCGCGCAGATGGTAAAAGCCCATCGGGACTATCGAGAGAATGTTATAGGCGATGCGGCTAGCAATTGATCACTATTTTGATTTCATTTTCCATCTATACGCCCACTATCTTGCTAAACGTGGTCTGTAGGTCTTGTTGCCTTAGGCTGTCTACCCAGTGAGGGATAAAGACGTGATTTGTGTTTGTATGTGTATTTTTTTATATCCTTTCTTATCGTGCCCAGTCTTTGGCAATCCACGGATTTATAGCACCAGACTGATCAGTTGGGGTGTCTGAGGTTCTCAGTAGGTGGTGTAAGACGTTGTATACGTTGATGGATGTATTTCAGCTGGTGCTGGTGGTTGAATCAGTTTGATTCAACAACCCTTTAAAGATATTGCATTAATATTTCTGATTGAAAATGTAGTTGAGTGTTTTCCAAAAGAAAGTCCACATGAACATTTTTTCCAGAATGTAACTATTTACTAATTAATACTTATTTACTATGGAATTATTTTGCCTGTTCGTCACGTTCCGCCCTTAGGTACTATATTAAAAAAAGTGACGAACTGGAATGGAAATTTTGGGACACATTATTTAGTATGAGGATTGATAGGGTAAACGATTCTGAGTAAGAGAAACCCAAAATATTTCAATTCTGGAAGAAATGAACATGTGGCCATTTTTTTGGAAACCGCGCAGTTCGGAGCGCGGTTTATTTTGAACCTCGATTAATACAATATGGAAACACTAGCTTATGCCCGCGTCTTCGTCCGCGTAGATAAATCCCGTGTTTTTCCTTATCCCGTGGGAATTTTCAAAAATCCTGAAATTAGTTTCTTAGTTTTGTAATCACCTACTTTTGTATCAAATTTGAAGAGTCTAGTTATTATAGTTACTGAGATAGCGCCACTCGGAATCGAATATATAATTCCCGTTTTTTCCTTATCCCGTGGGAATTTCCAAAAATCCTTCCTTAGTGGATGCTTACATTGTATAAGGTATCTACGTGCAAAATTTCAAGTCTCTAAGTCCAGTGGTTCGGGCTGTGCTATCCCGCGGGAACTATGCAATTTTCCGGGATGAAAACTGTCCTATGTCCCGGGACTCAAACTATCTGTATAAAAAATTTCAACTAAATCGGCCCAGCGGTTTAAGCGTGAAAAGGTAACAGACAGACAGACAGAGTTACTTTCGCATTTATAATATTAGTAGGTAAGGATTTTAACTGTCAAATATGTTTCATAAAACCTGAAAAACATTCATGGAGCTTAAGTTTAACTAACCTAAAATATATAAGACGCGGAAATAATCCGGAATAATTTTATGACCTCGTTTCTATGTTCTACCGTTTTGTGAGATATGGTGAGCGGGTTGTGATCAGAATGTTAAAAAAAACTATTAAAATGTCTGTGATGTGGTTGTCTGTGCTTATTTAGTATTTATCTCTCATTTGAATGGCAAAGGGGTTGGTGCTCAGGCAACCGCATCGAAGTGTATTATAATTATGTTGGTTTTTTATTTTCGTTTTTTATATACCATCTACGGGATCGTTATACAATACAATACAATACAATAACTCTTTATTGAACACCACATATAACAACCGAAACAGAAAAAAGGTATACAGGTTATCAAAGTTTAATGAGCACAACTGTTACATATGCAAACCAACGTCTTACAAAACATAATATATTTCACACAGGCTTGGTTATCTTGCACGTGAGTAGCGGAGTAGCAAGGTACATATTTTTTGTTAATTGTGTTTCTTTCTTTCTTTCTTTCTTTCTTTCTACATAGGAAATTTTGTATAGAGACTGGGCCGAATTTTATGCCGCTGAATATGTTATTGAAATAGGTATGTAGGTGTTTGGTGATCGATTCTGAGCCCGGAAGTGACAAGCAGCTAATTCCGCGCTATTGTGCTGGCTAGCAATCCATTACTTTAATAAAGTCAGCGAATACAACGCAACCAATGCCCTGTTTAATAACTTACTTTTTCATTAAGCATTAATCGGGAATCGCAGTCCTCATACCTATACATGGTATGGTATGCATGTCACTACGGTGATGTTGAGCAGAGGCCCTGACTAATTATTCGAGAGCATAACCCACCTTTGCGGGAGGTGGAGGGTGAATCCCTACCCTATTAAAATCGGAGCGAGGTAGAATAAGCTCTGTTATTGGGTCTTATTCAAATTCTTAAATCGGATTTACTCAACAAACTTGTTAAAGGAATTTTTAACTTTTTCCTTACTTTGCTTTTTGTTTATTTTGTCTATTGTTTGAGCTTTTAAAGTTTGCAAAGCTGGCTGTTTTGGTGCTTTTGAAATTGAATTACAATTGCTTTAGGTACTTTACGAACAATGCCGTCCAAGCTATGTACAGTAAAATACACTAAATCGCTTATCACTTGGAACCTTCTCATAGACAATATATACTGACTGGCAGTATGTGAACTACTTGAACGCCTTTCGCATTTCGGGTACTATCGGCCGATACAAATAACAAACCCATAAGAGTGAGTGGGACAGCGAGACAATCCCGAATGGCATTAAGCACGGACTGTACCGTCAACTAAAGAAATTATAGCGAAATTGTACGAGACAAGGTTCTGTAGTACGTGATTCAGTTTTGTGAAGTTACTATATACATACATACACAAATCACGTCTTTATCCCTTACGGGGTAGACAGAGCCTAAGGTGACAACACCTACAGGCCAAGTTTAGCAAGATTACAACTGACCAAGTTAAACAATATCTTGCAGTACCTAATACGTTAGGTACTAGCAAATGAATCAAGTATGTTACTTCTTGTTTTTTTATGTTTACTTTTACAGCTTCACCCGTTAGAAATTAAATTTCTGAACGACACTGATAATTAGAACACAAAAAAATCCGAAAAGTAAAGCTATGGCCGGGAATCGAACTCGGACCCCCATCATTCCGTGACGCGTGCCACCCTAGCAGGTGCCAAAGCTTTAGCTTTCGGATTTTTCTGTGTTCTAATTTTCAGTTCTAACTACCATGCTGGGCTGGGAGCAAAGGAAAAGTATAGTATGTACCACTTGCTTCTCTTCCCGCGCAGATGGTAAAAGCCCATCGAGGGAATTGACGAAAATAGGAATCATGTTGTAGGCGAAGCGGCTTGCAACCTACCACTAATTTGATTTCCCTTTCCACCTATATGCCCATAATCATGCTAAACGTGCCCTTTAGGTCTTGTTACCTTAGGCTTTGTCTACCCCGTAAGGGATAAATACGTGATCTATGTACGTATGTATGAAAAACATTCCGGATAAGTCTCAGCAAAAACCCTTTTAATTTGCGGCTCAAAACACCCTTTGATCAGGTCAATAGTTAAAAAACATTGTATTTTATATTCAGGCAGAAGCTACTTCATATCGCCTCATTGGACCCCCATTCTCAAACCTTCGATATCGCACTCGAATGAAAAACAAATAGGCGATAACCAGCCAACTGTGGAAAAAGTTGCTCTCAGTTTCGGATGAAATTACGCAGTGTATCGATCGACTCTAACGCCTGTTGAATAAATGCATTAGTCTGAAGATAGGCACCTCGTGTAACGAGGGGTGCGAGTTATGAGGGCAACGCGGACGCTGTAGCGGGTTTACCCGCTACGCTTATGGCAACAGTATATCGAAAAAGTGTTACGTTTATTCCATATTTACTTATGTTAACTCGTTGAATAAAAAATATTTACCTTGCAGTGCTACTCCGCTACTTACGAGCAAGATAACAAAGCCTGAGCGAAATATATGTTTTTCACGCAATCCCTCCCTCCACTACTGCCACAAAACATATAAACCTCACAAACTTAATTATCCCTTACACTACACAAACACTGACGCGTTTCGATCCCTCTACGGGATCATTCTCAAAGTGAGCACAACTGTTACACATGCAAACCAACATCGTACATTGGTTATCACTCACTACAAAGTATAAAACAAAGTCGCTTTCCACTGTCTGTCCTTATTAATGCTTAGATCTTTAAAACTACGCTACGGATTTTGATGCGATTTTTTTTAATAAGAGTGATTCAAGAGAAAGGTTTATATGTATAATTGTACGCGGACAAGGTCACGGGCAGAAGCTAGTAATATATATTTCGCACAGGTTTGGTCATCTTCCACGTAAGTAGCGGAATAGCAAGGTAAATATTTTTTGTTCATTGAAATGGACCTCCGCAAATTAACGCCTGATTCAATAAAATAAAATATGTTATCTCGCTATCACAATAGGCTGCGATTTATGGAAAACTTCTTGTGATACCTGCATGAGAAGATTAATATTTGATACTGATTTAATTATTAGCGATAACTTAAGGTTTACTCAGTGGTTTACTTCGATTTCATTTCACTGCGCTAATTTTTGGATTTCTCGTTTAGTTACTGATATAATAAAAACGTTACGCACCGAAATAAGATGTTCCCGCTTACCTCCTTTCCTTTGCCCCGCACCCCACTTGGCTCGTCCGCCCCAAATTTATTCTTAATAAAGCGCCAAGAGGCCGCTCCATGTATTTTTTGATATTTCTCTTTGAGACGAGGAGAGCCGCGATTGAGGGATTTCCTACGGGATGGGATAGTGAGGTCACGTGCCGGGTTCATAGCCAATAAGTGGGTAAACACCTTTGAAGGCTTTTGTTTGAGATTGTTTAGCGTTTTGAAGTTATATTGGGATATTTTTATTTTAGTTGGAAGGCTTAAAAAGGGATGGAGAAGACATTGTTTCTGTTTCTATTGACAGGTAAAGTAATGATTTGCATACATACATACTAGTGGCGTTACGTGAAAGTTTCCATTAGACAATTCTAGGCAAAAATAACACAAGATCGACCACTTAAATAAGTCTCGTACCGTTTTTTTTTTTTTTTATATGAATAGGAAGGCAAACGAGCAAGTGGGTCACCTGATGGTAAGTGATCACCACTGCCCATAGACACCCGCAACCCCGGAGGGATTGCAGATGCGTTGCCAACCTAGAGGACTAAGATGAAATGCCTCTTGTGCCCGTAATTTCCCCGGCTGTCTTACTCTCCACACCGGAACACAGCAGTACAAGCACTGCTACTTAGCGGCAGGATTAGCGAGTAACCTTTCGTCGTCCCACCCCGCGCCCCTGCACCGCGCGGGCGAGGACTCATTTAAGCGGTCAGTCTATAAGTATTTACCTATTTATTTATTTATTTATTTATTTAGACATGCCAACAGTACATAAACAAAAACATTAATATTAACAAAATTACAAGTTACAATCCATGTTCATGCACCAACAGGCATGCGACAGCATTTATCATGTTTAGGGACTTACACTACAAGTAAAACTAACTAACATAAAAAAAACAGGATTAAGCAAGTGAGTGAGCATCCTGCTTATAACTAAACCAAAATTAGGCAAAAAAGAGCTAATTTTGAGGCATGTTGCAATCAGCATTTTACGCTTTTTTTTTTTTTTTTTATATGAATAGGAAGGCAAACGAGCAAGTGGGTCACCTGATGGTAAGTGATCACCACTGCCCATAGACACCCGCAACCCCGGAGGGATTGCAGATGCGTTGGCAACCTAGAGGACTAAGATGAAATGCCTGTTGTGCCCGTAATTTCCACGGCTGTCTTACTCTCCACACCGGAACACAGCAGTGCAAGCACTGCTACTTAGCGGCAGGATTAGCGAGTAAGATGGTGGTAACGATCCGGACGGACCTTGCACAAGGCCCTACCACCCGCAAAATTAATTAACGCTTAATTGACCGTATTGAATCTTGAAAGATGTCGAATTGTCTATCTTCTTGCTACCCTATCCTTTCATGAAGAAAGAATGAGGGAGCCAAGTTTGATAAAGAAACTCGGTGGGAATCGACTCGCCACTGTTACATACAAAAATCACGTCTTAACCCCTTACGGGGTAGACAGGGCCTAAGGTAAGACCTAAAGGCCACGTTTAGCATGATTTTGGGTGAATAGGTGGAAAGGGGAATCAAAATAGTCATGGGTCGCTAGCCGCATCTTTATAACATGATTTCTACGATTTCCCTGACAAGCCGATGGGCTTTTACCATCTGCGCGGGCAGAGAAGCAGCTGGTACATTCTATGTTTTTTCTTTGCTCCCAGACCAGCATGGAAGTGAAAAATTCTGATAGGGATTAGTTTGTTTTTCATACAATAAAGAGATACAACCTACATACAAACATAGATGGTAACATTTCCTCCTTGAGTAATTTCATTACCTCACGGTGAAGTGGGAAGTAAACGCCCGCTAGTTTTAGTAGGGGTCGTAAAACGCACTGTCTACCCATTACACCCATTAACCCCCCAATACATTAAACTGGGGGGAGGTTCCGTACATAAAGTTCTAGAAGTCCTCATAATCTCCAGCTTGTATATGTCCCACTGCTGGGACTGCCTCTCAGAATGAGGGCTTGAGCGTGGGCTCAGCGCAGATTGCGAACTTCACACACACCAGTCTGTTTCGCAGGTTTCCTTACGATTCACGAGAAGCTCAGGCTAATTTCGAATGTCGTTTTGCAGACCCACCACCTACCACACCACCACCACCACCACTACCATCACCATCATCACCATCGCTACCACCACCTTACTCGCTAATCCTGCCGCTAAGTAGCAGTGCTTGCTCTGCTGTGTTCCGGTGTGGAGAGTAAGACAGCCGGGGAAATTACGGGCACAAGAGGCATTTCATCTTAGCCCTCTAGGTTGGCAACGCATCTGCAATCCCTCCGGGGTTGCGGGTGTCTATGGGCGGTGGTGATCACTTACCATCAGGTGTCCCACTTGCTCGTTTGCCTTCCTATTCATATAAAAAAAATAAAAAAATAAAAGACAGATTCCGAAAAACTCAGAGGAACCCATGAATGACCCTCTACTTGACTTTTTTTTTTATATAAGAGGGGGCAAACGAGCAGACGGGTCACCTGATGGAAAGCAATCACCGTCGCCCAGGGACACCTGCAAGACCTGGGGAATCACAAGTGCGTTGCCGGCCCTTTGAGGAACAGGAAGGCTCGCTTTTTAAAGATCCCTAAATTGTACTTTAACTCGCTCTTTGTCGGTCCCTCGTTTAATGCTCCTCTCATCTGCTCAGTTAACTGGTAGAGATCCCTTATATGATAAGTCCGCCGTTATGCATATATTGTATGTTTTTTTATGTGATTTGTGTCTGTTTTAATATTTGTACAATAAAGAATTTAGTTACTTTGCGTTTTTCCCTTTAACATTTTCCTGCGGAACTCCGTAAAGAATTTTGCCAAGCACAAGATGGCTGGGCGTGGCCAGCGAGTGGGCGGGGCGGGGCGTGGCCAGGAAACTATGTCAAGCCGCCTTAAGAAGGATTATTTGCTCCGTCGTGGGACACTGAAGTAAGTACCTGAAAGCTGGATTCGAGAGCTTTTATTTTGCTTCTGTAAAAGCTTTTCCCAAATGAGTTATTTTGTTGGGATTAAATGAGATTGTACAAGGGAAAACAGGGAAAAGTATACATACATACATAGTGATGGGTTGCTAGCTAAGAAAAAAACACAGAATGTATTAGTTGCTTCTCTTCCCACGCAAAATGATAAAAGCTCATCGAGGGAGTGGCCAAAAAGCGATGCGGCTAGCAACCCATCACTATTTTGGTTCCCCTTTCCACATATAGGTACGCACACAATCATTGTGAAGTTTACAGTGAGAAAGTCCTACGGTGGGTCAGGAACCAATTTTATCGATAGTATACGAAGAAAAAAACCATGGTAGTGATGAGTTGCTAGCCGCATCGCCTATAACATGATTCCTATGCCCATTCCCTCGATGGTCTTTTACCATCTGCGCGGGAATAGCAGCAACTTGGTATATTCTAATTTTTTTCTTTACTCCCAGACCAGCATGGAAGCAAATACTGGAAGAAAATATTGGATCGATATCGTATCTACTGATCACTTATTAGGTCACAACACTATAACTATCAAACTACCTACATCTGTCATCGAGAAAATAAATGATTGGAACAACTATAGGAGCCTAATACGGAACAACTGTATATGCTGGCAACCTGACAGAACAACTGACTTGGAAGTTTTTTTTTATTTTTATTCTTTAATTTAAGGAGCTTGGTCGACAAACGATCACGCCGCTCCATACGTTATCTTAGAGATACAAATTAACTTAGTTTAAAGGTTACATGCAGAGTTTATACATCCAATATAGCCGTTTGGCTTCGTCTGATGTCGGATCAGCCAATGCAGTATTACAAGCACCTATGTCGTAGGTATAGCGGTGAGGCCCAGTCCGTACGCACTCCCTTAACACATGGTAAATGTCTTCAACTACACCACACTCAATACAGTTGGGAGTATCGGATTTCCCGATCAAATATTTAAATTTATTAGTTGGAATGTGTCCGGAGCGGAGTCTCATCGCCATCACCAGTGTCAATCGCGATTGGGCGCAATTGCTTATCCACGGAGACTGTAAAGGCTCGGGTTGTATTGAACTGACTTGGAAGTTGATGTTAGCACAAAATAAAGGTATTTTAAAATTGGAATATACAATATTGAAGTATATGTATAATACACAAATTATGTACTAAATGGCCAACTATGGGCGAAATTCTTAGGAATCATGTTATAGGCGATACAGCTAGCAACCCATCACTATTTTGATTCCCCTTTCCACCTATACGCCTACAATCATGCTAAACCTTTAGGTCTTGTTACATCAGGCTCTGTCTACCCCGTAAGCGATAAAGACGTGATTTGTGTAACAGTGCCCGTACCAACAGGGTCTTGTATCGTGTATCAAAGGAAAAAAATGTTTGAGTTTGACTTTGAATAATTTCATACCTACAAATAATACAAAGTTAATAAAAAAACCTCCCTTCCATACACCTCAAAACACGCGCCGCTTATTTACCCAGCCCCCGTTATTCTTTCAATTTCATCATGTATATTTAAATGAGCTCTGTATTGGTGCGCCCTTAATATGTACGAACACTCTTATTATCTTTCGAGAGCGCGTTTCCACGACACGTGACGTGACGGTGTTTGCACGGTAATGTTTAAGGGGCAATTACACTACGTCTATGTTGAAGGAGCACTATCTGTCATCTTGTGCATGAATCTTGTAGCTGGCTTTTTTAGGTATGTGTGTATGTGTCTATTTATATCTCCATTTATTGTAAATGTGTGTTTCATGTATAATACATTATGTATTTCAGTACTTAGTATATTAATATATATTCTAAATTGCACTACCTGCTCAGATCTGTTCTGTTCTCCAGTCCATTATGGTTGCCTGGTAGAGATCGCTCTGTAGCAATAAGGCCGCCTATTGTTACCTTGTAATATTCTGTATACCTTTTTCTGTTTTGGTTGTTATATGTGGTGTTCAATAAAGAGTTATTGTATTGTATTGTACACTAAGTCGATCGCCCTCAAATGCGTCCATGAACTAAAATAAGTTTGTGTCAAAAAAATTGAATACAATCCTTTTTGCTGACTGTACTTGTTGCTGACTCACTTGCATCTGGGGGCACGGTAGTGCCCCCGCCAAGTCGAGCGCGAAGCAAACACTGCCGTACCATCCTTTACTGGAACCATTTCGCCGCATTTTCAGGCCCCTATTTGAGAATGTCTGGATAAGACCAGAACGCAGAAATTTTCTTTCAAAATAGTGATGGGTTGCTAGCTGCATCGCTTATAATGTGATTCCTAAGGATTTCGCCTATTCCCTCGATGGGCTTTTACTATCTGCGCGGGACGAGAAGCAACTGGCACATTCTATGTTTTTCCTTTGCTCCCAGACCAGCATGGAAGAGTCTTGCCTTGTTTAACATGCGTTTACTACGAGAGAAAAGGGATGGATACGAACTTCGAGTTTTGCACTTAAGCGGTACACCACACGATGTCGTGCCGTGTCGTGCGCGACAGTGCGCCCGCGCCGCGCCGCCGGTGTCGCGCTGTATTTTTCCAATTTCCCCGCGACGACGTGTCGGGAAAATCCTCTTTTGATTTATTTTTTAATTCGCCGTCTTATTTCAATTTATGGCAGTGTCGCCATCTCGCTATGATAATGTTAACTAATCGAGTTTCTTTGATGGAATTACTCTCATGTTATTTATGGAGGTTTCTCGATGGTTTCATTTGTTTTGTGTAACGGTTCAATGGTTGCCGATGACGATTGAAGACGAGTGGCATTTTGTTGTCACTATTTCTCGACTATGTCACTTCCATGCTGGTCTGGGAGCAAAGAAAAAACATAGTACCAGAGTCTTCTCTTCCCGCGCAGATGGTAAAAGCCCATCGAGGGAAAGGGCATAGGAATCATGACTAAGGCGATGCGGCTAGCAACCCATCACTATTTTGATTCCCCTTTCCACCTATGCGCCCACAATCATGCTAAACGTGGCCTTTAGGTCTTGTTACCTCAGGCTTTGTCTACCCCGTAAGGGATAAATGTGTGTGTATGTGTATGTGTGTGTGTGGGTGTGTGTGTCTGTGTATTTCTCGATATTGCGAAACTGACGAATAGTTCGCAACACGCCATTGTTACAGTTGAAATACTCGTCAGGTCGTGTTGCTAACTTTTTGGCCACTTTGGGTGCCACGAACTATTTGACGCCGAGTGTACCTAGAACTTCTAAACATTTTATGATAAAAAACGCTGGGCTCTATTTTGTGAAACAATATTGTGACAAGATGGCGGCCGCGAAGTAACAGATGATCTTCATTTAAATACTGGGGGTCGCTCCGCGAGACCACACGGCGGGGTTTTTTAAAATATTGCTCTAGTAGGTACTCGTTAGTATTATACGCATAATTTTCTGTCAAAAATTAAATTTTTATGTATGTATGGATGTGTTTATTTATCTATGTCTGTGTTCGCTAATCTCCAAAACTGTTGGACCGATTTAAATGAAATTTTACGTGGCGGAAGGTACACAATATCTCTGGTCAATACTTTAGATACTTTTAATCCCGGAAAATTAAAGAGTTCCCGTAGGAGAGTTAAAAAACTATACCTACCTAACTTATGCTGCTTAGTACTCAAGAACTTAAGCATCTAATAAGTAAAATTGGCGTGCTGATACCATTATATGCCGCGGTTAAATTAAACATACATACATACCTAATTAGTTGAAATTTGGTCTGCAGTTAGTTTCATAACTATCCTAGTTCCTGCGAGATGGCGATAAGCAAATTCTGCGCGGACGGAGTCGCAAGCAACAGCTAGTAAAAAATACAATAGGTAATATATATCTATACTAATATCATAAAGAGGAAAGATTTGATTGTTTGTTTGTTTGTTTGAATTGAATAGGCTCCGAAACTACTGGACCGATTTCAAAAATTCTTTTGCCGTTAGAAAGCTACATTATCACTGAGTGACATAGGCTACTTTTTACCGCGGGAAAATACCTTTTCCTACGAGAAAATTAATTTATCGCGGGCGAAGCTGCGAACGGAAGGCTAGTAGGTATATAAAATGACTTTAAAAAACAAACAATTATATTACGACACACACACACACACACACACACAAATCACGTCTTTATCCCTTACAGGATAGACAGAGCCTAGGGTAACGAGACCTACAGGCCACGTTTAGCAAGACTATAGGTGAAAAGGGGAATCAAAATAGTGATGGATTGCTAGCCGCTTCGCCTATAAAATTCGTATGATTTTCGCCCATTCCCTGAATAGGCTTTTACCATCTGCGCGGGAAGAGAAGCAACTGGTAGGTACATTCTATGTTTTTCTTTGCTCCCAGACCAGCATAGAAGTTTGTAAATAACGCCGTGAAAAACCGCCTAGTGTGTAATTTTAAATGAGATGCAGGTCCGGCAATATCGCGGGATCAAAGCGCCACTCACCGGGACTCCGGGACTCCGGGACTCCGGGATATTTAACAGTTTGTTACAAATTGACACCAAACTTCAACTTTGTCATCATAGCAACCGGTTGCTTATGGTTGATAAACCAAATTGACATTGAACTAATGCCTTAGACAGAGCCTATGGTAACAAGACCTGAAGACCACGTTTAGCTTGATTATGGGCTTATGGATGGAAAGGGGAATCAAACCTAAAGAGTAGGGGAGACCGAGGCGAGTTGAGACAGAGGTGAGTTGATACAAAGCCGATTTCTCTGAACTGTGACAGTTTATCGGGCTGGTAACTTCGCTAATTCGTTGCTCTTTCTACACTCCACAGTTTGTGTGAAGTTGTGACCTTGCTAACTGTCATAGGAGCAGAGAAAAAGGCTTTGTATCAACTCACCTCTGTCTCAACTTGTCTCGATCTCCCCTACCTATTATTTGCTTACGTATGAACTAAATGTAGATTGAGCAAGTGCGACCGGATGACTTTAAGCGAATGTTACCAAATTGTTTGAATTCCGACATTATTACAACTGAATGGTCAAGTTTTAATTTCCACTTACACAGCCAACGTGTAATGTGAAAAACGCATTCTGTACAAGTCGTAACAGGCTTGTGGTTTTAGAGTAGAAAGTATTTTAAATGAAGTAAAGGAAAATTACGAAATAAATTCACGAACAATGAACATTTAACAAGGTATTTATTATAGTCGCCAATCAAGTTATCGGAATGGTCTAGACGCTAATATGTAGTGAATATTAATACTAAGGTACCTACAATTGATAATTGCCAAAGACGTTTGTCTTCCGTTTTTAATATGACTGCCCAAAGAAAGAAGTGTATCGAATTTTTGCATCTACAGACGCAAATGGGGTGACATTTTTGAGTTTCAAGTAAGTATTACATACAACAAATATGATCTTAAATAGACTAGAAACTTGAAATGTATAAACATTTTAGGTTTTTGAATAATTTTTCACTGCTTGAAACTCAAAAACGGCTTAACGAGGAATAATTAAAAAACATACATAAAGCAAGAAAAACAAGTATAATAAAAATCAAAGGTCAAAAAAGCAAACTTAACTATTCGCTGACTGAGATGTGAATGTAATAAACAAAAAACTTATTTCTATCCTAGGACAAGAACTCGGTCCTTGCAGTATCAGTAACGGAAAAGTATAAAGTGGTGAATCCCTTAATTCATGTGTTTGTTAGACTGGTGAACGAATACACACATAAGTAACTTAAATGTAATTTAAAAGGTTTAATTACTAAACGCAGCGTGTTAAAGTTTAATACTACAAACTCCTTCGCGACTCCGCCACAGACCGTGATCTGAAACAAAGCGTTAAACCATTATTAGCTTTTCCTGATTAAATGGTATCAGGGTTATTTTAAGTTAGTGTACCTATACTCTCAATTTTTTTTTCGATTTTCTACTTGAATGCGCTGGTTTTCAAAACCGTCCAAGTGCGAGTCGGACTCGTGCACGAAGGGTTCCGTACCATCAATCACAACATAGTATAAAACAAAGTCGCTTCCCGCTGTCTGTCCCTATGTATGCTTAGATCTTTAAAACTACGCAACAGATTTTGATGTGGTCTTTTTTAATAGTTCGAGAGGAAGGAGAAGTAGCGGGAAGAAGCTAGTTATCTATAAAAATCTATAAACCAGTGTAAGCAGAGCCATGCTTCGAGGCAAAATGTACGCAGTGTGGGGTCACTTTATATTGGTCAATGATATATACAGACTTACATACATTATTCTGGTTTTTAGTATTTGTTGTTATAGCGGCAACATAAATTCATCATGTGTGAAAATTTCAACCGTCTAGCTATCACGGTTAGATTAGATTAGATTAGATTATTTATTCATTCAATAAAAATTACGTCATATTGTTCATTGTCAATTTAGAAGAATTTAGATTGAAATCGTCACGAGTAAATAATACAAATCAATTGAATATTACAAAAATGTCAAAATCAAAAACATGACATGAACAACAATAATAATGAAACAATAAGGAACAATTAAATTAATTCTCCGCTAGGGATCGGTTCTTGAGATACGGCCTGGTGACAGACGGACGCACAGCGGAGCCTCATGAATAGGGTTCCCGTTTTTACCCTTCGGGTACGGAACCCTAATAAAAATGATCATCAACCAGGCAAGCTGTAACTGTTGACATACCACTATGTCTTAAATCTATTCTCGAATATTCCAGCAGGTGATGGCGCTACTTTGATTGAACATTCCTTCAAGTTTTTCACAATTAAACATAGGTAGTTAAGTGGCTCATCAATCCTGGTTCATTAAGGCGACGCCCGGACACGGTACACGTCACCCACGTGGGTCCATTGGCCACGTGCGTAGCGTGCGCGTGCACTGTGTAAACGATCGCCTACATTTTATACGGAGCGAATATGCACCCACGTGCGTAGCCGTGCGCTGCAGTGGGGATGAATAGGAAGGCAAACGAGCAAGTGGGTCACCTGATGGTAAGTGATCACCACTGCCCATAGACACCCGCAACCCCGGAGGGATTGCAGATGCGTTGCCAACCTAGAGGACTAAGATGAAATGCCTCTTGTGCCCGTTATTTCCCCGGCTGTCTTACTCTCCACACCGGAACACAGCAGTGCAAGCACTGCTACTTAGCGGCAGGATTAGCGAGTAAGATGGTGGTAGCGATCCGGACGGACCTTGCACAAGGCCCTACCACCCGCGTGGCGTAACTATAACGTCTGGGGCCCGCGGCAAATTAGTCAGATGCGGCTCCTTCTTCAATATAAAGAAGTGCATCAGCGTCCCTTCTGTGCTCTAAACCAAGCCAGTTCGGGCCCCCCTAGGGCTAGGGGCCCCTGGCATATTGCCACTCCTGCCACCCTATAGTTACGCCACTGCCTATGTAGTCAAGGGATTTGATGGTGACTCACCCACGCCGGTCGTCAGCGCGTTCGCTGCGCGCCGCTCGCCAGGAGCGGAGGCAGCCGCGCGGCCAGCGGCGCCGCCGGGCGGCGTCCCACGACGCCGGCGGCGGCCGCACCGGGGGGCCGGGCCTGCTGCCGTCGCCAGGCCATATCCTGCCTGAAAACAACTATAAATAAATCCGACTAATATTATAAAGACGAAAGTAACTCTGTTACTGTTACGCCTAAACCACTGTGCTGATTTCAATGATATTTAATACAGAGATAGGTTCAGTCGTGGGGTAGGACACAGAATAGTTCTTATGCCGGAAAATCGTAGTTCCCGTGGGATAGCTATAAGTAAATTCTGCGCAGACATACATAAAAACTTTAGAGACAATAAGCTTGTAACATGGGTACCAAGACAACGGATAAACATACTTATATTTATTGATAAAAACATTCTTAAATAGGTAGGTACATATTAAACGAGTACAAGACTTCTTACATAGGTACAGCGGATTTACAAATCTTCAAGGTATAGGCTGAATAGTGTTTTCGCCGCCTTTTTGATTTCTATGAGGTAAAAAAAAGCTCGTTCCCCAAATTTGCCGCCCCCAAAATCTGCCGCCCTAGGCTCGAGCCTACTCAGCCTTCTGGTAAATCCGCCACTGCTTACATACAACTGGGGATCGAACCCGGGACTTCAAGCATCATAGTCGGGTTCTCTAACCACTAGGCTACCCGGTCGTCCTACATGAGTATGAACTCAACGGGAAAAAATGTAGCCCTCACTTGTACGCAACTGAAGGTATTTTTGTATGGAAACTAGGCCAAATTATATGTCGTTGAGTATAGAACGAATATGTTAAGATCACAATTGAAGGAAAGGTTGAAAGGAAGCAGAAGAAAGAACGGCCAAGAAGAACATTTTATAGACCAGCTGAAAGAGGGTAGTTGTGTCGTAACAAGAAGTCAAAGAGGCCCTGGAAAGGACCACATGGAAATTGATCCACCGACAAGAGTAGCTCTTAAGTTTAGAAAGAGAAGGGAGTATACATATTACGACGATCACACGACCAGATTACCTCTACAAAGTCTCACATCCCTCGAAAGTGATAAACATTTGCTTGTATCTTTAAAACTGCTCGATTCAATTTTTTAACTAATGCACAAGATGAGAGATGTGATCTTCTTCTAAGATACTTGTGTTTTAATTTCAGCACGTATTTTCACCACTTTCGAGTATTTTATATACACACAATCGGTCCCCTGCTCAATAATTAAATTAAAAAACTATATAGTTATTAAATAATTGGGAACTCACCACACCGCCGCAGGCCCCGGAATCAGCAGGTACCCTGGCTCACTGAAACAACAAAATTTAATTAAAACTCAAAAATCAACAAGGTAAACCTATAACTAAATTGGGGATTGAATTTGAGTAAGATTATAACGCCACGTGTTTTCACACCGCGGGCTCTTCTACAAGATGGCGGCGGTGTACAAAATGGCGGACTGTCAAGCGATGCTGTTTACTTACGTCCCGCTCCTTACCCGAGTGCGATATGTGCGCGGGCGCCGATGCTTTTAAAGCAAAGTTGTGGTGGGATGAGACGCAGAAGGTTGTAGCTGAAAAAAAAAAACAAATTTAGTATGTGACAAAAACCATAAAAAGTGGGCGTTAGCTGTAACCAATCATAATGGCAATGAGCCATAATTTTAATGCAATAAAAAACCTGGAACGAGTTAATTCAAATGCCACTCGACTTTACGGTAGTAAGTTTAACAGATTTATTAATTTTGATACTGAGCGGATTTTATTGGCACCGTACACGACAGCAGCGCCATCTCGCAAATGCAACTTTAGGGGCGTTTGTTAAATAGAGAATGACTTTATGCTTATTTTTTTAATATAAAAAAGTAAATAAGTAATATATTAAAAGACAAAAAATTGTATTTTTAGAGACATTCGTTACAAACAGTAATAGGAAAATTGGATGTTATTATAAAAACTGGTTTTGAGAGTGTAAAACACATCATAAGCTTCCAGCCCAAAACTATCCCGAAAAGAAATAGATTGAATTTAGCAGAACACGTAAGGAATGGCAATAGTTATTTACGAGCCAACATAATTCGCCAAACAGCAGTGACTTAACCCCTATAAAACAAGTTTAATAATGACCCATTTTCAAAGCAACATTGACAAGTTTCACTAAGCCCCTATTGTTGCACATTTCTGCCGTGGCGTGCGCTGTGATCGTTTTCTATACCCCCACCATACACTTCACATGTTCCCAATATCCGTAATTTGAATACATTCCTACTCTAGTTTCAGTATGATAGTCTTGAGAAGGAATTCGAAATACGGTCAACCAAACCGAACCTTGGGCTACTGCATAATTGATTCCCCTTTCCACCTATACGCCTCCATTCATGCTAAACGTGGCCTTTAGGTCTTGTTACCTCAGGCTCTGTCTACCCCGTAAGGGATAAAGACGTGATTTGTGTATGTTTAATGTAAAATAAACCTGACCTAGTCTTAGTGCAAATCGTTTATCATTTGCCAAACATTCTCATTTAAGAGAAAAAATATACCCTTCTGCTATCTTGAGACTGAGAAAACCTGTTGATATAAATGTCATTACAAGTAAAACACATAAAGATAAAGAATCACATCAACCAAAACGCATTTTTAAAAGTATAATGAATTATCTAGGCAAAGTAATATGTCAAAAAATACCGCTTTTTGCTGTCTATACACGTAAACAAAAATGAAGCGTCGAAACTTAGAAGGACTAGATACATCTGAATTGATATTAAGCTTTTATTGTATTTGTTATTGACAGGACAAGATTTGTAAAAAAAAAGTTGAATGAGGACAAAGCCGCGGGCAGGAGTTAATTTTTAATCGTAATTTTAATAAATTTGCACTTACGTCGTTTTCCCGAAGCACACACAAAGGTAAATGTAAACAGAGTACTGCAAGCCACATGCACTTGGTTGGTTGGTATACAAAACATCGGAATAATAACAATTAAATAATTCTTAATTCCATGCTGCTCTGGGAGCAAAGTTCAACATAGAATGTACCAGTTGCTTCTCTTACCGCGCAGACGGTAAAAGCCCATCGAGGAAATGGGCGAAAATCACTGGAGTCATGTTACCTATAGGCGAACGCGGCTAGCAACCCATCACCATTTTGATTCCATTTTCCATCTATAGATACCCCCACAATCTTTTTAAACGCAGCCTTTTGTGTGTATGTTAAATAGTTACTTCCACGCTGGTCCGGGAGCACAGAAAAAACATAGAATGTACCAGTTGCTTCTCTTCCCGCGCAAATGGTAAAAATCCATCGAGGGAATGGGCGAAAATCATAGGAATCATGTTATAGGCGACGAGTCTAGCAACCCATCACTGTGTTGATTCCACTTTCCACCTCTACGCCCAAAGTGTCTTGCTAAACGTGGCCTGTAGGTCTTGTTACCTTAGGCTCTGTCTACCCCGTAAGGGATAAAGACGTGATTTGTGTATGTATGTATGTGTATAAAATAATTATAATTGAAACGAGAAATAAAAGTAACTGAAAAAATAAATCCAACCATTTTGATTTCGGACACTTACATGAATCAAGATTTAATAATTTATTATCTCATCCAACCCGACTATGTAGTTGAACACTTTCTAAATATTATTCTTGCCATCAGTAGGCTTATCACCTAACTCGCTCGCAATCGCCAACGTGTTCATTTTGACAGTTCATTGGCTGACAATTGGCATCGGAATCGGCTAGCTGTCACATTCATACAAGAACTGTCAAAATGAACACGACGGCGACTGCGAGCGAAGGTAATAAGCCTACAGGTCTTTGGCCGTAAGCTTTCTCGGTGTAAAGTGTTTTCACTACATAGATAAAACAAAGTCGCTTTCTCTGTCTTATGTCCCTATGTCCCTATATCCCTATGTATGCTTATATCTTTAAAACTACACAACGGATTTTGATGCGGTTTTTTTTAATAGATAGAGTGATTCAAGAGGAAGGTTTTTATATATAATTCTACGCAGACGAAGTCGCGGGCAGAAGCTAGTCTTATATAAAACACAATTTTGAAATGAACTAGTTACAAAAGTAGGCTGGCTCATTTCCAATGGTGAGCATAATCTTTTATATTATAATATTTTATGTTTTCAGTTTCTTCTAAAACAAACATTCCCTGGTGACTTTGTCTGCGAAGAATTTGTGAAAAGTAGCTTATATGCTATTCCAGACAATACCTATCTCTGTGCCAAATTTCATTTAGGTCTGGTGCCTCGCCATGACGTCTTCATGCGATTCAATTCCGACACAGTTCAGGTTTTAGCTGTCATTTTTAGTATGGATCTGACAGCGAGCGGACCTAAACTGAATCGGAATTGAATCGCATTAGGCGTCATGTAAACCCCCCTGAACTGCATTGTTAACTGTACATTGCGTGCTGAATAACTTTGTATGGTTTTATAGACTTATTTTTTATTTCTTTCGGACCTAAACTTAACGCTTTAAGATTCGGCCTTACTCCAAATCCACGCTGTATTAATACACATAAACAAATCACGTCTTTATCCCTTACGGGGTAGATAGAGCCTAAGGTAACAAATGCCTACAGGCCACATTTAGCAAGATTGTGAGCGTATAGGTGAAAAATGAAATCAAAATAGTGATGGGTTGCTAGCCTCATCGCCTATAACATGATTCCTGTGATTTTCGCCCATTCCCTTGATGGGCTTTTACCATCTGCGCGTGTAGAGAAGCAACTGGTATATTCTATGTTTTTTCTTTGCTCCCAGACCAGCATGGAAGAAATTAATACTACACGCTATTAAGTTTCGCCTCCAGTTTCCGCCACCTTTACCTAGAAACGCACTATGAGGGTAGGCTTATATTTGGGACCATTTAATGGAACTGGACACGGCTTGAAATATCGTTAAACTTGCATTTCGAGTTGTCATATGTCGCCGACATATGTCAAGTTGGTGAAATAGGACCTGACGAACCCCCGACGCAAAAAGAGGGGAGTGTTTAACTTCAGTGTGTGTGTGTGTGTGTGTGTGTGTGTGTGTGTGTGTGTGTGTGTCTGATGTGGCATCGTAGCTCTCAAGCGAATGGATTTAAACGCAATTTGTAACGCAAATTGAAAACAAGTAGCATCTTCTTCAACCTCGACATTGGCAAAATCATCGACAGTATCGATGGAGCGGTCTTTAAAAATTGATTGATTGAATGCATTATTTTTCATTCGAAAGCCAGTTTCCTTGCGGTGGTTTTAGCCGTGTTTGGTAAAAGATTAGATTAGATTGGATTTATTTATCACCCTTTTAAAAAGTACAATTAAATGTCAAACATAAGTAATTCACAAAAGCGATCGTCAACTGTAATAAAATAGTAATAATAATAACTGAAATAAAATTAAAACACAATAACAACAAACAAAAATATAGCTTAATGAAATGTCAATGTAGATTCACAAATCACTCCAGCAGTTTGAAGATCAGCTCTTTTCTGAAATTAAAGGCATTTTCGGCATAAAATTGATTTATATTTATTTACTTAGGTGCGTATTAGTCGATTAATGCGAGAGAGGTTTTTAATTTTTAATATTTTAATTAATCCTTCACCATTAGGAAGCTGGGCATTTTCAAAAAACTTGTACCCTTTTCCCAACAAGATTACCTTAATTTCCCATACATTTTCGTGTCAGTTTTGTCACGACCCATATAAATCGTGTGAAAATAGTGTCACAAAACTGTCAAAAAACCAAGGGACACTACTTTACAAAAATTAAGGTGCATTGGGGTAAATTCGAAATTGGGGGAATTTCGAAAATCGTGAATATCCAATATCCACTAAACGGGAAACAATTCCATAATCATGGCAACGCTTATCTAGAAGCCGAAGACATTGGAGCTTCTAGGTAAGCGTTGCTAGATTATGTAATTGTTCCCCGTTTAGTGGATATCCACGAGTTTCGAAATTCCCCCATTTTCGAATTCACCCCAATGCACTATAGTGTACTCTTATTGTATTTTGTAGGTATGCATGTGTGTGATGGTAATATTTAGTAGTTTATTTTATGATTTGTTTATTATATTTAGATATGTACGCTCTATTGTGGCTTTCACTATCTGGAATTTTAAAATCACACTTTGTCGGTCCATCGTTTAATGCTCCTCTCATCTACTCAAAGGTTAACTGGTCCCTTATAGATCCCTTATAGGGATAAGTTCGCCTTTGTGCAAATATTAATGTTATTTTTTTTTGTGAATTGTATGTTTCTTTATATTTGTACAATAAAGCATTTACTTACTTACTTACATAAACTACTCGTACATACTACCAATGTACGATTTCCACAGACTCCGGGATAAATCTAAAGCAAAACCATTTCTCTAACACAACCTCCCCCCATAAATTGTGGCCATCTTGCCAATTTAATAATACTGTCTTTGCCAACCACCCCCCACCACCCACCAGGAAAAGTTGCATAAACCTGGTATTTTCAGGGAGGAGGGCCAGTGGGCGGGGCTAAGCCACGCCCTGTCGAGGTGGGCGGGTCCAGCTTGTTATTAAGAGTATTTTTCTTTTGTTTAATAAACGTATATTGCTTGTGAAGTAATTGGATTTCAGGGAACTATTAAAATAGATGATATTAGCATCACAATCGGGTAAACAAACATGTACAGTCAGCGTCGAATAGTTCGTGACACCCAAAGTGGTCAAATAGTTAGCAACACGACCTTATTTCAACTGTAACAAAGACGTGTTGCGAACTATTTGGCTACTTTGGGTGTCACGAACTATTTGACGCTGACTGTACCCAAAATTATGTATGTTCAACTGCCAAATCTGAAGGTTCACGCGGGCAAAGCTGCGAGTCATAGCCAGTGTCGTTCAAATTCCTAGGTCTAATTTACTTTAATCTGGGGGCACGGCAGTGCCCCCGCCAAGTCCAGCGCGAAGCAAGCACTGCCGTACCATGCTCCATGACACCATTGCACCAATCTGTCGCCAGAACCACTACCCATTGACGATGGAAAATGAACCTGGTTTTGTACCCTTGTGTACCCTTCAACGGCCAAGTCACACAACATTAACTATAATAATAAAGAAATCGCAGCAGTAAGCAACCTTAGACTTGGCACGACTTTGTCTAGATTTGATTACTTTTTAGAGATAAACAAGCACCTCCTTCGAGACTTGGCTAGTTTTTACAGAATGTTTTTGGTGGGATTAACTTTTACAACGACAGTATCTGATTAACTCGTTTACCTTTGATATTATCACACTAATATTAAAGGCGAAAGTTTGTGTGTGTGTATGTTTGTTACTACTTCACGCGCAAACGGTTTAACGGATTTGGATGAAATTTGGAACGGAGATAGCTGGCACCCTAGATTAACACATAGGCTACTTTTTATCCCGGAAAGTTGCATAGTTCCCGCGGGATAGTGATAAACATGCCAAAAGTCGTAGCTGACTATAGTCGCAATGTAAAAAATTATTGCAGAATGTAACTATACATCAGTTCTTCAATCTAATTGTCAGGAGAAGGTTCTAACATAACAATGTTTCGAAAAAAAGAACTGGTACAGAGCCGAAGCCGCGGGTTACAGCTAGTTTTCAACAAATGTTGTACAAAAACGATGTTATACATAGTCCAACATAGTCATAGTTAGTCAAAGTCTAGAACCAACTTCCTGCTGCAGCATTCCCTGAGCGGTACAATTTAGGGATCATAAAAAGCGAGCCTTCCTGTTCCTCAAAGGGCCGGCAACGCACTTATGATTCCCCAGGTCTTGCAGGTGTGTTGACGGTGATTGCTTTCCATCAGGTGACCCGTCTGCTCGTTTGCCCCCTCTAATATATAAAAAAAAGTTAGTCTAGTTTCAAACATTTACACATAAAAAGTCATGCAAATTATTAGTTTACAGCAATATACGAGGGAATGGGCGAAAATCATAGCAGCCATGTTATAGGCGATGCGGCTAGCGACCTATCACTATTTTAATTCCATTTTTCATGTATTCGCCCATAATCTTGCTAAACGTGGCCTGTAGGTCTTGTCTCCTTAGGCTCTGTCTACCCCGTAAGGGATAAAGACGTGATTTGTGTATGTATGTATTTTAAAGCTAAGCTTATATTTTAGAGCTCGAACAAAGCATTGAAGAAAAAAGCTCTGGAATGTTTTTAATAGAATAAGAGGTTTAAAAAGTAAAAACAAAACAACCCTCCGAACAAAGCGGACCTCAAAATGCTAATTCCCCAACAACTAAACATTTTTTCGCTACAATTTGTGACAAAATGGGGATACACTTGCGTTGAGTGTAAGTGGGATAACCGTTTTTTGTAATTCTTCGATTTTAGATAAAATATTTCAGTTTTAATTTCTTGTCAGTTGTTAATTATTTTAAGATACTGTAAGCTTAATTAGGCTTAGGTTGTAGATACATAAATAATTTCACACATACATACACAAATCACGTCTATATTCCTTACGGGGTAGACAGAGCCTGAGATAACAAAACCTAAAGGCCACGTTTAGCTGTGTAGGCGTATAGGTGGAAAAAGGAATCAAAATAGTGATGGGCTGCTAGCCGCATCGCCTATAACATGATTCCTAAGAATTTCGCCTTCCCTTGATGGGCTAATAATAACTAGAAATAATTTAAAACTGGATCTATTGGAATAAAATTTATTCATTTCATCATTATCATTTTAATTTTATTTCACTTTCAAACCGAAACAACTACATAATTTGATAATTATAGGGTAATCAAGACACCATGTCCCACTGTAGTCTACCTTTAAATACTCGTAGGTATTTTAAATAAAAATAACTACTAAAAACTTGGTAAGATTTATTTCATTAATTTTCTAAATAGTCGATGGTTTCAATACGATTTTATATGATTACATTAAGACAAATGAATATTCGACCCATAGAATATAAACCCGAATGTAACACTGATATATTTATTTATGATTCCGTGTATTTTTAAAGTCCCCTACTTGGTCCATTCGCGGCAATCGAAACTCAACATAAAACAGTCGGCGGCCATGTTTTATTCATGCGCGGAATAGAATAGAAAAAATACGTCAAACGTCCGCGAATTATTCTACGGAGGCGAGGTCAAACTGTATTTTTAGTGGCAAACAAAACATGCGAAAAATGGACGAAACGCTGCATTGTTTCTACAACGAAAACATCTGCAAAGCCAAAATATAGCCAGTGAATTTCTAGAAATATCATAGCTGCTATGATGGCGCTCCTACACTATTTCAAGTACCAAGTTTTAAGTTTTAAGTTGAGATTTGGGACCGTGGCGTGGGGCCTAGGCGCGCGGGATCTCTCCAGGAAAATATCTACGCGCCTGATAGATGCTTCTGGTAACCAGCGGGCTGGCATCTATTTTGGGCAAAGAATTAGCCTCGCGATTCAACGCTGCTATTTTGATTTTTTATGCTTAACAAAAAGTACTGAAGTTTGTCCGCGCGTGTACGAAATAAATTTAGTCAACAAAAAGGAAGTTCCCTGGGAACGGGAAAAGGACTATCTCCACCCAGTTCCTGTTTTTTGTTTCGCCGACATATTTTATTTACTAAGTGGGTATTTGAATAAAAATGCGGTTGCGTCGGGAACGTTAAATGTACAAAGTAAATGCTTAGATTTATGCGTTACGCTTTTATCTCTGTGCTTTATTGGCCTTTGTCTACTTGCTATGTTAAATTAGTATGTGAGACAAAAAAGTGAACGAGGACGAATGAAGCCTTGAGGATGTGCTTTTTAACATTTTTTTTTTACAAACATACCTACTACAACCTACCTAGTACACAGAATGTACCAGTTGCTTCTATGTTTATATTCTATGTTTTTTCTTTGCTCCCAGACCAGCATGAAAGAAACCTATCTAACCTATTAAAAAAAAAATAAGTATCTAATATAAAAAAAAATCTCAGATTTCAGAATTTTTGGGTTATTTCTGGTCGGGATCATTCATTTCTCATACAAGTAAAAGAAAGGGCCCCAATATTTAAACGTCGAATAAAAACGGAGGAGGTTTTTGATTCACTTTAATTCCACACAAACATGAATGCAGAGTAATAAAACTGACCTGGGTACACATTTTTTCTCGTGTAAGAAACACTTCGGTTTCTCGCATAAGAAACACTAAGGTTGGTTCTGAGTAGAATAATAACCCAAAATTTCCAATATCTGATAAAATATGCAGTCCTTTTTTGAAATTCTCCATTTCTTTCTCCCTACTGACGCTGTTAGTTGTGAAATAAATATTTATTATTCATACTCAAAGTCAAGACACGTGACTCAGTATAATCTCTCCTAGAGCGCAGTCCAAGTTATGATTGTCTGCACCACATCGATGACGTCACAGGTTCGTGTAGGGAATCACAGCTGAACCCAGCACACGTTGCTAACCTGTTATCTGGTCGTGATCTACCGATGCTCAGTAATCGCACCACTGTGCAAACAGTCGCTTGCGCACGATTTAGCCCACTGTGCTTGAGGTACAGGATGATGGTTCCTTAGATGTTTGTATGTATGTAAATGCATTGGGCAAATATAAAAAACGCAATGGGGGCTATCGCGTGTGAATTTGCCACTAGAGGGGCTAGTGTCGCGTGAGCTCCAATAACATTTTTTCACTGGTTTTGGCGGGCTTAGTGACATAAATTATAATTTCTTCCATTTACCTGTTGAAAAGTGATCTTCGTGAAATAATCGCAAATATGAATTACTAGCTTCTGCCCGCGACTTCGTCTGCGTAGAATTATACATGAAACCTTCCTCTTGAATCATTCTATCTATAAAAAAAACCGCATCAAAATCCGCTGCATAGTTTTGAAGATATAAGCATACATAGGGACATAGGGACATAAAGACAGAGAAAGCGACTTTGTTTTACACTATGTAGTGATTTGGCGATGAATGTAAACGCTTTGGTTTTTTTTTCAAACAAAACGGAACTGCACAACGTTACGGCATGGCTACTCGATATGATGATAGTTATTTATAATTAATAAACTTAATGAGATTCAAGATTTAAAACGATGTTTCGGTGCCGATCTTATAAAGTCGCCTTTGACAGCTATACCTCTGGACCTTAGTCAACAGTGGCGCCAACTGGTGAGCCAAGAAAAGATAGTCCCCATTGGCGAAAAATAATCCATGTACAAAGGCGAACATATACACGGGTTAAACACGGTATTCCTAAATATTAAATACACATAAATCACTTCAAGGAAATCGAAGGAATGGGCGAAAATCTTAGGAATCATGTTATAGGCGATGCGGCTAGCAACCCATCACTGTTTTGATTCCCCTTTCCACCTATACGCCCTTAATCATGCTTAACGTGGCCTTAAGGTTTAGTTCCATTAGGCTCTGTCTACCCTGTAAGGGATAAAGACGTGATATTTGTATGTATGAATAATAAAATGGTGATGGGGATGGGTTGCTATCATCGCCTATAAAGTTTCTCATCACCCTGTGGAGTAATCACCGTGAGAGCGCGCCGGCGTGCGCGGGCGCCGATCCAACGCCTCGGGCAACCGCGCATTACTATGAGCATTACGCCCTCTCGTCATACCACGGTTAAACACTGGGCTACCCGAAGTTCTACTTAATCCAATCATCTATGTATACCTTAAGAGTATAACGTGTCTGACTGAAAGACAAACGCACAGCCTAAACTATTAAAGCACCAGACTTGAAATCTGGCAGACATTTCTTGTCTATCTTAGGGGTGCAGAAGAAGGCATTTTTCGAAATTCCCACGGGATAGGAATCAAATTGGATTATTCTATGTGACGACTGTAACACAGATTCTTGGTATTTGGCAGACGTAGATATATTCCTTGAGGATCAAAAAGGTGCACTATGAAGGGATTTTTCGAATTTCCCACGGGATAAAAGGATGGGACAGGATATATAGATTTTATATTTGGTAGACGATAGTATCACGAAGGCGCCCTAAGGGATTTTTCGAATATCCTACGGGATAAATGGACGGGACAGGATATAATGATATAGATTTTTTTTATTATTTTTTTAAATATAACATGGCCAAACCACTTGTATCCAGACCACAAACACTGTCGATAGATTTGAGTGCACCACTAAACAAAAAAAGCTGAGGCCCGATTTTTGAAAGCACATGTGTCAAAATACCACTCGAAAGTGGTGAAAAATTGTGCTGAATTTGAAATACGAGTAGCTTAGAATATATTCACGGCTCTCATTAATCTTGTGAACTAGTCAAACGTTTAATTAGAGCTGTAATTTTGAAGACATAAACAGATTTATACCACTTTCGAGTGGTCCATTCTAGTGACGTGCTTTCAAAAATCTTCCCTGGTATCATTATTCGACAACTTGGCATTTGCTGTCAATTTAGTATCTGATATAAAAGAATAGACTCAAACACCATACCACTTCGAGGAATTGCCCTGTAAGTGATAATTCGATTATACAGACGCGTGCAATTGATTCCACGAGCACAGTTCCCACGGCGCGTGTTCCTGGTAGCTCAGCGTAGTTATGCTGTGGAATGCCGTGGAATGGGTCGAGGAATGAGTTCGCTGGGGTATGGTCATGTCTAATATGAAATTTCTTAATGTCACTGAAAATTAGGACACATAAAAATCCGAAAAGTAAAGCTATGGCCGGGAATCGAACCCGGATCCTCGTCATTCCGTGACGTGTGCTATACCCTTACACCACCCATAGCGGGTGGGCAGTCTTCGAAGTTTTCTACCTGTTACCAGCTGTCACGTGACCTTGTTACTGTCCTTGTTAGCGCTGTTACAAGACCTAAAGACCACGTTTAGCATTGTGGGTGAAAGGATGCAAAGGGGAATCAAAATAATGATGGGTTGCTAGCTACATCGCCTATAACATGATTCCTATGATTTTCGCCCATTCCCTCGATGTGCTTTTACCATCTGCGCGGGTAGAGAAGCAACTGGTATATTCTATGTTTTTTCTTTGCTCCCAGACCAGCATGGAAGAACAATTAAACTAATAACACTAACCATCTTGGCTGCAAACAATTAACTATTAAAGGCTAGAAACAATAGTATATTTTTCAAGACACGTACTGGGTCGATAGCTAAGCTAATGGAGCAATTATAGCTTACAAATAACACAATCATTTACACAACAAACACAACAACATGTCGAAGAATGTATATTAAAGCTTCGCTCGTTTATTCAGAAGGTAAATTGGTTACAAAAACTGAATTTTTCCACCTGCCCCTTCGTCTAACAAAGTGTTTTTACCCCTCGAGGCGTCAACAATAACTCATAATACTGCTCGTTAGCGTTGTACGACGATGGCGTGTGAAACTTTAGCTTTTTCTGCACTAAAACAGGACTAAAGTAAGGCATTACAGTCTTGTTGAGGTGTTGGGTAAAGACATGGGTTTTCGGAGCTTGGTGATTCATTTTTCGCATGTTTTGAGTTATAGTGATCACACTGGTGCCCTTGTTTTTCGAACATAACTAAGTTACGTTACTAGGACACTGTTAGGTAAAATATTGGTACATGACTGCCGAGGTCTGGAAAGTGTGGAAAGTTGGGATGCCTGATGAGGTGGTTGGCAAGCCGAGCAACGCGAGTCTTGTGAAGAGAGATGTCAGGCAATTCATGTTTCCGTCGAGGAATGTATAGTGTTTTATTGAATCAGGCGTTACTTTGCGGAGGTCCATTTCAATGAACAAAAATTTTACCTTGCTACTCCGCTACTCACGTGCAAGATAACCAAGCCTGTGTCCATTTTTCATGCAATCCTCCCTCCACTACTGCCAATAAAACACATAAATCCCACAAACTTAATTATCCCTATTATTCTTAATTATCAGAGTGTTTGTGTGGTGTAAGGAATGTATAGTCCTTTTCTCAAACAATATGAGGAAATCAAATAAAAGAATAAGAAAAAAAACAAGTAACATTTTGTTAGAAGTTACACGAAATACATCACTTTACAATGATTGTGGGCGTATAGGTGGAAAGGGAAATGAAAATAGTGATGGGTAGCCGTGTCGCCTAAGTACATCAGGATTCCTACGATTTTCGCCCATTCCCTCGATGGGCTGTTACCATCTGCGCGGGAGAAGCAACTGGTACATTCTATGTTTTCTTTGTTTTCAGACCAGCTTGGAAGCACAAACACAATCCAAAAACAATCGTTATTACTATAAGAAATTATCAAATTATTCCTTTAGGGTAAAACCCGGATAGTCGCCCCGAGGGTATAGTTGTCTTGATTGCAATTACTCTACTTTCGCGAATGAAACACATGTTATTTTATTTATCTATCGAGAGACTCTTCAACTACAACTAAGTTGACCTTGTTGCATGTCTCTGTGCGATTGCACGAGACGCCTAGGTGCGATCAAAGTTTTAGCGGGGTAAATGTCCTCTTTCTCAACAAGGCAACTATCCTAAACGTAATTTACATGGTTTAGGCAACTATCCTCTATATGGGATTGTTGTCCCAAAATTTAGAGGTCTGCAAAAATCGCCAATACTCTGGAAATATTAAAGATAATGTTTATTCCTCTCATAAATTTGAAGATGATAAACCAAAGTACCTACCCGTTTTACAAATAAAGAATCTTGCTTTTTGTACAAAGAGACATAAAGTAATTTCAAAAAGTGGGGCATCTATCCTGGTTTTACCCTAAATCACTGACTTTAATGAATATGAACAAATACAGAAATTACAGTGAAACAGGCAATTTACAAAGTCTTAATTCGTTTGTTTCGTGCGATATAAGGATAGTCGTTATTTACACTTAAAATGACTTTGGAAAATAACGTCTAATGCTTTGTAAGTTATAAATGGTTCCCGCACTGCGTTAACATTATTCAACAAGGGAGGAAAGTAAACGATGAAGTAACACATTAAAAAGAATAGAACTACATGCATACATAAATCACGTCTTTATCCCTTACGGGGTAGACAGAGCCGAGGACAACAAACAAGAACCAAAGGCCACTTAGCATGATTGTGGGCGCTTAGGTGGAAGTGGAAAGGGGAATCAAAATAGTGATGGGTTGCAACCGCATCGCCTATAACATGATTCCCGATTTTCGCTGATTCCCTCGATGGGCTTTTACCATCTGCGCGGGAAGAGAAGCAGCTGGTACATTATATGTTTTTTCTTTGCTCCCAGACCAGCATCAAAGTTATAAACGGCCCGAATCTGGATGTCATTGTCTCCAGTCGATATACGTCCAACTACTATGTGAATTAGGCTCTGATGCTATGCTAAAGTAGGTACTATGACTTGCGTGATGTTCTGAATCCAGATTGGGCTCGCGTCAGAACTCACGCTCAAATCTTTTATCAAAAAAGAGGTCTTTGCCCAGCATTGGGACATGGGGGAACACACACACACACACACACACAAATCACGTCTATATCCCTTACGGGGTAGACAGAGCCTGAGGTAACAAGACCTAAAGGCCACGTTTGGCATGATTGTAGGTGTATAGGTGGAAAGGGGATGGGGGAAACAGGGAAACAACTGTACATACCCGTACTTATGAAACAAAGAAAACAAAGATGTCAGTGAAAAAGCGCACCCAAAATTCTTGTAAATAGGTGTTATTTACTCACTTACCGAATTTATTCATGGTTCACTTTTATATCGAGGTCTAACCAACGCGTGTAACTAATCTCATTACGTGTAAATACACGTTTTCTCACACGTGATATAAAGCTTGCCATGCACGTTAATCAGGGCCGTCACAAACCAAGGTTTTTTGTTAGCCATTCGCTTTATATTTCACTTGCTTTATTCTGCCAATTTTGCTGGGCACGATAGCCTAAATTGGTTTTTTATTAGCTTGTTATAAAAGCTAGAACACATTAACTGTTTATTTCAGACTTAACTGTAGTGGATTGTGTTTAAATACTCTTCTTCTTGTTTGTGGCGTATCAAGTCGTTATAGCGACGACAACTTCGCCAATATCAAAGTAATCATCACTTCACTACATAGTATAAAACAAAGTCGCTTTCTCTGTCCCTATGCCCCTATGTATGCTTATATCTTCAAAACTACACAACGGATTTTGATGCGGTTTTGTTTTAATCGATAGAGTGATTCAAGTGGAAGGTTTTTATGTATAACTAGCTTCTACCCGCGACTTCGTCTGCGTAGAATCATACATAAAAACCTTCCTCTTGAATCACTATCTACTAAAAAAAACCGCATCAAAATCCGTTGTGTACTTTTGAAGATATAAGCATACAAAGGGACATAAGGACATAGGGACATGGGGACAGAGAAAGCGGCTTTGTTTTATACTATGTAGTGATTCTACGCAGACGAAGTCGCGAGCAGAAGCTAGTAAAATATAATTCGAAAATCTTATGACAAAATGTCGGCAGCGTTGTACGGTAATGCGGTCAAAAGACACCTCTGTCGGGCACTTAGCTAACGGTCAATGATATCCCTCTGAAGCTGTCAGGAAATCATTGGCCGATGCCCAGGATGCACCGGACCGCAGCTCTTGGTAACCCGACTTGCACCCCTGTTTAAATCCTACTAGTATTATAAATGCGAATGTAAGTTAATTCAATTCAATTTTTAAAAAGAAATAGCGCCATCGATACTGTCGATGATTCCGCCAATGTCGAGGTTGAAGAAGACAGGAATGTAAGTTTGTTTGTTATGGTTTCACGCGAAAACTACTCAAACAATCATCATGAAATTTTGTACACATGTTCTTGGAGGTATTAGAAGTAACATAGGATATTTTTTTATTAAAAAAAACTATTTTTTGTCGTCACTGACGTTATCTGCGCGGACGAAGTCGCGGGCAAAAGCTAGTATTCCTATAAAACGTCTTTCTTTGTTCGTTTCTTACACTAGCAACACTAAGGTGTCTTTTGCCAACCTAGAAATTCCAAGAACGTGTCACCGTCAGTCTCACTCTTATTAAACGCTTATTAGTGAGCGGGACGATACGATGCGAGATTCGAATTTAAACATTGTTCAAAAAAACTACAACGATCTTTTTCCAAAAAACTCTGGTTAAATACTGCCAATGTTTACCTTCAAACCCACCCTTAACATCCATTACCTATACAAATCAGTTCTTCACACGATAACCAAACGTCACAACCTGAATCCCAGCACCGCATTAACCGTGCACTTAAAAACAACTGCACAGCCCAAATAAACCTTATGCGCGTGAAAATAAGTTGCTAGATTATTTTTCCAGGTGAAAACGTAAGTTGGCTCTGAACCCCGGTTGACGTTTCGTTCAGATAGAGGGCGCTAGTGCGGAAAATCAGGTGTCAACGGGTTGTGACGTCCGGCTTTCGATGCATGTGGAAAATATGCGTAACGGATTTCCATTTAAATTCGGATTCGGAACGGAATAAGTTTGACGCATAGTCGAGGCGGTGAAAAATTGGGCAAGTTACCTGGCTTTGACCTGTGATTTTTTAAATTTAAACACAGCGATGCTGCACTGTAGTGGTTATTGTTACTTGTCATGGTTTTAAAAAATTGTGAGAAGTATTTATTGCGAAGCCACAGCGCTAAGGTAATCGACCGAACGTCGAGGTCTTTTGTTTTTATAGTTTACCGAAATTTTACGTGTAAATAAAATGTTCATATTTATATCCATAATGTTTGTATAGGTGTTAAGGTTTTGTAGCTTTGCCTTTTCAAAGTGAATGCAATTACGGTAAGTTACTTTCTAGTATGATTTTAATATTCAATATTGTAGTAATTATTTTCAATGACTAATTATTTAACTAATGCATTCACCGTGCGTATTTTTGGATACTTATGTTTTTTTTTATTAGCTTTACTTAACTTGCACTCGTATGCATTTAAGTATTTGTCTGCTTCAAAATTTGTAAACCATTTCTCAAACGCTTCCAGTATTGAGACTTTAAATTTATGTAGAGTAGATGTCGATGCAGGTACCGTCAAGTATTAAAAACATTTGTACCAAAAACTATAAAATAAAAGAAGAATGTATGAGACAGTGGCGTATGACGAAAGCCTAACTGGTATGGTCCATGTATTCGTATTCAGAGAAATAATTTACACAAACGAAATACTCATTACATCGATCAAATTTCTAAATGTCAGTGAAAATTAGAACACATAGAAAAATCCGAAAAGTAAAGCTATGGCCGGGAATCGAACCCGGATCCTCGTCATTCCGTGACGCGTGCTATACCCCTACACCGCCCATAGTAGGTAACATCGATCAACTTACACTATCCATATATTGTCTCTTACTTGCCTGCCAAACGTTTCTTTGCTGGATAAATCGAAAAAAAAGGTTCTATAATGTATTCCAGGAAACAAGTTATTTTTAAGAAAATATTTTCCTGCGAGCCAGGGCTGCTGAGACAGACATAGACTGAACCAACGTTATTGTAAAATAAATATGTGACTCCCTATAACATATTTAGAAGCGCTTGCGTCGTCAAAATGGAAAATAAACTAAGTGCTCGAGAAACCAACTAATAACTGTCAAATCTTTCCTCTGGCACCACCGTGCATAGCGCAAGCAATGTCCATTTTCTCAAGCCATTTTGATATTGCATTATTAAATTTTTATTTACCGCACATTGTTTACTACTTCAACAACCCCCCAAATAAGCAATAATCTAAATGGATTAAAAAGGTAATGCAGATTTCATGCAAAAATATTCAAAGGAGACAGTTACGGGCGCCATGTTTAGGTTTGAGACGACACGCACGCCGCCTGGCGGCCGCGCACGCTCGCGCAAGATGGCCGCTGCACCTCCGCGCCATCGCAGCCGCGCGCAAACCGCCACAAAACTGCATTCACTCCGCACCTCTCACAAATTTCGCACTCATTTGCATCTGTAAACACTTAACACCACCGAAAGTTTCACTCGCGGACTCAACCAGCGCGCGACACACAGCACGGTACTACGTGTACGCAATTAATTCTGCAGGACTAATTGACGGAGCTATGTCTTCAACGACAGCAGACCGTCGAATGAAAACCTCCACCATGTTGTTACGGAATTTTATACTCCATCCGTGCCAGCAGAGCCTCCAAGTTTGCCTCCTTCAAATTCGTTATGCATACAGCACCAAGGGCTGTTGAATACCGTTCGCGTTTATTTATGAACACGCAAACTTCTGGTGGCTGGTGGGAGACGCGGCACCGGCCAGCCTCCGCCCGGGCTCCACAATGCATGCGATCGCTGAAAAAGCCCTTTTTATGTATTCAACTTCACTCTAGCTCATCTGCAAGTCGTATTATGGATCTAATTAACAAGTTAATATGGACGATGGAGGGCAGCGCGTCTGCGCAGACCGGCCGGATTTCGCATTTCAATTCTGACCGTACCGTTTTTGAGGCATTCGAAGTCGCTGCACCGTTGCGCGTCTGGACGTCGACGGGATCGAGTTTAAAAGTCGTCGCTATTTACATTTACCTGGCAGACGTCCGCTGGAGCATATTCGCGGTGCGTTCGGCTTAAAGCGTTTGCGATTGCGACTTTGCAATGGTAAGGAGCGTTCAGAAATTCCGCCCCGCCCGTCTCCCCCATCACAAAGTATAATGATAATAATATCGTCGCCGGCGTTATTATGGAGTCGTCATAAATATTTCATGGCCGGAGAGGGCAGTAATGGGCAGCGGTGACCGCTGGGTGGTCGAAGACACCGTTACGCCACATTGCGTCTCTAATCCGAGGCTTTGAATCGATTCGAATCAAACGCACGTATGAACGAACGTCTTATCGAGATAGCGTCTTTCAACACTACACCAAACACTTATCTGAATCGGTGGTTAAAACGGGACCGATACAGTCTTTATACAAAAAACCTATTATAGCGACGACACTTTATTAGAAAAGGAAAAAGACAAACGTATTCTGAATAAACCCAAGCTTAGCAAGCGATTATAAGTGAGGGGGAAGTATACTTACTTATAGATAGCAAAAAAACTCGCACCTAGTTTCTGGCATGTCGATAAAACTATCAGAGATCGCAGTATATAGTATTACTAGCTTCTGCCCGCGACTTCGTCTGCGTACAATTAC
Source organism: Pandemis corylana (assembly GCA_949127965.1). Classification (NCBI taxonomy): domain Eukaryota; kingdom Metazoa; phylum Arthropoda; class Insecta; order Lepidoptera; family Tortricidae; genus Pandemis; species Pandemis corylana. The sequence continues at coordinate 725,280 of OX421854.1, read as the reverse complement.
AAAATCAGTTGTGTAGTTTTGAAGATATAAGCATACATAGGGATATAGGGACAGAGAAAGCGACTTTGTTTTATACTATGTAGTGATTTGTCTGCTTTTCCAAAGTTTACTCACGTTGTAGCTCCAAAAACATAAGAACTTCTACGACACTAATAATTATTCGTAGAATTCACCTAGAGAACTGTTACTCATGATAGTTGACACAGACAAATTTTTAGACGGTAAGATATTTTTAAGACATACACATCGAAAGGTATAGGGTAAATGTGGAAAGGAAACAAAAGAACCAACTTAACAACGTCCTCCGTACCTTGTAACTAAACGCGTGAGTATTTTAAATTCCATTTTCCTGCACTCAGGCCTGAAAAATGTCTGGCGCATTTCATGCCAGCGTAGATCATGTGTTTCTATTCTAGCTTTATTATAATTGAAATACATAAAGAGTAAAATTAATGACGTATTCTTTATAATGCTATAACTGTAGTAAATTAACCGACAAAAAAAATAAGTTTTGTCAATCATCGTTGTACAGAAAACCGTTTTATTTTTCATACAATATTTTTCTCAAGAATAGTATAAAACTATTAAATTTTCAATAATGTTTTGAGACAGTCCCTGTAGGCGACGCACCTATTTAGGCAGCCACCTTTTTTTTATCAACCTATTATATTTTGGCACTGGCCACAAATAAAGTTAATTGCACGCAGCGCTAAAAGAAAACAAAAACAAAAGAGAGTCGTGTCTTTGCTCTTGTCAGCGCTGCGTGTTGAATTTTTACTATAATTTAATGTTTAATTTTACTAGTTTCTACAGTCTACAGTCCCAGGACATAATACATTAGCAATTGAGACATGTCCGCCTCAGCTTTAGATCAAGGTGGAAAACATTTTCCAAGCCCTGGCGTACTGAACATCTGAACTTATTATCTAAGCAGTAGCAGGCTCATTAGTTTTTCCCTTTCATTCAAACAAGCCGCATTGGATCTTTGATACGCTCGATATCAATGAAGATACTATATCAATGAGGCCGCACTACGAGCATTTACTATGTTTAATTCATGCTTGAACATTCTCTAGAAGTAGTAAAATTTATATCCGCGCTGCACTCGCGTGAATCGGGTCTGGTTTCAACTCCAGGTATTTCACTGGATTCCCGTGAGTGTTTACAAAAATTCCCAAAACTCTCATCGTATTCTTTGTTTATGTTGCAGGAAAAGCTGCCGGTGGGTACCGCTATTCTTGAGTGTAATTTTTTCGGTTAGAGCTAAGTAAAAAATGGACACCCTCGGTTTTCATGTATTACTAAACCGGGATGAGAAATAAATTCAAATATTTGTTATTCCATGTAGATACTTTCGTCAGAATATAAAAGGAATGACAGATTTTTCAGTCCCTTTCTCATCGCGGCTTCGTAATGTTTCTTCGCACTTACGAGTATGTCGTCCACGTATCTGTATATTAAGTATGTGGGTCTTACCATGATGTCTTAATGCGATTCAATTCGGAATCAGTTCAGGTTTTAGCTGTCATTTTTAGTATGGATCTGACAGCGAGCGAACTCCAAACTGAACCGGACTTACGATACGAAGGTACGATCTCTTATATTAAAATCGTTAATTATTTGAAGGGTGGATGGCAACAGATACCCACCTTTTTGTTTGTGTTGGTTTTTTCCATCGCCCCTTTCAGCCCCAAATGTTTGGGTTCAAACGTGAATTAATTATGTGCATTAAATTACCAAAAAACTGTGAAGGGATACCCTTGACCTTTTGCGATGTCGTTTTATTGTTATAGAACTGTTTTTTCAGAATAATATTATCACGCTAAAACCCACACAATCATGCTAAACGTGGTCTTTAGGTCTTGTTACCTTAGGCTCAGTCTACCCCGTAAGGGCTAAATACGTGATTTATTTACAGTCAAAGGCATAAACTGTCAAAAACATCTTTTTTTTTTAATTTATTCAAATCAATTACAAAGAAAAACATTATGTGTGAACAGCGAGCGAAAACCGCGATCGGTTTATCTGCTACTGTTGTCGCACGCTTACAGCGCGTTATTTATTACATAACAAAACAATTATCAAACTATACTAAATAACCACTTAAGTATTTGTCAACAGCATTGATTTTACAATTTTTACACCTATACACCTTTATGCCACAAACAATAAGGCCGGTGACACATATATTTAACATGATGGCTGTATCGATCTCGACTGTAGGTGGGTATGGTTAACGTTATAGTAAAAGTGACTTCGTGCAACTTGCACTAAGAATTTGCTTGGTTGACTATAGGTTAAATATACTGGTAGGTACCTCTTTGAGGCTGTCTCAAATCTGCGCGTCGACTGTCTCCAGCTAATTACATCGCTGGACGTTGCCCTTTGATCAGCTCACTTCGATCGGACGCCGGCGCTCCATCATTGCACACGAGCTTAAAGGACACATTGCAAATTTTAAGCTTTTACATACATACATAGATAGATAGATAAAACGTTTATTTGGTACTGCCAACACACACAATCAAGATTACGTAAAATATCAACATATCAAGCCAAAACTTAAAACTACAACATTATCTTTGTTTGTGTGCGCTACAGTAGCACAAAAAGGCCATGGCTTAGTGGTCAACATTGCTCGTAGAAGCAAAACACTGGTATTCTGCCACAACCCACGGAACAAACAAATGAACACTTATTTAACAGTTACTTAAAACTTGAAATTAAAATGAACAGTGCTAAAACTAATAAAAGCATGCACAGTGAGCATCATAAAGCGAAATTGTACGTAACTCTTGTCTTTATCCCTTGCGGGGTAGACAGAGACCAAGGTAGCAAGCCCTAAAGGCCACGTTTAGCATGATTATGGGCGTATCGGTGGAAAGGGGAATTAAAATAGTAATGGGTTGCTGCTGCATTGCTGTTAATTAGCATTCCCACGATGGGCTTTTACCATCAGCGCGGGAAGAGAAGCTACTGCGACATCCTGTTTTTTCTTTGCTCCCGGACCAGCATGGTAGAGAGAAAGCGTTCTTGTTAACGCCTCAATTAGGTACCTACTATGGGTAAATTGGTAACGCATATAGCAGCACAAGATGCCAATAAATTAATCTCATTCATTGATACTTAACGCATTCGAGTCATGTTTGCTGACTGAAAATGTACACTACGCAAGTAATGTAATGTTGCCGATAGTTGCCCCTAGTGGCGCTACTAATTAACCATTAGTAATTGAGGCTGTTGCTGCAGCTGCTGTCAATACTTACTAGAGGCTTTGTAGCACCTTCTTTTTACATTTGTTGGTAGACCAGCCAGACCAGTCGCGACGAGCCGACTAGTTTCGCACGTATCCATTCACTCCGTCTGCGATGAACTATGCGATATTCTGGGATGAAAACTATTCTATGTCCTTTCCCGAGACTAACTATCACTATACCAAATTTCAATAAAGTCGGTTTGCCGTTTTGCCATGAGCAACAAACATCTAAACTTACAAACTTTCGCCTTTATACTATTAGTAAGTTGTTGTAGTATTATAAAATTGTTATGATTTCCGACATCACTGGCTGGAAAATCGTCCTAAAAAGTGAAGAATTTGTTTTTTAAAACTGTAAACGTCCTCTTCGCTCGCAAGCCCGCCCTCCCGAGTTCTACACGATTCCTTTGACGCTCCTGAAACTTGTTAGAGTCCGTATTAAAATTCAAAAACGTCGCGTAACTCCTGAAAACATTATGCAGGGATTTGAATAATGATTTTGTTTTAGTCACACCTTTGGTAATGTATGCGAAGATTCTGGCTCGAGTCGGTAATGTGATTTTTGGCTTAAATGGTTTCGGAACTTCGTTTTGGGTACTGGGATGCGCTTCGTGGTTTCCTGGAGGCAAATTGGGGTTTTGAATTTGGAAAAGCTTTGCCTGTTTAGGTAAGGTAATTTAAATGGCCCATTGTGTTTAACTTAGGCCGTCTACTGTAATTTTTTAATCCCGATCGAGTGTTAAAAATGCTAAAATGTATGTAGAGACTTAAATCAGATTGAGCAACGAAATCTTGATCAAATTTTAAGACTAATGGACTATACGGGTTTACAGTTGACCAGTTTTTTATTCTTCAGACTATTACCCGTGATCGTCTACGTCTTTCAGGTGACCCTGGACGATGGAGATCACTTCCAGGTGACCTGTCAGCTCTTTTGCCCCCTCTTATAATATGAAAGCGTTCGTGCGTTCTTTCAAGCTGGTCTGGGAGCAAAGAAAAAGCATAGAATGTACCAGTTGCTTGTCTTCCCGCGCAGATGGTGAAATCCCATCGAGGGATTGGGCGAAAATCTTAGGAATCATGTTATATGGGCGATGTGGCTAGCAACCCACCACTGTTTTGATTCTCCTTTCCATCCACACGCCCCTAATGCTAAACGTGGCATTAAGGTTTTGTTACCTTAGGCTCTGTCTAGCCCGTAAGGGATAAAGACGTGACATATGTATGTATGTATGTATAAATCACGTGTGTATCCCTTACGGGGCAGACAGAGCCTAAGGTATACCATGACTTCGGGTACTTCGAGACCGCGTTTAGCACGATTCTTGAATCATTACCATTTTTATCACATTTTTTTCTTAAAAAACAAACTGTCGCACGACGTGCACCCATTTCGCTCAAAATGAGGACATTATAACAACAGTCTTGGCAACAATTTAGACATTATTTATAATTTCCCAAGCATTCGTATTTAATATATAGCTCGGTGCCATACTTCGCGACCACATTACCATTTCACGTGTATACCTTCCAATCATTTCAATAACGTCTTTGCTGTCTTACGATACGGCATTGTTTTGGTTTTGAGGCTGGCAAAGTTAACGTTGTACTGTTCTAGTAAGTGATTCCTCTCAGTTTAGTAATAAAAATGTTAATGTCGGAAAAACAAACAGCTTAATGTATGCGAGGGGACACGAATTAAACGAGACGTTCGAGACAAACTCCGAGTTGGCAAATTGAATTTGAGATAAGGATTGATTTTGTTAGATAAGCATTCGCTGGGACGGAGCTGAGGAGTCGCGATTGAAGACGAATATTGTGTAACGAATTCGAGAAATGATTTTAAGCAATTTAGCTCCAAGCGCGATTTTCGAAAGCAGAAAATACAAGTAGCTTAGAAGAATACACCTGTCATTTATATTTTGACATACATACGTAAAACCCGTCTTTATCCCTTACGGCGTAGACAGGGCCCTAAGGTTCAGCATGAGCCGATTCCCTCGACGAGCTTTTACCATCTGCGAGGGAAGACCAGACCAGCATGGAAGAAATTTTATATAATACTAACCTTCCGTCCGCAGCTTCGCCCGCGGTAAATTAATTTTCCCGTAGGAAAAGGTATTTTCCCGCGGTAAAGAGTAACCTATGTCACTCAGTGATTATGTAGCTTTCTAACGGCAAAAGAATTTTTGAAATCTGTCCAGTAGTTTCGGAGCCTATTTCAATGCAAACAAACAAACAATCAAATTTTTCCTCTTTATAATATTAGTATAGATAACATATTATATCAGCCGTCCACTGTTGAACATAGGCCTCCTCCATAGATCTCCAGTTGCCTCGGTTGGAAGCGGCTTGCATCCACCGCGAACCCGCGACTTTCACCAGGTCATCAGTCCTCGTTGGTGGACGTCCTACGCTGCGCTTGCCGCGTGGTCTCCACTCGCCAACCTTTCGGCCCCGACGACCATCTGATCTCCATGCTATGCGGCCTGCCCATTGCCACTTCAACGAGCTAATTCGCACACAATATTTTTTTTTCACAAAACGGTTTTTGAAATTACATCAATTAATAATAACTTTCGGACGAGTTTGATAAGGGAGCGGATCAGAATACATAAAGTTTAAAATGTATAATGGGTTATACATAATTGTTCAAAATATATAACGCAATTTTCTGTAAAACTACCTATTAGCTCAATGAACTTTTTTGATATCGTAATCTATAGATTGGTTTAGGTTAGGTTAGGTTTGTTTTATAGCAATCCTGTTAATTTGTAACTTTCTGAGAAAATCGCATTATATATTATAAACCATTATGTATTTGTTACCCATTATACATTTTAAACTTTATGTATTTTAATACGTACCCGTTTGATAGTCCTTGATTCGATTCGTTTGTATATTAAATTCTGTGTAATTTTTAACCACATTCTTCACAAAATTCTGATTGTAACTAGTTCTGCCAAATTAATATTTCTTTCCGATGTACGATTGCAGCATAAATATTTTCGTAAAATGATTGCACCTTTGGACTAGATGCTACATCCCAGCAGGGCCTTTATTCGGTAACGTCTATGTGACATGAACGCGGACAGTACTCGAACTTTTAGTACCCGTAATGCATAGAGATGGATTCATGATTATCATGGTGCAAAAAAACACGAGACAACTTTGAGAAAACTCTCAAGGAATTAAAATATTATTAAGTTTTTCAGGTACGAGTAAGTAACGAGCAGCATACTTTATACGCTTTACGTCGACTTTAAAGCCAACGCGTTAAAGATAAACCTGAAACGTAATGTATAGCTACTGTTACGTCTGTTTCGGGTTGGTGAATTGGCACGATGTTAGTTAGCGAAGATCATAGGCGTACCTTTGACAAGTATGAGTGAGGTAGCTATGGTTATTAGTAATTAAAATAATACCGTTGCAACCCCGTCTGTTTTCGAGGGTTTTCCTGCGTAGTTCTCTGCAATATCGCTTCCGTGCTGCTGTCATATTGCTTCAATGGAGCTGAATACAGTCTAGTTGATTGCATCCACTCTCGTTGAATTTTTATGCGCACTTGAGATGGAAATAGTTTCAATGTAGCGTCCGGAATACTAGAATAAGTTTACCAGAATTCGAAACGTGTAGAACTCCAGATAGTGCCGAGTTCTACGATTTGTCTGAAATATAATTTGTTAACAGCCTGTAGACTAGCTTGCGCCTGCGTCTTGGCTTCTGTAGCAGAATCTATCACGCAAAATCCGTTCCTATTGAAGTGAAAACTTCTTTAGCGGCGTTATACACTTTTTTGGGATGGGTAAAAAATGTTAAACTCGCGTCCAGATAGTCACGTGACCTATTTTCACTTCTAGCGTACTAAATGTCATGTTATCAGCGATTAGGCTAGCAACCCATCACTATTTTAAAACTCTACCTATTTTTAAAAACCAACTCAAATCTCACTATTTATCACTAATTTAATCCACTCCCTATCTTTAGTACCTTATCTTTTCTTTTTGCTTCTGATCAAATCCTTTTCTGTTGTATGGCCTTCTTATTTTTCATTGCTTCTCACATTTATTTTATCTTAAGTATTATGTTATGTGTATATGTATGTATTATTTTATTTTATTTATTTAGCTATGTATTATATTTATGTTGATATTGTTGTTTTTGTTATCCCTGCGTTTATCCTGTCTATTTGTTTCCGCCACCTACTTAAACTGTCTCCAACTTATTTCTATCATTGGTTGTCTGTTAGAGATCGCTATTAAGCGATAAGACCGCCTAATGTCTACTTTGTTCTTTGTTTCTGTATTGTTTTGTACTGATTTGTGGTGTTCAATAAAGAGTATATTTGTATTGTATTGTATTGTATTTTCATTCCCCTTTCCACCTATACGCTCACAATCATGCTACACGTGGCCTTTAGGTGTTGTTACCCAAGGCACTATCTAACCCGTAAGGGATAAAGACGAGATTTATGTATTAGGCTGCGTTTCCACCAGAGATGTGCGAGACGGATGCGTTGCGAGGAATGTTTTCATGGACCAATAGAAACGCTTCATTTACCTATCCTCGCAACTCCTATTGGTTCATTCCTCGCACATCTTTGGTGAAAACGCAGCCTCAAAGGGAACCTCTGAGCAATAATTTCACTATCTGTTGATGAGTTAGTCCAATAGACAATCTTTTGCGACGGCATCATCTTAAGGATTATGTTATATAGGCGATGTGGCTAGCAACCCATCACTGTTTTGATTCCCCTTTCCATCCATACTCCCACAATCATGCTAAACGTGGTCTGTAGGTCTTGTTACCTTAGGCTCTGTCTACCCCGTAAGGGATAAAGACGTGATTTATGTATGTATGTATGTATGTTGCGACGGCAATGTCATGGACGTAAGCTAGTCAATATTTCCTCCTCATCATGGCTAGATATAATATATATTATAACTTTGACTATCGGGAGCCGATAACGGCCCAGCGCGCCCTCTGCCGGATGATTGATGTCCCGGAAACAGGAAAAACCTACCCGGGAACTGGCACAAGATGTAGGTGCTATATAAAATATAAGAGATCTAGTGTAGTAAATATATTATGTGGAAGAGTTTCTCCGCTTTTGATTATTATTGTACCTATGTCTCGATTGTTTATACTCGAGGTAACGTCAGCCGCTTGAAAGTTACTAACACAATAGAAAAGTAAAGGTATGGCCGGGAATCGAACCCGGATCCTCGTCATTCCGTGACGCGTGCTATATTCCTGCACCACACATAGCAGGTGGGTAAGCCTTCGATTTCTAGCTGTCACGTGACCTTGTTACCATGCAAATTTTTGTCGCCAAACGTCATCTGTTTGAATGATGTGTCTGTACGGCACAATTACAAACTCCCTTGGAACATGTACTGCTCACCAGAGACGAGAAAAGGCGCTGGTTTTCAAATGATAGGTATAGTTTGTTTCATTTAAAATGACGAAAAGTACTTAAACCCAACATCTATTGTTTAATTGTTATCTTCAAGTGGGGTTGTAAAACAATTATGCAGGTGTATCGGTAGGTACCTGTTTGTTCACGGTATACAATACAATACAATACAAATACTCTTTATTGAACACCACAAATCAGTACAAAACAATACAGAAACAAAGAACAAAGTAGACAATAACATACAAGAACAACAATTAAACAATAGATATTGGTTTTTAAGTACTTTTCGTCATTTTAAATGAAACAAACTATACTATCAAATGAATTTAGAAATTTTACTTCTTGGTTTTTTATGGTTACTTTTACGGTTTTTTTTAATAATTTGTTAAAATTTGTGTGAATTTAACTTGAATCTATACGTGCGTAAGAAAAAGCCGCACATGACATTTTCAAAAATCCACAGTAAATAAAAGGAAAAACCCAAATGCCGAATAATTTCACCTTGTGTACCCAACTTTTGCATAGCCGATTCGATGCGATGGAATCCTGTCAAATTATTCAAATGAATGCAGGGGGCTGCTTACTCCTGATACTCGTACGAGTGTTAAATACTTTGCTGTTTTGATACGGCGCCTGTTTTTAAGTACACATAGCAAAGCTGCAATGGATCTTGTAGAAAGTTCAGAAACTCACGTAATCTTATGAGCGCTTAGAGTAAGTTTTTAGTCGCAGAACCCGTCTTAAATATGAAATTAGTTTATTGCCGTTACGTGCAGCGTAGCGCCGCCAATTTTTGCAAAAAAACTTGCCTTTACAAGCAAGTAAGCATACCCAGACCTCATTAGTCAAGATTTTATGTACGTATGTTTGTAAGCTCTTTATTGTGCAGCATAAAAATAAAACAAATACAAAGCATTGTACGTATTTTGGTGACTTGTCAATTTGTGTTTGATTCCTTTAGCGTACACGAATTATCAGATCGTAATAAATAGGTCGGCCATTCCAGACACGCCCATTTCAAAACCGTGTAGTCAGCTGAAAAGTTTCACCATTTTCCCAACAGTTCCTACATAAAAAACAATAACAATCAGGCTGATCAGCACATTGATTAGTGAATCAAAGTAGTCTCGCATGTTTTTAACTTTACAAAGAATTTGTTTGTCCAGTGTCCACTACTACATTGGTCGCGTTCGTCAAACTGTCGTCCAAAATCACTTTCAACTTCGTCAGCAATGACTATAAGTCATCACCGCTTCGTCAAGTGATTACAGACGTCATTACGCTCCCCCTGTGCCCTCCAACATTAACATACGACAAGACTTAGTTGGGAATAAAAAATAAAGGTCTCGTTTACGGCTTTGCGAAGTCCGAGGGTTCTGTGTAACGACGGTAAAGAGGGGTCATTGAAATGTCCGCTCCTGCACGTCTAGCACGAGAGCGCACAAGAGTCGCGTCGCGCGCGAGATAGATTGCCCGTCCTTTTCTTACTGTACCAACAAGAAAGAGACGGGTAGTCCAACTCGCGCGCGACGCGACTTTCGTGTGCTCTCGTGCTAGCGGGGCTGTGAGACACACATCGAGGTGCGAGTCGGGTTACCTCCACGTGTGGTCAAGAGCTGCGGTTCGTTTTTGGATCCATCCGGGCGAAAGAGCAGTGCTTGGTCCGGTGCACCCTGGGCATCGGCTAATGATTTGGGCTAAGAGCCCGACAGGGGGGAGGGGGGTCTTACCATTACCGTACAACGTTGCCGACATTTTGTCACAAGATTTTTTAATTATATTTTTATTACTTTGACATTGGCGAAGTTGTCGTCGCTATAACGACTTGATACGCCACAGAAGAAGAAGAAGAAGAGACACCATAATATCTACACTTGTGACAGCGGTGTACGCGTCGTCGCTGCATTTCAAATACCCCGTGTGCATAAGCAGCTTAAAACAGCTGATGAAATAACTGGCGTATCAGTTAACGTGGTGGTAGCCTGTTAGACCTTAATTTTTTTTAGCGGTTTCAAGCAACTGCCGAAGCATCTCCAAAACAAGCTAAAAAAGTAAGTTCAGCATCTGCGAGACGCAGTTTCAGTTCATTTGCTGCCAAATGTATATAAAAAGTTAACGCGCCTCCCCCCAAGTGTTCTTAAGGCTGTTTTGAATACAGGCTGCCTGTTCACGGGACGACAAAACTAGGTGCGCCATGCCTAGTGCGATTATTTATTGCACGATCCATATACGAGGGAATGGGCGAAAATCTTAGGAATCATGGTACAGGCGATGTGGCTAGTGACCCATCACTATCTTCATTCGCCTTTCCATCCATACACCCACAATAATGCTAAATGTGGTCTTTAGGTCTTGTTACGTTGAGCTCTGTCTATCTTGTAAGGGATAAAAATGTGATTTGTGTATGTGTATGTATGTAAATGTTGATTTTATTTAACCTTTACTTGTCAGCAATATTTAAACTTTTTATTTCTTACTGGGGGACAAAGCCTAAGATGGCAAGACCTAGGCTACATTTAGCAAGGTTGTGGGCGCATAGAAGGCAAAAATGGAATCAAAATAGTGATGGGTTGCTAACCGCATCGCCTATAACATGATTCCTATGATTTACGCCCATTCCCTCGATCGGAAGCAACTGGTACATTCTATGTTTTTTCTTTGCTCCCAGACCAGCATGGAAGTGAAAAATCGACATTTGCGTATATTTAATCGCGAACTTAGGAAAAGCGCCCGCGAACAGCCAGCCTTGCTGACTTTTTTGAATAATGCGAGTGTTATGGCCGAAATATGCTTCATTTGGCGCGAAACTTCTAGAGCGAATCGTATTCATATTTCTTACTCCAACTGTTCTGTCGCCATTTGAATATTTACACGTTTTTCAACTTGGTAAATTGTTTGGCAGAATTGGAAATGTTTTTTAAACGGTTTTTAAAGATTTCTTCAACAGTAGGTATTCACGTAACAATCACAATGAACTTATGCGGGGAGATTACTTTCAGTTTACTTTAATTGCCTTTCCGACGCGCAATTCTGAGACACGCCTAAAAATCTTGACCAATGCAAACAAGATTGAGCCATATTGTATGTAGGCGTGAAAGGTTATTGCGACATGTTATTACACATTATCACGGAAAACTTTAGTTTTATATACTTACGTACTTACTAGTTTTATCTGCCTACTGTAAACACAAATACTACCTTAGACATTAAGTTCTCATGTAAGTGACTTATTGTTTGTAATGAGAAATAAAGATTCTATAAACCGAACTAAATATATATTTTATTGAATCAGGCGTTACTTTGCGAAGGTCGATTTCAATGAACATAAATTTTTACCTTGCTACTCCGTTACTCAAGCAAGTAAAAATTTTATGTTCATTCGAACTAATTATGTCAAACTTTTTCCACAATCTTATATAGAAAGAAGAAAGAAAGAACACTAGCCAGAACCGCCTGTGACTCAAGAAACGATACACAGATAAAATATACTACATAATCCATAAACTTTTACGTAAACAAAGGTAATATCAAGGTAAAACCGACGCGCAATTCTGAGACACGCCTAAAAAATCTTGACCAATGCAAACAAGATCCAGCCGTATTGTCAGGTTATTGCGACATGTTAAAACTAGTTTATTCAACATTGGTGACATCGTCCTCCAAGTAGTCTTGCTAAGCTTGTAAGCTAGTGCTTATGGACACTCCTCGGGAATAGTCTCAGGTTATGCCCATAGAAAAAGGTTAGATAATGAAATTTCTAAATGTCAGTGAAAATTAGAACACATAGAAAAATCCGAAAAGTAAAGCTATGGCCGGGAATCGAACCCGGGTCCTCGTCATTCCGTGACGCGTGCTATACCCCTACACCACCCATAGCAGGTGGGTAGTCTCCGAATTTTTCTACCTGTTACTAACTGTCACGTGACCTTTTTTGTTACTATGCGAATTTTTGTCGCTAAGCATCATCTGTTTGAATGATGTGTCTGTACGACACAATTACAAACTCCCATGGAACATCTACTGCTCACCAGGGACAAGAGAAGACGCTGTTTTTCAAATGATAGGTACTATCAAATGAATCAAGAAATTTTTATTTCTTGATTTTTATGAACAAAAAAGGTCACGTGACAGTTAGTAACAGGTAGAAAAATTCGGAGACTACCCACCTGCTATGGGTGGTGTAGGGGTATAGCACGCGTCACGGAATGACGAGGACCCGGGTTCGATTCCCGGCCATAGCTTTACTTTTCGGATTTTTCTATGTGTTCTAATTTTCACTGACATTTAGAAATTTAATTTCTAACGGTAAAACCGAAAAAGTAAAACATAAAAATCAAGAAATAAAAATTTCTTGATTCATTTGATAGTACCTATTAGATAATGAACTTTACAATAGCGTTTATAAATGAAGGGATAGCTGTTGACACTCGACATCGTTTTTAATTGCGTAATAAAACAGGGTGCATTAATTATTTAAATCTTTCCCTGTTACGTGTTGTTTGTCACAACCAAGTCAGCATCATTCTCATCTTCACCATCACTACATCAAATTTCTAAATGTCACTGAAAATTAGAACACAGAAAAATCCGAAAAGCAAAGCTATGGCCGGTAATCGAGCCCGGATCCTCGTCATTCCGTGACGCGTGCTATACCCCTACACCCATAGCAGGTGGGTAGTCTTCGAATTTTTCTACCTGTTACTAGCTATCACATGACCTTGTTACTATGCCAATTTTTCGCTAAGCGTCATCTCTTTGAATGATGTGTCTGTACGACACAATTACAAACTCCCGTGGAACATCTACTGCTCACCACGGACGAGAGAAGGCGCTGTTTTTCAAATGATATGATCACTACATCAGCCAAAAGACGTTGTATAAATGGTCTTCCCCGGAATGTCCACAACGATCGGTTTCGTGGTTTCGCAGCCGATGGTTTTCCATGATCAAACCAGCATCCTATGCACAAAGCAATTCCACTCATCCTTTATTAAGACGAGGAATGGAATTCTCGGCCAGCTTCTGTGTTCGCTGAACGCTACAATCTGGCCGTCCTCAAATCAAGGCCGAGGCATTTACTAGGCACGTGTGCTCTCTAGATCACATCTTCGTTTACCATCAGTCGTGATTGAGATCAAACACCATGCCTCAAGCATAATGATACCTAGTGTGTCGGTAACTTCAGTTTTTCTACCTAGTGCCACATTAGTGCTTTGTCGTAGTAAGGTAACCATACACCGGTAGTTGATGTGTCTTAGTGGTCACAGCGACAAGGCTCTTCTTCTTTTTTAATATGCCCCCATCGATCGATGCGATGATTTCGCCAATGTCAAAGTAATAAATACAGTATTCAAAAACCTTGTGACAAAAATGTCGGCAACATTGTACAGTAGAACACGGTCAGAAGACCCCTCCACCCACTGTCGGGCTCTTAGCCAACGGATAACGATATCCCTCAGAATCTGCCAGGAAATCATTAACCGATGCCCACGGTGCACCGGACCAAGCACTGCTCTTCCCCTCGGATGGATCCAAAAACGAACCGCAGCTCTTGACCACGCGCGGAGGTAACCCGACTCGCACCCCTGACATGGCTCTAAAATGACCACCGATTTTTGACGCTGACACATCCCATGATATTATTTGAAATCCGTGGTAGGGAGAAACGCGCGTCCCCTTAGAATGTATCTCCACAACAGAGTACAAACAGTCTCTGCTCAGCCACGAGTAAAACGCGAACGCCGAGATTTTGCAATATTCTGAAGCGAACCGTTCTCAAATTCACCTCGCGCCATATTTTCTGGAAAATCCTTGGGACCGCTGAAAACTCCGCAAGTACCAGACCAAACTTAATTCCGCCCCCGCCAAAGAAAACTTACCTTAAAATTAATATTTCTTTCATTAAAATCTTGTAATATTTTCGCTGCTGCATGCATAAGTAATGCTATGAATAACTTACTTGCAAAAATTCAGGCACACCCTGATTGGGCCAGATTATTGTTTTCTTTGGGAAGATGTTTGCTTAAGAGTCTGTTTGGTTCTTTAATTTCAATTGTTTGAGCCAATATTTGCGCGTTGGACAGTTTGATTGACGATCATTTAGGTACCTACCTATACAAAAAGCTAGCGTCAATTTTTTTCTAACTTTATGTTTCACGTGAAGTTTCGAGACAGACCTTACCTAGGTACTTGTAGATGACATAACTATAAATCAAAGATTTAAAAACCCTTCACGCAAAAAATGCTGAATCAATTTTTATCGAACATGGCTATGAACGGAAGGAAACTGGCTATCGAATTAAAAAAACCACATCAGAGCTACGATGTCTCACACAGACTCAGTCAAAATTATAACACCTCTCTTTCTGCGCCGGGGGTTAGTTAAATTAATAATAATAAATACCTATTATAACTACGAAAACAAGATTCAATTTTGTGAAAGGCAACATTTTGTAAATTTCTCGCAGTAAAAAAAATTACAAGGTTATATCTAACTAGCAGTAACAGTGTGGATAAAATCTTGCAAAGACAAATTTGATTCTCTTCTAGTGTGGTCAGATTCAACACTGATAGCAAAGTCAACAAAATAATATTTTCACTTGTCTCAATCATCAATTTTTACTAGAATACAAAGAGCTTTTGGTAGCCTATTCTAACCTTTTTCGGAAGAGATAAATTGCACCCCAACTTATTCCCTTAATTACATTATAGAGTTCATGGAAAGAAAAGGGTTGTTCGTACGAAAATAAAGAAGTGGAGGTTGTGGTGGGGAGGGTAATACATCACTCCACACCTGCGGCCTGCCATACCTTTACCACTTTCTTATTACATTTTTTGAAGTGAAAAATTCTTTAGCGGCGTTGTGCACTTTTTTGGGGTGGGTAAAAAATGTTAAATTTGCGTCAGCGTCCTGACGGTCACGTGATCTGATCCAAAATTCGTAAGACGGAGGGAGAGTTGCTGCTGGGTCGTCTAAGCGGCGCTGGGTGCTTGCGCGAGTGTGCATGTGTCTAGTTTTCACTTCTGCCGGCACTCCCCTTCCGGAGCACAACCCTTTGTTTATTTCTTTCAAAAAAGGATATAATGTTAACTATTTCAGAAAAGCTGTAAAAATTGTCTTGAGAGCAAAAAAGCTTGTTGTTAAAATGAAAGTCTTAGATCAGGTTATATTTTATACAGATAAAACCGTTTATTTCTTCCATGCTGGTCTGGGAGCAAAGATAAAACATAGAATGTACCAGTTGCTTCTCTACCCGTGCAGATAGTAAAAACCCATCGAGGGAATGGGCGAAAATCATAGGAATCATGTTATAGGCGATGAGGCTAGGCCATCACTATATTCATTCCATTTTTCGACCTATACGCCCATAATCTTGCTAAATGTGGCCTGTAGGTACCTGTTACCTTAGGCTCTGTCTACCTAAGGGATAAAGACGTGATTTGTATGTTACCGTTTATTGAAGTTACAGAAGTGAGCAGTCATTTGTTTCTTTGAAAACGAATACCTTGCATCGTGTATCGCTTCAGTAGTAACTTAAGATATACGCATCAAAGGTATTCCCTTTTTGCTTTGTACCCTCCGAATAAATTCCTCACTATTTTCTTTTAAACTTGAATCTACCCTGCACCCCATTCGTCCCTGAGTAAACCCCGGGTGCATAATTTTCGCGAAGGTTAATCCTTTTCTACTTTCGCGACTTATTTTAGATTTTAGCTATTTGCGTAAGCGCAGAAGGGTTGAGGTTCCATTTGCATACTTTATGGTAAAGTTTATTTAATAGTTGGCGTAAATTTGATAATTTATTTTGGACTAGCTGTTGCTCGCAACTTCGTCTGCATAGAGTTCGTTTATCGCAGGAATTACGCAATTATCCGGGACAAAAAGTAGCCTATGTGTTATTCCAGACTATAATCTATGTTCCAAATTTCATCCAGATTTGTCCAGCTGGCGTGAAAGAGTAACAAAAATCCATCCATACTTACAAACTTTCGCGTTTATAATATTAGTAGGATTCAAAACGAACGTGGTGACCAGCGCCATGTACTTTTACTTAGCTATAATGGTAGAATACATACATATATAAATCACGTCTTTATACCTCACGGGGTAGGCAGAGCCTAAGGTGACAAGACCTATAGGCCACGTTTAGCATGATTGTGGGCGTATAGATGGAAAATGGAATTAAAATAGTAATGGGTTGCTAGCCGCATCACCTATGACATGATTCCTCAGATTTTCGCCTATGCCCT
Source organism: Pandemis corylana (assembly GCA_949127965.1). NCBI lineage: Eukaryota > Metazoa > Arthropoda > Insecta > Lepidoptera > Tortricidae > Pandemis > Pandemis corylana. The sequence continues at coordinate 708,355 of OX421854.1, read as the reverse complement.
CGATGGGCTTTTACCATCTGCCCGGGAAGAGAGGCAACTGGTACATTCTATGTTTTTTCTTTGCTCCCAGACCAGCATGGACAAAGAAAAATGGTAAAATAGTTATGGTGATGGCTTTGCTGTTGGTATTACTAGATCAGAGGGGTTACCTTGACGTTTTAGTGCGATTCAATTCCGATTCAGTTTAGGTTCCCTCGCTGTCAGATCCATACTAAAAAATTACAGCTTAAACCTTAACTGAGTCGGAATTGAATCGCATTAAGACGTGAGAGAGTTGTGATAAAAGAAATTAGGAATATATATATAGCCACTTTTATATAACCTCTATACGACATATTTGCGCCCTTAACCCCGATACGTTGTACTACTCACAACAAAGTTACACGAACCGTCGCGTAAAAAAGAAGCAACAAAAGCACCGTAATACAGCTTAAGACACCTTTGCTCGGAGCGACGTTACCGACGGTAAAGTTAAGTTGGTTTTCGTGTAGTGTTGTCATATTTTTCACGCCCGTCTCGCGCGTGCACCGAAGCACTCTCAGAGTAAGCTATGTGCATAAATTTGCTGAAGAGTTGTGACACGGCGACAGGCTTTGTGAGGGACGAGGTCTGTACTTTGAAGTACCTCGGTGATAGCAATTACACATTTTTACTGCTTGGTTTTTGTAGGGAAGTAACAATATATACCTGTAGTACTCTTATAGCACCTTATTCACACAATTACATCACAATTATCAAAAAATTAATAAGGTGCTGTAGTAGTGCTATAAGAGTTCTCAATGCAACAGAACGAATTTTAACTTTTTGATTGCTTTTGTCTATGGAATGAAGACGTTATACAATGATTTAGAAGCAAATTTAATACGGCAAATCTCTTATATTTATGCAAATCTCTTTTTTTTTATTATAGCACTGTCCATCTCAATAAATCCATGGAATCGCAGCTACCCGTCTCCGATGACAAAATTCTTATATAATTTGATATTTTTGAATTGGCTTACTTAACTACAAATAACCAGCGTTAGTATTAGTAGGGAAGCAGTAAAAATAACAGCTAAGTTCATATGAATAAAATTGTCATACAAGAAAAACGCGGCCTCTATAAATTTGAAATACACTTATTAAATTCTCTACCGTTCCACAAATCGTACTAAAACCCGACACCGTTTTCCCTTATTACCTTGACATATTAAGCGAGAATTTCCATTATGGCAAAGTTGAAAAAAAGAACCACTTAAACCTGATATTAAACTAAGATTCTATGAATACAAAATCCACAGACGGTCTGAAATATAGCCTGCGAAACTGCTGAAATTTACATGAAACATTTTAATATAGCTGCCAAAGCCCACCTGCCCTTTTTTCTCACGCCGTAAAAGTACCAAAAAGTTAAATTTGATGCGGCCCTTAAACCCGTTATACGACTTTTATGCAGCCTTTATGTAACCAGTGAAGCATAACGGTGACAAAAACGCTCAGTTCACATTTAAGCCCTGCTTCAACCCGCACTACAGCGTGCCACATTGCGCTACTTCTATGCCGCATGCCACATACGGTACAACAACCAATTATGCAGTTTGCAAAATGTTGTATTTTTAGAAAAAGTAGCTTAATTTAAGTTGCTACAATTGCAACGAAAACGAAATGCTACCTGAAATGTAGGTTAGGTTTTTTGATCATTCTATGAAATGAAAATATGAGAAACAATTTCTGTGGAACAAAATTCTATAAAAATATCGATTACAATAATAATATAGTGTACAACCAAACCTTCCTCTTGAATCACTCTAGACAGCAAAAAGCGACTTTGTTTTATACTATGCAGTGATGATATTACGGGTAACTATTAATCTAAATGTCAACAAGCTTTGTAGCGGTAAAACTGTACCTGGCATCGCTTACGTCTATCAGAGTTGGGCAAAAATTATCTATTTACGAAAAAAAGGGAAGATAACTAAATCATCTTTTATTTGAAGTAACTTAATAATCCGTCATTTGTTGTTTTGAATTTATCTAGATCAGTTTCATTTTTATCTAGATAAATTAGTTGGGATTTTAAATAAAAGATGAATGTCAGTGTGACCGTTTGAGCCGACGTGACATTCTGCATACACTTATTATTATAAGCTTACTTCAATAACAAACGAGGTCGGTTATCTTCATCTTGATAATTAATCTAAATAAAAAAGTTGTCAACGCACTATTTGTGATTGAATTTATCTTCGAATAAATTTATTTGAAATGATTTTATTTGAATGCTTCCATGCTGGTCTGGGAGTAAAGAAAAAACGTAGAATGTACCAGTTGCTTCTCCTCCCGCGCAGATGGTAAAAGTCCATCGAGGGAATGGGCATAGGAATCATATAGGCGATGCGGCTAGCTACCCATCACTATTTTGATTCCCCTTTCCACCTATACGCCCACAATCATGCTAAGCGTGGCCTTTGGGTCTTGTCACCTTAGAGTCTGTCTACCCCGTAAGGGAGAAAGACGTGATTTATGTATGTATGTATGTATGTATTTTATTTGAAATAATTATCTAGATAAGAAATTATCTAGATAACGCCCAACTCTGACGTCTACGTCTTTCGCTGTAAAATTTATGCCATAGCACAATGTGACAGCTGCCTGAAGAAACTTGTGGCATGCTTGTGGCACAGTGTCCAAGCAAAAAAATATTCTCGTGGAATGCCGGCGATGCCGACGAATCCGCAGGAAAAAGTTGAGTCTTTCAATCAAGTTTAGTAAGGAATCGTTGTGAATGTGGGTTTGTTTGTAAAGTCCGGAATATCTGATCAGTTGGCTTGGCGATGCGTTCGCTTGGTTTCTTAGGGTTCTGTACTGTGTTTGATGCTGGTCTGGGAGTGTTATGTTATGTTCGCGAGGAACTAATGAAAACTTGACTTTGATGTTAAAAATATATAATTCATACAATAGCTCGACAACAATCTTAGAAAAATCCATTGACAAGTAATCATTTGACACATTTGTTATTCTTCTTCTGCATTTGAATCGGAACACCTTGAAAGACGAGCAAAGAATCGCCAACATGCCGGCCCCCTTGAAGGTCTTGGCTTCAAAACCTCTAGTTCACATAGTGGTAGACTTTAGAAACTGACATCTTGTCGTAACTGGCCATAATTTCGGTTGACTGAAAAGAAAGAAAGTTGAGGAAAGAAAAATCTTAGAATGTACGAGCTGCCTCTCTTCCCGCGAAGATGGTAAAAGACCATCGAGTGGGTGAAAAGCTTAGGAATGTTATAGGCGACGCTAACCTAACAATTTTGATCCCCGTTTCCACCTATAGGCCTAGCCCATTTCAGCTTTGCCGCCTTTTTACCAACGTCTCTGACTAGTCATGGAGCGCAGTCAGTGTTCCGGATTCGATCCACTAGTTTTACACCTAGCATGCTGCGTTCCATGGCTCGCTGGAAAATCCAGATCTTGGACTACGATGAGTTAAGGTTTTAATAGATCTTGTATTTAAATGTTTTAAAATAATATTCGGATCCAGCCCTCGCCAAACTGAGCCGCCGCTGTTTGTTTTGATTGTATTAATTAAAAGTTCCCAGTTTAATAAGAATTAAGATTAACACCTCGTTCTGTTTTGCATATTCATTGGTCGCAACTTTTGCTTCGTAGCAGAAGTAGCTGGACACTTTTAGTACTTTGTCGCAATAACCAAATATGACGCCAAGTAAGAGATGTGTCGCAGTATTGAAAATAACAAGGTACTTCTGAGGTCGACCGTACTTACAAAGAGTTGAAGGATAAAATATAAAAAATATTAGTTGTTGTTAACAGTGATAACTCAATTATTAGCCGTGAAACCAAGCTTCGATTCACATAATTCGCACCCTTCGTGGAAGAAAGACGTAAGTCCTAATAAGGCTCTACAGGACTTACGTCTTTCTTCCACGAAGGGTGCGAATTATGGGGATCAGATTTACGAATAACATACAGACAAATTTTCCCTTAAATATGATGAAACTTAACCCGGAAAATAGAAAAAAGCAATATGAGCAAAACGCAGCAATAACTTACGCAAGTGGGTAAATTTACCCCGGAGATGGGGAAAATATCCCAAATTAGCATAAGACTGGCTCACACGTGCGCTGAATGAAAATAAAGCGTGTATTCAATTTAATTGGACACAAAAACGGTGTAATACGGTTTTATTAGCGGGTAAATGACTTTATCTCACCATGGGAATATTGTATGGTAATTTTGTGTATGGTGTGGGTGGGGAAATGTTTTTAGATGTTAATAAAAGCGAAGTGCGGAATGGTAATCAGGTTGGTGTGCAGGTCTGGCCAGTTAGAATACAAAATGTCGTATTATAACTAGAAAAAAAAGTTAAGGTAAGCTAAGGTTAAGAGGTAATTTAAAAAAGGAAAAACTTTTTTATTTTTTAAATATTTTTTCAACGCGAAATGCCATGATGTACCTATTTGTTAGAGCCTCTGAGAAACCTCGAGATGGCCAATAAAATGGTTTATTTGTATGTTTCCTTTGTAACGAGAACTTATAGCAATTTTAAGGGGCCATCAATCTGTCAAATTACGTGTCCGAAGGGAACAAACATTTTTTATCAATCCAATCTCTCATCTCTTCTAATTCCTAAACTCGTGACTGAGTTTTCGTGGTCGATGCTGCCGATGCAACTTTGGGACTTCTTGTAAAACAGCGTGGTGTTTTCCCTTTGCCTTCCACACCATAGCGAGAAAGCTACTGGCCAGTTCACAGCAGGCCTATTCTGAAAAAAAAAATCTAAATTCTTTTCAGCCATTTCGCTCACGCTAAGATACGAACTACGAATTTCGAAGTGCCCTAGGTCCCTTTAGTTGCCTTTCACTCCTAAAACATGACTATTTGGAAAAATTAAATAAAGTTAATGTAGATATTTATCTACATCCTTGCCGTTCTCATTCCTTATTGAACAGTCCTCGTACAATAGACACTTTAGTTAACCATTTTACAAGGGCGCTAAAACTAACCCAATCAAGTGTTAAAGTAAGACACAGTGTATTAATCTCTCTCTCTCTGTATGTGTTGGTTCTTGCGTGAGGTTTTTCTAATTTACTAACAGTCGTATACAAGACTTCTGATTTCAATATCTCAGCCTTCCAGTGTCTTGTGGCTCTCTTATTTTTTCATCGAAACTGCACTTTCCGAAACTAAACAAAGACTCTGCAACAATGAGGCAAACGTAAAAAAGCGAGTATCACTCGATGGTGGGGATATCTCAAAGCTTCGTTTTTATCCTACTTGACTCGTAATGTGGTGAATTCATACATGAACAATCGTGGGGGGCGTCTTGGGGGGAGGCGGGCTTTGTTGTCTTTAGCTAGGGCTGTGGGCGAGGAACAAAAAATATTACTCGACGTTCGCCATTAAAAAAAATCAAGTGACTAAGGCTTGAACGTCCTTCAGCCATTGCCATACAGAATGGCAACGCTGATATGCCTTCAGTCCTTGTATTGGCCTAGGGCACCTTGTTAATTTTTTTTTTAAGTCTAAGTCTTCTTTTTTTTTTTTATTGCGATGGACGTAGATTTCCACTGTCATGAATTAGACAACAATTTTCTGTGTTAGAATCAGTGGCGTGGCGTCAAGTACATCAGAAGGCAAGCCGAAGGGAATATAATTAGCCTTCGTCTAATTCTGCTAAATAAAAGTGCCCAACTGCCTTAAAATAGGCAAGCGGTGGGAATCGAGTTCTATGGAGGCCACGCCACTGTTGAGAATCTATGTGATTTTTGTTTGAAAATCGTCTGGTTTTCTTTTACATGGCATTAATAATAGTGACATTAAGGTCCATATAGATTATACATAGATTTAGGCAGGTATTTTCATCATCTTCGTCATCTCCAGCCTCGGGTCCCTTTTTGTCCCATAATTTTAGTTCGTTATATTTTTCTTTCGTTATATTTTGCTTTCATCATATTTTTTTTGGTGATAACACATGAAATCGTAAAATTTTCAGCAGCGGCCGAATCAGGCAAGATGAATAAATATAGGGGTCTCAGCTCCGAATATAACTTTGTCCCTTTCGGTGTTGAGACCCTTGGTCCGTGGGGTCCTAGCGCTATTAGCCTCTTCAAAGATATTTCGAAGAGGCTAATAGACGCTACGGGACCTCAGAGCTGGCAGCTTCCTTGGACAGCGTATTAGTATCGCTGCCCAAAGGGGGAATGCTGCCAGCGTCTGTGGAACTATACCACGGGGGCCCCTTCTTTTTTAAATAATTTTATTTTAAGATTAGTTTTAGTTTAGTTTTCAATTTAATAGTTTAATTTGTTTTAATTCCATTTACTGTTATTTTCAATAAATAGTTATGGATCTTATCTTATCTTATCTGAAATAATACAGTGTCCTCGTCAACCCTACCGCTCGTAAAACCTCCGTCCAAGAGAGCGGGCGAAACCTATTTCCCGCCTCGCGGCGAATATATAAGCCTTATATATTGTACATACCCTTATGTACCCGCTATGTATCACAGTGTTTTCTGATTTGCTTCCACCGAGGGTATTTCTTTCTTATGTACTTGGTCAGTTATTTAGAAGCTTATGTATATAAATTGGCTAAGTTTTTGATTAAATTTCGGTTCACGAAGTTTTAAATGAACGGTTGGAGCTGATTTCTTTAGTTAGAAAAAAAGACTGGGTTTCATAATTATGCTTACCTAGTAGAAGTTCGAGCTATTTTAAAAATATTAAATATATACACATACACATATCACGTCTATATCCCTTAATAAGGGGTAGACAGAGTCTATGGTAACAAGACCTAAAGGCCACGGTTAGCATAATTGTGAGCATATAGGTGGAAAGGGGAATCATAAGTATTAGTGATGGGTTGCTAGCCGCATCGCCTATAACATGATTCCTAAGATTTTCGCCCAATCCCCACGATGGGCTTTTACTATCTGCGCGGGCAGATAAGCAACTGGTTCATTCTATGTTATTTCTTTGCTCAGTACCAGTATGAAAGTAAAATCTATACGACACTGATAATTAGAACTCAGAAAAATCCGAAAAGTAAAGCTACTGCCGGGAATCGTTACCAAATCCTCGTCATTCCGTGATGCGTGCTTTTGGAATTTCATGCGGTTTTCATCAATTAGATAGTGATAAACGAGGAAGGTTTTGCCATACAATTTGTCTAGATTTTGTATAAATTGATTGAAATACAACTGTAGTTGTTGGGAGTGTCGGGGAAAGTCAAGCTACCTGGGATACACATTTTAATTCTGCTCGGAAGGAGTCGCGGGCAGTAGTTAGTGTATGAATATAATAAAACAACATAATACATAGGTACACATACATATACAAATCACGACCGTCTTACAGGGTAGACAGGGCCAAGTTTAGAATGATTGTGGGCGTATAGGTGGAAAGGAAACAAAATAGTGATGGGTTGCTAGCATCTATAACATGATTCTTAAGATTTTCTCCCATGCCCTCGATGGGCTTTTACCATCTCCGCGGGAAGAGAAGCAACTGGTACATTCTATGTTTTTTGCTAGCAGACCAGCATCGAAGAATGAAACAACACAAACAGCACAATTTTCTATTAATATTTCGAAAATAGTATCAGGATTAGTAAATAAGTATAAATTCATACAGCGAATATTTATTTTCAATCTTTACGACCCTCTACACTCGCACATAACAATAAAAGCAAACGTCTTCCACTCCGGCGCACATCAAATTAATTAATGGACTACGGTGACCACGCAATCACACTAATGGCGGACCGGGACCGTCCCGATTTTGCGGGGTCACCGCATCTCATTGCCCCGTATACCAGGTATCCGGGAACTGGAAATTTATGGCGGCATGTTATTTTTCTGATATCTTTGGACTGTCTCACAGTTCGGAGGGAGACGATGTTTTTAACGGACTTCCAAGAAAGGAGGTTTATTCGGTTGTATTTTTTGAAATATGTACGGTATAGTATTATACAACTATGTAGTCAAACATTCACGAGTACTTAGTCACTACAGTACTAAGTCAGAGTATTTTGGAAACGTTTTTTTTGGAGATTCGACTTACAATTTAACAGATGTTCAAATGTCTTAAATCACGTTAACTGGAAGTGATCCCTAGAGCAGGGCCTCTATTCGGCGCTGACACGCCCAAGCTATTACCAACCATTTGCAGTGCCTAACGTTTAATTTGCTATTCGGGGTCGCCCAAATGTCAGTTTGCCGAACACAATCCGAAGAGAATGCGATGCGTTTTTAGTAAGCTATTCGGGGCGCCTCGTCATTTTTGTTGGGGATTTTCAACAGCTGTCAAAGTGTGTCAGAAAAAAGAGGAGTTCTGACCGCATATCCTATCAAATCTATAACGAGTTATCTAATAATTATCTATTCAGTGCGATCACATCAAATTGATCAAAATTTAAGCCATAATTAAGAAAAACTAAAACCCCCGAATCCCCAAGTAATCCGAGCCTTTGCAACATAATCGCAGATCGCACAACGCATGGTCAGGCTAGCTGTCAATTTTGGAATTCAATGTGTCAAATCGCCCACTGATTGCCTCACTGATGGATGGAGCAAAGGTGGATGAAAAAGGTTCCAATATTACGTGCGGCTTACTCACGGCAAACATCATTTTTTTATTAATTCGATCGAAAGCTATCCCAAATTATTAAGCGTAAAAAAATATCGAGTTTGAATCGAGGAAATATATCTGGAAAACTCAGATTGTTGTGTAATTCGGTAAACAAAAACGGTCTGTGCAAGGTGAGGTGAATCCGCGATCTCAGGGCAATTAATTTGTTTTCAATAATTCTATCGAAACCTATCCCCAATTAAAAAGCATAAAAAAATAGCGATTTTGAATCGAGACCATGAATGTGGAAAATTAAAATTGCTACGTAATTTGTGAAATAAAAACATGATGAGGTCATTGAACTACTATTCATGAGGTGTTAAGATCGGTCACCATTTTTAAGTTTTTTTATCAGTTCGTCCCTCAAAGCAAAGGAAAAAACACGTCTCCTATTTGGTCTCGAAACGTCCGTCTAGGCCTTCCCCTCCCAACTTTACCAGTCACACTCCCCACATATGTACATAGATCATATTGTTTTGATAGGATTTATTAAAGTACATACAAAAAAACACTGCATTCCGATTTAATAAAGGATATATGTTAATTTTCCAAAAGTTTAGCTTATAATTAGTAAAATTCTCATCAACTCAACATATTGAAGGTCTGATTTATAGAATTAATAGTCATCATTTCCATAAAGGATAATAAATCAAATAGTTATTGAAAGGAGAGTTCATTAGAGTAGAAACTGTGTCGGTATTATAGATCTTTAATTAGCACCATTTTTAGTGCATAGTTTTTCAGCAACATGATTCTTCATGAAGGATTATTTTGTTAGCTGGTGGCGTAAGGGTGGGAATAGGGGAAGGATGGAGTCCCACGCAGGGCCATTGTGGCCCCAGTACCGTCTGTAATACTGATACATTTCTAAGTAAGAATAGCCCAGTTAGGTGGCAAATTCATTAGCTATTTTTAGTGTTTTCAAATGTTAGTTTAATGTAATAGGAGGTAACAGGAAATAACTCTCAAAGAACTTTTATTAGCTATAGTAATGATTGATAATTCGCATACTTAATGTATAATGGAGAGCATGCCAAAATATTAATTTTATTTTGAAACAAGATAGTTGCATAAAGGCCGCAGGCAGACAACATAGGGAAAGCGGTGACAGTACAGATCTTGAGAACTTCACGGGTATATACAACTTTAAACTTCAAAACGTGTGATAGTAAACAGGCAAAATGGTTAATCAGATGATTCGAGTTTTAGAAAGTCAAACTATGCATTCAAGCGCAAATAAGTAAAGTATTTTCATGAATATCAAAACAAGAGATAAAGGGCAAACTATATCAAAAATCGGTTTAGCTTTTTGGAATGGCATTCTCTAAGCATGAACAAGCAGACATAGAAAATGTTAATAAAAGTCTGTCAGCAGTCATTTTGTCTTGGCAAGATGTTTTAATTCAAATATTTAAAAAAAAACTAGAAAAGAAAGGCATTTAAGTGTAACATAATTGTTTGATATCATTAATTTATCATAATAAAGTTATAAAGAATAATAACACAGACAAGATAAGTAGACAGATTCAGTAGGTTAAGTATAATAAGTTTAATGTAATAGGAGGTAACAGGAAATAACTCACAAATAAGTTTTATTAGTTATAGTAATGATTGTTAATTACATTAGTTCGCATACTAGCATGCCAAAATATTAATTTTATTTTGAAATAAGATAGTTGCATAAAGGCCGCAGGCAGACAACATTGGGAAAGCGGTGACAGTACAGATCTTGAGAACTTCATGTGTATATGGTCGTAACTTTTCGCCACTCCGTCTGTGCATTTAGCATCCAGGCATGTTTCAATGATTGAATTTAAAACCCGACAATACTGTTCGAACTTCCAGACAGTTGGAGTATCTGTAAACAAAATAAATGTTCATTTTGTTTATATACAACAGACAGACGATGTACAGAAAACAAATTCAGGTTATAGTGAGATTATTACATGAAGGAAATTACAGCCTAGATAATTGTTCATGAAAATTCTTAGAGTGAATAGGCTAGCAACACATTGGTTTTACAAATTTATAAAGAGGAAAGTATTGTTTGTTTGTTTACATTGAATAGACTCCGAAACTGGACCTGGTATTGATCCAGTACTGGACCAATTTGAATAATTCTTTCACCATTAGAATCCTACATTATCCCTGTTAAAACATAGGCTATATTTGATTCCACACAGACAAAGTCGTAGGCAGAAGCTAGTTATACATATTTAACTACCCTTGAAGTCTGACAAGATAATCAATGAAATAGTAACAAACAACAATGAATAGAAATGATTTAAGTGATTATATATATATTGCAAGTGGGATGTATTGAAATACTAGTGTTAACATGCAACATTGTCAGCATACAAATTGGTTGTCATTCTTATATATGAGTATGTAAGTTCCTGGCATAAAAGTTTAGTCTATTTTAATTTAAACCTGCATGGTATTATAAGTGCTAAATTTCAACTTGGACAGAGTCATAAATATAATGAACAATCAGCGACTAGTAGTTCTTTAACTTATGTACATACCATCACACCTAAATTTCCGTAGGGGTAAACAGAAACTACTTTTGTACATGTCTGACATACTTTACCATGTTACAGAAAATATATTATATGACTATCAATAATAAAAATAAATTATTGGTTAAGGTAACTTACTTTAGGAGTTCCGTAGATTGGTCTACAGGTTTCATTTAAGTTCGGCTGTCAACCTAAGATCCGTAGTATTTTAACATAATGTGACACGGTTCAAGATGTGTGAAGGACAGTTGCATCCTTGTTATTCATGTAATAATTCACTTTGGCACATTTAGTACCTTGATTGCAATCTGGAAATAGAAACGTACAATTATTGATTAATAAGTCACAGGGACACCAGTAGTTAAATTTAGTCCTTTTCGAAACGAAATTAAGTTCCTTACCAAAAAGTATGTTTAGAAAATAAATAATAAAATAGATGAATAACCGGTACTAACCTGTAATACAACAAAGGATAGTTGTTGATTTAGTTCATGATGCCGACAATGATTCATAAAACATTTTGATTGAATATGAGATATATAATAGCATATTAATGTATACATTCTCATATTGGCTTTGTTCGAACGAAATATTTATCAATCAATATCAATAACGTACCTATACCATAATGCACGGAATGTCATAGACAGAAGATGACAGACAGATAAATTATGACAGCTAGTCAGTTAGAAAAGCAAAGGGGTTTGTGCCCATACAGTAAAGTCGTAGGATAATTAAATGAATTTTATAATCATCAAAGGCGGTAGAAACATTTTATGACATGTTTTAGCGTTGTCTTAAATAAAATAGCGTTGACAAGTAGAGTGATCGTGCGTGACAGTTCAAACGGTTGATTGGTTAAGTAAAGTTTTTGGAAGAGGTGCAAATTATATTTTTTTTCGACAGTCGACGTCTTAATAATCGAGGAACTGCAGCTCTTTTATTTTTATTTCCTATCATTAATTAGAAATAATTTTTTAAATGCTCGATATGACATTTGTGAGATTTAACGGCCGATAAGCTCTGTTGCCTAGAACTAGCTTGTAATAAAAAAAAACTACGTCAACTGTCACGTTTGACATTGTCAAAAAATAATACCGCGGTTCTGTTTATTTGCATTTGCGTGTAATCAGTGTTAGCAGTGTGTTTTTAATAATATTTCAACGACCTCAGCACAACCTCCTGCCTTTCGATATTGCCGCACTTCTCTTCGACCTTTGCACGATATTTGGACTACGATTTCAGCTACTATCGACGACTTAGGCACTTCTTCTTGGACAACGTTTTTCTGCTTTACGGCGACCCCCGCCTTGACTGTTGGACTGATTTTTTTAATACTGAGGCTTCGCTATTGATCACAAAATGAGCGAATTTGTACGAGCGGATTCAAGAAACTTGCCACACATGGATATGTTCATGATATTGGAATATTTCTACACAAACGATAAGCACAATGTTGCTGAAATAAGAGGTGTGAAGACACTCATGTACGTACTGACGAATTTCACAAACATTCTGATGCATATTGTAGTATATGATCCTCCAGACTACACCAAACACTTAGGTAATACTTAGATATATCGGCTCCTCGTCACACCGTCACTCACTCTCATCACGCATCGACCTCCGTGCTCGCCCGCCGTCCACAGACTCCTCTCTCTCCCAGCGCCGCGCTGTGCTTGGCGCGTGACGTGTGTGCGGGAGACGACAGATGTATGTTTCTCTTTCGCACATACACTACACATATAATAATCATGATTACAAATATTTAACACATACATACATAGTGTATTGTTGTACATCAAATTAAATCAAAATCATTTAAATTTGGTTACAAATAAGCCTGTGCCCAGCAGTGGGACATAAATAGGCAGATGATGATGATGAAAGATCTTGTGTTATAATGTTTTCCATTGCATTTTAGGTCATCAAGAGGTGGTTATGTTGATAATGCAGTAGGTTATGTGGAAATTAAAAGAGGGAACACTGAATGCTTTGTCAGGGCCAAAGTTGTTCCGGAGCACAAAATAAGGATGAAATATTATCTTGTGACTATTCATTTAGAAGAGGCGAATAGTAATATAATTGATGCAACATGTGATGTTTGTCCTGCATCAGCTGGTAAATACTTACACTATAGAGTAAATATTTATGGTTATTGAAGATTATATTTTCATTGATTTGTTTTACTTTCAGGTGGATGTAAACACACATTGGTGGTGTTATATTGGTTACAAAAAAAATCTACAGAACCATAGCTAATGAGGGAACACAGTCAATATCCTCCAAGGATATTTTTCCACCCAAGAAAAGAGGAATAGAACTAGGACCAAGAGATCCGGAGAAACTCAATGCATTTTATGAAGAATGTAAAAAAAGAAAAATTGGGGACTTTGATTTTGTCATTTTTACCAGATCATGATAATGGTTTAACAAAATGGTGTACATTTGACATGATACTTGATTTTACAACTAAAACTAATAATCACAGTTTTGAAAATTTTAAAAGCAATGTGTCTGTCACCCAATTTGTGATGGTGATTTTTTTCATAATCTATCACATCAGGTATCGTTGGATAGGTCTTTCAGAAATATTTTTGTTAACAAGTGTATATTTATAAAAATAAGGACTAATTTGTACATTTTAAAATAAAACAAACAAAAATTATTGTATTTTTATTATGTCACCTTGCAAATTGACTAAGGCACATTATAACTGATTCATCCACATCAGGGATGTAACGGAGGTAGTTTTATCGGAACCGAAGGCGGAGTCGGAGTTTTTAAATTTGCTTTATCGGAGTCGGAATCGGAGTCGGAGGCAGGGTCGGATAATTGACGATAGAGTGCACGTAGTGGGAGTCGGGGGGGGGATTCCCCGCGCGACATGTATGAACCTGTTCATAACAGTCGACACAGGCCGCCGCCGCCGCTATGTTATGCTTCGACCTCCGATTCAAACCTTCGATTTAAAAGTATCGGAGCCGAAGTCGGAACCGAAGGTGTAATAATAATCGGAAGTTCCGACTTAACGGAACCGGAGTCGAAGCTCCATAACATCCCTGGTCCACATATCAACCAAAAATATGTTTTAGGAAGACCAAGATACATTTTGAAGTTTCCTTAATAATTCTTAAGATACGTGTACGTCCTGACATATTATTCCCTTCCTTTTGTCTCCTTGGTTGAGCTTGACGATGAGGGGCTCTGGGTTCATATCACGTCGGTGTTGATGAACGACTTGCAGTTGAAGATGACAGCTTGCTTGGCATGAATTTTTCAGTAATATTAGCTGAACAGGCTACACATTTTACTGATGGTTTCACCAAAATCATATATTCAAACAAAGCCATTGTTTGAATATATGATTTGGGTCCGAGTCGAAAAATCACACTGGAAAAAAAGAATCAAATTAATTTTACAAACCAGTCCTTTATAATAACTACTAGCTATTATATTGTTTTACACTAACAATTTTGTCAAAATTTTTACTATTTTGGGTTTTTGGTTCCTACCATAGAAAAATTGTTATCACTCAATCTGTCACTTAATTTTTCTTTTTATACAGGTACATAATTTTACCTCTGAATCTGGCACGGTCCCAGGGTAGGGGTATGTTGCAGTAACTGCTTTGAGCCAGATCTTTTGTGTTAGGCTGCTTTCATCATTCAACATTTCCTAAAAATAAGCACATAATGAAGTACATATCAGCGTCCAATTTACACTTAATTTTTTGCCTTAAGAAGACAGGAGAGGATTCACCAAAGAAAACAATAGGCGTAGCAATGAACTAAGGTGAATAAATTGTTCACATCTTTTTGTAGTTAACTGTACAATAATGGCAAGGGATAAATATCCTGTGTTTACATTCATAATAACACATTGAACATTTAAATAACCTTGTTAATTAATATAATGAAGAAAAATTACAAATTATAAAATAAGACACCTAGCTGACACTTACAATCTCATGGTATGCTTTGGTTAATATCAAGTTTGCAGTATTTTTTAGGTGTAATTAGCCAGATTTACTTTGGTAGCAATCTTCCTCAATCTGTAAATATAATAAAAGCATTTTACTAGATTCAATAATCTTAATTTCTTACAACAACATTAACTGCAATATACTCACATTGATATGTTCCTCACAGACATATGACTATATGAGTTCCGTTTCGGACAGTTCATTTCTAGAGCTTGGCACCAAGTCGCTTGTAAAGCCTTTGTTAAGCTCAAATATTTGGAAAATCCCGTCTATACTTCTTATATGACGGTACAAAGCATTGGAGTACATCCCTGTAATACTTAATTTCCTCTGCAGTGCTTTGGGGATCGTCCAAATCCATTACACTCGTGTGGAAGTACAAAAGTCCAAGAAGCAGTGCCTAAGTCGTGGAAAGTAGCTGAAATCGTAGTCCAAAATATCGTGCAAAGGTCGAAGAGAAGTGCGGCAATATCGAAAGGCCGGAGGTTGTGCTGAGGTCGTTGAAATATTATTAAAAACACACTGCTAACACTGATTACACGCAAACGCAAATAAACAGAACCGCGGTATTATTTTTTGACAATGTCAAACAGTTGACGTAGTTTTTTTTTATTACAAAGCTAGTTCTAGCCAACAGAGCTTATCGGCCGTTAAATCTCACAAATGTCATATCGAGCATTTAAAAAATGATTTCTAATTAATGATAGGGAATAAAAATAAAAGAGCTGCAGTTCCTCGATTATTAAGACGTCGACTGTCGAAAAAAAATATAATTTGCACCTCGTCCAAAAACTTTACTTAGCCAATTTTAGGGGCATTACATTTTATTCGGCTGGCAATTTCAGCGCAACGTTTGTCGAACAGAGGCTTTGTGTTTTAGACGCATGAATGCCAATCCTATGCCATACCTATGACGAAGTGCGCCGTTACAGCGCCGAATAGAGGCCCAGGGGATCCCAAAGTTGTCTGGGCTACGACCCATCTAATACAAGTTTACAAACTTGGGACCCAGCTCTAAGAAATTCAACCGTTACCAATATGAAGAGAGGACTTTTCAAATAAATAAGTGTTAGTAAACATTTTTTGGTGTGTGGTTCTACAGAAGGGCCCACTTAATATTCGAGGAGAGAGGATAGGTTCGCTTTTGTACTATTCTCTGTCATAATTGTATTTTTCTTTAATGTCCTTATGTGCAATAAAGAGTTACTATAATATACTAATCGTTTGACGTTTCATACTTCTCAAGACAGAACAGCTTTGAATAAGTTTAACTGAAATAATCGCAATTACTTTTCCGTAAAATATTATAAGATATGGAATTATTAAATACTAGCGACCCGCCCCGGCTTCGCACGGTATATTTTGCATGTATTATACATATAAACCTTCCTCTTGAATCACTATCTATTAAAAAAAACCGCATCAAAATCCGTTGCGTAGTTTTAAAGATTTAAGCATACATAGGGACATAGGGACAGAGAAAGCGACTTTGTTTTATACTATGTAGTGATGATTTAAATTAAATGCTATAAAGGGGAGTTATTGAAATTAGAGGTAGGGATACAGTGTGTATGGGATGAAAATAATACTAAGTACTCACATATTCCAATTATTTCAAGCCTAGACGTCAACAGATCTACTTTAAGTTTACTCATGCTGTCTACGCTTATTGTAATATGGAACTAAACTCACGAAACCACAAAAAAGAAAAGACAACGCGCTCGGAGCTGCCGCGTCCTAAAATCATGAATAACCATGGAAAAACAGTCTCATTAAAGCAACCGCAGCTTGGTCACCCTATTCCGAAGACACCCGGATAAAATTAATCTGGGAGATGGTCACCGCTGTTTAGAACTTTATGGAGGAGCGCCATCTCGTGATTCTTGTCATACATACTGAAGTTTGTGAAGCCAGCTCTTAATGTATCACCGACTTCAAAAAAAGGAGGTCGTTCTCTTTTTATTTTAATGTTTTGATTAAGGCTGACGGTTTATAAGTAAATAAGTTTTTCTGATGGTTTTTACAGCTTACCGGAGATGCGAGTCGCCAGACGGGCAGCTCAGGGGAGGTAAATAAGTATGCTAATCTCTAAGGTAGTTTTTCGTTTATGTTTTTTGTAAGAAATCCCTTTTAGGGATAAGTTCGCCTTTGTGCATATTTTTGTCCTGTATTCATACACCGGCAAACTTCATTTTGCCTTAGATGATAGATGCCATCAGAGATGGCGTTGCGTACGAAACATTTTTTTCGACAAGTTTTCCTATTTGTTTGTTAGTTACTCTGCTATTAGGGGTGGAGACAAAGCCAATTAATCATAAATCAAAAATCGTTCTTGAGCTATAATCATAAATGTTGTAAACAACCAGACTTAGTTTTATTTATTTATAAAGGTTATTATGATGATTTCTTTGGACATGATAATATTATTTCATTGGATACATCTCAACCTTAATACCCAGGTCTATCATCTACTTCTTTCACAATGAATTAATGATTGGCGAATGAAAATGGGTTCTTGTTTGTGCCAAATCAATGTTTGGAACTTTTTTTAATAAAGCACAATTTATTAAGGCCGTGGTAAATGATACTGGCCGCAGAATCGGCCTCCCGTTTTCAGCGTTCTTTTTTTGTTCTGAAGCGCGGTTGGTTTAACTTTGGCGCCAACTCCCGCCTTCAGATTTAAGAGGTTTCGTTTCTGAAGAAGCTTAGTTTTTTTTTAAAGTTGACGGGTATATGACTTTTAAGTCACTAAGAAAAATAACGACATTTATTTCAAAAAACCGTCCAAAAGATACAGTCGTGTCACAACGGACAGATGAATGGACAGATGGACAGACATCGGAGGTTTGCTAAGAAATTTAACAAACCTTGGGCACCCTGTAAGGTCAGAGAATTCTATAAAATCATTTATTCAGATTAATTTAATTCAGTTACCTGTAAGTGCATTTTTTATTTTCGAACAATAGTAATTCAAATTCAAATTTTACTAAGTTCATAATCATATTAAGCCTAAGACGTTTGAAAACCGAAATACATCCATCACGCCAACTGAGTGTTAACCTCTTCAGCAGCGAACGGGTTCAAATGGGGCGGATAAAGGACACAAAGAAATCCAGCAAATTAGCATACGAAGGGTTGGAAGAGTACTGTTAAAGCTATACTGTGTGAGTAAATACCTGATGCGCCTTTAGTTTTTTTTTTCACTGACCTTTGAACGTAACTGCCAGTCCTATTTCGCGGATTCCATTTTCAAATTTAGATCCTCTAGCTTTTCTTTTTCAATGACTTAAGCTTCAAGCGTGCCAGTACCTTTTCACTTCTAGATTTAAACAAAAATAATCGCTTTTATCTATCTATCTATACATATAAAATTCAAAGTCCTGACTGACTGACTGACTTAACTATATATCAACGCACAGCCCAAACCACTGGACTTAGAGACTTGAAATTTTGCACATAGATACCTTATACAATGTAGGCATCCACTAAGGAAGGATTTTTGGAAATTCCCACGGGATAAGGAAAAAACGGGAATTATATATTCGACTCCGAGTGACGCTATCTCAGTAACTATAATAACTAGACTCTTCAAATTTGATACAAAAGTAGGTGATTACAAAACGAAGAAACTGATTTCAGGATTTTTGGAAATTCCCACGGGATAAGGAAAAAAACGGGATTTATATATTCAGTTAAACGAAATCCTATGAACTATAATTACTAGACTGTTCAAATTTGGCATAGAAGTAGGTGATTATAATAGTAAAATAATGTTTAAATGATTTTTGGAAATTCCCTTGGGATAAGGAAAAAAACGGGATTTATATATTCAGCTCTACAGGATCGATTTTTTCGTTTTACTGGTCGTATAAAACTGAAATTTGGTCTTCAAGTTCCCTTGGGGAGTGTAGGGGAGCACTAAAAAAAGGATTTCCCGAAATTCCCACGGGAACGGGAAAAACGAGACTTTTCGTTTTACTGGTTGCAGAAAGCTGAAATTCGGCATGTAGGTTGCTTCGGGAGTGCAGAGGAGCATTAAGAGAGTACTTTCCAAAATTCCCACGGGAACGGGAAAAATATTTGTTTACAAAGAAATACTGCGGTAGGCATAATATGGCTAGAATCTTGAAATTTGGCACACATATACCTTGAGTATCCTAGAGGTGCACTAAGTAGGTATTTTTCAAAATTCCCACGGGTTAGGGAAATACGGGATTTTTCGTTTTACTGGTCGTAGAAAGATGAAATTTAGCATTTAGCTTCCTTAGGGAGTGTAAGGGAGCATTAACAAAGGATTTCCTAACATTTTTACGGGAACGGAAAAAACCGGGATTTTACGTTTTACCTACTGGACATAAAAAGTTGAAATTTGTCACGTAGGTTTATTCGGGAGTGTAGGGGAACACTAAAACGGGAAAAAACGGGATTTTACGTTACCAGACGAAACAGCGGAAGAAAGAGACTTGACATTTATAACGTGTGTTTCTTTAAAGGCTTTAAGTGTACTCCGAAAGCACTCCCCAAAATTTTCACGGGAACGGGAAAAAACTTATTTTTTCGTTTTACATCTTAGCGCGTATGAAGTCGCTATATTTGGGGTAGGTATATTTTAGGACAGCTCTATAGGTTAGGTTAGGTTTGTTTTATAAAAATCCTGCAATATTTACAGTTTCAGAAAAAAATTAAGGCAGTGGGGCAATGCGGGGGCTTGCTTGCATGCTTGCTTGAGTCCTTGCTTTGCATGCTTACTTGCATGCATGCTTGCTTGCACGCTTGCTTGCATGCTTGCTTGCCTGCTTGCATGCCTGCTTGCATGCCTGCTTGCATGCCTGCTTGCATGCCTGCTTGCATGCCTACTTGCATGCCTGCTTGCATGTCTGCTTGCATACTTACATGCTTGCAGGTTTGGGTGCTCGCTTGCTCATGATTCACGCGTGCGAAGCCGCGGGCAAAAGCTAGTTCATCATAATCACGCGAAAAACGTCCATTGTTGGACATAGGCCTTCCTCAGGGATCTCCACGACTTTGTACTACTCGCAGTCTATGTTTTCACAAAAGAATGTCTCTAATGCGTTCTCATTAACGTCTCAATCTCCATAAAAATGGAAAAATTGGCATCGCCACTTGCGGTCAACGGCAACAAACGGTCTTCGTAAGCTATGACGTTTTAATGCAAACGCGGCCTATCCTCGTAAGGTCTATTGTACTTGACAGTGAACAAAGTAATACTTGTAACTCAGACCCATATAGTTTGTACCATAGCCACGTTTGTACACGATGTACATGAACATTTTCAGTTTTTAAAGAATCAATGTACAATTAAAAGAAGCACCTCTGCCTTCTATTTGTCTAGAGCATAGAGCATCTACGAAAAAAAATAAAAAAACCACAAAATAAGTCTTAGGACTCAGGCACATGTAAAGAAATTGTACTTTGTAATGACCAGGGGCCCGATTTTGGAAAGCACATCACTCGAAAGTACCGCTCGAAAGTGGTATAAATCTGCTTATATCTTCAAAACTACAGCTCTAATCAAATTTTTGACTAGGTCACAAGATTAATGAGACCCGTAATTACCTTCAAAGCTACTGGTACCTATTTCGAATTCAGCAAATTTTTCACCACTTTTGAGAGGTATATTCACATAGGTATTATTTGGGTTTGGGCCTTAAGAGGCTTATACCTACTCAAAAAGTTACATTGAATAAAAAAAAAGAGTAAGAAAATAACATATTTCATGTAACAACTCAGCTCCACACTTCGCCCCTCGTCTGCAACCGACGGCCACTTGTCATAAGTAACCGAGTGATAAATCGACAGTAGAGACATCTTACGACGCTGCCTGTTATTGTCTCTTATGTACCTCGCCTTATTTACAGAATCCGCCATTTTGGAGTCGGGTTCTTGAGAGCAAGGTTGCTTTTGGATTGAGGGGGCGGGAAGAAGTAATTTTTTTATGGAGCTTCTGTGAAGGTAATAATTGTTGGTTTTTGTGAATATGAGATTTTGCTTGCCCTGCTGGTAGTTTTATGGTTTGCTCAGGTTTAAGTTTATTCCTTTTTTAGTGGTAGGTATCTACAAAACGCCTATTCTGATTTTGCTTTGTAGTCAAAAAGTAGCTTTTTTGCTGTAAGCAATAATGCGAGTACAAGCAGCGAGGAGAAAAAACTACGAAATATTTTAACGTACAATTCTGTAAGAAAAGAAAACGACTAGTACTTTTATTTGCCATTGCCGATAAATTCATAAATTAATTGCAAAACTTGTGCCTTCCTTAAACATTATAAATGGATATACAATAAAAGAATTAAGAAGTAAGTTTTTAAATGCCACTAATACAATTTATAAATGACTTGTAAAAACCAAGTTTTTTTTTTTAGTTTAATATGACTTAAGTGCATTTAAAGATGTCGACGGACTGTAGGTATGCTGGAATACTTTGAACAATGAACAAGAATCTGGAACACGATCAAGTAAGTAAATAAGGTATCAAACCTTTCAAAATAAATGAACGCGCTAAATTGTAAAAATAACAATTGAATATACAGCATTAAAACAATCCGCCTCCGCAGCGCCCCCATCAATCAATCCCCTTGCCGACCGCCGCGCTAGTTCCGCCGCTCCCCGCGAGATGGCGCAGAACTCATTAATTATGCATACTGATGACCTGCTGTAATGAGCGCGCACATTTTCTTATAAGTATTTGGCAAGAACTCACTGAGATTAGGAAGAATGGCTTGATAAAGGTAATGTTTTGGAAGGGTACTGTTTATATTTGAGAATGTAAGACGATTATGCTGCGAAATTAATATTTTGTGGGATAACAGAGTAGATAACATTACTGGTAGAATGTAGTCTAGTTAAGGACATCCGATTTTCACACTATTTGATAGTGTAAGCTTACTAAAAAAGCAATATCGTACAGACAAAACATGAAAGCAAACTTCGTACCTACTACAGCAAAACAGAAGCAATTTGTGCGTTTATTTTGTGATAAAAATGTAAATAAAACATCAGCTTCGTCGAAGCGGACGATAATCCCTTTGACAAACGGTGGAAAATAGCGTCCAGAGAAAACATATCAAACGGCCGGCGGGGAGCATAAATAAAAAAAACACTATTTACACGTCAAAAAGGAGGGAACCGATCGCTTTTCAATATTTTCCGACGTTATTAAAGTGGAAAAGGTTCGGTACGAATGGGCGGCGGAAGAAATGTTACCGTTCCTTTAAAACTATCAAAGAAGCAATAATAAAATCCGTAAGATACTCGCCCAATGCCATAAGCCATGTCTGATGGTGACATTGTAATTGTAAGTGTTGTTTTCATATTTTAAGGTACACAAACGATGACATTTAACATTAGGACGGTAAGAAAATTCCCGGTCAAACGTTAATGTAGTTTCAGCATTATCCTGAACCTGAACCGGAATATAGTAAATGCAGTAGGCTCATTACCTAACTCGCTCGCAATCGCCATCGTGTTCATTTTGACAGTTCTTGTATGAATGTGACGGCTAGCTGATTCCGATGCCAATTGTCAGCCCATACATCAGGCTTATTACGCAACTCGCTCGCAATCAGCATCGTCTTCATTTTTGACAGTTGATTCCGAGATTGGTTTCAAAATGAAAACAATCTTTCCACGTAACTCGATCGGCTTGGCATCGCTTTCGAAAGCGATTGCGAGCCATTTTTCAAAGCAATTGAACGAATGATTTGCCAAAAAGTCCTGCCTGATAAGCAGTACGTCAAAATAAAAAAAAAGGCTGCTTGAATCTGTGGTACACAATGACATAAGTAGCTAAAAAAAGCAACGGCTAAGTGGCGCCGTCTGTGAATTGTTGGTGTTACTCAACCATACATGGGGAATTTCAATAAAAATGACTTGTTGGCTACTGGCTCGTTTGTGGCCTATTTTTACCCTTTTGATATTTAGGAGATCTTAGGTTGTAGAAGGTGCGAAGAGAAATGAGCTCGAGATCGTAATAATGGAATACTCTTTATTTACAGGGAGGTTCTAAATATACAAACTTAACAATGTACAACTAGCGGGTTTACCCGCGAATGTAGACGCGCCAATCAGAGGCGGCGAAACCATCGCGTGATGTCCCGTATACACATCCAAACGCTGTCGTTGTGTGCTCACAGCGCGGCGGTCTCTCGCTCGCATATAAAAACGCGCAGCGCCTAAGTTGCGTCCATTCCACACGCAGACGTCACGGCGTAAACATCGCATGCACTTCTGAGAGCGGCGAGTGTTTACGTGAGACAAGGCTTGTCACCGTTTCTTGCAGACGTCGCTTTCTTCTTGTTTCTTGCAAGACGATAATATATGTGTAGCTTGCAGCTACAGATACATGTCAATATATTTCTTCCTGTCAGTCTGCCTTGTACCTCCTTATGTACGTGTTGTGTTTTTGCTAAAGTAATTAAATACTGTTTCATTTCTAAGTGTTTCCATCATCCTCCATTCACGTTTATACAGTCCACCACCAGTAGCTATCAGACTATATATATATTTTTTCCCAGATTTTGGAAATTATTGGGCTTATTTCTACTCAGAATCAACAACACTATTGAATGTTGTATGAGAAATTAATGTTAATGTTTAATGAAATTCCCCGTGTATGGTTTAGTAACACCAACAATTCACAGACGGCGCCACTTAGCCGTTGCTTTTTTTAGCTACTTAGGTATGTCATCGTGTACCACAGATTCAAGCAGCATTTTTTTTTTATGTTATGGACGTACTGCTTATCAGCCGTATATAGGGGCCGCCGAATGACTGAGTAAAACGTTTTTATTTTTATAAAATATATCGTTCGATGGAATCTGTAACTTTTTTCTGTAGCTAAGGATGGCTATTTCTGTCAATAGAAAAATCATCAAGCACTTTTAAAATAATCATCCGTTCCCAATTGCTAGGTAAAATTTAATATTTTGTTGTGATGTTTTCCTTTGAATGTCGATCAAAACGATAAAAAGGGCAAGAAGTAAAGTAAGATAAGCCTGCCTTTGTATATGTATTTTAATTTTTGACTATTGTGTTTGTATATTTTAATTTTTTTTAGGTACATTCAATAGTGTTAACTTAGATACAAGTACATAAACAAAAATAATCATGAAGGGGGAGTTGTGTTCGAATAGGAATAAAATGAAAATAAACTTCGCATTTGTAATTTTTTATTCTTTTTAATTTTAAAAATAACTATTAATTTCCTAATCAGTAATTCTTAACAATACTATACGACACTAATCGTCATAATCCAGCCAATCATATTGCGATTGCATTCGTCGTCGAAGTTGATTGTGATTATGATTCCGACTCCGACCGCCTTGAAACATTGGTATTATATAAAAAAATGATTCCAATTGCCCTCGCAATCCCTTTAAAAAACGAAACAAAGTGAATGGACCGATAAGTTTTGCTTTTGCAAACATTTTTTAGTGACGAATGGTTTTTATTAAATTAATTGACCCTAATTCTAGCGTTTTTATTCACTTAAATAACTAAATTAGATACGTGATTTTGGTTAATTGAAATATTAATATCCAAATAATAAAAAATATCATTTATAACTAAAAACACAAAATACAGTGTGAACGAAACTAAACGCAAACTTTATTAAAAAAAACATCTTGTCATGTCGGTGTCTTCCACAGATTAGAGAGATAGTAGGTAGGTGTCTTCCTAATAATCAACAAACTAAGTAAGTTCGGTTTACATTTTTAACTCTGTTTAATTGCTTTACTGTGTGTTTTAATCAAGGTATTATAGCTAAATTGATAGAATACAATAATGAATTTACCCTGGAGTGATTACAGTTCCGTAAGCATTGTTCCCACGAAAATAGATTAATATAGAACACATCGTGTCGGAAATGTTTGTTCGAAATAAACGTTTTGTTTTTTAAAGTCAGATACTATTGGTGATGCTTTCTTTTTGTGTATAAACATCCAGTGCATTTGATATACGATGTGTGGTGCTTCCAGTGGCATATTAAAGCACTCAGTGCATCTGGTACGAGAAGTTCCGAAAAGTTTCCAAACTTGTTTGCTGTACCTTAAAATCATTTTCCCTCACGCAATATAATATGTCCCATACTTATTATTATACAACGAAAACAGCGGTAGACAATTCGATAGCAACAGCCTTTCCCCACAAGCCTACGAACGAACTACGAATATCGAATTTTGGTGTATAAGAATTATTAACATTGTAGGAGCCGTCGCTGGACATGGCCAGCAGCTTTGTGGCGGCCACCGCGCTTCATCCCGACGCCGTAGTGGCCGCAGCGGAAACGTGCTGCATGCTGCACAGGTTAATACAACTACAGAGTCCGGCACCAAATGTTATTTATAAAAATAAGTTTTTGAATAGTTGACTTTGCTGGGTTTAAGCATTTTAAAGTGAAAGCGAAAACATCGAATTTGTACATAAGTCATTTGTTCGTCGCTTTCATGTGTACATTGGATCTTACAAGCAAATAAATACCCCAAATGAAACCCAGTAGTGGGCACTGCAACATAATTTAACTTATTATACTTGATTTATACAACTTATTTATTCATTTATGTATAATTACCTATTCAATTCAATTCAATTCAATTTTTGGGATAATAATGGCCCCATCGAACGGTGCAATGATTCCGCCAATGTTGAGGTTGGATAAGACACAGCCAGACGACTTTTGATCTTGTGCGGTAAGGTAGACAGTGTTCGGTGAAATACCAGCCACATCCAGTCTAAAACAAATATTAAAGCTAGCTACAGCTATCACCACAGAGCTTTAATCCTTTGTGACATTGCTTGTTTTTTTAATCTACCTCTCAAAAATTAAAAAAATTACAGTCATACCTTGGATTAAGTACCTAATATTAATAAAATACATACATACATAAATCACCTTTATCTCTTACAGGGAAGACAAATCTTAAGGTAACAAGACCATATACATGATACATAATATAACCCGTAAGGTATAATAAATAGGTGATTTATGTATGTAATTACTATGTATGAAACAGATGTTTTTGTGTTTACTTCAAAATGCTCAAAAAGTATGCTAAAAACTTTTTTATATTTGTCTCCTCAATGTTTGACAGCACTTATGAGTAGATACAATCCGCCTCAGAAGTAGAACACTTTAATACTTTATGGCAATAACCAACTGTCTTTAAATTTCCAATGTACTTTGTAAAAGTATGTCATAATTGTAATATTTCAGGTACCTATCTACTTCTGAGTATGACCATACTGTGCACCATTTATTTGTTTCAGTCAGAGATGAATATGGAACTAAAAAAAACTTTATTTTTATTTTGAGGAATAAAGTGTCCGATGTTATAAATTTTATGTATTATTTCCAGAGCGCAGAGTTACACAGTGGCCTCACCAGCTGTTTTGAGCGGCAGCGCTTAGCGGACGCAGGCGCTGTCCGCGAGCTCGACGCTGGCGGCCGGGAGCCGCCCCGCATATCGAGGGAATGGGCGAAAATCATAGGAATCATGTTTTAGGCGATGAGGCTAGCAACCGATCACTATTTTGATTCCATTTTCCACCTATACGCCCACAATCTTGCTAAATGTGGCGTGTAGGTACCTGTTACCTTAGGCTCTGTCTACCCCGTAAGGGATAAAGACGTGATCTGTGTATACTTTTTCTGTGTGTACTTTTTCAAATAATCAATGGTTATCAAACTACATAGGTACTAAAAATACAATCATAATGAAATGTTAGGGCGTTTGTGAGTTTCAGCTTTATATATTTTACTGTGCCTAAATTACCTTGAACAGCGTTTTTGACAGTCTTTACTAGGCTTTTCTGTTAAAAGTACATATATTTTTTAATTTGGACGTTCCACTTTATACTTTATTACATTGTTTTTTCACTAATTGACTTCAGATTGAGGGACTTTGGAGGTGTTTTAACTTTGATAATTTGCCTTTTTGACAGAAAAATGCCCCCCATATAAAATATCAACCCTACCAATATTATAAATGCGAATGTTTGTGACAATGTGAGGATCTCAGTGAGTGAGTAAGTGTGTATGTTTGTTCCTTCTTCACACTGAAACGACTGATAATATAATATCAATATAGCGATAAACATGTCAATTGCTAATTCTATGCGGATGAAGTTGCAGGCAGAAAGAAGTAATAAATAACTAAAAAATGATCCAGGTTTTTTGTTAATCACCTTTTATAAATCCATTATTCCAGCAATACAGATTTTGTTGTAAGTGCTTGTTTTTATTATTCATAATAATGTAATAAACCCTCAATAAAGTTGATTTATTAGAATTATTTGTGGAATTATTAGTACATGACTACGTATTTTTGGGGTATCGTTTATCTTGCTGGGACAGCCAAACCAAGGAGATCGCTAGACGAATCGCTCAGATGGGTCACCTTCAAAAACTTAAAAATGTAAGGCAAAGTTCCAACAATACCTTAAAACCAAAGTATTCGACCAATGTGGCAATGAAGGCAAACATGCGCCAAATAAAAGTTGCACAAAGAGCCATGGAGCGAGCCGTGTTAGGGATCTCACTTCTCGACCACATCCACAATTCCGAAATTCGGAAGCGAAATAGAGTTGTGGATGTGGGAAATAGAAACGCACAGTTGAAGTGGAGATGGGCGGAGCACTTGGCAAGACGGAACAACGAGAGATGTTCGAAGGCGGTCACCCGTTAGTCAGATAACATTTAGCAGTCTGCTGGAGAGCTGTGGATGAGACTGGCACAGGACCGGGCAAAGTGGCGTGTAAATAAAGAGGCCTTTACCCAGCAGTGGGTGTGAACAGCACATCGCTGCAAGCTACGCCCCGCCGGAGCGTGGCCGGCGGCGACGCCGCGTGCCGCCCGCATTTGCTGAGACTACGGCTGCGCCGATCGCCCAATCTACTAACTCGCTCGCAACGCCTATTAAAATCTATTTTTCCGATTCAATTCTATTCACAATTAATATCAAACTGTTTAACTTTCTTTTCTCTTTAACAATTAAACCTTTCTTAATAACCAAAACCTTGTCAATTAAATCTTAACATTCTCAACCTAAGTAAGGTATAAGTAAGGTATAGGTAGTAACTAACCCTGGATGTGGACTGATTTCATAGATAGATTAATAACTCTCAAGCAGAGGTTCGTGGGTTCAAACAGGTACACCTGCGAGACAATTCAATGTTGTGTATGAAGTTCCTAATCCTCACTGGCCGGGCTCGCGTGGGAACTACAGCACTAACCCTCTCATTCTGAGAGGAGGCCATGCCCTGCAGTGAGGCGTAGGTATATTGGCTGGATATGATGATTAGTGTCATATTAGTAGGTACTCGTATTGTTAAGAATTACCTATTAGGAAATTTATAGCTATTTTTTAAATTAAAAAGAATAAAACATTACAAATACGAAATTTATTTTTATATTATTCCTTTTCGAATACAACTCCCCCTTGATGATTATTTTTGTTTAATGTACTAAGATACATATGGGTACGAAGGCGGGCTTGTCTTACTTTACTTCTTGCTATTTTTATTTTTTTGATCGACATTCAGAGGAAAACATCACAACAAAATACTCAATTTTACCTAGCAATTAGCAAGGTGCCTTTGTAAGTCAATTATTATATTGATAACTTAAAACTATCAAAAAAATCCAACTCATGTTAACTCCATTCTATCAAGACGAGGACAATTTCGTCCTCGCTTTGGTTTGACGGCTTGCCTTGGGGTTCAAGCCGATTGCAAGCTGTCATTTTAGGTACGTGGAACGAATTTGTGGCAAATCATTCGTTCAATTGGTTTGAAAAATATGGCTCTCAATTATTCCAACCGCTTTCGAATGCAATGTCAAACCAACCGAGTTTTTTCACCGATTGTTTTCATTTTGATACCAATCTCGCTCGGAATCAACTGTCAAAAATTCCGTATAACTCGGAGGTTTAATTGTTAAAGAGAAAAGAAGGTTAAACAGTTTGATATTAATTGTGAAAAGAATTGAATCGAAAAAATAGATTTTACTAGACGTTGCGAGCGAGTTAACTAATGCATATACACTCCACTCACTTAAAACCGATGATCAACCCTACCATTGTAGCTCATAATCACCAATGCCTACATAATAATAGTGATATCTACAGGTATTGGTTGTAATTGTAACTGTGGCAGACTGGAGGTGGTATCGGAGCATACGTACCTTGGTTTAGTTATAGATAATAACTTCAACTGGGGATCCCCATATAAATCATGTTTGTAATAAACTAAGATCCGTGTTATCCAAAATTTCCCTACTTAAATTTAAACTGCCGTACAGTATATTGAGAGTTCTGTACCCACATGTCACTTGCGCAATCAGTTATCGAGTTATAGTCTGGGTAGTCATGGCAGAACATTCAAAACCCATGTAGATAAAATTTATAGATCGCAGGTAAGCCCACTAAAGGCAATTAGGAATACCCAGTTCTGCCAAGAAAAAGATGCGCGGGTTTGAGGCGAGGCTCTTTGAATATAGTAACGTAGTAAGTATGTTCACAACCTCATTAAAAATGAAGTACTTAATTACGAAATAGATAAGTTGCATAATTTGAATAATGTTAGATCACAAAATCTCCGTCAATTAGATTATTTGCCGAAATATATTCTACCTAAATGTTCCAATGTATACGGCAAACGCACATGGCAGTATATGTTACCAAGTATTCTCAACGAGTTACCATCGGAAACTCATAATGAAGTGTGTGCCAACCCCAATAGATGCAAGAGAATTGTCAAAGCATTTTACCTAAACTGTAACGCAGCACAACAATAACTCATCCGTTTAGTTTAAGGATTAAATGGGAGTAACTAGCAGCAGCAGATAAACTGCCGAGTTTTTGCCCGCTGACATAAACCTTTAAATTGTATATTATGAATTTGTTTTCAATAAATAAATAAAAAAAAACACAAATAATACTTATAAATTAACTTTATTGAGGCTTTATTACATTATTTTTAATTAGGTAATAAAAACAAGTTCTTATAACAAAATCTGCATTACTCCAGCAATAATGGATTGTATTGCTCCAGGAATATGAATAATGGATTTAAAAAAGGTAGTTAACAAAAAAACGTAGATCATTTTTTAGTTATTTATTACCAGTTTCTGCCTGCAACTTCCTCCACATAGAATTAGCAATCGACATGTTTATCGCTATATTAATATTATATTATCAGTCGTTTCAGCGTGAAGAAAGAACAAACATACACACTCACTCACTGACTGACATCCTCACATTTGTCACAACATTCGCATTTATAGTATTGGTAGGATTGATTTTAAACTTGAATAAATCTATACTACATAATATTATAAATAGCAAAGATTTGATTGTTTGTTTGTTTGCATTGAATAGGCTCCGAAACTACTGGACCGATTTGAAAAATTCTTTCACCTTTAGAATCCAACTCATGGCCAGATTTTGTCATGTGCATACTTTATGTTCTTACCAATCGGTCTTAAAAATCGGTTCGGCAGTATAAGCATGTAGAGGTAACAGACTCCATTTCAAATGAGGAGAATAAGAATGTCATAAGCAGCAATCGTTTAGACTGCTGATATAAGATCAATGGGGCGGCTGGCCAGCGCCTGCTGCTGCCAAGCGCTGCCGCTCAAACAGCTGGTGAGCCGACGCTGTAATTCTGCACTCTGAAAATAAATAATACATAAAATTATAACATAAGACACTAACATAAAGTTTTATTTTTATTCATCTCGGGCTGAAACAAATAAATGGTATGATCATCCTCAGAAGTACGTACCTGAAATATTACATTTATAACATTTTACAGGTAACTTAGAAATTTAATGGCTGGAAATTTAAAAGTTCTACTTCTGAGGCGTATTTTTTTAAACATTTTGAAGTAAACACAAAACCATCCGTTTCATACATAATAATTACATACATAAATCACCTATTTATCCCTTACGCGTTATATTATGTGTATGGTCTTGTTACATTAGGATTTGTCTTTCCTGTAAGTGATAAAGGTGATTTATGTATGTATGTACGAATTGGATGTTTTCGCATTAATTTTAAATGCTTAAACCCAGCAAAGTCAACTATTGAATGTTGTGCTAAGTTGTATTACCTGTAGATACGGCATGCAGCTAGTCATAGTCGGGGTGAGGCGCCACGCGTCGGGCCGCCACAGAGCTGCTGGCCATGTCCGGCGACGGCTCCTAAAATGTTAAAAATTCTTATACACCGAAATTCGATATTCGTAGTTCGTTCGTAGGTTTGAGGGGAAAGGGTGTTGCTATCAAATTGTCTACCGCTGTTTTTGTTGTATAATAATAAGTATGGGACTAATTATAATTCGTGAGAGAAAATGATTTTATGGTACGGCAAACAAGTTTGGAAACTGTTCCGTACTTCTCATACCGATGCACTGGGTGCTTTAATAAACCACTGGAAGCACCACACATTGTATATCAAATGCACTGGATGTTTAAACACTAAAAGAAAGAATCACCAATCGTATATGAGTTTAAAAAACAAACGCTTATTTCGAACATTTCTGACACGATGTGTTCTATACTAATCTATTTTCGTGAGTATAATGCTTACGGAACTGCTGTAATCACTCCAGGGTTAATTCATTATTGTATTCTGTCAATTTAACTATAAAACGCACAGTAAAGCAATTAAACAGAGTAAAAAATGTAAACCAAACTTACTTAGTTCGTTGATTGTTGGATTTGTGTTGGGAAGACATTGTCAAGATGTCTTTTTTTTTTAATTAAGTTTGCGTTTAGTTTCGTTCACACTGCATTTTGTATTTTAGGTTATAAATGATATTTTTTGTTATTTGGGTCTTAATATTTCAATTAACCAAAATCAAGTGTCTAATTTAGTTATTTAACTGAATGAAAACGCTAGAATTAGGGTCAATTAATTTAATAAAAACCATTCGTCACTAAAAAATGTTTGCAAAAACAAAACTTATCGGTCCATTCAATTTGTTTAGTTTTTCGCGTTTCGATTGCGAGGCTAATCGGAATCATTTTTTACGTAATACCAATGTTTCAAGGCGGTCGGAATCGGAATCACAATCGTCTTCGACGACGAATACGATCGCGAGCGAGTTACGTAATAAGCCTGCATGAACTGTCAAAATGAACACGATGGCGATTGCGAGCGAGTTAGGTAATAAGCATACAGTTCAATAAATTAAAAACGGAAGAGCTTTGGATCCAGCGGGAAGCACAAAAGGCTTCACATATCCACGTAACGTCTGTTGTTTGTTCGTAATCCACTCAACCGCAAACAAGGAAGTCGATACTTGATAAATTACGCGATCAGTCTTGTTGCCAAATTAAGAAACTCGCTTTATATGCACCCCGCTGGCCCGCGTCCAGTGAGGGGAATTTATAGATTCCAGAGATGCCTGTTATGTTTTATTGTTATTGCCAGCCTTTATTTTATCAGGCAATTGATAAAAATGCCTTGGGGACGGCGGGGTTTTCAATTCTTCGAGTGCTGCCGTAATTTTGAGGATGTGGTCATTCTGGAAAAATAATGTACCTTATATTTCAAAGTATTTCATTTGTTTACCATGATGATACATACATTATATATTATATACATACATCCCTCACGGGGTAGACAGAGCCTAAGGTGACAAGACCTAAAGACCACGTTTAGCATGATTGCGGGCGTATGGATGGAAAGGGGAAACAAAACAGTGATGGGTTGCTAGCCGCATCGCCTATGACATGATTCCTGAAATTTTCGCCCATGCCCTCGATGGGCTTTTACCATCTGCGCGGGAAGAGAAGCAACTGCTACATTCTATGGCTTTTCTTTACCACCAGACCAGCATGGAAGAAAACCATCATCAGAGAGAGAGATCATGACGATCATGTAATGTATTGTGGCTCTCCAAATTTGTAATTTTAATCACTTGTCGACCGTCCCTAGTTAAGTACTTGACTAGAAGAGATATCTTAAAGGGACAAGTTCGCCTTTGTACTTGTATATTAATGTTTTGTCAATTGTGTTTTTTATTCTTTATTTTTGTAAGTACAATAAAATGTTGGTTTACCTTACATTATGTACTCTTACACCCTTGCCTTTGCTATAACAAAAAGATCTCGACGGCAGTGCCGTAACTATGACGTCTGGGGCCCGTGGCAAATTCGTCAGATGCGGCTGCATCCTCAATATAAAGAAGTGCAACAGCGTCTCTTCTGTGCCCTAAACCAAGCCAGCTCGGGGCCCCGTAGAGCTAGGGGCCCGCGGCATTTTGCTACTCTTGCCACCCTATAGTTACGCCACTGCCCGACGGATCCCTAAATACTAGGTATAGAAACCTCATCTTACCCTGACCGGCATAGTATCTTAATCTAAACAGATAAGAAAAAAACAAATCTTGTCACTTCCAATTAGTTTCGTTTGTAACACAACACGTAGAAACATGTATCCAAAGATAGCAGAATCCTCAATTAAGATCAAGAGGCGGGGAGTGGCGACTAATTTACTATCACTAGAGTAACAGAAGTTGCGAAGTATCTGCAACTAATTACTCTCCAATTAACATACGCGGTCGATCGTCACCCTATTCTGCGTCGGCGCAAGTGACAGGACACAGCGACAAGACTGTAAGTTGTAAAGATGGTTGCAAACCGCTTTTTTCAATCCTATTTATAGTCTTCCATGCTGGTCTGGGAGCAAAGAAAAAATATAATATGAGGCTAGCAACCCATCACTAGTTTGATTCCATTTTCCACCTATAGGTACGCCCACAACCTTGCTAAACGTGGTCTTTAGGTCTAGTCACCTTAGGCTCTGTCTACCCCGTAAGGGATAAAGACGCGATTTTTGTGTGTGTGTGTGTGTGTGTGTGAGTGAGTGATTATAGTGCTGGGCAAAGGCCTCTCCGGCCGGTCTCTCCGTCACTAGTCCTTAAAGAAACATTTTTGTCGCAACATCTCCCCGAATGCGTTCACGTTGGAATGTCAAATGCTTTCTTGTGTCAAAACTGACATTACATCTTCCGATTCCGATAAACTTTTTATATGTTTATGCATAAGCGAATTTTAGTCTCTTTAGTAGCGAATGACATGCAATGAGCGAACTTGCCCCCACCACGCCACCAATGCAAAAGTGTGCCAGCATTTATTTTGTTTATCGCGATTTGACGAATAAACAAAGGAAAGTAACAAATCACAATTTATTTTATATATTTGTACCTAAATTATTTACTTTACAAAAACGAAGATACAATGTACAAAAGTGAAAATATCCCTATTAGGGAACTCTTTCAGTAAATTAATGTTCGCGGGCAGTAAGACCTTATGCAAGGTATGTTCAAATCGTTTTCACCATCTTACTTGCTAATCTTGATGCCAAGCAGCTTGCGCTGCTGAATTCTGGCTTGAAGAGTAATAACGTCAGTGTTTTTTTAATGAAATCTGCAACACTTTTGTATTGCGAGTCACACATGGTCCTCCCAATGGCATAAACAAAAAGAAAGAAAAAGTGGGACGCGGCTATTGCCTTCTGAAGTTTTCCGCTCCCGCTCATCGCAGCCCACCAACCATGCTATTCTAATCGCTTATATCTTATCACTTGTCCCACACATGGTCTTGCGATGCCGCTGTACAATAAGTCGTTTAATCCCAATTCTTATCTGTTACGCGCTAATGTCTAGCATTTGCATTACGTTACTCACAAAAAGCCACCAAATTTAAATACTTCCAAAATGTTGCCACCCTCGAACCGGGGTCGGTGTTGCCAGAGCTTTAAAATGAGAATCCCTGCTCTTGAGTTGTGCTTTGCATCGCTATGGGCTTATGTACCCTATGTACGAAATTGCCAGACTATTTTTAAAAAAGTGCTTTTGTGTATACAGTTAATGCACGTGGCTATAAATATATTGTGGCGTATTTAACTAGTTTAAGAAAGAAAAACTTTATTAATGACAATCACAAAAGTAGTTAAAATACGAAAAATATAATAAAAAGCTGCATAAAAATAAATTATCACAAAATTGTCCCAACTCAGCTTTTGTTGGGTAGGTAGCCAGCGCTGGTCTTCCGTTGGGGCCGTCGGGCCCGAGTTTCAGAAAAAATATAAGTACTCATAAGAATATAATTGGATGGTCAATAAATTACCTTCAACAATAATCAAATTATTCCCTCTCCCACGATTATTCCTTTATAATTTCTCAACCTGAAACGCCGGCAACACCGAGGGAAGACTTGCCAAATTAAGAAGATTTGCAAAAAAGCTTCAGCGCGGAATCAAAGGCGATGTTAATTGGCGGGCTTTGGCATGCTAATGACAGCGACCTCTCTCGTCGAGTAGACGGACTAAGTCGGCGTGTTTATCGCAAGGTTTCCAGGGGGTATTTTGACAGGTAATTGCTATGTAGATAGAAAAAGGGTTGCCACTTTCAAGCAGACTACCCTGAAACTATTAACTAAAGAAAGTATGATGGAGTTTAATAATAATTATTATTGTGCAACCTGATGTCCAAGCGTGGGCAGTAGGAAGTAGTTCCTAAAGTACAAACTAATGGTAGGTACAACTGAAGGCGTTAATTTCGCCATACATTTCGTAGGCAATATGAAACCCGCTTCAACATGGAACTTCACAAGATGGCAATGCATTCCGAATTTTATGTTTCTGAAATAAGGGTACTAGCATTGCTTAGTTTAGGAATACATACTCAACTGACGTACAATAAACGTTTCTTATTTCTTATTTCTGATACCCATCAATATATCACTACATAGCATAAAACAAAGTCGGTTTCCGCTGTCTGTCCCTATGTATGCTTGGATCTTTAAAACTACGCAACGGATTTTGATGCGTTTTTTTTAAATAGATAGTGATTTAAGAGGAAGGTTTATTATGTTTACTTCTACGCAGACCAAGTCGCGAGCAGAAGCTAGTTTATTCATAATAATTATAGTTGTTACATAAATAATAAAAAAATATAAAAGATGAATTGATTCAAAAAAACTGTTCTCAATTAGTCTGTTTTAGTTCGATTCTTTGCATACCAGATAAAAAAAAGTTGTCTTTGTTGTGAAAAAGATTTTTAACTGTCAGAGCACTTGAATCCGTGTTATGGGCTGCAAAAATGACACATCTTGGTACTTAAAGAAAAAGGTACTGATCGAATTGAAATGAAAAAAGTAGAAAACATTTTTGGTCCTTTTAACGTCAGTCACAGCGCAAATTTTGCAATGCCACGGCGTTATTTATATCACTTTACATTTTAGAAACTTCGGTTGGGACTCCCCAAATTGACAGGCTGACGTTTCGCTTACGTATTTTTAATTTTGAATATATTACAGCGTAATTTTTTAAAAGTTCCCGCTCCGTTCCCTCCTTGTTTAATTCCGTTTATTAATTTTCTTGATGCTCTGATAGAATAAGCTGGGAATTGAAAAGTTTCGCGGATACGGATACGTTGATTTGAATAACGGAAAATTTAAAATAATGTTTTTAATTAAGTTCTCATTTTTTTTTGCTTTTTTAATTCTATTTTGAGCTGCCTCTAAGGACAGCGAATGAATGTTATCATTTATTTCAGAAACTTGTCCCATATTCTTATATTACATTATTGTTGTTATATATTATAGCGTACAATTGTATTAGGTACTAAGAAGACACAGTTAAATAATAAAAAGTAATCTAAAATTATAAAACATACATACACATACACAAATCACGTCTTTATCCCTTACGGGGTAGACAGGGCCTAAATTGGCAAGACCTACAGGCCACGTTTAACAAGATTGTGGGCGTAAAGGTGGAAAAATGAATCAAAATAGTGACGGGGTGCTAGCTGCATCGCCTATAACACGATGACTATGATTTTCGCCTATTCCCTCGATGAGCTTTTACCATCTGCGCGGGAAGAGAAGCAACTGGTACATTCTATGTTTTTTCTTTGCTCCCAGACCAGCATGGAAGAAAATTATAAAGAATTATTAAAGCTTATGAAGCTTTTGTGATAAAAACTGGTAATGCGTAAGCGGCTGGTTTCTATTCTTTAAACGTTAAAATTACTAAGATGAATTTAACGTCTAAATTACGGAAAAAAGACACGTTTTGCACCGAAAGTTAAAAGAAAAAGTGCTCCATACGAACAAAACAAGAGTCAATTAATTTGACGCGCATTTTATACTTTTTCGTGCCGATATTGTTATCTTCTATGATTATGTCAAACGTATTATTTTTTATTGGTACCTACAACGCCATCTCTATTATGAACTAAGGAGACAAACAAATACCTGAACAGGAGCAGCGCCATCTATCTTCAAAGAATGTACAGCTAATTCTGCTATCAACGATCGCGAAGTAAATTATATGGAAGGACAGAAGCCGCTGATATTTATCGAAGCGTGACTCAAATAACGGTCCGGCGCACCAAAAACAATCAGATTTTCTACTTATTCCGTTTTTTGTACGTGATATCACATTTTATTATGATGTACGATCGTAATTAACGCACATAAAATTATTTCAATGGTCTCGAGGTAATTAAATCTTGAATTTCCATGTTTTATGTTGACATGGTTTTGAAATATGCGTCTGGAATTGAAAACGTGGTTCAACATTATAAATGTTAGTACCTACTTGTAACTTTCTACAATAATTGACTGATTCGTAAATTTTGTTTTTATCACTATTTTGATCTTTGCGAAATTAAAATCTTAAGGATACATCTTTTACGGTAGTTATAAGTGTCAAAATTCAAAACTTTATTTTGAAAATATGCAGCCAAGGGCTCTCTTACATGTCTATTTTTAACCTATCATGACGGTTCTTAATTCGTCTTTTTTTAATTTATGCAGTCACCTCTATCAACATCTTTGTCGGCTGTGAATTGATTTCTCTCTTTCTTAGTTTTCTATCTGTCAAAGTGTTAATATCCAAAATTAAGACAGGCACAGAAATTATAGATAAATAACAATTTATATTGGGACTCAGTAATTTATGTAGCTGTTTTAAGAAAATGTAAAAAATACAAATTATAATAAATATTTCTATACCAATAAATATGACTTCGATTCGACTAATTAGGAGGTAATAATTATTAAGGTATTTAGGATTATTATTCCTGTCAATCATTCGAAGGCGAACTGGAAGATATCCCTTATAGGGATAAATTCACCTTTGAGCATTTGTTTTGTCCTGTATTCACTGTTTTCATGTGTTTTGTAGGTACAATAAAGAGTCACACATACTTAGAATGACTACAAAATAAAAAAGAGTTTAACTGCAAGTCAGTCCTTTTGAGGCAATCAGCTGCAGTTCACGCCTGTCTGCGCCCGCGCCGCTTTTTGTCACTGTCAGTACACCAGGTTATTGATATTTTTTATCAGCAACTATAGGCTGGAAGGTAAAGCCTAGGCTTTTAAGTATTGACTTAGATACCAATAGTTGTTGACAAAAGGGTTCCGTTAACAAATTTTTCGAAATTGTTGAAAACTAGCTGTTGCCCGTGAATTCATTTACCGCTCGTGGGAACTGTACAATTTTCCGGGATAACAACTATTCTTTGTTCTTTCCATGGTCTCAAATTTTAACACAATCATTGGAATTGTTTACGTGTGAAAGCGAAACAAACAAACTAACATAAGTTTTCGTTATGTGGTCACAATGACAGAGATAGGGTTCATATTGGGATTGTCATATCACAATTTAGTAATATTATCTACTGTCAAAGCGCATACCGTTTCCAACGGTTTAACTTTATTTCATATTATGTAACTCAACATTTCATAATTTCATTTTATTTGGCAAACTCATCATTTGGCAAACTTTTATACAAGTCACACTGTCACATTACAAGGGACGCTGGGCAGGATATGGATTATGATTGGTCGGATATTGCATGTCTTGTGTGTGATTCTGTATGTGATAGCAGATTGATTGCATTGGTGATGCGTTGCCGACGGGATCCATGAACATTTCTCCGACAAACATTTGGTACATTATTTGGCAAATGCATAATTTGGCAGATGTGTCATTTGACAAACCTTTATCATCGGCTAATTCATTTCTAAGGAAGCACACTCTAAAGCAGCGGTGGTGGCGATGGCTTTAGTCTCTCTTCTATATTAGCAAAATAGAAAGAAAAGTATCATACAAAGTTGTACCTGCATTGTTTTAAATATGCATTCCGATTCAGACTCAGATTGAGGCTGTGCTGAATCTCGTGGAGTGTCTTGTCTATTGGACCTTTCGTGCTGGTGACATCAGATAAGTGAATCTGGGGAGATAAAAGAAAAGTTTAAGCGATGCTATCTTAGTTGTGAAGCTGCCGCTGATGGAGTAGACGCCTATGCCCTTGACAGTACTAAATTCCTAGTGTAAGCCGTTAGGTGTTCTTCCCACACTGCCCGCGGACCCACGCTGTCCCACACGGCGGCGCGGGCGCATAAATTTGCATTCATTTCATAACCAGTGAGCGGGGGCATAACATTAGGCGGGTCGCGTTCGAAAACGGTTCGTTTTACTTTTTTTTAGCGTTTCGCTTTCCAACGGACAGTTGCGTAGCCAGATGGCTTGGATTTTTAAGTTCCCGGTGCTACCTTTTAAAAAAAAAACAATAAATAGGTACACAATCCTGTCAAAAGATATCGGCAATCGTTGTAACGCCCTCTAGTGGCGACTGGCGTATTTGGACGGATTTGACATAACAAAAAACAGATGAGTGTTGCCAAATTTTCGGCGAGAGCTGTCCCTCGAATTGCGAGATTGGATGCTTCAGCCAAATGTCGAGAAATTTAGAGCTGTTTAAAGATTGAACTGCTTATAAGTTTCTGTTCATTAAGTATAAGTTTATGGATTATATTTCTAAATGTCAGTGAAAATTAAATTAATGGATTATGTAGTATATTTTATCTGTGCATCGTTTCGTGAGTCACAGACGGTTCTGGCTGAAAATCAGTGCTGCAGTCTAACACAGCGTAATGCTGAGCCAGCGACCGTTTCACTTTTGCAACGACACACACAACGCTGATGATCTATTTTTCATGTCTGTTTTTTTTTTCTATAAAATTGTGTGTATTCTCTTATATTTGTATGTCTTGCAAAAAGGAATAAATTACTTTTTTTTTTCTTTCTACGTTTATGGATATTTTGATAGTCAATGCAAAGGCAACGGAATAAAATCTTAGTTGTCTTGCTTCTGTAACCTCACATCACATCACAGTTTTCAGATACTATCATAATCTTTAATTGTTCAAATGTTTCATTATTTAAATGTAGCATATTGTCTACGTTGCCATTTATTATGTATCTTATAATATTAGTGTTCTTTGATGACTCAAAGATATATTTTGACCCATTATCTTCGCTTACATATATAGGCGTGGTTGTGGTCAAACGCAAGACTACATACATACATACATAAATCACGTCTTTCTCCCTTACGGGGTAGACAGAGCCTAAGGTGACAAGACCCAAAGGCCACGCAAGACTATTTTGTATAAATAGAATTTCAATTTATTTACACAATATATGTCACATACAACAAATTTATAGGCTAAACAAAGCAAAAGAGAAAAATAATTCAAATACCTAAACTAAGATAATATTCCTGTTTCAGGTGAAGCACTTACACCAGTTATTTAAATAATCACACGCAACATATTAATTCCATTCGTTATAAATAACTAGCTTCTGCCCGCGACTTCGTCTGCATATTATACATTAAACCTTCCTCTGTAATCAGTCATTTATTGCTTTAAGGAAAGAAATGCAATGCATTATTATAAAATTATAAATAAGAGAATTGTTTTATTACGATCATGCTATAAAATAAAAATTATAAGTAAATAGGTACGAGTATAATTATATTTCACATCGTCAATTTCTCGTGAATATTATTAAAAAATGACAAATTTTGTAGTATGTCAAAGGAGATACAATTATAATCTACATATAAAGTACATCGATAATATTGTGACGAATCATTCTATCTGTGAAAAAAAAACGCATCGAAATCCGTTGCGTAGTTTTATAGATCTAAGCATACATACAGACAGATAGCGGAAAGCGACCTTCTTTTATACAATGAAGTAAATAAAAACTTAAAAATAATCATAAATAATTACTAAAGTAGGCGAAGAGAAATTCAACGAAATTACGAAAAATTGCCGCCTACGATATTTTTTGTTTTCATCACGAGTAGATTTTTATGTTTTCAGCCTCGCGCTATTCACCGATAGATGGCAGTTTATGTTACAAACTTGGTTCGACCCTACAGTTAACGAACCACATAACTAGGTACACTCAAATTTTCATCTAAGTTGATGACAAGATTAATTTGACCTACAATTGGCATTGTTCATTTTTTTTAAGCTGTGCCTTTAACACCTTTATTTGATAAAATGGACTATTTCAAGCAACTAATTTGAATATTATGCTTTTACGTAGCTTTGTTAATTAATAATAAATATTTTTTCGCTGTTTGATAATTCGTGAATTTAGACAGAATCCCAATCGCCTTCGTTCGGTTGGCTATAAAAAAAACGGCTTTGTCTATGGTTTTTGTCGATTTGACAGTGACACGTGACAGTTGCCTTAGCTAAACTTTTTTTTTAATTTTTGTGGCAAACATCCGATGCTGGATTCTGTCTAAAAACCGGGTCGTTCGGTCAAACAAAGGTTCAAAGTACTTTTACAAAAATATCTGCAATCATAAAGTATTTTTGAAATCGGACAAGATAAATCGGATAAATGATGGTTTTCCTCGAAATGGTTTTCGAATTGGAGCATACTAAAAAAAATGAACAATGCCAATTTGGCTTCTATTCGTATTTAAAAATCAGTGCAATGCTTCATTGCTTTTGAAGGATACTGATTAGTGGAATACTTTGAAAATTCGTGCCCCTGCTGAGTTAGCAATCATTTGTAGACTACATGCCCATGGAAAAAAAAACGTGTGAAATGAACCAGCGTGAATAACGCTTAGAAGGCTGTTACTATATCATGAAATAACTCTGAGCGCTATGCCGTAATTTCTGAGCGGTACAGGTTTTTACTCATACATGGAAAAAAAAATGCACTAACTTCCGGCACCACCACTTTAAAGCGGCACTAGGGTTTTTCGTCATTTATTTTTAATCATCTATACATACATACACATACACAAATCACGCCTTTATCCCTTACGGGGTAGACAGAGCCTAAGGTAACAGGTACCTATAGGCCACATTTAGCAAGATTGTGGGCGTATAGGTGGAAAATGGAATCAAAATAGTGATGGGTTACTAGCCTCATCGCCTATAACATGATCAA
Source organism: Pandemis corylana (assembly GCA_949127965.1). NCBI lineage: Eukaryota > Metazoa > Arthropoda > Insecta > Lepidoptera > Tortricidae > Pandemis > Pandemis corylana. The sequence continues at coordinate 665,919 of OX421854.1, read as the reverse complement.
TCATGATCAATGATGATTAATCATCTATAAGCTATAAAAAAGCCCTAAATTAATAATTAGTTGTAATTCCTCACTTGTAACTGAGAAATTCCATACCTGTACCGCTCAGAAATGACGGCGCTCAGAGTTATTTTTATGATTATAGTAACAGCCTTCTAAGCGTTATTCACACTGGTTCATTTCACAGGTTTTTTTCCATGGGCTTGTAGTCTATTGCCCTTATCTGTGAAAGGTAAAGGTCAAAGTGACGGATTTGGATAAATGATTTGCTAAGATGGCTGAAGCCTACAGAGCGTATATGAATAAGGGGGTAAGTAATTAAGCAATACAGTGTCCTGTTGGTTGTAGGCGATGCTAGCAACCCATCACTATTTTGATTTCCCTTTCCAGCTATACGCCCTTAATCATGCTAAACGTGGCCTTGAGGTTTTGTTACCTTCGGCTCTGTCTACCTCTTAAAGGATAAAGACGTGATATATGTTTAAATGTATGTAGTATCTTCACGAAGTGTTCAGGCAAACTTATCGATATAAAATTCCGAAACAATTTTAAGATATCTTGTAACTATTTTATACACACACTAGCTGTTGCCCGCAACTTCGTCTGCATCGAATTCGTTTATCGCTATCCCGCAGGAATTACGCAATTTTCCGGAATAAAAAGTAATGTGTTATTCCAGACTAATTTTTCTATGTTCCAAATTTCATCCAGATCTGTCCAGCCGTTCTGGCGTGAAAGAGTAAGAAACATCCATCCATCCATACTTACAAACTTTCGCGTTTATAATATTAGTAGGTTACATACACATACACAGATCACGTCTTTATATCTCACAGGGTAGACAGAGCCTAAGGCAACCAGACTTACAGGCCACGTTTTAACTATAATTATGAGAATAGAAAATGCCAAACAAACCATCGAACCCGTCAACCCGTTTCCCACAAGAAAAACGCAGGCGACTCGGCATATGGGCCTTTCGTTGGCTCATGCATATTCACTAGCTGCGACCCCTCGGGGTAACGAACGGACAAATGAACAAACGTCCGTTACTGATAGTACTGCCGATAGGTATCTTTTGGCTGTGATTCTGATGTATAGGACGGCGTAGATAAGACATTCGTTTGGCTGTACTTATTGCTAATTATGCCCTCATTCGAAAGTAAAGAAAAAACATAGATACCAGTTGCTTCTCTTCCCGCGCAGATGGTTTACCGAGGGAATGGGGGGAAATTTCAGGAATCATGATGTAGGCGATGCGACTAGCAACCCATCACTATTTTGAATCCCCTGTTCTCCCCTGTTCTCTCAATAGAACTCAAACTACAATAATTAAAATTAGTAAGATAGGAGATCTTGCTCCTTCCCCGTCGATACAAACCTTGCAAATTTAATACAATACAATATGATTTCCGGCCATAGCTTTACTTTTCGGATTTTTCTATGTGTTATAATTTTCACTGACATTTAGAAATTTAATACATGATAGTTAATGTGTAATTTAAAAATACCGAGGTAGCTTGATGGTTAGACCTATGGCCTCTCAAGCAGAGGCTCGTGGGTTCGAGTCCTGCGCTCACACGTCTGGCTTTTTCGGAACTCATATCCGAAATCTCATTTGAAATTTACCATGAGCTTTTCAATGAAGGAAAACATTATGGGGGAAACCTGCACATATCTGCGAATCAATTCAATGGTTATGTGAAGTTCCCAATAGCTCAAACACTCATGAGAGATGGCCTCAGTGTTGCCGTTTGGTTCCGTTTCTTCCGTCTTTCGGAACTTTTGACACCCCCGCGGAACTTCGGAACTTTTCAGAACTTTTCGGAACCTTTAAGGTCCCGGCAAAAGACAATTTTTTCCTGTTATGAACACTATAAACAAAAATATTATTCCTAATTCCTATGATGAGGTAAATAAAAAATTTAATGAAAATGGAACTTTTCTACCAAAAATGAAACTTTTTAGGGATGCCAATGTGATTTTCAAGGGAAGCGACCTGGCAACACTGGATGGCCTATGCCCAGCAGTGGGATGTGAAATGGAAGTCTAAGGCAATTATGTTTTATTTATATCGCATCTACAATTTCACAAGTTCTACACCACAAAATGTTATTTCGAACAGTCATTTTCGGGCAGCATTCGCCAAGGGCTGCCGGTAGTCTATAGAATGTTTTGCCTCTTAAGTAATTGTCTCTTCCTGCTTATCCATGAGAAGGCGATCCTGTTATACCGCTGAAGCTGATTCTGTACATGAATTAACACCAATTGCTTTGGTGTACCGAATCCACACGTAAATAATAGCTACTTTCTTTTTTTTTCTTGATTCATTTGATAGTACCTATCATTTGAAAAACAGCGCCTTCTCTCGTCCCTGGTGAGCAGTAGATGTTCCATGGGAGTTTGTAATTGTGTCGTATAGACACATCATTCAAACAGATGACGCTTAGCGACAAAAATTCGCATAGTAACAAAAAGGTCACGTGACAGTTAGTAACAGGTAGAAAAATTCGGAGACTACCCACCTGCTATGGGTGGTGTAGGGGTATAGCACGCGTCACGGAATGACGAGGATCCGGGTTCTATTCCCGGCCATAGCTTTACTTTTCGGATTTTTCTATTTGTTCTAATTTTCACTGACATTTAGAAATTTAATAGCTACTTAAACGGATAACTCGCGTATAAAAGTCGAGTGATTGAGTCTCACGGTTGTTTCGTATTGGCAGAGTGCAAAGCGGGTGGAGGGGGTAGCCTAAACGATCACAGCGCTCGCTATGGCTAAAATTGTCATTTTTGTCGCTGACTTGAGCTGTCAAATCCATATTGCAGTAGACATTTTCTAATCGTTTTTGAGATAAAAATACGGTCCTGGTAAGATGGTGTTGTTGTGAATTGTAATAACACCAAGAAGAATAGCGACTGTAAATTTTACCAATTTCCAAGACCATGGTGGAAACGAGACCAAAGAAATAAGTGGATATTTGCCGTAAGAAAAAAAAAGTAAGTTACCTAACCTCTAAAATTTTCACTGAAAACAACAATTTTAATATTATTGGCAATAATGTTACTGACTACCATTGCCAAAATTGTGTAATATAGTAAAATAACACAAGATTTCATTAATATTTTTCACAATATTTACTTACTTCTTGTTTGACAGCGGTGACAATATTGTCCATAATGGCCGCCTGTCACGTGGCGCTGTCGTCGCGCTCGGTCCCAATTGAAAATAATAGTTACGTTTGCGTGTGTGACTTTCAGCAGGTGATTGGTTTAAATTTCTAAACGACACTGAAAAATAGAACATAGGTACATACATACATATATCACGTATATACATATACCAGCTGTTGCCCGCAACTTCGTCTGCATAGAATTCGTTTATCGCTATCCCGCAGGAATTAGGCGATTTTCCGGGATAAAAAGTAGCCTATGTGTTATTCCAGACTATAATCCATCTATGTTCCAAATTTCATCCAGATCTGACCAGCCGTTCTGACGTGAAAGAGTAACACACATCCAAACATTGTCACAAACTTTCACATTTTATAATATTAGTAGGATATAGAAGAAATCCGAAAAGTAAAGTTATGGCCTTTTACTTACTTACAAATATTTCCATTTCATTTTCAGTTTTCCCATGCTGGTCTGGGAGTAAAGAAAAAACATAGAATGTACCAGTTCTCTTCCCGCGCAGATGCAGCCCATCGAGGGAATAATCGAAAATCTGAGGAATCATGTTATAGGCGATGCGGCTAGCAAACCATCACTATTTTGATTCCCCTTTCCACCGGTCTTGTTACCTTGGGCTCTGTCTACCCTGTAAGGGATAAAGACGTGATGTATGTATGTGTATGTTAACCCAATAGCTTGCTGTAATAATCTGGAATAATTCTTACATATCTTGTATTTTGCGGGTGGTAGGGCCTTGTGCAAGGTCCGTCCGGATCGCTACCACCATCTTACTCGCGAATCCTGCCGCTAAGTAGCAGTGCTTACACTGCTGTGTTCCGGTGTGGAGAGTAAGACAGCCGGGGAAATTACGGGCACAAGAGGCATTGCATCTTAGTTCTCTAGGTTGGCAACGCATCTGCAATCCCTCCGGGGTTGCGGGTGTCTATGGGCAGTGGTGATCACTTACCATCAGGTGACCCACTTGCTCGTTTGCCTTCCTAATCATATAAAAAAAAAAAAAAAAATACGCTAATCTTCTGATCTTGTTTGAGCTAGATAATGACAAGGGAAAGAAGTGTCGATTAAATCAAAGTTAACTTGACAGTTAGTACAACAAACCAGGCAGTCAACTAAGTGTGTGTACTACAATTCTCAGGATTAATTATTCATACAATGATGCGTATGAGGAATAAATTTGCCTCTATTAGCGCAACGAGCGTTAAGTTAACGCTGTTTACTAAGTATTTCGTCATTTTAATGAACAAGGTCGCATCGATTATTAAACTTCTTCCTTGTCGGTATCACTCTTGACAGAGTGGTCGTGGTCATCACTTCAGGGATTGGTGGCAACACAACACGCCGCCACCCTTCTCTGATGGCTGCCTCTCGTGCATTCATGTAGTGATGGCGAGCCATTTACTGCCGCCTTTATCTGGTCAGTCCACCTCATAGGCGGTCTTCCTCGTGGCCTGGTACCCTCAACCCTTCCTTGGACCACAAGTCGCTCAATTGACATTCGATTATTATACGTACATAATATTAAAAACTAGCAATAATTTCTTTCATTGGATCAGGCGTTACTTTGCGCAGGTCCATTTCAATGAACAAAAAATTTGCCTTGCTACTCCGCTACTCACATGCAAGATAACCAAGCCCTCTCCTCCACTACTGCCAATAAAACACACATAAATCCCACAAACTTAATTATCCCTTATACCACACAAACACTCATTATCAAAGTTTAATGAGCACAACTGTTACACATGCAGACCAACCTCGGACATACACATATTTATTCACACACTTGGTTATCTTGCACGTGAGTAGCGGAGTAGCAATGTAATTTTTTTTGGTTCATAGCAATAATTAGATAGTTTTATAATAAGTGTAAAATTCGTGTGTGCTAATGTTTTATTTTATCTTCTGTGGACAAGACAAAGGTTTAGGTTTCACAGACAAGCTTCAACTCATCATGTTTTTCGTTTTGTCTGACACTCGAGTCTACCGCATACTTTTAGTCAAAACAGATAAAAGTTTTATCGCACGCAAAGCGGGACAGATAATCTTTTTATTCATCACTTGGATCATAAACACGCAACCCTTTTACCACGTGCTCTAGTTAGTTTATGGTATTTCTTCCATGCTGGTCTTGGAGTAGAGAAAAAACATAGAATGTACCAGTTGCTTCATTTCCCGCGCACATGTTACAAGCCCATAGAGGGAATGGGCGAAAATCTTAAGAATCATGTTATAGGCGATGCGGCTAAGGACCCATCACTATTTTTACTAACTGACTTCAAAAAAAGGAGGAGGTTCTCAATTCGTCTGTATTTTTTATGTTTGTTACCCCATAACTTTCGACTGGGCGAAGCGATTTTAATGATTCTTTTTTTATTTGAAAGCTGGTGCTTCCCGTGTGGTCCCATTTTAATTTGGTCCAGTTCTGACAGTGGCACCCATGAGAAAATCATATAAGGCTGAAATTAGCGTTAAGTATGTGTACGACAAATCGTCCGTTTCATTTAAACTTTCCACCTATACGCCCACAATCATGCTAAACGTGGCCTATAGGTCTTGTTACCTTAGGCTCTGTCTACTGTGTTAAAGACGTGATTTATGTATGTATGTATTTAGTTTGCTGAAAACGTACTATAAACATATGACTAATTATACCTATTCATAAACGACTTCTTTCCAAGTACGCCATATTGTTAAAAAAACATTTCCCCTTTTCAGTGTTACAGGCAATTTCAGGTAATAGCTGTCGCAAGCTATTATTAAAGAACATTATTCAGCCATTAGTGGGTAGATAAAAACTTAGCTAATTGCTAGCTGGCCTAGCTAAATATCGTATGCCTTGCACATTGTATTTACAAGAGTGAGGCTAATTGTTTATTTGAATTTAAAAGTTAGTATTGAAAAGAAGTTTTCTTGGCGCGATTAAATCGGGAATACGGAAATGCGCTGTAAAAAGAATAGGTCAACAATAGTGATGTTCCGGATATCCGTATCCGTATCCGCGGATATCCGAGGGAAAATTAAAATCCGTATTCGTATCCGTGTCCGTTACTTTTCACGCTGATCTTTTACGGATCTCTTACAGGTGATTAGGTAGAATTAAAATAACTATAAAATTTCGTCTAGAGTATTTTTATTTCTTAAAATTGGCACCTTTATATTGCAAATATTTATCGCAGTAAGTTACCATACCAATACTACATAACTGAAATTGTATTCTGTTAGCTCTTCGGGCATTTGAAGATGACTAACGTACTAACCTAATTATATTATCTCTACTATTATTATTATTATTTCTTCCATGCTGGTCTGGGTGTAAAGAAAAAACATAGAATATACCAGTTGCTTCTCTTCCCGCGCAGATGTTAAAATCCCATCGAGGTAATGGGCATAGGAATCACGTTATAGGCGATGCGGCTAGCAACCCATCACTATTTTGCTTTCCCTTTCCACCAGCGCCCTTTATAATGCTCAACGTGGCCTTAAGGTTTTGTTACCTTAGGCTCTGTCTACTAAGGGATAAAGACGTGATGTATGTCTATATTTTTTTTTATATGAATAGGAAGGAAAACGAGCAAGTGGGTCACCTGATGGTAAGTGATCACCACGGCCCATAGACACCCGCAACCCCGGAGGGATTGCAGATGCGTTGCCAACCTAGAGGACTAAGATGCAATGCCTCTTGTGCCCGTAATTTCCCCGGCTGTCTTACTCTCCACACCGGAACACAGCAGTGCAAGCACTGCTACTTAGCGGCAGGATTAGCGAGTAAGATGGTGGTAGCGATCCGGACGGACCTTGCATAAGGCCCTACCACCCGCAATTTGCAATAGTTTGAGTTTGTGTGGTAGTAAAGTCAACTCGCGACCGCGGTCTCCTTGACTGTATAAGAACCAGTCTCAAGTCTCACTGGAATAATAAAAGGATATTTATGAAAAGGCTCGTTAGACCTATTTTCTCAATAATTTGCGATCTAACCACTGGCTTGGCTTCAACTTGTTAGTTGTAATAATTGCGGTACCGGTTATACTTGACTGGTTGTCATGTCGGCTTTTCAAGTTACACAAAGTTGGTACATGTGTGCATCGATCTATAGACGCTAGGCAAGTTTGGAAATCTGTATTATTTAATCTGTTTTATTGTAGTTATTTCTTGCGGGATTGGAAAATACCGAAATGTTGTACCAATAAAGCGACATTACATTTGGCACCTACATATTATTCCTTGATTAGTATAAAGGTGCACTACAATGGAATTTTTCAAATTTCCCACGGGATAAAAACACGAGGTAAATAATTAAGACTATAATTATTAGGTAATCTTCCTAGAGGATCACGTAGGTGCTCTAAGAAGGGATTTTCCGAATTTCCCACGGGATAGGAAATAAAAACCTTATACTTGGAGATGAGTGGATGTATGGGGTATGTCGTCACTCTGACGTTATCTGCGCGGAAGAAGTCGCAGGCAAAAGCTAGTTATACATAAATCACAAGAAAAAGATGAATACAGGACAACACAAGTGCACAACGGCGAACTTATCCCTAAAAGGGATCTCTTCCAGTTAACCGTTGAACGAACGATCTGCTCCGAACTTTTACGGCACAGTATCTGTAACATTTCTCTAAATTAATTTGTGTGTGTATGTATGTATTATTTTATTTTATTTACTTAGCTATGTATTATATTTATGTTAGTATTGTTGTTGTTATCCTTGCGTTTCTCCTGTCTATTTGTTTCCGCCACCTACTTGAACTGTCTCCGACTGATTTCTTTCTTTTATTGGTTGTCTGGTAGATATCACTATTAAGCGATAAGACCGCCTATTGTCTACCTTGTTCTTTGTGTCTGTATTGTTTTGTAATGATTTGTGGTGTCCAATAAAGAGTATTGTATTGTAGTCTAGTCTCTAGCAATTATTTTTCTTAGGTTATCTTTTAGGTATTGAAAAAAAAAACGAATGATTCTCGCCATCCTATCTACACACATATTATGGTAAGTCGATCAAGAAATTGCTTTACCATTTTTTATGACAGCTTAAGCATCAAAACTAATGCAATAAGGCTGATTGTAAAACTTATATTGAACCGGGAAGGTTATTTTGTCGATTATACGTTTAATTTTTTCTCCGGCTGTACAAGAATATGAGTAAGAAATTAACTCCTGTAAACTTTTCGAATGATCACCAAGCTCCTACAAACCTAGAAAACCCATTATGACCGCAATGTATGGCTTAACTCATAATTGTCCCGGAAGGATGCGCGGACCTCGGCGGATGCGTGCATTACCATGCATTTGCATGGGACCCCGTGGCTTTGTTTTGCTGATAACACAAATTACGGTGTTCACGTAACGAACTTTAAAGCAAGATTTTAAAAAGTTCAATAGAACATATTTAATACAGGGTTGTTTGCTTTCTGCACTCTATGTTGACGATCTTTCGTTGCCATCCTATCTAGTTCTTCTTCTTCTTTTTTTAATCTGCCCCCATCGATCGATGCGATGATTTCGCCAATGTCAAAGTAATAAATACAGTACCTAGTCAAAAATGTCGGCAACGTTGTACGGTAGAACACGGTCAAAAGACCCCTCCCCCTGTCGGGCTCTTAGCCAACGGATAATGATATCCCTTAGAATCTGCCAGGAAATCATTAACCGATGCCCACGGTGCACCGGACCAAAGACTGCTCTTCCCCTCGGACGGATCCAAAAATGAACCGCAGCTCTTGACCACACGCGGAGGTAACCCGACTCGCACCCCTCCTATATAGTTATTGTAGCAGGTACGCAAAATTTGATGCTTGACATTTCTTCTGCTCCAAATGTCAAATGTCAGTGACATGATAAAGCCTCCTACTAGTACTATACATAACAAATATTGTGACCTTCCTGATCATTTGAAGAATACTACAGATTATGTCCAGTAAAAACTGGTTCCAAAGCGGTACACGATTCAGTTTCTTCGGCGTATACCATTCTAGTTAACCTGACCACTGGAAGTCGCCAGAAAATAGTTTGTGAGTTTAGAATTTTCGGGTCACATGCCGCAGGTCTGATGGAAATGGGGAACGAAAGGAGAGGAGACCGGCGCAAAAGAGAAGGCAACAGAATTGGCTGAGAGAGGCTGGATGCGGAAATACAATATGGGAAAAGTTGGAAGAGAGCTCACTGCACCAGCAGTGGGTAGGTGGTTGAAGAGAGAAGAATACAGCTCGCATGTGTATACCGATGTCGTGTGCTTCAAGCACATCGAAATGTAATTTTGACAAGATTTACACCACGCAATTGTCTTACAAATTGCCGTCAATACTCATTAAGTGCGCTTCATAAATAATGCGCTGTGCGTGAGGAAATCCACGCTTTTTATGCCTCGCGTACGCACGGCAAGGGCCGCAAAAACTGGTGACAAGTAGAGCGGGTAACTAGTGTTTCGTTCACTGCAACGCTGGAAAAAAATACTGTTGTTGTGAGATTTAATACTTAATTGAAAAAAAGTAGTATAAGTTAATTTTGTTGCCTAATTAACTGGTTTACTCTCATGGCTACGTCATATAGCACTTCTGTTACCCCGCGGCCATAGATATAGTTATATACTAACTACCAAAGCTCAAAGTCTCTCGGAGATTGGAGTTTGGAGGTTCGCCACGCGATTATCAGAATCAATGATATCCGCAGAAGAATAAAGGTGAGCGACATAGCTTGAAGAATTGCTACGCTCATGTGGCCGTGGATACGTCTCGTAGCTCGCAAGACCAACGGCCGATGGAGCTAGAAGGTTCTCGGGTGGCGACCACTATTGGTAGACGCAGCTTAGGAAGGTCCCCAATAAGATGAACTGATGACCTGGTAAAAGTCGCAGGAGTCCGGCTTGATGAGGGCCGCGCAAGGCTGGTCTTTATGGCGGTCTTTGGTGATGTGATGATACTACGACGACCCACGTGTCTGTCTCCAACGACTATGGACATTATTTGAGTTGCAGAAGACTATCTTTCAGTGTCTTAACACATGTTCCATATATCCCAGGGATATGCATATCAGGAAACTCTTGACGCCTGTTAATGTGCGATTTCGCACGATTTCTGCAATTAATCATTAGTCTGGTAATTAGTTACGCGTGAACAGACCAGCATATTACGGGTATTCGGCTCGAATACGTGCTCTCTTGCGTAAAGCGCATACATACATACCGTCACGCCTCATTTCTATGGGGTAGGCAGAGATCACTTTGTTCCATTCGCTACGATCCTGGCTTTCGCGACACGTCAATTTCTTCATACATGCTCGTCGATTTAGGGTATTCTGGACGTGACCTTTGACCCTTTGCACATATTTAACATAGAAAGAGAGCAATACATACACATACACAAATCACGTCTCTATCCCTTACGGGGTAGACAGAGCCTAAGGTAACAAATACCTACAGCTTCTGAATATGGTTGTGATTGGCGCAAATATTGAAATCAAACGTCAAGTCAACCTGGGCTGCTACCCGCATCGCCCATAACATGATTCCTAAGATTTTCACCCATTCCCTCAATGGGCTTTTACCATCTGCCCGGGAAGAGAAGTAACTGGTACATTCTTAGGCTTGCCGCAACATTATGCTGAGTGGGGCCCATTTTACATCATATCGGTACTATTCTTAAGTATGTTGTGTTTCTTCTTTTTATATATCTCATTCTATATTTTTTCTTTACTCTCAGAACAGCTAGGAAGAAATACATAAATCACATCTATACCCCTTACGGTAGACAGAGCCTAAGGTAACAAAGATCTAAACACCACGTTTAGCACGATCGTGGGTTTTGTTTTATAATTATGTAGTGACTATTTCTTTTTTTTTACGACAAGGAAGGTAGAGTGAGTGAGTCACCTGATGGTAAGCAAGCACCACCACCCATGGGCATCCGCAACACTAGAGTATTGCAAGCGCGTTGCCAGTCTAGAGGGCTAGGTGATATTGAACTCGTTTTAACCAGACTACGTTGCAATTAATTTGATCCGACTTTAAATCCGGATGCTTAATAAATATACAGCCGGTGTGTTCGTGAATACAATTAAGGCGATCCGGCAATCCGCTGCTGCATCGTGAATTCGACGGGAACTGCGACAGGTGCAGGCGTAATCGCATGAAGCCTGCCGAATCATACCCTGCGACGGCGGCAAAGACTAACAAGTAAATAATATAGACCACAGGGGCCTCGCCTTGACGTATTCTTCTTCAGCCTGTGGTCACCCATTGTCGGGTAAATGTCTCTTTATGAGCACGCCAAGTAATGCGGTCCCGTGCCATTCGCATCCAGCCGTTTCCTGCTATCTTACCGTTACCAATTTCGACTCAGTTCAAGTTTTAGCTGTAATTTTTAGTATGGATCTGACAGCGAGCGAACAGAAACTGAATTGGAATTGAATCGCATTAAGACGTCATGGTAACCCCCCAAGGTCTTGCCAGAATGTCTTAATGCGATTCATCCGACTGAGTTCAGGTTTAGCTGTCATTTTTAGTATGGATCTGACAGCGAACGAACCTAAACTGAATCCGAATTGAATTACATTAGGACGTCATGCTAAGGCCCCAGTTCTGTGCGGCAGATGTCTAATGCCTCAGCATAATGGTGAGCCAGCGACCGTTTCACTTTTGCAAATTCATACTCATTTCATTACACTGATGATTTAATTTTATGTCTGTGTTTTTGTTTTATTTCTATAATTATATTAGCGAATTTTATAAAAAAAATTAGCGGATAAATTTCGTCTTTCTAAACATGTTGCGTATTTTTGTTTTGTTTTGTCTGTTGTGTGTCAGCAGACATAAATTCATTCACCGTATAAAAATATGCATCAAAAATAATCATGTCTTAAATCCTTTTTAAACTTTTGGCGATATTTGCCGATGTTTTGACAGCCTCATAGATGCTCCCTTTTCTTAGGCACAAATGGAAGATTTCCTCATCTATTCTCTTTGCCCAGGTGGGTGGCTACTGGCGAATATTTGCGCAGCCAGCGCTATGGAATAACACGGCACGGTAGCGTATCATGCGAATGTTTTTACTACTGCCGGCCGCAAATGTTTTCCTACAGATTCATAGTTGAAATTACGGTGGCAGTGTTTTTGGAGGCCTTTGGACGGCGCTTGTTATTTCTGTAAATATGGAATGTCATTGAGTTGTATAAAATAGGGGGTCTGGAAACTGAATTAGGTGGGAGTGTTTTTGCTGGCTTTTAGTCTAGTTTGGACGGACAATAGCTAGTTATTAAATATTTTGAGGTATCGTTTCACACCCAGCCGCAAATGCTACTAAAACAAAAAAATGGGTTGCACTACTGGAGTGCCGGCAGAAGTGCTACTACACACACGCACATTCGCGCAAGCGCCCAGCGCGCTTTAAAATACCCAGCAGCAACTCTCCCTCCGTCTTACGAATTTTCGATCAGGTCGCGTGACCTGACGCGAGTTTAAAATTTTTTACTCATCCCAAAAAGCACAACGCCGCTAAAGAAGATTTCACTTTTAAAAAAACAAACTAATTTACATTATGTATCAATATCTGGATAACGCATAGCATGACCCCGCTCTAGAGTGTCCTGCAACCCCACTAATTACCCCTCCAGCCGCTAGGTGGCGCCCGCCACCCTTCCGTCGCCATTGGCCACTGACCGCACTTCCGGCCATATTGGGTCTAGTGACGTCACGCTTGTGAATACAGAAATGGTATACATACCGAGGGTAGGAATTTGTGACATTCTTTTTTACCGTAAAAGTAAACATAAAAAAAAACTTGATTCATTTGATAGTACATATCATTTGAAAATCAGCGCCTTCTCTCGTCCCTGGCGAGCAGGAGATGTTCCACGGGAGTTTGTAATTGTGTCGTACAGGCACATCATTCAAACAGATGACGCTTAGCTACAAACAATTCGCATTGTAACAAGGTCACGTGACAGCTAGTAACAGGTAGAAATATTCGACGACTGCAGTGCTATGGGTGGTGTAGGGGTATAGCACGCGTCACGGAATGACGAGGATCCGGGTTCGATTCCCGGCCATAGCTTCACTTTTTGGATTTTTTTGGGTTCTAATTTTCAGCGACATTAAGAAATTTACATTGTTTTTTTTAACCAGCAATTGGCTACTTCCCAGGCCTCGGAATTCATCTACTATGACACAAAAATGACCACAGATGCGCCAGAACATTCCAGAAGATTCCATTCACAAACGAAATGAAAATAAACTTTATAAATTTCAGTGCCTATACCCTGCTACCTACCTACCTATGTATAGGTACCTGCTATGGGTGGTGTAGGTGTATAGCACGCGTCACAGAATGACGAGGATCCGGGTTCGATTCCCGGCCATAGCTTTACTATTTGTTTTTTTTTTTGTGTTCTAATTTTCACTGACATTTAGAAATTGAATTTCCAAAGGTAAAACCGTAAAAGAAATAAAAAATCTTGATTCATTTGATAGTGCGTCATGAAAAGTCGGGAGCGGATCAGAATATATAAAGTTTAAAATGTATAATGGGTTAAAATATATAATGGTTCAAAATATATAACGCAATTTTCTGTAAAACTATTAGCTAAATGAACTTTCTTCATATCGTAATCTATAGATTGGTTTAGGTTAGGTTAGGTTTGTTTTATAACAATCCTGTTAATTTGTAACTTTCTGAGAAAATCGCATTATATATTATAAACCATTATGTATTTTAACCCATTATACATTTTAAACTTTATGTATTTTAATACGTACCCTGAAAAGTCTAACCCGATCAGAAGCATGTTGAAGATAGCTGCATGGTTCTATTGTCCCCTGGCTCCATTTAGGCCCATGGGCCGTGACCGTGGTTATCTCTTCATTTCACGCTCCAAGCCCTCGGTAAATAGCGCTGACTGTACGCGGACTTGGACTGGGACATACATATATAACGTCTTTATCCCTTACGGGGTAGACAGAGCCAAAGGTAACAAGACATTAAGGCCACGTTTAGCATGATTAAGGGCGTATAGGTGGAAAGGGAAATCAAAATGGGTTGCTAGCCGCATCGCCTATAACATGATTCCTAAGACTTTCGCCCATTCCCTCGATGGACTGGGTACTGGATGTAGTTTTGGTACGAATGCCGCGATGGATGCCGTAGAGGTCTAATACATAATATATAAAATCACGGTCTTTATCCCTTATATATCCGTATATTTTATCTGTGTATCGTTTCGTGAGTCACAGACGGTTCTAGCTGAAAATCAGTGCTGCAGGTGTCTAACACCTCAGCGTAATGCTGAGCCAGCGACCGTTTCACTTTTGCGAAGACACACACAACGCTGAGCATCTATTTTTCATGTCAGTGTTTTTTTACTTCCATGCTGGTCTGGGAGCAAAGAAAAAACATAGAATGTACCAGTTGCTTCTCTTCCCGCGCAAATGGTAAAAACCCATTGAGGGAATGGTCGAAAATCGTAGGAATCATGTTATATGCGATGCGGCTAGCAACGCATCACTATTTTGATTCCACTTTCTACCTCTAGTACGCCCTCACTAAACTAAACGTCAATGTGTCTGCTAAACGTCTTGCTAAACGTGGCCTGTAGGTCTTGGTAGCTTAGGCTCTGTCTACCCCGTAAGGGATAAAGACGTGATTTGTGTACGTATGTAGTAATTTAATTTTAAACTCACAGTATCAGTGAACGTACAATAACATGCGTATATCATTATGTGAATACATCATAACAGCGATATGTTTGTTCATTTCATGCATGGGGCCACACACAAATTGACATACATGCGGCGACATAATTATACTGCGGGACATAACCGCTAATTTACTGTGTGTATGTGTGTACATGGTTCAGGCCGACGGATTGAAATATACTATAAATATGTATAAGTAAGAGAAAATATAATAAAATGAACTATAAGTCTCTCTCTTTACCGTACACTCTTGTCAGAGCGGTCGTGGTTGCTAGATGCATACATACATACATAAATCACGTCTTTTTCCTTACGGAGTAGACAGAGCCTGAGGTAACAAGAGCTAAAGGCCACGTTTAGCATGATTGTGGGCGTATAGGTGGAAAGGGGAATCAAAATAGTGATGGTTTAGCCGCATCGTCTATAACATGATTCCTAAGATTTTCGCTCACTCGATTTTTCCTCGATGGACTGAGACTATATATGAGTAAGTGCAAAAGAAAATTACGCTTATCTCTAATTAATCTTGTCAACCAGCGAAATTGTAATTTGAGCTAAAGTTTTGTAACGCACTGATTTCTACCACTTCCGAATGATACTTTTACAACTTACATGGGCAAAGTGGCTGGAAAAAGAGCTGTTGGGCGAAAGAAGAAATCCTGGCTGCTAGATATCCGGGAATGGACTGAGCTTTTCAACCTGGCCAGCGACCGAGTGAAGTATGTGAAGCTGACTGCCAACCCTCACTAGTTGGAGAGGCACCATAAGAAGAAGAATGGTACGTTCTAGGAGGTAATTTCAAAAATCGGTTTAGATTTGTGAGAGACGGACAGACGGATGGAGAAACAGAAAAGTCTAGCTCTAATGAGAACCTTTGATTATGAAATCTAATAACAGATAGCGAAGGTTATAATAATTTATAATTTACGGTTGTGGCAAAGTTTTAATGGTGATGAATGTAATAAATCTCTATCATACATTTCGAACCACATTTATGTCGTACGAAGCTACAGAGATGTTAATTACATGATTTATAAACAATTTAAAGTAATTTAATAACATCTATACAGTGTTTATATTTTCAATTTGAATTGCAACCTGTTTGTTTGAATTAAATAAATTTAAACACAAAAACCATGTTAAATAGATTATGACAAAAAACAACAGTAGTTCTAGTAACATTCTTAAATCGACTTTTTTTATCAAAAGGAACATACTTAACAAAGAAACCAATTCAATTATAACATAATATGACTAAATTCAGACAAAAAGAAACAAAAGCAAGCAAAGTCGCATTTTTAAACAAAATTTAAATAAATAGACTCATCCACAAGCTGTATCCTGCAACGGTAATTGCCTTATTATTATCTGAATGATATCTAAAAGGCAGTCCAAACTCCAGCTCACTTCTCATGTATAATTAATGTTACACCGTATAAAATATCAATGAAGCAAGGTCGCAGTCCATTCACAATTATAACGGAAGTATAAAATATAAATATTAAAATTCTTCCTACCACTTTCAATTGCATTACATTAAAAAGGCCGGAATAGGCAAAAAGTAGCACCATTTTACCTAGAAACAAACCAAGCTTTCCTAGTTCCGCTACTCAGCAACAGAGGGCGCCGAGAGTCACGTTCCGAGTCTTCTAAGAAATTACTTTTGCTCAGCGAGTTTTGTTTGGTGTTTATTTTAGAGTACCTATGTTAAGTTCAACGATTGCTTTTAATTTGAATACTTGTTCAGTTGATGTTGATGAATGAAAATTCATACCATAGCGATTGTAAACTCGGTTAAAACGATACGGATTTCGCTGTTTTTTTTCTATAAATATTTGGGTTTTCATTTTAACATGTAAATTGCATGTTTACGGATAAAGCAAAGAGAGACACTTGGATATAATGTATACAAATTTTAGTGCTACGTGTATACAAATAAATAAGGCTCAATGTAGAATAAAATCGTAAAATTTTGCGTTACATTTAAGTTTGAAATCTAATGTAAACAACATTAAAATTGTAAGCAATCTAAATTTAAAAATTAAAAAAAACTGATGTTAACAGCAAAGAACCGCCTAAGACAGGTGACACTCATATTCCTCCATACATACAGGTGTAGGTGTCTGTGTGGGTGCATCCGTCCCGCTCTGCGCCGTCTCGTTCCCCCCCGTAGTCAGAAGTCCATTACGCTTGTAAGTGTGCTTATCGTTTCGTAAATATACCCGTTTCAGTTTTTAGCATTGTAAACATTGCTGGTTTTTTCGGTAGACGTATTTTGTTGTTTATTATACAGTTTATGCGGTGTATCGTTTTGCTATCCTACTAATATTATAAATGTTAAAGTTTGTGAGTATGGATGTTTGTTACTCTTTCACGCGAGAACGGTTAGACAGATCTAGATAAAATTTGGAACATAGATAGATTATACTCTGGAATAAAACATAGGCTACTTTTTATTCCGGAAAATTGCGTAATTCCTGCGGGATAGCGATAAACGAATTCTATGCAGACGAAGTTGCGGGCAACAGCTAGTATTGTATAAATTTATTTATTGCCGTCAAATGTTGTAAGTCTAGTTTTTGATTACGGTTATCTAACGTTGGTTTTAATTAATTTCTCATGTAACGATGAAAATTCATGATGCAAATTTAACAAATTTTACTTTTCATAAATATGGAACTCTCTGAAAGGAGGCAGCCCAGCAGTGGGACCTATATAGGCTGGAGAGGAGATGATGATTTAATTTTTATAATAATTGATGATAATTATACAACTGATAATTATAAGCGATGCGGCTAGCAACCCATCACTATTTTGCTGAACGTAGCCAGGTCTTGTTACCTTGCGCTCAGTCTACCCCGTAAGGGATAAAAACGTGATTTGCGTGTGTGTATACAACTGAGCACAATTATTTTGGTCTTCATTTCACGGCAGCGAGCGCCTTACCTCGCGCGAACGTCAACATGTTAAAGCCAATGACACCATCAATTGATCATTTGTAAACAAAGTTAAAGTTTGAAGTTAACTTTTTTAAAGCAGCAAGCATAGACCTACATTTGCACGGTTGTCGCATCGATTTTCTTATAAAGCGGGCCCTTGAAACTGCGGGTTTTCATGAATAATTCACCGCTTACAGCCGGGCTCGAACCCGTATCTGTTTTTCTTGCAGTATGTCGCTTGGTCAGTGGTTGGTGCACTTTGATACGGTGTATACAAATCGGTTAATTTGTATACAACGTCTGCGGAACTTGATTGGTGGTATACATAGATTTGATTGTCTTTTGTTTGTTTATTGGAATCACATTGAAATTGTAAGTAATGTTAAGTAATTTCCTTGTTCAGTTTTCTTTAGTAGACGCACAAATGATGTAAATAAAGTTATAACTCACTGTGTTAGTTAAATTGTTTATGAGCATGACAATATACTAATACTATAAATTCAGCTTTAATTACTCATTCGTTTTAACTTTAAATAAATTAACATGAATTAAATGTTACTTCTAAGAGTACATCTTTCAACATAATAGAATGCGTTAACTATTAATAACACGTAAGTAGGTAATTTAGCTGTTCACTTATCAACAAGTTAATAATTCATTCTTGCATTCATAAATTATAATTCCTGTCTAAATATCGGTCAACTTTAATAATGGACGCCTACTTGAATCTTAATATATCCGAAAACAAACCACTGTAACCTTCAAAGATACATTTTTTTATGACACATCATTACATCTCTTAATATCTAGTCGAAGCAAAAACATATCATATCAAATAAGTCGGCAAAAACCCCGATATGATTTCATGTAGACGTTCGATGACCAATCATATGGAATAGATATACTTCCATACACTCCGAGGAGTGGGGGGGTGGGCGGCGCCACGCATGCGCCCCGTTGCCTAGACGACGGCACGTAGCTGCGCCTGTGTGCGTGTATAGTACGCGATACTCAATAGATAGCCGTGTTCTGTTTTCCGTTGATAATGACTCGGTTTTTGTGGATACTAGTTTTGCGTAAGTACAGAAAATAACACCGAATTCTGTTTTTAGCGGTTAGTATACGCTGTATTTTTGAAATTTGTATACAGTTAATTTACACAATCTAATCAGCTCACATCCACCCACTGTTGAGTTAATTCCTCTTCATTCCCACGCCGCTTTGCTCGGTCCTGTGCCAGTCTCATCCACAGTTTTCCAGCCGAATGACAGATGTCATCTGACCAACGGGCTGGTGGTCTGCCCACCTTCGACCCAATCTTGACCACTTAAGGCCTTCAGTCACGACTTGTTAAGCCTAAGCACTCGAACATACTAAAAAGTGAAAAGCAAACGAGACCCGTGTTAAGTGTGTATTTAAATTAACTAATCAACGGGTGGTTCTCGTAGCACTAATCACGTGTTAACCACGAATTTTAACCATTAAAAACCCCATTCATACGTAATCTAACTTGAGTTCGTCAATAAATTGTCGTGACGTCAGTATACATTATTATGCTGAACGCCATATCGCTACCGCGCCGCATTCCACCCACACCACTACACACACACACACCGACGTATACAATGTCTTCATGTTGTTTAAGTCCTCAGGGATGTGAAAAAGTATTTTACTTTGAACCTTTGGTTGTAAAATTTGGTCCTTTGTGCATTCTCGAGAGATACTTCCATTGTGGGCGTTTCATAAAATCTTTCGCATGTCAGAGGGTAAAGATTTCAGTTTAAAGTTCTGAGGCTGCTTTGGCTTTGGAAAAGGGAAAAGGGATTCAAAACAGTGATGGGTTCCCAGCCGCATCGCCTTTATTACTAGAATTTTCGCCGATACCCTCGAAATGCTATTACAGTTTGACAACAAAAATAATGCTCCACGATGCACCTGCGCAGTATACCAATTTTAGTAGCGCGGGAAACTCTGGCGCTGTTATTGGTCGATCGATTTCGTACCAACAATGGCAAAATCGTGTAAGCGGGACAGAGCTAAGAATGCAAAGCAAGCAATACTCTGCCAGTTGCGCTTGCAAATAAAGTTCAATATAGATTATTTACACGTTCGGCTACCATCGGAAACTGGTCTGCGCTTCTCTGCGCAAACGAATACTGCCGATGCGCATTATATTTGTTGTCAAACTGTACCATTTGCGCGGGAAAAGCAATGTTGTATTAGACTTTGTTTATTGAAGTGACACAAGTACATCAGATGGAATACAACGTATAGAAAAGAATAATAAGTTTAAAATGTTGATTAGCCAGTTATATACAACATACTCCCCCGTAATCAAAACAAGATTATAAACATAAACCTATTCCTTTTATACAATTCTGATGCTTGATACGAGCCAATGGCTTAGTTAGTACATCAGCCCACATCTCCAAAGTATTAATATATACGACATCGATAACATTTTTACATAATAAATCGCGTATAAAATGAAATCTCGTGTCGATATGCTTGGTTCTATTGTGGTGAACCGTATTCCGTGCTAACTTCTGGGCAGACTGTGAATCATTATAAATAGTAATGACAGTTGACTTACCAGTAAGTTCATACATCAATGGAATACAACGTATAGAAAAGAATAATAAGTTTAAAATGTTGATTAGCCAGTTATATACAACAAGCAACTTGTACATTCTATAATTTTTCTTTGCTCCCAGACTAACGTGGAAGTATGCTAAAAGCGTATTCGTCAAGTTTTAATGCTTCCAGATAGCTGAAGAGTGGAATTTTCTGCCTTTGTTTATGTTTAGGAAAATAACAATCTGTGCGTCCTCAAATCGAGGTTGAATGGGCATTTAGCGTGGTATTTCCTAGACCACATCTTTGCTTACCATAACGCGTCATCATTGATTTGCTTCGCAGACCTGTGCAGGTTACCTCACGATGTTTTCTACAAAAAGCTCATGGTAAATTTCAAGTGTAATATCAGGGTGCACGGGCTTGAACCCACGGCCCTCGGCTTGAGAGGCCACAGGTCAAACCACTAGGCTACCACGGCTTTTTATTAACACACAGTGGCTATCATGCGTGATTGAGGTCAAATGCATAGAAAAACCTAGGTCTATATTATCTTGCCTCTAATACTGATCACTGAAGGTGTGACGGCCTCAAAAATAATTGAACCCCACAATGACATGATGGCAAAGGAAGAAGCTTGCCTAACAAAAGTTTTCCACATCGTGTTTCGTATTTATGAGATAGAGAAACGAGAAGGAAAGGAAACGTTACAAATAACGGTAGAAACGAGAATTAGCTAAAAATTTCTTGCTCAATTGTCTATTTGATCGCAATCTACGAATTAATTTTCAGTTTTTTTTTTGTTTTGTTTTAATATCTTGGGACAAATGACACCAATTGACCCAGCCCCAAACTAAGCAAAGCTTGTACTATGGGTACCAGGCAACGGATAAACATACTTATATAATGTAGATAAATACATACAAAATCCATGACTCGGGCACAAACATTCGTATTCATCGTACAACTGTCTGCCTCTACCGGGATTCGAACCCAGGACGTCTAGTTTCATAGTCAGGGTCACTGACCACTAGGCTATCCGGTCGTCAAAATGATTTTCATGATGATTTTTCGTCTATTTTTAACCTTCGATGCAAAAAGAGGTGTTATGAGTTTGACGATGATATCTGTGTCTCTCTGTGTGTGTGTATCTGTCTGTATTCGAAGGCTTACTCACCTGCTATGGGTGGTGTAGCGGAGCACGCATCACGGAATGATGAGGATCCGGGTTCGATTGCCGGCCATAGCTTTACTTAAAAAATAAATAAAAAATAAATCATTTATTACCACAAACAGACAGAAGTTCAGTTGACAACAGATTCAAGACGAGAAAAAAAAACAATGAGATTGACTAGGCGAGCTATGTGCCGGCAACGGCGACAGTCTCAGCATAATGCTGGCCTACATGAACCCAGCGCTGGTTTCCAGTCTGGTCCCTTTAGCGGAGGCTAGTTGCATCAGAAAGAGAAGATTAAAAATGAAATATAGAAAGGCGAAAAGAAAACCTGTATTATTTTAAGTTAAAAAGAACAAACAAGAACAAGGTCCGAGCAGTTTCGGACTTTTCGGATTTTTTTTATGTTCTAATTTTAAATGCAGTAAACTGACCGCTACAATGTGCTGATGATATTGCAGTTACTTCATCATTTGTATTAATGTAAGCAAATAGCACTGAACCTGTTTATTAGGGTTCCGTATCTCAAAACTTTCAATGCTTTCTTCGATGCTGGTCTGGGAGCAAAGAAAAAACATAGAATATACCAGTTACTTATCTACCCGCGCAGATGGTAAAAGGCCATCGAGGGAATGGGCGAAAATCATAGGAATCATGTTAAAAGCGATGAGGCTAGCAACCCATCACTATTTTGATTTCATTTTTCACCTATACGCCCACAATCTTGCTAAATGTGGCCTGTAGGTATCTGTTACCTAAGGCTCTGTCTACCCCGTAAGGGATAAAGACGTGATTTGTGTATATGTATGTATATGTATGTATCTCAAAAAATAAATAATTCATGATCAATTTGTGTGTTCTACCTCTGTCCGTCTGTTCATTTTTAGCAAAGTTTTCTTTTCTCAGATGGTACATAATGATTTGTCTTTTAAACAAAAACCTAAAGAAGGCACAGACAATAGATGGTCTTATAGCTTAAAAGCAATCTCTACCAGACAATCATGTAAGATACAGAAAAGAAATTGAACTATTTAGTAGCTTGGCCAAATTAAATTTGAAATGTACCATGATCATTTCGTGAAGGAAAACATTATGAGGAAACCTGCACACCCTGCAAGGTCTTCTTACCTTAGGCTCTGTCTACCCCGTTAGACGTGATTTATGTATGGATGTACGGGACCCGCAGTGCGCGAGTTCAGCTCGTACTTGACTAACTTTTTCTTCAAGCAACAAAGTAAGAGAGGATTTGTAAACACTATTCAATGCGTTCCACGAACCTCAACCATTTTTATTGGAACTGAAAAACTGGAATCGTACGTTACTATGTCAATACTGACAGACAGACATGCTGGGAAACTGCATTGTAGTTTATTTGTCTACGTAACGTAATTTCGTTCGAATGTATGTTTCACAAAATTATTTTTTCACTTCATGCTCGTAAAGTGGTTTATGTCAAGAATAGGTTGCATGAAATGACTTTTTATCCTCTTGTGCATAAAGTATTTATTTTTGTAGCTGAGGCAAGTAGGTCATACAGCCACATAGACAATAGGTACATGATTTTATGAGATGAGGTTAGTTACCTATATCTTAATTTAATTAAAACATTTAGGGCCGATTTTTCAATCCTCAGATAAGCACTTAACTGCCACATAGAGTTGTTGGTCGAATAGGTCCTATCTGACGATTGAAAAATCGACTCTTAGTTATCTAAATTTATGTACACACGGCAATATAATCAGGTAAGCACCTACGCACGCTCGCGCCGTATCTATCCTGCTTACCGAATAGCTTTGCTGTGTGTACATAAAAAAGTACGTAAAAATAAACAAATATTTATTTTGTTTTGGCATTAAGGATCTCTGACTATATTCGAACATCACAATGTTGGAATGTTGGTATTTTAGGGCATGTTTCATCAATCTCTGTTAATTCCATATCTTAAGTGTCAGTTATCTATGATTCCGTCTCTATTTATTACTACGAAACAAACAGAGACGTCATCATAGATAACCGACACTTAAGATAACTGGAACTTACCAGAAAGTGGTGAAATTGACCCTAAAATAGCAACATTCCAACATTGTTCAAAAGCTCAACCAATTGGATCTTTGGACTCTTCATCATCATTATCATCAACCTGAAGACCAGTGGCGTAACTATAGGGTGGCAGGGGTGGCAAAATGCCACGGGCCCCTAGCTCTATGGGGCCCCCAGCTGGCTTGGTTTAGAGCACAGAAGGGACGCTGATGCACTTCTTTATATTGAGGATGGAGCATCTAACGAATTTGCCACGGGCACCAGACGTTATAGTTACGCCACTGCTGAAGACGTCCACTGTTGAACAAAGGCCTCCCTCTTAGCACAATAATGAACAACTCGCCACCTGCATCCACCGGTTTTCCGCAACTTCACGATGTCGGTCCACCTAGTGGGAGGCTACTGCGTCTTCCGGTGCGTGGTCGGTCGAGAACCTTTCTCCCACTACTGTTGTCTGTCTACGAGCGAAACGATCAGGAGAGCCTTGGAGAGATCTCCTTACATCACATGATGGTAGGAGAGCTCTCTACGGTCTCGACCAGGGTGCCGCACCCATGGACGTCAGACACCAGCGATACTGGCAGGCTACGATAGTATACCTCATGTACCAGTAATTACATCAGCTGTACTCGCCACACCAGAGCACAGCAGCGCAAACACTGCTGCTTGGCGACAAGGATTACAAGACTTGTAAAGTTGTGACTTCTAGCTTTGAGAAACCAGCGGCTACTGTTCGCGAGCGCTCTAAAAGACGGAAACTTTTTTTTTTAAACCACGCATTAATAATTTGGTTGCCAAAAATGCCTTACTGCAGTTTGGAAAAGAGTTGATATTCTTCAATCTTTATTTATCTGTGTATCGTTTCGTGAGTCACAGACGGTTCTGGCTGAAAATCAGTGCTGCACAGCGTAACACAGCGTAATGCTGAGCCAGCGACCGTTTCACTTTTGCGAAGACACACAACGCTGATGATCTATTTTTCATGTCTGTGTTTTTATTCTATAAAATTGTGTATATTGTCTTATATTCCTTACATGCTGGGCTGGGAGCAAAGAAAAAACAGAATGTACCAGTTGCTTCTCTTCCCGCGCAGACGGTAAAATCCCATCCAGGGAATGGGCCAAAATCTTAGGAATCATGTTATAGGCGATGTAGCTAGCAACCCATCACTATTTTGATTCCCCTTCCCATCCATACAATCCATCTAATTATGCCAAACGTGGTCTTTGGGTCTTGTTACCTTAAAGACTTAGAAGACAGAGACGTGATTAATTTTTGTATGTATGTATGTATTCTCTTATATTTGTGTGTCTTGCAAAAAAGAAAAAAAAAACTTTCTTTCTCTCTTTAAACTGTCCAACTGATTATTACCAAACATGGCTAAAAACCATCGCAAGGACGCTTTCGAATGAAAAAAACCGCACCGAAATCGGACCATCGGCTTGAGATCTACGATGCAACATCGACGTCAAACTTGTAACGCCCTCAATTGCGTCGGGGTTTCAAAAATCGATTTTCCAAAAAGCGTCATCGATCCAGGATCCAAATGCGTGGCACGAAGGTCATGGTCCCATCGATCCGCTAGAAAGTGAGAACTGGTGCCACTACTAACACCGTCCTGGCTATGCAGCCTGAATTAATCGCGCATATATTTGAATACATTTCAACGCAGTTCGGTCGGTGTCGTCGCCCCTTGAGTTTTAGCGATTTCGTTTGGCCGCTGCTGCGGTTCGAGAGCCCAGTTTACTTAACATTCTTTCCCGCTCTTACTCAGCTCTTAGTTAGAGACAGAAGTTCGCGTTATCGTCAACAATTGAGCCAGATACGTCCGGTTTGCTACCATCCTTCGTGTCCTGGTGTGGAGAGAGAGACAACCGGCGAAACCTCATACACATACACATACACAAATCACGTCTTTATCCCTTACGGGGTAGACAGAGCTTAAGGTAACAGGTACCTACAGGCCACATTTAGCAAGATTGTGTAGGCGCGGGGCGTATAGGTGGAAAATGGAATTAAAACAGTGATGGGTTGCTCTAGCATCATCGCCTATAACATAATTCCTATAATTTTTGGCCTTTCCTTCCATAGACTTTTATCATCTGCGCGGGTAGAGAAGCAACTGGTACATTCTATCGACGGTCCCTATTAAAAGAGTCGGATCTCCATTTTGGCCATTTTGGGATTATTGCGTTAATGTCAATAAAAAACAATAAACTTTAATACTACATTAAAAAAATATCATTATCTTGGCTATTTTCCGAGATATTTTGGTTAAAAAAGTCGGATGTTGGTACAATGGCCGCTTAATAAAGTCGGTTGTAAAGTAACGACAATGTTGGCGGGGCGCGGGGGGCGGCCAACTACGCGGAACTGCCACTACTGGCCATGTTGCGCGGAGAGGTGGTCGCCAGGTACGCTTCTCGCGATTTATAATAATATGCTAATAATATGCTTAAAAATTAAGTTTTGCTTAATAAAAAATCAAATTTGGGTATGCCCACCCATAAATGTCGGTTGCGGTAGTTCCGACAATTTTAATGGCTTTTTCGTAAGTTTTTTTGTCGGATGTGGCATAACAGACATTTTTAATAGGAAATTTTTAACTGCTTTTGTCGGTAGTGCCACATTCGACTGTTTTCATTGGATATTGTTTGGCATTTTTTGTTTTAAGTGGTAAATCTGACAATCTTAATTGGACGGGTGCTATTTATAAGTGTAGGAAATGCATTTACCGACAATGTAAGAGGGCTCAACCAATTTTTTTTTCTGTCTTATGTTGCTTTTGCATACAATATTTTGCTTTAATCTATTTTTTTAAGGAAAATGTGTCACTTATTCCAAGACATTTGGACGATGAATTAATTCAACTTCAAGATTTACTCGGGGATGTGTTTAATGACAAAAATAAATTTAAAACAGCGACATCACGTTCGATAACATGAACATTTCTGCTGAATGTGTCAAATAAAGTAGAAGTGGCGGAGGCTGAAAATGTACACTGGACATTCCGACCCTACCAAAAAAACACCTCTTCATCATCATCATCAGCCTGAAGACGTCCACTGTTGAACAGAGGCCTCCCCCTTAGAACACCATAATGAAAGGCAACTCGCCACCTGCAACCACCGGTTTTCCGCAACTTTCACGATGTCGTCGGTCCACCTGGTTGGAGGCCTGCCAGCACAGCGACTAATTTACTGTTGCATCAAAATTCATTATAATAAAATACACTTCGTCCCTACATGTTTCTCACTTTGAAAGTGTTCTGAGTTCTATCTAGGTATTAAGTTTACTTATAATTGTTTGAAGTCGGTGTCTCAGCCCGCACCATCAAACACGCTCTCATCGTAACATCGTTATGTTTATGTGTGGCATGCGTGGCAGAAGTGGACATAATCTATCTGCCTAATAGTACCTTTTGACCTTGGAACTATTTGGGCTGAGGCACCGCCTTCACACATATAAACAAGTAGGTAGGTAGGACGCGCCGAAAAATAATTTGAATTTGACATTTCTAAAGCAGCGTAATTAATACAATTTATGAAATCATTAGGAGGATTTAGGATACATTTGAAGGCGTCTAATACCCCCTATGGACTCGTGGTCCCACTGTCACAAAAATGACGAATTATACTTCACCATAAGTTCGAATGAACCCCGCTTTCACGGGGCTCCTATTTCTATGCGGTTTGCCCTTCGGGCATTTGTAGCTACCTAACTAACCTAACTCCTAACTGACAGAATGTGAAATTGTGATTGCGGGTAAGAAAATAGAACAAGTAAAAGAGTTTGTATAACTACCTACCTGGGCTCCGCATTTACGAAAGATGGGAAGTGTGAAAGTGATATTGAAAGAACAGTGAATGCAGGAAACATGGTGAATGGGGCGCTGCGCACCTTTGTGAGCAGTGAGAAGGTGTCGAAGAAGGCGCGACTGGCTGCCCACAGAGGGGTGCTTGTTCCAACATTAATGTACGGCAGCGAAACTTGGGTATGGCCAAAGAAGCATGAAGGTAGAATAAATGCAGTAGAAATGAGAGTGTTAAGAAGTATGAAAGGTGTATCACTGAAAGATAGAATAAGAAATAGTGTGATAAGGGAACGTGCTGGTGTGAAAGAGGATATAGCGGCTAGGATAGAAATAAGTATGCTTAGTTGGTTTGGTCATGTAGAGAGGATGATTGAAAGTAGACTAACTAAACAGATCTATCTAGGGGGAGTGTGAATGGTTACGTTGGGAGGGGAAGGCCTAGGCGGACGTTCCGAGACCAAATAGGAGACGTTTTGGAAAAAGGTCAGGTCAGGAGTACGCGAAACCGACGAGCATGTATGAAGAGATTGATGAGTGTGGATGAAGCGAAAGAAGTATGTCAGGATCGTAGCAAGTGGAACAAAGTAGTCTCGGCCTACCCCTGTGGGAAAGAGGCGTGACGGTATGTCTAACCTAATTTTATTATTTCTAGTGAGGATTTTTACGATTGTTTTCTGTTAATTACTATATTATTAATACATATTATATTGTTACTGTATTATTAAGCCTAAATGTTGATTAACTTTAGAAAAATATAATTATTAGACTGATTTATGGCTGTGACTAAATTATGATATTTTTGTAACGTTACATTATACTGTTGAAATCTTGTATTGCTGTGCAAAAATTGAGATTTATAAAGGAAAAAACGTACTTATTACCTTAAGTTCTTTGTCGACTTTTTATTTTTATACGGTGTTTTTATTTGTTTAAGAAGAGAGCTTTTAAGTTTTGGATAAGATTTTTTTTTTGATACGCCTGTACCTAAGCAATTTTCTACCTATTTTGTATTTTGGGATAAATGAGGTAAAGTTAACTCTAAATAAAAACAGTAAAATTAAGATTAATGTTCGATTTACACCAAAAAAGTCATTCAAGTGTGTCGGATCTATCATTAAAACATATATTATATCCGAGTATAAATGTCATATGTTACTGTTACGACAAAAAGTTCTCGACGATGTTCATTTAATAATGTCGTTAGTGACACATCCGACAAATTTTACTTTACCAAGTCCGATCAAAATTGTTGTATGTGACACTTCCGACAAATCTCGTTGATGTAGTTCCAGTTAAAATAGTGTCAAGTCGCTTTTAAGCATGTTCTAAAAGGAGGTTGATAAATGTTTACATACATACCTCGCAGTACAATAAAAATATTAACTCATGCCAAATTTCATAGTAAAATTCCAAGAATTGACAATTTTGTACACAAAAATGTTGTTCAAAAATCTTCGATTGCTTCTCCTGAAAAGTAGCAGTTTTGCACATCCGACTCTTTTAATAGGGACCGTCGCTATGTTTTTTCTTTGCTCCCAGACCAGCATGGAAGTGATGGGGAAACCTCACATGAGTTCATCTTAGCCTATAGGCTAGTACTGCATCTTTATTCTGCTATCTTTTGGTGCTCACTAATCTGGCCTCTATATCACAAATTTGACAAAATGTCGGCCATATGTGGCACTTCAATATAAAGCCAACCTGAAGAATTGTCATTTGTCACTGACAATTGTCCAGTTGGCGAAATTAGCGGCTAGGTGTACGTTCATTACCAAGGTGTTCAGGGAAACTTTAAATTTGTATTGAACAGATGTGATATTTTTGAATTAAAGAAAAACTGTATTCATTTTATTTAGCAACCAATAAATGCTTTTAAGAACAACTATAGGCTTCGCGCGGGTCTAAAGTACTTAGATAGCACGGCGCTGCCACAGAATTTCATTTCTTCAATTAATTTACAAAAAAACCATGAGTAGTTATATGGCTAGCCTTACTCATGCAATCTGTCTTGGTATTTGAAAATGAAAAATGTATTTTTGCAAATTGGCCGCCAAGTGCTTCTTTACATGTCTTTTTGAAACTACCAGCGCATTCGGAAATACCATCATTGCCAAGAAGAATGCGCCGCAAGAAACTTGGCAGAAAGTCATTTTTTCAAAAATTTGACGGAGGACTTAGTTTTATAATTATGTACGGATGTTTCGAGCGATATTGTGCCTATTAAAGTGCTCCATTCTCATCCACGAGACCGATCCCGTTCGTCACGGGGGCCCCTATTCCGGCCTCATGTCGCATACGCAACGTTGGAAAGTCGAGCGATTGTCACAAGAGGACTATTACTATTCTGCGCCCGTCACGCGCCCAGATGTCTCGCACGCCGTACAAACATTAGTGGGTGTACAGTGTAAGACTACTATTGGTGGCAAAAGAAAAAAAATGCTCTAATGAATTTTGGCAACTTTGACATTAGAGGGAATGGGCGAAAATCTCAGAAGTGTTGTAGGCGATGCGGTTAACAACCCATCACTATTTTGATTCCCATTTCACTCTATAAGTCCAAAATCATGCTAAACGTGGCTTTTAGGTCTTATTATCTTAGACTCGTGCGTGTGTGTAGTCGAGTTGTCTGCTCGTCTAAGACAAGTCGACTACATAAAGATAGGGTAATTTTATAAAAATAAGTAAGTAAAGTAAAATTTATTTTCCAAAATAGAAACGAAATACATGATACATTTACATGACTTCACACTAGGCACAGCCTGTATCGTGGCAGCCAAGAAATATCAAAATAAAAAACGGTTACCATGAATTATGAAGCAGTCAGAATAACAAAAAAGGTAAAAATAGAAAAAATAAAAAATAAAATTATAACAATAAGTTACAGATGCATTTCTATAGCTATTTTTGCTATCTGTTGTCACTTAAAGTTGATTTAATACACGTTTTTTTACTATGTCCGCTTCCGACGAAAGAATCCCGCTTTTTTCATAAAAAAAATAGACGAACTGAGAACCTCCTCCTTTTTTTGAAGTCGGTTAAAAAATTGCAAGATCCTGACTTGGAAAAAAAACTGGCAACGCTGGTACGAATCCCAGTCCGCACTGAATCCGCGTGGGAACTAAGCCTATGCCCTCTCATTTTAAGACGAAGCCAGTGCTAGTTATGGCCTGTAGTTGATGACTTCCACGCACATCAAACCTATTTTTTTTTTACTGAGACGAATTCCTCACGAGGTATCCTCATATGAACGTCACCGACGCTTCGGCGGCCATTTCCTCGGCCTACTTACGTGCTGCGATCCGTCGATATTGCCTTTTTAGCCCGCCCGTTAGCCGTCCCGCGTTTCGCCGGATTAAAGGAACCCGCAGTCAACAGACAACAACGTGGATATTTTACTACAACAAACACCGAAAGCGGTTTAAGGGCTAAGACCGACGCATGCGTATCCCATTTACTCGTAGCCTCAAACAAAGTATTGTCTATGGTCTATTTTGGATAGGAATAGACAAGGAGAAACGGTTCTTTATAGTATTTTTTTAAAGTCATGTCCCTCCAGCGGCGTGTTTCGACAACGTTCAGACTACCAGGAATTTTGTATTCCACTTAATTCGACCATCGGACTAAGAGGATTTTAAAATGTCCTCTTGTTTTGACTCTCGAAATACATGGTGATATTATTATATACAAGTTTGAAAATTTTCAGGAATTTTCCTATATCAAGTTTTGCTGTACACAAGACCGGACTTCAATCAATAAATTAAAAAAAAAATAGCGATATCGATGCTATCGATGATTCCGCCAATGTCGAGGTTGAAGAAGACAGTGTCGTTATTTATTCAACCGGACTTCATAGTGGCCATGAGTTAGATGGAATTGTCAGTGTCATCTGTCACCTGTCGCGGTTATGAGTACTGCGATCCGCAAAGTATGGTCGGTGTACACTACGCCTTGCTGTACGCGTACATGCACGCACACATGAGCAACCAAACGTTGCTAAGAAACACCAGTGCACGCGACAAAGCGTAGCTTTAACTGACCTAACTTTGCAGTTGGCAATGCTCCGTCTTCACCTTTTATTTGGCCGAAAGAAACACCATGAGTCTCTTACAACTGCGAAATACTTAATCATTTACAAAAAGTAGAAAACTCATACGATGTCTCAATTATAATTATGTAACATACTCGTAGCTATGTGCGGGCGGTGGGCTCGACCCCGTACGACAAATGTCACTGTCACATTGTCATGTCAATCGCGTCACCTGTCAAAGTGGTGCCTAGTATCATGTGACTGAGCTACCGTTACAGCTGATGGGATGTCCTTTTTATAGAAGCAAAAAAACTTTGCAATATTAGCTGTCATGTTCTTGCGAAGAGTCAATCTTTATCGTTTTATATTCATATTATTATAGTACCTACCTAGTTTCTTTATTGCTAATTCCAGCATGTTTACTACAGCAAGTGTATGTTTTCAGTATTATATTACCAATTGTGTAAGAAAATCTTGCAAGAATTTCGCAAGACTTTCAGTGGCCAGATTGACTTCAAATGTAGTAGCTGTTTCTTTTTACATCGGAACTCTGTCAATTATTAACAAAGCATAAACTGTTCTTTTGTTTGAAAACACTTTCAGATTGATTGGTTTCAGTAGTTTGTAAATTATGTTTTTCCTTGTTCATTACAAACCTCCATAGAACTTTGTCCGCCATAGCCTAAGAGTTTGTCTTTCACCAACTCTAAAAGTGCTATGCGTCCAATTTCCGCATCCATATTCCAGAAACCTCGTCGCCCCGGAGTGACCTTGTCATTGTAATGCCCGACACGCCGCGGAATAAGGTCACGATGCATTGTGGTGACGTATGAGCAGGACGCTTAGGAAATTGTAACGAGGTGCAGTTCTGATGGTGTTTTGGAAAAGCAAGCACTCCCGCTTGCACCAATAGGAGAGTCAGTTATGAAGCGCAGGGAAGAAGAGGACAAGTAAATTCAACTGCGGGTAGTAAAATCTTGAGCGAGGTCCATACCTGATATACCGTGTTGTTTCGTAATCTCGCCGCCAAACAAGAAAGCAGTGCAGTGCAGGAGACTGTAGATGAGGTATTTATCTTAGCAGTCTACATAGGCTGACAAACTTATCTGCAACGTGTGTCTTTGTGTTGTTAACTAATGTAACAGGTGTCCATGTGTAGTGAACGCGCTGGTGTTGACCTACCATCAGGTGACACAAAAATAGAAAATAAGGAATAGCTACTCCGCAATCAGTCATAATATTTCGTCAATATGGACCTCCGCAAAGTAAATCCTGATTGAATCCAGGTGCGTTACTATGACGTCTTAATGTGAATCAATTCCGATTCAATTTTACGTTTTAGCTGTCATTTTTGATACTTCTAGAATGGATCTGACAGCGACCGTTCCAACTTTGGTTCGGAATTGAATTGCATTAAGAAAGACGTCATGGTAATGCTCCAGTAAGTAGACATGAGCCTTAGCGCAACTCCCAATTTCTTTACTAGCCAAGACAGGCAACGACCACAGGCCATGGAAATGTTTAACAACCACCATCAAGCGTGTTGGAGCTTTCTACGTGCTCAAAAATATTTGGTCAAAGGCGTGTTATCGCTCGCGTAAGTGTGCGTTCAGATTTATAAGCACACAGCTCTGATGTTTTTGATAGCTATGTCTTCTGCTTCTACGTGACTTTTTTGTTCTGGTGTGAGTTTGAAACGTAATAAATCTTAGCATAAATACTGAAGAGTGCTGAGCGCTTGATGTAGGTTTTTGGTCTGAATAAACATCTCGAACGCGTTCACGTTGAAGTGTCAAGTATGAGATTACTTCATTGACTCTGCCGATGTTTTCACACCAATACTAATGTTTCTACAAAATATTCGAGACAATTTATAAGTCAAAAACCCAAACCAGAGGCTCAGTATTTTGTTCTCCTTGCTCCGTTACAAGTGGCAAAAAAAATGTGAACAAGTAAGCTAAAGACAACTGTTACAAAAGGTTTGTGCGAGTAGACGATCAATATTAGTTCATGGCGTAACCAATACTAGTCTGTCTATACATGATCTAGAAGTTCAGTCTCGAACTTTCCTAGCCACAGAAGCGAGTGGCAAGAGAGCTGCATTTGTAATGACTGGGATCTGGAGATATCGCCTCATTTGCATCCGACATTCCTTCTGGTGAACTGTCAACTAATGCTGGTTTGTACACATGACGAATAACAAAATGAAACAAAATATTCTAAGTAACGTTGGCTTTGTTCGTGTCATTTCATCTTTCTTCTCTGGTATGTCTTCATTTACATTGTTCAAGTTAAGTAAAGTGCGATGATGTTCCGAGCGAACTTTCGACTCAGATAAATTTGAAGCGTAAAAGTCAACTTTTGTAACCTCAACATCAACTTTCCACGTTTATTCCGAAACCCTTCCAGAAGCGACATTATTCTTCAGTTTCACGGCCACGCAAAAAGTAGCTTTCACCAAACATCTGTGCGTTCGAGACAAGCGCGAGACGCTGGTTTGTATGAAGCGTATCTTATGCATTTTACATGAGCCCCGAGCCGGCACACACGCGCGCCGCGCACACGAGAATAAACAAAAACACCCACACAATGACGCGCGTAATTAGTTGTTTGTAAACATGTGTGCGGGTAGGGCAAGTATGCCTGTGTGCGATTTAACGGACATTGTTCGGGATATAATGAAGTCTTGGAGGTGTCAAGGGCTGGCGTTTCGGTCTTCATTACCATTTTGCAACGGTGGGTTTTGAAGTTTTTAATGGCGGTGCCCAGTGCCGTTCAAAGTTGCGTATTTAAATTCGGGGCCCGTTACGGAAAAAGGCCCTTGACCTCTTGTTTTATCACAAACGCATTTAATTAAGGTTTGAAAAGGATACGGCTTTCTTACTTAATCCGTTCGTCTATCATGCGACCTAAATCTTCCATCTCAACTTTTATGCTGTGTAAAATCGTCTGTCGCGCTCACTTGATGCAGTTTCGGTCTTATGGTTCATACTTTAGCGTTAGTTTCAGGTCATGATCTGATGTTAGTATTTACTGCAATAGGGGGAGGATGTAGGAAGAGGGGTTAATGAACTACCTACAGGGATGCAGGGACATAGTAATAATAGGTAACAAACAGTACTCTAGGAAAGCTTTGGGGATATTATAGTATTTATGTTTTATTGTAACTAACTTTGGAAAGGCAATTTGACCATAGGACAGATTTTGTTACCTATGACAGGAACTATGAAGGACAAGGATTTCTCTGAATAATATTGTGTGAGATATGTGGAGGAACTTCCATGCAGGTCTGGGAGCAAAGAAAAACATAGAATGTACTAGTTGCTTCTCTTCCCGCGCAAGTAAAATCCCATAGAGGGAGTGGGCGAAAATCATAGGAATCATGTTATAGGCGATGCGGCTAGCAACCCATCACTATTTCGATTCCAGTTTCCATCTATACTTACCCCCATAATCTTGCTAAACGTGGCCTGTAGGTCTTATCACCTTAGGCTCTGTCTACCCCGTAAGGGATAAAGACGTGATTTGTGTGTGTGTGTGAGATGAGGAATTCTATCTTAGCCCTCTAGAGTGGCAAAGGATAGCGGGTGTCCTCGGGTTGTGGTGCCAACTTACCATCAGTTGACATTGGTCGTTTCCCTTCTTTGTCGTATAAGCTCTCTCTCTCACACACACACACCCACACACACGTTCTTAAAGCTGTTTTAGTTTCGTTATGTTTCGCTTCTATTTTATTTATTTTATTTTCTATTTTTAGTTAGAAATTACCTTAACTTCTAACTGACGTCTACTAACCACTGTAAGCTAATTTGTCTTGTATAGTGCACTCCAAGGTCCCAAGATACAGGCTCTGCCTAGTTTGGGGTCTGCCAGATAATCACTTTTGTATACTGCCGATGTATTTATTACGAAATAAATTTATTCTATTCTATTCTATTCATATTAATAACAAGACGAATAAATTACTGTAGTCAAGTAAAATTTACAGGATACCTCGGAATCCAATGAATACTACATACAATGCGCTCGCAGGCCTATTTAAAGGGAGCAGGCATTCCTTTGTACCCGAATATCTGACCCGTGTCGGACCTTTCTGAAGAATTCGCTTTGCTATGAACCCTATTCTGATCTAGACTATTTCATCGAAATTTTACTACTTTTTTTCTTGTCTGTATCAGATATTTTTTAGGAAAATATGTTAGAATCAACGGGCGAAAACATCAATCGTTTATACATGACAAAACATCAGCCGCTCAAAAGCGTGCCACCAAAACGGTAGGCTTATTACCTAACTCGCTCGCAATCGCCAACGTGTTCATTTTGACAGTTCTTGTATGAATATGACAGCTAACTGATTCCGATGCCAATTGTCAGCCCATACATGAACTGTCAAAATGAACACGATGGCCATTGCGAGCGAGTTAAGTAAGCCTGCAGATCTAAAAGTCTCTTCTAACAGAGCTGTTAGAAACTAGGTATTGGAAAAAGAAGGTCGTAATTCGTTAAAGCTGATGTTATAACTGTGATTTGGTATGGATATTGGGAATCCATGCTGAATCTGTACTTCAATGGTGGTCTGGGACTGGGAGCAAAGGAAATATATAGAATGTACCAGTTGCTTCTCGGCCAGAATGGGCGAAATTTAACTAGTTTAGAAAATATGGTAAAGTTCATTTATCTTTGAACTTGTAAAAATCGTCTGTTGGCCTAATTATCCGTACGTTCCATCTTGAATCCTTATCTTAAGTCAGAAAAAGGTTTTTACTCAGCAAATTGGTAAATAAACGAAACTATGTTCTATATGTCTTTAATCAGTTCAATATCAGCGTAAGACGAAAGACTCCCTCAAGTTGACCTTGGGTCGTGAATTATTGAACTTGAGGAGGGGGACGTAGATGTTCTTCACCCCAGGTCGTCTTCATCTAATCCTCTAGCATCTGCATTGAAGGTCTCAGGATCACCTGCAAAGAAATAATCATTTTAGAAACTGACATCATGAAACACTTGTTCTTAAAAACTGTTCTCTTCTTCGTCATCAATTTAGACAGTTGTCAATCTGACCTGATCCATGACCACGACAGATGAATCAGTTGAGACCATTTCGTCATAATTTCTCCGATCGTTTCTTTTTATTTTATATCATTTACAATTATTTCTTGATTTCTTTTTTTCGAACACTTAGTGACTCTAATGTCTCCCAGTGACAATTTATCTATACTAATATTATAAAGAGGAAAAATTTGATTGTTTGTTTGCATTGAATAGGCTCCGAATCTACTGGACCGATTTTAAAAATTCTGTTGCCGTTAGAAAACTACATTATCACTGAGTGACATAGGCTACTTTTTAACGCGGGAAAATACATAATCCTACGGGAAAATTAATTTATCGCGGGCGAAGCTGCGAACAGAAGGCTAGCTAGGCTATTGATATTTATGATTCAAAACAGACATTTTTTTTTAATGTTAGAGAGGCCAGACAAACGAACTAGGGGGTCACCTGATGTTAAATGATCACCACTGTCCATAGACACCCGCAGCGCTTTACGCGATGTCAGTGCGTTGTCGGCCCTAAAATTCAAAAGAACTATAGCTTCAATACCTGTGTACCCTTAAAGTCGCCACAAGACCAGCCTTTAAAAAATACCGAAAACAAAATGCGTATTTAGTTGCATCGAAGATGGCTGCACAATACTTGGCCGGTGACGTTTGAATGGGGGCTAGTCTGGAAATTTGTATGGCGCGGATAGGCGCGGGCGCAGCCGTTTTGTCAATACTGCCGCCGACTGTACTGTTTAATCAGTTTCGCATTCAAGTGTACCGCCTTTGACGAGTAATTGCTGCCAATTGAAATGTTATTTCTGTACGGTTGTCGATTTTGTTTTTGGTATTGATTGGTGCGGTTTTAAATTGTGTACTTGTGGTTGGTTACTTGATAGGGCATTTATCGACAAATTCAATACATAAACCTAATAAGAAAATCGGCCAATTTCGAGTTCGCGCACCGTATAAATTTATATTTGTTGTAGTAAAATTCACATGTATCCAACGATCTCAAAGGAGTGCTTGACAAGACAGGTCGAACAACTACTGCCACTCTATTTTTTAAGCAAAAGTTACGATTGATAACAATTTTGTATGTAAATTATTACCGTCTTCTACACACATTGCTGCTTCAGCTTCATATTCTTGTCAAATTGCACCTAACGACAATACAACACTTACAACAAAGCCGTCAGCCTCTTGAGTTCTATCCAAATCCCATCGAAACGTTTCATGGCTCTACAATAAATCAAATTCAAGACACACTTGAACATGCAAAAAATCAGAAGCGGCAAACAGAGGACAATTAAAATTGAAAATAATATCGAGAGACGTTCCAATAACGAACCTAACCATTAAAATAAGAGCTGAATAATGAAGGAGAGCTCAAATTAGAGAGAAAAACCACGGCGACGGATGCATTGAAAATATGGTAGGTACCGGCGACCAATCAAAATCCACCGTCAATTAAGTGGAGATCGCAAAAGGAAAATTGAAGGAAACCCGAGGGGAGTTAGTGATGCGACATTTGCATATCGACATGGTAATGATGTAAGCAAAATTGGTGTTAGTTTCGACAAAGTTATAACGAGTTTTGATTGAAAACGTGATAAGACAATTGAATATGATGATAAGCAAATCATTGTTAAAATAACACACACACACACACACACATAAATCACGTCTTTACGGCATAGACAGAGCCTAAGGTAACAAGGCCTAGGCCACGTTTGGCATCATTGTGGGCGTATATGTGGAAAGGGGAATCAAAAATAGTGATGGGTTGCTAGCCGCATTGGACTTTTACCATCTGCGCGGGAATAACAGCAACTGGTACATTCTATGATTTTTCTTTACTCCCAGACCAGCCTGGAAGATAAAATAATGTCTTTAAATATTTGTAAGTTTTAAAACATTTTTTATTTACAGTCCAATTGCAGTACCCACAACACAGCACTTGAGCTATTATTGATTATCAAAGTCCGTATAAACTGTAAATTGTCACAGAAATGACAAGGACGTACGATTCACTCAAAACATTCCCACATCTTTAAGTTATTTCCATCATAAACTCAAACTAACTTAACTTAATCTAAGTCAATTTCCTCTTTATTCACCTTCATAACTATTTTTCCATTTAATTTCTACGTGTAATCTGCCACGTGTTAACTTGCCTCGAACCACTATCGATGTCGATAGTATCATGCAAATCAGCCCTAGCCCTAGATATGATTCTATGGAAATACAGTTTGTCCTCCCCGCATTCTAGCTCCGCGTAAATGGATTTTATCACTATATAAATATCCCCCTATTTTACGTGACGTAAGGTTAGGGTGGCATGCGAAAGGTTCTTTGAAAACCGTTGGATGTATTAGTGAACAAGGAATGCTTGTAAAATGATGCGATGCGGTCGTGTTTTGTTCTGAACTTTCATCTCACTTGGCTTTCTTGAAATCGAGCTGTAGCGGCATTGTTGTCTTTTTTACTTGTAACTAAGTTATAAAGAATGTCAACAGATCTTGTAATTATTTTTACTTTTTACTCTTGACTTGATAGGTTTCCAATGACAACGCAGCAAACAAAAGTGCCTTATACTAAAGGTCGTTGGCTTTATAATCACAATGCCTAAACAGCCAAATGACTGAAAGTTTCACGTCCAAAAAGTTGTAAACAAGGCTTACCAAGCCTACCTAAATAATAAACATACAAACGAAAATCACGTCTTTATCCAGAGTAGATAGAGCCTAAAGTAACAAGCCCTAAAGGCCATGTTTAGCATAATTGTGGACGTATTGGAAAGGGGAATCAAAATTGTAATGGGTTACTAGCCGCATCGCCTATAACATGATTCCTAAGATTTTTACCATGGGCTTTTACCATCTGCGCGGGTAGAAAAACAACTGGTACATTCTGTTTTTTCTTTACTCCTAGAACAGCATAGAAGAATTGCAGAATACAATCAACATCAGTTCTTGAGTCTTATTCTACGTGGACGATTTCGCGGGCAGAAACTAGTCCGGAATAATTTTAAGACGGTGTTTATGAATTATATACACTGACAGGATACTTCCGCAGCAAACCATAGCATAATTTTCAAATCGTTAACATTAACATTTCATGATATTGGACAGTAAACGATGAATAGTCGATTGAACTGCTGAACCCTCGGCGACCAGGGCAGCATAAACGCAAGGCGTCCCCTGGTGAAATTATGCGTCAAATGCCTCGCGGCTCATTTGGCTTGACCCTTCCGGTATCAATAATCAAGATGTCTTTAAGGGATGCCGAGGGTTTGGTTGTGTGGTTACGCTTGAGTAGCACCGTATGAAGATGACGATTCGTCGCTGAAAGACACTTTGATCTTGCTGCGATCCTAGTAATGTTATGAGCCATTTATAGCTGTTTATTCTTATTTTTTTACGAGGAGTGAACTCTGTGTGAGGCCAGTCTCATTGACAGTCTTTTGGGCCAAATTTCTCAAACAACAAACACGAAAACAAAATGTTTCTGGTAACATAAAGTATTTGGAAAATTTGTGACCTAACTTGACCTGATGTGAGTCACGCAAAATGGTTTTTGGATGTCTAAAAAAGTTCATGGTTTAACAGATATTAAAGGGTTGTCTTAGGAAGGGTTGTAGCTTCCAGTCTGGTCTGGGAGTATAGAAACAACATAGAATGTACCAGTTGCTGCTCTTCCCGCGCAGATGGTAAAAGCCCGTCGAGGGAATAGGCATAGAAATCATGTTACCTATAGGCGATGCGATAACCCATCACTATTTTGATTCCCCTTTCCACCTATACGCCCACAATCATGCTAAACATGGCCTTCAGGTCTTTTAACCTTAGGGTCTACCCCGTAAGGATATGTATGTCCTCAAACACTCGACTATCATGGCAATGAAAGAAAAGTATCTTAATCAAGTAGGTACGCTAGTTTGGTGGGAGAGTATTGGCCTTAGTTTATTTGGGATGTTGTTGGTAGTACGTAAGTCTGTGCACAAATACTGACAATCGCTGACCTTCCAACGCATCGTACGTACGACTTGGTTGTAAAGAAGTCAGCTGTATGTAAATTAGGCCTTGGCCCGCCACGCCGCTGTATTTAAATTCGCCGCCGAACGTCTACGGCGAAACTGAACAGAGCTGCCTCAACTTCCCAGGTCCTTGACACCTCGCAAGGCTCTCCGGCGCATATAAAAACGCCTGTGACCTAACCACCTTACATATTTAGACTGCATCGTTGCAGTACTAACAAACTCGTACTGAAGCGGAATATCGATTACTTTCGCTACTATAATGTAATCCCCCGCCCACAATTCGTTTTTTTAGCTCAGGATAGCAATATAGTGGTCTCTGTCTATCCCGCGCGCTCCCGGGGCGCCGACGCGGTCCCTCGGGCCGCCCTCGGGCCTCTCTGTCCCTCTACCCGCCGTATGTAAATGATCGTCTCCCTGCCGCTGTGTGGGTGCGTGCAGACGCGGGCACACACAACCGCGTATTCGAGGTTTACTGCCCTGACAGGTTTTGTCCTATTTTAAATACGAATCTACAATTTGATTCCTTCTGACTTTTCATGACAGATGCGCGAATTTTCCGATTTTAAAGTTTTTCCATGGATACTTATTACGGGACGGTAGACAGTAGACATGCAACGGTACCGATGTCGGAGATAACAAAGCGGGGGGCAGTTTGAACGAAAACGATTTTCCGAAGGCTCTTTGCGTCGCGGGGGTAGCGCAAGGGGTTTTGAGTCTACCCACGTTGGCCGTTCGTTGTTAGTCGCGGGGCGTGCGGCGCGCGCGCGTCGCCGCGGCACGGCTGTGACGTCACGCGTACGTCGAAAATGACACTTTTATGAGCAATAATTTACATTATTTCGGTGTTAAGCCTCGCGTGCCGAGTCGCGCGATTGATTTTCCGTCAGTCTCTATTCTCGTTGGTAAATCGAATCACTCGTACACGCCGGGGTTATGCGGTAATAGTCGTTTTGCGTGTTTTTCAGTTTTTCGTGTTTATTTTGGTGCAGGCGGCCATTGAGCGCTGCGAGCGATACGATCGCTGCTCCGCTGTAAACATGCTTGTGACGTGAAACCCGTGTTTTTATTGTTTGCTGAAATGTCGTGGCTCCAGGAACTAGGAATTACGGCGTTCATTGACTTTCTTATAACTTGGGAAGTTAAATTTATTCGAAAACGTGAAA
The DNA here is from genome assembly GCA_949127965.1 of Pandemis corylana. NCBI lineage: Eukaryota > Metazoa > Arthropoda > Insecta > Lepidoptera > Tortricidae > Pandemis > Pandemis corylana. The sequence goes on along the minus strand of OX421854.1, from coordinate 624,232 downwards.
GAACGAACCGCCGATCTTTCGTCTGGCGTTACCCGCCGTTTTATATTGACCAGAAAGCTGTAGCTTAAAGATCCAAAAGATTAAGGTCCTCCTAGTTTCTAACTAAGGATTGTACGGTTTCAAAATGCACAGTCTGGAATCTGGTATGATCTAAAAATTTGCGGACTGCATACGAAGGAAATTTGGGACATAAATTATCAGGTCGAACAATAATAGGTCCACCAAATCAGAACTCAGACTATGCATTGGTTGCACCCGGTTTTTTTTTCTTTTTTTTGTAATTTCTTAAAAAATATAATGGTTTTGCAAATTGGCCGCCAAGGGCTTTTTTACGTGTTTTTTTTTAAACTACCAGCGCAATCGGAAACACCATCATTGACAAAAAGAATGCGCCGCCAGAAACTTGGCAGAAAGACATTTTTTCAAAATAAGATACATTAAGCTACTACAATACTTAAATTCCATTTAAATTAAATTCTTTTATAAAAGGGATTTATAAGGTCCCCGAGCCTTAAATGATATTAGTCTATAGTAATAGAGATGTATAAAGTCTCTACTAACTACTTATTTGTAAACACAAGTTTTTATACTTAGTTTTAGCATAGATATATATACAAGTTTTTAGGATTAGTGTTTATTTTAATTAATTGTGTTTAGTACCATTGTAAAGCATTCAATTTTGTATTTTAGTGAACTAAATGGCATGGATGAGACGATCATTATTATCGTGATACTGATATGTCAATCAATATAGGATCGTGGATTTCAAAACAACCGAATTTGCTGCGATACACATCAATACTTAGTGATCTGTATCGCGATACGCGTGGGTCACATGAGGTCCCAATAGATTAAAAATAAATCAAGGTTTTTCGTTATTCAAATAGAATTTTATGCAGAAATTTTATCACCATGTCTGATAAAGAAAATCGAATTTCAGACATATCTACGCTCTGCTCTGTGGCTGCTAGACGGCTGCGGCGTTGCAATGTACCTATATCTTGTACAATCAGGTGCTGCTTTATAGATGATTACGACTGTTTGAGCTGTGTGAGGTACACCCATCAGATATCTTCGAATTGGTATCTTTGTGAACTGTATGCCTGCCTAATATAAAGTTTATTTGTTCATAACTAGTTATGTGTACAAAGTACAATACACGGGCAGATAATCTAACAAAATGTAGAAAACAGTATTTTTTCAAGTACTTATTGGCCTGCCTCTTGGGGAAAATTCAGTGACAATTTACTAAGGACCTTTTTCGATATGTAGTATCAGTAGGCTTATTACCTAACTCGCTCGCAATCGCAATCGTGTTCATTTCGACAGTTCATCTATGGGCTGACAATTGGAATCAGCTAGCTGTCACATTCATACAAGAACTGTCAAATATAACAAGATGGCGATTGCGAGCCAGTTAGGCAATAAGCCTACTGCTCGCATTCGTCCCCGTAGCAACGCAGCTGCAAAGCAAAAAAGCAAACTGCAAAACAAACGAACAACGATTCGCTGATTTTGTGGACTAGCTGAAACTGTCACCAAGCAGCAGTGCTTCTATTTCGGTTTCGGTGTAGACAGTAAAACAGGCATTTCATTTGATAGTACCTATCATTTTAGAAAACAGCTTCTTTCGTCCCTGGTGAGCAGTAGATGTTCAACGGGAGTTTGCAATTGTGTCGTACAGACAAATCATTCAAGCAGATGACGCTTAGCGACAAAAATTCGCGTAGTAACAAAGGCCACGTGACAGCTAGTAACGGGTAGAAAAATTCGAAGACTACCCACTTGCTATGGTGGTGTAGGGGTATAGCACGCGTCACGGAATGACGAGGACCCGGGTTCGATTCCCGGCCATAGCTTTACTTTTCGGATTTTTCTGTGTTCTAATTTTCATTGGCATTTAGAAAAGTAAGACAGGCGTTGAAACTGACACAAGAGGTCTATTTTAAAAATGGACTCGAGAAAGGAACGCATTGGCTCTGCCATTTTGCAAGCAACGTCGTCGGGTATGCGTTCGCGACGGTCTGTTATGCCAGAAGTTACTCTACAGGCTCAGTAGTCGACGACTGTCCAAACATTGCACTTATCACGCCAATGCAGGTGCGATTGTGATGTAAAACCCGGCCCGGATACGCTGGGAACACCGAGCACAGAACCGATAGAGTGGAAGCTACAAGTTTGAGCCACAAGCAGTTGAAACTCTAGGACCATGAGTTAGTCATTTGTCTGCGTATACGAAGTAACTGCTTCTCTTCCCGCGCAGATGGTAAAAGGCCATCGAGGGAACCCGGCTAGCAACCTACATTTTGATTTCCCTTTCTACCTATACGCCCCGTATCATGCTAACTCTAAGTCTTGTTACCTTAGGCTCTGTCTACAGCGTAAGGAATATTTGTTCGTTTGGCTTTATTCCTGCCTAGGCGGGAAAAGGGTTGGCCAGCCAGTTTTACTTTTAGCTTTAGAACGGTAACCCCCTTGCTTACCGGCCTTTGTATAATGTACTTGTAAAGTCTCCCAAGTTTTACTTTTACTAAGCTGCTGTCCACTCCAAGCTATCGCGTCGAGGATCTATCATAAGGCCGGCCGCAGACAGCGTCGCAGGCAGGATGTGTTAGTCGCGCTGCGCCATTAGCTGGCGGGCTCGCGTGCGCCCGGTCTTAGCATAGGGTGATCGTTGTTATGCGTAGGATTTAAATAATATAAATTTAGAATAAGAGACAAACAATTGAAGGTTGACGGTTTCATACCGGCCAAGGGCGAGTCGGAGTCAGACGCGAAAGGTTATGTAGCGGAAAATAGGCTTCTTGTAGTAACATCTATTTCGTTTGTTTTAGTTCTTCTTGTGGAAAGTTCTTGACAGTTCGTCAATAAAGTTATTTGCGACAGACTGTTAGAAAGACAAATAAACAGCAGAAACTTAGTAATGGGTTCCGTTGAGACAGGAACTCTAAATTACAAGTTTTGTTACAATTTTTTTTTTAATTTCATCAGCCCCGGTAGGTATCTGTACACTATTACATCTAATAATACTAGTAGTAATATTAGTAATCACGTACAGAACACCATTTTACCGCCTTCTTAAAACTTTTTCAAATCATAGAGATTATAAACAGAAAATTAAAAAAAAAACTTACACGCGCACTGCGATGAAAACCGAGCGGTTGCCCTGGCTGTATGGAGTTATTCTATCAATTTTACAATACTCAATTTTACATGCAATTGTTTAAAGTTTTAAAATAAAAGTAAACGAAGCGATAAAAAATGGATTTTAGAAGGTACATTTCATTTACTTCTATGTAGGGAAATTTTGTTTTATTAATTTCGAAAAGCAAAAATATGGCACTTCCCGTGTGCTATTTTCTAACGGAAAAAGAAAATTTCCGAGACTATTTGAGCAAAATTAAATTGTGCTCGCTTCTAGTACCTATTCAGATTGACTCGAAATTAAGTATACACTTTGTAAGATGGCGACATAAGTACAATTAAGTAAATATTTTTAACAAACCTTTTTTCTGTCTTTTTCACTGTAACGAGATTAAATGAAGACATCAGCACAATGCTTTACCCTTTTTACATCTCTCGAAAATAAATTCTCACAACGCGTGCTCATTTGCAATTCCGGTGCACCCTGTAGTGAAAGAGACAGACAGCTGATGTTCGAGATCAATCCTGCGCTGGCGACTGTCTACACCCATACATAGCTGCTTTATTTATTTTATGTACGACTCAATAAATTCAGCCAAGCGATTGTTCGACGTATCCCCGAGACTGCACCCTTTTTACTGTCCACAGGCAAACACGCGGAATTAGAACGGAACCAAGAATCCTCTGGATATTTTTAGGGTTCCGTACCCAAAGGGTAAAAATGGAACCCTATTACTAAGACTGTCCATCCGTCTGTCTGTCAACAGGCTGTATCTCAGGAACTATGAGACACTTGAAATTTTCACAGATGATGTATTTCTTTTGCCGCTATAACATACATACATACATAAGTCACGTCTTTATCCCTTACGGGGTTGACAGAGCCTAAGGTAACAGGACTTAACGGCCACATTTAGCAAGATTGTGGGCGTATAGGTGGAAAATGGAATCAAAAAAGTGATGGGTTGCTAGCCTCATCGCCTATGACATGATTCCTATTATTTTCGGCCCCTCGATGACCTTTTACCATCTGTGTGGGTAGAGAAGTAACTGGTACATTCTATGTTTTTCTTTGCTCCCAGACCAGCATGGAAGACAGACACTATAACAATAAATAATAAAAACGGCATTCTTTTATGTATGTCGGTTTGTGTAAGAACCAATATAAAGTGACCTCACACTGCCTACATTTTGCTTAGGAGGCAGGGTTCTGCTAACACTGGATGTTATCCACTTGCCGAATTTGTCCAGAACCTTCGGTGCGCTAGTTCACTCGCACTTGGCCTGATTTTACGCGAAATTAGAATGAAGCCAAGAATCCTCCGATTTTTTTGTCACCTCAAACGATCCGATCACAGCGAATTACCAAAACTGTTATTTAAGCCGCATTTCTTTAATTGACATTTATATCGACTTGTCTCATTTAAGGCGAGACCAGTTCAAATATAATTGGGATTCCTAAGATTACGCTAACATGATCGCTAAAAGCAAGTCGGTGTCTCGCGGGGGGCGGCATGATTAACGCTGCCGGCGTGTGCGCATGTTAGCCTTAATTAGCCCAAAGACACGGCTCCCCTTCGCCCTAAAAGGAGAAGTTAAGTAGGTGTTTGTACACCGTTCGTTTTGTAGCTTGTCGCTATTTCAACAGGTTAAGACATGCTTTGCTTCTGTTCGGGACAAGAAAAAAAGTTATTAAAATATTATGTTGGCTCTTTGCTCAAGAATAACTGAGACGAGTAACGAAGTGCTTACAAACGTGAATGCACTTTGCGTGAACAATTGGCACTGTTCATTTTTTTTAAGCTGTGCTTTTAACACCTTTATTTGATAAAATGGACTATTTCAAGCAACTAATTTGAGTATTATGCTTTTACGTTGCTTTGTTAATTAATAATAAATATTTTTTCGCTGTTTGATAATTCGTGAATTTAGACAGAATCCCAATCACCTTCGTTCGGCTGGCTATAAAAAAAAACGGCTTTGTCTATGGTTTTGTTAGATTTGACAGTGACACGTGACAGAAAGTTGCCATAGCCAAACTTTTTTTTTCATTTTTGTGGCAAACATTCGATGCTGGATTCTGTCTAAAAACCCGGTCGTTCGGTCAAACAAAGGTTCAAAGCACTTTTACAAAAATATCTGCAATCATAAAGTATTTTTGAAATCGGACAAGATAAATCGGATAATTGATGGTTTTCCTCGAAATGGTTTTCGAATTGGAGCATACTAAAAAAAATTAACAATGCCAATTATGATGCTAATTACACATAAACTTTGTTTCGGACTACAATTTCGTAGTCCTTCCTCTCGGAGCGCTCGCTCAGGCAGCGAAACGAACACCCGAAATGCGAAATGATAGTCAGAAACATGTCGAGCATCACTCGACTTTTTATACGTGAGTTATCCGATTATGTGTAATTATGATTAAGTCTCACGGTAGTTTCATGTTGGAAATTATGATGCTTTTATATGACACAGTTGTTCCACGTCCAACACAGATTTGAGCTTCAAACTAGTAACAGATATAATACATATCTATTAAAAGAGCCATTTTCGAAAGTAGAATCTTACTCTTACGAACTTTTGTCACGGAACAATACTAGAGTCAACTGACAATAATTTATTTAAAACTAGCTTCTGCCCGCGACTTCGTCCACGTAGAATTAAACTTACATTAGGCACCAGCGACTTTGAGACACCATCTCCTTAGATATTGTGTGTGTACTCTTATTGTATTTTGTATGCATGCATGTGTGTAATGATATTTAGTAGTTTTTTATGTTTTGTTTATTGTACTTAGATATGTACGCTCTATTGTGGCTTTCACTATCTGGAATTTTAAACTCTCATTTTGTCGGTCCCTCGTTTAATGCTCCTCTCATCTACTCAAAGGTTAACTGGTAGAGATCCCTTATAGGGATAAGTTCGCCTTTGTGCATGTATTAATGTTATTTTTTTTTGTAAATTGTATCTGTTTCTTTATATTTGTACAATAAAGCATTTACTTACTTACTTACTTACTTTTGAAGATTTATCGCTATCCCACGGGAACTCTTTAATTTTCCGGAATTAAAAGTAGGTATCTAAAATATTGACTTGAGTTTCGGAGATTAGCGAACACAGACATAGGTAAATGAACACGTCCATACATACCTACAGATAGATAAAAATTATAAAATCTACTTTTTTGTGTTTTATTACTCTTCCCTTATCGTTAGCACTCTATTTTTGATGAATTTATTTAATGTACAGACACGAACTTTCTACTGATTTACCTATTATATGTATAGATAAGATCTCACTGTGCTAAGGCGTTATTTCTGATTGACAACCTATTCTCATGGTATTTTCGATCGTAGCGTTTGCTATTGTATCTAAAGTCAGCGTCACATAACGCGTAAGCGAAGAACTCGGCGCAAACGTCGCAAAAAACGATGATACCAACAAATACACAATACCAGGGAGTCCTGGACTGTATTACTTCATTCCTCGCGCAGCTACCGCGGCAATGCGAACAAAAACGAAGCCAGCGTTGCAATGCGGGCAACGGTAGCGAGCGAAATAATAAGATCGGCAACAAAATAAAGAAATGGGCTCCAAACAAAAGGAAGGCTGGTGAAATAAGGCGAAAAGGTAAGGGAGTAACGCGGTGTGGTCGCGCGCTGTGCGAAGAAGCGGACGCGGGATTTATAGCTGCCAGCGAACCAAGGACACGTACTGAAACAATTGCGGTTAAAGTAAGACTGAAGCTATTAAATTAGAGCTCTTATATAAACGGTTGCTTCCATGCTGTGGGAGCAAAGAAAAAGAACCAGTTTCCTCCCGCGGATATGGTTAAAGGCCATCGAGGGAATGGGCGAAATCATAGGAATCATGTTATAGGTGATGAGGCTACAATCTTGCTAAACGTGGCCTGTAGGTCTTGTCACGGGCTCTATCTACCCCGTAAGGGATAAAGGCGTGATTTATGTATGTATGTATGTATAAACAGTTGATACCAAAGAAGAATAGTAAATTTTAGGATTTGTAAATTTAAGCTACGATATAAGTGTAATTTGTGAGCCATACGATAAATAACATACATATTACATGCCTACAGGGAACTACAGCCCTCTCATACTGAGAGGAGATCTTTGCCTAGCAGTGGGACATATATAGGCTGGTCATGATGTACGATAAATAAATAAATAAGGAAGAGATTAGAAGAGTTGTCATACTCTAATTTGGATCAAAATCTGTATGGTTACTACTGTTACACACTACTGTGCAATGCGCTTAAGCATTACAAAACTAAATCAATTTATTTTTTCAAATTGCTTGCAAAGATCTCTTTTACTAAGTATTTTCTAATACTAGCGGATCAGCGCTTTTGGAAAGATCATTGCCAAAAACAATGCGCCGCTAGAAACTTGTCAGAAGTATTTCTTTCAAGGCGAATATTTTCTTTCTACTCGACCACTATCTTTAATACAAGTAAAACAAAATAAATGTGCAAATAATCAAAAGGTACAAATCAACTACTTTCTGCCAAGTTTCTTGCGGCGCATTCTTATTGGCAATGATGGTCTTTCCGAATGCGCTGGTAGTTTCAAAAAAGACATGTAAAAGAGCTCTTGGCGGCCAATTTGCATTTTTTTTGTAACTTTAATTTAATTACAAATACTCTACAGTTCTAATCATGGTCTTCTTCGTTTTATGCTGTCTGTATAAGCTGCTCTAGAGTGTAAAGATGCCTCCTCCATTTCCTTTCCCATCTGCTTGTTACTAAGGATGTTAGTGAAAAAAGCTGTGCAATCGGACTGGTTAAGATACATCATTGTTGGGTCGATACCTGCCACCGTCGCCTCACGCTCCTTTACGACCCACGTCACCCTTAACCCAATCGCATAAAGTCCAGATTACTGTCCACGTTTGCAGTGAAAAGTCGTGCATGAGGAAAATAATGGTGAACGACTGTTAGTAGGTTTGACTTCGATTCTCTGAGCTTAAAAAAGGTTTACTCATTAGAATGGATTTAAGTTTAAATTGGTTGAATTCGTTTTGGAACTTTTATGGTTTTTAGTGGTTATCTGTCTTTGTCATGTGACTACGGTGCATCAAGCGCTTACATAACCTGATTTGGTAAATCTTTATCTACTTTACGTAAAGTACAATGGCAGAGTAATTTTTGGTTGACTTTCTGATTGATTTTGTCAAATTGTGGAACTTCACGACCCTTGTACTGTGCTGTTTTGAAGCCAAACCTGGAAGCCATCTAAAGCTATTTTAACTTGTTTTTGCAGCACTTTTTTTATAAATTATGTGGGACTAAATTACTAAAAATACCAATTTAGTCATCATTAAGTATTTATTTAACGTTATTTACATGTTTACAAACCGAGATCGTACGGCAGACTGATTATAACTAAATCCTAAACATCTTACATACGTCATCTCATTCTTCAATTCAAATATTCATCGTCTCACTCATAATATCGTCCGTCACCTTCACACCCTCTTACGTTTTATTCCACAAACAGTTACATCATAATAAGGCTGAGTGAGGACAAAATAATTTTTAATTTTAATTTTAGTTTCCTTTTAAACTTTCCTTTCTTTCTTTCTTTCGTCATCACCAGTTGATCATCACCCCCGTTTGATTCTATGTCAGTCTCATCCACTGCTTTGCTGTCTCATATATTCTGTCCATTGAACCAGTACCTAGGTAGTCTTGACTACAGATCTTTGACTAAGTAACTGCCTTCGATCACGTCTATGTGAAAGACGAATCGAATCCTTCCTTCCTTTTGACTTGATCGAGTCCACCTAAGAAACCCATTTACCTCACGGAAATAAATCAAGAATGTACGTGTACAGCCACTCTATAAAATTACGCTAAGACGTCCCGTGTGGGGGCACGGGACGCCTAATGTATTAGCGGTTGAGGTCAGCGCACAATCAGTGTCCCCGGGCAATCGGCGCGTGATTGCAGACCTTAATCAGCCAGCTTAAACGGCAAGCGTAGTGTAGGACGCCCTCAGAGAAGGTTGAGCGATGATCTTCGCAAAGAGGCGGCAAGATCTGGATGAGAGCCGAGGAGCCAATGGAGTGTAGGTTGGAAAAGCTTATGTCCAGCAGTGGACTAATATAGTCTGATGAATTGGCCGTTAGCAGGTTTAGCGTTGGTTACTTGACGTCTTGCTAAGATGCGCTTCTCTAAAAGAAGAGTGGAAAGGAGGATATAATCGATCAATCACATTACTTGAAATTTGTCTTTGTTGTCTTGTTGGAACCTGTTACATTGTCTCATTCTAAGAGAAAGGGGTGAGACGTAGATTTTAAATAATTAAGGCACCAGTAACACCAGGCTACTATTTCACCAACACGACAATTGTCGGTGAAAAGTGACAATTCTCATTACATTACAAGCTCGACAAGAATCTACGCTGGTTGGCTTCATATTGAATACGCATTGCATTTAGAATTGTCAACGGGCACCGACAATTGTCGAGTTGGTGAAACAGGCGTCAGGGGTTTGCAAATGACTAAAGGGCTAAGTTGGACTACCTTGTGTGCCAGTAAGAATGGTGGAAGCAATCTGAACAGATCTCACACATGGTCCTACACTAAACTGTTTATTTTTAAGCTGTAGTCAATTTACAATGCAACATTTCTAACTTCTTTTTTGACTTATATCAACCTAACGGATGTCCTGTGAGGCGCGCAGCCGCAGTCTTTTGAGATATCTTAAGTTAGTTTATTGAAAGTGGATCGTATTAATTTTTAAACCAGTTTATCCCTGTCGAAAAGAAGAGTAATTATACTCTTTGATCTGTTGAATACAGTATTAATCAGTGTATTTTCAAGCAAGTATGTCAAGACTAACGAACTATTCCCGTTTATAACCCATTCCCTCTCCATTCCGTGCCCGTAAATAGGCCAAGCAATAACCCCAAACACTAAAACGGAGGTCTAATTTACATTCGCAAAGGGCAGACCTCAAATACATTGATCCCGAATACCAAGACATGCGGCTACATACCTACTGGAGCAAATTGGCACTCGGCAAAGTGTTAAGGGACCAACACGCCTTTGCCGAAAGGTCATTCGGCAATTAAGAGTCCGGAGAGCAATCAAATACGGAGGTCTGTGATTGGTCGCTATTTGACCGGCGATCAAAGGCACCAAAAGGCGGGTGTCACTTGTGAAATGGAATATTTTAGGGGCACGTTTGATGCCATGTTTTCAAAGGTTTTAAGGGATGGGATTTATTGATGGATTTGTTATGTACAAATACGTTTGTGCCGCGATGTGTTACACTACATATTTTAGATACCTCCAGCGTTTCTATTTACGGAGTTCCATGAACAGGCTCGATCAAATATTCGCTTGTTTTTTTTGAGGTTATGATCTTAATGGCAAACAAATGTCGAATTGGTATGATATTTTAGGCGTGAGTAAAATAAAAATATCGAACAGTAACAGAAGCCTTCGCTCTAAAAAGCAGTCGCAATAGAAAGAAATCTTTCGTCGCATAAAGGACCACCAGTGCTCAGATATCTGATCGAAACTAGACGATCTTTCCCAATTCCCTCACTCAGCGAACTCTCAGTCATTTCCCTCGGAGATTGTCTGAGTTTTATATCCGAGGGTGGGAGGTGTAAACAACCCTTTAAAATAGTGGCCGGAGGGAGGGGGAGGCCGGCTAAATATCTTTTAGTATCTGCAAAACGTCTAATTTAGTAGCGAGGCTTTGATGTAGTTTCAGGGATACAGTGGAGAGAAGGGTTGAATGTATTAGTTCATTGGATTGAGTCAGCTATTTTAAAAGAGGATTGTTGGTAAATGTTGATTTTATATTCGGAAAAGCAAGTAACTATTGAGATTTAACAAATTAGCTAAGTTATTTCCCCATTTTGCTTAGATGTAGGTACTATACATCACGTAGTATTTCTGTACCTACAGCAACCAACATTTTTGAGAAACCAGCTTTTTGTTTTAAGACAAACTGTCATAAGATCGTGAAAAATATAGCACAAGCTGCATCGTTTTAAAGTCAAAGACCCACCCTGAATCACCTGAATGAATGAAACATAACACCAAATGATCACACCGATGATGAAACCGTATCAAGCATTACAAAGGGAATGATCAGGCAGCTCCTCGGCGACCCCGTTGCGTCCCGAGGGATGGCCCTCTCATTTACTTATCCCGCTATCGGATCATCGCAGATTTCAATACGGCCATGTATGAGAGTAATGTACGGAGGGAGGTAAATAGATGAGCGATTTTATTTTCAAAATAGTAGACATTTGAATGAGAGATGAGGGCGTTGGTTCTTGGATAACCTTCCTTTTATACACTACTGTTTTTGTTTTGATGCTTCCTTCCTTATTGGGTTGGTTTAAGTGGAATAAGGGTAGTTGTAATGAAGTCAAGCATTTGTTTCGGTCACATATGCGCATTTGTAATCAGAAACAATGTAATGGTTTTCTTTTTACAAGCCTTTATTTAGTAGCCCCTGTTCGTTTTTCATTTATTTGTTTGGGTCAAATCTAGTAATAAAATTTTGGTTACCCAAGACCGTCTCCGCAGAAGGGAACTCTTCAACTGTTTGTCCGATTGACTTGAAATTTAATATGAACATGCAAGGTAGATGACAATAACGTACAGTCATAGTAATGAAGTACAGTCAGTAAAAAGCACAGTCAGCAAAAAAGACTGCTAACAATGGCGTGGAATTGTAGGTTGATTGAAAGATAGTCGTAGTCATTAAAGGCGGATGTTAATGCCACGTCCACACCAGGGCTTTTGGTAACTGCTACTGCAACAGTAGTTATGTTAACAGCAGGCAGATCAGTACATCCAGGTTTACTATTCATGATTGACTCTAAACACAGAACTCAGTCAATCAAAGTATCAAACTCTGCATCTAGTGGATCATAATACATAACATACGCTGAACACCTTAGAATGGGATATCTCGACCGCACTCAAGACCTCATCGGTCGTAAAGGGTGATTAGGACTCGGCGGGACGCGTTAAGGGGTGTTGGCCAGTTAGCGAAGATCGCTGAGATGAGGTATCTAATGGTAGACTTAAGCGTTTAAGCAATGCGTGCGTACATATATCAGACGTATTCATTTATCGCTATCCCGCGGGAATTACGCAATTTTCCGGGATAAAAACCTGTGTTACTTTCTCTGTGCCAAAGACGTGAAAGAGTAACAATCCATACTCATAAACATTCGCATTTGTATCAACACGGAACCAGTGTGGACAGAATTAACCAATACGTCACGACCACACTTGAAGTTTCTTGTCGTTTGTTCTTAGGTATAATCGTTGGTAGTATTGAAATTTTGTTTGCTTGCAAATTTTCTCCGTAGCGTCTGAAGTACGAGGTTTATTAGAAGCACCTTTTGGCAATGCTAACTCCTTTTATTGAGCTGCTCTACTGGCAACTAGCATCTCTCCGGTAATGCGCGAAAGCTAACTACACTGTTAAAAATAATGTGATTTTACATCCGAAAAAATTACAGAAACCTGTAAAATCTTCGAAAAAAATGGGTAAATGTACAAAAAAGTTGGGAATTTTACATAATTTTAGCGTAATTTACATATTTTCGGTAATTTTAACTATATTTATGACTTTTCACATAAAAAAACATGAAAAAATCTCTAAAACATGGAATTTTACATAAACTCTGTACAATTACATGACTTTCTGGAGCACCGTACATTTTTATACGTATTTTTGACGGATAAAACGGTAATTTTACATACAACACTTTAAAATTACATGATGTTTTGTAAAATACAGAAAGAAATGTAAATTTACATAATGCTTTCGTGATTTTCCCAAATATATCACTACAATATTATGCAATTTTACATTTCTTTCTGTATTTTACAAAACATCATGTAATTTTCTTTTTTGTGTGTATCTTTACATAAAAAATATGTAAAAGTCACTAAAACATGGAATTTTACATAGAATTTATGGAACACCGTACATTTTTATGTGTATTTGTAACGGTTAAAACGGTAATATTACATACACAACTCGTAATTTTACATATTTATCTAAAATCACATTTGTATTTAATTTTACATAATACTTTCGTGATTTTCCCAAATATATCACTGCAATATTATGCAATTTTACATTTATTTCTGTATTTCACAAAACATCATGTATATTTCTTTACTTTGTTAGTGTATTTACATAAACAATATGTAAAAATCACTAAAACATGTATTTTTACGTAAAGTCTGTACAATAATCTGGGACACCGTACATTTTGATATGCATTGTTAACGGTTAAAAAAGTAATTTTGCATACAAAACAAGTAATTTTAAACTCTTATTTGAAAATTACATTTTTATTTAAATTTACATAATACCTTCGTGATTTTCCCAAATATATCACTAAAATATTATGCAATTTTACATTTATTTCTGTATTTTACAAAACATCATGTATATTTTTTTATTTTGTCTGTGTATTTACATAAAAATATGTAAAAATCACTAGAACATGAAATTTAACGTAAAAATTGTATAATTGCATAGAATTTCTGGGACATCGTACATTTTGATATGTATTTTTAAAGGTTCAAACGGTAATTTTACATAAAAAAAACTAAAATTTACATATTGATCTGAAAATTAAATTTTATGTAAATTTACATACTACTTTCGTGATTTTCCCAAATATATCACTACAATATTATGCAATTTTACATTTTTTTATGTATTTTACAAAACATCATGTCATTTTCTTTATTTTGTCTGTGTATTTACATAAACAATATGTAAAAATAACTATAACATGCAATTTTACATAAAATCTGTATAATTTCATAGAAATTATGGAACACAGTACATTTCGATACGTATTTTTAACGGTTAAAACGGTAAGTTTACATAACAAACACCTGAATTAAGATAATTATCCGAAAATTACATTTTTATTTAAATTTACATAATACTTTCGTGATTTTCCCAAATAAATCACTACAATATTATGCAATTTTACATTTCTCTGTATTTTACATAACATCATGTCATTTTCTTTATTTTATTTGGGTATTTACATAAAAAATATGTAAAAATCACTAAAACATGCATTTTTACGTAAAGTCTGTACAATTACATAGATTTTCTGGGATACTGTACATTATGTTTTGTAATGTAAACGGTTAAAAAAGTCATTTTACATACAAAACAAGTAATTTTAGAAACTTATCTGAAAATTACATTTTAATTTAATTTACATAATTCTTTCGTGATTTTCCTATAAGTATCACTACAATACTATGAAATTTTAATTTTACAAAACATCATGTATGTACTTACTTAATTTCAATTGTTTGAGTTTGTCTAGGTAATTACTTAAACAATATGTAAAAACCACTAAGACATGCTTTTTTACGTAAAATCTGTAAAATTACATAGAAATTCTAGAACACGTACATTTTTGTATGTATTTTTAACGGCTAAAACGGGCAAGTTTACGTACAAAACTCGTAATTTTATAATAACATTTTTATTTAAATTTACATAATACTTTCGTGGTTTTCCTAAAAATATCACAACATTATAATGTTTATATCACACATAGCAACCATAAAACAGTGTCGCAGGTACAAGGACGTAAGTTTCGCGAACAAATAAAATAAACGGGTAGTAGGGAAAGTTAATTAAATTGCACCTGAAATACAAAACAATACAATACAATACTGTTTCTTCGTGGGTTTGGTTCTTCAGGAAGGAGTTGAGGACAATGAAATTATGTTTATCGTTCAAGAGATGTTGTAATAAAGAGTGCTCGCACAGACGTACATGCTTTCTTTATATCCTCGGCATGCGGTAGAAAATGGAACTAAATAATTAACAGTTTTTGAAATCAGCGCCATCTATCTAGCTATATTAGAACTACGTAAGACGGGTAGGTTTCAGGAAATCAAATCACTAATCAATCAGTAAGTTTACTAAGTATCCGATAGCTGGCGCTGTTCTCAGCCTCTGCGACAGCCTGTCTATTAGTGGATTTAGTGAATAACTCTTTAATGAACACCACATAAAAAACAAGTAGAAAAAAAGGTACACACACAGAATGTAACACGGTAACAATAGGTGAAATTTGTTGTTGTATAAAATAAAGCTTAGTTTTAATTATAATATATCTTATTCGAAATTATTATACTAGAAATCAGATCACCTCATCCATTAAAGACACTTAGTAGGTACGGTTCCATCCAGCCCCCTGCCAGACATCCATAAACAATAATACAATAATATGTAACTAGCTGTTACCCGCGACTTCGTCCGCGCAGAATTAAAAAATATAGCCTACTAGCTTCTGCCCGCGACTTCATCTGCGTAGAATTATACATAAAAACTTTCCTCTTGAATCACTCTATCTATTAAAAAAACCGCATCAAAATCCGTTGCGTAGTTTTAAAGATCTAAGCATACATAGGGTCAGACAGACAGACAGCGGAAAGCGACTTTGTTTTATACTATGTAATGATAGTAATGTTCATCAGGGATAATGTAGGAGTCTAATGGTGAAAGAATTTTTCAAATCGGTCCAGCCAGTAGGTACCTAATTTCGGAGCCTATCCAAAGCAAACAATCAATCAAATCTTTTCTCTTTATTATATTAGTATAGATAAATACATACATACACAAATCACGTCTTTATCCCTTACGGCATAGACAGAGCCTAAGTTAACAAGACCTACATGCCTACAGGCCACGTATATTATTTAGTATTAGATAATAATAATATTTGCCTTACAAAAAATATGCGTGGCCTTGCGAGCCGCGTGGTGCGGCGGGCGATAGCCGAGGTGGAGCGGGGAGCGGGGCGGGGGGGGGGGGACGACCTTGGCCACGGACGGGAGGCCCGACAGGGTAGCGACATGAACGCGCGCGTTTCTAGTAGAAACTTTCTACTCAAGCAAAGCAAGAGTTAGACGTTAGATCTATGTTCATGACATAATGCCTAGAATTATACACTAGAATAAGTATGTATGTAATGTACGCACCTAGATACCTACGTAGCTTTAAGAAGTAAGAATACTGTGCGCTGGTAGCACTTATACAATCTTCTATACATCTATATACAGATAGCGATGAACATGTCAAATTCGCGGCTGCCTAGAGTCGCAACGTAAATAATTATTGCTTCAGTATCATAGAGATGCACTACCACAGAATAAGTAATAGTATGGCACTACGGAGGGATTTTTCAAAATTCCCACGGGATAAGGAATAAATGGGGTTTATAAGTCCACTGAAAATGGAGCCTAGTAATAACTATAATTCCTAGTCTTGAAATTTGGCACATAAGTAGGGAATCATAACTGCTGAAAATTAATTTCAAGACTTTTCGGAATTCCCACGGGATAGGGAGAAAAAAGGGATTTATATTATTACTTTGAAATGTTTTATCTCCGTAAATATTATTATACTAGAATCTTTAAATTTGGCATACTTACCAGTATAATTATGTTATCTGAAAACTGATTACTTAAAATTGATCCTAGCCACTGTTCCCTCCCTGACCCTAGATATGGCATTTTTGGCAAAATACTTACATATGATTATTCGAACTACTTAATGGTTTATTATTAAATAACCGTGCGAAACCGGGGCAGGCCGCTAGTTGTTAATATACATACAACGAAGTTCAAAACTATGGGTAGTTTTTTTACTACTTTTTGCCGATTTTAAGATTTTTTTTTGAATACTTACCTGTCTTGACATAAGTACTTAACTACCTACCACACGTTTGGTCGCATTAATAGAGTTTACGTCACCCTTGGCCATAAAGTGGGATTTTCTGCCGAAAATCTCACTTCCTGGCCAAGGCAAGACGTAAAACTTTAAGACGAGGCACCCGAAAATAATTCTCACGCTTGTTTCACCCATCTCGCCGCGCCACGATGAGATAGCATCACTTTCTTCCACGCGCAAAAAAAGAGACGAAAGATGGTGGCGTCACTACTGAACACGCGGCATAAGTTCCGAAAGTATAATATAAATCAAATAAAATAAACTACGCGAGCAAATTAAATGATATATCCCAGTTCGCTAGATAGATAGCATTACTATCGTGTCTGAAAGTTTTGAAGTATAAATGCTTATAATTCCGGAATAATTTTCAAAATAAAATAAAATTGGACACTTTTTTGGAATGAAAATCTATCGAGAAAATTTTCACCAATCGTGTTTTCCTATCCCAGTTCGTTAAGATATATGATGAAAAATAACATACTAAAATTTCATTCACGTAGGAACACTGACAAAAATTCGAATGCCTCGTCTTAATTTTCTCGATAGATTTTCATTCTAAAAAAGTGTCCAATTTTATTTTATTTTGCAAATTATTCCGGAACTATAAGCATTTATACTTCGAAACTTTCAGACTCGACAGTAATGCTATCTATCTAGCGAACTGGGACATATCATTTAATTTACTCGCGTAGTTTATTTTATTTGATTTGTATTATACTTTCGGAACTTACGCCGCGTGTTCATTAGTGGCGCCAGTATCTTTTGTCTCTTTTTTTGCGCGTGGAAGCAATTGATGCTATCTCATCGTGGCGGGGCAGGGCGGCAGATTTTGGGGGCGGCAAATTTGGGGACCGAATTTTTTTTTTTTTTTTTTATCTCATAGAAATCAAATAGATTTTTCCATGACGGTTTTCTGACGTCTTACAGATAGAATTCTGCAACAAATTTTGCCGATGACTTTTCTCTCTCAACAAGGGCGGCAATAACTATACAGCCTATACCTTGAAAAATTGTAAATCCGCCACTGAGCGTGGGAATTATTTTCGGGTGCCTCGTCTTAAACAAACCACGGGCGGTAATTCGTAAAGCCCATCATCATCTGAAATAACAAAATCTCTATGTCTATTGTCTTAGAATTTAAGAAAAAATATAAATGTCAGTCGTTTCATCTGTTTCAAACTTTCAAAGAACAGAAAATAATGTTTTTTTTTTTTTTTTTTTATTTGTTGACATGGGAAACATACAGCAACAATTACACACATAGTTAAATTAATGTAGTAGATACATAAGCCAAAACAGTTTCCACTTATAAATTCATACATCTCTTTGCTCGAAAAGTAACACATGCCAAATTAATTTTAAATTTTAACTATAAATTAGAATACTAAAAAAACAAAAAACAATTTAGAAAAAAAAAAACAATAATATTGACAATAATATTGGAACAGTAGGTACCGGATTACAAGCACCTGAGCTCAACACAAAAACATCCATCCACCCAGGCACCGGTTCTCTAATCCAAAATTCCTCTCCTGATTGCAGAAGCAAATTTACGATGGTTGAGTTGAAACAAATCAATATTGGAATATTTTTCATTATAAATTTTGCACGCTCTTGCCAAACATTTGTTACCTACATATTTAGTGCGACTGAAAGGCACTAAGAATAGATGAGTGGACCGAGTTCGAAAACTCGGGCATCTAAATGAAACCTTGCTCAGAAGATCTTGGGAGTCAATTAAATTATTCAGTAATTTATACAAAAATGCGATATCTTTTTTCTCTCTTCGCAGTTCAAGAGACTCGACATTTTTATACTCAAAGTGCCTAAATTTGTACTTCATTCTTTTAATAAATTTACGTATTTTGTGAATGTTGCCTACGTATTTTGATGTAAAAAGGTTTATTGTAAAAAAATTATGATATGAATGTAGATAAAGTAAAGTATGCAACTGTACATAATTAGGCATTAAAACACTCGTTTGATCTTATTACCTATGAAACTCAGCTTCTCTTCGTTTCATAAACCCAAACTCATGTTTTAATGCCCTTCATTATAGTTAATACTAGAGATGGGCCGAGTACTCGTTTGATACTCGGTACTCTGCGTACTCGGCGGGTTTTTTGATACTCGTACTCGGCCGAATAACTCGGTTATTAGATAACGAGTAACGAGTATACATACTTTGTTTAAGAAAAGCAATATATTTATATTTATTTACTATGACGCGCAACGTGACGTATTTGTTTGCAAACAATCAAGTGACTAGTAGTTGAAAGGCGTGGGCGGGGTGAGGGGTGTATCAACGCGAGCCGACGTCTTGACCGGCGCAAACCTGTTTGTACTTGTTTACGCGCACGAAATGCGAATTTGATTGAACCGAGTTACTCGGCCGAGTACTCGGTTGAAAAAAAATTTTGCCGAGTAAAACTCGGTACTCGTTACTCGGCAAAAGTGTTACTCGGCGCATCTCTAGTTAATACAGTCACATAAACTACTATTATGCTTTTGTCTGCCAATGGCAGAGAGCTGTCAATTAAAATAAAGTAGATAATAATAAAGCTGGCAAGTACCTAATAAAAAAACTAGCTACAGTATGGAATTTCATCTATTTTTCGTCTACTGGTAGACGAGGTACATAATTATAAACTTAGTCTGCAAATTGTGCAAAATTCGGATCGAATCGTTCGATCGATCGAATCGTGCCGTCCCGCTCACGTTAATATTATTTAATACGAGAGTGAGCGGGACGGTACTCGGTCAGATTCCGAGGCGGGAGGGGGCTGGGGGGGGGGGAGGGCATGCGATGCGACGCCCGGCTCGCGTTGTCGGCGGGCCAGGGCCGCCATCTTGTCGTTATTCCTTCCTTGGTTGGAGTTGACGTGACGTTGGAAAATAAAGTAAGTTATTTCCTATTTCGATTTTGGGCCAATAAATTGTATTCTAAGTGCTCCAAACGTTTAAGTGTACCCTACGTAATTAAGGTTCAGATTTAAATCAAGGAAAACACGGCGCGCGCGCCGTTTTCATTTCATGTGTTTGCTTTAAATAAAATAAAAATAAAAATTTAGTTCACGCTTTGCTTGCCACGCACTTGTTTAATCTCTTTGGATTTTGGTGTAAATTTGTGAAATCAATGCGAGACTTGTTTGCTTGCTTTTTTGTGTTTCATTTTGCATCTTTAACCTAAAGTGGCACACGTTTGAAAACGTAAGTGAACGTGAAATAAAAGTTAGTGAATCGTCTTTTGGTCTCGCTCCAAAAAGGGGTGGAGATTAAGTATCAATCTCTCTGCGCACTGTTTTTGGCACTCTGCTTAATTCTTCTCCTAAACATTTCAGGCTTTCGTTTGAATTGGTGCGCGTGACCTCGCCGGCTGCCGAGTTTCTGACCTGGGCCACGAATTGCTCGCGACTCGACTCAAGAACGCAGTTGCTTTTAGAAGGCAACGTATTCCGCGACTCTCAGGTTGGTTTTTTGGTTAATAATTTTATTTAAATACTAGCGATCGCCCGCGGCTTCGCCTCCGTGGAATCATGAAACGTAAAATTTACATAGAATTTATGGAACACCGTACATTTTGATGTGTATTTCTAACGGTTAAAACGGTAATATTACATACACAACTCGTAATTTTACATATTTAACTCAAATTGTGGCCTTTAGGGCTTTTTGCCTCAGCATCTGTCTACCTCGTAAGGGATATAGACGTGATTTGTGTATGTATGTGTATAGAGTTTAGGTGGGATAAATAAAAGGCTTAAAATGAATGCCCTTTAAGACAGCTTGTTGTGCTATCTCGAGGGTAATCGGGGATGTTTTGGGTGCTCCGCCCCATGCCGAGATGCAATAAATGTAATAATGCATAATGATATAATTAACTGTATTTCGAAAAATCTTCGGGGTTTAAAAGCTTTGGACAAGCCCACATCCCACTGGGTACTGGTATTTTTCAGCCTACTTACTGAATAAGCATTTATCATATTTATTTTCTGTCAGATCACAACTACAGCCATCAGGCAAGATGCCTGTACTTAAAGTGTGGTCAGTGGACCACAACACCAAAAAGACAGTATGTCTTTCGGAAGTAACTATACAAAACCTGTTAAGGATTGGTAAATTGAAAAGAATTTCATGTAGATAATTAGTAAGTATTTTGCGCTTTATAGATAGATAGGTAAGTTATAGATAGGCATTTACCCAAATTGCATAGCAATTGACGGTATCGTCTTTCCCATAAGGGCACACGGGGTCTGTGCCCAAGGCCCCTGACCTAGGTGGCCCCAAAAGTTAGATGTATATATTCGCTTACAAGAAAATAGTGTCTGTCAAGTGTTAGTTGTCAATGACCTTCGCTTTAACAATTTCCAATATTCGTTGGTGTCCAAGGGCCCCGGTCTCCTTTAAGACGGTTCTGGCAATTTATGCAATTTAGTTCGTATTTACACAGATTTCAGTACTTAGTACTTATAATATGTTTGGCAAAATGCACATTTAGCTAAGCATATTATAGAATAATATTTATTATCACATGCATGAACATTCTTTACATTTTGTAGGTATTGCATGGTAATTGATACAATTTAGTGAGTATTTACATAGCTTTAGGTACTTACTTACCCCGTAAGGGATAAAGATGTGATTTGTGTATGTATGTATTAGGTACTTAGTACAGTCAAGTTCATAAATACATAAATATCTGAACCGATTAAACAACCAAAAATATATGTACGATTCTCTATCATATTCATCTGAGCAAGCCTTCACTAATATGTAAGCAACTGAAAATTAAAAAATATCTGTACTAAGGTATTCCAATTTTATGTAAACAAGTAAGTAGAAGTTCATAAATATCTGAACAAACTAACACGTCGAATTTTGATTTGTATGCGTTGCATTGAATTGGTATTTTTTTTTTTTTTTTATGTGATATGAAAGGTAAACGAGCAAGTGGGTCACCTGATGGTAAGTGATTACCACTGTCCATAGACACCTATATAAAATAAAATTCCTATATAAAATGTACAGAATATTGGAGTATACACACCCACAATTGAATAACTTAACTTTGCTATCTCTGCGATATAGTGAAATTAAGTACAGAATAGTCTACCTACACGGATTCAGAGCTTGTCGTGTTATTGCACTTCATCCGTTTTATTTTGCTAAGAAGACTGAGAACTAGATGATTTATTTATTTATACAGTCTTGTTCAGATATTTATGAACTTCTAATTGTTCTTGAAACTGTTCTTGAAATTGCGTTTATTTGTAAGAATAGTCTTTACAGAAAATCTTCAAAATAAAATCTTAAGAATCATGTTATAGGAGATGCAGCTAGCAACCCATCACTATTTTGATTTCCCTTTCCACCTATACGCCCTAAATCATGCTAAACGTGGCCCTAAGGTTTTGTTACCTTAGGCTCTGTCTACCCCGTAAGGGATAAAGACGTGACATATGTATACATGTAATACATCAAAATACTCACATAAAATTGGAATACACTACATACATACTGTAAGAGTTCAAACATACATACATACATACATACATACATAAACACATACATACATATATCACGTCTTCATCCCTTTTGTGCCACTACATGTTTATTAATATTTGAGAAAACCCGTTTGTAGATATTTATAAATTAACTTCTACTTGTTCACATAAAATTGGAATACGTTAGTACAGTTATTTTGGAATTTTCATTAACTTACATATTAGTGAAGGCTTGCTCAGATGAATATGATCGGAGAATCGTACATATATTTTTGGTTGCTTAATATGTTGAGATATTTATGTACCGTTCTATGTACATATATTTTTGAATCCTTGGATATGCTCATATTTATGAACTTGACTGTACTTATAATATGTTCGGTAAATGCCCTACTAGCTAAGCATATTCTAGAATAATATTTGGTTGGACTATGACTATACTGGCTGAGACTTATAATATTGTAGTGCACTTTGTTTTTTTTAATTTTGTGGAAAAAAAAAAATTTTAGTCCCCGAAATAGCCCCCCTTTGGTCATATATATATATATTTCTATAACTTTATTTGCAGGAAGTGACAAGAGCTGAGGTGTGTGATCTACCGAATATACCAGCACCAAGTATAGTTGCAGTAAACTTTGGAGGTGGGTTATTTTAACAAGCTTTAATTTAACTTGCAATGCACAGTGTGACAAGACCCTCATTTTTAAACCTTATTTCTATTTATATTCGCAGATAATGATAAAATCTACTATTTAGTTGTGGAGAAGCAAGTAATCAGCGAAGTATCCAGCGTAGACTACATCTTGTACAAATGCCACGAACTGAGATTGTACTTTTTAAAAATTAGCCTCATTTTCTTTAAAGACTATGAGAACCCCATTTTTATAGGAACTTGTCAACAATTTGAATATAACCTTCAGTTAGGGTTAAGTCACACTACTGAGAGCTTACATAAAGACTTATTGTTGTGCGAATACAAAGATTTACTACAGGTGCACGCCTATAAACCCCATGCTATTGGACAAACATTGTACATTGTTTTGCACCACTCATATGTAGATTTCTATAACGATTAATTTAAAAAAATGCACGTTGTATGTTTTAGCTTTTGTTTTTCAAATAAGTATATATGAGGAAAGTGAATCGCGTACCAGGATGGAACCCTTTCATAACCAATGATAATGACAATAGTAGTGTATGGTTCCACGCTGGTAAGCGATTCAGTTTCTTTGACTGTATATTAGGTCCATATATTTTATAAAATAAAAAATTTTTACTCAGTCTCTCGGCGGCCCCATGAAGGCTGATAAGCAGTACGTCCATAACATAACAAATAAAAAAAATGGCTGCATGAATCTGTACACAATCACATTTGTCACTGACGTTGATAGCACAGCACTTTCGGAAGCTAAAAGAAACAACGGGTAAGTGGCGCCGTCTGTAAATTGTTGATGTTACTAAACCATACATGGGGAATTTCACTAAAAATTACCATTAATTTCTCGTATAAGAATCAGTAGTGTTGTTGATTCTGAGTAGAAATAACCCAAAGGTTCCAAAATCTGGGAAAAAATACATGTATAATGGTCATTTTTGTTGAAATTCCCCATGGATGGTTTAGTAACACCAACAGTTTACAGACGGCGCCACTTAGCTGTTGCTTCTTTTAGCTACAAATGTCATTGTATACCACAGATTCAAGCAGCCGTTTTTTTAAAATTATTATGTTATGGACGTACTGCTTATCAGCAGTCATGGGGCCGCCGAGAGACTGAGTAAAATGTTTTTATTTTTATAAAATATATGGCTCAACGGAAAAATCTGTAACTTTTTTCTGTAGCTAAGGATGGTTGTTCCCATCAATAGAAAAATCACCAAGCACTTTTAAAATTTTCATACATTCCCCATTAAGTCCTGGCCTTTGTTCATCTAAAAGTAAAAATATGATAATATATTGTTTTATTTCAAAGTATGATTTGATGTAAATTTTTGTTAATTTGTGTTAATTAAGTGTATAAAAATATTGTGACTGATTAATAGAATCTGTTAATTAAGTAAGTAATAAATTAAGTAAGTCTTTGTTCATCTAAAAGTAAAAATATGATAAGTAAGTAATAAATTAAGTCTTGGTAGTATGTACAGTCAGTATAATATGAAACATCCAAGGTGACCAAAAAGTTCGACACACCATACGATTTCTTTGGTGTACCGAACTATTTGACCGACTTGGATGCTTCAAACTATGTGACTGACTGTACAAACAAATACAAATTTTATGTATAACTTAGGTCTAAATTTGCATGTTACTTTAAGATGCTCGCTGATTTTCTCAATAAGTAAATGTAAACAAAGATCTTAAACCATAATATACTGCTGTGTGCTTGTACTAAACATTGGTTTCTTTCATTTAAATATAATATTTCTAACAGAATATTGTAAATGAAAGCTTTCTAGAAAGGGAACATGTATTTTTTGGAAAACCTTTTCATGTATTGTTTATAAATTAGTATTTTAACTTAATACATATGTAGACTAAATCATTTGTTGGTAAAACAAGTCACTGTAAACTAGAGGAAAATTATCTATTTCTATAGAAAAACTCAATACTTCTCTGAGAATGTACCTTTGTTAGTTGATATCCTACATCCAAACTGTATTCTTTTTACCAGTGAATTACAGGCATTTATTCTTACATATGCGTTTAGCGTATAAATCTACTCTCCTTCACATCGGTAATGCAAAAGTAATAAAAGGGTGAGGGCAAAAAGTTACACACCGTAAGGTTGCGTATAACTTTAACGGTGTGTAACTTTTTGGTCCTCACCCAAAAATGACTTGCGTTACCTATGTGAGTAAGAGTTGATTTATAAATACGCTAAAAGCTTATATATAACAAGAATAAATGCCAGGCCCTGTATTCGGCGAAACCGAGCTAAAATCATAGGTATCGCTGAACGACAAACTCCATACTAAAATGCGCATTAATGATATGATTTTCACTCACTTTCTGTGGCCTGTAATTAATTAACCGGTAATAAAATAATACAGTTTGGCTGTACGATTACCATGAACGAGGTACATTCACATAGAAATAGTGAGTTTTTCCATAGAAATATGTAATTTTTCCTAAGTTTACAGTGATTGTTTTTACTAACAAATGATTTAATTATACATGTTATTATGTTTTTTTACTTACAATATTCTGTAAAAATCCTCCTAAATTATTGAACATTACATATGCTTATGTAGATAAATCTACGTAAATGCATGTGAAACCTTATATTCTTATGTAGATTTACATACATAATATGTAATAAATATTACATATATGCATGTGAAAATCCTACACTTATGTAGATTTACTAACATAAATGTAAAACTACATAACAATCATGTAACAAGAATACACAAGTTTTATGTAGATTTGCCTTCATAATCAGTAAATCTACATAGAAGTATGTAATCGCATTACACGGATTTATGTAGTTTTACCTATAAAGTAAGGTAAACTTACATACGTTTATGTGATCAAAATACTAAATTTTATGTAGATTTAAATGCGTATATGTAAAGCTACATAAATTTATGTATAAAAAATTACATAATCTTACGTAAAATACCCACGGTATTGTGTAGATTTACCTGCACAATATGTAAAGCTACATTACAAGGGTGTAATAAAATTACAACTGATTTGTGTGGTTTTACCAAATAGTAGGTAAAGCTACATACATTTATGTGAACAAAATACGCAGATTTATGTAGATTTAACTACATTTATGTAATTCTATATAAATTATGTTGTATAAAAATTACATAAAATGACGTAAAATATCTACGGGTTTCTGTAAATTTACCTATGATAAATGCTTTTACTTACATGAAATGTATGTATATTTCTTTCACATATTTTTATGTAAATTTATATCACATACTTTTATGTAAACTCGTTTCACATTTTTTTTGTGTAAACTAATATTACATATTTTTATGTAAACTCATATCACATATTTTTTATGTAGGCTCATTACATAATTTTTATGTAAACTAAAATCACATATTTTTTATGTAAACTAAAATCACATATTTTTTATGTAAATTCATCACATATTTTTTATGTAAATACACATTACATAAGTTTATGTAAACTTAAAATACATCCATTTATGTAAAAATTTACATACAAAAATATTTACATATTATGTAAAAAAGCTGTTCTGTAAATTTACATTGGCATGTAAAATTACATACATATTTAATTTTACATAAAAGTGAGGGCTACGAAAGTTGCCCTCACTTTTATGTAATTTTCCCGAAATATTTTTAACAGTGTAGGGCTAACAGCAACACTGCCCACAATAAGTACAATGACTACAACTCTCCTCACAGGAATTTACTTTGACCATTGCGGACTTAATAAAATATGAAAATATCGTAAAAGAGATTGCAAAATGTGAAATGAAAGTAATATTGGCCAAGAAATACGGTAAACAGAGTTTTAAACTACTCATTATTCAGCGATTAGAAAGAGAGATCCTATGATTATGACATGTGACGTCTTTTGTCACAATGCCCATATAAACTCCATATTAAAATTCCGTTTATCTAGAAAGCGATAGAGACAAATCTTTGATAGCTTATATCTCGGTTACTTACTTACTTACTTATATTCCCTATTGAGTGTGTTTTATTTAAGGCTCTCTAATTCGTATACCTTTTTTTACACAGAAGCCCACATCATCCCAACCAATATTATAAATGCGAATGTAAGTTTGTTTGTTACGGTTTCACGCGAAAACTACTCAACCGGTCATCATGAAATTTTGTACACGTGTTCTTGGAGGTTGTAACGAGGCGCCATGCAGGCTGGCAAGTACATAGCTTCCAGCGTCCGGAACGCAGCGCGCGGCCCGCCCCCGCGCAGCACCATTTAGTATAAAAAGGCGACCGCGCACACGCTCCTCAGGCAGTCTTGTGTAGCACACGAAACCGACTAGTTGTTAGCGCAGTTCAGGCGAAACCCCGAATCGTATACAGCTAGCTCGGTGTAGGCACACAAGATTGTCCTAGGCCCCCAACCCTTTCTTCCCACCGTCTCCTGCTTTCTCGTCCCAAGCGGCTCATACCCGATTCGGACGCAAAAGCCCTTTAACGGAAGCGTGAGCCAGGCGGAATCCGGCCCGTACCGTTAAAGACCCTCTGGACTCTCAGGGCAGCGGTCTGTGATTCCCGGATCACTCCCTAGAGCTCCAATCCTACCCGTAGGAACCTTCCCGACGCCCCCGAGGCGATCCCGAAGCCACGCGCGCAGCGCCCGAGCGCACCGCGCGTCCCGTAGAGCCGTAGAGCCCGTAGAGCTCCCGAGCCCTGGACCCCCCCGGTCCAGACTGCCGCCGCAGGCAACCCTTAATCGAGCTATCCCATTGATAGCATAGATTGTATCAACTCACGCGTATCCTAGTCGTATCAGAGCGACTCCCCCTTGTATGCGTGATTGCTAAGAGAATAAATAAGGCGTTATATATAATAACCCGTTGTCTGCATTTAACCTCCCCTAGACCAACCCTTGAGCTAGTAGACTTTCACCCAGCCAGGTTCGAACCCCGGCGGTGATATTTGTGGACGGACCCCCGGGCACCCGTCACACTGGCGCCCAACGTATAAGAAAAACCCTACATATTCAGCTTCTTTTCGAGTCTTCAGTAAAACCCCGTCGCGAAACCAAAATAAACACACGTAACCGTCACACTGGCCGTACGTACCCGTAACGTCGCGACGACAATTACCATTACAGACCCGCAAAAAGAAACTAATAGCTCCAAGTCAAGGGAGAGGTTTAACAGATTAAAAATAAATAAACCGTTTAGCTAATAAGCTATCCACCGATAAAAATACCGCATCGTCACAATGACAAAACACTGGCAAAAACCTTAAAAATATAAAAATAAAGAAACCTTATTCCAAGGTTACCGGAAAAAATCACACGCCCACATCGTGGATTTACGAACTAAAGAAACCTCGTAGAAACAATCCGATCCCAAGAAGAGTTCCACGACTCCATGAACGACAGAGACAAGATGACCGAATCCAAGAACGAAAATAACTCCGAGAGAGAGATGATGAGGCTCTTAAACGATTGCAAAGTTTACTTCAACGGGTCATACGGAGCAATCGAGTTCCTGGAACGTATCGAAGAATTAACAGCAAGCTGCAACGCAACGCCTGACACAATCTTAAAAGCAATGCCACAGATACTGGAAAGAAGAGCTTTACTGTGGCATAGAAATAACGCAGAGTCATGGGAAACATGGGACGAGTTTACAGAACTATTTAAATTACATTACTTCCCCGCCAACTACGAACGATCACTAACCGAAAAAATAATATCAAGAAAGCAACGATTTAGAGAAACATTCGCCGAATACCTAACAGACTTGCAAACACTCATGAGAAGACAGGGAAAAATGACAGGCACTGAAAAATTATTTAGAATCTACGAAAATATGCTGCCAAACTACAAGTTATATATAAAACAAAAAGAGTGCAAAGACACGACCGAACTACTGCAATTGGCGATCGAATTCGAAAGCATTTCGAGAGCGAAATATAGAGGAGCAATGGAGAGTCGCCAGGAGGCGCAACCAGGCCCGAGCCGCCACGAAAACACTAGAGAACCGTTCAACAAGAAATACGAACAGCAAAGCAAAATTCACCCTTCCTACAATCCCACCACGAGTTGCTGGAATTGTGGCAAGCCCGGACATCCGTCAAACCAGTGTCACGGGAAGAGGCAGATATTTTGTAGCACCTGTGGAAAAATGGGCAAACTAACACGCGATTGTTGCAAAACTTACAACAATAGAAGAAACGGAGAAAGCATAGGATCGGCACGCGAGACACCACGCCAAGACAATAGAATATATACACCGATAGAAATAATGGGAGAAAAATATTTCGCACTCATGGACACAGGATCCACAAACACGTACATAAACGAGCAGATTTACGAAAAATGTAAATTAAACGCCGTACCAGAATACATCAAGGCCCGTAAGGTCATAATGGCAGACGGAACCCAAGTCGAAATAAAGAAAACAATCATGATACCGATAAAAATCCAAGGAACCACAATAAAGCATTGCGTACGCGTATTACCGACAGCGACGACAGTAATAGTAGGTATGGACATACTGCGTCGACTAGGTCTGTCACTATCATTTCAACAGCTGAGCTACGAAGCTCCAAGCACGAGTGGCACGACAAACCAACCAAAAAAGGCGAGGACAGAACCATCAACAACAGTCACACTGGCACCAACGAACCAAGGCACCGAAGCACCCGAACCAGCCCCCATAACGGAAGCAGAACGGGAACAATTGAATCAGTTACTCGAGACAGAGTTCAAAAAATGCGACGCAGCCCCGAAAGGAAACAATTGGTTAGAACATAAAATTAAGTTAAAACATAGCGAACCCGTCAAGCAAAAATATTACCCAAAAAACCCCAAGTGGCAAGCAATCACAGGCGAGCTATCCCGTAACACGATTTGCGCAGCGAAGGAATCGCACGCAGACTGGTACGGAAGAAAACGGTTAGAAGTGGAATCTAATCGCAAAAATGAAACAGAATATTGTATTAAAAACGAGGAACTTTACAAAAAAATAATAAATCCCAGTTACGGAACAAAGATGGAACCAGGATCAGAATGGAGATTATGCGTACGAGAAGAAGACAAAAAACAAATCCTACAGCAAAATCACGTCCATCCAACCGCGGTTCATCTCGGGAGTACGACAACGTTACGCAAAATAGCAGAACAATATTATTGGCCGGGAATGTATAGAACGGTAATACAATACGTAAAACAATGCAAGGCGTGCCAAACACATAAACATACACAGCAGAAAGCATCCGAAAAACAAAAAAAATACTATGATAAACATCGCCGGTCTTAGAACCCGACAATAGGCGAACAAGTATTAAAAAAAAAAATACGTGTTATCAAATGCAGATAAAAATTTCTGCGCAAAACTCGCACCGAAATACGATGGACCATACCGCATTATACAAAAAAAATCCCCAGTAATATTTCTATTAAATAACGAAAATAATCCTAAACGAATAATAACAGCACACATAAAAGACCTAAAAACATTCCACGCATAATACAAAAAACGAACCAAACATAATAATTAATAAGCATCTCCTTAAAACCATAAGACTCAAAATCGAGCATAAAAATTAGCGAACAAAACTAAAACCACATAAAACGGGCAGTCAACAAAAACGAATGAAAACATGAAGTATTTGCCTAGCGCAACAAAGACAACACAAGTCGATAGCAGCGTCGCGACACCGACCTGATACCTCGACAACAGGACGAAGTACCCACAAAAATATTAATGATATCACATAAAAAGAAGTATTTACAAAACGTAATCAAACAGAATAAAATAAAGGTGTTACGTGTGCTAAAGGTGTAATGTGTTGTAATAATCGTATGATTACGTTCCAAGTATCGAATAAAATGCAAGAAAACAAAAACCGTGAATAAATATAGTGAATCAAGTTAAAGGTGTAATGTCTAATAATCGTATGATTACAATCAAAGTATCAAATTAAGTGCAACAAAACAAGAAAAATGAATAAATATAGTGAATCAAGTGTCACCTCGTTACATAACGGAAGGACACGCCGACCTAACCAGGTATTGAATGTTTAAAAAAAAAAAAACACATATTAACATAGTGATTTTTACAGGTAAAAATCTCCAGAAGAGGGAGGGGACTGTAACGAGGCGCCATGCAGGCTGGCAAGTACATAGCTTCCAGCGTCCGGAACGCAGCGCGCGGCCCGCCCCCGCGCAGCACCATTTAGTATAAAAAGGCGACCGCGCACACGCTCCTCAGGCAGTCTTGTGTAGCACACGAAACCGACTAGTTGTTAGCGCAGTTCAGGCGAAACCCCGAATCGTATACAGCTAGCTCGGTGTAGGCACACAAGATTGTCCTAGGCCCCCAACCCTTTCTTCCCACCGTCTCCTGCTTTCTCGTCCCAAGCGGCTCATACCCGATTCGGACGCAAAAGCCCTTTAACGGAAGCGTGAGCCAGGCGGAATCCGGCCCGTACCGTTAAAGACCCTCTGGACTCTCAGGGCAGCGGTCTGTGATTCCCGGATCACTCCCTAGAGCTCCAATCCTACCCGTAGGAACCTTCCCGACGCCCCCGAGGCGATCCCGAAGCCACGCGCGCAGCGCCCGAGCGCACCGCGCGTCCCGTAGAGCCGTAGAGCCCGTAGAGCTCCCGAGCCCTGGACCCCCCCGGTCCAGACTGCCGCCGCAGGCAACCCTTAATCGAGCTATCCCATTGATAGCATAGATTGTATCAACTCACGCGTATCCTAGTCGTATCAGAGCGACTCCCCCTTGTATGCGTGATTGCTAAGAGAATAAATAAGGCGTTATATATAATAACCCGTTGTCTGCATTTAACCTCCCCTAGACCAACCCTTGAGCTAGTAGACTTTCACCCAGCCAGGTTCGAACCCCGGCGGTGATATTTGTGGACGGACCCCCGGGCACCCGTCACAAGGTATTAGAAGTAACATAGGATACTTTAAAAAAAAAAATATGTCCTCATTCTGACGTTATCTGCGCGGACGAAGTCGCGGGCAAAAGCTAGTTAATTATAAACAGTCATTATTAAATCACAACATACGCCGAACACCTCAGCGTGGGATATCTCGGCCACACCAGAACCTCAATGGTCGTAAAGAGTGATTAAGACTTACAGGGGTGTTGGCCAGTTAGCGAAGATATTCGTCGGGACCAGGCCTGAGGTGGAAGATCTAAGCGGTTTCAGTGAAAACTTTTATCAGCTATAGACGGTACCACGCAATTTCCAATAGTAGGTATCGTTTATCACGTCTACCCTTGCGGAGTAAACATAGCCTAAGGTAACAATACCTAAAGGACACTGGCGCATTGTGAGCGTATAGGTGGAAAGGGGAATCAAAATTAGTGACGGGTTGCTAGCCGCATCGCCTATAACATGATTCCTAAGATTTGCGAGTTACCTCGAAAGGCCTTTGCTCAGGAAGACAAGCAACGGGTACTTTCTATTTTTTGTTTTTTCTAAAAGAGTTGGTAGTAAAAAGAAACATAATAAAGAGCCCTTTACGACGGGTTTTGCAAAGTAAACCTTTGATTATGAAGCGTATGTAATTCCTCCAAATTCTCTGCATTATATCCAAAGATACAGGTTCGTTTTTCCAATGTCGATCTTTACTGAAGCTATCATTATACAATTGCTTTGTTGCTTCATATTTTTCGCTATTGTTGCTTTATTTACCAAGCCGCAGCTCACTTGTGCCTTGGCCGCATTGGCATCCCACATGGGCGATTCTTCGGAGCGTTTCGTCGTAATTGTCCAGAGCCAATCTGCTAATGACTGCTTGGCACACGACTACTGTTACATTAACAGAGTTAATCAGTCATTTAGCTGTTGGTTTATCTAGTGATCTGCTGAGAGAAGTGGTTTGAATGATGACTGTTTCTAATGGAACAAATGTGGGCTTATAATCTGTTTTGACGTGACAACGTCTTATAAATTGGTTTGCCGGGTGACACTTCAAGAAACTGCGTTACGCTCCGCTCACGTTATGCGCTCACAATGAGAGCGAGTGAGAGGCATGGTTAGCCCGCCTAAGAGCGAGAGAGACAGACATAAAAAGTGAAAGGCACGCGTCCCTTCCACTCGAGCACAGTTAGCCCGCCTAAGAGCGAGAGAGACAGAGCGAGAGAGAGAGAGTGAGAGAGATAGGCATACACACCGGTTCATGTCTTGCGCTTCTTCCTACTATACGAATGAATATTCACATTAAAATTATTTTACCACTCAAAGTCGTTGTCACGTAAAACTTTCGCCCGTATACCGACTTTACAGGCAACCGGTTTTTTTTTTGTTTGAAATATTGGCATGGACTGACTGTCAATGTTATCCTGTAATATGTGATCCTGCATATCGTGATTCATTATTGATCCTATGACATACCGCGTGGTTCAGGACACTAGCTGATGAGAGAGAAGCGGCATCGAGGCTGCTCGGTAGCAACCACCGCAAGTCTCTCTTGTCAGGCTTGTGGTTGAGTGTGGCTCTCGCATTGCATGGTATTGCCACAGAAGACGCTATCTCCCAGACTGTCTGTAATAGTCTGTAAGTAGTGGTGATGCTTTACCATCAGGTGACCCACTTGCTCGTATGCCTTCCTTGTTGTATTAAATAAATACACACAAAGGCCGTCATCATTGACATATCATAGACATCATAAATTGCTTATCTAATTCATGCCATTAGAGCGTCCAATTACAACCCCACCTTGCTTATATACCCGCTAATCAATATTTTCTTCGAATTCATCTTTCTCTGTTGCTTTCATCATCATCATCATCATCATCATCATCATCATCATCATCATCATCAGCCTATGTTAGTCCACTGCTGGACATAGGCCTCCCCTAATGAGCGCCATAGCGCCCTGTCTTTAGCTTGACGCATCCAGCATCTGCCTGCAGTCTTTCGCAGATCGTCATCCCACCTGGCCGGAGGGCGTCCTACACTACGTTTTCCAAGTCGCGGTCTCCACTCAAGAACACGCTGTTGCTTTAACAATTGCTATTGCCATAGACAACACTAAAGATGACCAATTATTATCCGGTCTGTTACTTTTGTATAGAGGGTAGTTATCTTGCTCGTGACCTTACGTCTATATAGACGTGATTTGTGTATGTATCATTTCATAAACAACTTCAGAACGTTCTTCTTCAAAATGCTATATCATTGAAAGGGGAATCAAAATAGTGATGGGTTGCTAGTTTGCTATAACATGATTCCTAAGATTTTTGCCTATTCCCAAGACAAGAGTATAGTAATATTGTTAACATTGGGACTATATGCCGTTCACTGACTGTTGAATAAAACGAAAGCGGAAATATTTCGGTATTTCATCCGTTGCTTGCAGACGTCGTTTACGGCGTATAACCAGTCTTATACGACCTAGGTTTTAAGTTGTCTACAACGCCAATTGACTTGGACCGCGTTTCTACAAAAACACTTCTTTTTTAAAGCGTGCCATTTTGGAATCTTCTAGATCGCCAAAAAAATCTAACACGTGAAATAATGTAAGACAAAACTTTTCTATGAACTGACATTGTTCGAATACGAGATAATTTCAATAGACACATATTCAATATTTACTAGTTGCATAATTATATAATTATACATTATTCTTCCATGATGGTCTGGAAGTAAAGAAAAAACATAGAATTTACCAGTTGCTTCTCTCCCCGCGCAGATGGTAAAAGCCCATCCAAGGGAATGGCCGAAAATAGAAATCATGTTATAGGCGATGCGGCTAGCAACCCATCACGATTTTAATTCACCTTTCCACCTATACGCCCACAATCATGCTAAACGTGGCCTTTAGGTCTTTACCTTGGGCTCTGTCTACCCCGTAAGGGATAAAGACGTGATTTATGTATGTGTGTGTGTTAACTAGCTATGTTTTTTCACAAATAATTGACACTGGACTTAGCTCCTTTTTATGAAGGAAGTGTTTGACCACAGGCTGTAAAATGTAGCACGCTTGCCTTGCCATTGTTAAAAATCAACGGTATTACACATCTTATACCGTCTTTCAAAGCCAGCTCATTAATTAAAATCCTTCCTAACCTCCTAACTGAAGGTACGATGTCTCCCCCGCCGTTAGATTAAGAATTATGGCGCCTTATCTCTGGCCCTTAGACGACAACTCGACGGCTATTCCTTTTCACTGCACCGATATATAAGTGAAATTATTTCGACAAACTTTACCTAACGACCTACCCAAACACCAACAAAGCCAAATCAACCTTAAATACCCAAGAACAGAGCTGGGTATACTAAGTGACGTATTTGCCTCTTACGACGGTTGTAAAGCGAGTGTGGAAAACTGAAAATCATTTGTGACGCTCAGACAAGGACGCACGATTTGATATTATGCAAATTTCCGAGTGCGATAGGGACGGACGATGCTGAAGTTCAGACGAGGGATAAAATTTATACTCGGATGAAACGATTTATTACAAAGCGTTGAGTAGGTAGGGAATTAATTACAGCAAGTTTTGCTTTCATTTTGTACCATTGTGCGGGGTTTGTGCCGAGACGGGGGGGGGGGGGGGGGGGGGGTGTTCGAGGTTATGATGATTGGGGGAATTACGTCGCCGATATTCTTTTGTTTGGTTTTTACGTCAAATTGTCGTGTTGTATTGAAATGCAAGTAAAATATTGTTGTGACAATACAAGCGGGTAAAAGTGAAACTAATTGTGAGAATGCAATTGAGTTTTGTTTACCGACTGTAGAAAAATACATAAAAGACAGACATGTTTAATAAAACTTACTCCAAATCCTTGAATCCTTCACAGTTCACTCTGTTAGGCTGTGGAATCGGTTACCGACCTCCATCAGGCAATCTGCCTACGTGGCGTCGTTCAAGGAGGGCTTGAAGAAGATGTGGCTAGCACCATCTCCTAATATTGTATTGTATATTGTTTGTGTGTACTCATATCGTACGTAGTGTTTAATTATGAACTGTTCGTTGTATTTTGAGGTGTACGGTCTATTGTGGCTTTCAATATATGGATATTTTAAACTCACTCTTTGTCGGTTTCTCGCTTAATGCTCTGAAAATCATTTGTATAACCATGATTTTTGGTGAAAAAAATTACCATGAAGTCTTAATGCGATTCAATTCCGACTCAGTTCAGGTTTTAGCTGTCATTTTTAGTATGGATCTGACAGCGAGCGAATCTAAACTGAATCGGAATTGAATCGCATTAAGATATCATGGTAAGCTGCACACACTTGCAAAGCAGTTTAATGGTATATGTGAAGCTCTGGAGGATTTTAATAGCTAAGCCATTTTGGAACGTTGTCGTATTCACAATTGCATCCTTCACAACGTGTTTATTGACATTAAAAAGTAGTTCTTCCATGCTGGTCTGGGAGCAAAGAAAAAACATAGAATGTACCAATTGCTTCTCTACCCGCGTAGATGGTAAAAGCCCATCGAGGGCATGGGTGAAAATCTGAGGAATCATGTTATAGGCGATGAGGCTAGCAACACATCACTATTTTGATTCCATTTTCTACCTAAATGTGGCATGTAGGTACCTGTTACCTTAGGCTGTGTCTACCCCGTAAGGGATAAAGACGTGATTTGTGTATGTGTATGTATGTAAAAGTAATTATTTCACTATGACAGCGTTCCACAGTGTGTCAACAATTAAAGGCCTCGAGATCACACAGGCATCTTTGTTAACATATTACCCTGTCATCAGAGGTCATTAACCTCCAAGATATCGCATTGCGGCGGCATCCGCTTCCGGCAGCGGCGCCACGGTCCACTTCCGGTGTCCTGCCGCGTGACGTCACTTCCGGTTCGCGTGTGACGCACTTCC
The DNA here is from genome assembly GCA_949127965.1 of Pandemis corylana. Classification (NCBI taxonomy): domain Eukaryota; kingdom Metazoa; phylum Arthropoda; class Insecta; order Lepidoptera; family Tortricidae; genus Pandemis; species Pandemis corylana. Next base: position 587,299 of record OX421854.1, on the reverse strand, counting down.
GACAGTGTACCTGCAATTCCAGGTGATTGTCTGAACGTTATTTAGTACGTACAGTCTGTTCCTGAAAAATATTGGAAAATACTTGGAAAAGGTTTTACTTAATTCCATACTAGCTGTCGCCCGCGACTCCGTCTGCACATAATTACTATCCCATGGGAACTGTGCAATTTTCCGGGATACAAACTATCTTATGTCCTTCCCCGGGACTCAAGTTATCTGTTTACCAGTTTTCAAACAAATCGGTACAGCGGTTTAACTGTGAAAAGGTAACAGACAGACAGATAGAGTTACATCGCATTTATAATATTAGTAGGGATAACGTTACACAGAATTTAAATATTACATTACATTGTATTACATAAATCACGTCTTTATCCCTTACGGGGTAGACAGTGCCTAAGTTTACAGACCTGGCCACGTTTAGCATGATTGCGGGCGCATAGGTGGAAAGGGGACTCAAAATAGTGATGGGTTTTTTTACTAACGTTTCAAATTATTATATGCTTTCAAATTATACTTTTGAGGGTTTAAATATTAATGGTGATGATGATGATGATTGCCAACATAGAAATGAGGTTGCCAACGAGCAAGCGGGTCACCTGGTGGTAAGTAAACATCACTCATGGGCATCCGTAACGTTATCTACTCGTTTTGTAATATTTCTGGATATGTAGGGGAGACCGAGGCCAGTTGAGACAGAGGTGAGTTGATACAAAGCCGATTTCTCTGAACTGTGATAGTTTATCGGGCTGGTAACTTCGCTAATTCTTTGCTCGTTCTACACTCCACAGTTTGTGTGAAGTTGTGACCTCGCTAACTGTCATAGGTGCAGAGAAAAAGACTTTGTACGAGTATCAACTCACCTCTTTCTCAACTCGCCTCGGTCTCCCCTAATCATGATTGTAGGATTATCATATTCTAACAATTACACTGTATTCTAATCTGACTTTTACAAGTTGAGAATTGTATTGCAAGCTCCAACAAAGTAAATTTTGAAGCAAAAGTTTCAAGGCAAATCTAACTTCAGACCTTTGATCGAGTAAAGATTCTGAGAAAATAGAACTGTCAAAAAGTTATCAACATTAAGTTTCAAAAACTTTATTAGGTACTGTACAACGTGTTGTAAGACTAAAGTCAATGTTCCATTCACCACGACGATAATATCATATTATATTTGTTATTGGCTAAAGACCATCGAGGGAATGGGCAAAACTTATAGGAATCATGTTATAGGCGATGAGGCTAGCAACCCATCACTATTTTGATTCCATTTTCCACCTATACACCCTCAATCTTGCTAATTGTGGCCTGTAGGTACCTGTTACCTTGGGCTCTGTCTACCCCGTAAGGGATAAACACGTGATTTGTGTATGTGTATGTATGTATTTGTTATTGTAATTCCTAGTTACTGTAATTTACTTCCATGCTGGTCTGGGAGTAAAGAAAAAACATAGAATGTACCAGTTGCTTCTCCTCCCGCGCAGATGGTAAAAGCCTATCGAGGGAATGGGCGTAGGAATCATGTTATAGGCGATGCGGCTAGCAACGCATTACTATTTTGATTCCCCTTTCCAGCTATACCCCCACAATCTTGCTAAACGTGGCCTTTAGGTCTTGTTACCTTAGGCTCTGTCTACCCCGTAAAGGGATAAAGACGTGATTTATGTATGTATGTAATTCCTATGAGGTGCACTCCCCGCTCACTTCTCTCGTTCCCCTTTGTCGTCCCACCCCGCGCCCCTGCGCCGCGCAGGCGAGGACTCGTCAAAGCGGTCGATCTATAAATGTGGCCTTTAGGTATTACCTTAGGAACAGTCATGACAACCGACTTACAGCTCTTTGCCACCTTCTTCTCTTCTCTCTTCTTCAACCTTTTTCTACCCAATGCTGAGTAAAGGTCTCTTCCATAGCCCTCCAATTGCTGCGGTCTAGGGTTTTCCGCATCCAGTCCTTCCCCGCTATTTGAATGAGGTCATCGGCCCATCTTCTGGGCTGTCTCCCCACGCTTCTGCGCCCAGTCCTTGGCCTCCACTCCAGCACTTTCCTACCCCTTCTTCCATCAGATCTGCGGCATATGTGGCCAGCCCACTTCCACTTCCTTTGAGCTATGATTTTCGCAATGTCAGTGAGTTTTGTTCTGCTGCGGATTTCTTTGCCAGCTTGTTCGACTGTAAATTTTACAACGCTTTGTAACAAACCAAAAAACCGCATTCGCATGTGTATTTATTGTTACAACAATACCGCAGTGATAGCAGCCGGACCGGCGACTCGGCCGACGTACCGGCTTTAAAACGGCGCCGTTTTTACCCAATTTACTGTGCTCACACGTCACATGGTTTTGTCTATATTTACAGTGAGAAGCACGTAAACTTGATGATACAACTCCCTTGGCTGCTAAAAAATTGTGGTCTTTATACACAACATACTTATCATGCTTCGAGGCTTATAGTTGGATCAATAAATATAATAAATTGATGAAAATGTAACCTACAAACTGACTGTAAAGTGTACGGCAGTTTTAAATCAAGAATCAGGATGAAATACCTCAGCCGTTAGTTCAAGCTAAATTAATCAAAAAAAATCTAAACGACACTGATTAGAACACAGAAAAATCCGAAAAGTAACCTGTCTACCTGCTATGGGTGGTGTAGCGGTATAGCACGCGTCACCGAATGACGAGGATCCGGGTTCGATTCCCGGGTTCGATTTTACTTTTTGGATTTTTCTATTTGTTCTAATGTTCAGTGTCGTATAGAAATTTAATTTCTAATGGTAAAATCGTATAAATAAACTAGCTTTTGCCCGCGGCTTCGCACGCGTGAACCATGAGCATTTCGAAGAAGCTAGCAATCAAGCAAGCGAACACCCAAACCCATGCAAGCAGGCAAGCAAGCATGCAAGCAAGCATGCATGCAAGTAAGCACGCAAGCATGCATGCATGCAAGCAAGCATGCATGAAATCAAGTATGCAATCAAGCATGCAAAGCAAGGACTCAAGCAAGCATGCAAGCAAGCGTGCAAGCAAGCATGCATGCAAGTAAGCATGCATGCATGCAAGCATGCAAAGCAAGGACTCAAGCAAGCATGCAAGCAAGCCCCCGCATTGCCCCGCTGCCTTAATTTTTCTGAAACTGTAAATATTACAGGATTTTTATAAAACAAACCTAACCTAACCTAAAGGGCTGTCCTAAAATATACCTACCCCAAATAGCTTTTGCCCGCGACTTCGTACGCGCTAAGATGTAAAACGAAAAAATAAGTTTTTTCCCGTTCCCGTGAAAATTTTGGGGAGTGCTTTCGGAGTAGGTACACTTAAAGCCTTTAAAGAAACACACGTTATAAATGTTAAGTCTCTTTCTTCCGCTGTTTCGTCTGGAAACGTAAAATCCCGGTTTTTCCCGTTCCCGTAAAAATGTTAGGAAATCCTTTGTTAATGCTTCCTTACACTCCCTAAGGAAGCTAAATGCTAAATGCTAAATTTCATCTTTCTACAACCAGTAAAACGAAAAACCCCGTTTTTCCTGTTCTCGTGGGAATTTCTGGAAACCCTTTCTTAGTGCTCCCATACACTCATCAAGGAAGGTTCTTACCAATTTCTACGACCAGTAAAACAAAAAATCCCGTTTTTTCCCTATCCCGTGGGAATTTCGAAAAATACCTTCTTAGTGCACCTCTAGGATACTCAAGGTATATGTGTGCCAAATTTCAATTTTCTAGCCATATTATGCCTACCGCAGTATTTCTTTGTAAACAAATATTTTTCCCGTTCCTGTAAAAATGTTACGAAATCCTTTGTTAATGCTCCCTTACTCTCCCTAAGGAAGCTAAATGCTAAATTTCATCTTTCAACGACCAGTAAACGAAAAACCCCGTTTTTCCTGTTCTCGTGGGAATTTCTGGAAATCCTTTCTTAGTGCTCCCATACACTCATCAAGGAAGGCTCTTACCAAATTACAGCTTTCTACGACCAGTATAACAAAAAATCCCGTTTTTTCCCTATCCCGTGGGAATTTCGAAAAATACCTTCTTAGTGCACCTCTAGGATACTCAAGGTATATGTGTGCCAAATTTCAAGTTTCAAGCCATATTATGCCTACCGCAGTATTTCTTTGTAAACAAATATTTTTCCCGTTCCTGTGGGAATTTGGGAAAGTACTCTCTTAATGCTCCTCTGCACTCCAGAAGCAACCTACATGCCGAATTTCAGCTTTCTGCAACCAGTAAAACGAAAAGTCCCGTTTTTCCGGTTCCCGTGGGAATTTCGGGAAATCCTTTTTTTATTGTTTACACTCCCCAAGGGAACTTGAAGGCCAAATTTCAGTTTTATACGACCAGTAAAACGAAAAATCGATCCCGTAGAACTGAAAATATAAATCCCGTTTTTTCCTTATCCCGTGGGAATTTCCAAAAATCATTAAGACATTATTTTACTATTATAATCACCTACTTCTATGCCAAATTTGAACAGTCTAGTAATTATAGTTCATAGGATTTCGTGTAACTGAATTTATAAATCCCGTTTTTTTCCTTATCCCGTGGGAATTTCCAAAGGTCCTGAAATTAGTTTCTTCGTTTTGTAATCACCTACTTTTGTATCAAATTTGAAGAGTCTAGTTATTATAGTTACTGAGATAGCGTCACTCGGAGTCGAATATATAATTCCCGTTTTTTCCTTATCCCGTGGGAATTTCCAAAAATCCTTCCTTAGTGGATGCCTACATTGTATAAGATATCTATGTGCAAAATTTCAAGTCTCTAAGTCCAGTGGTTTGGGCTGTGCGTTGATATATATTTAAATCAGTCAGTCAGTCAGGACTTTGAATTTTTTATGTATAGATACATAAAATCAAGAAATAAAATTCTTGATACATTTGATAGTGCCCAATTTAACTATGTTATTAAATATTCTACAACAATTTTCAGACACTTTGTGTACGTGTAAATAGCCAAGCTAGTTTAAAATGACATCTCAATCGACACAAATTGACAAATCTCAATACCTACACGTTGATTTGGAAGCGTGCGGAGTTCAGACGGGACTCCGGCAGGTCAGCCCGCGTAGTGGAGAAAGTGTGGGGGTGCATTCGATGAATATGTATGAGGGAGGGAGGGAGGCCGCGTGTAAATGGAAATTTCAAATAAAAATACCTCAAATATTAACATGAACCCGATTCGTGTTTTTCCGCGTTTTTTGCGGCCCCTAGTCGGGACATGTGTGATAACACGCCAGCAATAAAAACCGGTTTTTTACAGACTCGCTTTTTTTGAATTATGACGAGGTTTCGCTTTAACTGTTTTTTGGTTGGTGTACCGTCGTTGCTGGGGGGTTGATATCGTTCCGATGGAAATCACTGATTTGGTTTGAGTATGTTTGGGAGCAAAGAAAAAACCCATGAACCAGCATGCTTAGTGTAAGTTTTCAGTCACAAATTACCTCTCGAACGAGTTTAAAAGTCAAATACCTACTATGAGAACGATTTGTTGCCGTTTCGATCCGCAAGTGGCGCTGCTAATTTTTCCATAGTAATTGAGACGTTTACGTGAACGCGTTCGAGACGTATTTATATGTGAAAACTTACACTAGACGCTCAGTTGCTTCTCTTACCGCGCGGATGGTAGCCCTTCGAGGGAATTGGCGAAAATCCTAGGAATCATGTCATAGGCGACGCGGCTAGCAACCCATCACTATTTCGATTCCCCTTTCCACCCACCCACAATCATGCTCAACGCGGCCTTTAGGTCTTGTTACCTTAGGCTTTATCTACCCCGTATGGGATAACGACGTGATTTATGTTTGTATGTAGTATAGCCTTAAAATAACCTATGATCTAACTTTAGCTGATATGAAAAACAGTGTGTTGTTTATGCTTGTTTTTATGGAAAACTGTTAGGTAAATTGTCAAAAAATAGACACATAAAAACACATAGTCATGCCTCAAGCATCATGTTATTGTTATGACTCTTAACTTCCTCCATAAAAGTTTAAGAGAACCCTGTCCTAAAAACTACGTATTCTTTTATTACTAATTATCCAGAATTACCTAAGCGCCTTTATCGTAATAAGTACAGTCAGCGGCAATTATAACTATAATTGAGACCTCAAACATTAACGCGGAACGCCGTAATAAGTTGTTAATATATTCACCGATAACATCTGGTCACAGCCGCCTTGTATACGTTCCACCAATTATTTGGTATTCGACACATAACGACTATATTTTTCAGCCCTGGATTTATGCCGCATTTTAATATCATTTAATGTAAGACGCCGATAACGTCTCACGTGAACTTTTTACGCGTGTTTCGTCTAATTTTATGGAGCGTAATGTACTTTCGTTAGTGGTTTGGATTCCACTCACAATTTTCTTTTTTAAATACATACATACATAAACAAATCGCAGAGCCTGAGGTAACAAGAGCTAAAGGCCACGTTTAGCATGATTGTAGACGTATACGTGGAAAAAGGAATCAAAGTAGTGATGGGTTGCAAGCCGTCGCCTATAACATGATTCCTAAGAATTTCGCCCATTCCCTCGATGGGCTACCGTCTGTACGGGAAGAGAAGCAACTGGTACATTCTATGTTTTTCCGTTGCTCCCAGATGAGCATGGAAGCATTTTGTAAATCTAGTAGTAAAGTTGGTTTAGCGGGTGGTAGGGCCTTTAACAAGGCCCGTCCAGTAGACTTATTACTTAACTCGTTCGCCAATCGCTATCGTATTCATTTTGACAGTTCATGTATGGGCTGACAATTGGCATCGTAATCACCTAGCTGTCACATTCATACAAGAACTGTCAAAATGAACACGATGGCGATTGCGAGCGAGCTAGACAACAAGCCTACGGATTACTAACACAGCCTGCTAATCCTACCGCTAAGCTGCTGTGTTCTGGCGTGAAGATCTTAGTAGCCGGCAATGCATTTGCAATCCTCTAGTGTTACAGGTGTCCATGGCTGTTGGTGCTCACTTACTCTCAGTTGGTGCTTGCTCGTTTGCGATCCTTGTCGTATAAAAAAATTGGCAAGTGGTCACTTGATTGTCAACATCACATAATGACCACCCGTAGTACCAGAGATACGTAGCCAGCCTAAAAGGTAATTTCTGTAAAGATCTTCTCTTACATCCAATGAAAGTCAGTTTAGTAGCGCACATCGTTTTATTCACTTGGTCAACAACACAGAGTACATTGAGCTAGTTCAGTGACTCTCCGCGGGAAGAACTAGCAAGAAACCTCACGGACATAGTATTTTCTTATTGATCGCTACATATCGCCTATTACACTTAAGCATGGTGCAACTAAATATCGCAAAAATACGCGGCGGCGGTTGGCGGAGGGGTGGTTTGAGTGAGCTTTAGATATTTAACATATAGTGACTGCAGATTCAGTAATTAGATATTTGTTTGTTTTTAATTTGTTGGTGTGTAGTGTATAAGTTTTACTGTATTCTCTTCTATCTTTGGTTGCGTGGTGTGTGTTTGCGACTACGCGCGTACTTTGTTTGGTTTTTTTTTCTTAATTTATCTCTAGTTGTGAGAGCCTATAATTGGCTTTAATGTCACTACTGTAATCAACTCACACTGTATTTCATAGCTGTTGGATCTCCGTAAATAAATAAATAAATAAATAAATATTCTATTACCATTAATACAGATTTACACCTCGAACTTATCACTACACATATCAGCGTCTCACAATCAGAATGCCAATACAATCTCCGCGTCCCTTCTAGAGCGCTTGGCGCCAAAACGTACCGTTGACATCTGTCAGCTGTCAACGTCACTGCCCAGTCCAATGAGTGTGTTCTCTTTAACAAAGTCTGTTTTCATTTACCATAACGGAGGATCAGTAATTCTTAACACTTTTCGGTTTTCTCTGGTTCACCGAGTTGCGAAGTCCGCTAGCAATATATCTACATGATATCGGGTCGGAGATATTCAGACAAATCGGACAATCCGAAAGACAAGTGCATAAATCAATACATTAGACTCGACCCGGGGACCGATTTTTGAAATCGCATCTGTGAAATATACCGAAAGGGGTAAAAACCTGTGCATCAGTAATTTTTCATCAATCGACTCGCTACGGAAAATTGTAAAACGCTCTAATATGGTATTTAGTTCATGTTTTTTTTTTTTTTTTTTTTTTTTTTTTTTTTTTTTTTTTTTTTTTTTTTATTAACATTGTTCTAAGTCACACAATAGTAGTTAGGGCACACAATAGTAGTTTTTTTTTTTTTTTTTTTTTTGTTTAGACATTTGAACGTGTTATGCAGAAGTATGGTAAAAACTTGATTATTTGAGATTACATTCTTCCATGCTGGTCTGGGAGCAATAAAACATAGAATGCTGTTACCTTGTGGTGTTTCTCTTCCCGCGCTAATAGTAAAAACCCATCGAGGTAATCCATCACTATTTAGAGTTCTTTTTCCATACGCCCACAATCGCGCTGAACGTGGCCTTTAGGTCTTGTTAACCTAGGCTCTGCCTGCCTAAGGGTTAAAGACTCGATCAATAAAATACCTGTGTATGGCAGAGATTAGAATAACAGCGAAAACAACAGCAAAACCTTTAAATTTCCTCTTAATGCCTCTATGGGTATACTCCTTTACTCTTAAATGACAACACAACATCAACATGCTCTTGTCTAAGGTTACATGGCAGTATATAAGTGTAAAAGACGGGATAAAGTGCCGCATAATGCTATCTCAATACGTCACGGGGTAACTTTTTCACTCCGCGATGATAAACAGCTACCCTTCCGGATCTTTATCATAATGCTCCCTTTGTTGCTCTAGTACCGTAATATTGAAATTTTAGTCCTCGCGCTCGGAACTGAACAAACCAGCTTTGTTGTTTTTTTGTGAGTCATTTGTTTATTTTAGCAACTTGTACTTTTGTCCGAAGCGTCGGTAAGATATGACATCCTTAGGACCGTACAACGTTGCCGAAATTTTTGTCACAAGATTTTTGAGTAATGTATTTATTACTTTGACATTGGCGTAACCATCGATCGATGAGACCATATTAAAAAAAGAAGAAGACATCCTTAGGCCGTTATGACAACCAGATAGCGTGCCAGATAACCTGACTATGAAACTAGAGTTCCTGGGTTCGAATCTCGATAGAGACAGGCAGTATGATACTCGTAATGAATGTTTCTTGTTAGGTATACACTTACGTATGTTTATTCGTTGCTTAGTACGTATATATTTAGTCAATTGGAGTCAATTTGTCCCATGATATAAATTTTAAAGTACTGGAGTAAGATGTGAAATAATTATTGTAAAACAAAGTCGGATTAAATACAACCCAAATAGCTGGATAACTAATAAAAATATAATAAATTGTCAAAAAAAACCGGTCAAGTGCGAGTCGGACTCGCGCACCGAGGGTTCCGTATCATTATCTATAAATATCTTTAAACCAGTGTAAGCAGAGCCCTGCTCCAAAGCAAAATGTACGCAGTGTGGGGTTACTTTATATTGGTCACTGCTATATACAGACATACATACACATTTACGGTTTTCGCAATTATTCTTTAATCTGTGCTATAAGACCTACCTTCATACCAAATTTCAAGATTCTGCGTTCACGGGAAGTACCTTGTAGGTTTTGATTCCCTTGAGAGTTGAAAATTTGCGGAAATTTGCGGCATAAACGGCTGTATCTTTTGATTGCGTTGGCTTAGAAGTTTGATTTTTTCACAGCTTCAAGGGACAGTAGACCTGAGTAATTGATATAAATTTCAGCTTCATACCTCCACGCGTTCCTGAGAAAAAGGGTCTTGACAGACGGACGGACGGACGGACAGACAGACGGACAACAAAGTGATCCTATAAGGATTCCGTTTTTTCCTTTTGAGGTACGGAACCCTAAAAACAAATATTTGGTATACAACGCCATCTCTGATGACATGACAAAAACTGATTCTGATGTAAAACGAAGTTTGCCGGGTCAGCTAATTCAACTAGCAAAATATGCCCTCAACGGACTCACGCTTTCGACCGTCTAATGGGAACCTAACCTAGCCAACGTAGAAAAACCCCACAACTCTCACAGCCATAAATCCAGCCCCGTCTGGAAGCGTCAAAGGCCAAAGATAAAGAATCCGAAGGGCTCTCCAGCGAGTCAATATCTCGCAGGCCACTTGACATTCGCGCCGCTGAGCGTACTTGTAAAAAACTGACGCGGACAGAAGGGAGATTCGACTTGGTTGCTGGCTCTTGGCGTTAATAAATGTGTAAAGAGTAAGCATTTTTGATTTGAATACGAGTTTTAGAAGCGGGAGGGAGAAGACAGATGAGAAAGATACCAAAGGTGCGTTTGAAGAAATTGAAGAAAGTTGACAGGTATGCAAACGTGAGACGGTGAGAACGGTGCAAATTAGCCACAGACACACACACATACTCATAAATCACGTCTTTATCACTTACGGGATTGACAGAATCGAAATTAACAAGACGTAAAGGCCATGTTTAGCGTTGCAAATTAGAAGCCATTTGAATTTAGCCTTATTAAATTATCCACGGAAAATTTTATTTTACTACGGTACACTTCATCATTATCGTCGGAAAGCACTAGTTGGTGAATTGGGATTCACGATGAAAACCACCGGTGGTCACAGGAACTGTTCATCATCATCATATCGCGACTTTAATCTAGATGGTGGACGTCCTACGCTGCGCTTGCCGATCCGCGTGACTAGACTTGTTTTCTACTAAATATTTTTAGCGTGTACAAGGCGATCGCGCTTTGTATCCCGTAGAAAATAATATCTAGTCAAATTTGTAATTTAAAGTGAAAGTTGCGGGAAATCGGACGGATCCAAAAACGCAGCTCTTGACCACACGCGGAGGTAACCCGACACCACGTCAATAAAGTCAATTTTGTTATTAACGCTTCAAAGTTGCACCGTGAAGAAAAATCACATCAAGTCAAGGCATTACCGAGAGTTGTGGAATGAGACACAGAAACAACGTCCATTCCATCATACCAGCGCAATACGCTCTGGTTAATTTAAGCACAAAAACATGGGGCATTTTCGTCGCACTTTTTGCCGTGGGTAGGTGTTACCCCCACAGGCAACGAACGCGTGAAGATATTATCAAGGGACTTTTAATTTTGCAATTTGTAGCTGCCCCCCTGGGCCCTCGCGACAGACAGACAGAGATTTTAGATGACATTATTTAGATTTTAGTTGACGATAGAATTTTGCATATTAATTTGAATGGCGAAAGGAGGGCTAATTCGCGTGTGGAACTTGCGTGCGACTGTAATCTAGTTTTGTATTAAAACAATTAGTTGGACTGTAACTTTTTTATGTCACTGCTAAGTAAAGCACATTTAATACACGAATACAGCCCGTATGCGTGCTCTTTAGTAAATATTTGCTGTTGTTTTATCTACGAACGAGTTGAATATTTTATACAAGACTTTCGAGTGGGTACAAATGAAAAAGAACTTAATGGGTATCATTTCAATTTTGTAGTGGAAAGTACCTAAGTCATTACATGACCTACTTACAACAAGAGCATTAACATCATTTTCAAAAATGATTCTATGTATGATGAAGTTTCTTGTATTTTCATCGTTAGTCCCATCAATGTTGCAAAGTTTAAGACACTCAATTGGACTAATTAGCGGACTCTGTTATTCTGATAAGTCCATTACATTCTCCATTTTCGTTCCCAACTCACTCAAAAAGTGCAACCAACATCTGTGGACTTATCTTTTTATCTACAATTAGGATTTTGGCACCTAGCGAGGGGCAGCCCAGGCCCAGTGCTGGGGCCGCTTCAAAGGCGTAATTATGCTACGTTATTGAGTTATCAAACGCCACAGAGGGAGATTAGTTCATACTTCCATACTCAAATCTCATCACACAAGCTGACGCCTCGCACCGAAAACATCCATTTTGGTTCACCGCAAAACACTCCAGTACTTTACACCCGGCCTTTTCTGAACGCTGGAAACCGCTCAAAACCAAACCCTAAATTGACTCCCTCAAAGTTTGGTTCTATCTGTTCTTTTGGTATGGTAATGGAACCGTGTCGTAATAAAAAATGTTGTCCCCTAGACAGTGATTCCCTAACAAGGAAGTGGGAATTATTTGTCAATGCAAAAAGGGATATAATTTGAGGACGATAATGAGATGCGGGATTCGATTTCTGTTTGAAATAATTTTGATAGAAGTCTTAATGAAGTTGTGATAGTTCGTACTTTGATTGGGGAGAGGAATATCAAACTGACTCGTTGTAATGTACTGCAAAAACTCCTTCTTTACTCTATGTCCAATTCTAATCTTAAATATAAAAATTAAAAAATAAAATAGTATTCGAAACAAGAAGGAAGTCAGAGTCTGCTTAGGGCTTCCACTGGAAGCAGATGTATTGATTTAATAAACTTCAAGGAAATGCAGTTTAATTAAATAAATAAATAGTATATTGTGCCATTTCTGAGCTACATCATCGCGTCGTAGAGTGAGTGCCTCCTCAGGGCTCTACAGTGCGTAACTTTTTCAAAGTTCTAAATAAGTAGAACACAAAAAACTGCATTATAACAATTGATTTTGATATATCCATGTGTTAGAACAGAATGACGTTTGTGTCTTTTCTGTTGATGAATAGGTTTTGTCTACTACTACATCCATTATTTTACCACTTTTTATGTACATGTTATTGCAATGGCAGTCAACTACGAGTATTAACGTAGTCAAAGCAAACATTAAGTTATTTGGCTCCAAGTGCTTTGCGTCCAAAGGAAACAATAATTTTGTCTTTTATCCCTTGTTGGTAATATTCGAAAATATTTCTTCGATTTCTCCAGGAGTGCATTTATGTATTTAATCAATTATGTTCTATGGTTATGGAAAATGTTGACAGCTACAAGTATAATAAAAAAATGTGATGAACACACAAACAGTATCAGAGGCAAATAGGTGCGTATCCACTAGAGGCAGCCGCTCGACCCGAGGCTGCCTCTAGTAGATAAGCATCTAATCGCTGCGAAACAAAAACTTAATTCTCTCGGGTGTTCAATGTAGATAATCATTCTACTTCCCACTAATATTATGAATGTGAAAGTTTGCGAGTTTGTTACTCTTTCACGCCAGAACGGCAGGCACAGAGACACATTATAATCTGAAAACATAAGTTACTTTTATCCCGAAAAATTGCGTAATTTCCGAGGGATAGCGATAAATGAATTCTTTGTAGACGAAGTGGCGGGCAACAGCTAGTCAATCATAACTTTCCAATGAAACACTGTCTACTAAACATAACACAACTTATACATGACATATGCCAAATGGATATTCATGGTAGGGCGGCGTAGTTTAGCTATAGACCTATTAATCCTTCCTTAAACCCTGATTAGCGAACTAACTGACAGCTTCCGGTAAAGCATAATATGGGTGTGATACCCATACTAATATTGCAAGTGTGATAATAAGTCTGGCTTTCTGTCTCTGTTTCTGACTCTTTCACTGTTAAGCTGTCGCTTATTTCAAATTTAAACTGACAGAGAGAATGTTAGAAATATTTTATTGAGAATTGAAATAAGCTAAAAAAAATATGCTATATTATTATTATTATATTGAAAAGTATGCTTAGTTGGTTTGGGCATGTAGAGCGGATGGATGAAAGTAGATTAACTAAACAGATCTATATGGGGAGTGTGAATGGTTACGTTGGGAGGGGAAGGCCTAGACGGACGTTCCGAGACCAAATAGGAGACGTTTTGGAAAAAGGTCAGGTCAGGAGTACCCGAAACCGACGAGCATATATGAAGAGATTGATGACTGTGGATGAAGCGAAAGATATATGCCAGGATCGTAGCAAGTGGAACAAAGTAGTCTCTGCCTACCCTTGTGGGAAAGAGGCGTGACGGTATGTATGTATGTATGTATGAAATAAGCTATACCTTTGATTCCACGCAGACATAGTCGAAAGTGCCAGTTACTTTAGTTTCTTCTTCTTCTTGAGGTGCCATCTCCTACCGGAGGTCGGCTGTCAGTGCTATCTTTAATTTCGACACAGCAGCTTGGAACAGTGAGCTTGTGCTAAGGTTGAACCATGTCCGGAGATTCTTAAGCCACGAAGTACGCCTTCTTCCGGTCGCTTTCCCTGGATTTTCCCCTGCACGATGAGTTGAAGCAGGTCGTATTTATCACTACGCATTATGTGACCAAAGTACTGCAGCTTGCGTTTCTACTACTACTTACTACCACAACTAACTTTAATTTAAATAGGTACTGACAATTATGTCCCTTGCAACTTTTTAGTAACCATAGATTTAGATTCCATAGAGGCAATCAATGAAGCAATTATCATCATTTCATAATACATACATACATACACACCGTCACGCCTCTTTCCCACAGGGGTAGGCAGCGACTACTTTGTTCCACTTGCTACGATCCTGACATACTTCTTTCGCTTCATCCACATTCATCAATCTCTTCATAAATGCTCGTCGGTTTCGGGTACTCCTGACCTGACCTTTTTCCAAAACGTCTCCTATTTGGTCTCGAAACGTCCGGCTAGGCCTTCCCCTCCCAACGTTACCTTTCACACTCCCCAAATATATCTGTTTAGTTAGTCTACTTTCATCCATCCGCTCTACGTGACCAAACCAACTAAGCATACTTTTTTCTACTCTAGTCACTATATTCTCTTTCACACCAGCACGTTACCTTATCACACTATTCCTTATTCTATCTTTCAGTGATACACCTTCCATACTTTCTTAACGCTCTCATTTCATAAGGAACTATCAAAAGGTTTTGAAACGGGTATGTATAGCACGTTTTCGTAATTGCCACTTCCATCTGTTTATGGTACAAGATGACAGGAAGAGACGGTAAATGCGATTATAATCCCTAGCAATATAGTCAGACAATTTTAACCTCTGGGCGACCCAATGATTTGTATTTGCTATAGGTAAATTGTCTTGACGACTGGTCGAAATTTTACACAGATTTTTTCCATTTTCAAATAGTGCCTTCGAGTGATATGTTTTCGATAATAGGGCCTCCTATCTATGTAATCTGCGTCTACGGATCTTCCGTATCTCAGCCCCCTGGTATCTCAAATCTTCTCTACTCCAGTGGATAGCCGGCATTAGCAGGGTGTTGGGAGCTTTTAATCCCGCCGTCCCTAGGGCCTGATCGGCCCGCGCAGTTGAGGGTTGAGCGGTAGAAATAAAATACCGGGATGCTCAAGTTATGCTCTGTTTTTAGTCAAGTTCAGTTTAGTTAAAACATAGAAATATTGGCGTCATTTTACGTTATGAGTGACCAAGGAGCGCAAACCTTTTTTGCTACATAAAATCATGACACGAATTTCAATGCCTTAGCTACGATGCGGTGATAAGCAATGCTTATGGGTCTTTGGGTTATGAATGAATTCTGTAATTGCTTATATGAATCATAAGGCGTCGCGTGAACGTCATGTTAAACTTACTCTATTTTTGTTTCAGACATCACAATTTTTGCCACCCGCGTCAATAATTTTAGTCAGTGTTTTCTAATAGAGTGTTACCAGTTGCTTCTCTTCCCGCGCAGATGGTAAAAGCCCATTGAGTGAATGGGCGAAAATCTCAGGAATCATGTTATAGAGGATGCGCGTAGCAACCAACTAGCAACTGTTTTGATTCCCCTTTCCACCTATACGCCCACAATCATGTTAAAAGTGGCTGTTAGGTCTTGTAACCTTAGTCTTTTATATATTTAAATTTAGTTTGCGGGGGGGTATGGGGGCGATACATCGATCTAGCTAGGTTTCATTTTTAGAAAACGTAGAAAAAAAATCGGTCATCCAGGTACCCACTTTACATTGTTTTACCAATCACACTGTCCAAGTGAGTTTCAACACAATAATCCTTTGAATCAAGGGCTATAAATTTCATGAAATAAAATCATACCTAAACTAATTCCCCCGCGTAGCCCCCCGCCTGCGCCCGCGGTCCCAGAGGCCCGCGCCGTATCGGCAGCGGCATGGTTACAGCTTTATTTAAACACTTCCTTTGCTATGCAAAACGTTTGATTCGACACTTGTTTCGTTGATCGGTTTTTGTTTTGGCTAAAACCGATTTGGTTTTTTGTCAACACTAGTCTAACGGTGATGGTTTTTTTAAGTTTTCTTTTTGCTCGAATAAAGGCAAGTAATTTTATAGGCAGTCGATTTTATATTTAATAATGAATACATAAATAACTTGGGACAAATTACACCAAATGACCCAGCCACAAACTAAGCAAAGCTTGTGCGTGTACCAGGCAACGGATAAACATACTTATATAATGTAGATAAATACATACTTAAATACATACAAGATCCATGACTCGGGCACAAACATTCGTATTCATCATACAACTGTCTGCCCCTACCGGGATTCGAACCCAGGACCTCTAGCTTCATAGTCAGGGTCACTAACCACTAGGCTATCCGGTCGTCAAAATTATAGACTATTATTGTCTTTCAGTGTTTAGTATAAAATCATTCATATATCAGGCTCTTGCTTGCAAGCATCCAAATATAAACACAAATACCAAAATAAACGAACGCAAACCAAAATAATCACGGAGCTCATGCAAAACTCGTTCCCGACAATAACCAAAACTCACTCAGTCGTAATTCATAACCGTAGACAAGAACGCAATTAACGCGCTCCCAGGATTGGCTCAGACCCGTGCAAATTTCAAATTGAGCCCCCGTACGTACCCTCCGTACCATACCCGTACCTGTAGGTACGCAAACACCACCGAATGATTCGTTAGGAGTCACTCATCCGCTCATCCGTAAATGGGGTCGGCTATGTACCTGTTATGTGCCTCGATAGTAAATATTTGCATACATATCAAACTTGAAGTGTTTGAGGGCAGGGTTTTTGATTCGGAGTGGCCGTCATATCTCTCACTTACCCTTCTGAAATCCGAGCCGCGAAGTCTCTTGGTAATTATGTTGCGATTTTGTTTCTTGATGCATTTTTAAACGCGACCGACGGCTTTTTAATGGGTATTTTATGGTGACGGATCGCTTATTAAGTTTTTATGGCGTCAGAGTGACAGATGGGTTGTAGTTTGACACCAGATTTGAGGGTTTGCCGGCTGTCAGAGAGGGAATGAATTGTTGTCGGCTGCAGTAGACGGTTGTTATGAAATAAATCTAGTTGTCGTGGACTTTGCACTTAGTAATTTTTGCAAAGATTCAAACGCGTAATGCTTTGTGAATGAGAATCTATAGATTCTACACTTTTTACTTAAGTTTATTACAACCTGGTACGGCTCCTTTGGATATTTTAATCGTGGCTATAAAAATTACTAACTAATCAAGCACAAAATTATTCAGCCGCTGTTTTAACCCGCAGAATCAGTGTGCCATGGCAATTAAAAAAGTCGCATTTGGCTGTGAAAGTTGACGACTATCTGGCTGATTTAAAAGCAAAAACACTAGCAAAATATGATCCTGACAGCTTCCTAAGCCAAACAATACAGCGGTTATGAATGTCTACAATTAATAACACCTATCGTTCCACCTATCACCTAACGCAGTCCCAGCGGACGTTACGAAAATTAAAACAGATGATCGCACGGTCTGCGCCATAATTAAAAAGATAAGGAATAGCGTTATGAAGAAACCCTTCACAAGGGGTCCCGATTGAACCGGTTAGGGGGCCCAGGAGACCGCCGAATCGGCTGGCTGATTAAGTAAACTAAGATAACATTGCCAACGTCGAAACGTCAAAAGTCAACAAGGGCGCTCTAGAAACGAAACGTTAAGTTGATTTGGACGTATTCTCCCGGGTTGTTCGAGTATTGTTATCCCTGATAGTTACTGTTTGAGATGATTGGATTGGCTCTCCAGACGAGTGTTTGCAGGAACGGGTTGGTTTAAGATATTGGGGCTTCCGATAAGTTATTAGAGGGGGTTATTAATTTGAGTTGCGAGGAAAAGCAAGCATGACGGAAATTGTGGTCGGTCAATGTTGAAATGGAAGGGGCGAGACATTACACGGTTGAAGGAGGAATGATTACTTTACAATACACCTTCCAAATACAATCTGATGGTGTCATATTTCCTTAAACCTGCGATGAAATGAAACAAGCGAAGTAACTAAATGAAATAGATAAGTTTCGTAGGTATTTGGACTTTAATAATTTCAAAATCACATGCCTGGGCCAGGTACATTTAGTGAGACTTCGTAACATAATCACAATTACGTGCACTTATAGCGAAATAAAGTTAATTGAATTAAAATTGAAAACATTCAATCAAATGCGGTAAAAGCGAAGTCAAACAGAATATTAGAAAACACTCAAAACAAGTTAGAAGCAGTCGCTTTGCACGCTAGAAAACGGGGGATAAAGCATGTTCTTTCTCAACATTCGGAACTGAAAATATCGAAACATCGTTTTTTCCCCGGGATGCAGGCGTCAGACGCAGTACCTGTTTAGTATTCCGGGCCCGTGCGGCCCTGTATTGATTGTCGGCCCTCGTAGCCCTACCAAAACAATCCGGGAAATAATGATTTTTCTTTCTAGGGCTATAATTAAAAATCGTTTCCGTGTACGTGAAATATGGTGGATGGATAGTCGAGATTTACGCGGAAAAAAAAACCTCCTTCTTTGATCAGAAACAAGTGAATATCGTGGCAAAAGAAAATAAAACCGTGTAGAATTCATAGGCGATTTGAAATGATAAATAAATTGGAAAGTAGTTTAAGCAAAAACATTACTTGTTTCATAAAAGATAAGTGTTTTACTAAGTCGACAAGCTTGAGTACCTAAACTGGAAAAATCATTATGAAGCTATTCAGTATTTATTACATTGCTACATTTCTTACTAACTGTATAGTGTTGAATTTTTAACCGTAACGCAGTTAAATGTAATAATAGTTATTATCAAAATAAATAGTTTCAACGAGAACTACACGTCATCGCGATCCCAAAACATCCGTTTTAATTACAAATTCAAGTCTCGGTCCAAAATGAACCAAGTGCATCGGCAATAGCGGGTTATCTTATAGTTATGGACTTGGATGGGCTTTTGGGCTGTTAAAGTAGCTGTCAGGGCGTGAGGACGACGTGGTAAGTCAAGTTGAGGTGTTATGATGACTATCATTGATCCGTCTTCATCAAATGGAGAAGTCAACTGAATCTGGGGCGCTACTTAGAATTTCGATGTTCGCGTATTACTCCGTCCCTTTCACTCTCAAATTAATGACTATAAGTAAGAGCAGAACGGACGAAACGAACGTTAGTAATAGAATTTAGAACTACAAGGCTTTTATAAGTTTGATTTTTTTGTCGGTATTTTTGTTATCGTGACGCATGATATCTTGTATCACTACATAGTGTAAAACAAAGTCGCTTTCCGCTGTCTGTGCCTATGTATGCTTAGATCTTTGAAACTACGCAACGGATTTTGATGCGGTTTTTATTAATAGATAGAGTAATTAAAGAGGTAGGTTTATATGTATAATGCATGCATAATATAGTAGAGAAACACTGATTTCCCCCGTGCGAAGGGGTGGGTCGCTAGTTAACTGTAAAAAAATGCCTCCGTCTGCGTTCGTAACTAAGTTTTGTTACTAGCTACGACTAGGTTTTTTCCTTGATTAATAACTAGGTTATGAACAAAGAATTCAACTTGGATTGTTTTATTTTCTTAAGTGACTTGGTCACAAACCAATTTAGATTTTTGGAGGATGACAAAAAAAGCTGACATCAAAGGCTAAGGCGGTTATGTTAGCTTATCCAACTCGCTTTTTTCTCTTTGATACACAACTACACAGAACAATCAAAATTAAATTCGTCGTTTGTAACCTGGTTACAAACCAAGAAAAAAAATACTAGTTCGTAACCAGTTATAAAACTTAAAATACTTTTGTTTGGATGATAACTGTAAATTTACCACGTTTATCAAAAACTTTATAGGGATATGCTTTTATTGTGGTCTAGCGGCGCGGAGATATGCAGAATCCCACTAAATCGCATTAGATAGATGACATCCACGTCTTGTAATGTCATAATTGTGACTAAAACCTATACACGTCTCCCTGTTCCGTCGGAGCGCGCCTTTATAATCATAGAGGCACAAAACTACAACTAATACAATACTTGAAGCCTCGACACCACAACACTTATCCTGAATGAAATGGGCAGGCCCAGACTAAACTCTTGTCAGAACGATTACTGTTCGATGCAATAAACATTGTAAGTCATAAGCGGGCATGTCTGCGCCTACGCATTCGTTCAGGGTTGCCAAGTTAGTAACATAATAAACAGAGATATCAGTCCGGATTTGACGGCTTTGACTAGCTGAAAAATACTATCACAGAATACTACGGTTAAAAATAAGTGCAGTTGTTTTTTTCGAAATGACAGACAAGATTATTGTATAATATTACGCCTGCACAAAATGGACAATCGGACAACCTTACACCGCTAGTGCTGCACCGTCGCAAAAAATAATCGATATCGACCACAATAGCCCGAAAGTGAGATTAGCAGACCTTATCCCCAATTTCATCTAAATACTGGCTATAATCCCATCGCACACAACAATACAATGGTGACAAAAATAATAAATATGGCCAGCAACGCCCACCGGTAACGTCACAATGGCACCGCCGTCTGTGTTTCAATATTTTTGTGCAGGGGTGATTAATAGGGGGACGTGAAACAAGGCCAGTGATACGCCGCGGGTAAACGAATATGTTGACACCCGGGAACTATTACTTTTACATGTGTTGGACTAATACTTTGAATCGTTTTTAGTTTGTTTTTATTACAGTTCTTTGTTAAAACTTTTTTGATGCCGCATTTCTGTCACCCGTGAAGCATTTCTACCTATAAAAACTATCAGCAAAATTAAGCTAATAACACATTCTAAAACAATTTTTTTAGCATTCGTATTTCCAAAAAGTCACTAAAACCAGAAACCAGTAGTCACCCCAGCTCGCTCACGCCTAATCTCCTAACAAAGCGTTAGAGGAACATTTTGGCGCGAAAATAATGAAGTGCACGTGCCGAGCCTGGGAGCGGGGCTAGTGCCGCCTAGTGCCACAATGGCCACGTGTCGATCGTATCAATGGAACTAACTGCACCAACAAAACTACTCGCACGCAGTAAAACATTGCCGGAGAGATTGAACAGATATATTGATTGAGATAGCGCTAAAAAGCCCCATACGTGCCGGCCGCGTGGTACCCCGTCTTAGCGAGGACAATTTAGACAAGTGCTTTAGAGTCGCATGCAGCTCACAAAGGGCACACATACAATGCAACGACATTTATCACTCTTAGTTTCGACTTGCTCAGCGCTCGATAATCTTGTACGCAACCTCGATCCAATCCCTACAGAAAGAAAACGCAATAAAACAAGGGATATTTACATCCCAGGTGATACCTGTTAGGATTTGATGCGATGTTATTCATATTTATCGTCCCTGACGTAAACTTTATCACCTATATATTTACATTTTTCAATACATAAAACATTGGCCCGCGCGCGGGAATATCGTCAGTCGTAAGTTCGAGCAACAAGTCCCGGCACACAACAAAGTGCATAAATTTGAATTCTAAATGTGTAAACAGCTCAATGAGATTTTATTTGGCGTCTCGTTCAAGCCTTTGTAGTAACGTAACGTATAATCTTTATTCTTGTTCTTTATGCGGTTCTAATTACACGGTGCAAGCGCGGATAGCTCTCAGTGTCAACTAAAGAAAAATCATTGACAATAAAGCTCAGACGAGCCGGATGACTTGTTACCGCTTATACTTAAGGTGCAAATTGGATCCGACACTAAAAATATGAACATACTGTTACTGAGAAGGATAAAATACATCCTACGCCTTCGACAAAACAATGTGTCTGCGATGAAAAGTTAAAAGAAAGCAAAAAATCTAAAGACAGCACCCAAACATAAACGTGCATGACTTGCATTCGAATACTGGGCAATAAAATAATAATTATACACATGTGACTTATTAGCTATACAAGTTTCGAACGATGTGAGAATAAAACTCGGCTATCGTGATATGAGCTGCTACAAAATATGATAACAAACTTCCCAGCGATAAAGTCCAAAATGCAAAATATGTCGGTGTAGTTACTACGGTTTATGACTGGCATATAAAAAGTAAAAGCAAAATAACAAAAGGTTTAACAATAGAAGTACGTCGTATCATTTGTTAAACGTCCCTTTTGATGACGACCACTATTATGAATGATGGAAGGGACATGGGGGATAAAATAAAGCATATTTGCAATGTAACGATTGCGGTTGTTTCTAGAAGATATCCGAAACGCATTTCTACATATTGACCAAAGAGGAAAGAAATTAAAAGACAGAATGAATACTTCAACGTAACTTCCTTACGACAAATAGGTGAAACGACGAAAAACGCTCATAAAACAATTCGCAAAATTGCTGAAATAATTTATTAAAGTAGGGCAACATCGTCACACGCCGACCCCATTCATAAAGATTTTTTATCGTCACCTACGATTATCAAAACGACACAACAGCCCATAAAATCTACATGGATTTGAAACCTACCGCTTAAAAGTTAAAGTTGGATTTCGAGTACGTTTTCTAATTGGCTTATGATTGATTGGTTGGCAAGTTGTGTCATTTGACTAACGACACCTTAATGCGGAGTATTTAGTCAGCAGCGGAATGGTTTTATTGTGAGAGAGCAATGTATCGAAAACTTTTAATTTTGGTTTATGGTTCGTGTGGAGCCCCTTTTTGAGCCATTGCGTGGGGTTGGGGACTTTTTATTTAGCAACCGAATTGTGTCGTTATGCAACTTCAGTGTTCTTATTTCAAGATAGTCTTTGCTAATAGGATTTTATAAAGAAAGAACTTGAGTAATTGTCTTTTAAATACTGCTTTTAATTTCATGAGAAAGTGTAATGAAATGATTATTTATTCACAATGAACATTACGGTTACATAAGGTCTTATAGTAGTATTGCTGCCCACAACATGTTCAGCCAGGTTAGGCATGTGAAAATCTGAGGTCAGCGATTTAGTCGCTCGGTCGAAATTAGTAACATTATCCTTGATTAGTAGTTCATACAAGGAATTGTTATTGCATTTTTTAGAAGCAGTTATTATTTAATTGTCAAAATTCAAAAATCAAAAATTATTTTTGCAAATTGGCCGCCAAGGGCTCTTTTACGTGTATTTGTTGAAACTACCAGCGCATTTGGAAATACCATCATTGCCCGCAAGAAACTTGGCACAAACTCATTTTTGTTTGTTCATATCTTTACCAAACAGCATCATCACCTAGCATCAAATGTGCTATAAATCTACGATCTTATTAAACTTCAGTATCCAAAGGGTTCACATTCTGAAGCAATATCCGACACCCTCGCTGAGCAAGATTAAGCTTAACACCATAAAGAACGCTAGGGTCACCACAGGGTGCCTTTGTACCATTTTATTGGCCCCCGGACTCCCCGTGGACCGCTCCAAGTGCCACGGTCGCCAGCCCTATGATATGCCACATTTGTTAATGCCCCGGTATTTGGGATAATGTGACGTTTTATTCGTTGCCACATGTTCATTGCTAATGAGTGCATTAGGATAGTGTTGCAAGCGATATTCTATTGTTTATTAGTGTTAAAGAGTGGATACGTAAACAAATTGAATTAGGTGATTTAATGCAACTGAGCAAAAATTCCATCCAACATTCCATGCTGGTTGGGAGCAATGAAAAAACGTAGAATGTACCAGTTGCTTCTATTCCCGCGCAGATGGTAAAAGTCCATCGAAGGAATGGGCGAAAATCAACGAATCATATTACAGGCGATGCAGCCGTAACTCATCACTATTTTGATTCCATTTTCCACCTATACGCCCACAATCTTGCTAAACTTGGCCTGTATATACCTGTTACCTTAGGCTCTGTCTACCCCGTGAGGGATAAGGACGTGACTTGTGTATGTGTATGTATGTATAGTCCTATAGTGGGACTAAACGGAATTTTCTGTCCATTCATTCCTACTAATACTACATGTTATAGGTGATGCAGCCATCACTATTTTGATTCCATTTCCCATTTAAGCGCCCACAATCTTGCTAAACTTAGCCTTTAGGTCTTGTCACCTTCAAGCCAAACGACGGATTTACACTTTACTAGTATTACTTAAACAGCCTAGTTATTACAATCTTGCTAAACGTAGCCTGAGGTCTTGTCACCTTCAAGCCAAACGACGGATTTACACTTTACTACTATTACTTAAACAGCCTAGTTACTACAATCTTGCTAAATGTGGCCTGTAGGTCTTGTCACCTTCAAGCCAAACGACGGATTTACACTTTACTTTAGGCATTGTCTACCGTAAGGGATAAAGACGTGATTCATGTATGTACTACAAAGTTGCACTTATTATAAAATATAAGAAAACTTAGCAACGCCAGCAGAACTACCAAAAACGTTTCAATTTTATATTATTAGCTTACGTTCAAGTACGCGACCGAGCGCTTAACTACTTGCTGTTTTCAATGGCTACTCGACCAGAGTATGCCTCGCGGCTACCGATACCCGGGCTAGTACTTGTACTAGCTACTTGTGTTCAAGTGGCTTCTAAACACTTGAGTAATATTATATTGGATTTGTGAATTTTATTTATTGCCTATTATAGCGCGTGAGAGCGTTATTACATACAGTTTTCACTTCTCATGCTCTAAAAGTAGGTCAATATAGCCTTACGAGGCGGGGCTAAAGTGAGTACTTAGTCCCTAGGGAGTAAAAGTAATATTTTTTTTAATTTACTTTGAGTGACTTAGATAAACTCAAACAGCCAGTACTTGCTTAGTTTTTGGCATAAAGTAAATTTTCAATAAGTGAAGGAATTTCATTACCACTATTTAAACCACATTTAAAAATTATCACACGAAACGATGATAAAAATAATTTAACAATCACAATAAAAAAAACTTACAGTTTCACACAGATCGTTGTAATGCGGAAACAAAATAAAAAAGTGTGCTTGTGTGTGGACCATTTTCATGACGGAAATGTTACGTTCTTAGTCTACGTGGACTTAGTTCTATGCTTTTTCCGCGTAGAAGGTGGCGCCATTCAATTTTTTTCAGTTTGTGTATGGACCATTTCGCCGATGCGATTTTGTTATATCTGTGTCTGGTTGGAAAAAAAAATACCGCGAAAACTTTGGAATTGTTGTAGAGCGTAAATCGTAAACGATTAAAATAAATTGATTATTCTCACAATGTCGTCAAGTGATAGTGAAAATTATGATGTCGAGCAAAGAGCAAAAGACATAATTGATAATCTTTTGCCGCCGAAATCTAGAAAGATTTATTTAAAAACCTATGAAAGTTTTATGAACTGGAGGAATAAACGCAAATTTGATTGCATTGCTAAAACGATTGTCTAGTGGACATAAAAGAAAAAAGTCGAAGGTTTTTACGTCTGAGGACGTAGAAACGTTTTTAAATAACGCTCCTAATGAAAAATATTTAGCAACCAAGGTATGTTTATGTACAATTTTAACACTTTTATTATTCAATTAAAGGCAACAAGTACGTTATGTATATTTTTAACAAAAACTTATTTACAGGTCGCCTTGATTTTCGGCATAAGTGGCGCATGCAGAGGGATGGAACTGCTGAACATTACTCTGGCACATGTCGAAAACGACACTAAATTACAGGCTGTAAATTTGCCTAATACCTACGAAGACAAAAAACAGCGAAAATTCGTAATATCTGGAGAGTACTTGAAAATAGTTAAAGCTTAAAAGACATGGTGGTTGGAGGTCGGACCAAGTAGCTGAAGAGTAGGTACATTGAAGAGTCCATACAAAATAAGTACAACATCACCCAGCAAATTACATCAGGCATTAACATAACTTCACAAAATGAGCCACGTCCGTCTACATCGCGTGATATGTCACATGAGTTCCAGCAGTCGAATAATCGAAATGAGATCTGTGACGAAAAGTCTGAAATTCTGCCGACATCTCCGACTTTTAACACAACAGCTGACATCAGACTTCTCACAAAATTCCCAAATACAAGCTACGAGTACGCGTGTCAATATTCCCGGACCGGCCATAATTTACAATATTAAAAATAATTCAAATTGTACATTGAACTTTTTATTTTTTGATTAAATCTTTTTGTACTAAATTGACTATTTTTTTCTCGCAATTGAAGTGAAAAATAGAGTTTTCACCTCGAGACTAAAAGCCAATATAAACCCTCGGATAAATAGACACCCTCGCTTTCGCTCGGGTGGCTAACCACCTCGGGTATATATTGGCTTAGTTTAGTCCCTCGATAAAAAATATACTATTAAGTACTTGCATACGAACTTACGTATTTTTTTGTAATTTATTGTTACTTACATACATACATACATAAATCACGACTTTAACCCTTACGGGGTAGACAGAGCCTAAGGTAACAAGACCTAAAAGCTACGTTTAGCATGATTGTGGGCGTATAGGTGGTAAGGGGAATCAAAATGGTGATGGGTTGCTAGCCGCCTCGTCTATGACATGATTTGCTAAGATTTTCGCCGATTCCCCCGATGGGTTTTTGCCATTGCAACTAGTCCATTGTATGTTTTTTTCTTTACTCAAGACCAGCGTGGAATTTATTATTAATTTAATTTATTTAAAAATAAAGTAAGTATTTCTGCTGTAATTTTTAGGGTTGCATACCTTAGTAGAATTAGGCACACGGAGAAAGTATCAAGTTGAAATTAATATAAAATAATCTTTTGACATTAAAAAAAACAGTTTTTAAATTCATTCGATCAAAGGATAAAATTGTGGAAATCAGAACCTGTAGAATAGGACTTCTAGTTGATATAAAATGTTATTATGATATTTGGCAAAAAATAAGGTCTCAAAAGGCAAATAGGCGAAGGAAAAAAAACCCAAAAGTCACTGGTTTCATTTATTAATACACTATTTTACTTAATAGTTTTAGAGCAGTAAAAGTAACTTTGTTTATAAAAGAATATCCGTGTGGTTTCTATGCAAGACAAAGTTATATTTGCTTGCAGTTAAATGAACAAATTTAGAAGTATAATTTTCGGATCTTTTTTTTACAGAACCCTAGTAGGCTTAGGCTGAGACCAAATCGCACTTAAGCAACGTAGAATTTGTATGATTTTTGGTATAAATATTTTTAAAAAAATGACGTTTAATTTTAAGTGATTACGTAATTTTATTGAAATATCTATACTAATATTATAAAGAGGAAAGATTTGTACCTATTTTTGTATGTTTGTAATGAATAGGCTCAAAAAGTACTGGGCCGATCTGGATGAAATTTGGAACATAGATAGATTATAGTCTGGAATAACACATAGGCTACTTTTTATCCCGGAAAATTGCGTGATTCCCGCGGGATAGCGATAAACGAATTCTACGCAGACGAAGTTGCGGGCAACTGCTAGTCAAAAATAAACATAGACATAGTTACTTATTATTGTAAAGTCAATAAGGCGCAATAAAGGTGTATCGAATAACAAACTCATATCTTGTAGCTTGTAGTTGTGTATTTATAATCTAATCGTGACAAAAAGCGGAGCCATGAATCATCGATACCTAAATTTAACTAACCGCGCGTCATCACTAGGCCGCTTTATCGCGTGGAGAACGTATAGTGGTATTTCGTCACAACGTTCATAAGCAGAGTGGCGCAGTGGAAGCGTGCTGGGCCCATAACCCAGAGGTCCGTGGATCGAAACCACGCTCTGCTAAACACCATTTTGCATTTTTATTTTGTTTTTAAATGCATACATTAGAGAAATTTATGTATAATATTTACTTTATTGACTTCATTCTAAAAGAAAAACGTTTGTTTGAATTTTTTAAATGTCATTTTTTATTACCTACTTTTCTTGCACGCAATGTGGTTTTTTTAAGCAATAAAGTACCTATTTTTGTTACCAAATCGTATTTGATTTAAATTTGAACCATTAATAAATTTTGAAAACTTT
The DNA here is from genome assembly GCA_949127965.1 of Pandemis corylana. NCBI lineage: Eukaryota > Metazoa > Arthropoda > Insecta > Lepidoptera > Tortricidae > Pandemis > Pandemis corylana. Next base: position 559,306 of record OX421854.1, on the reverse strand, counting down.
TTCGCATCTATTATTTCCAAATTACTTAGGTAACTTTACTTTTTATCGTAAAGATGTTTCATTTTTGATAAAAGCTAAGGCCTTCTTTCCTACCCAGCCAATAACTTTCAAGCCAGCCAGTGCATTTTATTCCCAATGAAAACAGAGTTGTGTTTTTAGCCGGCACAAACAAGGCATGTTATGCTTTATCATGGGATATTGATAATTTGGCGCACGTGGCCGCGTGTTTTTTTAATTTGTAATTGTTGTGTTGGCAGCTTTGTTTGGGTTAGTTTTGGGGATGTTGTTACGGAAGTCTGTTTGGACAGTGTTTTTTGACACTGGCAACTTTTGGAATACCGTAAAATTGGTGGTTTTAAGACATCTTATCGTTCAGTCGTATTTTTTGTCGCTATATATATTACACTAGCTTTTGTTTGCGGCTTTGTCTTCCTAAAAATAAAACACACGATACGTAGTTTCCTATCACACAGGAGTTTCGAAGAATCCGTTCTCAGTAAGCTTTTAAGGCGCAAAACGAATTATAAACGGGTTTTATAAGTACGAAGAAAATACACATAAATTACGTCTTTATCCCTTGCGGGGTACACAGAGTCTAAGGTAACAAGATAAAGGTGGAAAGGAATAGGGGATAGGGGTGGAAGGGAGAAGATAGAATGAGTGAAACGTACTTTTACTCTGTCAGATGTTAGTAGGAACTTAGAAATCTTAGAATTCAATGGCGCATCGCTTCATAGCAAAGACTATTCTAACCTTTGCTTACAAGTGCCCTTTGCCATGTGTCGAGCCCTTAACGAAGCTAGGACTGCACATGCACCCTACACCCATAGCCTCAGGGCGCCGATTAACATAACAAGAGCCCTATTACGCACCTCCGGCATCATCCAAACCATGTCGCAAAAACCACCCTAGCAATACCACCCCCTAACTGCACCCAAGTCTGTACAGCCTAAAAAATAAGGGCATATTTGGTATGGCGGCAATTTGTGGCACAGTTTTGTAATATGGCAACTTTCTTTTGTTGCATCTGAAACTAGAATTTGTCAGTCGAATGCTTCGTTTGTCAATTGCCATTGATTATCTACGGTGAGTTGGCAGCCGAAGGCTAATAGGGGAGGTTAGGTATTTTTCGGAACTAACTAGATAACAAGTGGTTTTCAATTGGCATTTACATAACGTGAGGGGAGGTAACGAAGTTTCGTAGCTAAGGTATTAAAAAAATGTAGATAGAACGCATACGTTGACGGAGATTAGGTGAATAAAAAACACTTACCGAATTATTTCCGAATACGCAGCTTCTGGTGTTAGTTTTAGATGCAAAAAACGTCTTGAACATGTTGTCGTTAGCGTTTCTAACCTACTGCGGGAAATTAACAGCGCCACTAGCGAAACGAAAACTAAAAGTTCTCGTAGTTTTTTACTTTAAACTGGCAACATTGGCCATATCATAATTTTTTTTTCGGTTTTGAACCCCTGGGTAAAAAGAGGGTGTCATAAATGTGTCAGTGTGCGTGCGTGTGTGTGTGTGTGTGTGTGTGTGTGTGTGTGTGTGTGTGTGTGTGTGTGTGTGTGTGTGTGTGTGTGTGTGTGTGTGTGTGTGTGTGTGTGTGTGTGTGTGTGTGTGTGTGTGTGTGTGTGTGTGTGTGTGTGTGTGTGTGTGTGTGTGTGTGTGTGTGTGTGTGTGTGTGTGTGTGTGTGTGTGTGTGTATCTAAAGCATTATCATTTTTTTTTCATTTGAAAAAAAAAATCAATTTAATAATATTCTTCCCTTCAAATTTCTTACACACATATACATAAATCACGTCTTTATCCCTTACGGGGTAGACAGAGCCTAAGGTAACAAGACCTAAAGGGCCACGTTTAGCATGATTGTGGGCGTATAGGTGGAAAGGAGAATAAAAATTACATGATTCCTAAGATTTTCGCCCATTTCTTCAAATTTCTTAATAGCAGTTTATCATGATCTGAGATTACTACATTTTAATCAAGTAAGAATCGACAAAATACACTGACAACCGTCACGAACAAAAATAACTGGTAACTTGTTGTGTGAAAAGTAACCCACTATTTTTGCTCCTCACTGTATTAATACACTGGATGACTAATGGCCCAGCATTTCAGTACCCTTTTAATTGCACCGAAGTGACGACCAGTTAATGTCTGCCTGTATTTAATCCCCCTCAGAGGGTCTAACCCGTTCGCCACGGTCTGCGGAACCACCCCTCACTCTGAGAGTGGAGGTTTATTAATTTTGATTAGTAAAAGTTATTTACTGATGAGAGTTAATAGTTGGTTTGTAAGGAACAAGTTTTAATCAAGTTAGCACGTGGCAGACTGCAGGTGGACCTTGAGCAAGATCCGTCCGCGTCGCCACCACCATCTTACTGATCCTACCGCAAAACAGCAGTGCTTGAGCCTGCGTTCCGGTGTGGAGATGCCAGTGAAAATACTGACACGTGATTACATCTTAGTTCTAGGCTGGCAACGTCACCACTTACCGTCAGTTGACTCGCTTGTCCGTATGCCACAGTATTAAAAAAAAAAAAAACCGTTTTTGTTGAGTTGCACGGATGATGACAAAAGATGTCGCTCTTGGTCTCAGAGTTTAAAAACTTCACGAAAATCAATAAATATGATAGGTCAAAAAAGGGGAAATACGGCATTCAGCGAACAAATTGAACCACGCAAACTCCCACATTCTTCCGCAAACATCACCCAATATTCGTTCACCTACCTACTTCATGTATTTACAGGGTTCTTTACGGTGACGTCTCCGAATAATAAATTAAAACAAAACGCCGGCATAATTAGTAGGGCGCTATAACTCAAACTAAGGGTAAAATTAATAATGGATATCTAAACTATGTATAACCAACACAAAGGCCGCATGGCATGTCACGTAGTGTATGACGCATTCCGACCATTCCGACCGTGATGAGGTCATTCGTAATGAAATATGGCTTCCAAACAAATAGCTGCTATATTAAAATGCTCGTAGAAAAATCATGCAGTTATTAAGCCCGTTTTACTTACACAAAATGGCTGCACGCGATGTCGTCCCGCTCTACGGCTCTCGCTCTGTCATTTTGACAGATCGGAACACCACGTGACACGCCACTCGTCACTCCTTATCGTGCATCACTGTTTATTTAAACAAACACGCCATGATAAACAACCTTCAGTTTCGCGCGCTTTCCTCGTTCCGTTTTTGAAATGTGAAATGTTCGCCACAGATTCGTGTCCAGCCAGTGTTTTGGTTTTGAATTTGGAATTAGACGTTTTCGTTGACTTCGTTGTACGAGTTGCCAGTGTTTTTGTTTAATTTTTGCCGGTTTTTTACTATTTTTTCACGGCGTAACGTCGAAAAGCAGCGAATTGGCTGAAAGACGTAGCCGCACTGGCTGAACTCGGCTTACTCTCGCTCGTTCAACTAAATTTTCAATTCAAACAGGGTCTTTATAAGGGTAGTGACGCTGTACAAAATTTACATATCGACGTAATAAAGCAACCGGGTGTCTGATTTGAATGCGGAGCGCGTTTCGGTATAGATTTTTTGCGTCTTCGGTAACTAGCCCGCGGAAGGCGGTTTCAATCGATAACTCAATATCTGTGCGACATATTTAGGTTATAAACTGTGATACAATTTGTTTCACTGCATAAAAAGCATTAACAAGTTTGAACTATTCGTATGAAAGAGATCTGTTTAATGAACTAATTAGGATTATATCTACTTCCCCTTTCCATCTATACCTTGTTACCTTAGGCTCTGTCAACCGCGTAAGGGATACAGATGTAATTTATGTATGTGTATGTATGTACCTCTTAGTCTTTCTTATGAACTAGCGCCTAAGCACCGCGCAAAACTACCAATGTTTGTGTAACTATTATCTTCACTTAAAAAAAAAAATTTTTTTTTCGTGACTCGTTCATAAACCAAAAATGATCAGCACAAAAACACAACAGAAAGGATTCATCCAACACGGAACCATGCACCAAAACGTTTTAATTTTTATACCTCATTAACAAGAACGAATGATGCTCTCACATAATTGCAGTTAAGTCCGTGTTAACATAATGGAACTAGTCTTAAAACACGACACAATATTAATTTAAGCGATACATTTACAGACAAAAAGTTAAAAATCTATCAGTTTTCACTCAAGCCACTTTTAACTTTACCGCGTTGCTTTAAAGATTGGTGTCGTAATGAGCTGGGAGAAGGAACAATAAATAATTTTGACAGCTATAGTAAAGTTTGTTTACGCATCGTTTGGAAGTAATATGGAATCAGATCGAGTTTAATGCTTTTTTTTATGTTCACGATTAGTGTCTCAGTTAGAGTTGGTTATTAGTTTCAAGAATCTCTTTTATTAATAACTTACGGGAATTATTTCGTTTAAATTTCGTCACTTGCTCATTGGCCATCCTTGTCGTATCTATATAAAAAAAACGTCTATGTAAATAGCGATGCAATATGGTGCACTTTTTATAGAATTTAATATTAATAAAAATAAAAGTTCAATAAACAAATAATTACTAAGTATGTGCATGAATATTCGTAAAAAAAAAATAGTGCGTCCTCTTTCACTTTCAACGCTTTCGTCTTTCGTACTTCTGATACATACACAAAGTGAACTTTATATTTAGGTCATTGTCGTTTCACTATCTACGTGGACGACTTAATCTTTACCATCATAAGGTTCAATGTTATCTGCACGTCTTAATATTTATTCTATTTTGTCGTTTATTTCACGTAAGTATGAAAAAACAGATACTTAGAATGTTAATACAAAACTAAACTATTAAATTAAAATAACTAAATATCCTTTAAAATTAATTACAAAAGAGAGGTGGGCCTCTTGGCAGCATTCCCGCGCTGAACTGCGATTGCGATTCTTTGCGCGAGATGGCTGCCGGCGCGTCTTAATAATATTGAAGACTATTTTCACTTACAAGTCAGTGTGAAAATTAGTATTCCTGTTTTTTCTATACTAATATTATAAAGAGGAAAAATGTGATTGTTTGTTTGTTTGTTTGCATTGAATAGGCTCCGAAACCACTGGACCGATTTTAAAAATTCTTTTGCCGTTAGAAAACTACATTATCACTGAGTGACATAGGCTACTTTTTACCGCGGGAAAATACCTATTCCTACGGGAAAATTAATTTATCGCGGGCGAAGCTGCGGACGGAAGGCTAGTCTTATATAAAACGCTGAAGCACTTACTCCGTTGGCTAATTAAATCAAACAATTTGGCGCCATTGGCAAAGCACAATAATTATTTAGTAGTTAATAACATCACCTTCAAACAAAGTGAGGTTAATATTAAATATCAGAGTTATAAATTTTATTCTTGTACGTGTTTACCCTGACTCTAACAAGTTTATCGACAAATATACGTACCTAATTGACATAAGCTAGCTTAACTAGATAGAAGTAACTGCTTTAAACCGGTTCATTGCTATTTACGACTAATTATCCATGCAAACGGCGTCAAGATAACACGTAATTAGGGTATAATTATAATTTAATTCGTAATGGTGTTTAGATATAGGTGTGGGTAATAGATAATTATATATTTGTTTAAAGTATCCTAGATTATCCTAGAGTGGAGACCACGTTCGGGAAAGAGTAGTGTGGGACGCCCCGCGACGCGTTGGACGGATGACCTTAGGAGAACAGCTGGCAGTGGCTGGATGAGGGAAGCCCAGGATCGCGAAAGTTGGCGCAATATGAAGGAGGCCTACGTCCAGCAGTGGACGGACAATGGCTGTAGATAGATATTTGTTTAATTATTATATCGACTAATTGTGAATGAATTAGTGTATATTTACAATGGTTTGAAACTATACTCGGGACCGGCGACCAGCGTGGATTGGCGAATAAGCGAGAGTATTTGGTGGGAAAATCTATCAACGAGGATTTTCCAGTGATGACGATTACGATACAGCTGTTTTATATTAGAGACAAATTTTTGATGCCGTGATTAAAATCAACTAGGTATTTTAGATTTGACATTTCTAACGTGCCAATGACTCATTTAATACTAAGTTTAAAAATAAAGGTCTTCTCAAAATTAAAAAAAAAATAGGTACGTCAGTAGTTTAAAAATTGAAAAATAGCTAGTGAGTTATACATAGTATATCTTTTGTGAGTTATACATAGTATTCTTTAACTGGTCTGGGAGTAAAGAAAAAACACAGAATTTACCATTGCTTCTCTCCCGCGCAGATGGTAAAAGCCCATCGAGGGAATGGGCGAAAGTCTTAGGAATCATGTTATAGGCGATGCGGCTAGCAACTTTTGTATGTATGAATCTTTTGTAATGAATAACTTAATCACGCGTATTATACAAGTCTAGAACGACAAATTCAAAATTTTATAAATGCGAAAGTTTGTGATGACGTTAGTGAGTGTGTATGTTTGTTCCTTCTTTACGCTGAAACCACTGGACACGGATTTGGATAAAATTTAGAACGAAGATAGCTGTTACCTTTGATTGAAACATAGGCTACTTTGTATCCCGGAAAATTGCATAGTTCTCCCGGGATAGCGATAAACATGTCAAAGGTCGTAGCTGCCTTGAGTCGTGACTTAAATAATTATTTCTGAATATACTATCAACGTCACTTAAGTCTTAGACTACGCGTCGAAGTTGCTGGCAGAAGAAGCTAATAAAAAAATAAAATTTAAAATCGGAACGCGGCGCGCCAAATTCAAAATTCCAAAATTCAAATGGTGAATTAGCAGAGACAAGACAGTGATGATCGGCCTCCGTTTGCGGCCAGTATCGATTTTCCGCCCCCAGCAATGTTGACAAAGGCAGGTTCTTACGCCAAATGAGATGCACCCCAAAGAATATTATGGGCAGACATCGTTCCACTATCGGTACGCGTATATATGCGTAGATATCCTCATATTGCCACTTTATTGATCTTTTAACCGAGCCGACTCAACAAGGATTTACTTTGTTCGACCGTTTTATTTAACGCTGTTTTGGTTAACGTGGCGATATTTGCGGCTTTTTGCGTTGGTAAGTTTTAGTGGAACATGTCCGAACGGTGGAGCTTGCGCGTTCTGGACTGGAGACCTAGGCAAGGCAAAAAAAGCGAGTAAGTAAATAAAGAAGCAGAGACAAATCACAAAAAAGACCATAAGTATAAAGACCACAAAGGAGAACTTATCTCTACCATGGATCTCTAACAGTTAACCTTTGAGTAAATGAGAGGAGCATTAAGCGAGAGATCGACAAAGAGTGAGTTTAAAATTTCCATATAGTGAAAGCCACAATAGAAAGTACATCTCAAAATACAACAAATAATATTATTATATTATTTATCTATTATGTGTAGTTTATTATTATATCTTACATTATTTAAAATTTAGACATTTAGGATTATTTTAGTAGGTTTCGATCGGTTCTTTTACTTTTTCTGTGTGTCTACTCTTGCTTAATACTCATGTCCTGTCAATCGTTCAAAGGTTAACTGGAAGAGATCCCTTTTAGGGATAAGTTCGCCTTTGTACATGTGTGTTGTCCTGTATTCACCTTTTTCTTGTGTTTTATGTACAATAAAGAGTTATACATACATACAATAATTCATAAATAAACTACCTACTAAATATCATTAAACACATGCATACAATATGAGTACACACATACAATATTTATGGAGATGGTGTGAGCCACATCTTCTTCAAGCCCTCCTTGAACGACGCCATGGAGGCAGACTGTCTGATGGAGGCCGGTAACCGATTCCACAGCCTGGCAGAGTGAACTGTGAAAGATTTGGAGTAAGTTTTGGAAGATGAAATGGGACAAAAGGAAAGTGTAGGCAGACTACCTGCCCGATGGTCCGATGACATAAGGGAGACAGCGGGACCAGGCTGGAAGAGGGAAACGGGTAACCGTTCGGGATGGAGACGAGTTGGAGAGGCGTATGGCCAAAGGTCTACACGCTGAAGAAGAAGAAGTTTTAGTGAAAAAGCCGTGGTAGCCTAGTGGTCTGACCTGTCTCTCAAGCAGGGTCGTGGTCACCTCTGAGTTTTCGAAATGTGCGAAATTACATTTGCAGTTCACCATGAGGTTTTCGGTGAAGGAAAGCATCACGCACACGTCTGGGAAGCAATTCAATGGTGTGTGTGGAGTTCTCACTGGGCCCGCGTGGGAACTACGTAAGCTCTCTTATCCTGAGAGGAGGCCTGTGTCTAACAGTGCGACGTATGCCAGAGATGATGATGATGAAGTTTTGGTGGAGAAATAGTTTTGATTTATAGAGTTCCTATTCAAGTTCACGGCACTCTCAAAGTTTGTAACAAACTTTTAGTAGCTCTTGGTTTGTTCAAGGCTGGGCTCAGTCGTAGTTTCTCCGAGTAAAGGTGCGATCACACCGGTGCGTAAAAGACGTTGACGGTGCTTTCAACGTAAGCTGAGTTGGAAAACTCTTTTAAATATTGACCAAACGGTGAGTGTGAGCGAACCTTTACAGAGTGACGTGATCAGTGTTGTGTGCTGCCCTACATTTGACAATAAGAAAAATGACGATGAAAACGAGGGTAGTTGTGCGCCGCTGTCAGTTGCGTCGAGCAGCCGCGCGAGCAGAGCGCTGGCGCGCAGTGTTCGTTTCGCTGCCACCGGGGCGAGCGCTCCGAGAGGAAGGACTACGAAATAGTAATAAATGTAATTACGTTGACGGTGCGTTGACGCAACAAAATGTATGAAAAAACGGTGAGAAAACGTGACGCCTACGACACGGCACTGCGTACACGCGGCGGTGTGGCGGTGTGGCGGTGTTCCTTAAGCGCCCCGTAAACGATCAAACTTGTTTGACAAACTTGCTTGTCAAACTTCACGTTTTCATCAAACATAAGCGTAAACGATCAAACCAAATATCAAACAAATTTGTTACAGCGCCCCGCGCAAACGGTCAAACTTGCTTGACAAACTTGTTTGTCAATCTTCTTCTACCGAGATCTTGTTTGACAAACACCGTCGTACACGTTCAAACCTGTTTGTCAAACTCGACATCAATCCAGATTTTCATCAAACGCATCAAACACGTAGATTGTTTTTTTTCTAAATGTCTGTGAAAATCAGAACACATAGAAAAATCCGAAAAGTAAAGCTATGGCCGGGAATCGAACCCGGATCCTCGTCATTCCGTGACGCGTGCTATACCACTACACCACCCATAGCAGGTTAACGTAGATTGTTTGACAAACGCCTCAAACACAGCCGTACACGATCAAATTGTTTGACAAACACGTAAAGTTTGACAAACAATTTGATCGTTTACCGGGCGGTTTAAGGCTGTCAACTAGCCAGTTCGCTGGGTACTTCAATCTATCGTGTGTGAGTTTGCCACTAGAGGCGCTAGTGTCGCGTGAGGTCCAATAACATTTTTACTGGTTTTAGCGGACTTCGTGACATATATTATCATTTCTTTCATATATCTGTTGAAAAGTGATCTCCTTTGTGAAATTATCGCAAATATGGATTTTGCGATCAATGTGAACGCTTTGAAAGTGGTTTTTTCCGAACAAAACGGAACTGCACACTGTGGCATAGCTACTCGATATGATGATAGTTATTTATAATTAGTAATAAACTTAATGAGATTCAAGATTTAAAACTTTGTTTTGGCGTCGATCTTATAAAGTCGCCCTTGAGCTGTCAAATTGCCCAGGGCCGTCTTAAACTAGGCTGAGGCCCTTTTGGAAAGTAAAAGAGAAGAAAAAAAGAGTAATGCGCCCGACAAAATGTTTCATATTAAGAATGGGCGAAAGTCTTAGGAATCATGTTATAGGCGATGCGGCTAGCAACCCATCACTATTTTTTTTTTTTTTTACTACGAACTGACCAGTGATTGGCCTCTATCTCACTTGGTGGAAGGTGCAGATGAGGCCAAAGGTGTAACTCACTGGTTCAGTAACAGCCTTTGATTTTGATTTCCCTTTCCACCTATACGCCCTTAATCATGCTAAACGTGGCCTTAAGGTTTTGTTACCTTAGGCTCTGTCTACCCGTTAAGGGATAAAGACGTGATATATGTATGTATGTATGTATTAAACCTCCACGCGTTCCTAAAAGGTTCTTCACAGTCGGATGAACCGACTGCAAAATTATCTTATAATGGTCCTTTCTTTCCTTAAGAGGTACGGAACCCTAAAACAAACACACAAACACCCCAAACGCATTATACCTTCATAGTTCGGTCTTGGATAATAAGAGATTCGAGCATTTTCGCGAGTCCTTCTAGTGCCACTATTAAAATAAATGCGGACTGAAAACAGATACCTACTGCTTCACCCAATGTCCCTCACGTCAAACGGCCGCGCATGTAAACTACCCTCCAATGTTTGTCTTTATTTATATACGTGTTAGCGAATACGTCTGGTTTAATGCAGCCGCGGGATGCAAATCGCGAACAAAAACAAGGGTGATCATAATGCTCTTAATGCTTGAAACACCATTAATATTTCAAGGAATGAAAAATATTCTAATACCCACTTTAGATAAGCTGGGAAAAGAGCATCGGTAGAGGGTTTTTGACCCCCTAAGAAGGGGGAAGGGGGGAAGTTTGAGGCCACCTCGCTACCTATATGACCATAGATTTATTTTTGTTTTTTTTTGTACCTGCCAATTTGCATGCGACTGGCCAGTAGCAGTTCCTAATTTCTATATCGATTTGGCTTGTATTTGTGAATGTGGTTTAGCTGATGGCACTCTGGAACATAATGTTTTTGGACTGCCCAAAAATATTTGTTCCTTTATTTATGATATCCTCCTTCGCGATATTGTTCGTCCTATTAATATTAATTTTCTTCTTACTTTAGTGTTCTCTCCATTTTGTGAAATATTAGACAGATTTTTGTCCAAAAACAAAATAAAATTATAAATGTAGCTAGTTTTTTCTCATTGTAATTTATTTATTACCTCTTGTTTGCTGTCGTAATATCTTAGTGTAGACTGTGAACCATGTTCATCAAATTCATAATATTTATATCATTTTGCATGTCGACTAAGTTGTTGAATCCTTGTGTATCCTCATTGCAGATAGTAACTGGTAGTTATCCCACCGAAATCTGGCAGATTATTGAACAAGACGTCCACCTACTTGCCGTGTCTTATCCAACCTCGACATTGGCAGAATGATTAAAATTTGATGGACACTTTTTCCTGAATTTGAATTGAATTGAATTGATTTGGCTTGTGGTACTTTGTATAATGACGAGAAAGACAACAAATAAATTGAACCATAACTTAAGAACTAATCATTTTTGCAGTTATCAACTTTATTTTGCCTTCTCTTCCTGTAAAGATTTACAATTTTCGAAATAACAATCTCGTGAGACACAGTCTTAATCCTACATAGTATAAAACAAAGTCGCTGTCCGCTGTCTGTCCCTAAGTATGCTTAGATCTTTAAAACTACGCAACGGAATTTGATGCGGTTTTTTTAATAGATAAAGTGATTCAAGGGGATGTTTTACATACATGTATAATTCAACGCAAACGAAGTCAAAGTCATTGCTATCAAAGCTTGCCATGGTGGTACAATGTAGTCATTTCTCGTCCTGATACTGTCCTAATCTCATCGGCATGGCTTCCCTGTCACAGACAGTAAGCGTGTCAAATTAAAAAAAAGATGTGTGGCAGTAGCCGCGACCGATTATATCTATTACGAGGGGGCATTACTATTCAAGGCACGCACGATCCGTATACGCAAACGAGATCTTTTGTCGGCCGCGCGACGGACAATGTATCGGTCGATATACCGTTAGTCGACTGAGCGGGTGAGAGACGTCTTAGTGGTCTTTGGTGACGTCCAGAAGTAAGTATAAGTTGCTGTCTGGTTGGACCAATTGCGCAGATTCCGCGCAGATGGTAAAAGCCCATCGTGGGAATCAGCTAACGGAAGAATCATGTTATAGGCGATGCTAGCAACACATCACTATTTGGATTCTCCTTTCCACCTATACGCCCACAAACATGCTAAACGTTGCCTTTAGGTCTTGTTACCTTACGTCCTCTTCGCCTCGGACGGATCCAAAAGCGAACCGCAGCTCTTGACCACACGCGGAGGTAACCCGACTCGCACCCCTAGAAGCGTCAAAAATGTCAGCTAAGGAATCGGAAATGCATCGCAGTAAGACGTCGGATTTTTCTATGCTCCAGGTTTCAGTATCGTTTAGTTTAAATGTTTGTAAATATGCTTTGAAAGTTATAAAAAGGTTGACGTTACTTTTAAATAGTTTTATTTGAGAAAATAGTTGTCGAAACTTGAATAGTGATTCGATAGTCGTATTAGCGAAGTTATACGAACTCGTGTCGTTCCTCCATGCTTTACATACCTACTTGCGAATTCGGTTAAAGACAGGTATTTACGCAGCGAGATGTATGGGAGATGTCAATTATACGGTACGACACGACGCAACGATCCACAGGTCGGAGAAACACCCGTTTCAATTGTGTGCAACAACGATAATTTAACCTTTTCGCCGCCACGTCAAACACGTCACCCATACGCCAGACTTTATTATTGCGATGCCTTAAGTTGAACCTAAACCCAATTGAATGAAGGTTGTTTTTGCATTGAAGTAATGGACGTCTATATGTCGTTGGTGTTGAACCTGCGGTGCTGATATAATGTGTCGTTGGCGTTGAAAAGGTTAAAAACCCATCTTTAACTACCGACTCAAAACGAGGGGTGTCATGAGTTTTACGTCAATGTCTCTCTCTCTCTCTCTTTCTCTGTTGGCCTGTCAGTGGCATTGTAGCTCTAAAGCGGACGGACCGAAGTGGATGCCGTTTTTCATTCGAAAGCCAGTTTCTTTGCGGTGGTCCTTCACCATATTTGCTAAAAATCGGTCCAGCAGTTTGTAGAGTACAGTATCAGCTCTTTTACAAAATGTTTTTCAAGGGTTGTTTCTTTAACTATGTAATATGCATTTTTTGGGTGGGGATTTTTGAAATGTTCAAGAGTTATTTGGAGTGAAAAAAGTTCGTTCACTGTCAATGTGGATGTCATCGAGGTACAACGTTAAATGAAGGTTAGTTCTAATAACGGGAGTATTTCCGACACTTGATGGTACCAGGCATGAAGCCAGGCTAAGTGTATTCTTTGTCACACCCCACCTAATTGACCCGACTAAATTTACAACCGGCGGGGGTGTCAGAAAAAAAGACAATAAACTCAGCCAAACCGACTTATGAAAACTAGGCTTGTCTGCAATTCCAGGGAACAAAATGTAGGAGATAAAGGAAAGAGTTAGTTTCTTAAGACTGGTTTTTATTTCCTAAGATAACATCAGTTATTTGGTGAAACAAGTTGATCACAATTTCAGGTTTTAAATTAACATAGAAATACTTATTGGTTAAATTTCCAACCAAAGCTCAGCGTTAGAACTGGGCGTACCAGGAGTTCTGTTATGTGACTTGTGCCTCACCAAGGCTACTCTAAATATTAGTCCCTAAGGGTTTATTGTGCCAACATTAAAGGTATACTTGAAACTACTTGCTAACGTTGATACAAAGGTGTATCAACGCGACCTAAATCCTACTTCCCTAATAAAATTAAACAACTAAAGTTTGACCGACCTTCACTCCAAAGCATTTACCGCCAAGTTCTTCCAGGGAGATGGTGCTGGAGCGCCAGGAGCCTGCCACGTGTCACGGGCTGCACAGCAGGTGGAATACTCCGGAATGCAGAACGATCAGGCCACAGTTGTCCGTGGAACCTTCCGGTTGTTGAAATGACGGAAAGAACAATTCCAAGGACAGAGAAATAATCCTATGCAGTTTCAACTACATAAGGTAGTTGGGACAATGAGTAAAACTCAGGCGAAGTGTACACAGGCAGATAAATGAAATTAGAGGGAATGTAACTTTGTAAGTCGGAACTTAGAAGTTTTAAAAGTATGAAAATTGGAGAAGTTGGAAGCTTCGGTTATTATTAAATTCCCCAAACAGGAGAGATGAAGTGGAAGGGGCAAAATTAAGTACACATGAATGAGGTACTGTAGAAATTAAATAGCGCCGAAGCGAACACGGAAAAAGGCAAAAACACTAAATAAAAACCCAACGTCTGTAAAGAAATAAATTGGTATCATTAGTGTCTTGTCTCGCAAGGCAGAATACAAGGAGGATCGGGATGAATCTGTTCTCTTACCAGCAAAGCCGCGGCTACCGCAGGACTTCAGCCAACGCACCCACCCCAACCGAAGGATGCTTCAGCAGACCAAACTGGAAATAAATCAAGCAGTCAGAACACTGTCAAGGTGCTAGGCACAGTTCAAGGAATAACGAAATATTTTAGGTTAAAAGATTTAACCAGAAAACTTACTCTTTCGCCGACGCAACCCGCTGAAACTCCTCTGCTCCTTCCACTTGTTGAGCCACCACAGTCGGCTCCAAAAGCCACAACTAATCTCCCCGTCTCTTCTAGTCGGAAGCATTTTTATTGACGAACCCAAAGATGCTCGGGAGTACCACGGGCTACGATGACCAGCGGAATTGAAGCCCTGAGCCGTGATACCAGTATCAGAAGATGTAACTAACCACCATGGTTATGTTATGAAAAAGAATAACCCTTGTTTTTAGTTCAAGAACAAATGTCAGACCAATCGATTATTAAATCTCTAATTTTTCCAAAATGGTTTATATTTCTATCTATAGTTTCAGTAATTCTTATTCCTGAAATTCAAACCATTTATCTCCCACCAAACAGGCGATTATACTCTCAATGGTAACCCTAATACGACCTGTCAAGCTGTCACTAATTTTGACGTTTGTTTACTTTTCGACTGTCATATCACCATTTGACAGGAGCTATTCGAGGCTTTAACAAAAACTCCAAATTTGTAATACTTAGTGGCGAACCGTAAAACACAACGTTACAGTAAGCAATCTCTTAAGTGTCTCCACGTCAAGACGATGCTGCCGATGCTAGCCGCTGTTGGCGCTGACAATTTTTCCATTGTATGTATGTATGTATCTATGTAAACTCTTTATTGTGCAAAATAAACAAGACAAATACAATTGACAAACACTGAGATACATACTGAGATAGTAATTGTGGAGATCATCTTCATCTGCCTATGTTAGTCCACTGCTCGACATAGGCCTCCCCTAATGAGCGCCATAGCGCCCTGTCTTTAGCTTGACGCATCCAGCATCTGCCTGCAGTCTTTCGCAGATCGTCATCCCACCTGGCCGGAGGGCGTCCTACACTACGTTTGCCAAGTTGCGGTCTCCACTCAAGAACACGTTTACCCCAGCGGTTGTCGGTTCTTCGTGGAGATAACTATGCTTTAATGTGGTAAGGTTGGTAAGGTAAGGTTGGTAAGGCTGGCACATGTAACGTTTTAATGTTATACTTATCATCATCATCTCTAGTCTATACACGTCCCACAGCTGGGCACAGGCCTCTCACAATGAGAGGGCTTGGGCTACAGTTCCCACGCGAGCCCAGTGCGGATTGGAAACTTCACACACACCATTGACGATGTTTTCCTTCACCGAAAAGCTCATGGTAAATTTCAAATGTAATATCGCACATAAATTCCGAAAAACAGAGGTGTGAGCCCAGGCTCGAACCCACGACCCTCTGCTTGAGACGCCACAGGTGAAACCACTAGGCTACCATGGCCGTTTTTTGCCACTTCTATTGCGGCATATAAGTCTGCTGAATTTCATGTCTCCGACCCTATTGGTTCAGGCCGTGCGTTCTTTGTCCTGTCACGGTCGCCATATGAAAAAGAAAATTCTCAACGAGATTTTTATTATAAACAACCGTCGCCAAGCAACTTAAGCCGCTCACACATTCGCGACAAGCTCTATAAGGATTTCCAAGACAAATCCTGCTAGCTTCATTACATTGCCAGGCCGTGAAGCGAATGTGTTAGATGACATCGAAACGATGCAGCAATGTATGGCGGTTGGCGGGATTTTTCTCGCATTCTCAAATCGTGCCGGTCGTAGCTTGTAAACCGCCCCCGAACTTGTCTTTGGCGTCAAATAGAATAACTTGGTGCGAACTGAAAACTCGATTAGTCTCACCATCTGAAGCACGGTTATTTGATATACATATACGATATATAAACTTTAATTAGGTGGTTTGGGAATCGTGGCTCGGATTCGGAGGAAGCTTTGTTTAATGTTGTACGCTTGGTCGCAATGCAGTTAGTTTAAGTAGTACTTTAAAGGGCATCATGCTAAACTTGGCCTTTAGGTCTTGTTACGTTAGGTTCTGTCTACCCCGTAAGATAAAGTCGTGATTTGTGTATGTTAATTCCCTCATTTGAAGCTGAACGCTTTGATTGTCGACCAATGTATTGGTAACAAGTCTTACAGGCCTCGTTTAGCAAGATTGTGGGCAGGTGGAAAATGGAATCAAAATAGTGATGGGTTGCTAGCCGCATGTATGATTCCTATGATTGTCGCTCATCTCCTTGATGGTATTTTACCATCTGCACGAGAAGAGAAGCAACTGGTATATTATGTTTGTTCATTGCTCCCAGATCGGCATGGAAGTAGTAATTAATTTTAGATCCCAAATTACAATGAAGACTTTTACAAGACTGTTCGTGCTGAAGTATCCTGGATTTTTTCTTAGAAACCTTGTATTTTGATGGCACTGAATGTTTATCTGTAACATTTATTCCACATTGCCGCTACCCCGAAATAAAACAGCTAAACGTCAAGATACCAGAATCCAATATGTCCCCAAAAAACGGTACCGGAAAGAATATGTAAAAGAGGTTTTTGGGGCGGAAGCGGGCGGGCCGTACGAGTACCGGACGGACGCAGGTCAGGGAGGGCGACCGGGCCCGCCTTTGACCACTATTGGGCTCCGCTGATTTATGGACCGGCAATTGTTTTATGCCGATCTGGTTGCGATTGGGAGGTTAAGTAAATTGTGGCGGTGATCTTTGATCAATGACATTCCTTTTGTTTTTCACGTTTTTATGCACACTTTGTATGTACAGTCTGTTTTACTTTTAAATACAGCTTCCGTATTCGGACTCCGACTTGCACAAAGTCCTGTGGCGATGGGAGGAGGTAGAGAGGTCTGGTGCGGTGCACGCTGGCTTTTGTCTGACTCCTGTACATGGGGGGTTTTCGGGGCGATAGTGCGGATTCGGCAGCACCTAAAACGACACCGCACAGGGGCACTGCTTTCCTCGCTCAGTCGGGGGGTTAGAAAAAGTGCCTTAAAAATGCTCGTCCCGCTTCGAAGGTGGTAGTAACCGCGGCTGCCAGCGTATCATTTCATTTCGTGGTCGACGCAACAAAAATAAAAACACACTTATATAAGCCATCTTCGGGCGCATGAGCGTCATACTAACTAGGAGTCGAAGTGGTCGCCATGGCCCAAATCGGTCGGAAGGATCATCATTTACTTTTCTAAGCAGTCGCTATGGCCAAGTGGACACTATTTATGTTATGAAACTGACTGTATGGTCGCCCGAGAAAGTGTTTTATCACTTTTATGGCAGTTCCTCCATCAAAAGAAAACAATAAAGCTGCTTGTCACATTGACTTGTGAGTGAAAATAGGCTTTAATGTTTTAAGCAGCACAAATGACATCAAACCTTATGGTTTCATGTGGATCCATGCACATCTTGGATGTAAACTGGTTTTCAGATCTGTTAGAGGTTAAACGTCAAACCATTACTTGTTACGTCCGAATGAATACACAATGCACGACAATGCGAAGAATTTGTTTATAGCGCGCCCGCGTGAACTATACAATCTACATACATACATTCATAAATACATATATCACATCTTTATCCCTTACGGGGTAGACAGAGCCTAACAAAACCTTAAGGTCACGTTTAGCATAATTCAGGGCGTATTAGCTGGAAAGGGAAATAAAAATAGTGATGGGCCCTCGATGGACTTTTACAATCTATGTGAAATTTAATCTATGAAATCTAAATATGACCTTCCCAGGGCTCAAACAATCTCTATACCAATTTTATCACGATCAACTTGTTATTTCACTTAGGTAAACTATGATTATTTTACTTTTTGTAAGAACTCGGGTAAGCGTTTTTGGACAGAAATGCACGAGCGTTGAATTTCCTTTCAAAAGAATGTCAAATGATGCGATCAGATTAAAGCATCCTCCAAAGCCCCTTCTAACGTCCTGCAACGCCGATGACACCTATCAGTCCAGTATATTGAGTCAGATGCCATCTCCGGGTCAGTATAAGCTGCAGAAACACTTGCCTCCCCTCGGCTGATAACCCAACTTATTGACACCGTGTAATCCGGTAGTGATAAACGTTGAGCATTCTTTTCACGGAGGGAAGTGTTTGGAGCTGGTGATACATAAAAACTAGGGGTAAGTTATTCGAATGAAATTATGATGCCTACAATCATGCTAGGCTTGGTTTTTGGGTCTTGTTATCCTGGGTTCGGTCTACCCCATGTGGAATAAAGACGTGATTTTTGTTTGTATGTACGTATGTTATAACAGTCTACTAACTTCATCTGGGGTGAGATTCTCTAAAAACTTTGCATAAAAGCACTGAGTAAGGGACAACAAAAAAACAAAACACAAATTGTATTCTAACCATAAAATCATTAGAAAAAGTGGTACTGATGATGGCTGGGCTATACACTCTTTAAAAAACAATTGTTACTACATAATTACTTAACTAATTAACAAAAACATGATGCACCTGCTATGGGTGGTACGGGTATAGCACGCGTCACGGAATGACGAGGATCCAGGTTCGATTCTCGGCCATAGCTTTACTTTTCGGATTTTTCTGTGTTCTAATTTTCAGTGACGTGAAATATTGTTACTTTTTTTTAAAATCTCGTTTATTTATAAGCCATACATCTTATAAATATTGTTACTTAATTTTTGGCCTTTTTCATTCACTTTACGAAACAGCATTATTTTTATATCTAATACGAGTAGTGCAACTTTTTTGATCAAAAATATCCACTCTTTTGTCTCAGTTTGACGGTCCCTTGTCACACTTATAACTAACGTCAGCCGTATAGTCAGTATCAGATATAACGTGGCGACCAAAGTGCTAAAATATTGGAACACGCTAAAGCCTTTGTCGTAAAGCCTTGTACAAATATATTTGGACACTCGCTACTGCGATATATCTCGCCGACTGTACGACTGTGTTACTTTAGAGGGGTGAGTCGGCAGAAACATTCGCACGGGACGCTTGGACGCTGCAGTAGCGTTGCATAGGCTTTTTGAAAGATATAGGATTATTGTGGTTAAGGAAATACAGACGATGGGAGCAAAGCCCACTTTCTTACCAATAACATAAAAATAATTCATCATCACTATCGACATATCTGCCATTAGGACGTCCACTGTTGGACATAAACCTCTCCCATAGAGCTCCAGTTGCCTCGGTTGGAAGCGGCTTGCATCCACCGTGAACGCGCGACTTTAACCAGGGTATCCGTCCACCTCGTTGGTGGACGTCCTACGCTGCGCCTGCTGATCCATGGTCTCCACTCGAGAACGTTTCGGCCCCAACAACCACCTGTTCTCCGTGCTATGTGGCCTGCCCATGATTAATAATAATTATGTGAGGGTAAAGACTCTCCCCCACCTGGATGTCCGTTGGCAAAATTATCAGGTCATTTCCACAGAAAATCAGTTTGAAATTGATTCTGTGTGAACGAATGAATCGAAGACAGCGACGATGTCTTTCCACAGTTCAGTTATTTACGTCCATAGTATTTGTCATTCGCAAATTCTAGTACAAAAGGCGTGGTATTTACTCTACAGGTTCCAGCTCGTATTTTAAACCCCTTGCTTTCAGCTATAGCCGGAATTAACCAATAGACAATCAATACGGGATCCGATTCTTCAACACATTTATTTTTCGCAATAGTTTTTTAAACACGGAATAAGATCATTTTGGTCATTACAAAACATGTGAGCCATGCTTTTAATGATTAAAAAAATTCTATCCAGATCTATCGCTACGTTGACGATCTGCTAGTGCGATGATCCGAACATTCACAGTGAAAATGGAAGAAAGAAATAAAATCTCCACTCTCTCGGTTACTTTTTCTATGCCTTCAGCAAACTTAGCAACACTCTAAGCCTATCCCACACACCCTCTCCATATTCCCGTCAGCGTTTTCTAATAAGAACGCTCCTCCATACTTACCCCTCCCTAGAGAGCAGGCAAAATAGTTAGTGCATTTAGCAGCATCCTATCCGGTGACATATCTTGCCGACCTCTAGCATTTTCATCCTTTTACCGCCGTTTAGGATCACCTTCGCTCCCATTCGGCTATCTTCGGGGATCTTCGGCCACCCTCGGTCATTCCGTTCGTAATTGGCTTCGGTAGCCGGTGGAAGAATGGCGTTTTATGATGTCCCATGCCAGTATAGGGATTACGGATTGTCTTTGAGTGTGCCGGGTAATAGAGAGGCGTTGATCTGTTTCAGATAGAAAACTATCGGCCCTTTTATTAGGTACGTCATTTTTCTTGCGTGGATTGGTTCGTTCTTCATTTTGATACATGCTTGTTTCTGGTAGGATACATACGGTCGAAGAAATTTAATCGCGTACTTCTGGGAAACCTTTTCTCCTATAATTTAGCAATCATTTCTTTGCCAGGAGTGTGGTAAGACATCATGACATTTAGAGAGAAAAGGTTCCACAGTGGTACGCGGTTCAGTTGGAACACTATACATACAAACATCTGTATCCCTTAGGTACGGGCTAGACAGAACCAGAGGTAATAAGACTTAGCCACGTTTAGCTTGGTTGTAAGTGTATAGGAGAAAAGGGGAATCAAACTAGTGAAGATTTGAAGGTTAAACTATTTTTATGTAAATTAGGCTTCGTTGGATCACAATCCAGCCTGATGGGAACCAAAGATGGGGTCTTAGATGTAGCACACCAGCCTAAGAAGTGTTCATTCTCTCTAGATTTCACCTGCCAAGTATGCATAATAAGTTTCAGTGTTTCTATTTCCATAACAGAATTGCCATTTGTTACATAGATTCTATCAAAGAATCGAGAATTTTACTTCCCGATTTTTGTAAGGATTTATTTTTATCTACATTATCAAAGGAATAATGTTATAGGTCATGAAGCTAGCAACCCATCGCTATTTTGATTCCATTTTCACCCACAATCTTGCTAAATGTGGCCTATATGTACGTGTTACCTTAGGCTCTTAGGATAAAGACGTGATATGTGTATGTGTATGTATGTATATCATAACTTCCCTATTTAATATGTTCAGAAACGATTAGCAAATGGCCTACATTAAGAAACCTGTATCTGTGGTTGTATTATAATGTTAACTTTAGAGTATCAATATCGATAATCTAATTATATTCAAACTTAAATTACAAAACTGTAAAATGGGTATTTTACAAATATTTCTAAATAATACCGATAACTAGAACACATGGAAAAATCCGAAAAGTAAAGCTATGGCCGGGAATCGAACACGGATCCTCATGAATCCGTTATAATGCTGATTGTCAGATCTTGATTGCTTGATTGTGTGCTCTATCTAGTTATCGGTATTGTTTAGAAATATAAAATATTTCTAAACATAAAATGTACAAATTTTGTACAATACCCATTTTACACTTAATTGCAATTTTATTTATACAATCATCTGTTGACGTGCATAATGTGTTATCACGCCCTCAACACTTTTATTTCTCTCGCTATTGTCTATTTTAATAAAATTATCGTAACAACACAAATTAACCGACTCCAAAACGGGACACAATTTCCTTTTTTCACCTAAAGCGATTACCTCGTCAATTTGTGGACACCGGAGCGTGTCTCGCCACTTTGACGATAATTACCTAATAATGCAACCCGGTGA
This sequence comes from Pandemis corylana, assembly GCA_949127965.1. Lineage (NCBI taxonomy): Eukaryota > Metazoa > Arthropoda > Insecta > Lepidoptera > Tortricidae > Pandemis > Pandemis corylana. Next base: position 537,448 of record OX421854.1, on the reverse strand, counting down.
TGGATTCGTTACGCTCTATTTAGTTTGAATTGGTGATAACGTCACGATTGTTTAATTATCCTGTACAAAAATGTTGTTAGTTTAGTACGCCTATCGGCCGCTAGATGCCGTTGTATCGTTCCGTCCCAACTCTACATCGCGGTGACGTTTTGTTCCCGCAGAATCTATAAGTCATTCACCGAGAAACCGTTGTATCATTTGTATCGACGGTCAAATCCTGTCGAAGACTGCGGAGTCTGTGTTTTAATAAAATAAGGAAGCAAACGAGCTGTTGCGTCATAAATCACGTCTTTATCCCTTACATAGATAAATCACGTCTTTATACCTTACGGGGTAGACAGAGCCTAAGGTGACAAGACCTAAAGGCCACGCTTAGCATGATTCTGGGCGTATAGGTGGAAAGGGGAATCAAAATAGTGATGGGTTGCCAGCCGCATCGCCTATAACATGATTCCTAAGATTTTCGCCCAATCCCACGATGGGCTTTTACCATCTGCGCGGGAAGAGAAGCAACTGGTACATTCTATGTTTTTTCTTTGCTCCCAGACCAGCTAGCATGGAAGAGATCAGAATGATTAGATAAAATTAGAAAATACGTTTCTTCAAAATAACGCTTGAAATTTAGACGGAACCTATATAGATGATTTATCTTTCCGTGTAGTCGAAGATAATTACTCATAATGTACCACATGTCTGACCTGACGTCTGACACACCTAGTTGCAGGCTATTTACACCACATTCCCGTCACACTGCAGGACAATAAAACGGCACAATCGCCGCGCCGATAGCTTATAAAGCGAGAACAAAACCGGCGTTTTGTTTCGCGGCGCACTTTGTCATTATTCGTGGCACGTGGCTACGAATATATAATGTTTTATTGTTGGCTGTAACGACTTCACGCCTCTCCCGGTCGACTGATAATACTTTCATTTGTTCTGAGAAGTTATCTTTGAGCGTTTCGCTTGTCCGCCAGTTTACGGCTGGGTTTACGTCTGAGTTTGCGTTGCGTAAGTTAAAAGATTGCGTTTCTTTAAGGATGCGGGTTTTAGGGTCATGTTCCAGCTGTGTTGTGACTTGATTATTTTCGCGGTTTTGCTCGTGTTCTCGATCCCAGTGAGTGAGTACTGAAGTATGTATTTATCTACATTATATATAAGTACGTTTATCCGTTGCCCGGTACCCATAGTACAAGCTTTGCTTAGTTTGGGGCTGGGTTAATTGGTGTAATTTGTCCCAAGATGTTTATTATTATTATTTATTTATTATTTTCACTGAAAGATAGTATAAGGAATAGTGTGATAAGGGAACGTGCTGGTGTGAAAGAGGATATAGTGACTAGGATAGAAAAAGTATGCTTAGTTGGTTTGGTCACGTAGAGCGGATGGATGAAAGTAGACTAACTAAACAGATCTATAGGGGAAGTGTGAGTGGTTACGTTGGGAGGGGAAGGACTAGACGGACGTTCCGAGACCAAATAGGACACGTTTTGGAAAAAGGTCAGGTCAGGAGTACCACAAACAGACGAGCATGTATGTAGATTGACGAGTGTGGATGAAGCGAAAGAAGTATGTCAGGATCGTAGCAAGTGGAACAAAGTAGTCTCTGCCTACCCCTGTGAGAAAGAGGCGTGACGGTATGTATGTATGTATTATTAATACTGACAACTCTGGTGTACGACTTCAATTTGAATTTAATGTGCAATTTGTTTTTTTCTATTGTGATAAAAAAACGAAAATCATTACAAATTCCGACACAACGAGCACTGATTTGACACAACTAAACCGTAATTATCGATAACGGACAACAAAGAGAATTTAATTAAAAACGGAATTACAGGCAGAGATCGGGCATCAATCATTTTGTCGGGAGCAAGCGGAGCATGGCGCAAATCATAGTCTCGACGCGTCACGCGGACACCTACATCCGAGTGCATTGTTGGTGTTTATCGTCCAAATTGGTTAGGAAGTGTTGATTTACTGGGAAAATTGTTGCTTACGCTATTTATACCAGTCACTGAGTCATTGCTTGTTCACGGGAGTTGCCTTTATAATGAAACTGTTGCCCGCGACTCCGCCTGCGCAGGATTCGCTTATCGCTCTCCCATTTTATTAAAATCGGTTCGGCGGTTTAGCGTAACAGCCAAACCGACAGAATAACTTTCGCATTTATAATTAATGGATCGTGTAAAAGTAAGTATAGTCCCGACATGTTGCGTACTAATTCTTAGACCTCTATAGAGCGACCGTTGAAGTCCTGCGGCAGCGACTTTTAGATTTGGAACATTTAATGAGGTAAAAATATCAGTACCTATAGGCTGATCATAAAGATCTGCACATTTATGACGAATTGAGTGTTATGACGTTATTGACCTTAGATTAGATTAGATTATTTATTCATTCAATAAAAATTACATCATATTGTTCATTGTCAATTTAGAAGACTTATCTAGGGTTTTCCACGCTGGTCTGGGAGCAAAGAAAAAAACAAAGAATGTACCAGTTGCTTCTCTACCCGCGCAGATGGTAAAAGACCATCGAGGGAATGGGCGAAGCTTATAGGAATCATGTTATAGGCGATGAGGCTATTTTGATTCCATTTTCCACCTATACGCCCTCAATCTTGCTAATTGTGGCCTGTAGGTACCTGTTACCTTAGGCTCTGTCTACCCCGTAAGGGGTAAAGACGTGATTTGTGTGTGTGTGTGTAACTAGGGTAGTGAATTTATGGAAATTTAATGCTGTTCCGAAATATTTGAGGAGCTCGCCCGCTACGATGTATCTGATGGCGACTGTACCTACAACACATCGAAAATACAGAACACACGAAAAATACAGTATGCTTAGTGTAAGTTTTCGAAAGCACAATACGCGTCGAACACTTTGGTATGAAAACTGTGTTGCCGTTTCGTTCCGCTAGCGGCGTTGTCAATTATCCCATACTAAACTCGTCACAAAATGGAAGCGGGTTGCGGGTGGTAGGGCCTTGTGCAAGGTCCGTCCGGATCGCTACCACCATCTTACTCGCTAATCCTGCCGCTAAGTAGCAGTGCTTGCACTGCTGTGTTCCGGTGCGGAGAGTAAGACAGCCGGGGAAATTACGGGCACAAGAGGCATTTCATCTTAGTCCTCTAGGTTGGCAACGCATCTGCAATCCCTCCGGGGTTGCGGGTGTCTATATGGGCAGTGGTGATCACTTACCATCAGGTGCATCAGCAAGTGCTCGTTTGCCTTCCTATTCATATAAAAAAAAGGCCCGTTTCAACAGTTCACGCCCATGAAGTTCTCTATTTTTGCCGAGCGAAATGTTATGAAAGTAAAATTACATTTTTCATTGATGGGTACTATGGGGTCATTGATGGGATTTTTCATATTGCCCACAGACTATTAATAATCGGTTAAAGAAAAAAATAAATCGATCAAGGTATTTTTTTAAGGTCGACTCGCACTTGGCCGGGTGACGATAGCTCAACTGTAAATTTTGGCTCATCATCTAAAGAAAATAATTCACTGAAGATTCATTTCCCTCGATTTTTTTGTGATTGAGTGAATGTTTTTGCAACAAAAATATTTAATAAAAGAAAATTTTCCTTTCGTAATATTGTATCACTTCAAAATATTTACAATATCAGTTTACCTAAGTTAAATTTTCTAATCAGAACTTTAATCGATTTATCGTGAGTATCGAGTACCGAGTCGTATGGTTACATCACTAGTTACGTCGCGAAGACAAATGTCAAAATGGGCCTTTTATTTTGTGACGAGTTTAATTGGCATTGTTAATTTTTTTTAAGCTGTGCTTTTAACACCTTTATTTGATAAAATGGACTATTTCAAGCAACTGATTTGAATATTATGCTTTTACGTAGCTTTGTTAATTAATAATAAATATTTTTTCGCTGTTTGATAATTCGTGAATTTAGACAGAATCCCAATCGCCTTCGTTCGGCTGGCTATAAAAAAAACGGCTTTGTCTATGGTTTTGTTAGATTTGACAGTGACACGTGACAGTTGCCATAGCCAAACTTTTTTTTTCATTTTTGTGGCAAACATTCGATGCTGGATTCTGTCTAAAAACCCGGTCGTTCGGTCAAACAAAGGTTCAAAGTACTTTTACAAAAATATCTGCAATCATAAAGTATTTTTGAAATCGGACAAGATAAATCGGATAATTGATGGTTTTCCTTGAAATGGTTTTCGAATTGGAGCATACTAAAAAAAATGAACAATGCCAATTGAGACGTATACGCCAACGCGTTCGATACGTTGTTCGTGTCAAAAACTTACACTAGAGGCTCTAAAACCGGACGGAACCGTTAAACCGTAACATGCAGCGTGATACCAGATAGCAGCTATGTGTATAGTTTTGTAACATGCGCCCGCGCAGTGGGAGTCCACAATGCACAGGAAGTGTCGACGCGTTGCTCTGACAGCGCCCGAAGCGGAGCTCCTAGGCACAGTATATATATATAAGCTAAAGCAGTAAGGAACCTACGAACAAATCGGTTGAAACGAAACACGCACACAGGCGCGCGCTTTACACGGCCCCTAAGCGGACCTCGTCCACTCCGCTCAGGCTCAGGTCTAGAGGCACATCGCTATTTTGATTCCCCTTTCCACCTACACGCCCATAATCATGCTAAACATGACCTAAGTCTTGTTACCTTAGGCTATGTCTACCCCGTAAGGAATAGAGACGCGATTTGTGTATGTAAAAGCATTTTTTCCCGCCAAAAACTGTCTACAACGGATGTTCGCAGACGATTCTTTGGTCCGTTACAGATAAAATATGTCGTGTCATTGTTCTATGCTCTGTCAGTGCCTCACCCACGTGCAGCAAATCCGCAATAGTTGTGTTCTCAGAAAGCTCTTATCGCCGCTGTAAATCAATATATGATTACAAATTTAATGCTACTGTTGAACCATAAATCAGGGATTTTAAATTACGAGCTACAAGCGAACGTATAGCGACGCGTGAGACCCCCTAGTGCTGCGCTGTTGTCTCGACACTCGATAAATTGTTAGTGCTGGCTCGAGGTTGTCGATACTGTTTATTATTTAGTTGGGAATGGATTCGGTAAGATATTTTCGCTGTGACGTGAGCTGATTTCAGGTATTCGATATTTTTTTTTCATTCTGGATCTTAAGACGCTTAGCTCTGTAAAGAATTCGTTGATAATAAAATAAAATACTTTAACCCTGATTCTCCTACTTTATAGCTGCGCTGTGCAAGAATGTAATTGATTTTTCTTTATATTTACAATTGTACTACGCATTATTAAATCTAAGACTTCTGGACGAATTGCCATCAACAATTAAAAAAATTCTAGTACTATCAGATAGAGAAAAACGTAAATATCTTGTTTGTATAAACGTTTCAATTATTTACAAGGGAATTAAATACTATGGAATATATTGGCAGCACCATTGTCACAATATTTGGTGCTTAAACGCGAATGCACTCGCGACAAGTTTGTTGCGTCAAAAAAGTTCTACCAAGCACTGCCTACGAGAAACAACTACTACCCACTACAACAACTATGGAACTATCGATAGTGTTCTCGCTCAAGAAACTTACTACGTTTAGATGCAGATCTCGTTGCAATAAAACAGGTATTAGTTTTATGTTTTTGTACTGAGCCTCTAGTATAAGTTTTCCCATATAAAAACGTCTCGAATGCGTAAACGTCTCAGTTACTATGGAATAATTGGCAGCGCCACTTACGGATCGAAACAGCAACAAACTGTTCTAATAGTATTTGACATTTTAACGCAAACGCGTTCGAGACGTGTTTTGTGACCGAAAACTTACACTAATCATACTGATCTCTATTTTCTCGGTCACTACGGTGATATAATTACAGTACAATACAATAAAATAACTCTTTATTGAACACCGCATATAACAACCAAAACAAAAAAAGGTATACAGAATATTACAAGGTAACAATAGGCGGCCTTATCGCAGCAGAGCAATCTCTACCAGGCAACCATAATGGACTGAAGAAAAGAACAGATCTGACATTATTATTGACCATCGATATCGATAGTTTGGAACTGTCGTCCATCCCTAGACACTATTTCTGTCAGCACTACGCCATGCCGTATGACGGACTGCGTTCCACTCGCCGCCATTTTATTGTGATTGCACAAATATGGATACCTTCGGTCGCTGTTACGACAGGGAATAGGATTTTGTTTTCGGAAATATAATAGTTTATGTTCAATTCTGGTTTACGTTTATACGGATAAACAGCGGTACAATGCCTTGCTTAATGCTCCTCTCATTTACTCAAAGGTTAACTGGTGGAGATTCCTTACAGGGATAAGTTCGCCTTTTTGCACATATTTAATGTCTCTTTTTGTGATTTGTCTGTTTCTTTATATTTGTACAATAAAGCATTTACTTACTTACAATAAAAGTTTTTGAAATATATATAATAATAATATGTGGATTAAAAACATAATATATATTTCACACAGGCTTGGTTATCTTGCACGTGAGTAGCGGAGTAGCAAGCTAAATATTTTTTGTTCATTGAAATGGACCTCCGCAAAATAACGCCTGATTCAATAAAGTATGTTTTGCAGTGTTAAAAGTTACACTACTTTCCAAAATCCTACTATCCTACTAATCCTATTAATATTATAAATGCGAAAGTTTGTAAGTATGGATGGATGGATGGATGGTTACTTTTTCACGCTAGAACGGCTGGACAGATCTGGATGAAATTTGGAACATAGATTATAGTCTGGAATAACACATAGGCTATTTTATCCCGGAAAATTGCGTAATTCCTGCGGGATAGCGATAAACGAATTCTATGCAGACGAAGTTGCGGGCTAACAGCTTGTGTATAAGTTCTTCAACAAAATAATAATCGTGTAAAAAAGTATTCGATCATTTTCTGGCTACCCCTTAACATGGCGAATTACAGTCAATTACAAATTTCTTTATTTCGACATAAAATGTGCGCCGGCGCATCACAGACGACGTTACCCGAAGGTACGCGAACTGAGATTGATAGCCCAAAATTAATAACTTCGATCAAATTTCTCCGATAAATATTGAACAGGCTGTGCAAGCCACGCATTTATTTATACGATCATGTGAAATATAATTTGTCAATTAAATGTCAAAGGTGTAATTTTTACCCGACTGCGCCAGGAGGGTTTATATGTTTTATTGAATCAGGCGTTTTGCGGAGGTCCATTTTAATGAACAGAAAATATTTGCTTTGCTACTCCGCTACTCACGTGCAAGATAACCAAGCCTGTGTTTTTCATGCAATTCCTGCACTACTGCCACATAAAACACATCACGTAGCTTCGTCACTTATAACAAATATTATTTTTTTACAAAACAAGGAGGACAAACGAGCAGCGACCTGATGGCAAAGAATCACCACTGCCATCCGCAACACTGAAGCGTAACAGATGCGTTGCCAACGAGGCTGACATGGAATACCTCATGCGCCAGTAATTCCACCAGCTGTACAACTCTCACCACTACAACTCAGCAGCACAAGCACTGCTGCTTAGCGGCAAGGTTAGCGAGTAAGATTGTGATACTCATGTAGATCCAAGCTGGAAAGCTGGAAGCTGGCCTGGAGCAAAGAGAAAACATAGAATGTTGCTTCTCATCCCGCGCAGATGGTAAAGCCAATCGAGGGAATGGGCGAAAATCTTAGGAATCATTATAGGCGATGCGGCTAGCAACCCTTAACTATTTTGGTTCCCTTTTCTACCTATACGCCTACAATTATGCCGTACGTGGCCGTTAGATCTTGTTACCTTAGGCTCTGTCTACCGCGTAAGGGATAGACGTGATTTATGTATGTAGGTATGTAACCTGATGTACCCTTTTGGTATGTTCCAAAACGTTTTTCACTCTTCCTCACAAATCAATCCAGGACAATTTCTCAGTCGACACGACTCGTGCGCAGCGTCCGGGAAGTGATTAATACGGCCCCGCCCCACCCTTGCAAGCCTTTGTGCGCGTGGGCGACATCCTGTGGGTGCGCCTGCGCAGGTAGGCGATGATGGGGCGAAATTGCGTGTTGTGACGCGACATGGCTCAACTTTTTGAGGTATAGATACGGTAATAGGTTAGCTGGTTATGGAAAAGATTCCACAGTACAGTGAAAATAGAATGAGGCCGCTACTTACGCAACTGCAAATTCAGAGTCATCATCATCAACTTACCAGCCGTATTACGTCTACTGTTGGACATAAGCCTCCCTCATAGACCTCCAGTTGACTCGGTTGGAAGCGGCTCGCATCCACCGTGAACCCGCGACTTTAACCCGGTTGAATATAGCAACGATTTAAGAAGTTTAGTTTTACTTTCAGCCATATAATGTCATTTGTTATAAGTCCTCACTAGGCTAGAAATAATGACTTTCTGCCAAGTTTCTAGCGGCGAATTCTTCTTGGTATTGATGGTCTTTCCGAATGCGCTGGTAGTTTCAAAAATCATGTAAAAGAGCCCTTGGCGGCCAATTTGCTAAAATAAATTTTGAATTTTAAATTTCTGAATTATCTAGTCATCGAAATAATTTTACTTACTTAACTTAGTTTAAAGAGAGAAAGAAAACATTGTTTATTGCCACAAATCAATTAAAAAAACTTTATTCAGAAAACATTGACATTTGAACTTATACTTAAAGGCATTAAAACTAAAGATGATTGTAGTGCCAAAGGGTTCGGCGTCAGCGAATGCTGGCAGTAGCTCACATAAGCTACACTCCAGCGCTGCTTTTCAGCCAGAACCCATTCTGCGTGTTCCAACAGCTAGACCCTTACACTACCACGCTAGTTACTAGTTTACTAAAGTACCTCGTGCAAACAAGTATCCTTATGATTACCCGCTATCAAAACATTTGTCTGTTTCCTCGAGCCGTTAATTCGTATCGTTTCAGGAACTAGTTTCTTTTGTCAACAGAACTGTGGCACATTTGCTGTAATTACCCTCCCCACCGTATTAGAGGGCTTAGGGGGTTTATACGGCATTCGGGAAATTAGGTGTACATCTCGCGTTTTTTTGCAGTACGGATTGCCAGTTCTGCTTAAAGTATTTCGTCTTCGGAATTTGTTGTGGTACACTTTGTTTTATGTATAACTTTGTCTGTAATGTGTCCCAGAAATATGATAGGTACAGACAAGGGCATGAATAATAATGTGCGCTACCAAGATGTCAAAAACATCTATACACATTTATGCCACAAAAAATTAGGTCAGAGACACATATGATGGCTGTATTGGTGTTTATGCTTTCGACTGTGTTTCGTAAGCTTCTGTATTAAAACCCTGTTTGGTATCTCACTGCTGGGCAAATGCCATCCCTTTCTTTTTCCACCCGTGACTATCTTTTGCGAGGCTTCCAAATCCAGTTCAAAAATCACCAAATCGTCCCGTCATCTCCTTTTTGGTCTTCCCCTGCTCCATTAAGTAAGTATCTTCAATTTTGTAGCTCAGAACTTGGATGTTAAGTGTTTATAATAAACAAGTAGGCTTATTATTCTAATGCTGTTCAAAAGTTTACTTAATTTCGTCATAATAAAATACCTTTAGGAGTCCGCTAGTTGAGGGCAGCTCTGTGAAGGAGGTCTATGTTCAGCAGTGGACTCTTTTGCCTGATGGTAAAATACCTATTTTTACCTTTCGGATGGTTCGTGTTAGCATGCTCTGTTTGATCAATGAAAGCTATTTGCGCTGCTTTAATAGCAGCAATGTAATCAACATTTGCCGTGTCATTAGCAACTATTTCTTCGCCAACTGTGACGGGAGTCAAACCTATCATTACCCCATTATTAGCAGGGGGCGCTGCTGTGGCGAAAAACGCGCAATTTCACCACCATGGACCTTTGTTAGCGAAATGAGTATGGCTAAATTGTAAAATTGCATGGCTTTGGGACTTAGGACCCCATTTTGGCAATTGATTTTTTAAATTTACCGGCTTCTGTTCACATTGGGCTTGTGTCTGATGAGAACAATTACAGTAAAAAATGTAATAATGGGGATAGTAAGCTCTTGCAATTCACAATGGCGAGTGAGCTTTGTTTGTGGAAAACATGTATCCTACTATACGTGTCAAAGTGTGTTTAATCACCATCATCATCTCCCTACATCCCATTGCTGGGCACAGGCCTCTTATCACAATGACAGGGCTTGGGCTATAGTAATGTGTGTGTAATAGTGAAAAAGAAAGCATTTTCCAAAATTAACGCTGTGATCAGATAAATATTAGCTGCTTTGTACATACTTTTTACTATTTGACGCGAATATTTTTAGTTTTATTGATGCAAGTCAAGTCGAAAATAAAAGTTTGACGGCGTCAATTGTGTTTTTTAAATAGAAAATGGGTTCAAAGCATCAAAGCAGCCTAGCTTTGCCATCTTTTAGTTAAAAACGCGATTGATGTTTTGCGGCCAATGTAAAAACTGACAACAGTATTATGCGCACACCAAAATTAGACCATTTCATTTCATTTCATTTATTTATTTGCAATCAATTGTATGTGATACATAAGCGTGTTATAAGTATAAATAAGTCTCAACACAATGTTACCATTACGGCGTAGCAATTAATGACATTAAAATACAAACTTAGAACTACTCATGCAATATTTTACACAATACATTTATAATATTCGTTGAGGTCGTACCAGATAAATCTATGCGTCTGCAGTGATCAGATTTTTTGATGCAACACGATGGGATACTAAGTAGAAAGAGTAATATGAATACGACCAACATGCACTTTTTATTGCAAGTTTTTTATTAACTTGCAATGTAGCTTGTAAGTTTTGAAGCAGATATCTTGAACCGATTGAGCTGAAATTTGGCATACTCGTGGAAGTCGGATGACAATAGAATAATCTGGTGGTAGAATTCTACTGGCCTGGTCAAAACCGTCTCCGAAGTAGGGAACTCCTCAACGGTTGTAAGACGGATGCCAATGCAAGTATAATCAACAAAAAGTACAGTCAGCAAAAAACATACATTCATACCCAAAGTCTGTTTGGTAGGTCACAGAGTAATTAAACCTAAGTTAAACATTCGCCCCGAGTTGCACCGGGAAATCCGATCACGTCGTCTGGTATACACACACGGCAAGGTGTAGATTGATTCTACCTTAACTTGCACAAAAAACATTTACCTTGCTACTCCGCTTCTTACGTGCAAGATAGCCAAGCCTGTGCGAACCCCACTACTACCATATAAAATATACATGAATCCCACAAACTCAAATTCCCTACATCACACAAAACACTGACGCGTTTCGATCCCTCTGCGGGATCGTTCTCAACCATGCAAACATGACCTTTACTTCGCATTTGGCCTGATATATCGGCTACCTACAAAATTGTTATGTGACCTACTTACGTCATGGACCAATTATGAGTGTATATTTCCATATTTACCCCGTTTATCTTGTGATACACGGCCTGTAGAGAGCAAATTATCGAAATTGCACGGACACTATCAATTTCGACAGTAAATCGGATGAGACAGCCTAACTGCGCTTCGGGAGCGAACGATTTTTCAAGCGATCTCGATGAATGTACTCGAAAATTTTGATACTGGACAAAATTGCAGTGATTTAAGAAGTTTATCGTATGATAACATGCCTAGCGTTAACGGTCGGAGTTGTGTATACCGCGTTATACATTTAGTTACGTGATTTTGTGATAATAATATATATATATATATATATATATATATATATCTCTTTCTTTCTTCTCATACTTTGTTTTACTTTGACTAGTAGAGGCTTTAATACATCTCTATTATAGACTAATATAATTTAAGGCTCGTGGTCGTTATACATCCCTTTTATAAATGTATTTAATTTCAGTAGAATTTAAGTATTGTAGTAGCTTAATGTATTTTATTATGAAAAAATTACTTTCTGCCAAGTTTCCCGAATGCGTATTTCCGAATGCGCTGGTAGTTTCAAAAAAGACATGTAAAAGAACCCTTGGCTGACAATTAGCTAAAATAAATTTTGAATTTTGAATATAATTATATAGAAGATATCCCTAAATAAAAATCGAACATGACAATATTTTGTTATGTCTCTATTTATTTGATTTCAATAACACTTGATTAAATCGTTCCTTTTTATATGTAGGTATGTTTGGAATTTTGTCTCTTAGATATGTCTGAATTTAACAGAGCATTAGCTTTTCTGAAATGCTGTAATTTTACTGCAGTCAAATAAGTCACGGACCATTCTGTCCCTCAGTGAAAAAGCAGTCGCGACCTTAACTTTCCTCCTCCGCACTCACTAAAGTGGGAGCAAATTCGAGAGCCTAAATCTCTTCCAGCCTGCGGGGGCGATTTGTCCGCGCCGTCCGACGTTTCCCCCATTACCACAAATCAATCACATCCCATTGACATTTACCCAAAAACCATGCTTTTTGAAAGCTCATGAATCTCGGGTAGTTCGTGATTTCGCTACTGTGATTGCGGAAAGGTCAATTATTAAATGATTGCGCCGTGATTAATGTCTCCCAATTTGGACGTCATGCGCTGGCTAAGTTACGGTCATTCAATGGCTTTGACCGATGATCTCATAATTTGGACGGACCGTTCACTAGTGACCTTTTCTGGTCAAGAAGAAAAAGGGACGGCTTTTGAAAACAATACAAGACTTTTAAGTACCTAGTTATACAAATATACATACATAAATCACGTCTTTGTCCCTTACGGGGTAGACAGAGCCTAGACAAGACCTAAAGGCCACGTTTAGCGTTTAGCCAAGAAAAAACATAGAATTTACCAGTTGCTTCTCTTCCCGCGCAGATGGTATAAGCTCATCGAGGGATTGGGTGAAAATCTTAGGAATCATTTGACAATTTGGCTAGCGACCCATCACTGTTTTGATTCCCCTATCTATCCATATGCCTACAATCATGCTAAACGTAGTCTTTAGGACTTGTTACCTAAAGTAAGGGATAAAAACGTGATACATACGTACGTTGTTATTAAAGATTGCATGTCACTTGTTTTCTGGTTTCCAAACGATCTGTGTCGCCTAGACAATTCCACCCCGTCATTTGCCTAGTAACTGTCCAATCAGTTTCTCACCCAGCGCCTGTCAGCCGAACAATACCAGACAAAACCGTGAAACGTAGAACTAATGACTTAGCGAAACTCCCAAAATTAAACAAGGTAAAAAAGACTATCGATCACCGACTGTGAAATAACTACACGGGAAGAACGTGGAACAAATTATATGCGCAGCATGAGGTGTCCAGGGCCGAGCCAAAGGCAAATATTAAAGCTGTCAGTTTTGTGTAATTTGAAGGTTCTGGGATTATAAGTTATGTTATTGAATGTCTGGTTGGGAGGGTAATGAGACGGGTTATGGTTTATGCGCACACGGCGCCGTAAACTACCGATTTGGGGCTCGATAGTGATTGCTTTTCAATTTCTGTTCGGTTTACTTATTAGGGAAATTTTTGTATTATTTTAAGTGTTTGAAAAAGTGGTCAGAACTTGTTCTGTTTAAGTCATTACAACCAAGCTGTTCGCGATTCCGTTTGCGCAGAATTCGCTTGTCGCTATCCCGCGGGAACAATGCGATTTTTTTGGGATTAGAATCTTTATTCCAAAATTCAACTAAATACGTTCAACGGTTAAAGCGTGGAAAGGTAACAGATAGACAGACGGCTACACTTTTGCATTTATAATATACTAGCTTCTGCCTGTTCTTAAAGTATTCTGTTTTAAAGATATAAGCATACATTGGGACGGACAGACAGCGGAAAGCTACTTTGTTTATTATGCAGTGAAGTTAGAACGATGTCTCAATAAATAAATAAATATCTTGGGACAAATTAAACCCATTGACCCAGACTCAAACTAAGCAAAGCTAAGTCTCAGGCAACGGATAAACATACTTATATAATGTAGATAAATACATACAACATTCATCGGGCACAAACATTAGTATTCATCATACAACTGTCTGCCTCTACCGGGATTTGAACCTAGGACCTCTAGCTTTATAGCCAGGGTCACTAACCACTAGGCAATAAATAAGATGACAACTTTGATTAATTCGATTAAATAAACTGATTTCAGTTGCAACAGTCTCGCGTTCGTTAACTACGGTAATGATGCTATCTCATGTAGGTACCATACGTTTGATGATAGTCTTTTAGTCAGCAGCCATTAAGTTTTGTCGGTCATCCAATTCCACAAGAACCATCAACTCCAACTGTCAAACTTCAATTAACCCAAAAGACGACTCCATTACCGCTAAATGAGCGCACAAATTCGCCAATTTGGTGTAAAAGCCAATTCGGAATCAGATAACCCATCAGTCAGGTGTTGCCAGCGATGACGATGTAACTTTTTTAATTCGAAGGCAATAAAATAACGCGAGTCATGCACTAAATAGTAAGAAACAAACAAAAGAAAGAGATAGAAAAACGCAGCATCATGTAGCCGTCACGTGTCGTGGCGCATTGAAATTAACAGTGGGCGTAAACTGATTATTGATATTTTTGAAGGTAAAAAAGTAATCGATGAACAGCCTTTGTGATGAAAAAAGCTATTGTGTAGAGTTTAGAGGGTTTAGGGGCCCGCAGTCAGTATTGCTGGTTAACAGTTACAAAGTCGTGAGGCGGTAAATGAATGGATGTTTGGCCTAACCGCAAAAGCATCGCCTACTTAAACCGCAACCCTTAAACAAATATCAACGATATGTATTACATGTCAAAGCTTGTGAGGTTTTTTACAAAGTCCGTATTGAAAAATGATTTTAATATTTTATTAGTACGATATCTACTGATTTTCACCTGCGTTAGTTATAAAAGGGATGGATACAATCTAGTTTTTTTTTTTATATGACTAGGAAGGCAAACGAGCAAGTAGGTCACCTGATGGTAAGTGATCACCACTGCCCATAGACACCCGCAACCCTGGAGGGATTGCAGACGCGTTGCCAACCTAGAGGACTAAGATGAAACGCCTCTTGTGCCCGTAATTTCCCCGGCTGTCTTACTCTCCACACCGGAACACAGCAGTGCAAGCACTGCTACTTAGCGGCAAAAACACACACAATAACTCATAATACACATACATACATAGATCACGTCTTTATCCCTTACGGCATTGACATAGCCTAAGGTGACAAGACCTACAGGCCACGTTTAGCAAGATTGTAGATGTATAGATGGAAAATGGAATCAAAATAGTGTAAATATTAACTCATTATAATATTAGATTAAAAAGAAACAGTAATAGTCTTATTCTAATTAAACTAAAAGACAAAGCACGATTTGCCGTCGTTACTACAGAAGTTCGCGTATGTGTTAATAACTAGGCATAAGTCCAAATAAGCAAGAAAGATAAAATAAATGTAACTAACAAATATTGCCCGTTCAAATAGCCTGTAGGAGTATTAAAAGAAACACGAACGGTTTTAACAGCATATTTTCTGACGCTTCCAAATCGATGTAGGAAATGGCTCTTCGTTCGAAGCTGTCAATCCCAAAAAGTAGTTCGCGCTTGACTATATTTCTATCAGAATTTAAAGCATAAAAAATCTATCCATCTATCAGTCAAGATTTTATTGGCCGGTCGCATCACAATGGCGTTTCTAGCAATGCCTTCTCCGAAACTGCTATTTTTCAAAAACCAGATCAACTTAGCCGAGATAACGATCGGATTGATTGAAGGCGATTTGTTACTGTTGCTATTTTGGATGGTTTAGATCTAGGATAGACATGTTGGATACACGCTGGATTAATGGGTGCCTATTTTATTGAAATATGCGCCAAAGTACACAACGTAGCGGAAACTTGGGACCTTACCATGGCGTGTTAAGGCGATTCTATTCTGATTCAGTTTAGGTCAGATCCACACACACACACACACACACACAAGTCGCATCTTTATCCCTTACGGGGTAGACAGAACCTAAGGTAAGAGGTACCTACAGGCCACATTTAGCAAGATTGTGGGCATATAGGTGGAAAATTGTACATACAAGCCTTCCTCTTGAATCACTCTATCTTTAAAAAACACATACACCATATACAAATCACGCCTTTATCCCTTACGGGTTAGACAGAGCCTGAGGTGACAAGACCTACAGGCCACGTTTAGCAAGACTGTGGGCGCTTAGATGGAAAATGGAATCAAAATAGTGATGGGTTGCTAGCCTCATCGCCTAAAACATGATTCCTATGATTTTCGCCCATTCCCTCGATGAGCTTTTACCATCTGCGCGGGTAGACAAGCAACTGGTACATTCTATGTTTTTTCCTTGCCCCCAGACCAGCATGGAAGTTCAGAAGCATGGAATTAAATTGGTTAGGCATGCTATGTCTACCATAAACAAGCCAGATGCGTGTATTTTTTACGTAAATTTTTAAGCATAGAAATAAAATAGGATCGCAAAAATACGAATTTTTCGACATTATCAAACTAGTTTGCGTAGATCGGGACGGCTGTCGGCATTTTCTGTTGTCGCGAAATCAGGAGTATTATTTGTATACTATTTTGGATGGAAATAAATAATTCAGCTATAAGATTATAGTCCACAGGTTTTGTTAATAAAGATCGACCATGAAACTAGATTTCATTTATTGCATTATAATTATGTCGTACATATTTACAAGATCTAAAAGTTGATATGAAAAAACCTTAAACTACCTTAATCTTTTTTTTTTTTTTATATATGAATAGGTAGGCAAACGAGCAAGTGGGTCACCTGATGGTAAGTGATCACCACTGCCCATAGACACCCGCAACCCCGGAGGGATTGCAGATGCGTTGCCAACCTAGAGGACTAAGATGAAATGCCTCTTGTGCCCGTAATTTCCTCGGCTGTCTTACTCTCCACACCGGAACATAGCAGTGCAAGCACTGCTACTTAGCGGCAGGATTAGCGAGTAAGATGGTGGTAGCGATCCGGACGGATCTTGCACAAGGCCCTACCACCCGACACCTAATCCTAAATACCTATATTTACAAATATCGCCCAGATCGTTGCCATGGGGCAAGGTGCCCATTATGCTGGCTACGTTTTCTCGTTCGATAGCAATGCCTATGCGTTGCCCGAGGAAAGAGCCAGCTCTATGGTCACCTGTGTACTAGATAATGTTGCTATTGGACAATATCCTCTACCTTAATGGAGTTTTAGTCTAAAAAGTGTTGTGTTTTGTAGGTAAGTAAGTAGATGTTCGTTACATAACCGACCCTCGTCATACAAAAGTTGCCTTGCGCGTTTACTAGTTCTTACAATTCTATCGTATTACTTAAAATTATAAAGTTAAGTACACAACGATAAAGATTCGTCGACGTTTACCTAATGCGCGCCGACGTTCCGCCATTATTAATTTTAATAATAACTAACGAGCTTTGATAAATTGAAGTGACAGAGCCGACACGAGGCGACACAATCGATTTTGTTACCTTGCTTCATACAAAATTTGTAAACAAGGTGAGCTGCCGCTTGTAACGTGAGTGAACTATAGTAAATTTACATGCTAATTCCTCTTCTTATATGTGGCGTATCAAGTCTTTATAGCGACGACAACTTCGCCAATGTAAAAGTAAGAAAAATTATAATTAAAAAATCTTGTGTTAAAATGTCGCCAACGTTCTACGGCAATGGTCAAGGTGCCCTCCTGTCGGGCTCTTAGCAACGGTCAATGATATCCCTCAGAAACTGCCAGGAAATCATTAACCGATGCCCAGAGTGCACCGGATCAAGCACTGCTCTTCCCTGACGGACCCAAAAACGAACCGCAGCTCTTGACCACACGTAGAGGTAACCCGACTCGCACCCCCACGCTAATCGCCGTTTGCGTTATCAACGATAGATACACTGTGTAAATCAACAAAAATTAGGAGGTAAGTAGAAACTAGTTATTCCTTGCAACGTCATCAACGTATACATGCATTCTACACCTTACGGGGGTAGACAGAACCTGAGATGACAAGACCCATAGGCCACGTTTAGCATGATTGTGGGCGTATAGGTAGAAAGGGGAATCAAAATAGTGATGGCCGCATCGCCTATAAACTAGATACTAAAGATGTTCGTCCCTCGATGGGCTTTTATCATCTGCGCGACTGTTACATTTCAGTGTTTTTCTTTGCTCCTAGTCCACCATTGAAGGGTTGATAGTTTCTCGGGATAAAAGGTACTTAATCTGTGTTAATCATAGATGTTAGAGCTTTTTAACAATCGGTAAGAGTACATAGGTTAGGATAGCAGAGACGTACAATATCTATATTAGTTGAAACCACTTTAAGATGTATAACGACAACAGTGCCAAGAATGTTGAGTAAAAAAATTCTTGAGTAGGAATTTTTTATCAAGACACATCTTATTTAGTATGTATATACTTACAGTACATACATACATAAATCACGTCTGTATCCCTTACGAGGTAGACAAAGCCTAAGGTAACAATACCTAAAGGGCATATGGATGGAAAGAGGAATCAAAACAGTAATGGGTTGCTAGCCACATCGCCTATAACGTGATCCTTAAGATTTTCGCTCAATCCCTCGATTGGCTTTTACCATGTGCGCGGGAAGAGAAGCAACTGGTACATTCTATGTTTCTTTGCTTCCAGACCAGCATGGAAGAATCTTGTTTATCAGCGCAAAAAATCGTCATAACATCACTGTCCTTTATTTCTATTGCAAAAGCTTCACGTTTCTCGTTTTTTAACGACACAGTTCCAAAGCCGTCGCAACACATAATGCCGTCCGCCTGGATTTTAAAATCAAACCATGAATGAGCCATCTTTCAATCAAATCACAAATCAGTCGAATACATGAATGGTTGCGCTCATGAATGGGCTGCATGAAAGTTTATTGACGTACGCATTATGTGCTACAATGCACTAAACACAGCTACAACTGCAACTGTAAAATCGAAATACGTTCGAAACTAGCTCCTATCCTTTCAAGCAGAAGACGTGACGAAGTTTTAACACTAGTAAACTTTTAAGTGGTTTTTACGCGTATAGGTTTCAGTTAAGCTTTTTGAATTTGAACTCAGGAGTCTGACGTGGTCGGTGTTATTTTGATTGGTGAGTCAGAAATTGTAAATGACAAGTCATCGTAACAAGTACAGAGTGATGAAGATGGTGTCCGATAAACAGCTACACGAGCCACAATAGTTTTTTAATACCAATGGAGTTTTGTTGGGGTCTAATATGAAAGAGATGCTCAACAATATCTATTGAATCTTAATATCACGATGCGTAGATATAAGTCGACTGTATTAAATCGAAATAAACACTGTTAAAAGTATTTGTGTTTTATTGATCGTCTTTATTTTTAAAACTAGCTGTTGCCCGCAACTTTGTCTGCATAGAATTCGTTTATCGCTATCCCGCAGAAATTACACAATCCGTTCCTTGGGGGTAGAATTGATCAAAATCCTTTCTTAGCGGATGCCTACGTCATAACATCTACCTGCATGCCAAATTTCAGCCCGATCCGTCCAGTGGTTTGGGCTGTGCGTTGATAGATCACTACGTCAGCGTATGTCAGTCAGTCAGTCAGTCACCTTTGAGTTGTATATATTTAGATTAAAAAAAACACATTTATATCTGGAAGTATAGAAAAAACATAGAATGTGTTAGTTGTTTCACTTCTCGCGAAATGGTAAAAGCCCATCGAGGGAATGGCGATCTTAGGAATCATGTTATAGGCGATGCGGCTAGCAACCCATCACTATTTTGATTCCCCTTTCCACCTATACGCCCACAATCGTGCAAAACGTGGCCTTTAAGTTAAGTCTTGTAACCTTAGGCTCTGTCTACCCGTAAGAAATAAAGACGTGATTTATGTATATGTATGTCTATTTTTCAAACAAAATCCGCCGCGTCTCTCTGTTAGCAATAAACTCATACCGAATGGCTTTTCATGCGGTTTTCACTAATAGATTATAATTATTCACAACAAAGGTTTTTAGGTATACATCCATACCTATAATTAGTCAAGATTTTGTGTAAATTGGTCAAATTACGGGTACCTAACGGTAGTTGCTGGAAGTTTTGGGAAAAGTCAAGCTTTGAATACAAATTTTAATTCTGCGCAGACGAAGTCGCGGGCAACAACTTGTAGTACGTTTTTTTTTTTCTTTTTTTTATATGAATAGGAAGGCAAACGAGCAAGTGGGTCACCTCATCGTAAGTGATCACCACTGCCCATAGACACCCGCAACCCCGGAGGGATTGCAGATGCGTTGCCAACCTAGAGGACTAAGATGAAATGCCTCTTGTGCTCGTAATTTCCCCGGCTGTCTTACTCTCCACACCGGAACACAGCAGTGCAAGCACTGCTACTTAGCGGCAGGATTAGCGAGTAAGATGGTGGTAGCGATCCGGACGGACCTTGCACAAGGCCCTACCACCCGCAACATAATAATAATAAACATGTAATAAAAATCTGCAGCAATCGAAAAAAAACGTTGTGTTCAAGCCACAATAGAAGGTAATTTAGATGGAACTTTTCCAATTAGGTAATCCTGGAATAATTTGTTACTTCCATGCGATGTGGCTAGCAACCCATCACTATTTTAATTTCCCTTTCCATCCTATGCCCACAATCATGCTAAGCGTGGTCTTTTGCTTTTGTTACCTCAGGCTCTGTCTATTCCGTAACGGATAAAGATTTATGTAGGTATGTATGATTTGTTTTGTGCTCTACGGACTACAAATGTGGTGGCAAACAAATTATGCAAACATGAACTGGCCGTTGATGCCAGCAGCGAACGTCTCCAGGGAGCTCCAAAAGCGATGATGACTCCAAATCAGAACGCCATTACAATCGATAAATCAATCCGTTCCCAACAATGACAATCAACGAAGCGATCTTATCAGGGATTAGAGTCGTGACAAACGTACAGGCTCGAATGTGGCTCAAGTACATACATATATCACGCCTTTATCTCTTACGGGGTAGACAGAGCCTAAGGTAACAGTTTAGGTAGACAGTTTCAACACGAAACTACCGTCAGACTCAATCATAATTACACATAAACGGATAACTCACGTATAAAAAGTCGAGTCCAGAGTCGAGATTTCGTAGTCCTTCTTCCTGGAGCGCTCGCCCCGGCAGCGAAACGAACACAAAACTAAGAACTACGAAAAAGAAGAAGAACTACGAAATAGTCCGAAACATGTCGAGCATCACTCGACTTTTTATACGTGAGTTATCCGTTTATGTGTAATCACATTTAGCAAGATTGAGGCCGAATAAATGGAAAATGGAATCAACATAGTGATGGGTCGCTAGCCTCATCGCCTATAACATGATTCCTATAATTTTCGCTCATTCCCTCGATGGGCTTTTACCATCTGCGCGGGTAGAGAAGCAACTGGTACATTCTTTGTTTTTTCTTTGCTCCCAGACCAGCATGGAAGACATACATACATACATATATCACGCCTTTATTCCTTACGGGGAGACAGAGCCTAAAGTAACAAGAGCTAAAGGCCACGTTTAGTATCATTGTGGGCGTATAGGTGGAAAGGGGAGTAAAAATAGTGATGGGTTGCTAGGCGCATCGCCTATAATGGGGTTTTACCATTTGCGCGGGAAGAGAAGCAACTGGTACATACATGCTATGACAAGTACTAAGAAGATTATCTTCTTGAGCTTGTGTTTTTACAGATTCGCCTCGTCCACACTAGGGTTTTTGGTTACTACAACGTGTAACAGTTATTATGGCTTGAAATGACACGATGAAGCAACAAACTAGTCAAATGAATCAAGAATTTTATTTCTTGATTTACTATGTTTACTTTTACAGTTTCCGAAAAGTCCGAAATCCGAAAAGTAAAGCTATGGCCGGGAATCGAACCCGGATCCTCATCATTGCGTGATGACCGCCACACTACCCTAGCAGGTAATTGTGTCGTACAGACTCATCATTCAAACAGATGACACTTGGCGACAAAAAGTCACATGGTAACAAGGTCACGTGACAGCTAGTAACAGATAGAAAAATTCGAAGGCTTACTCATTTGTTATGGGCGGTGTGGATTTTGATTCCACTTTCCACCTCTACGCCCTCAGTGTCTTGCTAAACGTGGCCTGTAGGTTTCGTTACCTTAGGCTCTGTCTACCCCGTAAGGGACAAAGACGTGTTTTGTGTATGTTTTTTTTTTATATATATAAGAGGGCATAGAAAAATCCGAAAAGTAAAGCTATGGCCGGGAATCGAACCCGGATCCTATAAAAAAAAATTAAATAAATACATAAATAATATAATAAATAAATTATTATTATTGTAGAAATTTAATTTCTAACGGTAAACCCGAAAAAATAAAACATAAAAATCAAGAAATAAAATTTCTTAATTCATTTGATAGTACATATAAGAGGGGGAAAACGAGCAGACGGGTCACCTTATGGAAAGCAATCACCGTCGCCCAGGGACACCTGCAAGACCTGGGGAATCACAAGTGCGTTGCCGGCCCTGTGTTTGCCATGTGTTTATGGTGTAGCGGTATAGCACGCTTTACTTTTCGGATTTTTTCTTGTCTTTCTCTCTAAATACGACTTTGTTACGTCGTAAATCGCCTGCGCCGGCGCATTATCAATTGATTCCTCAAACCCGAACCCCCATACCCTGCAATCAGCGGTGTCGCAGCCACGTGGACGGAACAATACCGTCGTGTGAGGCGACTTTTTGTTTCCGCCCGCCATAAAAGTGTGGAGCTACGAAGATAATATTAGGAGGATAATCCTCTAAGAAATGTAAAGAACTAGCGACCCGCCCCGGCTTCGCACGGTATATTATGCATGTATTATACATATAAACCTTCCTCTTGAATCACTCTATCTATTAAAAAAAACCGCATCCAAATCCGTTGTGTGGTTTTGAAGATATAAGCATACATCGGGACACGGGGACAGAAAAAGCGACTTTATTTTATACTATGTAGTGAAGAAAAAGAAAGAAAAACAATTTGTTGCCACAAAAACATATTTACAAAAACTACAAATTAAGTAAAAATGCTCAAAATGGTTTGTGACAAAACGTGTCGGCGTCAGCATAAGCTGCTGGTGCTGCTGGTTTTCAGCCAACACATACATACACAAATCACGTCTTTATCCCTTACGGGGTAGACAGAGCCTAAGGTAACAAGACCTACAGGCCACGTTTAGCAAGACACTGAGGGTGTAGAGGTGGAAAATGGAATCAAAATAGTGATGGGTTGCTAGGCGTATCGCCTATTTTCATGATTCCTAAGACTTGCGCCCATTCCCTGGGCTTTCACCATCTGCGCGGGAAGACAAGCAACTGGTACTTTATTTAAATGGTTACTTATTTAAATGGTGTTCTTAAATTCCAGCTTCTCCGGTTTCGTACATCCTGGTGCACGTTTTGTGCGGCCGCGGTGTCGCCACGAAGCCTGCAATTAAATCCTGCACCCCGTCATTACACGCCATTGTTAATTGAATGCTTATTTATTGAGCCATCCACGGGTCAGCTTTAACCATAAGAAATACATGTAACATGCTAAGTTAATTCACGCGTGATCAAAAAATCCGCAAAAGGCTACGTCGTTCAAGTAAAAAGTAATGATGTATTACTATTTAGTCGTAATGGTAAAGTAGTTCAAATTGTGACCTTCCATAGTAGTCCAAGCAAAGAAAAAACATAGAATGTACCAGTTGCTTCTCTTCCCGCGCAAATGGTAAAAACCCATCAAGGTAATGGGCGAAAATATTAGGAAAGGAATGTTTGAAAAAAGAAATGAACATCACAATTCCCGAAACCCCGAATCATAAGGTTGACCTATCCCGTCCAGAAGTGAACACCAAAAAAATGCTGTAGGTATTAAAAAAAGCTATCAACTTTACAAATAGCCCTCCTGACAATACATATCGGCAGTTCCCCAAACTAGGCTGAGTAATGGCGATCCGTGGAACTTTTTTGCGGACAAATAGTCTCAAGGAGAAATTAATTTGACAAGCTCCGGACAAGTATTAATTTATTTGGACGGGAAAAAATGCGAAGGGAGCGAGGGATACTTACAGAACTATGGGGATCGGAGTTTGTTAGTCGATGAGATGATTTTGAGATAAACACGTTTAATACGTGGGATATTTAAATATTTGTTTACTTATAGCTATCTAGAGAATTTAGTTATAAAATTACCTTTAGAATGAAAGAAGGAAAGAAAGAAAGAAGACATTTATTCGTTTTTGAAAGACACACAAATATTACATGAAAAAATACTGACATGACATTATATCATCAGTGTAATAATTGAGAGGAGGTAGATTCAGATTAAGAGAGGAGGATTCAGGTCTAGTTTTAGCTGTCCTTTTTAGTATGGATCTGACGGCGAGCGACCCTAAACTGAATCAGAGTTGAATCGCATTAAGACATCATGTTAAGGCCCCATGTGTAAAACTGAGCCACGATGTTCAAATACATTTGGATCAGGCGTCACTTTGTGGAGTTTGTTCGAGAACTATGGCCAGTGATCTTACTTTTCCTTTGACCAGGGAATCTTCTGCAGCAATTCTGCAATTTTCTGCAGGGTCGACAACGCACTGGCATCGCGTAAAGCGCTGCGGGTGTCTATGGACAGTGGTGATCATTTACCATCAGGTGACCCACTAGTTCGTTTGTCTGGCCTCTCTAAAATAAAAAATAAAAAAACAATTTTTGAAAGCATCTTTTATACTTCACGGCAGGCAAGCGATCATATCACCTGAGGCCTTACGATGACTTCTTAATGCGATTCATTTCCGATTCAGATCAAATTTTAGCTGTCATTTTTAGTATGAATCTGACAGCGAGCTAACCCAAACTGAATTGAAATTAAATCGCATTAAGACGTCATGGTAAGCCCCCGATGGCAAGGAAACACCACTTGACTACCCGTGGACACCCATCAGAGGGTCTCCTAATCATTTCTACAGCTGTATTCTGGCTTCAAGCAGCGCAAGCATATTATAGTGCTTCGTCGCAGTATTAGTGAGTACAATGGTGGCAGAAAACGCACGGACTTTGCACTAGACGAAGTATTCCCACTGACACATTTTTATTTCAATGGCATATAGCGAAAATAATCAAGTTCAATCATGTTATAGGTGACATGCCTCTTCTACTTCAACCTTGATCTGCCCAATGCTGAGTAAAGGGCTCTTCTTGTCCATTCAGTGCGGTCCCGAGTTTTCCGAAGCCAGTCCTTCCCAGCCGCTCGCAGCAAATCGTCCGGCCATCTTGCTGGCTGCCTCCCCACATTCCTGAATCCCTTTCGCGGCGATATGCCTAGAAACCCATAACTATTTCCATCTCCGCGCACAATCATGCTAAACGAGGCCTTTAGGTCTTGTTACCTTAGGCTATGTCTACCCAGCAAGGAATATAGACATGATTAGGTGTGTATGTATAGCGAACAACAAGAGCCTCCCGTTTTCCCCCACCTTCTTGTTTTCATATCACAGTTCCCCGCAAACAGGGAAACTATTTGATACGCAACGTAACAGAATAGTTACCTCATAATGACGTGCGTATCGAGGGGGCTGTCAGGATCCGGCGATATCGAATCAAATAAAGATACGATAAATCAATGTCCGGGGGTGGTTTGGTTGTAAGAAGTTGAGAGTTACACTGCGGGGTTGAGGAGACCACGTGTTGTTAGTGATGAGTAAAACGCCGCAATGTAATGGAAGGTAGTTTATTTTAAAGTTACTGGGGTTTAGTTTAGGTCGTTGGTGAGATGTTTGCTACGGTTAAAACAGTTTTTGTTGAATGTTGTAGAATTGGAAGAAAAATTATACAATTTAGTGTCAGTTATACCATTGAGCATCTTTTGAGATAACTCTTCAAGGACGATTACGCTGTATTCAAAACTTGGTTTCTTGATAGCCTTGAAGGGAGCTTCCATGCTGGTCTGGGAATAAAGAAAAAACATAGAATGTACCAGTTGTTTCTCCTCCCGCGCAGATGGTAACAGCCCATCGAGCGAATGGGCATAGGAATCATGTCATAGGCGATGCGGCTAGCAACCCATCACTATTTTGATTCCCCTTTCCACTTATAAGCCCACAATCATGCTAAATGTGGCCTTTAAGTCTTGTTACCTTAGGCTTTGTCTACCCCGTGACGTGATTTATGTATGTTTGTTGAAAGGAGCTCTCACTTGAAGCTCAGAAACAAAATGAAAAAAAAATTCGTCATGGTCCTTAAGGCAACTAAACTAAAATCCTTTCGTATCGTTTGTCTAAACTCTTACGATCATTTGACAGACAGCTGGTTAACCTGTGTTATCGCAGTGTATATTAATTAAAATACTTTAAGATCATATTTTGCTTTAAAAAAATATATTTTTGTTAGTTTTACAAGAACCTAATGAGACTTGAATTAAGCTACATGTTCCGACTTGTGAAGAAAAGCGTTAAAAAACACGCGAAAAATTATCTCAATACCAAAGTTCAACCATTTTGAACTGAGCTTATAAATCTAATTACCTGTTTTCACAATGGCATTATATCCATACAATGCTATGCTTTGTGCGCGTTAGCGCATAACAGTTGCTCACAAAAAATGGTCAGAAACAGAAACATTGAATTTTCAACCTCATTGCTTGTTAAGTAGATTTGATACTTTCATATTTCATAGTAAAGATTTTTTGTAGTATGGATACAATGCCATTGTGAAAACAGATAATTTGATAAGCTCAGTTCAAAAATGGTTGAACTATAATACCAACCTGTATGGGTGGTGTAGCGGTATAGCACGATCACGGTATGATAAGGATCCGGGTTCGATTCCCGGCCATAGCTTTACTTTTCGGATTTTTCTGTGTTCCATTTTCAGTGTCATTTAGTTTTTTTTTATACGTTACAATTACAATTAGAAGGCGCACCGCACACTGGTCGTTCTAACCGCAAAAACTTTAATAGCTCATAAAGTAAATACGCGTCTCGCACGCACGAGCGCGTCCAGGCTAGAGGCGCCCAAAATTAAAGTGCGCTTTTTAAAAGCAGCAATCTCCTCGGTCATGGACGATAAAATCGCTGCGTGCCGATTGCGGTGCGCTACGTGGAGGGCTTAGGGCCGCCGCGGACGGAGCGGGCCGTATGCTAGCAACCTACTATTTTAAATCGAATACCACACACACGTTTTTGGAAAACCCATTTTATTCTGTAGATGAATTTTTAAATTTGACACTGATCTAATTTATGCATATTTTTTTGTTTTATGTTTTCCATTTTATGACATAGGTATTTTTAATTTGTATTTAAATTGAATTGTATTTAATTTTTAAATTTTGACATTTTTATTTTAAGCTGACGATTTCAATATAAATTCCTTGACATTTAATTTTAAGTGATGATGTAATTTTATATTGAATGATCAAATAAACATAAACACACACAAATCACGTCTTTATCCCTTACGGGGTAGACAGAGCCAAGGTAACAAGACATAAAGGCCACGTTTAGCATGATTGTGGGCGTATAGGTGGGGTATCAAAATAGTGTTGGAATAGCCGCATCGCCTTTAAAAGTCATAATTCCTATGCCCAAAATAAATCGCTATTATTATTTCTTTAAGACCATTTACTAAGATCGGTATCATCAGCAGTAGAAAACACGTACTGGGGCAGTACCATGATGAGTCTTAATGCGATGCAATTCCGATTCAGTTTAGGTTCGCTCGCTGTCAGATCCATACTAAAAATGACAATTTATGAATCTGTTGTTTTAATTAGTTGTTTGTGATTGTCCTAAATAAACTTTTTTCTTTCTTTCTTTCTTAAACCTGAACCGATAAGACGTCTTGGTAAGGCCCCTGCCAGTACAATCTTTTGCCACGTCTCGTCTGCACCCACCCTTAAGTTGTTCAGCAAGCCAGTAGCGGAAGACGCGTTCACAATTAGCTCCGTTAATGGTTCGAGGAGTTATCTGTTTAGCCCTAACGCTGGCTTTACGGTTTACGAGAAAAAAAGGTGGTCTGTGTACGCTTGGCCTTAGAATATGCGTCAATCGTCAACTATTGGTTCTTATAATTTCTCGTAAGAAGCTTACCATATGCCTGCTATAATGTTGGGCTAACGTTGGCCAATTAGAGATGTGATTATACAGCATCACGTATTACGTCTCACTCTGATTTACGTCCATCTTGTTGGCCGTAGTTAGCCCAACTTGTAAAGAGAGTATTCAACAAGTTTAAGTTGTTTGTGTTGAGTTGAGATACAGAAAGCTGAGTCTGTTTTAATAATCCTACTAATATTATAAATGTGAAAGTTTGTGAGAATGTTTGGATGTTTGTTACTCTTTCACGCCAGAACGGCTGGGAGAGATCTGGATGAAATTTGGAACATAGATAGATTATAGTCTAGAATAACACATTGGCTACTTTTTATCCCGGAAAACTGCGTAATTCCTGCGGGATAGCGATAAACAAATTCTATGCAGACGAAGTTGCGGGCAACAGCTAGTCTTAAAATAATAATTAAAATTTATGCCAAAATTGCCTCCTGCCATTTTAGAAAAGAGCTACTATTGAAACTGCTGGACCAATTTCTAACAAACATGGCTAAAACTACCGCAAAGAAACTGGCTTTCAAATGAAAACAACTGCATCGAAATTGAACAATCCGTTTGAGAGCAACGGCGCCAGAGACAGACACAAACACACAGACATCAGCATCAAGCATATAACACGCCTCTTTTTTCGTCAGGGGTTGAAAATTAAACACGAAAATCGGGTAGTATTTTCGATCCAATGTTACCTTGATTAGAAGTTACCGATCAGTATAAAGTTAATATACATATTATAGACCGACCATTTAAATGAGTCCTCGCCTGCGCGGCACAGGGGCGCGGGGTAGGACGACAAAGGGGACCGAGAGAGGTGCGGGCGGGTAGTACGCCTGCGCCCGCCCAATTAGAACACATAGAAAAATCCGAAAACTAAAGCTATGGCCGGGAATCGAACCCGGATCCTCGTCATTCCGTGACGCGTGCTATTCCCCTACACCACCCATAGCAGGTAAACCACCTGCCTGCTGCTGCACCTGCTGCAGGCACCTGCTATGGGTGGTGTAGGCAGACGCGTTCATCCCTTACAGGCATATAAGCAGTGCTTGTAAGCATAGGTAAATGTGCCCGACACGCTTCGTACCAATATGGGTTTTGTTGTCAATATGCCTACCCTGTGTCAGAACCCACTGCACGCCCCTGGGTGTAGGGGTATAGCACGCGTCACGGAATGACGAGAATCCGGGTTCGATTCCCGGCCATAGCTTTACTTTTCGGATTTTTCTATGCGTTCTAATTTTCACTGACATTTAGAATTTTTTTTTCTAGTCTAAGGTAACAAGACCTAAAGGCCACTTTTAGCATATTGTGGGCGTATAGGTGAAGGGGAATCAAAATAGTGATAAAGTTGATATAACTGTTTCTTCAAACTGTATAAAACGTCCCCCATCCTTTTCTAATAAGCCACAGTGTCACTCACAACTGTTGCGACCCCAAAGCAAACTCAATAGTTCTAGAGCCCACGACCAAAACCATGTCTCATAGCAATACGGCAAAAACCCTATAAAATCGTTAGATTGTATGATTCTGAACCCGACTAGGTGTGTAGTAACGGTCGAAAGTGTAGCAACAGCGTGGGAGGCCATTTCTGCTGTGTCAAAAAAAAAAAGGCAGTCGGTATTATAGCAATACGTCTGATAGTGAAAACGTACATAGATTTTATAATTGTATTACGAAAAAGTTTGTTTTCAGACATTTTGCGCGTAGCATATAGCCTGAGCGCATTTTTGAAAATGTCAACAAATTTAGCCGACCTGTATCATAGCAATACGGATATTATTTTTTTTAAACTTTTCGTATTGCTGCCAGGATTACCAAAAACCTGTTTTCAGACACTTTAAGTGTAGCATATACTCCCAAAAACGAAAATAACGTTTCGGAGTCGCCTGGCCGACGCCTCTGTTAAATGTTACGGTTTCGGGTAAATTATTTGTTAATTATCATCTAATAAATTCAGGGTCGCAACGTATTTATTGGTTTGTAACAGAGAATTCAAGATGCCTCAATACGATTTTTAAATGATATCTGAGTATCGAAAAGTTGTCTGATAGAGAAGGTGCTACACTTAATTTGTCTGATATAAATTTTTTGCACATGTGGACAACTTATTTTATCATGTCCAACAATTTTCAGACATATTGCTATGATACCGATCGGTAAAATTTGTTAACATTTTCAAAACGGTCTCAAAATTTAATGCGTTCACATTTCCGTCTGAAAATTGTTTTGTTCGCATCAAATAACCAAAATTTACTAATAAAAAAGATTTTCAGACGTATTGCTATGAGACATTTTTTTTGTCTCATTTTTAATTTTTTTAAGTGATTTTACGGGTTTGCGCTACACCACTAACGTCTGAAAAATATGTTTCCGGTATCTCAGAACTATCATTCAACTACAGTCTGCAAATCAGACATATTGCTATGATGCAGTTCGGTAAAATTCTTTGACAATTTTGAAAATTCGGTCAGATCAAACGCTACGCGGAAAATGTCTGATATTGGTATTTTCGAGTTCAGGATAATCGTATCTATCGATTTGATGCGGTTTTGGCCGTATTGCTATGAGACAAAAATTTTGGTCGTGGGCTCTCGTACTACAACGCGTGAAAGGCCTTTGTTTGCTGTGGTTGGAGAGTTATCTAAACACATTTTGAGTTTCAAATGACGCCAACTTTACTTATCGTTGACTGTACTATCATTGTCATAAAAAAAACAAATTAAAATTTTATTTTTGCAAATTGGCCGCCAAGGGCTCTTTTACATCTATTTTTGAAACTACCAGCGCATTCGGAAAGATCATCATTGCAAAGAAGACTGCGCCGCAAAAAACTTACAGTAAGAATACTTAAATTCTACTTAAATTAAATACATTTATAAAAGGGATGTATAAGGTCCCCGAACCTTAAATTATATTGGTTTATAGTAGAGATGTATAAAGTCTCTACTAGTCACCGCCTCTTACCCGCAGAGGCAGGCAGAGCCTACTTTGTTCCCCTTGCCGCCTGAGGCCTTACTTTGACTTAATCATTTTTGAAACCACCAGAGCATTCAGAAAGAACATCATTGCCAAGAAGAATGAAAGAAACTTGGCAGAAAGTATTTTTTTTTTAAATAAAATACAGTAAGAATTCTTAAATTCTACTTAAATTAAATACATTTATAAAAGGGATGTAGAAGGTCCCCAAGCCTTAAATTAAATTGGTCTGTAGTAGAGATGTATAAATTCTCTACTAGCCAAAGTAAAACAAAGTAGAGAAAAAAAAACAACAAAAATAATTTAAGTTCAGTGGAGGCGTAAAACGCCTCCACCGTCAAATACATTAGTTGGAGATGTCTCCAATGTCGAAGAGAAAAAAAACAAAACTGTGAAATATGCATTTCATGTCAAGTAAGTAAACAATAAGCTTTTGGATTCCGAAGGCAAGCTTACAATGGTGCCTTTGGTTTGAGACATAATCATCGTCACTTAGCAGCCTAGGGATGTGTGAAAAATGGCCGCCGCGTCGCGTCGGGTCACGTCGCGGCTCCATCCATCATGTGACGTCACGCCTTATAATTCCATTCCTGCAGGGAGACTGCGGTGTTTCTGTGTAGGCGTATATTGGGACTGTTGATTGTGGTGACAGCCGGTTGAGAATTTTTACATACATACACACATCACGTCTTTATCTCTTACGGGGTAGACAGAGCCTAAGGCATGCAGTCCTACAGGCCACGTCAGAAGTAGAAGAAGCGTCATACATCTGACTGCATTGTTGTTGTTTATCAGCCAAATTGGTTAAGAAGTGTTGATTAAGTGGGAAAATTGTTGCTTACGCTAAGTCATTATTTATTTATACATACATACATACATACATACAAAAATCACGTCTATACCTATCCCTTACGCGGAGAGATAGCCTGAAGTAACAAGACCTAAAAGCCACGTTTAGCTTGGTTGTAGGCGTAAAGGTGGAAAGTGGAATCAAAATAGTGATGGGATAGCCGCATCGCCTATAACATGATTCCTATGATTTTCGTCCATGGTTGAGATTTTTTGTATATGAAAAGAGGTGAGTGATGATTGACTATCGCTTCATACAAATTAGACTTGGATAACTAATAAATTAGGCCTGCGTCGTTCAATTTAAATACCAGTCAAAAAAAATGTTTTTTATATACTCAAAGATTCTATCATCATCATCATCTTCAGCCTATATTATGTCCCACTGCTAGTCACAGGCCTCCTCTTAGAATGAGAGGGCTTGGGCTATAGCTCCCATAGTGCGGATTGAGAACTTCACCCACACCATTGATTGCTTCGCAGATGTGTGCATGTTTCCTCGCAATACATATTTCCCTTCACCGAAAAGCTCATGGCAAATCAGAGGTGCCAGTCTGGGATTTGAACCAACGGGAATTTTCTTGAGAGGCCACAGGTCTAACCACTAGGCCACCACGGCTAAAAGAAAAGATTTTATAACCGAATCAAATTACGAGTGCTCTCATGATAACTTGTTCAAAACAAAGGCACAACTGACATTAGCGTGCCCCGTAAGCGGTTGTAACTCGCATGGTAAACGGTTGTAGCTCGTAAACTGCGAAGTTAACGCATTACATGCGGTGCGCCGCGAGCCCGCTTCAAACTTCGCATGCCTTTAAACGGCTATGGGTTTTGGTGCGGCTAGCACCGAGGTGAACATAAGCGGGCTTAACTTCGCCGCCGTCGTGCCAACTGGCCACGGGTCTGCTGCGGATAGTGTGGTTCCGAAGCACGTGGCACCGCTTTCTCTCGATACATACATACATACAGAAATCACGTCTTCATCCCTTACGGGGTAGACAGAGCCTAAGGTAACAGGTACCTACAAGCCTCATTTAGCAAGATTGTGGGCGTATAGGTGGAAAATGGAATCAATATAGTGATGGGTTGCTAGCCTCATCGCCTATAACATGATTCCTGTTATTATAATCGCCCATTCTCTCGATGGGCTTTTACCATCTGCGCGGGTAGAAGCAAATGGTGCATTCTATGTTTTTTCTTTGCTCCCCGACCAGCATGGAAGAATTTCTCCCGATATAGGTAATTAATGTGATGCGATGGATGATCCAGTTCAGGGGTCATTCCATGATGTCTTAGTCTCATTCAGCTTGAGTTCGCTCGCTGTCAGATCCATACTAAAAGTGACAGCTACAACCTGAACTGAGTCGGAATTGAATCGCATTTAGAAGTCATGGTAAGGCCGCAATTGTCAAAAAAATCTGAGAATGGCATTTTATGAACTCCAATCGCAGCGCGTTTTACACCTCCACTGAACTTATTTTTTTCTCTTTCTTTTTTGGCATAGTTACTTTGTTTTACTTTGCCTAGTAGAAACTTTATACGTCTCTAATATAAATTAAGGCTCGAGGACCATATACATCCCTTTTATAAATGAATTTAATTTAAGTATTGTAGTAGATTAATGTATTTTATTTTGAAAAAATGACTTTCTGCCAAGTTTCTTGCGGCGCATTCTTCTTGGCAACGATGGTCTTTCCGAATGCGCTGGTAGTTTTAAAAAAGACCAATTTTGAATTGTTCGTATTATTGTGCAATATAATTGCTCGTTTGTATTCAGAGCGCTTTTGTACCTTATTGTAAAATAAAAAGTATTGTACAGTATTATTGTAGGTCTAAGGGGCCGCCTTAGTCCCAAAGCCAAACAATAACCGTCGACCGCGCCCCGTCTAATCGTGTATTGACACAATTGCTGGCAACCCTACGTTATTGTTTCCTGGCTATGCTTAATTAACTTACTGCGACTGCCGGCTGTTGAGGGTTGACTAGCAGCGTTCAGCTATCTTGATATCCAACACTGTGACTTTAAATTAATCTGGAACACATCAGCAGATGGTTCGGTTTAACTGAACCCGGTTTATCGTCTCCTACGCGAGCGGAAATTTCCATTTGGCCAGGTGATGTGTACACCTCGGGCGGTGACAAAGAAAGAGCCTTTGGCTCGTACGACAAGTTTCTGCGACCTGAGAAATTATTTATTTCATCACCCTGGGGTGTAATGTACTGTGCTTGACAAATCCTTTTCTGTCCTTTTTCATCTTTCAAAACTTACAAACTTTCACAGTTCACTCTGCTAGGCTGTGGAATCGGTTACCGACCTCCATCAGGCAATCTGCCTCCGTGGCGTCGTTCAAGGAGCGCTTGTGGAAGATGTGGCTCACACCATCTTCTTAAATATTGTATGTGTGTACTCATATTGTATGTAGTGTGTAATGATATTTAGTAGTTTATTTATGAATTGTTTATTGTATTTTGAGATGAACGCGTACGCTCTATTGTGGCTTTCAATATACCTATGTATATTTTTAACTCACTCTTTGTTGGTCCCTCGCTTAATGCTCTCATTTACTGAAAGGTTGACTGGTAGAGATAAGTTATAGGGATAAGTTAACCTTTGTGCATATATTTAATGTATTTTTTGTGATTTGTCTCTGTTTCTTTATATTTGTACCATAAAGGATTTACTTATTTACTTACTTACAAATGTTTTCCATATCATTGGATTGCAGCATCATAGAGGAGCAAACTACTATGATAGTGTAGGTGAAAGGAACACCCTCCATTAAACAGACATGGTAAGTAACCGATGCCACCACGGCTCTACCTGGACCATTTTTGTACCCTAGGTCCCAAGGGTAGGTAAGTGCATATAAATTGTGGTGCGCCGCATCCTCCTGCTGCCTACCACTGCCTACCTTGGCAAACCCCTCTGCACGCCACACTTTGTACCTATGCATTTCAGGATTTCCATCTGATTTTTTTTTGTTTCGATCTTTTTGTATCTCAAAACGATACTGAAACTAAAACACTGAAAATTCTAAAAAGTAAAGCTATGGCCTGGAATCGAACCCGGATCCTCATCACTCTGTGATGTGTGCTTATTACCCCTACACCACCCATAGAAGGTGAGTAAGCCTTCGAATGTTTCTACATGTACCAGCTGTCACGTGACTTTCACTAAGCGGTTTTTTGTCAGTTAGGACACACAAACTCCATTAGAACATCTACTGCTTACTAGGGACGAGAAAAGCGCTGTTTTCAAAAGATAGGTACTATCAAATGAATCAAGAATTTTATAATTTAATTTCTAAAAGGTAAAGCCGTTTGTGCTCTTTCATAAGAAGGGTGATAAGACCCTCCTCAAGAATTATCGGCCCATCTCACTGCTAAGCCAGGTGTACAAAGTGTTCTCCAGAATCCTGACTACACGTATGACACGAAGACTGGATGAACATCAACCCAGGGAACAGGCAGGCTTCAGGAAGGGTTTTGGAACAATCGACCACATCTTTACACTTCGGCAAGTAATCCAAAAGTCCGAAGAGTACAACAGGCCTCTTTATCTAGCCTACGTCGATTTTGAAAAAGCTTTCGACTCCATTGAACACTGGGCGGTCACCGAATCTCTGCATCGTTGTCACATAGACTACCGGTATATACAGATCTTGAAGAGCTTGTACAGGGCGGCGACAATGACCGTACAGGAAAAAACCAACAAGCCCCATTGCAGTCCAGAGAGGAGTCCGACAAGGAGATGTTATATCCCCTAAGCTATTCACCAACGCTATGGAGGATATATTCAAGTCACTGGACTGGAGTGGCAAGGGAATAAATGTAGACGGCGTGTACCTAAATCACCTGCGCTATGCTGATGATATAGTCATTGTTGCGGAATGTGCCGAAGACCTGCAAGACATGCTGGGGCAACTACATCGAGCGTCCCTGCAAACGGGTCTCAAAATGAATATGGAGAAGACAAAGGTTATGGCAACAACCGATCTCGCACTGAATCCCATTTCATTAAACGGGCAACCGCTGGAGCAGGTGCAGGAGTACACGTACCTGGGACAGGTGATAAAGCTAGGCCGGGACTCAATGATGACGGAGATAAGGCGAAGGAAGCAATTGGGATGGGCAGCCTTTGGAAAGCTGAGCTTTGTGCTGAAGTCTAAAAAAATTCTCCAATCGCTCAAAACAAAAGTTTTTAACCAGTGCGTACTACCGGCTATGACGTATGCTTGTGAGACATGGACACTGACTGCTGGGATGATCCACGAGCTCAAGGTGACGCAGCGCTACATGGAGCGAGCCATGCTCGGCATAACGCTGCGGGACCGAGTCCGGAACGAGCTCATTAGAAATCGCACGAAAGTGGTCGACGTGGGGCACAGAGTCGCCAAGCTAAAGTGGGCGTGGGCCGGCCATGTGTGCCGACGACACGACGAGCGGTGGAGCAAGCGAGTTCTGGACTGGAGACCCCGGCTAGGCAGAAGAAGTGTAGGCAGACCACCTGCCCGATGGTCCGACGACATAAGGGAGACAGCAGGACCGGTCTGGAAGAGGGAAACGGGCAACCGTTCGGGATGGAGACGGATTGGAGAGGCGTATGCCCAACGGTGGGCGTCTACACGCTGAAGAAGAAGAAGAAGAAAGCCGTAAAACCGTTAAGCGCGGTACCCCACCGAATGGCGTTAGCGGGCAAAAACCCGCGTGTTATTGGCCCCAAATATTATGAACACCTACCCTCCGATCTTAAAAATGAACAAAATGACGAAACATTTAAGCGCCGACTGAGTCCTGTTGTTAAAAAATCAATTTTATTCTGTAAATGAGTTTCTGGATATGACATTTTGGTTTATTTATTTAATTGCATTGTTTTTTTTGATTAATCTTGACATAATATATATTAAATTAACCCTTTATTATTATTTCACTGTTTATAAGCAGTGACGATCCCTAGCGGAGAATTAATTTAATTGTTCCTTATTGTTTTTGATTTTGACATTTTTGTAATATTCAATTGATTTGTATTATTTTAATTTATTTACTCTTGACGATTTCAATCTAAATTCTTCTAAGTTGACAATGAACAATATGATGTTATTTTAATTGAATGAATAAATAATCTAATCTAATCTAATATAAAAATAAAATATAAAAGTCAAGAAGTAACATTCTTGATTCATTTGATCTTGTGTATTCCGAGTATTAGCAGAAAGTTTGCGTATTTATTTTTGAAAGCGCGTCTCTGAATCGTCGAAAAAGTATACCGTTAATACTTGCACTGTACAAAAGCGGCACAAGTCTCTAAAACTTGATAAATATCCATTTTCCAAGTATCCTAATTTCAATTCATTTACCACAGTAGTAACTAACAATAACGTGCAACCACAAACAAGCTCAATAAATCACAAGCGTATTGACGCAAGAGCTTGCAACGCGTCACGCTCGTAAATCCAATATTGACAGAATTAAATAACCTTGTTAAGCATTTATAAAATGTGTTCCCGTTATAGCGGGATTAGGAGTGCGGTAGGCGTTGACCGCATATGGCGCCCCCTTACGGCTTTAAAATTACCTAGTCTTGCTTATAATTGTGATTTATCGGAGTGTTGCCAATTGGTGCATGTGTTCATTATTGGGGCTTAGAGGCGATAGCGTTTTTGACAAAACTCTACACCATACCAAATCATAACCAACGATTTTGACATTATTTTCTTCGTAGATTTTTTATACATACATATATCAATCTGTTACCTTAGGTAGCCTAAGGTAACAGATACCTACAGGCCACGTTTAGCTTCATTAAGGGCGTATACACAATCATGCTAAACGTGGCCTTAAGGTCTTGTTGCTTAGGCTCTGTCTACCCCGTAAGGGATAAAGACGTGGTCTATGTACGTGTGTAAGGGCGTATAGGTGGAAATGGAAAACAAAATTGTGATGGGTTGCTATCCGCATCGCCTATAACAAGATGCCTATGATTTTCACCCTTTCCCTCGATGGGCTTTTACCATCTGCGCGGGTAGAGAAGCAACTGGTATATTCTATGTTTTTTCTTTGCTCCCAGACCAGAGACCAGACCAAAATCTCAGCGACTTAACAATATTTATTTTATACCAGTCTATTTGAGCTCAAAGCTAACTATAAGATTTATTTGCATTTGCATGGCTGCACTTTGAAAGTGTTGACTGATTTAAAGATTTCGCTGACGTTCTGAGCACTTCTAATTTGCTCATTTTAAATGATTGAGCAATTTTTACCCCTACAATCTGTCAGGTACTTGTTTTAAAATAAAACTTAAAAGTGCAGTTTAAAACAAGATAGAAATGCAATAAAAAATCAAAACAAAAGCAACGGTAGTCTTTGAAGGTATGTAATATTATATATGGCGGTGATATTTTTAACTCTTTAGCTACTGAAATGATTTTATAATAATTTTAATTTTCATTACTGGAAAATGTGCTTTAA
This sequence comes from Pandemis corylana, assembly GCA_949127965.1. NCBI lineage: Eukaryota > Metazoa > Arthropoda > Insecta > Lepidoptera > Tortricidae > Pandemis > Pandemis corylana. The sequence goes on along the minus strand of OX421854.1, from coordinate 499,094 downwards.
GAAACTACCTACCTTGGTAGAAAAGCTACCTACGAGAAAATTTTCCACGGGTCGTAGATATATTTGTCATTAAATTAAATTTGTCAATAATGTTATGTATGTATGTATGAACATACGTATTATTTTATTTTAAATAAATAAATCACGTCTTTATCCCCTACGGGGTAGACAGAGCCTAAGGTAACAAGACTTAAAGGCCACGTTTAGCATGATTGTTAGCGTATAGGTGGAAAGAGGAATCAAAATAGTGATGGGTTGCTAGCCGCATCGCCTATAACGTGATTCCTAAGTTTTTTTATATATTTATTTTATTTTATACTATTTAGTATTATTGTTTTCATTATCCCTGCGTTTCTCCTGACTATTTGTTTCCGCCACCTACTTTAACTGTCTCCAAGTATTGCTCTATGTTATTGGTTGTCTGGTAGAGGTCGCTATTAAGCGATAAGACCGCCTATTGTATACTTTGTACTTTGTTTCTGTATTGTTTTGTACTGATTTTTGGTGTTCAATAAAAAATATTTGTATTGTATTGTATTTGCGGGCTACAGGCTAGTATGATATAATCAACAAACAAAAAAACAGTAACACTGCTCGATACCTAATCCTATAAGCATTTATCAAAAGGGAAGCAACACGAAAAATATTTTTGAATAACAAAGCACCCTACAAAAAATCATGACGTTCAAAAACGCTAACCAAAGCAAGTTGTCACGCAAATATTGACGGTTCACTTCCAAATGAAGCATCGTCAAAGCCAAAACTGCAAGAATGGAGCAATTTGTTTACACTAGAAACTAGTTACCCACCGCCATTGTTGGTTAAAATTAGTATTTTTATTCGCGGCGTGACGAAAAGGGTGGATTTTGAACTAGTACAGACCACACGCACTACATTTTAAGTCGACCACAGAATAAAAAACCTCTATACAAATTTTCTTAGCCATGTGCAGTATGTGAGAACCACAGTGTAGTAGTCGTACAGCCTGTGTGTAGGGTGACGGTTGATCCGTGCGCACGCGTTGACAAGCGTGGCGAATGCTGTGTGCAACCCTTCCCGCGATCTGTGGTCGAGGGATGCTCTTTATTGTGAACGAGGTGTTTTGATACTTTTAATTTCATTTTGATCATTTCAAAATTAATAAGAAATCTATTTATGTAATTCGTTTGTTGTACTTTTTAATAGTAAATTTCAATCACAGCCACGTAGCATGCGCTGAGATTTAGCTTCGGCCTAATTATTTCAAACAACGTATCATTCTTATTTATTTATATAATCATCCGAAAGTTCCAGATCTATTCGTGATCCTTTTTCTTTTAATATCTTCGTTTATAAATTGTGCGCTTTAAACGTTTATAAACTTTCGCAAATAATTTCTTAACTACTTTTAGTAGTCAGATTGAATTAAAATTTGGAATCCTACAAATAAATTGGACGATAATACAAGTACAGTCGCCATCAGATATATCGCAGCGGGCGAGGTCCTCAAATACATAAATATATCGGAGCAACATAAAATTTCAATAAATTCGTTACACGATATGGTTTTTTTGCACACGCAATTCATCATAAATATAAAGAGCAGCGACTTTTCAATAAATTCAGGACGTTCAGTAGGATAAAAATATCAGAAGGTACAGATCGTCAAAGGTATCGACGCAATCAGGCTGATCATAAATACTGGAACATTTCTGGAAAATAAACAAATACCTACAAATAAGTCATGCCAAAATGAAAGATGTCGCCTATTATAGTATACTCGTTTGCATGCATAATTCACTGTAATTTAAACTGTTTGTTACGAAAAGGTATATAATAATAAATAATAATATAATAATATCTTGGGACAATTGACACCAATTGACCTATTGATATTTTCCACAAATGTTCTGATCTCTATGATCAGCCTGACTGCATCGATACCTTTGACGAGCAGTGACGTCCTGATTTTATTGAAAGGTCGCTGCTCTTATATTTATGACGAATTGCGTGTTCCGATGTTATCAACCTTATTTAATGTTTCGCCCGCTACGATATATCTTGCGACTGTACCATCAACATAAGTACATTGTTCTTTTTTTTATTGTCAAGCACCAAGACTTCCGTTCGTAGTAGATCTAACCCCACGTGCAACCGTGAAATTCGTTCAATGAATGTCCGTGTGTTGCAGCGGCTGTTGACTCCGCGAGACAAAGCCGCGTTACTATTGTGCAATATCTCTTCTTCGAACGTTATACCTGTCTCATTTACACACAAACACAAACAAAATCACGTCTATATCCCTTATAGACAGAGCCTAAGGTAACAAGACCTAGGTGGAAAGGGGAATCGATATCGTGATAGGTTGCTAGCCGCATCGCCTATACTATAACGTGATTCATAAGAATTTCGCCTATTCCCTCGATGAACTTTTACAATATGGATCTAAATATCCGATTTTTTTTTTTTAATGCATGATTGTTCTAGAGTAATGTTAACAAACTGTGCAAGTGCAATTTTGTCTGTATCCTCGACGCCCGAGGCTAAAGCAGTGGACCAAGGTCGCTCGGAATTGCTATTAATGACTATTATAGTACGCCTCTCCTTATTATAGGTTATAGTTAGATTGGGATTCGCATGGAGCTGTTTTTACCGCACTTAAAAAATACAATGAGAGTAAAATTCGAATTTTGTGATTTTGGTAAAAAAAACATGGTTTTATCAAGGTCAAAGCAGTGCGTCAAAGACGTTGACGGTGCGTTTACGCAACAAAATGTATGAATAAACGGTGAGAGAACGTGACGCCTGCAACATGTCACTGCGCATACGCAGCGGTGTGTCGATCCTTTATAATGTATTGTATAATTTCCTTTTAATTTATCTTACACTATATCATCTTTAAAGTTCATTATAGTCTTTCACTTTATAGTGATATCTTAATTTAATCGTTGCAGCCGTTTCCGAGATTACAACAGATCTCATTACAAACGTAAGCTTGCACTAATCCTGTCGCCAAGCAGCCAGTGCTTGTTTTACGTTTCCCGGCGTCGAGAGTTAGACATGTGTCACTTTATTCACTTACTATTAGACCCGCTTGCTCGTTTGTTGATTTCATAAAATAAGCCATTAACAGCTCTATGACCGATCTCTATGTTTGGGATTACAATTAGGTATAGCACATAATTATAACATTGGGTGAAGGCGTCGATAAATCCTCGATCACCGTGGGCTGCGCGGGCGCAGCGCGGGCGGCGGTTATGGCCCGCGCCGCCACAGACGGGCGGTTAAATAAACGCTCTCAGAACAACGTTAAAATCAATGAACATAAAACGTTTACTATCAAATGAATCAAGAAATCTTTTATTTCTTGATTTATAATGTTTTACTTTTCGGTTTTACCGTTAGAAATTAAATTTCTAAATGTCAGTGAAAATTAGAATACAAAGAAAAATCCGTTAAGTAAAGTTATGACCGGGAATCGAACCCGGATCCTCGTCATTCCGTGACGCGTGCTATACCCCTACACCACCCATAGCAGGTACCACGCGCCCACAATCATGCTAAACGTGGCCTTTACGTCTTGTTACCTTAGGCTCTGTCTACCCCGTGAGGGATAAAGACGTGATTTGTGTATGTAAGTAATCCGACTAGCACGTTCCTTACCTCCGACCACTTAAGCAGATAGCTCGTCAAGCGCACGCCTCTGCAGGTTACGACGTACTGATTTACAACACTCGCGGGACGGCACATGTATGCGAGGGGCTAGCACGGCTCGCAAATGCTTCTATTTTTGTTAACCGAATAAACTACAAAATATGTTTTTCTTTTGAATTTCTGTTTAAAAAAATTCATGTTCATTTTTTATTAAACCTTCAATTGTTTAAATAGTTAATTTTCTTCCTTTTTTTTGGGTATTGGTAAAACATGGCGTTTAATAAAGAGTCATTCCATTAGTTTTGTATTATTATTGTTCTAAATGTTTAAGGCGAGTCGTTAAAATTGTTCATGTTTTGTAATTATTTAGTTTGTAATATTTGCTGCACGTTTCTAAATTGAGCTGACGCTATTTTGTAGCCCAGTTTCAATTCAATTGCTATTGTGTCGGTATCTTTTTTATAATATTATGTATTAGGGTGTTCCTGTATTGTTGTGTAGGTGTATTCTTATTATTTTAATGCTTTTATGGTTTAAGTTAAGTTAGGGTCTTTGGTCTTAGCTTTTTAGTATATCTACTCTCTATACTCTGGTTTCTGTTATCCTGTCATTCGTTCGAAGGTTAGCTGGAAGAGATCCCTTTGAGGAATAAGTTTGTACATCTGTTTTTCTCATTACCTGTAAAATTGAATGTGTTTTATGTACAATAAAGAGTTACACATACATACATACATACAAAAATCTAGTGTTATCATCTGATCTAAAATAAGTGAACATCATCACTAATGGAGACTCGCTACACCGGAACATTACAGATGTTTTGCCTTTTTAATTTTTAATATGTGTGTGTTACGTCTCTTTCTCTCTCCACGCTAAATGACAAGCTCTTATGTAGGTACTTGTGCTTATCTTGTCTATTTGTTTCCGCCACCTACTTAAACTGTCTCCAACTTCTTTCACTGTCTTATTGGTTGTCTGGTAGAGATCGCTATTAAGCGATAAGACCGCCTATTGTCTACTTTGTTCTTTGATTCTGCATTGTTTTGCACTGATTTGTGGTGTTCAATAAAGAGTATTTGTACTGTATTGTACTTGCTAGGATTAGCTAGTCAGATTTTGGTTGCTATCGAGACGAACTTGTCTCAATTTTTTATTTTTTCAGCAATCCCGCCGTCATGTTGGGCTCGCCAGCGATATGTTTCAGTTAGGCAGATCGGGAGATTTACCGCCCGCGCTGATATATGCGTCTGATTCCGATTATTTCTGAACGCTGCGGCCTGTTTATTGTTTTGTTGCTGGTTTTCTCGAATTAGGGGGTTGGCTTGATTTAATGCGACGGTTTTTGGATGATGTACACAGTGTATATGTATAAGGTAGTTTTGGATAAAGGTGACAGTTTTCGTTCTTTGATTTGGAGGGCCACGAAGTAACGCCTGATTCAAACAATCGTTTCTTAGTTGTTTTCGCTGCGGTAACTACATCGTTTTGCTCGCGCATTTTCAAGATAATAGAAGTTGCAAGAAATTTAATGTAAATTCATTTTTATTTCATCGGGCATTTTTAAGGGTAAAGCTATGACATGTGTTAATTATGTATGTAAAATGTAATAAAATACAAATACTCTTTATTGGACACCACAAATCAGTACAAAACAATACAGAAACAAAGAACAAGTAAGACAATACAATTTTTATACTTTAGTATTTATTAAGAGTACAACTTAGTTTAAAATATATTAATAGGTTTTATATAACTTTACGAATAATTTAATAAAGACATAGTAAAACGATACAAAACCATCAACAATTGAATTGTATGCAATGCATTTTTGTCTTTTAGATTTTTTTTCTTTCAGTGCATTAGTAAAATTATTTTTTAACTCGCTAAGAATATTAAAAAGTCCTGACCACCGTTTACTTACTTGGTAAATACCAAGTTTACCTATATGAGCTGTTAAAAACCGCGCGTCCTAACCGCCTGTCTGTCGCACAGCCATAGTTAAACGCGCAAATCCTATAATTTAGAGGAAATGGGACAGCGTTGCGTCGCGTTGGGTAACGTCGCGATAATTACCACGTAGGATCGTCTGTTACACGCCTAATGCGAAGTAATCAAGCTCACAGATTGCCGATGGTCAATGTTTTGTGGTCCCTTACATTTTCGATTGCAATTTTCAACGCAAAATGCGTTTTGAACGCGTTCTCGTAAATTTCTCGAACACAATTTGAAATTTGCCATGAGCTTTTCGGCGAAGGAAAACATCGTGAGGAAACAATACAATACAATACAATACAATACAATACAAATACTCTTTGTTGAATACCACAAATCAGTACAAAACAATACAGAAACAATGAACAAAGTATAGAATAGGTCTTGTCGCTTAAGACAGAGAAATAAGTTGGAAACAGTTTAAGTAGGTGGAGGAAAACAATAGACAGGAGAAACGCAGGAATAATAAGAACAACAATACTAACATAAATATAATACATAGCTAATTAAATTAAATTAAATAATACATACATACACACAACAATATTGCATAATATTTTTAAATAAATTAAATATGAGAATGTAATAACGAAAAATAAGAAGGCCATATAACAGAAGGATTTGATCAGAAGCAAAAAGAAAAGAAGAGGGACTAAAGACAGGAAGTGGATTCAAATAGTGATAAAAAGTGAGATTTGAGTTGGTTTTTAAAAATAGGTAGAGTTTTAGCTCGTCTTAGGTCTACAGGAAGGGAATTCCACAGACGGATAGAGTTCATAGTAAAGGAGCCATGATAAAACTTAGAGGAAGAAGCAGGAACGGTGAGGAGGAAATATTGCGCTGACCGGAGAGAAGTCAGGAATTCAAAACGCTCTTGGTGACATGGGGAGTTACAGGATTAAAAAGAATGCTGTACAAAAGTGAAAGAATATGAAAGTTACGGCGAAAGATAGGGAACCACTTGAAATGCGTGCGGTAATAGGAGACGTAAACCCGCAAACACCTGCGATACAATTCAACAGTGTGTACTGTAATCTACACTGGGTTCGCGTGGGAGCCCTAGCCTAAGCCCTTCAATTCCGAGAAGAGGCCTGCGCCCAGCAGAACATTAAAATTACGAATTTACTTATCAAACCGTCCAACACGACACAAACACCCAAACATCAACACAGCCTTATAAATAGGTAGCTTACTTCCTAATTTGAGCAGAGACGGCGCGATATTTTGAGCCGCAACAATTTCCCGAAAATCCCGGGAATCCCGCGCACACTGTGCGGAATTCCCGCGGAATCCGGGCGCGATTAATCAACGAGGGCAACACTTCATCGCGATTATAAGCTTTTAAATATCGGGGGGCGCGGGTCGATATAAATTAGCTGGCGATGAAAACGACTGGCTAGTCTAGGGATGGGACGCTGTGCTTGTCGATATGGTGCATGTGCAATGAGCTGCTGTCAAAAAATCAAAATTGATTGCTTATATACAAATATCACGTATATAAATAGGGATAACCCTTACGAGATAGACAGGGTATAAGTTAACAAAACCTTAAGGCCACGTTTAGCATGATTAAGGGCGATTTTCCCTTTCCACCTATAAAATAGATTAAATTGCGAAGATTTGTAATGCTTCAACATTTTTTATTAAAAATACCTAAACGAGTGAAAATTACTATTGATGCATATTATGTTTAAATTAAGCATAGTGATTAATTTTGTTTAGCTTATCTTTGCGAGCGGGTTGTTAGTGTTAAGAGATTAATTTGCAGGTAAATGAATACATATGAATTGAAAATATTTAAGAAACACTTGGTTGATTCAGATGCAGCTTACAAAAACTGAAAGTAACTGTCAATAATTATAAACAAAGAAACAACAAATCCATTATTTATCAAACGACAGCGTCTTACGAGCCTATCTCTAGCAGTAGCTTAGTAACTCGTGTTAATTCTAAAATTTTCCAATGATAAAAATCTTGCCAAAACTAACGAAGACTGCACTGGCGAATTTTAATTAAATTATCGATAAGTGCACATCACTAGTCAACCCTTTCCCCCGCTGCGCTCCGGGCGCAGCGGAACGGTTAACTAAATTAAACTGAGTGTGAACCGCCGCAGGGTTAACTATTCCATTTCGTTTATTGCGCAATTCCCTTAACCCTCCACTGCTTAATAAAGATATAGAGCCTATTAACGTATTTTTAAATAGACAACTTAATGCTAGTTGATGACGTCGAATAATTTAATGGCTGGTACAGAAACTGTGGTAGGCTCGCTTGTATGTGTTCCTTAAAGTCACCAAGTCGAGCAATAAAGCGGCGCGGCCATACCATCCTTTTCGATCCCTCTATATTATAATTGTGTAGCAAAAAGAATTCATCTAAGAAAAAAACGATCAATTTGTATAAATAACCTATTTTAATGTGACATTTCTTCATTTTTAACTTTTATCAAGCTGTAAATGCTTTAGTCGCCGGTGATTTGAAACAAAACGTTTTATTTACCTAAGGAAATAACACCCATGTGAATGTGAATGTGACCAGTGACGAATGAATAAAGCCAACCGGCGTAGGTTCTCGTCGTGTTTATAATGTTAACAGAATTGTCACCTTGTCACCGACAGTTGTCGCGTTGGTGAAATAAGGACCAGGCTTTCCTATATCTTAGGTTTATTAACTTAGGTTAGGAGGTTAGTTTTCCACGCTGGTCTGGGAGCAAAGGAAAAACATAGAATGTACCAGTTGCTTCTCTTCCCGCGCTGATGGTAAAAGCCCATCGAGGGAATGGACGAAAATACGAATCATGCTATAGGCGATGCTGCTAGCAACCCATCACTATTTTGATTCCCCTTTCCACCTATACGCCCACAATCATGCTAAACGTGGCCTTTAGGTCTTGTGACCTTAGGTTATGTCTACTCCGTAAGGGATAAAGACGTGATTTATGTATGTATGTAGGTTAGGAAACCACCTTTTTTGGTCACGTATGCCGCCGAAGGGAGGTGGCTATTGAGCGACTTGTGGCCCAAGGAAGGGGGGTACCAGGCCACGAGGAAGATCGCCTATGAGGTGAGACCAGATAAAAGCGGCAGTACGCTCGTCATCACTACATGAATGCACGAGAGCCGGCCATCAGAGAAGACTGGTGGCGTGTTGTGTTGCCACCACCTGAAGTGACGACCACGACCTCTCTGTCAAGATACCGACTAGGAAGAGAGGTTAGGAATAGACAATCCCAACACTTTCAGATAATGCACGTTATATACGCAAAACATGGTTGTTGTACGCCGTCTGGCGCATCAGAATTTATGCATCTCATGTATGCCCAAAATATCTAAAATAGCTCTGGTAAAATACGTTTACTCATTGAATTGTTAATATCAACACGGTTCCCGTATTACGTTTGTTTTCGGATTCGCGGACCCGCCGGCTCCCGTTAAAACTGTATCAATAATTGACAGCACCGATAATGGATATTGTTTTTTGATTGGCTATTTAAATTGCGCATACTATTATGAGAGACCGGACAGTTGTTTTGACTTATAAATACTCGGATTGGTAAAACATCATGTCTTTACGAGCCTAAGGTAACAAGACCTAAAGGCCACGTTTAGTTTGATTGTGGGCGTATAGGTGGAAAAGGGAATCAAAATTGTCATGGATTGTTAGCCGCATCGCCTATTCCTAAGATTTTTGCCCATTTTCGAAGGGCATTTACCATCTGCGCGGGAAGAGAAGCAACTGGTACATTCCATGTTTTTTCTTTAATCCCAGACCAGCATGGGAGAAATAATTATTGAGCGTTTTTCAAAAAAAAAGTATATTTTTTCCAGAATTAAACTATTTTGGGTCTGTCTTACCCTATCCATCTATGTTTATCCTATCGATCCTTATACAAGAAAAAATGTGTCCCAAAATTTCCATTCCAGTTTGTCACTTTTTTTCATTATAGGTAAGTATGGAACGTGACGAAAAGGAAAAAAATCTATAGTAAAATCTGGGACACATTTTTTCTTGTATTAGAATCGATAGGGATCTGAGTAAGAAAAACCAGATTTTTTAATTTTTTTTTGAAAACACTATTGCAACCTTTTTAACTTTCCCAATTTTTATTATCACTATGCCTCCCGCTGTGGTTTTTCTTCGCCAATTAAGTATCACTCAACCACCATTTGCATGCCTACAACGTTTATAGCCAATGGGAATATCATTAATAGTGGAGTGAAATATAACTCTATGACTATGCATGGTTGCCGGTGGATTAACATACAACGATTTATAGCTTTTAAACCACGCATATGGTTAGGCCTGTCAGTGGTGACAAATGCCGTTTGATTCAGTATTTGAAAATTTAACTTGTCTGTAAGTACTATTTGGCGGTGCGATGGTTCTGAGTAGACCGCGTTGTTTTGTCGCACAGAAATTACATAAATCACGTTACCCCTTACGGAGTAGACAGAGCCTAAGGTATTAAGACCTACATGCCACTATTAGGCTAACCGCGCACCACGATTTTTTGTCGTGCGACAATTTTGTCGCAGAAATGCAACGAGAGGGTTTATAATGTCAATGTGCGCATTCGCATCAGTTGTACGTAAGAAATACCAAGCCAATTCGTCCTCTTTTGAAATGGATTAAAAAAAAAGTAATTGTTGATCGACTAGAGCGTATTTATTTTATGTTTCCTCTAATTAGCCGCTAGATGGCTCCAGCATAAAGTTTAATAACACTATAGACGGTAATAAAACAATCAGCGTGTTGTCCGGCGCGCGCGCATCGACATCTCGTCTTTAGATCTAGCAATAAGGAAGTCTATGGTTGAATGATGCACAAGTTATAAAACTAGATAATTTTATACCTACTATATTATCGTGTGCCAAGTAAGAATAAGAATAAGAATAACTTTATTTCACCACAGAAGTTACAAAGTGCATAACAAGGACACTGTTAGATAGAAATAGGTAGATGACATTGTATGCGGTTAATGAAACAGCGGCCTTCGCACTAGACTCTGGCTCTGTATCGCGAGTGCCAAGTGAAGTACTCAAAACACAAGAATAATTAGTGTGTGTGTGTGTGTGTGTGTGTGATTTTAGTTTCATTTGGTTTTTTATAAACGTGACTTCGTTTTATGGTATGATATGGGTCCATACAGATCGCTACCACCAGCTTACTCTGCCGCTGCCGCCAAGGTGCAGTGCGGACGCTGCTGTGTTGCGGCGTTGAACATAATGCAGGATAGCTGATGAAATTACAGACGCCATAAGTATTTTGTCTTAATCTATTGCAATGATTCAATGTCACCAAATTCAATGGACAATGGATATGGATGTGGTATTTAATTTCAAGTTCATTTCATTTAGTCTTGCTGGTCTGGGAACAAAGAAAAAACATAGATGGTACCTACCAGTTGCTTTTCTTCCCGCTCAGATGGTAAAAGCCCGTCGAGGGAATGGGTGGAAATCTTGGTATTCATGTCATAGGCGATGCGGCTAGCAACCCATCACTATTTTGACATTCTACTGCTGGACATGGGTTTTTCCAAGGGATCTTCATGAAAATTGGCATTGTGCTACTGGCTTCTTTGCCTGTGCAGATGGTAAAAGCCCGTCGAAAATGGGCGAAAATTTTGGAAATCATGTTTAGTTACAGTACAGGCGACGCGGCAACCTAGCACTATATTGATTCCCCTTTCCACCTATACGCCCACAAACAATCATGCTAAATGTAGTCTTTATGTCTAGTTACCTTAAACTCTGCCTACCCCGTAAGGGATATAGACATGATTTGTGATTTTTGTATGCTACCGGTAGACTCTTCCTGCGATCTTTACCTGGTCCTTGGGAGGCCTACCAACATTTCACCAATCACCCCTCCAAAGACTAACCCCCTTATTCATAATCGCTCTGCGACCTTAGCAATCGTTGTCCTTATCTATCACTTTAACATTTACCTCACACAAAGTGAAAGGTAAATGTCAAAGTGACATAAGGACAAACGATTGCTAAGTTAGCAGAAGCTTACAGAGCGTTTATGAATAAGGGGGTTAGAATGCTATTCAGATTTGTTTGCTATGGTCCTTATCTGTGAAAGGTAAATGTCAAAGTGACATAAGGATAAACGATTGCTAAGTTAGCAGAAGCCTAAGAGCGTTTATGAGTAAAGGGTAAACGTTTAGAAACGTTTGTAGAATAATAGAAAAATAGGGTGGTAGGGCCTTGTGCAAGGTCCGTCCGGATCGCTACCACCATCTTACTCGCTAATCCTGCCGCTAAGTAGCAGTGCTTGCACTGCTGTGTTCCGGTGTGGAGAGTAAGACAGCCGGGGAAATTACGGGCACACGAGGCATTGCATCTTAGTCCTCTAGGTTGGCAACGCATCTGCAATCCCTCCGGGGTTGCGGGTGTCTATGGGCAGTGGTGATCACTTACCATCAGGTGACCCACTTGCAAATGTTCTTGAAAACATAACTTTCTCATATCCAGCTGCTAATTGCTGTCCCCAAGGATACGCAACACTTGCGTAGGCCACACAATGGGCATTGTACGGACAGACGCCCCGCATTGTCTTACACTTTCTATTAACCTTTAGCTTGCGACAGGCGCTGTCAAAACGACGTGCTCCTGCGCAGCGTGGGCGGGAGCCAAGAAAAGACGATACGGTAATTTTGAGGTCCGAAAAATACAAACAATACCATTGAAATACTCTTCAATGAACAAAAAATTTACCTTGCTACTCCGCTACTCAAAGAGTAGTAGTGAGTAGCGGAGTAGCAAGGTTAATTTTTTGTTCATTGAAATGGACTTCCGCAAAGTAACGCCTGATTCAATAAAATATTCAAATACTCTTTTTTGAACTTTAAATCAGTAGGTACAAAACAATACAGAAACAACGAACAAAGTAGACAAGTAGCTCTAATTTGGCTGGGCGAATTGTTTTTGGATTTATCTTTTTTGTTGTATAATAGTTTGACTGTAGGCCAAAATTCTTTAATCTCTCGCAATAGTCAATTTAACTTACTAAGCGAGTTCTGACGCCTAGCACCATCACTTTTTGTCTAATTAAAAACAAACAAAGCTCCTGTAGAAATATTAATTATTTTGCTCACCAAAGACGTGAGATGGATATTATCTGTCAAAAACTATTTCTTTTCTATAGTTAATGTTGTGTGACTTGGCCGTTGAAGGGTAAACAAGGGTACAAAACCAGGTGCTCCTTGACACCATTGCACCAACCTGTCGCCAGAACCGCTACCCATTGCCGATGGAAAATGAACCTGGTTTTGTACCCTTGTGTACCCTTCAACGGCCAAGTCACAAAACATTAACTATAATAATAAAGAAATCGCAGTAAGCAACCTTAGACTTGGAACGACTTTGTATAGATTTAATTACTTTTTAGAGATAAACAAGCAGCTCCATCGAGACTTGGCTAGTTTTTTTACAGAATGTTTTTGGTGGGATATCTTAGGCCGAAATGTCATATCACATTTTAGTGTCTCGTACGCAGTGTGCACACACAATATCGACGATTGGAAAACAGAAATACTTATACAGAATTATTTCAACATTTTTAAACCCTTAGTGTCATTTACCTAATGGTAACCAATAAAATAATTGCCTAGCCTTAGCAAGGGGTGATTAGCTAGACTTTCCCAAAACATTTTTTTTAACTAATTTCACCTCTTCATTAAAACAATTAGTCTAGCGACCACATTAAACTTCAAATATCCTACAAAAAACGCATAGTAATGAAGCAAATAAGTCTGCTCAAATTACCACATCCATTTAAACCGTCTTCTTTCACATACCACAGCGTAATATACAACAGTCATAGCACATCTTGGCACGCGACGCGCGGGCTTGCGCAGGAGTGCATCCGCTGCCCTCGGCTGTGGCACGAATGACACACTGCCACTGTTAGCTGACACATACTTGTTCGTGTTAGTGTCACTTACATATGTATGAATCATGGCGTCTTAAACAAGTGACTGACGTACAGTTATTAAAAAAAATACAACAGAATTACGAATTACCAATGCTTATCCGGGTAGAATCTTGCGACTCAATTTTGAAGCAGATATCTTCCGTTTCAGCTGATATTTTGCATAAATTGTGTAAGTCAGACACAGTAAAAATAGAAATGGATACAGAGCGAAGCGGTTTGCCTCTTCTTTCATTAAGCGGATTGCCAAGGAGTGGAACTCTCTGCCGAGGGCAGTTTTTCCGGAACGCTGTAATCTGGACATGCTTATGGCCAAAGTAAACAGACACCTTCGAGGCAAAGTCGGCGCAGCGCGCCGCCAGTGCAGCGCGAAGGCCGCATCCTGGCAGGATCGCCATGTGATGTTGGGCGTTAATAGAGACAACTGTTCAGGTTGAAAGCTGGATTTATTCTCCCTCATGCAAGCGACGATACAATGATTATATACTTACTACTAGGATGAATACATGGGTGACGGTGTAAGTACGGCGTAGCACACTACACAATCAAGCGAGATTAAAATCAAACGTAAGCCTATTTTATATAAAAAATAAGAATATTCCAACTAAAGAAAAACTAACTGAGGATTAACATAATAAGACAGTGGTATTAATGAACAAGTAATATTTACCTTGCTCAGTAGCGTTGAGTAGCAAGGTAAATATTTTTCGTTGATTGAAATGGACCTCCGCAAAGTAACGCTTGATTCAATAATATAATCTTATTAAATCAACAGTTCTTTCTACGCGATACTTCTTTGTACGTAAGTGTAACCAGTTAGAACAATGAAGTTCGAATAAGCAATACCAACGGAGCCATAAAAAACCATTTAAAAAGATTCATTCAAGCTCCACCAGCCGAACTGTCAGTACAAAATAATTAATAACCCGTTGTACAGATCATTATCTGCGTGTTTGAAGAACAACAACAAAAAACAGTGATTGCTATCCAACGGTGCGCTTTGTTTGAAAACCTTATTCATAGTTTGGTCGAGTTCGATCATGTTTTGAAAATATGCAGTAAAGTTCTGGCAATAGGATATCTATGGAAAAAGTTGACACAATCCATTGTTTTACTAAACTTGATTCATACCTACTTTAAATATGGAATTTGTATTCCATTTTCTTTTTTTTTGACACAAACAGTGACAACATTTTGTATACTTGGCCCTCGGGATACCCTGGTTGTACAGTCAGCGTCATATAGTTTGAAGCAGTGAAGTCGGCCAAATAGTTTGATACACCATAGAAATAGTATGGTGAGTTGACATTTTTGGTCACTTTGAATGTTTCATACTATAATATGACGCTGTGTGTACTGTCGAATAAATGTTATCACTTATGTATTTATACAATACAGTAGGGTAAAACCAGGATAGATGCCCCACTTTTTGAAATTACTTTATATCTCTTTGTACTAAAAGCAAGATTCTTTATTTGTAAAACGGGTAGGTACTTTGGTTTATTATCTTCAAATTTATGAGAGGAATAAACATTATCTTTGATATTTCCAGAGTATTGGCGATTTTTGCAGACCTCTAAATTTTGGGACAACTATCCCATATAGGGGATAGTTGCCTAAACCATGTAAATTACGTTTAGGATAGTTGCCTTGTTGAGAAAGAGGACATTTAACCCGCTAAAACTTTGATCGCACCTAGGCGTCTCGTGCAATCGCACAGAGACATGCAACACGGTCAACTTAGTTGTAGTTGAAGAGTCTCTCGATAGATAAATAAAATAACATGTGTTTCATTCGCGAAAGTAGAGTAATTGCAATCAAGGCAACTATACCCTCGGGGAGACTATCCGGGTTTTACCCTACACAAATCACGTGTTTATCTCTTACGGGGTAAACAGAGCCTAAGGTGACAAGACTTACAGGCCACGTTAAGCAAGATTGTCGGGCTAGGTCTAGATGGAAAATGGAATCAAAATAGTAATTCGTTGCTAGCCGCATCGCCTATAACATGATTCCTATGATTTATGATTTTCACCCATTCCCTTTTATCATCTGCCCGGGAAGAAAAGCAACTACTACATTCTATGTGTTTCTTTGCTCTTAGACCAGCATGGAAGTCTATGGTTATGTATTTATGTTTTCTTTTGTTTCTGTCTGTGTTTGTAAGAACCTAATATAAAATGACCACATATTGGCCACGTTTTGCTTAGTAGTAGGCTTCTGCTAACACTGAATTTGATAATATTATTTATGTGTATTTGTAATTTGTTGTGAACTTTGAAACCTCGTTTTAATACGTGTAGTTATTCTTATTTATTAGGTGTTACGAATACACAGTTCTTCTGTTTTAACCATATTTCAAATTCAGCATTTCTCACGGCTTTCAAAAATGACCGTGATTTTAGGTAGAAAGAAATATATGAGCAAATACTCAGCAACACAAAATTTCGCCCAGTTTCCATACTTCGTCCGTGCAGAATTAAATTTAGCCTATGTTCATAGGGTACAGTAGGATTCTAATGGTGAAATAATTTTTCTAATCGACCCAGTAGTTTTGTAGCCTACTCAATAAAAAAAACAAACAAACAATCAAAGTTTTTCTCTTTATAATATTAGTGTAGACATGTGAGAGCCAATTTTTTCCATTTATAATATTACTGTAGACATGTGAGAGCCAATTTTTTTGCCGCTTAGTCTATCTACATTATTAAAGTGAAATATTTGAACGGAAACCCTGTAACAGCTTTCCCGTAACATTTTCCAAACGCCACACACGCGTTTGCGCGTAAATAATTATAAAACGTTGAGAACCGTGCAAGGCGTAAAAACGCTAAATCTAAGATAGATTTATTAAATATTCTTCACTATAATCACACACTGGCTATTACACTTAGCTGTCAATCACTGCGCGGGCGCAGCTACCGCGCACGATTGAGATCTAAACCGCAATTAGCCTAAACGATCTATTTAAGTATGGAAATTAATAGTGGCCATGATTAGTCGTTTCTTTGCTATCGGTTGTTTGATATCGTGCCAGTGTTTTGTTTTACTGGCTGGCTGATCGTTTAAAACATTTCTTTTTTTTTGTTTCCATTTTGATATTAATTATGATGATAAAACCTCATTCGTTTGTTTGTTGCTGGCTGCTTACCTTATTTATGATTTCAATACTAGTATCACGAAAATTAAAAACATTATGCAAAAAAAAAATAGATCCACTTTTTCATGTCGTTTAAAAAGAAAAAATAATTATACCTAATTAAGATTTTTCGGGAAAAGGTTAACTTTATAATTATGTTCATATTCTTGCTATTTTTAACCGACTTCAAAAACGTTTCATTTTCATTTAGATCTTTTTAAAACAACGCAACATATCCCCAAATGAAATCAACTTACCAAACTGTTCTCTTTAGACGCGGTTAGATAAAAGTTGGTCAAAATACATCAAAAATGTATACGTATAAGACATTCCATGCGTAAGTAAATATATGCACAGTAAACATGGCTCTACGCACTATCAGGCAAACAAATCATCCACGTAGACGCCGCGCAATCTCAGCTACATGCAGTATGTATGAACTGTCACAGACCGCCCGCCCAGCGACCACTGTCCGCCCGCCCAGCGTTTAGGGCGGCCCATGAAAACCGCGGTGAATAAATATCTAAGAAAAATCTTGAAAATTCTTCAGTTGGGTGGCTTCAGTCCAGGGTTAACCAAACACATTGACAACTGGTGAAATCACTGGCATAAGACAAATAAATGATAATAGTCGAGACAGCGGGTCCCTGGGGCTCGGAGGCAAAGGAGCTAGTCAGGGAGCTGGGCCGCAGACTGAGAGATAGGGGCTGCGATCCCCGCTCTGGTTCGTGGCTGGTTCAAAGGGTTTCCATTGCAGTTCAAAGAGGCAACGTGGTCAGCATAACGGGAACCTTTGAACCAGGCACGAAACAGGGGGGTATTTTTTAGGTTAGTTTTCATGTTCTATATTGTTATTTAGTTTTTAATAGTTTGTATATTAATAAATGCCTTTAAATCAATAATAATAAATAAATGTTAGGGAACAATTTGCACAAATTGACCTAGTCCCAAAGTAAGCTTTAGTAAGGCTTGTGTTATGGGTACTAGGCTACAATATACATACTCAAATAGAGAAACATCCACGACACTTAAACGAATATACTTGCTCATCACATAAATATATGCCCTTACCAGAATTCGAAGATAATCACGTCGTCAAAAAGTTTCCTTCTTAGCCCTCTAGGCAGGCAACATATCTCGATTCTCTTGGATTGCGGATGTGCATGGGTGGTAGTACTCACTTACTATCGGTTTTTTAATGTAGAATAGGCTTGCTTTTGACCATATCACGCCTGGTAAGTAAACATGGTGTCTAAGATGTAGCACACTAGCCTAGCCTTGGCCAAATTCACCCTAGATTTGAAAATGGATGGATCATAACGTTCAGACAGATGCAGGTTAGGAATTCCATTTTATATGTTTTTATGTTTATGTTTGTTTTTATGTTTATTTAATCATCATTCAATGTAAAATTACATCACTTAAAATTAAATATCAAGGAATATTGAAACCGTCAGCTCAAAATAAAAAATAAAAAAATGACAACAATTAAAAATTAAATACAATTCAATTTTCATTAAAAGTAACAAAAAATAATAAAAAACATGAATAAATTAGATAAGTGTCAAATTTAAAAATTCATCTACAGAGTAAAATGGGTTTTCCAACAAAACGACTTTAAGGCGACGACCAAACGTTTCGTCATCTTGTTCACTCTTTAGGTCTGATGGTAGATGTTCATAGAATAGCTCTCCGGACGATGAAAGAGGATGAAGTTACACACTTTGGTCACTGATCTCACATGCGTACATAAATCTCGTCTTTATCCCTTACGGGTTAGACCGAGCCTAAGGTACAAGACCTTGTTATATTTTGTTTAAATTTCTAAACGATACTAAATATTAGAACACAAAAAATCCGGAAAGTAAAGCAATGGCCGGGAATCGAACCCGAATCCTCGTAATTCCGTGACGCGTGCTATACCCCTACACCACCCGTAGCAGGTGGGCAAGCCTTCAAAATTTTTTATTAGGTCCTAGCTGTCACGTGGCCTTGTAACTATGCGATTTTTTGTCGCCAAGCGTCATCTGTTTGAATGTGTATGTAAGACACAATTACAATTTCTCTCTCTCATCTTTCTTTCTTTCTTTCTAGTTTATTCCATTGGATGTTTGAGAAGTTACTTATCGCTGTCGCCGCGGCCCCGCGCGGCCGGCGGCGCGGGCGTCGTTCCGCGCTTATCTGGTCCATCCCCCCTCCAGGAAACAATTACTGCCACCAGTGCTTTATTGGTCAAGATATCCTTCGCAGCCCGTGATTAACCGATATTAAATTATTGTGAAGCATAATACACGACGTCATTTTCCTTCCAAAGGAGAAAACAAAAGCGAAATTGTTATTGGGACAGACTCCCCTCCCAAGGTGCATCATGTATACATACTGTCATGCCTCTTTCTCACAGAGGTAGACAGATACTACTTTTTTTCACTTCATCCACATTCTCTTCACACATCATATTCGTTGGTTGACCTAACCTTTTTCAAAACGTTCCCGATTTGGTCACGGAACGTCCGCCTACGCCTTCCACTCCTAATGCACCCATTCACATTCGCCGTACAAATCTGTTCATTGCAAACATTCGTACCGACGCGTAAGTGTAGTCTTCAAACAAGAGATAATGCAGTTATTAGACGAAATAAGATAGAAAAATGTCAATGCTACGCCACATCAGAAAATCCCTAAGCTAAGATAACCTGGAAGCCGTCTGATCAAAGATGCTCCTTTATTTTTTAAGATGGAACAGAGGTAGAATCTGAGAATACATATGGACTTGTGGTTAAACGAAGGTCCCTGCTTCCCCGGAGGCTCGGACCGGACAGTCCGCCCACGAGATTTACACCGGACGATTGATTCACCGTTGCCGGACGTAAAAAATGTGACGATTATAGGAGCGAGGGGACGGCTCGTTTAAAAAGACGTTTGTCTTCCAAGCTTTGGGATTGTTTGATAGGCTATAGCTACGAAGCTATAAGCCAGTCATATTTTACGTTAAAAACATGATATAAAACTGCTTTTTTGGTTATACGCACCTCTTAAAGGAGTATGAAAGTATGTTTTCCAAAGAAAAAGTGATGTTACTTGTGGAATAAGTGATTTGAAAATTGGTCAGAACTTGTATTAGCCGCAGGTGTGAACAGTGGTCAAGTTATACAGAGTGGTCCACCGGGTGCGCTTTGGACAGTTAGAGTTGCGAGTCGGTACCAGGTTGCCAAGACAGTATCTATTTATTTATTTATTCATCAAATAATTTACCCAGTATTACAGTATATACCAAAGTACCGGAAAACTTAATTTTAACAAGTAAAGGCACATCAAAACATGCCATTAAAGACAGTCATCAAATAATTTTATAACAAAAATATTTTTAGTCAAAATCGCTAATTTTATGATATGACAAGCTCGCTAAAAATAAAATAATTCTTGATAGTAGTGCCATCAATAAAGCAGTAACAATACCTTAACCGCTAAAAAACTAAGAACTAACAACATTCAACTCAATTACTCGGTGAAAGGTCAACAAAAAAAGTAGCGACGGAAAAAGCCGAAGTTAACAACCTAAAAAACCACGAATGCGGTTTTCACAGCACTTACGGTCACCGTCAGCAAAAAAGCGAGCAAATCAATTACCTCCCCTCGGCTAATGGGGCTAATGCGCTCATTTGCCGACCGTACCCTTGCGGTCGAAGACAAATACCGCTTTGTGTTTGCGGTTTAAGGTGCAGGAAAGAATTTGTGTAAGTCAACAATGTCGTTATTCTGTTCGGTGGTTAAAATGACACGACAACGTGTTTTAAAAATTATACTGGTGACTTCAGCGGGGGATTGGGTTTTTATAGAATACTAGCTGTTGCCCGCAACTTCGTCTGCATAGAATTCGGTTATCGCTACCAGCTGTCTCAGCCCGATCGGTTTAAAATTGACAAAGTTTCATACAAACTTTCATCCCCTATTTTATCCCCTTGGGGGTAGAATTGATCAAAATCCTTTCTTAGCGGATGCCTACGTCATAACATCTACCTGCATGCCAAATTTCAGCCCGATCCGTCCAGTGGTTTGGGCTGTGCGTTGATAGATCACTATGTCAGTCAGTCAGTCAGTCACCTTTGAGTTATATATATTTAAGATTCAGGTGAAGATTTTTCATCGTAATACTAGAAAAAGAATGGTGATAAAATGTATTCAGATAGCCAAAGCAACTTGTTGAAATTTTCCTGTAAAATTTTGAGACAACGTTTATTTTACATCATTAAAATTAAATCATAATTATAACCATGCTAAGCGTGACCTTAGGTCTCGTGACCTCAGACTCCAACTCGGAAGGGATAAAGACGTGATATACAAATATATATAGTTAAGGATATTTTAGTCCAATGTTTCACCAAAACGTTTCCGCTGAGCAAACACCTGATTGGTTCGCAAACATCGAGCAGAAAGATTTCCTGGCTGATTGCACGATTTGCAAATACCAACATTTACTGCTTATGTTGAACAGTGGAATACGGTAGCAGGAATAATACTGGCATCTTTAGAAATCACTAAATAGTAAAAAACAAATTCTAAAGGCCGCGTTTAGCGTTGTAGGCGTATATGTGAAAAGGGGGATCCAAATAGTGATGGGTTGCTAGCCGCATCGCCTATAAAATAATTCCTAAGATTTTCGCCCATCCTGTCGGTGAGCTTTTACCATCTGCACCCATTAATTCCCTTATTATGGACGTTTAAAATGCATTGCATAGTTATGGGATATGGGATGGACTTGAGTGTGTGTTGTATTAGTTGACTAGCTTCTGCCCGCGACTTCGTCTGCGTAGAATTGTACATACAAGCCTTCCTCTTGAATCACTCTATCGTTAAAAAAACACATACACATATACAAATCACGACTTTATCCCTTACGGGGTAGACAGAGCCTGAGGTGACAAGACCTACAGGCCACGTTTAGCAAGACTGTGCGCTTAGATGAAAAATGGAATCAAAATAGTGATGGATTGCTAGCCGCATCGCCTATAACACGATTCCTATGATTTTCGCCCATTCCCTAGATGGGCTTTTATCATCTGCGCGGGAAGAGAAGCAACCGGTACATTCTATGTTTTTTCTTTGCTCCCAGACCAGCACGGAAGCAACTTTAAAAAATTGTTTTAAAAATCTAAGCATACATACGGTCAGACAGACTGCGGAAAGCGACTTTGTTTTATACTTTAGTGTATCTTCCGCCACTCGAACTCTTGTAGCGCATGTAAAATTCTCCCTTCAAAAATCCCACCGGATTCACACGTACGGCGAACTTCTAAACTTTTTTAATTCGACATCCCCCACATTCCGGCTCGCCCCTGGATTCCCGGCATATAGGCTTGACCGAGTGACATATGGTCATGCACTGTCCGGATTCTTGGGACAAATGATTTATATGTCGTTCGAGACGTTTTATGAAGTTAGTTTGGAAGTTTTAGGGTTCTTTTGTAGGAGTTGGCACAGATTCAAGTCGTAGGTTAGATAAAAGGTAAAGAAATTGCTGGATTGTTTCAATTGTCATTTTTAATTTTAACACTAAGCCTCTGCTTGAGATTGGCATACTAGAGATAATATGGAGCAGAGCCTAAGCTATTCGCTATTCGGTATTGTCAAAAATGACAGTTAGTCGAGCAGAACCGATAAGAACGCTATGAGTTTGTAGTAAGCTATCAAGAGTGCTGTTGGTTTTATTTTGGTTGTATTTATTCATTCATTCATCATTATATTTCTTTTTTTTCCATTTCGGTATTGGAGTTATCTCCAATTAATTTATTTGACGGTGGAGGCGTTTTACACCTCCACTGAACTTAAGTTATATATATTTTTTTTCTCTTTCTTTTTTTGCATAACTACTTTGTTTTACTCTGACTAGTAGAGACTTAATATATCTCTACTATAGACTTCCCTTTTATAAATGTATTTAATTTAAGTATTGTAGTAGCTTAATGTATTTTATTTTGAAAAAATGACTTTCTGCCAATATTCTTGCGGCGCATTCTTCTTGGCAAATGATGTCCTCCCGAATGCGCTGGTAGTTTCAAAAAAGGCATGTAAAAGAGCCCTTGGCGGCCTATTTACAAAACATTTTTTTTTGTATTAATACCTACTATAAAGAGCTAAAATTTGTAAGCTTGTGAGGTAAAGGTCTCTAGATTTACTCGTATTGAACCGATGATGAAAAATCTTTTACCAATAGAAAGCCCATTATTTGTGAGTGTCATGGGTTACCTGTTACCTTAGGCTCTGTCTACCCCGTAAGGGTAGAAGACGTGATTTGTGTGTGTGTGTGTGTGTGTCATGGGCTACATGGATGTAATCGCGGGCAACAGCTAGTTTAAATATATTTACGAAAATAATTTAAAACTTCACCTAGCAGTATCGGTCACAACGCGCGCCACAAGTGACATTAGGCCGGGCGCAGACGGCGCGGCGTAACGAGCCGCGAACTAGCGCCTCTTAGCGCCGGACGGGCTGCAGCGGGCCTAATTGCGTACTTTACAGTGTTTTTATTTAGTTTAGGACATTGAGTGTGACATTCATTAACTGGGCTGTGAAAACAAATACAGTAGTGTTGCAATTTGATTTTACTTTGTGTTTGTTACTTTTCAAGATTGCAGGCCTTGTAATGCGTACCAGAGGAATTTCAATTTTTGATAACGTAAATAAATTCAAATAGAACGCCCTTCGTGCCATTACTTACCCAGATATAGTGCTCTCTTGTCAAAATACACATAGTAGAAAACTAATACCCTACTACGACAAAAGAGACGCCGAAAAAGTATGAAACAAGATTTTCAGGACACTGAAATAAACAAAGTTACATACATACATACATATATCACGTCTTTATCCCTTACGAGGTAGACTGAGCCTAAGGCAACAAAACCTTAAGGCCACGTTTTGCATGATTAAGGGTGTATAGGAAAGGGAAATCAAAATAATGATGGGTTGCTAACCGCATCGCCTATGTAACATGATCCCTAAGATTTTCTTCCATGCTGGTCTGAGAGCAAAGAAAAAACATAGAATGTAACAGTTGCTTCTCTTCTCGCGCAGATGGTAAAAGCCCTTCGAGGGATTGGGCGATAATTCCAGGGTTTTTTTTAAATGGAATAAATCTGATTCTGTCCCTCTGAAAAAGCTTGTGTGTCGGTTCTTTTTAAATCGACCTCCCAATTAAACTACCCGGTCCCTAGCCTCCGTCACCGACCGGTCCGGCATCGGCTCGTATTTGCGTAAGCCGGCGCCTGATCCGGACGCCGGTCAGTAGGAAGGTATTAAGATTCATGTGTGGTTCAGTGTACAAGAGTTTCGTTTCTTACGTGATGAAGCTAAAAAAATGCTATAAAATTGTGTATATTGTGTTATATTTGTGTGTCTTGCAAAAAGAAAGAAAGAAAGAAAGAAGACGTTTATTCCTTTTTGTAAGACACACATAAGAGAATATACACAATTTTATAGCAAAAAAAAACAAGAAAAAAAACACAGACATTAAAAATAGATGTTCAGCGTTGTGTGTCTTCGCAAAAGTGAAACGGTCGCTGGCTCAACATTACGCTGAGGTGTTAGACCTGCAGCACTTATTTTCAGCCAGAACCGTCTATGACTCACGAAACGATACACAGATAAAATATACTACATAATCCATAAACTTGTACGTAAACAAAGGAATAAATAGATAGAGCCCGACTTCTGTGAAACTAAAAAAAAAGATACTATCAAATGAATCAAGAAATTTTTATTTCTTGATTTTTATGTTTTACTTTTACGGTTTTACCGTTAGAAATTTAATTCCCGGCCATAGCTTTACTTTTCTGCTATGGGTGGTGTAGTGGTATAGCACGCGTCACGGAATGACGAGGATCCGGGTTCGATTCCCGGCCATAGCTTTACTTTTCGGATTTTTCTATGTGTTCTGATTTTCACAGACATTTAGAAATAAAAAAAAAAGACATAAATAAATAAATACAGGAATAAATGTCTCTTCTTTCTTTTGGCCTCAATTTTGGCCGTGCATAATTAATAGTGGTAAAGCTCTTGCTCGCGACTTCCAAATATTATTTTTATCGTAAATTTCAAGTGTGCGTTATCTATCAGTCAGTCTTGTTACCCGCTTGTTCCCCGTATATAACTATTTTACATAACAAGGACATTCTAAGGCAAAATAAAGACTATTTCTAAATTAAAAACAAACACGTTCGCGGATTTGGGGTGGCCCAAGGGCCATCCCGCCGCGCTTAAACCTAAATTAATCCAAATTAATCATCCTACATTGGTTTTACCAGTGCCGGTTATGTAACTTGGTTACGTACGGGGAACAAGCTGTCTTGTCGGCTAATTTCGGCTTCGTAGAGCATTATCTCGCTCTAACTTATGTGACGGCAATTATCTCTTTCCAAAGAATGGCAATTTTTGTGGCCGGCTACTGTACTATACTGTAGGTGTAGACACTGATACTGATTTGTTTATGTCTAGATTAGAAATTAGAAATCGCAATCACAAACCAGTTCGGTATATTTCAGAATAGTGTTGTATGGTATTCATACTTGGTCGTTTTTCTGGTAGCTCAGAGAATGTTTCTGCCGAGCAATCTACAAGTTGCTGAACATTCTCAAAATAGCAAGAATATTCTCAGAAATTTCCAGAAATTATCACTAGAGTTCATGGTTTAACCCATAACAAAAGTTTCCAATCTCTTCATGCATTCTCGTCGGTTTAGGGTACTCCTGACCTGACCTTTTCCCAAAACGTCTCCTATTAGGTCTCGGAACGTCCGTCTTGGCCTTCCCCTCCCAACGTAACCATTCACACTCCCCCTATAGATCTGTTTAGTTAGTCTACTTTCATCCATCCGCTCTACGTGACCAAACCAACTAAGCATACTTTTTTCTATCCTAGTCACTATTATCCTCTTTCACACCAGCACGTTCCCTTATCACACTCTTCCTTATTCCTTATTATTTTTTAAAGAACTTCTTAATAATGTAATTTTAATAGGATTTTCATTAGATAATTAGTCGAAATTTCTGAGAACATTCCACTAGAAAATTTCGCAACTTTGGTACCTTCTTCTTGTTTCATTGCTATTGCCGCTTCGTGTTCTAACTTTAGACCAAACATTTTGGACATCCAGCGGAAAGCAAGCAGGGCAGCGTTTGCTCTCCCGCTTGTAGAGGTAAGCCTTCTGTACCTTGCTTAGGTATTATGGCGGAATCAATACTATCCTCATTAACTGTGATATGTATTGACATCAAGCTTTTACCGTTGGCTTTGTTTACGTAAATATTAAATACGTTGCTTTGATCACGTCCATGGCAAACCTTAAGATATGGCTCACACCATCTCCTTATATATTGTATATGTGTATTCTTATTGTATTTTAAATAATGATATTTAGTAATTTATTTTATGATTGGTTTATTGTACTTAGATATTAATATGCTCTATTGTGGCTTTCACTATCTGGAATTTTAAACTCACACTTTGTCGGTCCCTCGTTTAATGCTCCTCTCATCTACTCAAAGGTTAACTGGTAGAGATCCCTTATAGGTATAAGTTCGCCTTTTGTGAATTGGATCTGTTTCTTTATATTTGTACAATAAAGCATTTACTTACTTACTTACCTCCGTAGCTACTTCACCATCATCATCATCTTCAGCTCGAAAAGCCCCATAAGTCCCATTGCTGGACACAGGCCTCCCCTCAGAATGATTGGTCTTGGATTAGACTTCGGCTCTACGTCAATCTCAAGGTTTATGTGCGATGCAACGTGCGTAGACACACTAGCCTCGTCTCACCTTCGCGGAACGACGAGTAGAGCACGCGGCTACAGAAGCGGCCGAATCAGGCAAGATAAATAAATATGGTCTCAGCACCGAATATAACTTTGTCCCTTTCGGTGTTGAGACCCTTGGTCCGTGGGGTCCTAGCGCTATTAGCCTCTTCAAAGATATTTCGAGGCTAATAGACGCTACGGGTGACCGCAGAGCTGGCAGCTTCCTTGGACAGCGTATTAGTATCGCTGTCCAAAGGGGGAATGCTGCCAGCGTCTGTGGAACTTTTTCATTCGTTTTTAATAGAATAGAATAGAATAGAAGAAATTTTTATTCACCAACACAAAAAAAATCACAAAAATTCAAAAATTATAAAGTAAGCAAAAACACGACTGATTAAAACCAAATAAGGTAAAATGGAAGGGAGACTCAGCGAGGTCGCTGTTTTTCAGTCTCCAACCAAACTAAACTAACTTAACATATTAGTAAAATATACTAATTGAATAGTTTTTCTTGTAATTGTGTCGTACAGACACATCATTCAAACAGATGACGCTTAGCGACAAAAATTCGCGTAGTAACAAAAAGGTCACGTGACATCTAGTAACAGGTAGAAACATTCGGAGACTACCCACCTGCTATGGGTGGTGTAGGGGTATAGCACGCGTCACGGAATGACGAAGATCCGGGTTCGATTCCCGGCCATAGCTTTACTTTTCGGATTTTTCTATGTGTTCTAATTTTCACTGACATTTAGAAATTGAATAGTTTTTGTTTTAATTCCCCGTTTTATGTTAAAAACATCGACTCAAATATTTATGAAGTAACACTACGCATTTCCGAAAAAGATGCTACAAGATCACACTTCGCACTTGTCTCTGCATGCGATAAACAGCAAATATTTGAATCGTTTAAACGGAATGGCCGTCTCCAGGGCCGCCTGACCCTCGGCTCGGGGGAGTAATGGAGGGACATCGCAAGGAGCACTTTCGGCACTAATAGTTGGAACTTTCAGAAGAAATGTTACAAATAAATACTTGGCAATATCTGTTTAACAATGACATAGTATATTGAGGAAAGTTACTAAAATAAGTTGAAAAATAACAGTAATTTGAATCTGTAGTCCTTTCTTCTAAAAACATAAGAAGACTAGGTATCCGCCGTTCCAAAGTCTTAATCCTAACTAATATTATAAACACGACTGAGAGTTCGTTTGTTTGTTACACTTTCACGTATGGATATAGTTTGAGATCATAGGAAGGACATAGGAGAGTTTTCATCTCGGAAATTTATATAGTTCCCGCAATAAACAAATTATCTGCAGACAAAATTGCGGGCAACAGTTAGTTAGTATTTCGAATTGTCAATGATCACTGACAATTGTCAAATTACTGAAATAAGGGCCTGATTTTTGTTTGCTTGTTATGTCTCAGTTTTCACTGAGTATCTTTCTGTAACCTAACGCACGTTGGGTTGGGGTGAAGACGTCCTTAGCTTTTGCAAATAAAATGGGCGATGGTGTAAGTGTGAAGTTACCCTTCTTTATGCTCGCTTATCAGATAGTCCGAAGGGCAGGGCCAGCTCGGTTATCAGTCGCTAGGGTCCTGACATACGCACTGCAGTGTTTATGGTATTAAAGAGGTTGAAGTTGCTTTACGGAAAGTGTGGGACGACTATGTTGTTGTCTTTTTTTTTGGTTGACGTTTTGTTTTAAGGCGTTGAGTGATTTTTCGGTTTTAAGGAAGAATGTATATATTGATGATATTGTGATGGGAAAATTTAATAAGCTTTTGGGTAAATGAGTCTGACTGAATGTGTCTAGTGATTAAAATGTGAAGACAAGCCAGTTACGAAAGACAATGCGCTCATTCTGTTATGTATATTTTATTTCAGAGATACGTGCATACATAAGAAGAAAGAGAATTCTAATAGTAGTGGTTCCTCTGTGTAGTATCGTATCTGTAGGAATTCCCATTCATTTTCTCGGTCTTCGTACAAAGTCAGACGGTTGTAACTCCAGCTAAATAATTCTAAATAAAATACTTGAGGAATTGTGGGCATAATAGGTAGAAAGGGGAATCAAAATAGAGATGGGTTGCTAGCCGCATATAAGATGATTCCTAACATTTTGGCTCATTCCCTCGATGAGCTTTTACCATCTAACGAACTAATAGTGAATGTCAATTTATAACAGTCTCTCTGTTTGTTAGTCGGTCCATCTGTCTGTCTGTCTAGCCGTTTCTTTTTTTCAGAAACGCGTTAAGGTATCAAGGGTATAATTTCATGTTAAAAACAAATTAATGTTTAAAAATGAATATTATCATCTTTCAAAATCCGATTTATTTTTCACAGATGTCTCAAAAACAGCGAATACAAACAGCTAAAAAAACGCTTCAAAATGGCACGCAACGTATGTAGTTACAGAAGTGGGTAGCTTATTACATAGTGGGTCGGTATTGTAACACTTAACGCATTGCGTCAGGCCAGCGTCACTGCTTGAATTGTAAATTAGAACAGAGTAAGTACACGGCATAATAAACGTTATTTTAACAGAGTTAACGTCACATTGGTGTGTCAATGGACGTCACATGACAGCTACAGACTGGAACGAATTATACTTCCATGTAGATACAGACAAATATGACGTTATTTTGCCCAAAATCCGTTCGAAATTTACCATGAACTTTTCGGTGAAGGAAAACCTCTCGAGGAAGCCTCCAAACATTGCGAAGCAATTCAATGGTGTGTGTGAAGTTCCGAATCGGCACTGAGCCCGCGTTGGAACAATAGCCCAAGTCTTCTTGTTCTGAAAGGAGGCCTGTGCCCAGTAGTAGGACCAATACAGGCTGGAGATGATTATGGTATCTAGCCCTGTTGCAGCACGATCATCTAAAGACTAATATATTCGAGCGTCAGAAACAGCTTAGTGTCTAATCTGTAGTAATGATACTCTGTGACACCAAGTAACTTAGCATGACGATGTCAGCGTTATGCTGCTGTCATAGAACACGCAAATGTTCTGGTTCATATACTATGTGTCTTTGGTTTGAAGTCACATTCACAAATCACGTCTTTATCCCTTACGGGGTAGACAGAGCCTAAGGTAACAAGACCTACAGGCCACGTTTAGCAAGACACTGAGGGCGTAGAGGTGGAAAGTGGAATCAAAATAGTGATGGGTTGCTAGCCGCATCGCCTATAACATGATTCCTATGATTTTCGGCCATTCCCTCGATGGGTTTTTACCATTTGCGCGGGAAGAGAAACAACTGGTACATTCTATGTTTTTTCTTTGCTCCCAGACCAGCATGGAAGTACAAGATACAAGATTATGTGAGACTAACTAAAAACAAGGGTTTTGTTTGCTGCTTATGATAAAAGCTTGTAGTGGTTTGACCAAGCAAAGGATCGTGGGTTCGAAACCAGACTCGCACCCCTGTGTAGAATCCAGCCATAAAGAGTATACATCGGTCTTCTCGGCTAATTTCGGCTTGGTAGAGCGTTGTCTCGCTCTAACTTACGTGCCAATTGTCTCTTTCTAAAGACCGAAGTGTTATCTGCGTGAAGTGCGTACTGTAGAAGAGTATTTTTTTACCTACTTAAATATTTTGGTGTACTATCAAATGAATTAAGAATTTTACTTTCTTTTACGGTTTAACCCGTTAGGAATTGGATTTCGAAAAATCCGAAAAGTAAAGCTATGGCTCGGAATCGAACGCGGATCCTCATCATTCCGTGACGCGTGGTTAGCTGGTGGGTTCATAGGGTGTTCGATTTCCGGCCATAGCTTTACTTTTGGATTTTTCTGTGTTTTAATTTTCAATGTCGTTTAGAACAGTTTGGTGTCATTTGTCCCAAGTTTTTCACTTTATTTACTCTAGGTACATTGTGTCAACAATGTCTTCAGTCAATCCGTGATTACAATACATGCAACCGTGTCAAAATATCAGGAACTCATTGAAATTAATATCGAAGAAAATATCTTTGAAGTCCGTGAATTACCCCCTTATTCATAGACGCTCTGTAAGCTTCTGCTAACTTAGCAATCGTTTGTCCTTCTTCTTTTTCTAATATGGCCCCATCGATCGATGATTTCGCCAATGTCAAATTAATAAATACAGTATTCAAAAATCTTGTGACATAAACGTCGGCAACGCTGTACGGTAGCCCGTTTGTCCTTATCTGTGAAAGGTAAATGTCAAAGTGACAGATAAGGACAAACGATTGCCAAGTTAGCAGAAGCCTACAGAGCGTTTATGAATAAGGGGGTTAGAATGATATTCAGGTTTGTTTGCTATCTCACCCATTCTCATGGGTTTGATACTTGAATCGGCCGAGTGAGGGAGATAGCTAGACAAACCGAAATGGTATTCCCAAAGCTCTATGACTGTAGTGAAATCATCATCATCATCTTATATACATCCCTCTGCTGAGCACAGGCCTCTTACAATGAGAGGGCTTGGGCTAAAGTTCCCACGTGGGACCGATGCGAATTGGTAACTTTACACACCATTGAATTAGCATTGTTCATTTTTTTTTGTATGCTCCAATTCAAAAACCATCAATTATCCGATTTATTTTGTCCGATTTCAAAAATACTATATGATTGCAGATATTTTAGTAAAAGTACATTGAACCTTTGTTTGACCGAGCGACCGGGTTTTTAGACAGAATCCAGCATCGAATGTTTGCCACAAAAATGAAAAAAAAAGTTTGGCTACGGCAACTGTCACGTGTCACTGTCAAATCTACAAAACCATAGACAAAACCGTTTTTTTTATAGCTAGCCGAACGAAGGCGATTAGGATTCTGTCTAAGTTCACGAATTATCAAACAGCGAAAAAATATTTATTATTAATTAACAAAGCTACGTAAAAGCATAATATTCAAATTAGTTGCTTGAAATAGTCCATTTTATCAAATAAAGGTGTTAAAAGCACAGCTTAAAAAAAATGAACAATGCCAATTGCTTCCCAGTATTGTGCAGTTTTCATCACGATGTTTTCCTTCGACAATAAAGAGTTTACATACATGATTTTTTTCATGGCACGATGTCGCCATTTTGTCACACGCGACATTACCTCGGTCACGTTTGTCGGAAGCGATTCGGTAATTAATGTTATCGCTTCGACCTGCGCGCGCGCCGAAACTGTCGTCCGTTGCTAATCGCCCCTTACACGCTGTTACGGCTTTTGTTCATATTGCTCGGGGCCCCGGGCTATTCCCGTCGGGAACCGACTGCCTTTGACGTAATGTTTTTTTTTGTAGAAAGGCTTGGTAACCTGGACCTTTAAGCCAAGTCTTGAATCAACTGTTCCACGTTTTCACATCTCACGAGGTTAATATTGATTGACTGACAGTACAGAGTATGTATGTATGTATGTATGTATGTATAACTCTTTATTGTACATAAAATACAAGAAAAAGATGAATACAGGATAACACACATGCACAAAGGCGAACTTATCCCTAAAAGGGATCTCTTCCAGTTAACCTAACTAGCAAAGTAAGTAAGTAAAAGTAAAAAAGCAAAGTAAGTAGTAAAGTAAGTAAGGCAACTTTTATGTAGACTGGCAGTAGGTATTTAGGATTTCGTACCCAAAGGGTAAAAACGGAACCCGTTTAGGTACTAAGACTTAGCTGTCGGTCTGTCACCAGGCTGTATCTCATGAACCGTGACAGCTAGATAGTTGAAATCTCTACATATCTCTGTTGCCGCTATAACAACAATTACTAAAAACAGAACAAAATAAATATTTTCTTAAATACAACAGACAACAGACATGATTTTTTTGGATCCGTTCGGGGGGAAGAGCAGTGCTTGATCTGGTGCACCCTGGGCTTACTTGGTAAACTTTAGACCGCAGTGCATCAACATTAATTGTGCAAGAACTGTGACTGTACTTTTATAAAATAACCTACTACCTATTTCATTTAAGATATAAGCTTTTTTCCTGACTGTACTTGAATTGTCATCCGTCCTACATATGTGAACCAAATTTCAAGTCAATGCCAACCGTCGAAGAATTCTACTACCAGATTATTGTATTGTCATCTGAGTTACACAAGTATGCCAAGTTTCAGCTCAATCGGATGAAGATAACTGCTTCAAAATTGAGTCGCAAGATTCCACCCGGACAAACGTAAAGCTCGTAATAAAATAAAATAAACAGCTTGTAAAAACGCACCAGCGTACTCTAGTCCATTCCCGGACTAACCCTCAGAAGGTGCATCGCCAACGGTCAAAGCGCACCTTGCGCCGGCGCACCTTGCGTCTCAAATAACGTACTGTATCCAGATACAAGATAGCACACACCGGATACCACCTAACTCACACCAACATACCCCAGCAACGTCGACTTTAACCTCAAAAAATAGAGTGCAGTTTACATTTTTAGAGAGTTAAAGCGAGACGTATTACTGTCTTTTTATGATCTTTTTATATAAGTGGACACGGTAACAGAATTAGAGGTTTCGCCTAATTTCTGACCGTTGAGATCTCACTCGATAGCGATACGATGGGGTTGTCACGGTGTTGGTTTTCTTATGGTGGTAATGAGCAGCTGGGGTGACGGAGATGTCAGCTGATTAGTTCAATTGGCGTTACTAAATATATTTTTTAACCCCCGAAGCAAAAGGAGGGGTGCTATAAGTTTGACGTCGGTCTGCCTGTTGCATCGTAGCTCTTAAACGGATGAACCGATTTCATACATTTACGGGGTAGACTGAGCCTAAGCCGATTTCAATGCGGTTTGTTTCATTCGAAAGCCAGTTTCCTTGCAGTGGTTGGTAGCCATGTTTGGTAAAAATCGTTCCAGCGGTTTGAAGAGTATTAGCTTTCAAAATGTAACGCATTTTTGGCGTAAAATTTATTTATTTTTCATTTACGTATTTACTCGATTAATCGATCGAGGGAATTGGCGAAAATCTCAGGAGTCATGTTATAGGTGATGCGACTAGCAACCCATCACTATTTTGATTCC
Source organism: Pandemis corylana (assembly GCA_949127965.1). Taxonomy (NCBI): domain Eukaryota; kingdom Metazoa; phylum Arthropoda; class Insecta; order Lepidoptera; family Tortricidae; genus Pandemis; species Pandemis corylana. Next base: position 465,618 of record OX421854.1, on the reverse strand, counting down.
CCGTTCCACTTTCACCTATGCGCCCATAATCACAGCGTGGCCTTTGGGTCTTGTTACCCTAAGCTGTCTACCCCGTAAATCAAATGTCATAATAACTTGCAATACTCCTAAGATCTTCGATCGTTCGTCGGAGCGTCAACATCCGCTGAGGATGGCCGCTGAGAGGTGAAACATGTGTCCCGAATATTTTGTGTTGGTGGTGGTTCTGACTGTTTATTCGGTTGTTTTTCCGTTGTGTTTTGTTTTGTGTTGTCGCTGTTTTCTTAAAAATGGACTGCATGAATAGTGTTTGACGGGAATGTGACTGTTTTGCATGATTTGACCTCATTATATCGCGGAGACTCCCAATAAATGTTCGAAACACCTCAATGCTTTATTATAAGCAATACATACATACGTACACATACATACACAAATCACATCTTTATCCCTTACGGGGTAGGCAGAGCCTAAGGTAACAAAACCTTAAGGCCACGTTTAGCATGATTGTGGGCGTATCGGTGGAAAGGGGAATCAAAATAGTGATGGGTTGCTAGCCGCATCGTCTATAACATGATTCCTGAAATTTTCGATGGGCTTTTACCATCTGCGCGGGAAGAGAAGCAACTGGTACATTCTATGTTTTTTCTTTACTCCCAGACCTGCGTGGAAGTTATAAGCAATACTAACACAAATTATGTAAAACAGGTTCAATTCTACAAAAAATGAGCAAGTACACGGCTTATTAACATGAGCATGCAACAATGTCAATTACTTTATTTGCCAAAGCGAATACTAGTCAAATCGAGCGTGTTATTAATTGTTCACAGAATTGGTGCGCGTACGCATCGCGGCGCAAATTGCAGTTGCACAGTGAACTGGTCGCTGACCAATCGAACTGTCAGTATGATTTGGTGAATACTGCTATGCCGATAACGATTGAGTCATCTACGTATACCTATAAAAGAGGAACTTAACTGACTGACTGAAAACGTTCAGCCTAAACCACTAACCCCCTTATTCACAAACGCTTTTTAGGCTTCTACTAACTTAGCAATCGTGTGTCCTTATCTGTCACTTTGACATTTACCTTTCACAGATAAGGACAAACGATTGCTAAGTTAGCAGAAGCCTATAGAGTGTTTTTGAATAAGGGGGTAAAGGTTTGATTAAGAAAATAAAGAAATTTACCAGACATAATATTTCTTGGGTACCATAGAATGTACCTGTACATGTTGGGTATGTCTTCCATGCAGTTTTGGGAGCAAAGAAAAAACATAGAATGTATTAGTTTTTCTACCCGGGCAGATGGTAAAAGCCGATGGTGATGCGGCTAGCATTCCATCGCTATTTTGATTTTCCTTTCCACTTCCGCCCACAATCTTGCTAAGCGTGGCTTTTGGGTCTTGTTACCCTAGGCTCTGTCTAACCCGTAAAAGATGATGACGTGATTTATGTATGTAGATATAAATTACGTGATGGAGTACCGAGTGGTGGTGGAAGAAACAACATTTGACTGTAGTACCGTGTAGTGTAGTAGCGACCGTTTCACACACAACGCTGATGATCTATTTTTCTTGTCTGTGTTTATTTTTCTTATTTATTTTCTATAAATGTGTGTATATTCTCTTATATTTGTGTGTCATGCGAAAAGGAATAAATGTATGTATGTATGTATGTATGTATAACTCTTTATTGTACATAAAACACAAGAAAAAGATGAATACAGGATAACACACATGCACAAAGGCGAACTTATCCCTAAAAGGGATCTCTTCCAGTCCCGTCCAGAAATGTCTTATAAATAAATAAATATCTTGGGACAACTTACACCAATTGACCCAGCCCCAAACTAAGCAAAGCTTGTGCTATGGGCTCCAGGCAACGGATAAACATACTTATATAATGTAGATAAATACATAATTAAATACATACAACATCCATGACTAGGGCACAAACATTCGTATTCATCATACAACTGTCTGCCCCTACCGGGATTCGAACCCGGTACCTCTAGCTTCATAGTCAGGGTCACTAACCACTAGGCTATCCGGTCGTCCGGTCGTCGGGTTCTTTCTTTCTAGTACATTTGAAAGTGACTATAGGAATTCATAAGTCAACTTGTTAGTAATTCCTCACGTGATCATTATAGCAATTCTCACACATGCTAATGCATTGTAATGGCGGCGATCGATGCGAACCGATACTGTTATTACGAACTAATTTCAGTTCAACAGTGGAACGATGCACTCCTTATTTGTCAGTGTTAATTACAAGGGAGGAATGCGGGAAACGGCAACCGTGTATGCAATTGAAAGCATAGATTCCAGCGTTATTAACATTATTATAACAATAGAGAAAAAAAATGATAGTAAAAATACATAGAAGAGAAACTTCTTATCACAACTTATTTACTTTAACAAAGCTCCAAGCAAAAGTAACCGCCAGGTTGAAGGCGTATTGGCTCGATGGATCCTCTTAAATGAATGTGATGTTTCTGTAACTTGTATGTGTATGTACATATTTATATATTATGTAGTATATATTATATTTTATTGTGTATTAGTAAATTCGCCATGAGCTTTTCGGTGGAGGAAAACATCGTGAGGAAACCTGCACACATCTGCGAAGAAATTTAATGGTGTGTGTTAAGTTCCCAATCCGCACTGGGCGCGCGTGGGAACTATAGTCCAAACCCTCCAATACACGGAGGAGGCCTATAATAATAATAATAATAATATTCGTTTATTCAAGTAACCATGACTCAATAGTGTTAGTATTCTTAAGACTAGGTTAGTAACAAATTATAAATTTAAATTTTAAGCCAATCCTGTACCATACCGCCCGATACAGCACAGCAACGGCTCACATACGAGCAGTCAAGTCGGCCGGCAATCATGCTCAGAATGCCGTTGGAGCTCTCCCGCACCCTGCGCACCAGGGACGCACATCTCTTACGCATAGTGGCGTAAAAACAGTCCACTTGTGCTTCCGCAAACATTCCCGATGCACTACAGTAGCGAGGTAGCCCCAACAGCACTCTGAAAGCATTATTATACTGCACTCGGAGGGCATTGTAAGCTTTTTGAGTATATCTAGCCCACAGGCTACTCGTGTAAAATGATGTACAAAAAGCTCGAAATAGTGCAATTTTAACTTGTTGTGAACAGCGAGCAAACCTGCGAGCCAGCATGTTCGCTCTCACTGACAACGCCCTCCGTTCTCTTTCAATATCATCATCATCCTTGAGGTCGGGAGCCAACATATGACCGAGATATTTAAATTGATATACCCGCTGTAGTTCATTCCCATTTAAGAAAATGGGCGGTACTTTGTCGTAACGTTTGCTCCCGGCCCCAAAGACCATGACTTGGCTCTTTTTAACATTGTAGGCCAATCCGTGCGACACAGCGTATGCCTCACATTTAGCCACCAACCTTCTCAGACCGCAAACAGACGCGCTCAGCAGAACCATATCGTCCGCGTAACTGATGTTGTTGACGCTGACACCATCTATGTAACAACCAGCTCTGGTGCCGCTAAGCTCGCCTATCAGGTCGTTTACATAAAGGTTGAAGAGTGTAGGCGAACTCAACCCCCCTTGCCTCACCCCACACTCCAACCCATACGATCTAGATAAGGCCCCCTCCTATTTAACATTATTGACCTGGCTTCCATACCAATATTTGAAGATGTTTATGAGTTCAACAGGTAGATTAATTCTTTCAAGTTTTTCCCAGAGTATGTCATAGGAAACCAGGTCAAAGGCCTTTGACAGGTCAAGAAAGCAGCCAAAAACTGGCGTCCTGCGTTTCGTATAGTAGCTGACAGCGTGCTTAAGACACAGCACCGCAGTATCAGTTGACAGTTTTGGTCTGAAGCCAAATTGATTGTCATGAAATTTTGCGTGTTTATTAAGCTGTGTGTTAAGCAGGCTATCAAATACCTTCGAAATAACAGTAGCCAACGATATCGGCCGATAGTTATTTTTGTCCGCAAGATCACCTGTTCTGTTCTTTACAATAGGTACCACTATAGTACGCATCATATCCTCAGGCATGTAGCTGTGTCCAAGGCAGAAGTTAAATAACATAAACAAAACACGAGACAAGTGCGAGCCAGCAAACTTGAGATGCTCGACACTGAGCCCATCGTGGCCAGGGGACTTTCCTCTTGACATAGATTTAATAACAAAGGCTATATCTTTAACTGTAAAATTAATCTCCCTGTTCACATTAGGCACAGTATCCAGCATCGATTGTGACGGCCCCAGAGGCGATTTGACTCCAAAGTGATCTACAAATAAATTTGCAATTTTATCAGGTTCACATACACCCCCCACGCTCACCGGAAGCCCCGGCCTACATTGCAACCTGTTGGTGTGCTTCCAGAAAGATCTAAAATCATTATTTGCATGATAAGATGCTAAAATATCCATTTTAATTTGATCTTCATGATCTTGACAATACTTTAAGCGCGATTTAAACATTTTTCTTGTCGCACGCATTTCCTCATACACATTACCTGAATTAGGTTTACCGTAACACACCCACAGGTTGAAACTTAGCTTCGCCCTCCTATGAGCCTCAGCTACGTGTTTGTTCCAGCCTACGACCACTTTTTTTTTAACCGGTTTCCTAAACTCACGACCAAATACGGAGGATGCCGATAGGGCCTGCACAATATCTTTATACAATTTATCTATCACAATTTTATGACTGTAGCAGAGGTGATGCGGTGGATGGGCGCGCGGGAAATGATAGACGGAGTTCACGACGAGAACGTTTATTGATGCGACACTAACTTTATTGATAGGTGACAATGTTGTGCTTAACGTCTATGAAAACTAAGCTAATATAAGGAGAGCTAGCAGTAGTCGACCACGGGTGTATCCAGGGGAGGATGACACCTGTCAATCAAATTACCGAGAGCGTTATTTTCCCTATGCAAGTGAGGCAGGTCCGAACACAATCCAATTCAGGATGTATGTCGTGCACTGAGTCACTCTCCTACCTAACTTTTCTCCAACTACAAAATATTTCAACAGTTCTTATTGATCTAAGTTAACACCTCGTTACCTAGTTTGAATCTACTGTCAGCGCCATCTGTTGGCGCTTGCCAGTACTAACTTTTCTTATGTTTTATCTTGAAGGTCGATACAAATAAAAGGGTGTAGATTATAGCGGAAAATTATAAAAATAGGCTGCAGTGATGCTAAAGAACGTAAAAGATCAACATAATAGCTTTTACGTTACCTAAGTAGAACAATATTGTGATATTTGTTTGCGTTTAAGCAAGAAACTAACGCCATCTGTGGCGCCTGTCAGTACTAACTTTTATGATATTCTAACTTGAGTCAATACCGATAAAAAGAGTAGATTACAGCGAAAAGTTATAATAATAGACTACAGTAATACTAAAGAACGTAAAACACTTACATACTGGCCTTTACGTTACCTAAAGAGAACAATATCGTGTTATTTGTTTACGTCTAAGCAAGAAACTACCGCCATCTGTTTTCTCCGTGGTGGAACTAAATTACTGACTACATCATTGACAATAATATCTTAAGTTAGGCTTTAAAGCAGTAATGATAGCTTGCGTAAGCTTTCATAAATAAGCTATGCATCAAATATTATTGTCATAGCCATCGGGCAATACTTTACAGATGTTTATTACGTACAATTTCGCAGTGCACTAACGCCCTCTAGGACGCCAGGCGAACATAATCGATCAATCCTTACAAATGTGCTTCTTAACTAATTCTAAATGCTACAATCTCCCCCTCTGGAACCGAAAACGTCCCGGTAAGGTTACAGAACAGAAGATACGGGTTGTTACCAACAACAGTAACAGACTAATGACTAAACAAAACAAAGGTGAAGTAAGCATATCCATCTGCTTAAATAAAAGAAAAAAAAAAATGTATAGTATCAGAAGAGTGCAGTTATTCCTCGCGAGGTGCTTCTTTCTTCTTGGGTCGCCCGCGTCGTCGTGGAATGGTTTCACTTGAATGTGGCTTCTTTTGTAGCCTTGGTCGTCCTCTCTTGCGTAGAGGATTAATTGGCTCTGGCAACCGAGTGTCATTGCTACGGAAGGGGGCTAAGGCTGAGGTATGGTATCTTCCTATTATTTCCTCTGGATTGCCTGGGTTGGCGAGAGCATAGGTGGCGGTGCCTTGCTTCTCCTTAACGAGGTATGGTCCGTCACGGCGTGGTGCTAGCTTAGCCGAGACTCCTTTTGCAGTTCTGCTGATGGCGTGAACATCGGCAAGCACCAGATCATTAGGTTTATACCCGGGGTCTTCCCTTCGCTTCCCGTCGGCATACTGCTTTCTTTGTTCCTCCTTATTTTCCCGAACCTCTTGGGCTCTCTTCAATGTCGTAGCGAGGAGCAAGAGCTTAGGTGTGATTTCGGGCACAAAGTTCTCGGACAAAATCACTTCCCGCAGGTCATTCTCATTGTCATCTGGCGTTTTGAGTTCGCGGCCGAATGTAAGGTAAGCCGGAGAATAGCCTGTCACCAAGCTTATGGCGGTATTCATTGCAAACCGGATGCTAGGCAGTTTTACGTCCCAAATCCGATGATCATCCTCCACGAGAATTGCGAGCTGCGTTTTCAGGTCGCGGTTTTTTCGCTCCACAGGATTCGCAGCTGCGTGATAGACAGGAGTGAACTGGTGCTTAATACCCAGGCAAAACGTTACTTGTTGCATTACCGCACCCACGAACTGTGAGCCATTGTCGCTGATCAATCTTCGTGGCATCCCGTAGCGTAGAAACACCTCGTTGACGAGGCAGGTCGCACAATTTTCTGCGCTAGCTATGCCCAATGCAAAAAGTTCAATCCATCCAGTGGATACATCTTCCACTACAAATACCCAGGTGTTCCCGCTTTCAGTGGGAGGCAGTGGTCCAAATAGGTCAAACGCCACAACCTCGAATCTCTGCCTGAGAGGCGTAGTCTGGAGCAATCCGGCCGGTTTTAGGTTGGACGGCTTATATCTCTGACACGGTAGACAGTCCTTAACATAAGCTTCTATAAAAGTTCGCATCCCTTTCCAGTAATATCTTTGCGCCACTCTCTGGTAAGTCTTATCTATGCCGTAATGACCGGCAAGAGGGTTGTCGTGATACACTTTAAGGACATTGACCCATTCATGTTCAGGCACTACTAACTGGGCATCATCCGCGTCCTCAGTTGGATTGTAACGGTAAAGCAAACCGTTGTTTAATAGGTAGCCCTTGTTGCTCCAATACGATCCATTGTCAGTATCGCCATTCTCAAGCTGTTGGACAATACGACTGATATGGGCATCTTTTTGTTGTTCGCGGCGTATTTCCACAGGACTCCGCGTAGGGGCATCGACAACTGCCATGCTATCAACTTTACATTCATCAGTACCAACTTCTGGTCGTGATAGTGCGTCCGCCACAACATTGGTTCTCCCCGGGGTGTATTTTACAGTGATGTCGAATGCCTGAATCTGGAGGGCCCATCTCGCAAGCCGTCCGGTCGGTGACTTAAGTGATAGCAACCATCGGAGGGCCTGATGATCAGTGAGTATGGTTACTTTAATACCTTCTATGTATCCTCGAAACTTAGTAACTGCCCATACCACTGCGAGGGCTTCCCTCTCGGTTGTGGAGTAGTTCTTTTCCGCCGAGTTTAGCAGTCTACTCGCGTACTCGACTGGATGTTCCTCTTCACCCTCCCCCTGGACCAGAACTGCCCCAAGAGCATACCCACTGGCATCGGTTTTGAGTATATAGGGTTTGGTCTCATCGGCTTGTCGGAGGACAGGAGCCGTTGTCAGGCAGTGTTTCAGAGTGGCAAAAGCGGTCTTCTGATCATCCTTCCACACCCACGTTGTGTTCTTTTTAGTAAGGCGTGTGAGTGGTTCGCTGATCTTCGCAAAGTTGGGTATGAAGCGTCTATACGAGGAGCAGGTTTGTAAGAATGACAACAGTGATGTCCTTGTTTTAGGGTCGGGGAGCTGGGTTATGGCTGCTACCTTGTCTGGATCCACCTCTAGACCGTGGGGGGTAATATAATGACCCAAATATTTCACGGTGGCACAGCCAAACCGACACTTCTCAAGATTCACTGTCAGGTTACAACTTTTCAGATATTTCAAAACCCTATCCAGATCTTGGATGTGACCGTCGAATGTATCAGAGAAGATAATCAGGTCGTCGAGGTAAGCCAACATCTTGATATGTCCCAGATTTACGCGTACCCGGTCAATGAGACGCTGAAACGTCGCAGGAGCATTTCGCAAGCCGAATGGCATTCTTCTGAACCGGTATATACCGAATGGAGTAATGAATGCAGTTTTGTCCTGGTCCTTCTCTCTGACCTTGACTTGCCAATAACCCGAACGTAAATCAAGCGTCGTCATAAATGGAGTTGGTTTGGCAGCATGAAGGAGATCGTCCATTCGGGGTATGGGGTATGTGTCAGGCGTGGTAAGTGCGTTAAGCCTGCGGTAGTCTATGCACACCCGAATACTCCCATCCTTCTTGGGTACCATCACCACCGGTGCGGACCAGGGAGATGAGCAGGGCTCGATCACCCCTTCCGCCAGCATTTTACCTATTTCTTCCTTTAACGCTTTTCTTCGTGGTGGGGATAGACGGTACGGAGGAACTGATATCGGGCCATGATTACCAGTTTCGATGCCATGTTCGGCTAGGACGGTTGGTTCGGGACTAAAACGGAACACTTCTCTGTTTTCTTCCAGCATTTTCATTAGAACGTCCCTTTGGCTAGCCTCCAACAGGTCGGAGTTTATCAAATTGACTTCCAAGGAACTCAAGTCTACCTCCTCCAGGTCAGGAAACAGTGCTTGAGAGTGCGGTGATAGCTCCACCTCTGCTCTCTGAATACTCTGTTCAGCGTCCCTGAACATAAATTCGAAGCCAGACGAGTGATCAAATAAACCCACTTTTGCACGCTTCAATGGGACCGTAGCTTCATCACTCACAAACGGCATCAGTCGGTGACCCGCAGCCGGTCTTGTAGGTGACATATCTAGCTCGTCAAAAGGCACGGCTCGTTGTATGGGACAGCTTGCTCTTGGAAATATGACTTGTTTAGGCTTGCTGCTCGCGGTAATTTCTGTATCTGCTAACTCGGCTTCCACTTGTGCCATAGAAACAGCCTCTATGCCTTCTTCTTGGAGGTCGTACACCACCTGGGGTTGGTCACCAAAATGCCAGGTTCGCTGCGGCAGATTCAGGACCATGTTAGCATCCTGAACAAAGCCGACACCTAAGAGGGTCCTATTCTCTCGAGACTGAGGTAACACGATAAAAGTAGTGGGTATGACCCGCCCACAAAGTTTCACTGGGACCCTAACCGTCAAAATCTCTTGCCTCTTCGTTACCCCATCTGCCAACGTCAGTTGTACATTTTTGTTCTGGAAGTGGTACCCTAGATTGGTCAAACATTGGTACAATCCATAGGATGCCACGCTAGACTTTGCGCATGTATCTATGTATGCTGTGCCCATGATGTTACTTATTCCGATTCCCACTATTGGCCGGGGTCTGGCATCCGTTGAAATGTTCAACGCGCAGAAGCTAAGGGCGTTGATGCTGGGTTTATGGCTACCGGAACACGTCGCACACCGACTCCGTACTACGCCCGGGGCGCCGCAGCCATAGCAGCTGAAAGCTGGTTGCGAAGGAGAAGGGGCCTGTGTGGTAGCGGTCAATGAACGTCGTTCGGTTTTCACGGGCTGTTGTGGAGTTTTCGCCGTTAACTGGGCTCTTTCCCGGCGTTTGCAGACATCAATCGTGTGTCCGAAAAGTCGGCAGTAGAGGCACCTTATCTTCTCCGTCTCCTTGGGTTCCTTGTTAGGTTCTTCACAAAAGAGCTGTTCGGCATTCAATGCGGCGGAAAGGAGCGCATCGATCGAGGATACTGATTCCCGTGATACCTTTCCCTTAATTCGTGGATGCAGCTGTCCATATATCATGTCCAGCTGGTGAGACTCAGCGATGGCCGGCGGAGGTAATTGTGCTAACAGATCGCGTTTTGTTGCCACGAATGTCTCTGTTAACGTGTTTCGCTGTTGCTGCACTTTCATGATTTCTTGAAATAAGATGTGCGCTGGCCGCTTTGGTGCAAAAGCTCGGCGTAATCGCTCCTCAAAATCCTTATAGCTGGTAACTGTGCCTTTTATGCCGTTCCACCATGTTGCCGCTTCACCTTTCAGAATCAACGGCAGGCTGTGCAGAGCGTCCGCCTCCGTTATTTTCTCCACAGACTTGAACACGGATGCGGATGTTAGGAATGCTTCCACCTGCGCACGATCCCGTGTCCCGTTGTACGAGAAGGCAGCCGATGCGAAGGTTGCTCTACGATCCTCTCGTCCACTCGATGCGTTTGCGTTTACTGTCTGGAGCAGTAGCTGGAACTGTGCATCTGTCATGTTAACTGACATTGTTTCTGTCTTCGCTTGCGTCGCTTTCGATCTTGTAACCACCGGTTCCCTCTTCACCGCGGGGTCCAAAGCCCGAACGTTGTGCGCCAGTGTAGCAGAGGTGATGCGGTGGATGGGCGCGCGGGAAATGATAGACGGAGTTACACGACGAGAACGTTTATTGATGCGACACTAACTTTATTGATAGGTGACAATGTTGTGCTTAACGTCTATGAAAACTAAGCTAATATAAGGAGAGCTAGCAGTAGTCGACCACGGGTGTATCCAGGGGAGGATGACACCTGTCAATCAAATTACCGAGAGCGTTATTTTCCCTATGCAAGTGAGGCAGGTCCGAACACAATCCAATTCAGGATGTATGTCGTGCACTGAGTCACTCTCCTACCTAACTTTTCTCCAACTACAAAATATTTCAACAGTTCTTATTGATCTAAGTTAACACCTCGTTACCTAGTTTGAATCTACTGTCAGCGCCATCTGTTGGCGCTTGCCAGTACTAACTTTTCTTATGTTTTATCTTGAAGGTCGATACAAATAAAAGGGTGTAGATTATAGCGGAAAATTATAAAAATAGGCTGCAGTGATGCTAAAGAACGTAAAAGATCAACATAATAGCTTTTACGTTACCTAAGTAGAACAATATTGTGATATTTGTTTGCGTTTAAGCAAGAAACTAACGCCATCTGTGGCGCCTGTCAGTACTAACTTTTATGATATTCTAACTTGAGTCAATACCGATAAAAAGAGTAGATTACAGCGAAAAGTTATAATAATAGACTACAGTAATACTAAAGAACGTAAAACACTTACATACTGGCCTTTACGTTACCTAAAGAGAACAATATCGTGTTATTTGTTTACGTCTAAGCAAGAAACTACCGCCATCTGTTTTCTCCGTGGTGGAACTAAATTACTGACTACATCATTGACAATAATATCTTAAGTTAGGCTTTAAAGCAGTAATGATAGCTTGCGTAAGCTTTCATAAATAAGCTATGCATCAAATATTATTGTCATAGCCATCGGGCAATACTTTACAGATGTTTATTACGTACAATTTCGCAGTGCACTAACGCCCTCTAGGACGCCAGGCGAACATAATCGATCAATCCTTACAAATGTGCTTCTTAACTAATTCTAAATGCTACATGACTAATATCTTGACACATTTTGTCACTGCAATTACGTAACTCACTTGGGAAGTCAATAATCCTTAATCTTTGTTTACATTCTTTCTGATAAGTTTCTATCTGTTCAGGGGTCCTTTCTCCCCATAATATTGCATTCTGACATACATAACTTGATGATTTCAAAGGCATAACAACATCTAAGTTACATTCAATTACAAGCGGATTGTGGTCGGACCAATGCCATGAGGCACGCCGAATTACGCGACAATTTAATAATAATAATAAAAAAAAAAAAACAACAACATACTTACTGAAATTGTAGCGAATTCGGAATAAAAAGGCTATATTATTATATTATGTAGTTTATTGTATTTATCAATCATGACTGTGTAGTTTATTATTATATCTTACATTATTTAGAATTTAGACACTGGATTATTTTGGCTTTCGATCGGTACCTTTACTTTTTCTGTGTCTACTTTTGTCCTGTCAATCGTTTAAAGGTTAACTGGAAGATATCCCTTTTAGGGATAAGTTCGCCTTTGTGCATGTGTGTTGTCCTGTATCCATCTTTCTTGTGTTTTATGTACAATAAAGAGTTATACATACATACATACCACCATATTCCGCTTGAACTATTTAATTACGTATTTTTTTTCCAGTGCAGCCGTCCGCTATCGTCATATAAATCGGCAGCAGTCGTTACGCTGCGCCTCGGACAAGTAATTATTGCCCCGCGTTAGCAAAGGTGCGTAAAAATACTCGCAATTACGACCCGTACAAATTAAAATGTCCGCAGGGGGCACGTCGTGCCGTAGGACTAAAAAACTTTCTTTCGAAGACGTTTTCAAATGTCAGGTTTTAATTGCACGAATGCGTGGCTCCTTAAACGGATATAGTTCAGAAATGGACTTCAAATGTCTTTATTATTGCTGTTCACGCTAAATTGTTTAGTTGCGCTGTCTATTGTTTATGAGGGCAAAAGCAAATAAATTAAAAAAATAAACGAAGTGAATATTGTATAAGTAGGTAAGTAAGTAAATGCTTTATCTATATATATATAATTCAAAGGTGACTGACTGACTGACTGACTGACATAGTGATCTATCAACGCACAGCCCAAACCACTGGACGGATCGGGCTGAAATTTGGCATGCAGGTAGATGTTATGACGTAGGCATCCGCTAAGAAAGGATTTTTGGAAATTCCCACGGGATAAGGAGAAAACGGGAATTATATATGCACAGCCCAAACCACTGGACGGATCGGGCTGAAATTTGGCATGCAGGTAAATGTTATGACGTAGGCATCCGCTAAGAAAGGATTTTTGGAAATTCCCACGGGATAAGGAGAAAACGGGAATTATATATGCACAGCCTAAACCACTGGACGGATCGGGCTGAAATTTGGCATGCAGGTAGATGTTATGACGTAGGCATCCGCTAAGAAAGGATTTTTGGAAATTCGCACGGGATAAGGAGAAAACGGGAATTATATATGCACAGCCTAAACCACTGGACGGATCGGGCTGAAATTTGGCATGCAGGTAGATGTTATGACGTAGGCATCCGCTAAGAAAGGATTTTTGGAAATTCCCACGGGATAAGGAGAAAACGGGAATTATATATTCGATTCCGAGTGACGCTATCTCAGTAACTATAATAACTAGGCTCTTAAAATTTGATACAAAAGTTGGTGATTACAAAACTAAGAAACTGATTTCAGGATTTCTGGAAATTCCCACGGGATAAGGAAAAAAACAGGATTTATATATTCAGTTTAACGAAATCCTATGAACTATAATTACTAGACTCTTCAAATTTGGCATAGAAGTAGGTGATTATAATAGTAAAATAAAGTTCTAATGATTTTTGGAAATTCCCACGGGATAAAAACGGGATTTATGTATTCAGTTCTACGGGGTTCGATTTTTCGTTTTACTGGTCGTATAAAATTGAAATTTGGCCTTCAATTTCCCTTGGGGAGTGTAGGGGAGCGCTACAAAAGGATTTCCCGAAATTCCCACGGGAACGGAAAAACGGGACTTTTCGTTTTCTGGTTGCAGAAAGCTGAAATTCGGCATGTAGGTTGCTTCGGGAGTGTAGAGGAGCATTAAGAGAGTACTTTCCAAAATTCCCACGGGAACGGGAAAAAAACAGGATTTTAGGTCGTAGAAAGCTGAAATTTGGCAAGTGGGTTCCTTGGGGAGTGTAGAGGAGCATTATGAGATAATTTCCCAAAATTCTTCTTCTTCGTTCCCGTAAGATATTCGGGAAATGCTTTATTTGGCGAAATTCTTACAGAAACGGGAAAAACGAAAAGCGGGGGAAAGTTGAAATTTGTCACGTAGGTTTATTCGGGAGTGTAGGGGAACACTAAGAAAGGATTTTCCGAAACGCCCACAGGGACGGGAAAAAACCGGATTTTACGTTTCCAGACGAAACAGCGGAAGAAAGAGACTTAACATTTATAACGTGTGTTTCTTTAAAGGCTTTAAGTGTACTCCGAAAGCACTTTTTTTTTTTTTTTTTTTATGTGAATAGGAAGGCAAACGAGCAAGTGGGTCACCTGATGGTAAGTGATCACCACTGCCCATAGACACCCACAACCCCGGAGGGATTGCAGATGCGTTGCCAACCTAGAGGATTAAGATGAAATGCCCTTGTGCCCGTAATTTCCCCGGCTGTCTTACTCTCCGCACCGGAACACGGCAGTGCAAGCACTGCTACTTAGCGGCAGGATTAGCGAGTAAGAAGACTTCCCAAAATTTCCACGGGAACAGGAAAAAACTTATTTTTTCATTTTACATCTTAGCGCGTACGATGTCGCGGGCAAAAGCTATTTAGGATGTATTTTAGGACAGCCCTATAGGTTAGGTTAGGTTTGTTTTATAAAAATCCTGCAATATTTACAGGTTCAGAAAAATTAAGGCATCGGGGCAATGCGGGGGCTGGCTTGCATGCTTGCTTGAGTCCTTGCTTTGCATGCTTGATTGCATACTTGCTTTCATGCATGCTTGCATGCTTGCTTGCATGGGTGCTTACTTGCATGCATGCTTGCTTGCACGCTTGCTTGCATGCATGCTTGCATGCTTGCTTGCATGGGTGCTTACTTGCATGCATGCTTGCTTGCACACTTGCTTGCATGCTTGCATGCCTGCTTGCATGCATGCTTGCATGCTTGCTTGCATGGGTGCTTACTTGCATGCATGCTTGCTTGCACGCTTGCTTGCATGCTTGCTTGCCTGCTTGCATGCCTGCTTGCATGCCTGCTTGCATACCTGCTTGCATGCCTGCTTGCATGCCTGCTTGCATGCCTGCTTGCATACCTGCTTGCATGCCTGCTTGCATGCCTGCTTGCATGCCTGCTTGCATGCCTGCTTGCATACTTACATGCTTGAAGGCTTGCATGCCTGCTTGCATACTTGCATGTATGCTTGAAAGCTTGCAGGTTTGGTTGCTCGCTTGCTTAATTGCTAGGTTCTTTGAAATGCTCATGGTTCACGCGTGCGAAGCCGCGGGCAAAAGCTAGTTGTACAAATATAAAGAAACTGAGACAAATCACAGAAAAGACATTAAATATATGCATAAAGGCAAACTACCAGTTAATCTTTGAGTAAATGAGAGGAGCATTAAGCGAGATACCGACAAAGAGTGAGTTTAAAATATCCATATAGTGAAAGCCACAATAGAGCGTGCATCTCAAAATACAACTAACAATTCGTAAATAAACTATTAAATATTATTACACACATGAATACATACACGCCACATACAATATTTAAGATGGTGATAATAGCTTGGTATGTTTGGTAATCTTTAGCGTTAAGAAGGCAGGACGCATTTGGATGAAATTTGGTATATACAGCTGAATATCTACATAATTATAATTACAATATAGGAAGAAAAACCGTTGCATTCCAATTTTCCCACAGGATCGTGATTTACCCATAAAATCCCGAAATTTAAAACTCCGAATCTCAAGGTTCTTATTTAAAATTTCATGCTCCATTAAATTTATTGCAATAACCAACTATGTAAAACATATCTTGTGCTATCATCCTAACAAATTGAATATTAAGTTATTATAAAGTATAATTAAATACCTTTGATGCACTTTTTACGATATGCGAATTATTGCTCAAATAAAAATGCTAAGACGTTATGTAATAGGTAGCTGCGAGATCTTATTTATGCTCGATTTAATTCAAGTATTCAGAATTACTAATCAAACTAACTTGTTTACGCTGTTTCATTCTGCAATTCGTTCGTGTAATATAAACAAAAAGGGTACTTCATAAGCGAGGTAGAAATCACTCAACATTTCTGGTTAAGATTGGTAGAGTTTGACAATAAAATAGACGATCGGTGTTCTTCTAAAGAAAAGGTGTAACATTTTTATAACTAACATATTAATAAATTGTGATACATAATTCCACGCTGGTCTGGGAGCAAAGAAAAAACAGACTACCAGTTGCTTCTCTTCCCGCGCAGATGGTAAAAGCAACCCATCACTATTTTGATTCCATTTTCAGTCTAAACGCCCACAATCTTGCTAAACGTGGCCTGTAGGTCTTGTTACCTTAGGCTCTGTCTACCCCATAAGGGATAAAGACGTGATTTGTGTATGTGTATGACACATAATAACAATGCCCAGATGCTCAGTCATTAACCCGGTTATACTAAAAAGAAAATAGCTTATAAGAAACACTCTGTATTTACATCAAAAAGCAACCACGCTGCCCGCTGATTGGTTAATTTTCACCAATTGACAGTAATTTCATATACATCATGTTTATTTTTTGACCAACGACAAACCTAGTACTTACATTAAACGACCAATTTGTAACTCCGTTCTAAACTTTCCGAAACAAATGACCACTTCCCGGCAAGCAATATGCAGCCAATTCCGAAGGGGTGAAGTGTGACCATAATCGCCGGCAGCCACCCGTGTCGGCCAAATGTCAGTCGCGACATTTATTAACCGGCTAGGGACGCTTAAGGAGGAATTCTTGAAGAAAATGGACTTTTTCCCATCAAAGGGGTGTCACGATCCATCGCTTGCGAGCTCTGTACCGATGGCTGCTTCGACGCGTTCTCCGCTGCGTGATCGTCGGTTGTTTTAAACCGTATGAATGAAAGCTAATCGTTTGACAATTTATTTGTCAGTTGTTAGTGTTATTTATTTACAATTGTATTTATGAGTAGACGTGGTTTTTGTGATTGAACGGTTTAAAAAACCAATGCTACGTGCTATGATTGTGACTGCGAACAGGTGGTACCATTACTAAATAATTTATGCTGTATTTATTAAAAAAAAAACAAAAAAGTAGAATGCTGTTATACGATTTTTTTATATTTATTCAAGACACCATTACTAATCCATCATGTTAAACGTGGCATTTAAGTCTTGTTTAGGCTCTGTCTACCCCGTAAGGGATAAAGACGTGATTTTTGGATATATGTGTTTATGTATGTACAGTGAATGAAAATCGTGGACGATTTATCTTTCACGTAATGTTACACGCTTCCAATACTAAAATATTTATCATACTTATCTTTGATAACTTTTGTGTTTAAGCACACTTTAAGTTGTTTTACAAGTGACAGATTTATTGCCTTTCATCAACAGAAAATACTTGACCAATAAGGCGCTGTCAAAAAATAACTCGTCAACAATGTTCCCAGCGCACCACCGAAACCTTTTCACTGGAAATGCCACGATGACTTACCGTACAACTACCAAAGAAATTATTACTAAATTGTATGAGAAAGAGTTCTACAGAACGTGATTCAGTTTCTTCGACCGTACACATCAGGAACTTGTTTAAGAAATCTCCGTTCACTTGTTTTTGCTCACTTTTGAAGAATTTTAATTGCAGGTAGTTATGATTTTATTGTTCTCTGCTCAAGTTCTTGTGCTTTGTAACCGAGGAATGAGCAAAGGAGTTTTTTGTGATGTCGTGACCATACATGGATCACTGGGTTGGTTTCAAATATCATAAATAATTAAAAGTTATTGGTAATTTTTTGCAAGAAATTAGGAACAAGAGAATGATTTGAAACATTTTTTAAACTCACCATTGGGTTGATTGAATCCAAGTGTGAATTTGTAACTACGAATAGGTAGGTACTGTGTTTTCGGTGTTGCTGGTAAAAGCAAATGAAACATTGTAGCTAAATAAGTGCATTACACAGTTTGGTAATAATTAGATCGAGGGAATGGGCGAAAGTCTTAGGAATCATGTTATAGGCGATGCGGCTAGCAACTCATCACTATTTTGATTTCCCTTTCCACCTATAGGTACGCCCTTAATCATGCTAAACGAGGCCTTAAGGTTTTGTTACCTTATGCTCTGTCTACCCCCTAAGGGATAAAGACGTGATGTATGTATGTATGTAGATTTCTTTACGAAATAAGGCAAACGTGCAAGTGGGTCAACTGATTGTAAGTTTATAGGGCTAAAATATACTCACGAGCAAAAATAACAGGTCGCTTTTCATAGTACTTTGTATGGAAAGTGACCGTTATTTTTACCCGGCAGTGTAGAATACCTTTCTCCCAATAATTTGACTCCCACTGAAACACAACAGCGCCCCCACTGCGTGGTGGCAAGATTAGCGAATAACATGGTCGTAGTTTACACAACGTAAGGGACTATAATATATATAGACCGACCGCTTTAATGAGGCCTCGCCTGCGCGGCACAGGGGCGCGGGGTAGGGCGACAAAGGGGACCGAGAGAGGTGCGGGCGGGTAGTGCGTCTGCCGCCCGCATCGCTCGGCCCCCCCGTCGTCCCATCCCGCGCCCCTGCACCGCGCGGCCAAGGACTCATTTAAACGGTCGGTCTATAAGTACCTAGAATTGTTTCATAATTCACTCAAATGTATAGTTTTGTCTAATCTCTCAAAGATAACTATCTATATGCCCATCACGGTAAACGTGACCTTTAGGTCTTGTTACCTTGGGTTCTGTTTACCCCGTAAGGGATAAAGACGTGATTTATGTGTATGTGTATGTAACTATCAACTATGGGAGTTTGTAATTGTGTAGTACAGACACATCATTCAAACAGATGACGCTTAGCGACAAAAATTCGCATAGTAACAAAAGGTCACGTGACAGTTAGTAACAGGTAGAAAAATTCGGAGACTACCCACCTGCTATGGATGGTGTAGGGGTATGGCACGCGTCACGGAATGACGAGGATCCGGGTTCGATTCCCGGCCATAGCTTTACTTTTCGGATTTTTCTGTGTTCTAATTTTCACTGACATTTAGAAATATAACTATCAACGACTAAGCTTTCCCCAAACGCGACTTTAATGCACGTTTAAACTTGTTTAAACTTTGAATCGACAAATCAAAACCATAAAAGAGTCCTCTAAGTCCCGTCTGCGATGCCAGATACTGTTATCTCACTTGTTGAAGTTGTGTTAACTGCCGCTACTTGGACTGTATGTGGCTAGTAATAAAGATCACAATCGGGCCCTCGTCGCTAGATTTTGGGAAGTTATCAGTGATGACAATGATAATCAGTCATAACCCTTCCGACGTAGGTATATTAGTTTTGTTTTTGTTTCGTTTCAGTAAGTTTTGCTGAGTAAATACGCACCCAGAAGAAAACGAAAAGATAGGTATTTGTTTTGTCTCATTACGATCTTGTGAAAAGATTATTCCTTTAGGGATATTATTTTTCCAGCTCTTTGCACATTGATAAGCCAGCTTGTTGTTTTTAAACAATTTAGTTTTCCGTCCTTTTTATTTTTTGTTTATTTGAAACTATTATATAAATTTATGTATTTTTTAGTTTCACATAAGTCAGGTTCTATCTATTTATTACTTTATTGACGTAAAAGTTTATGGTTTATGTAGTAAATTTTATCTGTGTATCATTTCGTGAGTTACAGACGGTTGTGGCTGAAAATCAGTGCTGCAGGTGTCTAACCTCAGCGTAATGCTGAGCCAGCGACCGTTTCACTTTTGCGAAGACACACACAACGCTGATGATCTATTTTTCATGCCTGTGTTTTTTTTGGATCTTTTGTGTCTGTGTCTTCTTTCTTTCTTCTTTATTTTTATGAAAAACTCTTGATGCCTACGACTCAGAGTTTGTTTTTCGCTATCCCGTGGGAGCTACGTAATTTTCCTGGATAAAAAGTAGCCTATCCACTATTCTAGATTATAATCTATCTTTGTGCCAAATTTGATGTTTGATCGTTTTAGCGTGAAATAGTAAAAAACAACACGCAAACTTTGGCATTTGTAGGATAGTAGGATACGCCTTCGCTTCTGTTGGACTCCAGCTATTTTCTCTAAGTGGTTTATGCTCTGACCCACCGTTATAAAACCCACAAGTAATTACCCCGGCTTTGTCCAGTTATCCGCAGCCGCTCGCTCGGTGGAACGTTTCTTGCGTCTCGGCGCCTCCACGCACCATTACTTCCACAAGCACCATCCATCGCACGGCAAAAAAAACAACTAGTAAAACGAATACTTTATTACCTATCACACTTCTAATATTCGTAACAACTTCCTCGCTCTGTATTTAACAATGATTAGTGTTTTTGCAGATGAAGCTATAAACTAACGTGACAAAGCAACATTCGCTGTCAAAACCGAAAACGAACTAGTTTCTATGAAGTCTGTTTCGAGGTGCGACTCGGGTTACTTCCGCGTGTGGTCAAGAGCTGCGGTTCGCTTTGGGATCCGTCCGGGGGTAAGAACAGTGCTTGGTCCGGTGCGTCCTGGGCATCGGCTAATTTCCTGACAGTTTCCGAGGGATATCATTGACCGTTGGCTAAGAGCCCGACAGAGGGAGGGGGTCTTTGACCGTGTTACCGTACAACGTTGCCAACATTTTGTCACAAGTTTTGTTACTTTGACATTGGCGAAGTTGTCGTCGCTATAACGACTTGACACACCTCAAATAAGAAGAAGAAGTCTGTTTCGAAACTTGTATATCGTTTTCCAGTCGTTACACTCTTGGTAGAGTAGTCGTGGTCGTTGTTTCTGTCATCAGTCATCTCTCAAGGCCGTCTTGGACAGGTTGGGTTGCGTCCACCGCTGCCTTGATTTGGTTAGTCTAACCTGTTGGCGCTACTGCCTGCTCTTTTGCCGTTCACCACGCGACGCTCGATGGGATCATCGCCTCGCCATGTGAACGAAGAAAGTTGGGATGCAGGCTTTGACAGTCGAGGATAGAGGCCGTTCGATGTTCAGTTTCTTAAAGGATTTGTTAGTTCGGAATTCCGTCTTTGAGACTCTGAACATCGTCCTCCAACCCCACATTTTCTACGCGTAAATGTACCTTGTTGCTGGTGTTATTAAGTAGTAAAGAAAGTCGTTGAAGTTTGAGAAATTAATCACAGCGTTGCACCGCAAAAACAGGCGTGCGTCGTAATTATCCATCTACAACTGGTTAACTTTTTCTACGGACAATTTTACGCACAGTTTGTCTACAAGCCCCACAACTATGGAAAAATGAATTATTAAGAGCCCATAACCGTTTCCAATATCGGTATAATGTAGGTGCACAAACACCCTTTCAGCGGCGTGTAAATTACGCGAGTCTCCCCATTGTCCGGCCACCAGGCCACTTTGGGGTGACTTAAATCCGAAATTGGGTATTTCGAAAAATGTGCATGTGTCATTTATCACGGACCTCCCCTTTAGGAGGGAAAAAAGCTAACCCTATTTAAAAAAGTACCCTCTATAATCCGTGTGCGAGGCTCACTAACAGTATTAAATTTTTGTAGTATTAATACAATGGCGCCGTGGCAAATAAATATTGGATGAGGGACGGGCGTGGTAAGCCGTCTTAAGCGATCGTGGATGTTACCGGGCGACGCGCGGAATTAATGACTGGCGAAACTTAATTAAGATTAGCTAGGCAAACTTACAGCTAAATAGGATCATTATCTTATATTCCCATCTAAGTCAGAATGTCAAGTTTATGTGCGGGCAGGCGAAATAGTTTTGAAAACTGATCATGCAAATTAAAAAAAATAACATTCATTCAAACTGGATAATGGACGTCAGTTCCCAGTTCCAATACTAATTGTTATTTTATTTAGACAGTAAATATCACGTCTCTACAATTTGTTAGTATTTTTTATAAACAATAATAATATTACCACCACAATCATGCTAAACGTGGCCTTAAGGTCTTGTTACCTTAGGCTCTGTTTACCTCGTAAGAAATAAAGACGTGATTTATGTATATATGTTTGTATTTAATAATATACGTAAATAATTAACAGGTGTTTTCGATCGTCTTGTAATAAAAGTTCTAAATTAACCACTTTCCATAACTAACAAGACAGACTTAGATGACGTGTTACTTATTAAGTGCACTTCGCTTTAGACAAACATTTGATGCTAGCGGATGCTGTCCATAAAAAATGGCCGCGTCAATCCAAATGACATAATAACCTAATTTAATTGTATTTCCTCAATTTAATAGGAAAAATTAAGACGGTCGCGTGCCGCGCTACAAACCGAGTCCACTGATAGCCTCAAGCGGGATCACAATAGGCCGCGGTTAAAGTTTTCAATATTTTGGGTGGCGCGAGTGGCTGGCACGTGACGCCGCGTGCCGCGGGTTAGACCCCCGCCGCTACATATTTTTATTATTTTTATAATTCATATTTCACAACTGAGAAGGCGTTTCGCACGGTTAGCTCGCGAAGCCACGACGGCTTACCGCAAGGGCCACTTATGGGCCCGCTTTTATTTATACTACACAACATCGCGTCGCGTTTTGTGATCCACTTTATCAAACGCTTTGCAGAGATCGCCCGGTGGGGTTGGAATGACTCGGATCATAATTCAGCTCGCATTCTTCTTATGACGTGGTGCGGCTTATTGTGTTTTTTGGTAAGGGATTAGCGTTAGCCATAAAAAGCTCCTGTTTGTGCGTCACTGCAGCTAGCTAAGCCTGCTTTGTTTTATTGAAGTCGATTACTCTCAAAATGAAATGTGTTGATTTATTAACACGTCCAATACTTTTTTACCGCTTCGACCTTAATTATTAGAAGATGATGGTGCTAAATTACATTAATTATCCACAAGTCTATTTATTGCCTCAATTCTGAACTCGGAAAAATAGAGATAACGTTTTTTAATCGCCGCTAAAATTTACAATCCTCTATTTAGGACGCACTAGTAAACAAAGTTTTAATTTGGCAATAAAAAGTTAACATTCATTAAAAATAATAGGTAAGTAAATTAAAGAAATCATTTACGGTAGCGCCGGGGTTTGGCTGGGTTTTATGGGCGGTGTAATAGGGCTCGCGAAGGTATCGCCTCGCATATTGAGACTTGTTCTAAGTGGAATTTTTAGTGTTCCGTGCCTGGGGAGTCTTATCCAAATCGCCGTAACGGTAGGGTTCCGCTCTAGGGAGACTCTTTTTTTATTTTAGAGTAATTTCCCATTACATTTTACGTGAGTCAGGTTATTGTGGGGTTGGGGTTTTTGCAGTACCCTTCTGACAAACCGCCGCTTTGTTTTGTTGCATTTCGCGTTTGAATTTCTTTCGTTTTAAATGCGGGGTTATCTTTATTTGAATCTATTTTATTGCTTCCATCAATTTCACTGCTACATTCCTATGTTATACCTACTATAAGAGCATAAACATGATAGATATGTCTATTGATTATTACTGCATGTAGAAACGAATTGAAGCGGATAAAAAAGTATCATATTTTTGTGACAACTTTTCGACAATAAACATGCATTAAAATTCCAACGCACTCATAAACCCAAAACATCTGTATTATCCTGCAATCACACCAGAAACGTTAAAATCACAAACATTCTAATTAAGAGTTGCCGCACTGACGGCAGCTTGATGCAATTAAAAAGTTAATGCTGCCAGAAGCCGGCCCTTGGAAAAACTTGATTGAGCTGCGATAGATAATGCTACTGTTGCTCCACGATATGATACAGCGAGATGGATGGCTGCCGAGATAATGATGACAATTTAATTGAAGTGGTTTTAAAGTGTTGCTTATTAACAAGTCGTATGTTATTAAAAATCACTCCTATGAAATCTCATTTGTTTCGTAAACCAACATAGGATACGACATGTCATAGGTCTATGAAAGTAGGATATGTTCCAAAGTTTTACTGTTTTGTTGTTGATACACCTCCGTGAAATTTAAAGAACTAGGCCGATTCCTTCTAAGTGTACTTTTATGATCTTTCGGGAATCTGTTCAATGATAATTTGTTTCAGCTAGTCAGCCAGTATAAAATAAACGCTTTTATTCCTTACCCCTTATCCTTAATCCATGAACCTATTTACATGCTTGTCAAATTAGACGTCTCTAATAATTGTAGTCGGGCTACTCCAAAACGGAAATATAAATGCTCTCCTTCCCCTGAATGTCATTTTT
The DNA here is from genome assembly GCA_949127965.1 of Pandemis corylana. Taxonomy (NCBI): domain Eukaryota; kingdom Metazoa; phylum Arthropoda; class Insecta; order Lepidoptera; family Tortricidae; genus Pandemis; species Pandemis corylana. The sequence continues at coordinate 441,661 of OX421854.1, read as the reverse complement.
ATGCACCTGCGGTATGATTCTTAAGGAGAATATGCCCCAAATTTTAAGCCAATAACTTCAATGGTTAAGGCCTAAACTCCAGTGACTGTCAGTCAGCTAAGGTAAGAAAGTTAAATACGTATATTTATGCCGTCTTTAAACTTCCAAGACATAACAAGCTACTTAGTTAACAGAGTCCCAGCAAGAGCGTCTAAACTAAACGCGTCTCATTACCCCTCGTCCTTAAAAAATGTTCGGTACGTGCAAGGAAGTATTAAAGCCATACAAGCCAGCCCCGCGGCACCGCCTCGATACAAAATACAACCGATAAAACTTACCCTCGCAAAAAACGCGTGGGGTGGAAAATGCAAAGGACTATAAAAGAAAATTTATCCGCAAATTAATTTGTACGAAATGAAATTGGATGCAAGCTGCAACTCTTGTAGCTAATTTAATTTCGAGGTGGATTGGTTTGCGAAAAAGGCGTTACTGGTTTTGAGGGTTTGGCGTTTAACCTAAGACCAATATTGCTCGTTAAAAACAAAAACAAAACCTTTTGTAGTCTAGAAGCAATTATGTCTCACTGTTGCTTCTAGTCAAGGTTATTTGCAAGTACAGCAATAGGTAACTCAAGGAGTGCCAGTTAAAACTAAGTTTTCTAATGCATCGACCTTCTTAAGTAAGCTTCGTATGCTGAGCAAACCAATAAAATAAATAAGCGAAACTCATTTTTGTTAATCGTTAGAGAACTCTCAATCTCATCAGTAATAAATTAAATTCCCATGTCCCCAAACATAACTGTACGTTAACAGATGCGAGCGAATCATAATCCACCGCTTTCGAGTGATAATTTTCAATTTGTCTCTTAATTATGACAAGCCATAAGTTTCCGGGCTGTGGGAAACCTGTGTTGAAATCGAAAAATTCGCTGTTAGAGCCACCACTTGATTTATAGTGGATAAGTACATTACATTTTTATGTCCGTGTCTTGGGCTGTAAATAACTAAACGTAAGATTAAAGTTACTGATTTATTTATTATGGATTCATGATCGATGATTTGTGCTTCTAAGTTGGGTCTGACCTTCGTTGCAATGTGCATTAGACGATTAAGATTTGGATTCGGTGAGCTTGGAACTGCTTCGGACGTCGTTATTGATTTCAAATCGAATTTACTGTCTGGGTTTCGTTTCCTTGTTTTTTTTTTGAAACTGGCGTTCTTTATTGACCAAGGTTTTCCTAAACATTGTGTCCATTTTAGAATTTGTTTGCTGCACTCTAGACACAGGTCTTCTCTCAGAACCATCAGGTTCTTAAGTACTATTTGTTGTCAGGCGTTTCAATGCTTCGCAATCATTAACTTGTATCTTTACAGTTTTTATAGCTAGGTTTTTGGCGTTAATTAACTAAAATTTCACACTAAATTGATGACATATATGTTTGAGATGTCTATGTGAAAAGTTCCGTTGTTTCTACCGGGTGGGCCTCTAAAATTAATTTTATGAATGATTACAACACCACGTAAACATCAATTTAAGCTAAATGATACTTCATAATTACAATAACGTAATGCCCATTAATAAAGTCCACGAGACATCGGATCGCCGTCCGTCCTGACTCCTCAGAGGCCATTGAAAACTTGAACTCAATTTTTTCTTGTAATTGCCTAATCTTTCGAGTTTAAACAGACTAGTTAATCTCCCGGAGGTGACTCGCCCTTGAAATGGTTATTTTTTTTAAGTTCCCCACTGCGAGGGTGGCTCTGGCTAGATTTAGGGCCAATTTTAGAAGCGCTCTATTGATTGTTTGTAATTTTTTCCCTTTATGCGTCGTTGGGCTTAAGATGAGGGGAAGCAAGTGTCTTATTAGAAAGTGTAGCTTTGTTTTGTTTTTCTCCTCTTTCACATGAATGTGTGTTGTTTTTTTATTTTAATAGCAATAACAAGTGGGTCATTTGATGATGTGAAATGAAGAAGTGAGAAGAGAAAAGTAATGGACAGATGCGACAGTAACGAACAAAATAAATACGTAATCAAATTATTATAAAAATAATTATCCCCTTTGGAATTCTAATTGCCAGCGTTCGAATAAAGCAAGACTTATTCATAATACTTCCATGCTTGTCTGGGAGCAAAGGAAAAACTCCTCGTCCCGTGCAGATGGTAAAAGCCCATCAAGGGAATTTGCGAAATTCTTAGGAATCATGTTATAGGCGATGCGGCTAGCAACCCATCACTATTTTGATTCCTTTTTCCACCTAAACGCCTACAATCATGCTAAAGGTGGCCTTTAGGTTTTGTTACCCCAGGCTCGGTCGTATAAACGTGATCTTAAAAAAATACCCAAAAGATTCAATTACTAGTTTTGACGAAAGCCGTATCTCTAAAACTGTGAAGGTGTCATTTTTATTGTCACCGTTTTAATTATATTTATTCAGATGAAGCAATCAACATTTGGCACTCAAAATCTTCGACTCGTTCATTCAAAGTAGTAGACTTGTCGTAAAACCATTCGCGCGGTGTGATCTCCTTTCTTATCTCCGAACATGTTCGCGGCACCAGTACGGCACTAAACCAATCCGGATCGGAATTTATTTACACGTGTTTCGTCCCTCATTAGCGAGAAAGCGGTACATTTCTATATTAATTATGCAAATCCCAGCTATACTTAATGGAGAATATTTTATCAGCGATAGATGAAATGTGGACGTGTAAGTTTGTATAACGGGTGTCGCAGACGGCTTATCGACCTTCAGAACGTGGCATCTTTATGGTTATGGAAACTATTAAATTAGGTATACTTTCTAAATTTTTATGTAACGTGATCGTGTTTTTGGCAGCGCGTGACGATTTAGATTAGAGCTGTTTAGGAGCATAGAGTGCCTGTGGCCATTAGGACGTGTATAATTTAGTAAAATTTGATAATGCTGCTTTTTGAATATGCGAAAAGGAATGCTTGTTTTTGCAAATTTTATATTGCTTTTGCTTTCCAAGTTGCCTTATCTAACAGTGACTAAAAGTAAAAATTTGTGTCCAACTGAAACATGTTTTATGCCGAAACGGAAACCGAAAGTTCGGTTTGGATTATAGTTTCGGCCGTAACCGAAACTGAACATACATAACGTCACGCCTCTTTCCCACAGGGGTAGGCAGAGATAACTTTGTTCTGACTGGCGTAGATTCTTGTCAAATTTAACGTAAACAGAATCGTCATATGTCAACGACAGTTGTCGCGTTTGTAAAATAGGATACTGATACCACACGTCGATTACAAATACTTTCGTGAGCGTAGTTTTAATTCTCGTTTTTGGCATAAATCTTGCACTAAAAAATCTTCTAAGTGTAGTATTTACAAAGCAACCGGGGTGACTGATAATTTTGAAGCTGTCAAAGAAGCTTTACAATTGCTATATTATCGATATTGTCCATTTGCGGTGATAGTTTGGCATGACGCAAAGGAGATCGATAAAGGCATGGAATGGAAGTAGTAAACGAGAAAAAACAAACGATTTCGTCATTTCATACATACATAAATCACGTCACCATTCCTGACGGGTTAAACAGAGCCTAAGGTCACAAGACCTAAAGGCCACGTTTAGCATGATCGTGGGCGTGTAGGTGGACAGGGGAATAAAAATAGAGATGGGTTGCCAGCCACATCACTATACCATGATTCCTAAGATTTTCGCTCATTCCCTCGATGGACTCGTCATTAAACTACTTTTTAAAGTCACCCCGTAAATCAAAGTCACCCTGGTTTACGATACGGAACACTGGTGGTTAAACCCAGTATCAGTTAGTGTCTAGATGTCACAGATAGGAGCTCCTTAATAGCGAGATATCTTCACGCCGAATCTGACTGCTAATGAGCCAGCACCAAATACACGGTGGCATTGAGTGTGACAAATGAGACAATGCTACCTAAATATATCGACGGATTAGGCCGTAACGTGTGCAAAGACCTAACACATCTACTGAATAATAAAATTCATTAAATACCTAAGTTCTTACATGCATGTCTGGGAGTAAAGAAAAAAAAATATCAGTTGCTTCTCTTCTCGCGCAGATGTAAAAGCCCTTCGAGGAAATGGGCGAATATCTTAGGAATTATGTTATAGGCGATGCGGCTGGCAACCCATCACTATTTTGATCTCCCTTTCCAGCTGTACGCCTTTAATTATGCACGTGGCCTTAAGATTTTGTTACTTTAGGCTCTGTCTACCCTTTCAACATGAAACTGCCGTGAGACTTAATCATAATTACATATATTATAAACGGATAACTCATGTATAAAAGTCGAGTGATGCTCGACATGTCTCGAACTAATTCGTAGTCCAGCGCTCGCCCCGGCGGCAGCGAAACGAACACTGCGCGTCAGCGCTCTGTTCGCGCGGCTGCTCGACGCAACTGACAGCGGCGCACAACTACCCTCGTTTTCATCGTCATTTTTATTATTGTCAAATGTAGGGCAGCACACAACGGAGTGACGCTTTACGGGGTGACGTGATCAGCGATGAAGACGAAAACTCTAACAGTACATGCAGGGTCCCTACCGAATTGGCTAATCGATCGTCAATAAAGAAAACGTTCAATTTATTTTTTTAAATGGTTTCAAGGTCTACATACCATCCTTGAGTTAGTGATAGGATAGACGCGAGGTATAAACGTTATCTAGTTGACGAATACGTAACTAACGTATAGTCAGCGTCAATTACACCGAAAGAAAACTGGTTCAAACATACATTAATGTCTGATTCTCCATTCCCTATTAAGTATCTTCCCGTATCTACATTCCCAGATGACAATTTGACGACCGGATAGCCTAGTGGTTTGTGACCCTGACTATGAAGCTAGTGGTGGGTTTGAGTCCCGGTAGGGACAGATAGTTGTATGATGAATACGAATGTTTGTGCCCGTGTCATGGATGTTGTATGTTTATCCGTTGCCTGGTACTCATAGCACAAGCTTTGCTTAGTTTGGGACTGGGTCAATTGGTGTAATTTGTTCCAAGGTATTTATTTATTTAGATATTCCTCAGCCAAGACTTACATCTACGGCCAGGCTTTCTCTATTGAGCAACATTCTCTTTCTATTAAATAAATATTTTTACACGCTTCCATACGTAAATAAATAAATAGATATATTTTGAGACAAATTACACCAATTGACCCAGCCCCAAACTAAGCAAAGCTTGTACTATGGGTACCGGGCAACGGATAAACATACTTATATAATGTAGATAAATACACACTTAAATACATACAACATCCAAGACTCGTGCTATGCTAAATGTGGCCTGTAGGTACCTGTTACCTTAGGCTCTGTCTACCCCGTAAGAATGAAAACGAGATTTGTGTGTGTGTAAATAAGTTTTTGGATAGGTTCAGTACATTTGGAGACTACCCCCAAAGTACAACACAAACAAACAAAGTTCGTTATCTTTTAGCATTAACTCGATCGGATATGGGCGAGTTCAGATATTTTTGAGCAGCATAGCAGTTCCGATGTATCTGGCGGCAACTGTACCGGTGGCATGGTGGTACCAGCATATGTCGCCACGTGTCGCGGAATGTCGCTCGTGGAATGCGACGTCGTAGGTACTTATGTCGGTGATTCAAGCGGCCTGTTTACTGCACGGTGCTAGCTAATACGACACAGATCAAAGTATATTATTATTCCAAAACGGTGCAAGGTCATGTTTTAGGAACACACACACATAAATCACGTCTTTATCCCTTACGGGGTAGACAGAGCCTTCGGTAACAAGACCTGAAGGCCACGTTTAGCATGATTGTGGGTGTATAGGTGGAAAAGGGAATCAATAGGGGGTAGTGATGGGTTTCTAGCCTAATCGCCCTATAACATGATTCCCTCGATGGGCTTTTACCATCTGCCCGGGTAGAGAAGCAACTGCTAAATTCAATGTTTTTTCTTTGCTCCCAGACCAGTCTGGAACACCCCCATCCCCCATCCATAACCCCCCCCCCCTAACATTCCCCCTATCATATAAAAAAATGATCAATTGGTGTAAAATGTCCCTTGACATTTATTTAGGGAGGGGAAGGCCTAGACGGACGTTCCGAGACCAAATAGGAGACGTTTTGGAAAAGGTCAGGTCAGGAGTATCTGAAACCGACGAGCATGTATGAAGAGATTGATGAGTGTGGATGAAGCGAAAGAAGTGTGCCGGGATCGTAGCAAGTGGAACAAAGTAGTATCTGCCTACCCCTGTGGGAAAGAGGCGTGACGGTATATATGTACTCGTATGTATGAATATTTATCTATACTAATATTATAAAGAGGAAAGATTTGATTGTTTGTTTGTTTGTTTGTTTGCATTGAATAGGCTCCGAAACTACTGGACCGATTTTAAAAATTCTTTTGCCGTTAGAAAACTACATTATCACTGAGTGACATAGGCTACTTTTTACCGCGGGAAAATACCTATTCCTACGGGAAAATTAATTTATCGCGGGCGAAGCTGCGGACGGAAGGCTAGTTTCAAATAAAATTAAACCTAATTGAGGTTTGTTTACATTTGTGGTTAGTTGAGCTAATAAAGGTGTGATGTAAAAACCAGAGTTTCTTTGACCTAGTGTGTCACAAAAGTCGGCCCCGGCGTTCGTCCAATTTTGATTGACAATAAATCTCCGTGTAGCGCATAATGACGTACTATTTATATGTAAATTCGATGAGAAATTACAGGCTACTGTCTGCAGGAATTGGGTTACGGCCTTCGTTGTCGATTACAATGTGTAACGTGTGTTGTTTAATTTTAATCATAATACCTGTGTTTTTTTGTTTTGATTTTGATGTTGGCTAGGGCTGTCTACAATTCTACCACAGTACACAGTTTATTAATTCACTGTGTTAACACAAAATATGGTCCGTTGCGGTTTTATATTTGCTTTAGTTTAAGACGTTGGGAGGGGAAGGCCTAGACAGACGATTCGAGACCAAATAGGAGACGTTTTGGAAAAAGGTCAGGTCAGGAGCACCCGAAACCGACGAGCATGTATGAAGAGATTGATGAATGTGGATGAAGCGATAGAAGTATGTCAGGATCGTAGCAAGTGGAACAAAGTAGTCTAATCTATGTATGTAACTAAAATAAAATAAAATCTTTTCTGTTTTTTTTTTCAGATTAAATGAATAATGAGTAGAGCTTAGTCTGAAAAAGTTGAGACGTTGACCTACCTACACACACAAATCACGTCTTCATCCCTTACGGGGTAGACCGAGCCTAAAGCAACAAAACTCACAGGCCACGTTTAGCAAGATTGTGGGCGTATAGGTGCAAAATGGAATCAAAATAGTGATGGGTTGCTAGCCGCATCGCCTATAACATGATTCCTATGATTTTCGCATATTCCCTCGAAGAGGTTTTACCATCTGCGCGGGAGAAGCAACTGGTACATTTTATGTTTTTTCTTTGCTCCCAGACCGGCATACTTTTCTGCAAGACACTAACCTAATACCAAAATTCGATTTTCTAAACCAGGAGGTACAACCAATAAAGTTGAAAGCAAACTTATTTACGATGGCCAGCGACCACACATTGCGATCCGCCATTTTTGTTTAACAGTCATAATTCGCGTCCATAAGTCAGTTCGACGGTTCCAATTTGAGCTCGCGCAAATAACGTAATGTTGTTTGTGTGACAGCCCTGCCGGTTGCGTAGATTATGACGCGTCTCGTTATCTATGCTTTATTGTTCGGTTAGGGCTGTCACGCTTTAATAAGATGCGAAATATATGCGAACGACGAAAATTATATGCAGGTGGATGGCAAGTTTTATATTGTAGAGGCATTTTATAGACGTCTCAAACAAATATTGTTAAGTGATCAATTTTGCACATTACCACAGAAAATAAATCGAAAAATAAAGCGACAGTATACGTAGATGTTTTTTTTTGTGCAGCTGGCTTCTGGAATAACATTGACATAAACACAATTCTTTTAGTTTTGTATTGATTACTTTCTCATTATTTTAAAAATAATCATAATGTCGTGTTGAGAATTTAGAAAAATAATGTAAAGTAATTACTGAAACTTGGTACTAGACATAAATTACAATGATGCCTGACGCCGCGCAGGCAAAATTCTTAGGAATCATTGTTATAGGCGATGCGGTTAGCAATCCATCACTATTTTGATTCGTGGCCTTTAGGTCTTGTTACCTTGAGCTCTGACTACCCCATACGGGATATAGACGTGATTTGTGTATTTGTATGTATGCCTGATGCTAAAGTACAGATGATGACAATAAAGGAAAAGTGATAGAGAAAGAATACAAGAAGGAAGAAAATAGGATAACATAAGAAGCTTTATAAATTTGTTACAGCATATTATTATTTGACACAAAAACAATGCTAGTTATCTTAATTAAGAGATTAACAATGGAATAAATCCGCATATTTTGATCCCATTTAAAATTTAAGGAAATCAGGGCATCGTCATACCGGTCGCTGCGCAGGCGCACGTAGGAGTGCGTCGCCTGATGTGCACGCGGTCTTATTTACGGCCCGTTGCACCCACGACTAAGATTTACAGCGCTGGGTGTGAGAGGAGCTTGAAAATCATTTGTGCCTGTTATTCTTTAGGAGTATGTAAACAGTTTTTCCTAAATGGCTACTGTCATTATGCTTTACAAAGTTATCAAAATAATATTTGGTTATCAGAAAGAGAGCACATAACGACGAAATGGAACTGCAAGCTATCAGAATATTTTTTTGTATGCAACGTGCTTAAATAGTTTTACAAAAGCATACATTTATTTACCTTTTGAATGTCCTTAGTAATTGATTGAAATGGGTATTACAATTTCCTTTAAATCAAGATATTACAAAAATATATCAAGAACATGTGTGTCATCTGAAAGAATTAAAAAAAAAACGAAAACTTATTGAGAATTAGACATACATGTATACATAACTCACATCTTTATCCGTTACGGGGTAGACAGAACCTAATGTAACGTTTACTACGTTTAGCATGATTGTGGTCGTACAGGTGGAAAAGGGAATCAAAATAGAATTAGGTACTATATATAAAATAAAAATAAAAATCTTCTAGATACAGCGTGTACAATACGAGCAAATATTTAAATGGTGGTTAGTTCAGGACCCAAGAATTATATTTAGATAAGTTTTAATTAAAATTACAATGAAAAAATTTGCCAGCAATGTTAAGTAGGGCTCGTTGACAGTTACTTGTCAGCTGGCTGAATATCCTGTTCGATAGTTACGTCATGTTTCCGTTACATTGTTGCTCGGTAATTTTTCAAAAATAATTACAGGCTTTCAATTAAGTGTAACTTAAAATATGCCGTTAATTAATTATTGCGTTACTATACCCTATGTCGGGTTTAATTCTTTGCTCGTATTGGATACCCACGTTGTATATAATATTATAATTGAACCCTGTAAATTCCACCCCAGCTCCCGAGTTACAAACTCATTACACTGTGTGTTTACAACTGCTATGTATTTGGTTTTGCGGTCGGAGTTATGCGCTTTGTTCGCGAGCAGTCGCGCCGGAACCAGCCAATCAGGTGACGTTCTGATGTCCATAGCTTCTAGAGCACACCTTGGAACGTCTAATGCATGGATGTGAAGGGACGGGCTGAAAACCACGTCTGTAGTTTCTATTGGAGCGATCATCCACGATCACCAATGAGCAGTCTTAGTTCCAAGCTAAAGACAAGGTAAAATGGCGCGTTATATCTACTTTTATGCTGGTCTGGGAGTAAAGAAAAAACATAGAATAGGTATACCAGTTGCTTCTCTTCCCGCGCGAATGGTAAAAGGGCGAAAATTTTTAGGAATCATGTTATAGGCGATGCGGCTGCAACCCATCACTACTTTGACTACCCTTACCACCTATACGCCCACAAGCGTGCTAAACGTGGCCTTTAGGTCATGTTACCTTAGGGCTTCTACACCGTAAGTGATAAAGACGTGATTTGTGTGTGTGTATTACCAAAAACCTTATCGGCTAATACAATGTAACTGGAATGAACTGGATTTTTTGTTCTAAACAAACAGCATCATTTTGATAAGTTTAAAAAGAGTTACTCGGTGTCTACAAGTCATTACAGACAGTAAACGTCTCAAAACGTCCGTGGTCACTACAATAATTCCTACACATACACATACACAATTCACGTCTTTATCCCCTACGGGGTAGACAAAGCCTAAGGTAACAAGACCTACCGGGCCACGTTTCGCAACACTGTGGGCGTATAGGTGGAAAGAGGAATCAAAATAGTGATGGGTTGCGCCGTATCATCTATAACATGATTGCTATGACTTTCGCCCATCGAGGGGAAATACAAGTGAACAAATAACTATTTATTTATGGGTAGTTAACACTCAAATGCCCCCGTATCATTCTTACCCCTCAATGGCGGTGATGCATCAGGACCTAAGACCCAATCTGGCTTTTAATAACTAAAGGGTTGGAATATCTGGCTTAAAGGGCTTAAAATGAAGCCAATATTGCAGACTCTAATGCTTTTTAATGCGGTTTTCAAATGGAGAAGTTCTTTCAGAAATATATAGGACTAGCTGTTGCCCGCGTCTCCGTCCGCGCAGAATTCGTTTATCGCTATCCCGCGGGAACTATGCTGTTTCCTGGGATAACCTAAGATTTTCGCCCATCCCCTCGATGGGCTTTTACCATGTGCGCGGGAACTGGTACGTTCTATGTTTTTTCTTTCCTCCCAGACCAGCATGGAAGAACGTAGATACAGTTCATTAAAAACTTACTCTTCCACGCTACAAAACTCGGCCGCCACATTCGCCACTATCACACTTGTCAACCGACCATATCGTTACGAAACTGAGCAGTGGGCCTAATCAAACCGACGGGACCGCCGTTGCCCTCGCGCTTTATCTCAAGTACTGTTACCATTTCTACACATAAATTACCACTAATCCAAGCAAGGCCTGATAATAAGCTGCGAACAGCCGCGTCGGTAATAAAATCTCGCCCGAATGCCTACACGGCAATAAAAACCCGCGGCCTTCCAGCCCATTGAGATGCACTTCATATTTCTAATAGAGTAACAATTGAGCAGGTTCGCAGAGCGGGCAATGTATTGATAGCTAAGTAGGTTCACTAATGTTTCGCAGACAAACGTTTGATCGAATGCATCGCTTGACAAACACATGACACCCTTTATGTTAACTTTTACATTTTTAAAAAAGTTTACGGTTTAGGTATTAAATGGTTGTGAAATGAATTGGTTGTCAAACGTTTGCCGGTAAAATGATCGGCAACTGAGTAAAAGAGAAGTGGCTTCACAATATTGAAAATAAACCGAAAACTGAATCAACAAAACCAACCACAAATTACTGAACTTGCTCACAAAATTTCACTAGGATCGGTTGAGAAAGGCGACCTGATCAGACCGGACTCTGTTAATATATTCGTACTTCAAATTCACTATAATGACTGTGTAAATTTTTTTCCAAATTGCAGCCTTGCCAGGTGTCTTCACATTATAAAAAAACTGCCAGTGGTTTTATAGAAAAACATACACAGTAACGTCTTCTATAGTTTTTTATGTATAGTGGGTTATGTACAGTTTTGTATGTGTTCTTTGCACCGTGGCACCAACATATATCACGCCGTCAAAATAACACCGTTGCGGATTATATTCGATGCTATTTACGCACTGCACCTACTAATATGGGAACCAGACCTGCCCATGTACAACTAATTTAATTAGGACTTGAAAGGAGTAACATTTTTAGAACGGTATAAATAGACGTTGACAAAGTATTTACGCCGTTAACACTGGCAGTTCTCAACTATTTTTTTACATCTGTAATGATTGTATGCACCTACTTATAGAATGTAAAATACATATACAAGTCTCGTAACAAGACCTACCGACCACGTTTAGCAAGATTGTTGACGTGTAGTTGGAAAATGGAATCAGAAGAGTGATGGGTAAGCCGCATCGCCTATAACATGGTTCCTATGATTTTCGCCCATTCCCTCGATGGGCTTTTACCATCTTTGCGGGAAGAGAAGCAACTGGAACGTTCTATGTTTTTTCTTAGCTCTTAGAACCTCATGGAAGATCATTACCGAGTTTATTATCTTTGCTATTTTGTTTTTTGATGGAGTTTCTGTTTGAAATTACATTTATAATCTTTATAAGAGTCACTTTCGTTTAATTTTACCTTGATGACATTTGATTAACTACTAGGTGTTTCCCACGACTTCATCTGCGGATAATTCGTTTATCGTGCGCCGCGGGAGCTATGTAATTTTCAGGGATCTCAAATTATTTCTATACTAAATTTTGACACAATAAGTTGAGTAGTTTAAGCGTGAAAGTGTAACAAACCAACTTATAACATTATTTAACAATCCGAGCTAAAATAGACCGGGTTGCCACTTTTTTAAAAATTCTACTTTTGATATTGAATTATGATCCGTAGGCATTCCAAAACTTTCTGACTCTCTGTTCCATTTATTCTATGTTAAGAAAAGCGATCGCTGCCGGCGACTCCCGAAGTGGGCCGAAATGATTTAATTAGTTCCCGCGCTAATTACCCACTGCGCACCTGCGCTGGCTCACTGACAACTGCACATGCCCTGGCTCCTAATAACATAATAAAATTTAAGTAGGTATCTTTGAGAATGCAAGTTTGATGTGCCCCTTGATGGCCCAAAGAATATCTATTTAATTATAGTAGGTAACGTAGGTACAAGCGAGGGCTTAAATATCGATGCAACCATCATGTCAAATATATGTGACACCGGCCTTATTGTTTATGGCATAAAGTTATGTAGATGTTTTTGACGTCTTGGTTGTGTGACCAACCAACTTCCTGCTGCAACATTCCCTGAGCGGTACAACTAGAGATCTTTAAAAAGCTAGTCCACCTGTCCCTGAAAGGTACCCGGCAACGCACCTGTCCTGGGCGATGGTGATCACTTTGTATCAGGTGACCCGTCTGCTCCTTTTCCCCCTCTTATTCACTCATAAGTCAGCAAACAACAAGTTGGTGTGACACAACATTTCTATGAAAAACAAAGTTGTCTTTTACAGATTAATGATTTTCCGACTTGTCCTTTACTTGTAAGTGTTTCACGTAACACCTGTTTCTTTCTAGAACAAACATTAAGAAAAAGATGTAGCCTTTCTCGCACAACACAGCTCTCGCGCTCACTTGTTTTAACTTTTTGTCATGACCACGGGAAAGGCAGAGAAGTTATTTCTGTAACCAAATCTTATGGTCATTCAATCTTATGGCCCACAAGCTCTAGCGGCAATGACCATTCAACCAGTTAATCTCGTTGTCACTGATGCAGGTTGTACCTGATTCTAGTTGGACTAAAATCTGAAGGGGAACTGGATGCGATATTATCAGCCATACCAGTCTGGCCCGGCATTGATTGATGCGGCTTATCATAGCTGATAACGGCTGGCAGCTAATTATGGCACTCGTTTGTAACTTGTTTTATCCGAGTTTAAGAAAGGAGGTTCTCACTAATTTGTCGATTGTGCCCCGTCACAAGCCTCCCATCATTAGCTCACAATGTGAATGTGAGGCAGCCGTGGTAGTGGACCTGATTTGTTTAAATACATATAACCCGTTGGCCTAGGTAATGCCTAGGGTAGCGCAATGTTTTTTTACATAAATGTACAGAAAGTAGTCATTTTGCCCTTTACTTTGAAAAATATGACTGCTGTGGTAGACCTCTGAAGATCACTTGACCTACTGTGTATTTTACAAGCTTTATATTAACGTGCAATGTAATTAACTTCCATGCTGGTCTGGGAGCAAAGAAAAAACATAGAATGTACCAGTTGCTGCTCTACCCGCTCAGATGGTAAAAGCCCATCGAGGGAATGGGCGATTATAATAACAGGAATCATGTTATAGGCGATGAGGCTAGCAACCCATCACTATTTTGATTCCATTTTCCACCTATACGCCCACAATCTTGCTAAATGTAGCATGTAGGTACCTGTTACCTTAGGCTCTGTCTACCTCGTAAGGGATGAGGACGTGATTTGTGTGTGTGTATACAACAAGCACAACCTCACTAAAAGTATTATTAAACACCTGCCTTAGGAAACACGGACGTACCACAATACCATAAATAAAACCACTTAAAACATGCCACTACAACAGCACATTGACCCTATATCTTTGACCCAACTTCCCCAAAAGAAGGGTAATGTTTCCCCAAACCCCGGGACCCACAAGGTTACGGTAATTGTAATTTACGCCGCCGGCGACCGGGATACTAACCGCTGGATTATCACACACCCCGGGATTCCCGCAATATATGATATTATTTGTTTGCGCAATCTGTTGTCTTTACCGTCTTGAGTCAGAAGGTTTGATTGTGGTTTACGGTTATATTCGGCGTTAGTGATTGGCGGGATCATATTTTATGAGCGCTCTGTGCTAACCTGTGGGGGTTATGATTTATAAAGCTACGTACTTAATGTCCATTTCGATCTCATTAGAGCAATTCTTAAGTATATTTTATTTCTTCATACTAATCTACGTGTATCGAATGTGTGTAAATAAATGTTTATCTCTCTCTCTCTCAATTCTTATTAAATTTACCGCTTTTTAAAATTGTTATATTCTCAAGCATTTTTATGTTGTCCCTACTCAGAATTATGAGCTCTTTGAGTTCTTTCGAGCTTAACCAAAAAGATGTCTCAAAGATTTTTTCTTTTTTGTAACCTAAAAAAACATCAAAAATGTATGATTGTTTTGGGTCATTTTGTCGCTTCTACAGGAACTGAAATAGCATGGAATTAATAGAAAATAGAAAACGGGTGGTATTATTTTGGTGGTAAAATGGCTTAATATAGCCAGGATTTTTATGTTTTTATTTTAGTTTACTTGTAAGTACTTCATTGTTATATTAATTTAGTTGACGATTTCAATGTAAATTTTTTGGTATTTTTTTAGGGATCATCATTTATACTGAACTAGCTGACCCGGCGAACTTCGTACCGCGTAACAGTCGGTTCGTTAATATTTTTTTTTACTTTTTTAAATTTTTAACTCCGTAAGAACCATCCTAGTACTTCAAAAAATATTCAATTGGTTCAGCTGCTCTCGAGATTTACACTTAGCAACATATTCAGCGATTCCTTTTTATATTATAGATGATCAAATAAACAAACAATATAATAAAATTTTTGGTGTAATACGACTTGGTGACAAACCACCCTGTTCAAAAAAAGAGCACTGGTATTTAAGACGTGTTCCAGAGTCGCAAAGGTCAGGCTATATAGAGTAGAATTATCAAGTTAGCCTCGCTTTTCTAGATTAACTAACCTAGAGTTCGAATTTATGGCAGTTGCATTAAACAAGCCTCAATTCCCAGTCTAGTGGCTTGACATTAGAACGGTAGGTAATTGATTTGCCACGCGCTGTATCTATAAATATATCCTTAAGTATCTGCAATATTCACTCGCATTCCAGTAACTAGCTTATATAACTTTTTGCCCCATTGCAGAGCACTTTATCCCGCGGGAATTAAGGAAACGTCCTTATTCCCTCGTCTTTATTGCTAGGGGAATCGCTGACGGATAACTCACGTATAAAAGCAGAGTGATGCGTGTGATATGTGATGACGTGTTTCAGACTAGTTCGTACTCGTGGAGCGCTCGCCCCGGCGGCAGCGCTCTGCCCGCGCGGCTACTCGACGCAACTGACAGCGGCGCACAACTACCCTTGTTTTCATCGTCATTTTTATTATTGTCAAAAGTAGGGCGACACACAACACTGATCACGTCACTTCGTAAAGATTCACACTCACCGTTTGGGCAGTATTTAAAACAGTTTTCCAACCCGAGGCCACCGACCATCACGTTGATCACCCTCACACGATGGAGTGGATTAAATAATGTTTGGTACCTAAGTAGCGATAATCTCGGGAATTACTGAACCAATTTCTCACAGTGTGTCTTACAGAATGCAGATGAAATTGAGGGCAACAACTAGTCTTCATTTACAGTTAACATCCCGTAATGTAAAGTAGCCTAATCAGGAATAGCTTAATTAGGTACACCTTTCTATTAGTGAAAGATTTTTTTATCTATTCAGTAAGTCCAAAAATTTACGAACTTTTACGTCTTTATCGCACATTATGACATCTCCAATGGCCCGTTTTTCAAAGCTACACATAGCAACATTGGTGAAATCCCCGCTGATTGGTCAATTGGGTCAATGTTGCCAGTTTAGACTTGTAAAAAACATGCCAATTTAATGTCGAAGCCACAATTTTTTTGTGTGTGGTAAGACAATTGTTATTAATATCAACAATCATATTTACGGGTACATCTCTCCTAGGAACACTCCACAATCATTACGTAACGTCAATAAATAAATACGAAGACTCATAACAGAGTTACCAGCAACAAATAAGCCTTTACCACGACCCCAATACATTTGCAAACTCCCAAAAAATTATGCATGGCGTCGTCCTTATACTATTTAGGCCACCAATACTCAATTCGCATAGATTCGGGATTTTTTCCATAAGTGAGTGCATGAAATATATTTGGGCTATAAAAAGAGGCTCGGCGTTGCTCGTAAAAATGGATGTAGATATATAAAGCGATGTTACGCACGATCCGCATCAATAAGTCAAGATTACGCCGGATCTATGCCGGTTGGATTTTTCGATTCTAGCATTTACTTAGCACTATGGCAGTGGGAACGGGACGCGTAAAACGGTGGATTAAGGCTCAGTTTGCAATGAAATGAAATAGTTAATTTAATACACACCAAAGACATGAGTTTGTTAATACGTTTCATTAAATTTTTGCAACACTGTCTTACTGACACATCAATGCCGGTCTTTGGTTACTTAGAACTGGGAAAGCTGTAATTTTGCGTAGTTTTGCTTCACGAAAAATAAATTAGTTAACCGTTGTTGCCCAGGTTGCACCGGCCCTAACGCTACGATTCCCTCTTTAAAGGGAAAAACTGTAAAGCTTTATTAAAAGTTACTAAGTATTAAAATGTAGTTAAATTAAGGGACTACTTATTACAATTAAGTGATAAGCTGAATGACATTATTCATATACTTTTGAGTCTTCAAAAATGCAGGCAATAGGTTTTTCTATCTCTCCCTTAGCTTTATAAGTAGTGTGGTTTCTAAGAGCAGATATTACCCGAGTATGCTCCTTTTACCCCTAATGTAACGACTAGACAGACTTCCATTACTAATGTTCTACTTCTCATTGCTTGTTTACCGTTGGGTGCATTTTCGTATACATCTAAGCAGTTAGAACGAGACAGACATCTGTTTATTGAGACAGCCTTGTGATAAACGGTCTGAGATTGAAAAACAAATGAAAAACAGTCGGTTCCTCCGGCCACCCCAGTCGTATTAAAAAGTCACATTCCACTAGCCACAACTTTTTAATAATATTTTCCGCAATGTGAATCCTTGTCCGTAACAAGAAAATAAGATGTCATTAGGGCCCAGTATCCGGAACCGCTGGGCTGTCAAAAAAATAACGGTTCACATTTAAAAGAAAATATAGTTAGAGCCGCTACGTGCGAGGGGCGCGTGGGGTTCCGCGGAATCGAACCCTGGACTAAAGTGGATATCCTACTAATATTACAAACGTGAGAGTTAGTAAGTTCGTTGATTTGTTAGTCTTTTCAGCTTGTTCTCCGTATATAACCGTCACTGGTAAAACCAATGTAGGATGGTTAATCAATTTAGGTTTAGGTAGGTTCTTCCATGCATTCCATCTGCAAAAAAAATATATTTTAATTTTCATTTTATTTTCATGCGGGTCTGGGAGCAAAGAAAAAACATAGAATGTACCAGTTGCTTCTCTACCCGCACAGATGGTGAAAGCCCATGGGGAATGGGCGAAAATCATAGGAATCTCTGTCTACACTGAAATGGATAAAGACGTGACTTATGTATGTATGTAATAATAATTCGAAGTTAACTGCTAACTCAGGCTTAAGTGATATTACTGATGTCGTGGAAGAAACATTCAACCTTATTTTTAACTATATACCGCGCAAACGGCCATAATGGAATTCGAATAATGCGCTGGAAAAGTCGCTGGCAAAAACTAGTATTAAATCGAGAGTATTTATGAACAGTTATGGTTGGCTTGACCTTTTATGACAATGTGTCGTGAAAGCGTGTTCATATTATTCTGTATTTGTGCGGCTTAGCTTTGTGTTTGTTAATAATACTGTCATAGAAGAAAAAGTCAAACAGCCGGAGATCAATGACCTAACTGGCAATATACATCGAGGGTCGCAGTCGTAGACCGTTCCATATCTTGTGCACTAACGCAGCAATGTAATAGCAAGTTTCTTATAAGTACCTAGCTGTTGCTCGCAACTTCGTCTGCATAGAATTCGTTTATCATCCCGCAGGAATTGCGCAATTTTCCAGGATAAAAAGTAGCCTGTGTTATTCCAGACTATAATCGATCTATGTTCCAAATTTCATACAGATCTGTCCAGCCCTTCTGGCGTGAAAGTGTAACAAACATCCATCCATCCATACTTAAAAACTTTCGCGTGTATAATATTAATAGGATATAGTTCAGAACCGCGCAATGAATACCAGTCGCACATCCAATCTAATCTGATCTTAAAGCCAGGGATCCTCGACCCATTCGTGGATCTTGTGTAATTACCCCTCCTTTGCAATATTCTATGGCTTTTGTCACCTCATTGATGACGGGTGATCTGACGCAGGGTAGTGCCTTGAAGTCTTCTGGTTCGGGATATTCGTTGCCGAGAAGTTTCATTTTTAGTCTGGCGAGGGCATCACATTCGCACATTCATGACGTGTTCCATTGTTCCAACCTCTTCGGCACATAGGTATTCTACAATCGTTGTCATCATCCTTCCATGTTGGTCTGGGAGCAAAGAAAAAACATAGAATGTACCAGTTGCTTCTCTTCCCGTGGAGATGGTAAAAGCCCATCAAGGGAATGGGCGTAAATCTTAGAAATCATGTTATAGGCGATGTGGCTAGCAACCTATTTAGATTCCCCTTTCCATCCATATACACAATAATGCTAAACGTGGTCTTTATTGTTACCTTAGGCTCTGTCTAACCCGTTAGGGATTTATGTATGTATGTTGTCGTCCGTATTCTGTAGTTCACTAGCATATAGTTGTGACAAAGTCGTGAGCGAGCTCCTGCCAAGCACCAGGTCAGGACCTGATGAGAACACCTGGTGTTCTGGCGTTCCTCTGGCTGGATGGTGTTCCGTCGCTTTAGGGAAACTTTTGAAAATCCTTAATAGGTAATTAGTGTTTTTTTTCTACACACACACGCACACACTCAAAAATCACGTCTTCATCCCTTACGGGGTAGACAGAGCCTAAGGTAACAGGTACCTACAGGCCACATTTAGCAAGATCGTGGGCGTATAGCTGGAAAATGGAATCAATATAGTGCTGGGTTGCTAGCCTCATCGCCTATAACATGATTCCTTTTATAATCGCCCATTCACTCGGTGGGCTTTTACCATCTGCGCGGGAAGAGAAGCAACAGGTACATTCTATGTTTTTTCTTTGCTCCCAGACCAGCATGGAAGACGTTTTTTCTATGTGTTTCTAAATTAGGTTTTTGCTCTTGTTTGTTTTGGCTGGATAAGTTTTTTATAAATAAAAAAATAAATATATGGAATGCCGTTGTGAATTCAAATACAGCGAGTTTTATAACTTGCAACAGGCACGAGGACCTTAGGTATTGATCAATTTTACACACACACATAATTCACATCTTTATCCTTTACGGGGCCGACAGAGCCTAAGGTAACAAGCAGACCTAAAGGCCACGTTTAGCATGAATGTGGGCGTATGGATGGAAAGGGGAATCAAAACAGTAATGGGTTGCTAGCCACATCGCCTATATAACATGATCCCTAAAATTTTCGCCCAATCCCTCGATGAGCTTTTACCATCTGCGCGGGAAGAGAAGCAACTGGTACATTCCTTCTTTGCACAGACCAGCGTGGAAGAAATTAGAATTATAATAACAATTTTATCAGAGTAATAATCCGCCATGGCAAAACAGCATAACTTTAATCAGATCAAAAACGCGGCGGAGATCCATTGAATCCCGCGTCCCGCGCAATAAAGCCGGATTGTCACGCACGTACACTCCGCACGGAGGCATTAGACGAGGGGGCTTCAAAATATATTTTTTTGGGTTACGACAGTTTCGCTTTTGACTGGCTGCGACTGGGGACATGATTCGGGTTTTAAAATTGCCATCGATTTCTTTGGGGTTGTTATGATTTTTGATGACGGCATTTATCAGTTTTGGCAGTAGCTTTATTTTTCGTGTATGAAGTTTTTGCAACTATTTTTCCATGCTGGTCTGGTAGCAAAGAAAAAACACAGAATATACCAGTTGCTTTTCTTCCCGCACAGATGGTAAAAGCCCATCGAGGGAGCGGGCGAAAATCTTAGGAATCATGTTATAAGCGATGCGGCTAGCAACCCATCACTATTTTGATTCCCCTTTCCACCTATACACCTACAATCATACCAACCGTGGCCTTTAAGACTTGTTGCCTTAGGCCCTGTCTACCCAGTCAGGGATAAAGGCATGATTTATGTAACTAAAGTATAGCACTTACTAACCGTGGTAGCCTAGTGGTTTGACCAGTGGCCTCTCAACCAATGCCAATGGGTCGCGGGATCAAATCCCGGGCTTGCACCTCTGACTTTTCGGAATTTATGTGCAAAATTACATTTTGAAATTTATCATAAGCATATCGATGAAGAAAAACATCCTGCACGTCTAGCACGAGAGCGCACAAGAGTCGCGTCGCGCGCGAGATAGATTGTCCGTCCTTTTCTTACTGTACCAACAAGAAAGAGACGGGTAGTCCAACTCGCGCGCGACGCGACTTTCGTGCGCTCTCGTGCTAGCGGGGCTGAGTATATGTGAGGTTCCCAATCCGCACTGTGCCCACGTGGGTAATATAGCCTTAACCCTTTTTTTCTGAGAGGAAGCCTGTGCCCAAAAGTAGGACGTATATAGGCTGGAGTGATCTCATCATCTCATGATGATGAGATGAGAGAAAAAGATTTTTTTAGGTTAGATTGTTACGGATAAGTGTAGCGCGTAGTTACTTCTGTTGACGCTGCCGGAGACGCATCGATTGGCCGAATCCCGTTTCCTGCGGGAGCGTAATTCCTCCGCGAGACGTGCACCGAATGCGTAACCGCGCGCAATCGCTCACCCCATTACAGCGCAGTGTAGGCGCCGAAGAAACAGGCGTTAGCGTTGCAGCGTAGACAACTGCCATACGCTCCGAAGCATATCGATGTCGACATACGCTTGCCATTGTTGATGATGATCATGTAAATGCGTCGAAATAACAGGAGCTCGTTGAAACTAATCGAGGGAATGGGTGAAAGTCTTAGGCGATGCGGCTAGCAACCCATCACTATTTTGATTCCCCTTTCCTATACGCCCTTAATTATGCTAAACATGGGCTTCAGATTTTGTTAGCTTAGGCTCTGTCTACCTCGTAAGGGATAATAACGTGATATATGTATCTATGTTAATATGACTAGACATAGTGTCGAGTCGCAGTTGCCATTGGTGCTTAAAGGATCATTTAAAAAGGGCGATAAATATCATGCAATTCAGTCAAGGGCATAAATATGTACCTATGTTACCAAGACGTCAAAAACATCTAAGCTCTATTATTATGCCACAAACGGTAAGGTCGGTGATACATAGATTTGACATGATGTATCGATATTTTTGCGCTGACTGTACATTAGCGTAACCAAAGACTTATAAATAGACCAGTTTTAAATTCTCTAGTAGAGACTTTATACATCTCTACTATAGACTAATATAAGGCTTGGAAACCTTATACATCCCTTTTATAAGTGTATTTTATTTTGAAAAAATGACTTTCGCCAAGTTTCTTGCGGCGCATTCTTGGCAATGATGGTCTTTCCGAATGCGCTGGTAGTTTCAAAAAATACATGTAAAAGAGCACTTGTTAGCCAATTTGCAAAAATAAATTTCGAATTTCGAATTCTCGAGTGCAGTTAAAGTTCTCTGCGGAACCCGCTGCCTCCTCTCCCTCGAATCATTCCGCAACACATTACTCGGATCGATGTCAGATCGAAGCAAGCAATCAACCGACTTTCATTCCTGCTCGCGCCATTACGACCCTTGCTACAACCGCGTAAGATCTCGCAGACCCGCCAGTTTCGGCTACAATGAATTGTGGCCATTTTTCAGATTGCTAGTACGCCTAATTTATGTTGATAGCTGATAAGGTTAATTTGCTCGGTCTATTTATTTATTTGTGTAGTTTTTTGGCATAATGGTGGCTTGAAGGATTACTGGTTGAATGGAAAACTCTTTTAAATGCCTAACTCTTTGACACATTATCTATGGGATATAGAATGGATGGGAATAGGTTCACGTCAAATATATTTATACACCTTTAAGGAGCGACCACACCACCGCGAATACGCAGTGTCGTGTCGTAGGCGTCACGTTTTCTCAACGTCTTTTACGCACCGGTGTAGTCGCGCCTTTATGCCACTAACAATAAGGTAGGTTCAATAAAATCAATAGAATTTTTCCATTATTTCAATACCAACACTTATTGTAGGTCTGTGTTTCAATCGTACATCGCGATTCTGAGCCACTAGTACGAATTTTGACAGAAAAAAATACCTGGATAGCGTTCGCGTAAGTTTCAATAACTGTAAGAAAATTGGCGCAATTAAGCGCTTTTTAGTGGCATATATCGACAGAAAAATATTCCCATTCTAATTGACATTCTAACGCGAACTCCTACGAGACGTTTGTAGACAAAAAACTGCGGTGAGAACGCTTAGTCTAAGTGTTTTGTCGCAGCAAACGCTTCGAAGTGTTTATATTTCTAAAACGCTCACCAATCAATTTGCTTCATCTAGTTCAATGGAGCGTCGTTTTTTTTTCTACCCTATAGAAGAAAAATTTGGCACGATATTAAGCAATTTTTTATCTTTTTTTTACAGATCGTTTTCAGCAAACCTTGTACAATATTAGAGCTATTAGATATCTCCTCAGACAAACAATTATAACCACGCATTCATGTACCCCAAATCTTGTTGAAACATCTAGTTATTGAAGTACAACAGATTAAACTAATAAAACTCATGTTAAAATAAAACAATTAAAAAAAGAGTCCCTCGCGTCATAGATCGCAGATGCTGACAGCATTTCCCCTTTGGACAGCGATACTAATACGTTGTCCAAGGGAACTGCCAGCTCTGCGGTCACCCGTAGCGTCTATTTTAGCGCTAGGGCCCCACGGACTATAGGTCTCATCACCGAAATGGACAAAGGTATATTCTGTGCTGAGACGCCTGAGACCCCTGTATTTCCTCCTCTTCCTCTTCCCCTTCCTCCACCACCTCTTCCCTCTTCCTCTTCCTCTTCCCCTCCTTTTCTTCTTCTTTAGTCACTATTACCCTCAACTGGGGTGTAGGGCTCGTATCAGTTCTCACCACTGCAAGTCTAGCTCGAGAGCGCACAAGAGTTGCGTCACTCTCGAGATTAATTTCCCGTCTTTTTCTTACAGTTCGTTCTGGAAAGAGGTGGCTTATTCTATCTCGCGTGACGCGATTCTCACACGCTCTTGTGCTAGTCCATCCCCGGTATACCCATCTTGCATCCACACAATCAATGGTGAAATGAAAAACGAAATGAAACGCAGACAAATTACACGATGCAGATGGGGTTGGCGTGATCACAACCAAGTTGCCTGGAGCAGGGATGACTTGATCCCTACTTTGTATCGGGACAGCGAGCGGGTGTTCAGGTATCTTGTGAATCTGTGAACAAAGATTAGACAATGAACAGAACGGCTATTTGTCTGTATAACATTTCATTCTAGACCCAGTCTCACGCTAACTCGTAAAATTATTTAGGGTTTGTACAGTAAATTACGATTTATTTAACGATTTTATTATAATTTTGTGAAGTCTTGACCAAGGAATGGGAGCAGACTGCGGCAGATTTGCAATTTTTAATGAGAAGTTCTCATCAACACAAATAATATAATGTGGTTGTTAGATATCTTATCCACATTCTGTGAGGTCTGTGCCGAGCAGTAGAACGTATGAAGGCTAGAGATGATGATGATTAACTAGGAACGGTTCCAGGAAAAGACTCTACGCACCAAGTCCGCTGACCTGCCGATGTAACTTACAGACACAGCGTGGGTGACCTAAAGAACTGTGTATCCGAAAGACACTTACTATTAGCAGAAGCTGCCGGATTGTGCTTGTGAGCTACGTCTTTGGCTTTCATGTAATGTTCACAGGCTTTTTGAAAACCACCCCGTTAATCTTTTTCTTTTATAGGGTAGACAAAGCCGATAGAGTAAAAACAAAAAGGCCACGTTTAGCATGATTGTGGGCGTGTAGATGGAAAGGGGAATCAAAATAGTGATGGTTCGCTTGCCTCATCGCCTTTAACATGATTCCTAAATGCCGGCTATGTTAGAGTAAGCAGAGATATTTCTGTCTTATTCTTTCATATGACTGCGTCCTGTGTTTGCCGATGTTGGCACACGTGGAGCCGACATAAGATGCTCGCATCGCACCGTCTACACATGTATATTCTGTGGTTGTTTAGCTCGCGTGCGCACGCGACGCTAATCGCTCGCGAATATGATCGGCATTCGAGAAATTTCGATTCACCTCGACTGCAATCATTAAGTTTCGGTTGCATGCCGGCCGGGCCATGTCGGAGCATCGCCCGTTATTATCTAAGTTATAGCTCGCGGCCAAATAAATGCCAATCGAATTATTGTTTCTTAAAATATTTGGCGGGTTTGGTCTCGCGATCGGCCAAAAATGTCTAGACTAAATGAGGTCTCATTTTATATCAGTCTTTGAAGCACCGTACCATGCTGGTCTGGGAGCAAAGAAAACCATAGAATGCAGTTGCTTCTCTTCCTGCGCAGATGGTAAAAGTCCATTGAGGGAATGGACGAAAATCTTGGGTATCATGTTATACGATGCGGCTAGCAACCCATCGCTATTTTGATTCCCCTTTTCACCTATACGCCCACAATTATGCTAAACGTGGCCTTTAGGTTTGTAAGTAAGTATTGAAGTACAGCTGATTTTACGACTAATCGTTGCCCGCGGCTCAGTTTGCGAATAGTTGTTTTGTCGCTGTTCTGCGGGAAGTATGCGATTTTCCGGGATAAAGTGTAGCCTTTCATTAAAATCAATTTATGACATTGTTAGCAGAAATTTTGAAAATGTTAATATGAAAAATGAGTAGCTACGATTGAAAAAAATTAAATGCCAGATTCCTCTATCTCTTATAGTTTTTGATTTTTATATTTCCCATTTATCCCATTTATCCCATTTATCCCATTTGGATTGATCATCCTGTATATTCGCAGAAGGACGGACAGACAGACGGGAAAAAATATTATAAAGGTTCAGCTTTTCTCAAATTCTCAAAGACGGAGTTCTCGAGTGGCGTGGACTAGGTGTGCTGACGACATCGTGAAAGTTGCGGGAAACCTGTTGATGCAGGTGGCAAGCTGTCGTTGTCTTTGTTCAACACTGGACGTCTTCAGGCTGATGATGAGACACACGGAAAACTGTAGGTAGGTACCACAGATAAGCTATCAGTGAGCATTCAGTAGTCGTGATCTCTATGATCAACGGCCGATGCCAATCTCTTCCGTACTCCTGGCACGACTAACACGTGTTCATGTTTTTTTTTTTTAATCTATGGCATTGAAATAACTGGCCACTTACAACATGAGCTTACAAGCGAGTTCGAATTTTAAAATGTGACGCGTAAATCGGAAATTTGTTCGATGAAACTGTTAGCGGGTTTTGTTGTAATCCGCCTTGACGCCGGCTATTTTTAATTGTGGAATTGTTGAAAAGTTTTTATGACGATTGAGATTACAATGCGACTGTTTGATATTAGTTTTATTACTGTTTATTTACACTGTTCATTTTATTTGTTTATTTCTCTTCCATACAAGTCTGGGAGTAAAGGAAACCAGTTGCTTTTCTTCCCGCGCCGAAGGTAAAAATGGGCAAAAATCTTAGGAATCATATTAAAGGCGATGCGGCTACCAACCCATCACTATTTTGATTCCTCATCCACCTATACGCCCACACAATCATGCTCAACGTGGCCTTTAGGTCTTGTTACCTTAGGCTCTGTCTACCCCGTGATTTTATGCGTTTGTGTGTGTATTGTCTATTTACGAGACGTGAAATATTTAAGGATAGTAAAACTTTGTTTCCATAATGCTATGAAGTATTTACTGTGCCATAAGAGCTACGTTCATACCAAATTTCACGTTTCTAGGACAATTTGAAGTTGGTACCCTAGGCACGGAAACCTCAAAACAGGCTTATGGTTAAATATAATTTCTTCTAACGATATCACACACACACACACACACACACACACACACACGGACACGGACACGGACACGCACACGCACACGCGAACGCACACGCACACGCACACGCACTCGCACACGCACACGCACTCGCACACACACACACACATGCACACGCGTTTCTGACATGACTGTGAGCTACAAATGTAAAAAACCAAATAATAAAATTTTTTTTTGATAGGTAGGTAGTGAAAGTGGATGCGTATGATAATGACGTCTCACTTAAAATTGAAAAGCGCAACAAAATGCTAATTAAAATGTATAAAAATACTAAATACGCTTAGAACACAAAGAGCGTGTTAAATATTTATTTAATTGGGCGTCGACAATATAAATTTTAATTAACCGCATTAGCATCTTAATCTGTCGAGTAATTGTCATTGTATGTATAACTCTTTATTGTACATAAAACACAAGAAAAAGATGAATACAGGACAACACACGTGTACAAAGGCGAACTTATCCCTAAAAGGGATCTCTTCCAGTTAACCTATGTCATTATTTATGGTGGATACATATAAATGAGACTGATAAACATAATTACATGATCAACCATTCATCTTAGAGACTATACTAGAATCAATAATATACTTGTCGTTTGTTTACATGTAGTAAAAGCCTCTCTTCTTCTCAATTTCTAAATGTCAGTGAAAATTAGAACACATAGAAAAATCCGAAAAGTAAAGCTATGGCCGGGAATCGAACCCGGATCCTCGTCATTCCGTGACGCGTGCTATACCCCTACACCACCCATAGCAAAGTATGACTTTTCGGATTTTTCTGTGTTCTAATTTTCACTGACATTTAGAAATTTAATTTCTAACGGTAAAACCGTAAAAGTAAAACATAAAAATCAAGAAATAAAAATTCTTGATTCATTTGATAGTACCCTTCTTCTCGTTTCTCCCACGCTGGTCTGGGAGTAAAGGAAAAACTTAGGATGTACCGCAGTTGCTTCTATTTATGCGGCTCGCAACCCATCGCTACTTTGATTCCATTTCTTGTCATCTATACGCCTACTATCATGCTAAACGTGACTTTTTTAGGTCTTGTTACCTTAAGCTCTGTTTACCCCGTAAGGGATATAGACGTGATTTGTGTATGTAATTAAATTTCGGACCTATCATACACCTCCGTAGCCTTACCATGACGTCTTAATGCGATTCGATTCCGACTCAGTTCAGGTTTTAGCTGTCATATTTAGAATGGATATGATACAGACAGAATCTAGTATAATTGGATGTACTTATGATATGTGTGTAGATAAAATAGTAATGTATGCAAACATAATTAGATCTTAAAACTCTAGCCGGTTTTTTGAAACGAGCCTCATAATGTAACGGTTGCATAAAATACTATTATATTTGTACTTAGCATTTCCTTACTAACTTAACCATAAACTAACCGAGAAAAAACAAACGTTAGCGCGACACGACGCGAAAAACTAGTCCTCTAACAAGGATTTATTATTTCCCGGATATCGATAAATTCTTTCTGCTGACAGCCAGCATAGTGCGCACGATGCGCCAAGGCCGCCGCCACTTCCTCCACTCCTGCGCAGATAACTCCTTGTACGTTGTTAGTCATTTTATAGGTGCGACGCGGCGACACGCTGGCGCTACTAGGTACTGATGGAATATCGTAGACTTTACTTATTAATAAGAAATAAGAAATAAGAAACGAGTATTTTATAAAACCGTGTTTGTACACAATTGTTTGTGATACATACATACACATATATACATATACACACACACACACACACAAATCACGTCTTTATCCCTAACGGGGTAGACAGAGCCTAAGGTAACAGGTACCTACAGGCCACATTTTAGCAAGATTGTCGGCGTATTGGTGGAAAATGGAATCAAAATAGTGATGGGTTGCTAGCCTCATCGCCTATAACATGATTCCTATGATTTTCGCCCATTCCCTCGATGGGCTTTTACCATCTGCGCGGGTAGAGAAGCAATTGGTACATTCTAAGTTTTTTCTTTGCTCCCAGACCAGCATACATACATACATATATATATACATATATCACGTCCTTATCCCTAACGGGGTAGACAGAGCCTAATGAAAATGAAGTAAGTAAGTAAGTAAGTAAGTAAATGCTTTATTGTACAAATATAAAGAAACAGATACAATTTACAAAAAAATAAAAATAACATTAATACACGCACATAACATTAATAAAATGAAAATTTAAATTAAAATTTATTTTTGCAAATTGGCCGCCAAGGGTTCTTTTACATGTCTTTTTGAAACGACCAGCGCATTCGGAACGACCATCATTGCCAAAAAGAATGCGCCGCAAGAAACTTGGCAGAAAGTCATACTAAGGTTAAAAAACCTAAGGGCCACGTTTAGCATGATTAAGGGCGTATAGGTGGAAAGGGAAATCAAAATAGTGATGGGTTGCTAGCCAATGCAAATGCTTTATTGTATAGATATAAAGAAACAGAACAGTTCACAAAAAAATAAAAATTACATTAATATATACACAAAGGCGGAATTATCCCTATAAGGGATCTCTACCAGTTAACATTTGAGTAGATGAGAGGGACCGACAAAGTGTGAGTTTAAAATTACAGATAGTGAAAGCCATAGAGCGTGCATATCTAAATACAATAAACAAATCATAAAATAAGCTACTAAATAATCATTACACACATGCATACATAGATACAAAATACAAAAAGAGTACTAAGGAGATGGTGTGAGCCACATCTTCCTCAAGCCGTCCCTGAACGACGCCACGGAGGCAGATTGCCTGATGGAGGTCGGCAACCAATTCCACAGCCTAGCAGAGTGTGTACTGAGAAGGATTTGTAGTATGAGGTTGAGGACAGGTCAAAAGGAGATTAGCATTCGACCGTAGCCAAAAAGTGTTCTGAGTTCATCCCTATAACTTCATCTTGGAAGGAAGTCAACCCGATATGCGACAGCCTAGACATATATCGTCATGTCATGTTGTTGAGGCTCCTCCGACGATTGGGCACGAGTCGTTACCGGCGTCGGTTCGCTAAATAATGATCTTGTACGGCACGGTAATACGTATCGCCGGCCAGGGAGAACGAACCAGCCACTGGGTCCTTTGGTAACAAGGGAAAATCTCTACTAGACCCTACTAATATTATAAACTAGCTTCTGCCCGCGACTTCGTCCGCGTAGAATTAGACCTAAGAACTGATGTTGTTAGTACCTACATTCTGAAATAATTATTCACGTTTATGGCTATCCCACAGGAACTATGCAATTTTACGGAATAAAAAGTAGTCCATGTTTTATTCCATGGCACCAGCTATGTCCGTTCCAAATTTTATCCAAATCCGTCCAGTCGTTTCAGCGTGAAAAAGGAACAAACATACACACTCAGTCACATCGTTACAAACTTTCGCATTTATAATATTAGTAGGTCTTGACTGTAATAAAAGTGACTTATGTCTATTTTCAGCCTAGAAAAATAACGTTTTTTAATGATTTCTATGAAAAACAAAATTATTTTTGATCAAGTGAACTCTTGAAACACACTTCCCGACACACGGCCGACAACGCACTGGCATCGCGTAAAGCGCTGCAGGTGTCTATGGACAGTGGTGATCATTTACCATCAGGTGACCCACTAGTTCGTTTGTCTGGCCTCTCTAACATTAAAAAAAAAAAAAACTTGACCAGCTTTTCACCATTGAATTGCTTCGCAGATGCATGTAAGTTTCCTCACGGTGTTTTCCTTCATCGCTAAGCTCATGATAAATTTCAAATATAATTTCGCACATAAACTCCAAAACACTCAGAGGTTACCCGGGATTTGATCCCACGATCCTCTGCATGAGAAGCCACAGGTCAAACCACTAGGCTAAGGTGAACAAGCCTGAAAATTAGTTCTAGAGTATTCTGTACGGAGTGGCTAGGCTGCGTCGCCCGCGCAGTGTTAATGGGTTATCGCGCATGCGTGCGAGCCGCGGTTTATGCGCGCGCGGCACGCGACGCTCCCGCCGGCGACGCGAACGCGCGCGTTTGGGTTTAGGGTTTACGTTATCTGTTTAAGTAAGTAAATATAGTCTGGAACACTTCAGGAGATCTAAGTCGCGGGTACACGGTGGATGCAAGCCGCTTCCAACCTAGGCAACTGGAGGTTTATGGGGGGAGGGGGGGCTATGTCCAACATTGGACGTCATACGGCTGTTAAATGAACATATCTGTAAAAAAATTCAGTGTTTTTCAGTTTTGTTGTTATTTGTTCCATAAATGTTTAACGGTCGATTTTTAAAGTGTATGTTGTCAATTACTGTTGCTGTGTATCTTAGGGATCATATTGTATAGGCGATGTGGCTAGCAACCCATCACTGTTTTGATTTCCCCTTCCATCCATACGCCCACAATCATGCTAAACGTGGTCTTCAGGTCTTGTTGCCTTAGGCCCTGTCTACCCCGTAAGGATTTTATTGAATCAGGCGTTACTTTGCGGAGGTCCATTTCAATGAACAAAAAATTTTTACCTTGCTACTCCGCTAGTAACAAGGTAAAAATTTGCGGAGAAGGAAGGTAACATTTTTTTGTTCATTACCATTAGTAAGGGATAAAGACGTGATTGTGTGTGTGTGTGTGTGTGTGTGTGTGTGTGTGTGTGTGTGTGTGTGTGTGTGTGTGTGTGTGTGTGTGTGTGTGTGTGTGTGTGTGTGTTATATAATTATTAACTTGCAACGTATGTATGTATTTATGTTTGTCCGGGTGGACTCTTGCTACTATTGATCAGATATCTTCATCCGATTCAGCTGAAATTTTGCATACTTATGTAATCTGGTAGTAGAATTCTGATGGTCCATCCAGGACCATCTCCGCAGGAGGGAACTCTTCAATGGTTGGCCCGATTGACTTGAAATTTGGTACACATATGTAGGACGGGTGACAATGCGAGTAAAGTCAACAAAATGTACAGTCAGCAAAAAAGCTTGTATCTAAAATGATTTTTTTAGGTTACATACCTACACATACATAAATCGCATCTTTATCCCTTACGGGGTAGACACAGCCTAGAGTAACAAGATCTAAAGGCCAGTTCAGCATGATTGATTTTTAGGTTAGTTTATTTTAAAACAACTGACACAATTTCCCGAACATATTTTACTAAATAACCTGCCAAAAGTATTTCACGTTTTATTTGCATTATATTGCAACATATCTTAAATCATGTTAATTTATTACGAGAAAAAGAACTAATAGCACCATTAGTTATTCGGAACATTATTCGTGGTTGAAGATATTATGTGATATAACCAATTAATTATATCAGAGCGCCCATAAATCATCCTACACAACATATAAGTTATCAGTGCACATGTACAAACATTTGCTTTGAAATATACTATCTTGGTCTACTTGTGTATTTAATTTTTCTTTTTTTACCAAAATTTCAATTCACTTGACTATCCACCTGCAGTGTAAAATATTAATACAAACTGAACAATACCTTCTCTTCCCGCGCACATCGTAAACATGCGTATGTCACGTCTTGGCACTTACGGGGTAGACAGAGCCTAAGGTAACAAAACCTTAAGGCCACGTTTACCCTTATTAAGGGCATCTAACATGATTCCTAAGACTTTCGCCCATTCCCTCGATGGACTTTTACCATCTGCGCGGGAAGAGAAGCAACTGGTAAATTCTGTTGTTTCTTTACTCCCAGACCAGCATGGGAGAAAACCGAGCGGAAATATTAGGAATCATGTTATAGGCGATGCGGCTAACAACCCATCACTATTTTGATTCCCCTTTCTATCCCACAATCATAATAAACGTGGCCTTTAGGTCTTGTTGCATTAAGCTCTGTCTACCACGTAAGGCTCTTGTTATTCAGTTTTATTTTGCAATTTATAGTTAGACTTAGTGATAGCGAATTAAGCTGGGAAAACTTGTCCTGCGCTAAATATTGTTAGTCAAATTTGTAAGTGTGGAAGAAAATCATTCGATGACTTTCGAGATCGTCCATCACTGATCTAACACCAAAACAAAATACAACACAAAAACAGAAAAATAGGCAAATATAAGCTAAATTTAATCATAACGGGGCTTGTAAATTGCATACATACACATACACAAAACACGTCTTTATCCCTTACGGGGTAGACAGAGTCTAAGGCGACAAGACCTACAGGCCACGTTTAGCAAGATTATGGGCGTATAGATGGAAAATGGAATCAAAATAGTGATAACTTGCCAGCCACATCGCCTATAACTTGATTCTTATGAGTTTCGCCTATTCTCTCGATGGGCTTTTACTATCTGCGCGGGAAGAGAAGCAACTGGTACATTCTATGTTTTTTCTTTGCTCCCAGACCAGCATGGAAGATAAATTGCATTGACTTCTTTATAGCTTTATTCAAATTTATAAAAACATAAACTTAAAAGCAACGGTGGCAAAAATCGTAACTAATTATAAATTGCTTCCATGTTGGTATGTGACAGTTGCTTCTCTTCTCACGAAGATAGAACAAGCCTATAGAAGGAATGGGCGGAAATGTTAGGAATCATGTTATAGGCGATGTGGCTAACAACCCATCCCTATTTTGATTACCCTTTCCACCTATACTTCCACAATCGTGCTAAACGTGCCTTTTAGGTCTTACCTCAGGCTGTCTATCTCGTAATGGATAAAGTCGTGATATACTTATTTGCATGTTTGTATGTGTATAACAAGACAAATTTTCGTCGAAATCGGCGACCTCGTGAACTACTCCGGCAAAGTTGTATATTATCTTTGAGACACAAAACAGTCAAGGAAATCAAGCTTTTTTTGTAACTGGTCTATAAACACAAAAAACTGTTAAAATATTCAGATTCTGTTACAATCTGGACATTTTGAATGCTAGGTTTTGTTTATATTGTACCTATCTTAAAATTTAGCGGTTTATTGCCGTTTTGGACTAAACTTAATATTTTTTGTAGATTTATTTATAAATTGAGATATAAAAAGAAGAATTATTGACGTGTTTCGTTTCTTTATGGTTTGGCAACATATGGAACCTAGGCTAAGTATATCTAGACACGCGGTAGCGTGTCAGCCAAGTTCACAGTAAAATGAATTGGTGGCGCTGCCGTGTGTACATTTCGAGCCACTTTTTGCCCTTTCACAACTCGAAACCTGTTTAAATCTACGTACATTAAATTTAGCTTTAGATTTTACTTGATTTTGGAGAAGTAAAGGCATTGTTAGTAATTACACTTTTATAACAATTACATATAAAATTTACCATAAGCTTTTTGGTGAAGGAAACGTCATGAGGAAACCTGCACACATCTGCAAAGCAATTCAATGGTGTGCATGAAGTTCCCAATCCACACTGGGCCCACGTGGGAACTATAGCAAAAGTTATCTCATTCTGAGAGGAGGCCTGTGCTCAGTAGTGGGACGAATACAGGCTAAAGATGAAGACAATGACACTAAACAAAAAAAATATATTTTGAACATTGTAATTTTCAAACATATGTTGCTTATTTTTAGTATAACTTTACTTATAACAGAACATCGTGACGTAATGCAGATTACCAAACATAATGTATGAACATACCAGCATTTACTACAAGCAACAAGATCATTACACTAACCTTCAATTGACCCGTAACACGGCGATTGATTCCACTGCGCCCGCGCATCCGTCATACCCGCTAGCATGCTCTACTAGCATGGATTAATATCTGCTACAACTTGGGTTCAACTTGAAAAAATTAGACTTCACACGTCAAAATATGTGAAAACATTTATACCTATATTAAGGCCATAATAAAACGTCAAATAATCCGGATGCCCAATTTCCACAATGTCTAAACTACCCAAATGTCCAAATCTCCCAATGACCGAACCCCCTTACAAATAAGTACTATTTGATAGAGAGTAGGTAAAGCCACTAATGCAAAGTACTGTCTGTTAAACTCAAACACATGTCATTCACACTCTCGTAAAATGTAGCAAGCCATAACTAGTCAATACATAATCAGTCCAGTGCGGGTAGTTCTAACAACACGAGCGGCTATAAGCGAACTACCCCATACGTCAGTTTTCTCGAGACTATGGCCACTGAAACGTCACCGAAACATCGAGGTAACTTTAACAATATTTTTTGGGGTGCGAGTCGGGTTACCTCCACATGTGGTCAAGAGCTGTGGTTTGTTTTTGGATCCGTCCGGGGGGAAGAGCAGTGCACCCTGGGCATCGGCTAATGATTTCCTGGCAGTTTCTGAGGGATATCATTGACCGTTGGCTAAGAGCCTGACAGGTGGGGAGGGGGGGTTTTGACCATTACCGTACAACGTTGCCGACATTTTGTCACAAGATTTTTTAATTATAATTTTTGTCACTTTGATATTGGCGAAGTTACTTGACTTAATACGCCACAAATAAGAAGAATAAGATAATATTATTTATGATTCACAGGCATTTACGAGTGGAAATCGCGTATATTCGAAACATTAACTTAACCCAGTTAGACGGAGCAGCAAAAATAAGAAATGAAATGGAAAATATGTTTATTAAATCACAATTCTTGCTATTGGGGACCTCCTAATACGTATTCAAGAGCGGCGAAGTGACTAATTCTAAAGGAGGACGAGCTAATTCTTGCGCGTGCATCGCCATGCTAAGCTCTGCTTTAGTCTAAGAGCCAAGGCTGCGCGGGAGTCGTAAATCAACAGACCACATGCAGCGACTTTTTATATATTATTTATAATGACGCTACATTTACGAAATGTTTTATGATTGGTCTTAGATTCGAAATGCCGAAAGTAGCGTCGTTACTGCGTCATGTTAGTGCAATGGAAAATGTTAACCCTAAGTCATAAATCATGTACTTAATACACTAGACTAAAAAAAAATTCCATGCTGGTCTGACAGTAAAGAAAAAACATAGAATGTACCAGCTGCTTCTCTTACCGCGCAGATGCTAAAAGCCCATCAAGGGAATGGAAGAAAATCTTAGGAATCATGTCATAGGCGTTGCGAATAGCAACCTATCACTATTTTGATTCCCCCTTTCCACCTAAATGCCCACAATCATGCTAAACGTGGCGTTTAGGTCGTTAGCCGCATCGCTTAACTATGACAATCATTCCTAAGTTTTTTCCGTTCCCTCTTTAGGCTTTGACCATTTGCGCGGGAAGAGAAGCAACTGGTGCATTCTGTGTTTTTTCTCCAGACCAGCGATTGAAAATTAATTCACTTTGACACCATACTTTGGATATGGACCAATACATGGAAAAAATTACAAACCTAATAAAACAAAAATTGCAATACATTTTTACTAGGTATCCAGTCAAACGGGCTGATATTACCAACTACAAACTTACACTTCAATTCCCAAATCACCATGTTCTATTAACTTCCAGCAAGCAAACTCGGGATCATAATCCACCATGCTCGGCTTCTCGTGCCAGTGTTTAGCGATTATGCACGATTATCGACGACTAAACGACGATCACGTGAAATCGTAATTAGCGCCAGAGGTCGGAACTAAACGTTTTTTTGTCGCAAAAAAAACGAATATTTCGTACGTTGTGTTTCGGGTCGAGTTTGACTTTAGAATAAAGTTTTTACGTTTTTCTTTGTTAGGTTACCTACTGTAGATAGTACTTGCCATTTGGGAAGAGCACATAAGTTGTAATAAATATGGAGAGCACTCCATAGCAGATATTTCAAGATTTGGATGGCATTGGCTGTTCAGGCTTTCCCGACTCGCTGCAACTCTTTAAAAGGTGAGTGTACCAATTTTGCGCCAGCAGTACCATTGGTACTGTAGCTGTCCATGAGCGGTGATGACTACTTCACATCCGAGTAATTTGCAGGTCTACTGTGTCCTGGCAATAAAGAACTTTGACTTTGAAAAGTGTTACTAGCAGGTTAAAGGTTGTTGCTGGTTCACTCCGGCTTGGTAATACCATTTTATAAGCTAATGCTACCGATAAAGAGTAAAACTTGGACTATTATTGTGTTCTGGAGAGAATTTGTAGTGCCCAGTATACCGGGGGGTAATAATGTCAACTGGCAGTAATCACTTACTTGGTTGTTTTCCTATCTTGTTAAAAATTGCTTTTAATAGAACACTGCTCTCTGCAAATCCAAAGCTAGGATGCCTTCCATTAGAACAGAGCGTCGACGACAATGAAAAGCTCTTGGTGGATATTGCGCGTGTCTGTTCCTATGAAATCGCAGCCTTCGATTAGTTATATTGAGTGTCGAATATGGGGGAATAATAGGTTTTTATAAATGAAAAAAATACAAAGGGGGAATTAAAAACAAATTAAACTATGATTAAATTAAAATAATTAAAAAAGGAGGGGCCCCCGTGGCATAGTACCACAGACGCTGGCAGCATTCCCCCTTTGGACAGTGATACTAATAAGCTACCATCTCTGCGGTCGCCCGTAGCGTCTATTAGCCTCTTCGAAATATCTTTGAACAGGCTAATAGCGCTAGGACCCCACGGACCAAGGGTCTCAACACCGAAAGGGACAAAGTTATATTCGGTGCTGAGACCCCTATATTTATATATCTCGCCTAATTCGGCCGCTTCTGCGGCCACGCCTGCTCCACTCTATATGGGGAATTATGATTCCTTTTTGACTATTTTTTTTTTTAGTAATAAATAGACCAGGTACTCCATTCAAGGGACAATCATTTGTAATAAATTAAATAATAAGAGAGTGAAGTAAAAGATAAAAAAAACTTCACACGGTAGAAGTCCCAGCTCATCTCATCGATAAGCATCTACTTAAGAGTTAAACTTATAGCGCCTCTAAACGCCTGGAATGTATTGGGCAACTTTACAGCGGGCTAAGAGGAGCATTTGATAAAACAATTTCGGTATCTAAAATAACGGGTACCGGTACCAGATACCGGATACCGGTCGCGGGCCAAGTTTATGGACCAATAAAACCGAGCCTGTGTCCCCGTGGCGAACATCGCGGCCGCTAGATATTGTACCGACAGCATCGGCCCAACGGCATTTTTATATTATTAAAACTAACTGTTGCCCGCGGCTTCGAACCAGATCCAACATTTTTTTTATCAAAATTTTGTTTCATAAGAACTTTTTGACAATAACGAACACAACAAAAAAGAATTAGCGAAATCGTCCAGCCGTTCCTGCTTGATGCTGTGATCAAGGTAAATAAATAGGAATTCATTTATATATGTACATAAATAGACAAGCCTGTCACGTTGCGATGGGAGAAGGAAGGAAACTCAGCAGATGGTGGATGAAGTTTGTTGTTTATCATCACTATAATAGTATAAAACAAAATCGCTTTCTCTGTCCCTATGTCCCTATGTATGCTTATATCTTCAAAACTACACAACGGATTTTGATGCGGTTTTTTTAATCGATAGAGTGATTCAAGAGGAAGGTTTTTATGTATAATTCTACGGAGACGAAGTCGCGGGCAAAAGCTAGTTTAAATATAAGGCACCTACAACAATGGTGCGTAGGTAATACACTGTTATAAAAGGATTAGAGGATAATGGGAAGGTAAATAGTTAACTAACGAAATGTGCCTTTGGAAATAATGAAGATATTATTATCACAATATGGTGGTCACAGTGTCCTTTAGAGATATTAATAGTTAGTGGTCAAGCACACCACAGCATAATTTTTACTTAACCAAATAGTAAGATAAGTACTGGATTTATAATATCTTAGCACATTAAGATGGCTTCGTGAAAATCTTGCGGTATAATTTTGTATGTGAATACTTATTGATTCTATCAGATCTCGTTTGGCAATGACATAGTTATAAAGGATCGAACAAGACGATCGATATGAATTTTAAATTTTGAATTTGGAATAGGCTTGGATCTAAAGAAGTAAAACTGAAAACAGGTTGAAGATTGCAACAAGCTATTGCAGCTTCATTACAAGCCTAGCTATTGTAAAATTGAATACAGTCTTGTTGCTTAGGGATAATGTAGCATTCTAATGCTGTATTAATTTTGAAAATTGATCAAATTCAAATGATTAATAATTATTAGTAGGTAAACTAATTTATAGATTGATATCTATCTATCTATCTATCGACAGCCATTGTCCGTCCACTGCTGGACGTAGGCCTCCTTCATATTGCGCCAACTTTCGCGATCCTGGATGGATTGATATCTATGACGGCAAATTAGCGTTCTAAAGAATATTGCTGTAGTTTTAGAGTGTTTTGGAAAACAAATCACATAGAAGATATTTTACACATTTTTAAGAAAGCTAAAAATAACCTCGATGGCCTTTTACCGTCTGCGCGGGAAGAGAAGAATACATTATATGCAACATTCTATGTTTTTTCTTTACTCCCAAACCAGCATGGAAGTAATGTGTAGTAGTCTAAGCATTTTGTACAAATATATATTATATGCAATAATAAAGGAAAGCTATAATCAAGTTCCGTCAAAAAATTAGCACGCTTATATTCACAAAAACGGAAAAATCAAATGATAACTCATTTAGTCCAGATTTCCACTTCCGTACCTCTAGACTGTTAGCGCAAGTCTCTCAACTGGCTGAAGTAAAGAAACAAACGAAAGTCGGCCCGTCGCGATGCATATTAAATTATTAAAATGAAATTTAAACTTTCCCTACCGACCGTACTCGTCGTATTTCGTAAAGAGGACTATAAATTCAAGGTTAGTTCGTTATTACGGTGAGATTGTACAACATTTGTGGGTGATAAAACGTTATCACAGGCCGTAATTCATTCCACAATAACTTGGCGTTTCACACATCTGTACATTACAAGTTATAATTTCTCGCGAAACTGGTCTGGGTAGGTTGTGTTCTTCTATTGCTCAAATCGCGTTGGTAGCGTTATGTCACTACGAAGCCGATAAATATGGTTCACGGTAGGTTTTTTTTAAGAAATTGTGTACTGACAAATGAGCAAGCTAATCTACTTGATGGCGTGTAAGAGAACTTCATTAGATTCGCCTAAGTAAAGAAAAGTTATTCTCAGTTTTCAAAAGTTAATATTATTATAGGTATTTGGAGATATTTTTCTAAATGTAGAATCCGTGAAATGATGATAAACCAAAAGAAATATCTTCTGTTTTGTGTTATAAATAATAACAAGTTTCAGAGTGTTGCTTTATATATATCTACCGGTCACCACAACGCAGTATATCCCTACCCGAGTATACATGTAGCTATAACTAATTATCTACCAAACATACAGCAACGCATCCTTTTCTTCAAATCAAGCTAAAGATATCATTTTTGGGAAAACCCACCGATAAAATGCCGTATAGTCTAACCGCAACTAAACATCCACAGCCAAATATATCCAATAAAAACTAACGGATCACAAGAAACAAATAAAACAGAACACTATCGCCAACAATCAATAATGAAGCGGTCGCTATAAATGCTTATATCGGAGACCTAAAACGTATGCTAATGTATGGAGCCGGTCGCGCGATTGCGATTGATACGTGTTAACATGCTACTGAGGTGATGCTTCTGGTGATACATGCTATGATGGCTGCAGTGACTTCTTGCACTTACACTTAACAGGGTTTACTAAGCATTGAGAAGGTCATAACATGACGCAACTATATATGAGGTATGCTTTTGTTTGTTTTGAGAAGGCTTGGACAGAAAAAGCTGCCCTGTGCGATGCCCTGATTGCAGATATCCTGGGAATTGAAGGTTAAATTACTCTGACTTTTAAAGAGGAACAGCTCAGCGATAGTTGTGATTCGGTTGACTTCTTCTCAAATGCATCCATTTTGCTAAAATCAAATACTCCTGATGAGGGATGGCAAGATGTCATCTTCATCCTCATTGAAATTAAGAGTCAATTAAAAAGCAATTGGGAAGAACCAAATGTTGCTTGTAGTGTATATTTATGTCAATAACTAACAAGACCAAGCAGATTGGGACGCAAAATAAATCGAAAAATAAACTTGAAATTGCGGCTGTCTACAAAGAAAGCAAAGCAACAGAGAAGATATAATCAGAATTGTCATCGACATAAGGTAAACAAGAGAATTCCCTTGTAAAAGCTTGACCCCTAAACATTTTATGGCAAAATAAATACTTAGCTATAAAGCTAAAGTATCGGATTAACAACGATAGTGCAAACATGTTCCTTCCGCCCACGTTGACTTAGATTTTTACAACGTCGTAAAGAACATTTGTTTAAATGCAGATTACTGACAGATAATAGTCTAAGTCACTCACGTTACACGATAAGTAAAAAGTTCTTCCGTATTCAGATCGAAACGAGCTTATCTTTGTCAATTTTATGCTATTGCAATCAATGATACAGAAATATTTTACAATGATACTATTAGTAAGAGAGTATCTAAGTCAGATCAAGAAGTGAACAAACCGAAGAATATCCAGAATCGGCAGGACTCGAGCATTGAATCTAAGTCTCGCTTCATTTGTATTTATATATGCAGAAATGTACAAAGTGGGCGCCGTTTACGGCCGCGACGTCGTAATCGGCGAGAGGTGCTAACAGGAATTTAACGTCCCTAATTATATTGACTTACACGCCAAATAGAGCACCCACATGGGTTTTCCAGATTTAGATTGGCTGGAGATATCTAAATGCTGTGTTTTAACCAATGCACTCGAAAATCATCAAGATACAAGCAATGTTTGAAACCTGTTAGTGTAAATAAGGAATTTTTCTGACCGTCGAATAATTTGTAAGCTAAGCAACCCACTTGAGTACTGCGTGGGGTTAAAATCAGAATTTAATCAATAATTTACTCAATATTGTATTCTCTTAATGTCAATCAAGGTAACACTAACGAGCTCAGGCTTAAGTTATTATGGTATTATACTTAAACAAGTGAAGTAACTCAGGCGCCCTAAAATAGAACCTTGAGCAACTCCAATTTCAATTTCAACGGGTTTAAAGATAAATCGTTTTTTGAAGGCGATATTAGTTTCTTTTTGCGTAAAAGTTTATGTTGTGTGATTGTTGAGGTTATGAAAAGTACAGTAGGAACACAGTCAACCTGCCTCATCTAGGATGTGTTACCCACTGGTGGACATGGCGCAACCGGCTCCATTAGCGCGACCTGTCGCCGGAGGTCGCCCAGTGCTGACGTCTGGCCGGCACGGTCGGGATCCGACAGCTGACTGAGGATACGGCTTACAAAAATAAATGGAAAAAAAGTTATAATTAAAGCTATAAGGATGCTGGTCAGACAGAATTAAAATACGGAAAAACGCGGGGTTACTAGTTTTGGTGTTGAATTCGATTCGAATGAATGGTTGTACCTAAATTATACCATTGTACGCTTATTTTTATTATTTTAATAATAAATTGTTCCTTAGGCTCTTAGGTTAAATTTAGCTTAGGTTGTTATAATAAAATACTTAAATGAGTAAAAAAAAGTAACTTATAAATCTACTTTCAACATGAAACTACCAATCTAAATCTAGTTTGAGATTAACCATGATTATTGGGGTTTGCAAAACTCGAACTGAAACCAAACCATTCTTGATATAATGCTAAGTATAAGTTAACGTCTTTGCGTTGTCTCATATCCAGAGTCATTTACATTAAATTTCTGCCAATGAAACAAAGTTGCAGAAAGAGCGTTATAAATAACATCAACAGGTGAATTAAACAGTTGTCATTTAAAAGGATACAGGCTTAACTCTGTCACAAAATGAAGTGCTCAGCTATTTCAACCATGAACGAGTTGCTGCCGTATCCACACGTTTGATAACGCGTCACATCGCGACTAGATACGTTAGCTATCTCTATCCGAGACGTAAACAATCTGGTCGGTTTCAACAGCGAATGCCTGCGAACTGGAAACATTACTGTTAGCCGCTAAAATATCGCCGGGCCGAGTATTTGGCGCGACCTCGACGGAGAGTAAGAAAAACAGCGTAGAAGTGACAAAGCAATGTTCATTTTGAAAAAGTCAGATTTTCTAGTCTCAACCCCTTTTATAGGCGACACAGGCGACAGTTAGCGTGACTATTTGGTATAAGTTTCGTAGCAAACATGACCATTGAACCCCTCAAATCAGGTCCTATTTGTGTAGTGTACCTATATTCGGAATATATACACAAACATTCAACACACACTAAACATAAACTCACCCTCACAATCACGCTTCACCCAAAACACAACTTCACAACTACACACCCGGACGCAAAGTGTAAACCAAAAGCGCGGAGCGTCTCGGAGTAAACACTCTACAGGGAGTGGAGTTTAGTCCGTAGGCGTCTTGAGCAATTCCCAGATGAGTCGGGCATGCTGTCAGGACCGGCCTGGCAGTATATCATGAGTATTCTCCACTCCCACGCAAAAAAAAAAAATCAGGTCCTATACATAGATGATCGAATTTCTAAACGACACTGAAAATTAGAACACATAGAAAAATCCGAAAAGTAAAGCTATGGTCGGAATCGAACCCAGATCCTCGTCGTTCCGTGACGCGTGCTATACTTCTACACCACCCATGGCATGATCAACATTAACAAAAAATTTAATAAAACTACCTGAGAAGTAAAATGACTGCATGGGAAACATTGTTCCGTAGGTCTTCCCTTTATCTCACTAAGTTTGAAAAGTTTGTTAGTGATAAGATATGGGTCCCTGGTCGGCTGACATGAGGGCCTTCATGAGAGCCTTGTCGTCCCGGCTAATAGAGACCTCAGGAGACCCCAGAGCTGGCGCTTACCTCTCCCAGCGAATTTCTCTGGCTGTACAGAGAGGTAATGCCGCCAGTGTCTTGGGGTCTATGCCGCAGGAGGGCCTTTTAGATGGTGTTTTCTTTTTATAGTTAGGTATATTTATTTAGTTTTAAGTTTTGTATATTTAGTTAACTTTTAGATTTTATCATAGTTTAATTTTTTTTGTAATTCGATATAAATATTTATTAAATGTATGTATAAGATATCTATCTGTAAAAAAATCAGGTTACATTTGTACATAGCTAAATACCATCTCCAACTGTGGCGCTAGAACACTTTGAACTGTTCGATACCCAACACCATGTTTATTTTTGTGGGTAGTACGAACTTGCTCAAGGTCAGACTGGATCGGTCTATCTTAATCGGTTTTCCTGCCACCAAGCAGCTATGCTTGCGCTGTGCTTCAGCATGGAGAGTAAGATAACCGAATAACTTTGCCACACGAGGAATTACTCCTTAGCCCTCTACTAGTTCAGAACTGTAGTTTGTAAAAGCATTATAAAATTGAAATTTCACCCTTAATTCCTTCACAAATCACGTGTTTATCCCTTACGGGGTAGACAGAGACAAAAAGACCTACATACAGGTATAGGTGGATAGGGGAATCAAAATAGTGATGGTTCTCTAGCATGATTCCGATGATTTTTGCCCATTCCCTCGATGGGCTTTTATCACCTGTGCGGGAAGAGAAGCATACTTGTACATTCTATATTTTGTCTTTGTTACCAGACAAGCCTGAAGTTTCATACTAGCAAGTTTTTCTAGATAGTGTTTTCTGTCTGCTTTTTCCTATTCTCTCCTCTCGTATCGCTATATGCGATGCTTATCCAGTGTAGTTGATTTAAAATAATTTCCTCGCGGATGGCACTGCCGGCAATTTGCGACCATAAAACGTAGAAAGCCTGTGGAAGTACACGGTAAAGGTCACTTGTAAAGGCGAAATAGAGGATCAATTTACTTGCCTATCAAAATGGTGTGGCCATCTGTGACCATGTTTTGCTGGCATTTGTAGCTCTAGAAAGTTTTGTCATTAAAATACATGGGTACTTAAAAATGTAGCGTTATTTCTGAGTCTAGATTTTTTAATGAGATGTAGATAAAGGCTTGCTTATCATTTTCTAGGCTTTAAATTTGCATAGAAACGACAAACTTTGGCATCGTACGTGACAAGGGGTTATAAATTCAACGTTTAGCCTTATCTTGTATTTTAACATAAGAAAATAATGATGAATAATGATGTTCTTCCATGCTGGTCTGGAAGTAAAGGAAAAACATAGAATGTAACAGTTGCTTCTTTTCCCGCGCAGATGGTAAAAGCCCATCGAGGGAATGGGCATAGGAATCATGACTTATAGGCGACGCGGCTAGCAACCCATCACTGTATTGATTCTGCTTTCCATCTATACGCACACAATCATGCTAAACGTGTCCTTTAGGTCGTGTTACCTAAGGCTCTGTCTACCCCGTAAGGGA
The DNA here is from genome assembly GCA_949127965.1 of Pandemis corylana. Classification (NCBI taxonomy): domain Eukaryota; kingdom Metazoa; phylum Arthropoda; class Insecta; order Lepidoptera; family Tortricidae; genus Pandemis; species Pandemis corylana. Next base: position 397,039 of record OX421854.1, on the reverse strand, counting down.
TAAGGACGTAATGTGTGTGCGTGTGCGTAATCTATATAAATAAAAATGAATTGCTGTTCGTTAGTCTCGCTAAAACTCGAGAACGGCTAAACCGATTTGTCTAATTTTAGTCTTGAAATTTTCGTGGAAGCCCAGGGAAGGTTTAAACGGTGAGAAAATATTGAAATTTAGAAGAAAAAACACGGGAGCGAAGCCGCGGGCAACAGCTAGTCCTTAATAAGTATTACTACAAAGTGACGTAAACGAAGTCAGCATTTATTGTACCATTTTAGTGGTATCACGCAGTAAACTTAGGCTTATACACGTTGGCTTATTTATTTTAAATAAGCCAACGTGCAGACCAATTAAATTAGTGACCTAATAAGCTCGTCCTTCGTTTAAAAAATCCAATTTGTTCATTTTATAAACGCAATTAAGTCGCGTCTAGTAATTACAGATATATAATAGCGAATGCCGTTGCTCGCTGATACCGCGACGCCGACAGCGAGCCAAGAAACGACTGGACAAGATAATATACTAACTAGTTCCTATTATTATTATCTGAATATTTATTTTTATCTTAAGTTAGGTTCTTACAATATTCATATAAAAAGTAATAAAACAATATTAATACAAAATATAAAAACATCATAAAAACCTAACCTAGGGTGCCGCCGGCAGCGAGGCGAGGCCTACTACCGGTGGTCAGGGCGATAGAGAGAGGAACCTCCTGACTATCCGAGCCGTGTCCAGTACCACCTTCTGTATCTGGCCCTTGACCCAACCACCTAGCGAGAGCCTTTTAAGATGATGGTCAAGGCTCTTCGCTAATTAGACCGTTCGCCGAAACGACTATCGGGACAGTGATCGTCGAATCAACAGGCCACATGGCGGTAACCTCGTGAGCCAATATTATTTTCACAATTTAAAATAATCCACTAGCAGCACTTTGAGCTGATACGTGTAAATCTATCACTGCACTTGTGTTCTATGACTCTTTAAATGAATGTCTCGACTTTGTATGAAATATTAGTTGCAATCAGTCTTTCTCTACTATATTATGCATGTATTATACATATAAACCTTCCTCTTGAGTTACTCTATCTATTAAAAAAATCGTATCAAAATCCGTTGTGTGGTTTTAAAGATCTAAGCATACATAGGGACAGATAGCGTAAAACGACTTTGTTTTATACCATGTAGTGATTAGTTTGTATATTAAGTTTTTTTTTTTTAATTATCATCATCATGCCAGCCGAAGGACGTCCACTGCTGGACGTAGGCCTCCCCCAAGGCTTTTTTTAAAAACAAATGAAAATCAATATTTTAATCACTACTTTTTCTTTCCTTCTGTTGCGAAGGCTAACTCCTTATTTAAATTTAATGATGGAACACTTTGAAAAAGCGACCCGAAGAAATGTAGCACGCAAAATTGATTGAGCATTATATGAATACATACATACCTATGATGTAAAAAGAAGTCTTACACAGTGAGACATAAAAGCAAGTTGCATCGACCATACAAAGCAGAATTACAAACAATGAACAAAAACTGATTTTTGAGAAGGCTTCTACGATGGTGAAAGCCAAGCCACGGCTGTGAGCTAATTACGAAGTAATAATTAACTTCTTAATAATTCTGCCATGCTGATCTGGGTGTAAAGAAACAACGTAGAATTTACCAGTTGCATCTCTTCCCGCGCAGATGGTAAAAGCTCATCGAGGGGATGGGCGGAACTCTTAGGAATCATGTTATAGGCGATGCGGCTGGCGACCCATCACTATTTTGATTCCCCTTTCCACCTATACGCCCTTAATCATGCCAAACGTGGCCTTAAGGTTTTGTTACCTTAGGTTCTGTCTACCCCGAATTATTTACTACAATTATTTACCCCCCCCCCCCCCCCTACCCCTTGTCAGCAAAAGTAAGCATACCTCTTACCCCCCCCCCCCCTCTCCCAAGCTTACGTAATCATTGGTACCTATATGCATTTTTCTTTTAATGGATTCTGTTTTTTATTGATTTGTGAGCAGTAATAATTAACTTATTTTTTTACGTTTGTTATTAAGTTTATTTATTTATTTGTTTGTCTATATATTTTTGGCGCTACTCCACTGTTTCTTCGCTCCACGGCGCCGTCGATTACATCGATTAAAACCATTAACTACTTAAATGATTGCCAAGTTTACATTTTTCCTTTAATCGCCGGCAATTTTACTCACATTCTCAGTTAAAAACTCTCCTGGCTTCTAACACCTATATTAACAAACAACCCGGCAATATACACCTTAACCCTCCCGATTAAAGTTCACGTCAACGCGGTAAGACCTCCCATAGCTTTTCAAAGTAAATGGTGACATTACGATGTAAATAAATTGATGTGTGTATTCTGAGTTTTATTGCGGCGTGTTTAACTACTTCAATTGATATTTAAACGGTTTCTTGAAAGTTCTCGCCATTTGTGAATTGTGACGAAACGGCGGAAATTGGTGACAAGCTTGCAACTTTGTGCACGTAACTAGTTTAGCTACACTTACAAGTATTAGTTGTAAACTTACCAAGTATTTAGCTCGTTAAGTTTTGACACGATCTTATTGTAAGCGAGGAACTAATGAAAACTTGACTTTTGGTATTAAAATATACCTATACTAGATCCTGCCCGCAACTTCGTCTGCGTAGAATTATACATAAAAACTTTCCTCTTGAATCACTATCTATTAAAAAAAACCGCATCAAAATCCGTTTTGTAGTTTTGAAGATATAAGCATACATAGGGACATAGGGACAGAGAAAGCGACTTTGTTTTATACTATGTAGTGATAATTCTTTTGCACATATAATAGCTCGACAACAATCTTAGAAAAATCCCTTGACGAGTAATCATATGACAATTTGTTATTCTTCTTCTGTATTTGAATCGGAACACCTTGAAAAGACGAGCAAAGAGGTGCCAACACTTATCAAGAGCTGCGGTTCGTTTTTGGAGCCGTCCGAGGGTAAGAGCAGTGCTTGGTCCGGTGCACCCTGGGCATCGGGTAATGATTTCCCGGCAGATTCTGAGGGATACCATTATCCGTTGGCTAAGAGCCCGACAGGGGTGAGGGGTCTTTTGACCGTATTCTACCGTACAAACGTTGCCCACGTTGTCACAAGATTTTTGAATACTGTATTTATTACTTTGACATTGGCGAAATCATCGCATCGATCGATAGCGCCATAATAAAAAAAGAAGAAGACGAAGACTTGTTAGTAACAGACCATTTAGAATCAGTAAGTAATCAAATCTTAAAAATCAAAGTCGATGAACAAGTAGTAGTGTCCGTCCGATCCTACGTAGAGTCGTCCGATCCCACGAACCTGCTCGATAATCGAATGCAAACTAAACAATATATCTTTCTATCCGATAAAACAAATTAAAAACACAATCGATACCCGACGGCTCGATAAACCTTAAACAGTGTCCAACAGAATAATTTCACTGTCCGTCATGAAACATTGTAAATCTCCCATTCATCATATTTTAATCGGAAATAAGATCAAAACCCATCGAGATTATTGAATGAAATAGAAAGAGATGGAGGGATAATCCTTGGGACGGAGTAGGACGGCGTATTTCTTCGCCTTGGAGATAGGTATGTTTTTACACTTCGCTGGCACGGTACAGCAAGTGGGACGTTATTGAATTACAAGAAACTAATGATCACTCCAGTATTATTAGGTTCAACGGTAATATAATTTTTATCGACGCAATGAAATACCTTGAAAATATCTACGTATTAAAATTATAGTTTGTTAAAGATAATTACAAACTAGATAGAATAGGAAACCTCCAAAACACACTTTAATTAATGTTGTAATACTATTTTAACCCGTTTAAAATACAACATCAGCATCACAAACGTGTAAAAGTTTTACCTAAAAGTTTCCGCCTTCAGAAAGTCAAATTTTATTTTTAATAGCCTATTTTGTGTCACACTAGTAGAATAGATACCTCTCGCTTGGTAGGTATACTTACGGTACATAGGTATGGCTTAAAAGTCTTTCAAAACTTGTTTTTGCAAATACCATCGCATTCGGAAAGACCATCACTGCCAAGAAGAATGCACCGCAAGAAACTTGGCAGAAAGTCATTTTTTCAAAATAAAATACATTAGGCTACTACAATACTTAAATTCTACTTAAATTAAATACATTTATAAAAGGGACTAGCTTTTGCCCGCGGCTTCGCACGCGTGAACCATGAGCATTTCAAAGAAGCAAGCAATCAAGCAAGCGAGCAAGCGAACCTGCAAGCTTTTAAGCAAGCATGCAAGCATGTAAGTATGCAAGCAGGAATGCAAGCAGCAGGCATGAAAGCAGGCAAGCAAGCATGCAAGCAAGGATGCAAGCAAGCATGCAAGCAAGCGTGCAAGCAAGCACTCAGCGAGAATGCATGAACCTGAACATGAAGCAAGCAAGCAAGCGAGCAACCAAACCTGCAAGCTTTCAAGCATGCATGCAAGCATGTAAGTATGCAAGCAGGCATGCAAGTAGGCATGCAAGCGAGCAAGCGAACCTGCAAGCTTTCAAGCAAGCATGCAAGCATGTAAGTATGCAAGCAGGCAAGCAAGCATGCAAGCAAGCGTGCAAGCAAGCACTCAGCGAGAATGCATGAACCTGAACATGAAGCAATCAAGCAAGCGAGCAACCAAACCTGCAAGCTTTCAAGCATGCATGCAAGCATGTAAGTATGCAAGCAGGCATGCAAACAGGCATGCAAGCCAGCAAGCGAACCTGCAAGCTTTCAAGCAAGCATGCAAGCATGTAAGTATGCAAGCAGGCATGCAAGCAGGCATGCAAGCAGGCATGAAAGCAGGCAAGCAAGCATGCAAGCAAGCGTGCAAGCAAGCACTCAGCGAGAATGCATGAACCTGAACATGTAGCAATCAAGCAAGCGAGCAACCAAACCTGCAAGCTTTCAAGCATGCATGCAAGCATGTAAGTATGCATGCAGGCATGCAAACAGGCATGCAAGCGAGCAAGTGAACCTGCAAGCTTTCAAGCAAGCATGCACGCATGTAAGTATGCAAGCAGGCATGAAAGCAGGCAAGCAAGCATGCATGCAAGCAAGCATGCCAGCAAGCATGCAAGCAAGCGTGCAAGCAAGCACTCAGCGAGAATGCATGAACCTGAACATGAAGCAATCAAGCAAGCGAGCAACCAAACCTGCAAGCTTTCACGCATGCATGCAAGCATGTAAGTATGCAAGCAGGCATGCAAGCAGGCAAGCAAGTATGCAAGCAAGCGTGCAAGCAAGCACGCAAGCATGCATGCATGCAAGTAAGCACGCAAGCATGCATTCAAGCAAGCATGCAAGCATGCATGAAAGCAAGTATGCAATCAAGCATGCAAAGCAAGGACTCAAGCAAACATGCAAGCAAGCCCCCCGCATTGCCCCGCTGCCTTAATTTTTCTGAAACTAAATATTGCAGGATTTTTATAAAACAAACCTAACCTAACCTATAGGGCTGTCCTAAAATATATCCTAAATTTTTTTTTATTATGAACTGACCTGTGATTGACCTCTATCTCACTTGGTGGAAGGTGCAGATGAGGCCAAAGGTGTAACTCACTGGTTCAGTAATAGCCTATTCACTCTAGCCTTGAAGAGCCCTAGGTTGTATCTGTCCGGGAATACAGACGATAGGAGCGAATTCCATTCCCTAGCAGTTCGCATTAGGAAGGATGAAGCAAACCGTCTCGTGCGTGCCAGTGGTATATTGACAACAAATGGGTGATAGCTTTATCTAGCTTTATCTTTATCGCTATCCCGCAGAAATTACGCAATTTTCAATGTGTTATTCCAGACTATAATCTATCTATGTTCCAAATTTCATCCAGATCTGTCCGGCCGTTCTGGCGTGAAAGAGTAACAAAAATCCAAACATCCATACAAACTTTCACATTTATACCATTAGTAGGACATATTTTACTAATTTTACTAATATTTTGATTTCTTACCTGCAATCACAAATCTCAACGTAATAGTAGTAATAGTACCCACTTAGTAGTAATATATTCATCAGCATCATCATCATCATATATCCCTCGGGAACCGTTCATTTTTCCGGGATAAAAAGTAGCCTATGTGTTATTCCAGACTATAATCTATCTATGTTCCAAATTTCATCCAGATCTGTCCAGCCGTTCTGGCGTGAAAGAGTAACAAACATCCAAACTCACAAACTTTCACATTTATAATATTAGTAGGATGTATAAGGTCCCTGAACTTTAAATTATATTAGTCTATAGTAGAGATGTATAAAGTCTCTACTAGTCAATTCAAACAAAATAACACACACACACACACACACACACACACACACACACACACACACGATCTTATTGTTTGTGGCACACAATCATGCTAAACTTTGGGTCTTGTTATCTTAGGCTCTGTTTACCCCGTACGGGATAAAGACGTGATTCATGTATGTATGTACTATGTGTGTATTACTGTACTGTACAAAGTCGTGATCGCCTCGTAGCCGTGTCGTCCCCTATAACCGACATTCGATTTCTTTCCAAGATCGATACACAATAAATCTTCTTGTCGTGTTCTTTTTACGCCGCCGGATAAGTCGGCCGGAGACAGCCACGGCTACCGGGTTTGGGTTCGATTCTTGTAATGTGGTTTTTATGTGCACGGTTTATATCGGTTTAACGGACGGTTCATTTGTTGAGACGAGTTTGTTTTGTTCTTATGAGGTCAGCTGTTGAGTTGGGATTGTTGACGATCCTATCCTACTAATATTATAAACGCGAAAGTTTGTACGAATGGATGGATGGATGTCTGTTTCTCTTTCACGCCAGAACGGCTGGACAGATCCGGATGAAATTTGGAACATAGATAGATCAAAGTCTGGAATAACACATAGGCTACTTTTTATCCCGGAAAATTGCGTAATTCCTGCGGGACAGCGATTAACGAATTCTATGCAGACGAAGTTGCGGGCAACAGCTAGTAACTAAAACTGATGCACAATAGCTACAGCTAAATATAGATGTTAAGGGTATAGAACTTTCTATAAAAAGAGACACGTTACTTTTGCTCGCCAGTGTATTTTCTTCGTGCAAATATCACAGATTAAGGCAAACCCAAGAGTTTTATGAATGAGGTTTCATTAACATTTGACTATAGCAGCTTTTCTTCATTATACAATACAATACAATACAAATACTCTTTATTGAACACCACAAATCAGTACAAAACAATACAGAATCAAAGAACAAAGTAGACAATAGGCGGCCTTATCGCTTAATAGCGATCTCTACCAGACAACCAATACGACAGAGAAATAAGTTGGAGACAGTTTTCTTCATTGTGTTAGCAAGCAAATGTCCAATTGTGCGAAGACATTGCAAATTATAGTGAAAGAAACTGTGGAACCTTTTCGCTCCAAATGTCATAACGACTTTACGCGTGCCAAAGAAGTTATTTCGCAATAACTTCTTTGGCACGCGTAAAGTTTTTCTTTCTTTTTTAGTAGTTCTAGTTCTTTGGCACGAGTAAAAATTGTAAAAACTTCACCAGAGGTTACATCAGTTTCTTGAACCTCCTAAAACCAAGCGATTCTAAGCCAAAAGGTTATTTATATTAATTACTTCATGTAAGATTTAATATTGGATATTACAGATAGCTAATAATTAACCAGTGATCTATTAGAATAAGCGGCGTGTTTAATTAAAATTAATAATGATACTTACGTTTTACAATTACTTGCTTGTCCGTAATTGCCGTTGAGAAATATGCTGAGATTTATCTCAACATAGAACTGGTAAAAAAATACTGGTCTGGGAGCAAATAAGACCCTTATGCCACAAGCCATATGGTTGGTGTTACATTCATTTTACACGATCGATGATCGATATTTATGCCCTCGACTAGACATTTTTCCCATTATTCATACACGCTCTATATGCTTCTGCTAACTTAGCAATCGTTTGTCCTTATTTTGTGAAAGGTAAATGTCAAAGTGACAGATAAGGACAAACGATAGCTAAGTTAGCAGAAGCCTATAGATCGTTTAGGAATAAGGGTGTTTATCTCTAGCGCCATCAATTTCAATTTGTCAATCGTTCAAAGCTTAACTGGAAGAGATCCATTTTAGGGATAAGTTCGCCTTTGTGCATGTGTGTTGTCCTGTATTCATCTTTTTCTTGTGTTTTATGTACAATAAAGAGTTATACATACATACATTTCACCATACTGGTCTGGGAGCAAAGAAATAACATAGAATGTACCAGTTGCTTCTCTGCCCGCGCAGATGGTAAAAGCCCATCGAGGGAATTGGGTGAAAATCTTAGGAATCATGTTATAGGCGATGCGGCTAGCAACCCATCACTATTATGATTCCCTTTTCCACCTATATGCCCACAATTATGCTAATTGTGGCCTTTAGGTCTTGTTACCAAAGGCTCTGTCTACCCCTTAAGGGATATAGACGTAATATGTGTATGTATGTATGTATGTATGTACATTTCACCGGCTGTCTCACTCGCCATGCCGAAAAACAGCAGAGCAAGCATTGCATAAACAAAGATTGATGTAAAAACAAATATTTTCATATTAGATTATAGAACTTTACTATGTTGATTAATTAAGGCATGTTTACATAAATAATATTACATAGTAAAAACATTAATTTTAACGACATCTCAAAACCCGTAGAACAAGAAGCCAAATAAGCTTTAATCAGCAAACAAACTTATTAATGATTAGTTAATTTATTCATCCGATTATCAATTAATTATGAATAACTAGTTAATAACTCAAATATCAACTAATTAGTGTTTGCGAACGCACGCCCAATCGGTCGCGTTGCGAGTGGGCCACACATTCGCTAGGATACGATTAATTAAATGTGATCAAGGTTGCTTCATTAGGGTTTGTTCATAGTGAAATCGTCACTTAGAACACTGGCTAGTACAAGTTAGTGTAAGATCCGACCCTAAGTCGACCTTCACCGAGCTGATAATAGAAAGAAACTTATTTTATAATAAACTAGCTTCTGCCCGCGACTTCGTCTGCATTGAATTATACATTAAAAACCTTCCTCTTGAATCACTCTATCTATAAAAAAAACTGCATCAAAATCCGTTGTCTAGTTTTGAAGATATAAGCATACATAGGGATATAGGGACAGAAAAAGCGACTTTGTTTTATACTATGTAGTGATGATGATGGGCCAACCCATAAAAAAATCCTGGACCGACCTTTTTTTTCATAAATGTTATAATAACAATAATATATTTATTTGCAGTAAGTGTAGTGAAGTGAGGGGTTGAACAAAAAATGTTTACCTTGCTACTCCACTACTCATGTGCAAGATAACCAAGTTTGTGTGAAATACATTATGTTTTCATGCAACCCTCTCTCCACTACTCTCTCCACTACTGCCAATAAAACACACATAAATACCACAAACTTAATTATCCCTTACATCACACAAACACTGACGCGTTTCGATCGTTTATATATTTCACACAGGCTTGGTTATCTTGCAGGCGAGTAGCGGAGTAGCAAGGTAAACATTTTTTGTTCATTGAAATGGACCTCCGCAAAGTAACGCCTGATTCAAATTAAATAAGTGAAGGGATGGTTATAATTAACGTAACAGCGCAAGATCTGTGTCGCTATAGATTACGCTTTTTTTCTTCTCTTACTGTTCTTTTTAGAAAGAGACCGCGGTAGTCACGAGCTGTGCTAGCCGTGCTGAACACACCTTCCGGAATCTACAGTTTTAAATTTCCACAGTTTGCAAGCTTCATATTGACACAGTGCACATGCACATGCATGCACAAATCACGTCTTTATCCCTTACGGGGTAGACAGAGGCTATATATGTATGTATGTAAACTCTTTATTGCACATAAAAATCAAAAAATACAGAAGTACACAGAAAATAGTACAAAGGCGAACTTATCCCTAAGAAGGGATCTCTTCCAGCTAACCTGACACTGCAGAAAGGAATAGTTTATAAAAAAAGGCAAGCAGTCATACAGTAAGGTAACAGGTACCTACAGGCCACATTTAGCAAGATTGTAGGCGTATAGGTGGAAAATAGAATCAAAATAGTGATGGGTTGCTAGTCTCATCGTCTATAATTATGATTCCTATTATTTTTGCCCATTCCCTTGATGGGCTTTTACCATCTGCGCGGGTAAAGAAGCAACTGGTACATTCTATGTTTTTTCTTTGCTCCCAGACCAGCATGGAAGATTGACGCAGTAATATAGGATTTCATCGAATAAAAAATTAAATTAATTCACCTTTATAACAGAGGTTGCAGTCGTTGAAAAAATTGCGAAGATTCAACCATAAACACTTGATTTACGACACATTGAACTAACCATTATTTATCCGCAAGACGATTTAAACTCTAAGATGTTATTTTCAACGAACTGTTTGCTGTAGCAATATTATTTTTGAAGCCAATATTTTATAGTAGCAGTAGCATTCATAACGGTGTGTCAATCGTTACTTCGATATCTCAAAATATCGAATAATCGGTTCCAACGATATCGATGGCCATAAAAGTGATGTATCGGTGTGATCCCGCGCAGCCAGCAACGCGTGTTTGAGTATCGACCGTTTTTAATTAAACCCGGCGATGGTTTGAGTGATGCAACGTTTAATTGAAAATAAATGTCGATATCGACTGATTGCATTAAAATATTGCGGAGTGACATGAGAGTGCGAAAATTTGAGTAGCTTGGACCAGTTGAGAACTTTTTATGCTACAAGGAAGGTAAACAAGCGAGTGTTACCTTTTTTTAACGGAGTGAAAACTCTTTACGAGTACCACCGGGTCCGGGGAGGCCCGGATGGTTATGTGGGACTCTCTCCAGCAGCAAGAGCATACCCACTAAAAACACTCCGGCAAAGCCCGCTTGCCAGGTTTGGGAAGGCGCCGTGGGATCTCGGAGATTCCAGCCGACGGCGCCCCCCGGCTGCCCCGGCTTTCACCAGGGCCACCCGCATCAAGGAAGAGTCGCAGCACTACGACCCCCCGTCCCAGACGTAAAGGACCGTGCAATGCATGCGAGCAGAGATCCCCGTCTCCCGCCCGCCGGTCCTACTCTAGGGCAGGGGTTCCCAATTTTTTTGTGTCAAGGAACCCTAATTGATTACATTTTTCCTAGCGGAACCCTTCTTTGATAACACCTTAAAATAGGTATAAATGAAAAACAATTAAATTTTTATGAAATTGTTTTTATTCATGAAGTAATAAAACGTAATTTTTTACGGAACCCTTATTGCCCTTCCACGGAACCCCAGGGTTCCGCGGACCACCTTTCGGGAACCGCTGCTCTAGGGGTTCAGGCGGGCAGCGAACAGCCGCCGCCTTCGCCCCATTCGTCTGCGCCGGAGCAGGGGCGCGTGGGGCATCGTCCTCGCGCTCTCGCTCCCTGGCCTCCTTCTGCAAGATTACGTCCTCGCAAAAGTAAGCCACCGTCTGCCAGGATCTGAGCAAGTGTTACCTGATAGTAAGTAATCACCATGAGCTGATTGTAAGTGAACATTTTTCTTCTTCTAAGTAGCTGCAGAGAGAGAGAGAGCGCCATGTAAGTAACATTGTTCACTTTCTTTTATTCTTTGTCATAAAATGACTCAAGAAACGGACAGATCTTAAGCATTTTTCACTTCACTTTCACGGGAGTTTGTAATTGTGTCGTACAGACACATCGTTCAAACAGGTGACGCTAAGCGACAAAAAATCACATAGTAACACGGTCACGTGACAGCTAGTAACAGATAGAAAAAATCGAAGACTTATCCACCTGCTATGGGTATTGCAGGGGCATAGCACGCGTCACGGAATGACTAGGATCCCGGTTCGACTACCGGCCATAGCTCTACTTTTCTGATTTTTCTGTGTGTTCTAATATTCAGTGTTGTTTAGAAATTAAATTTTTCACTTTAATTTTGAGAGCTAAGATGCATACATAAATATCACGTCTTTATCCCTTACGGGGCAGACCGAGCCTAAGGTAACAGACCCAAAGGATACGTTTAGCATGATGTGGGCGTATAGGAACAAAGGGAATCAAAATTGACGACCGGATAGCCTAGTGGTTAGTGACCCTGACTATGAAGCTAGAGGTCCTGGGTTCGAATCCCGGTAGGGGCAGACAGTTGTATGATGAATACGAATGTTTGTGCCCGAGTCATGGATGTTGTATGTATTTAAGTATGTATTTATCTACATTATATAAGTATGTTTATCCGTTGTCTGGTACCCATAGCACAAGCCTTGCTTAGTTTGGGGCTGGATCAATTGGTGTAATTTGTCCCAAGATATTTATTTATTTATTTATTTATTTAAAATAGTGGTTGGTTATACCATGAGTCCTAAGATTTTCGCCATTCCCTCGAGGGGCTTTTAGCATCTGCACGGGAAGAGAATTGATGCATTCTACGTTTTTTCTTTACTTTCAGACCGATGGAAGGCGGCTTGAAAGGGGTTTAAAAATGACAAAGGATCCTCCCCTTATAATTTTTGTGTCTGGGGGACCCAATAAAGGACCCTAGTGGACATCAAGCAAATTAAAACGCCTGCCTTTTTGGCGAGCAGTGCGTAAAATTATTTACACTTCAGCCATCAATCACGTGGTTATTACAAAGGTTACAATTACAATATAATTGGAAATTAATAGTGTAAGCTGGTTGATTATTATTAATCGTAAATTGCGACGTTTATCGCGTAAATCAATCACCGAAACTGTTACACACTTTCTTTACTGGAAACTGCGGTTTTATTGCGCTAGAGCGGGAGCTGATTGCGAATTATTACATTAATTTTAAAACTTTAATGGCATGGTTCTGAGTGGAGGCCTGTGCCCAGCAGTGGGACGGATACAGGCTGGTGATGACGACGATGATAAACGGCATGGATTAGATCGTCAATTATCGTGTAATCCACGCATATTGCGATCCATATCACCAAATACTGATGCATATTGCAGCGAATCCAATTGTTTTGAAGTACATACATACACAAATCACGTCTTTATCCCTTACGGGGTAGACAGAGCCTAAGGTAACAGATACCTACAGGCCACATTTAGCAAGATTGTGGGCGTATAGGTGAAAAATGAAATCAAAATAGTGATGGGTTGCTAACCTCATCGCGTATAACATGATTCCTATGATTTTCGCCCATCCCCTCGATGGGCTTTTACCATCTGCGCGGGTAGAGAATGGTATATTCTATGTTTTTTCTTTGCTCCCGGACCAGCATGGAAGAAGTACACTATGCTATATATTGACACCAGTATCACGTTGATATTGATTGTCTAATCTACGCTAATGAACTACTGCGTGTAGACATAACCAGGAGGTAGGCATAGTCTAGCGTGTGTCGGTTGCTTTTGTTTAAATACCATTATGGTGTCCCACTTCAAAGCAAACGCCTCCCTTTTCTCTTGCCACGCTTGCCACCCATTCGGAGCAAGGCTTCCCCAGTCCAGTTTAAAAAGTTCCAAATCGTCCTTCCTTCTCTTTTTAGGCCTGCTACTGCTCTGATACCCCACAAAACGGTTGCTATCACAGCTATTATTTCTAAGAACAGCGTGATTATGATTACATCCACTCAAAGGTTGACTGGAAGAGATCCCTTAAAGGGATAAGTCTGCCTTTGTGCATGTATCTCAGTGTTTGTCAATTGTATTTGTCTTGTTTATTTTGCACAATAAAGAGTTTACATAGGTACATACATACATACAAACATGCGCGTGAGACAATAATACAACCTTTTTTAAAAAAATCTGTACCCATTAAAACATAAATATTATTATGTTTTTGATTCCTAATTGTGATAGAAATCTACAGCCAGAGTTAATATAACTATTTAAGATATTTGGAGCTGTTTAGCTGGAGACGCTTTAACAGTGACATTCTGCTAGCATTTTACGCTCACGCACAACTAAATGTCACCATCATCATCTCATTTTACATCCGACTGGGCACAGTCCTTCTCTCAGAATAAGAGGGAGGAGCTACAGTTCCCACGCGGGCCCAGTGTGAATCGGGAACTTCACACACACCATTGAATTACTTCGCAGATGTGTGCAGGTTTTCTCGCGATGTTTTCCTTCACCAAAAAGCTCATGGTAAATTTAAAAAAAGTACCGATCCCCGGCACGAACCACCACCTTCTGCTTGAGAGGTCATAGGTGAAATCACTAGGCTACCAAAACTTAACCACCATTATTAAAGTTACATTTTAATAACTTATAAATAACTTCAACTTCACTCATCTAAACATGCTCAATATTTTATTCTACTTAGTTATATACCCAAGTATGCTGAAGAAGACGATTATAAATTGAATGGTGTTGAGATATGCGCTCGCTCCCGGTCCGTCGGCCATATCTCCCATACTGCTGTTGATCGACATTTAATAGCATTCAATTCGCGTGAAGTCGACTCCGGCGCAACGGCAGTGCACAGAAAGCCAACAGTATACTATGCGAGATGTCTTGTCTTCTTCTTCTTGTTCTTCTTATTTGTGGCGTATCAAGTCGTTATAGCGACAACTTTGCCAATTTCAATGTAAAAAAAATATATAATTAAAAAATCTTATGACAAAATGTCGGCAGTATTGTACGGTAATGGTCAAAGACCCCCCTCTCCCCTATCAGGCTCTTAGCCAACGGTCAATGATATCCCTCAGAAACTGCCAGGAGGTGTCCAGTGGGCACCGGACCAAGCACTTCTCTTCCCCCCGGACGGATCCAATAACGAACCGCAGCTCTTGATCACACGCGGAGGTAACCCAACTCGCACCCCAAATGTCTTGTCCAATATTTAGTTTAAATACATGTCGTTTTGTGGAACAAGAACTAGTGCGGGCTTTTAAAAGTGTTAAAATTATTTGTAAACTCACTATGCCCTTGGTGGAGATCAATAAAGAGTATTTGTATTGTATTGCATTGTATTGTCAGGACCCTTAATTGTTCAGTGTAATCGATGAGGTAAACGTGAATTTAGATTCTGATTCCTATGCTATAGGATAAAATGCTGGCTGTCATCAAAATACACTCTCATAGACTGTCTTTATTTTTTTAAAGCTTTAGATTTTTTTTAATGTAATGTCGTTGCTTGCTAGCCCTCTATATTGGCAAGGCGATCACTTACCTACATAGGCTTGATGTTTTTAATTCAGTGCCATTCGATTTGGCTAGATCGTGGGATCGTGATATAATTTCAGCTAAATTGTTACAAAGGAAAGTGCGGCCTGAAACTGTTTCAAACTGTTTTGCAGTCGAGTTTTTTTTTATTATTTATACTAGTTTGCACGCATCATACTGTTTGTGCAATGTGCACTGTGGGGCCGGCGCGCGCGCCGCACTTTATGCGAAACGGTGTGCCTATTAACCTTCATTGGCGGATTTAATTGCTTTCCGATCGACTTTGTCCGAGATGATCCATTTTTTGCATTGTTTACGAGTTTATGCAGTGGTCGTAAATTTTACTTTCTAAAGAATTTTTCAAAAAAAGCAAGAGTCAGTAAAAATAAACTTTTTTCACAACAAAAGCCGTGTTAATATAGGCTGAGACGTGTATATGGACGGACAGACATAAAGTAGGTTACAAAATACAATACAACACAAATATACTTATATCAGTACAATGAGGATTACCAACAAGAAAAAAAGGAGGACAATATGCAATCTTACTGCTTAAATACTATCGCAACCAGATAACTAGTTAGACAGGTATTTGGTAGCATTCAAGATAAAAAACTAAAAAAATGTAATGTAATTAATTCCAAAAAAATATCTGTCTATACATACATACATACACACATACATATATCACGTCTCTATGCCCTACGGGGTAGACATAGCCTAAGGTAACAAAACCTTAAGGCTACATTTAGCCTGATTGTGGGCGTATAAGTGGAAAGGGGAATCAAAATAGTGATGGGTCGCTAGCCGCATCGCCTATAACAAAATTCTTAAAATTTTCGCCCATTCCCTCGATGTCTATAACCGTTTAAATAAACGCCGCATTGTAGTTAATTCAAAGTAAAAACATTAAATTCCTATTTTACTTCGAATTGTTTGTCGTTTTACCATTCACAATACTAACCCACATTATAACCAAGTGATAACTTACATCAACGGATAAACTGCGAACACCATTCATGTTGGAATGCCGTCCATTGTGCGCATGCGCGTTATTGTGAGATTAAACAACCTTACGTTGACCCTCAGCTCTAAACCAGCTCTGTTGTTATAAGGTGTCAATTTGTTTTGGGCATCTGAATTCGGGCGTCGAGCTCGCCATTCGTCGCCGAATTTGTTCAGAAACGATATTATATTTTACTTAAGAATTTTATAGCGACACCTAATGTAGAATTTTATGGCCTATTATTTTGAAAAAAATATAGTTTCGTTTGACAGTTTAAAAGGTCGGTAGTAATTTGATAGGCCAAATAGAATCGCGTTAGAGCCGTTTTTAAATGTGATTATTATTTTAAATGTCGCTAGGACTTCTTCGGTAGGTTTTAATCCCATAACTTAATAGCTGTATTTATTTAGAAGCATCTGAATATCGATTTTACTATTCTTACCTATCCATATCAGAAGATAGTCGCGTAAATAATACAGTTATGGAAAACAATCTGTCTCTACAGTAAACATATGCATAACCTTTACCTACATGAGCTCAATTATACCAGGGCGTCATGAAAGCGTAGAAGAATGTTTAATACCAGCCATCTACACGGTCTCATTGAGGGATTAATCAAGGCACAGCAGAGGGTTTATTACTGGCTGCAGGCCAGAGGCGGCACTAGGCGAACAGGACCGGACAGGCTACTGTGTAATGCAAAATTGCTGCCACCGGCGAGCTACTGGGTTTGGCTTGCTGGGTAATGGAATGGTGCAGTGTTTATAGGCTGGTGTCCGACGGTACTTATCTTCATGGATTCTAGAAAGATTGGCTGAAGAAATGAGGTGTTAACTTGCACAAAATTGTCGTCTGTTCCAGTGTTAAGTAGGCTTCGATTTTGAGATGTTTTCCGGTTAGCATCTGTTTTTATTGATGTACTTTGCATTTGAACAAAGAACAGATGTTTCTAACTTGGAAACATGTATTTACTCGTATGGTTGTAATGTTACTTATTTTTAGAAAACCTTGAGACATGGTTTGCGTTATTTTTACGTTGATGACTTCTTGGTTCTTTGTTGACAACAAATAAATATTCAGCTTGGAAATATTTTGCATTAACGTTCAGGGACGTGCCCTATTAAAAAGTGTTTTGTAAGTAGCAAGCAACATAAATCTGGAGAATATATCATGAAGTTTCCCAATGGTTTATAATAAAATAGCATTATGTTTCTTGTAGTAGTATACACTTGAACAGATCTCAATTACCGTTTTAGTTACGGCCGCTGCATGTATTTCTAGTTTAATCAATAGCTAAGCCAGTAATGTAGAAAAAACCTTTGGCTTCACAACAGCATCGCATACACGTTCTTCGGAATCCGTAGTATGTGCGGCCAGAGTCACATACGACCGGTTTTTATCCATTACGAAAAAATACCTCCTGTCAGAATACGTGGTCGTAAACAATCATTTTATCTCGCTAGTTTTTCTCAATAAACATCATACGTCCATTTACGTCATATTCCAAATACCTATAAAGCGAGCAACGTGAATGAAATGGTTCTCTGTACCATTCAATATCCACATTCTTGCCCTGTCCCACATCAAAGGCAGCTTTCTCGCTCGCTACTAAAGTCTGTAGTTCTTTGTAGACATGTGTGTTGGATGTTCTAGGGATCTCGATAGCAACACAAACACAGAGGTGCATAAAAACAACACTCGAGTTGAGCTGGCGGGGACCAGGCGAGCAGCAGCGCGCGGCGGTGGCCGGTAGCGACCGGTCGAGGTAATGATACCACTGCCTTTTAGGGCGCGTGTTATGATGGCTGAAGGCATAGCGAGGATCGGACTAGTTCCCTGATTAAGTTTTTGTTGCACTATTAAACATTATGTTGTACGTACAGCGCGTACTTTTTGAAGAAAAGGTTAAATCAAGAGTAATTTCAAATGTGTCGTCTCCTAAGACTGTAAGTATACGCGTATATAGTCGTGATTGGTTTAAACATTTAAGACTGGGTTCATCTAAAAAAAAGACAAATGAGATTACGACAAAACAAGGAAGTCACAACAAGTTTACACACAAAAACAATGAATCGATGTAGTCGGGTAGCATAACCTCCGATGTTTATAAGCAAAGCGCTTCCAATAAGATTCCCAATATTTCTCGCAGCCTTTAATAACGTGAAAAATTTGGTCATAAATCTGAATAAAAAACGCTAACTCAAAGGCATGACAAATCGTTTTAATTAAAAGCACCTCGAGGCTTATCCACGTTGCGCCCACGGCCCTTGGCCATCCTGTTTGTCCACTCTCATTAAGATCGTGCAGTTACCACTACGTTTTTCCATCGACACTTGACAGTTTACAAAGACAATCGAACCTCCTCTCGACTCATGAGAGCCTAGTACTTCAGCGTGTCTAGGAGCTAACTGCGATCATAGATAAGCGTGGTTTTTGCTCTAGAAGTTGTCTAGCTTTATACGGAATGTGAAATAGTTAAGTTTGTTAAATAGCCAAGCAGATGGAGACAGATTTTTAATGACATCGATTTATCAATATGTTTAAATGCAGCTACTTCAAGATCAGCTGACTCAAACCCAATGCGTCTGCATTGAGCAGAGATTGTAGTTTCGTATTTATAAATTACTCGCATGCTTTTAGGTGATTTCTGTTGATTGGATGGCTTAGCTAATAAACTCAGGTATATGACTATTTTTTTACAAAACATTGTATTTACTTATCGTGACATCTATTTCACGGTGGTATCGTATCAAAAGTTTTATTTACAACCAGCGAATAAAAACAAGTTTTTGAATTTAGTTTCGCATAAAGGTTTTATACAATAACTAAGAGCTTAAAGCTCTTGGCGTAGGGTTTTTTACTAGTTACATGTTTTGTAGGTTATCCTAGTTAAGTTTGATTTTGTTCAAATGAGTCTACGTAGTGCCTGAAATAGTAAAAAAAGTGTAGTTATAATACGAGTACATACATTACATAACATAAATCACGTATTTATCCCTTACGAGGTAGGTAGAGCCTGAGGTATCTGACCTAAAGGCTACCTAATTATGAGCAGGTGGAAAGGGGAATCCAAATACTGATAGATTGTTAGTTGCATCGCCTATAAGATGATTCCTAGGATTTTCTTTTTGGCTTTTACCATCAGTAGGCATGCCTAGTGTAGATTTTCGGTTACAGAACACGTCTCGAACGCGTTTGCGTTAAAATGACAAATATGGGAACGGTTTGTTGCCGTCTCGATCCGCGAGTGGCGCTGTTTATCCATAATAATTGAGACGTTTACGTGAACGTGTTCGAGACTTTATATGCGAAAACATACACTAGAAGCTCTGTTGGTCCTATGCTCCCATATCACAATCAACCTAACCACGTAACATTCCCGACTTTCCTTCGGATTCCTCTTATTAAGAGCAACAAGCTAAACCCATTTGTGTGGACGGTAGCCCGTGTACCGATAGCAGTGGACGCCGGCTATCGCCTACGTAGATAGTGAGATAAACAGGTGCGGTGTGGGAGTGTGTTTTAGATTTTCAACGATATTTTATGTGTGAATGAACTATTGGACACGGGTTTGTACTTCCGTGTATGTGTAGCTGAATCATCATCTGCTTTAATTATTGGGTATTGTTTTTAAATCTTTTTGGGAAGTTTGTTGGTGTGTTTGACGACCGGGTAGCCTAGTGGTTAGTGACCCTGACTATGAAGCTAGAGGTCCTGGGTTCGAATCCCGGTTGGGGTAGACAGTTGTATGATGAATACGAATGTTTGTGCCCGAGTCATGGATGTTGTATGTATTTAAGTATGTATTTATCTACATTATATAACTATGTTTATCCATTGCCTGGTACCCATAGTACAAGCTTTGCTTAGTTTGGGGCTGGGTCAATTGGTGTAATTTGTCCCAAGATATTTATTTATTTATTTATTTTATTATTTGTGGCCACGCAACGTGTACCTAGTTTAGATTTTAAGCAAATAAACATTCATTTAATTTTGGCACATTTATAGGAATCGTTTTGTAGATGATTAAAAATCAAACAGTTCACTGTATACACAATTTATTTACACAAAGTATTTAGGTACATTATAATTACATTAAGACGGAGCGACATAAAACACGGCTACGCGCATCCAAGTGTAACCAAAAGAGAGAGCGCGCATGAGTTTTGTCAAACTGCCAGTTTCAACTGAAACCGAAAAACTTACTTATTTACAATATTATATACAAAAATAAGGCAGTCACCACACATTCACCGTTTTAACAGTACTTACAATTATAAAACAATCAGTTCAACGACGTAGTTATTTTAACAGACTTCAAGTATTCCATTTACTTGAAATTTGGTGCGTGAGTGTACGTTAATCATGACTTTAAATAAATACTATACTAATTAACAAGTAATGTTGCGATATTTACCATCAACTGATTTTTGAAACCTACTAACTTATGTAAAGTAATTCACACTCTTTCCACTCTCATCCACACACACATCACTCTCACTCGCACTCTTTCATCACTCTCATTCACACTCTTTCTCTTTTTTTCTGTTCCTGAAAGGGCCGGCAACGCACCTGTGATTCCCCAAGTCTTGCAGGTGTCCCTGGGTGATGGTGATTACTTTCCATCAGGTGACCCGTCTGCTCGTTTGCCCCCTCTAATATAAAAAAATATATAAAAAACCTACAGTATTTTGGCGGCGTCTTTTAGTAACTCATTTTAAAATTGCATGGCTTGGTTGGCACTTAGGAACCATTTTTAAATAAAAAAAAAAGAGAAATCTCGCCCGAAAATCGCTCCGTAAGACACGCACACATTGACACGTATGCAGATACGCGATTAGCACAAATGAAGCTCACTCGTCATCGTGAAACACAAGAGCAATAGTAAAAAATATTAAGCATTTTACAAAAATAACGTTACAATTAACTACTTCCAACACTGACGTGATCAGTTTTGTGTGATGTACCCTTGACAATAGTAAAAATGACGATGAAAACGAGGGTAGTTGTGCGCCGCAGTCAGTTGCGTCGAGCAGCCGCGCGAGCAGAGCGCTGGCGCAGTGTTCGTTTTGCTGCCGCCGGGGCGAGCCCTCCAAGAGCTACGAACTACGAACTAGTCCGAAACATGTCGAGCATAACTCGACTTTTACACGTGATTAATCCGTTTGTGTAATTACAATAAACTAATCAGCATAACTATGCTGACTTCTGACCATCCAATTTGTTAACTTTGAAAACATAATTGCGTTAAACGCTGCAACCGGCTCACGCGCAACTGTCAATTTTCCATGTACAGCATTCTCGTGATGAGAGGTCATTAACACTTCGGATAAAATATGTTTCCACAGCATACTATCATATCACATCACAGAGCATGTGGTTAATTACGATATGTATCAGTTTAGATTTCGCTTTGTTTGATTTGCTTAAAAGATAATTTGAATTAATAGTATTCGGATACCCCTTTAATTTTAGACCCGTATCTTCCTTGGGATTGATTTTTCGTCCACAAAAACTCCAACATTATTTATCCTTCCCCGAGACTCAAATTATCTCCATGCCAATTTCATTCGGGCTGTTTAATAGTGAAAAGGTAACACACAGAGAGACAGAATTACTTCCGCATTTGTAATATTAGTAGACATGGGGATAAAGTCATCAAACCTTTTAAATCTGTGCCTCAGTAAGATCGAGGCTTCCAAAGAGTCTAAACTCCAAAATTAGAATTCGGTATCTGCCTTCCCGCTCACGCTATTGCGTTTAACAGGGGACAGAAAAGGAACGTAAGATACGAACTTCGCATTTCGAACTTGGGATTCCTTTATCGTCGCTGCGCGATAACGCCGTCACGAGCGCGAGTGAGACGCATGTAATTAACGGGAGGTGCGCCGGCGCCGATCGTGTGATACGCGTTTGGGGGATTTAGTACGAAGAAAGGACGCATTAGCTAACATTCCCGGTCCTGGACACTTAGTACGATTAGCGCTGCAAGTTCCAAGGTAGAGTGTGATATTTTTTTACAGTACCTTGATCTCCAATTGACCCTATCTCATCCGATTAACGTATGAATTAAAAATGGATGTTAAATATAATTATGCATTTAAGGTATGTATATATATGCATATTTAAGTATGTTTATCAGTTGTCCAAGTAGTATAATATCAGCAGTGCAGTATTGCTCGTAGAATAAACAACCGTTGGGGGAGAAAAGTTCTCGAGTGGCGACCACGAACCGAAAGACGCAGTGTTGGCAGGCCTCCCACTAGGTGGGCCGACGACATCGTGGAAGTTGCGGGAAACCGGTGGATGCAGGTGGCGAGTTGTCTTTCACTATGGTGTGCTGAGGGGGAAGCCTTTGTTCAACAATGGACGTCTTCAGGCTGATGATGAATCTACAAGCTTTGATTTAGTATGGGACCAGGGCGACTGGTGAAAATTATTTATTTATTCAAAAGTGTAGATGAGATTCATACATACATAAATCACGTCTTTATCGCTTACGTGGTAGACAGAGCATAGGGTAACAAAACCTAAATGCCACGTTGAGCATAATTGTGGGCGTATAAGTGGAAAGGGGAATCAAATTAGTGATGGGTCGCCACATCGCCTATCACATGATTCCTAAGATTTTCGCCCATTCCCTCGACGTTCTTTTACCATGTGCGCGGGAAGAGCATATAGATGCCACAACAAAGCCTACCTACATTACATACTCATAATATATTTATTTGAAGTCCGTCAATATTCTAAGTTCTAAGGCTTTCTGATGCAAATTACTTGGAACATACGTGTCTTAAAGTTTCTAAATCATTTTCACCAAAAGTTCACGAAAACAGCGTGACAGATTACTCGTTTGAAGTATTTTTTACAGCCCCGTAGCAGAGCTCCATTTTATTTTTATACAGCCCCCATAAAACATCCAGCTCTCCGTTAAATACTTCACTTTCTAATTCGATCGATTTCATAACAAACACTCACGGATAATCCGCCGGATCACCGTACGATTTATAGCCCCAATTACATTCCCGGATGGTCGCACGTCTGCGCGGGCATCTTGGACGCGTGATGGACCACCGCCGGCATTCTTACGTCTACGATGTACTGGGGAAAATGGGAGAGAGGTCAAACAAAACGTTCAATACGTCAAGTATTGCGCAGCACTCGCAACATGAGCGAAATTCTTGGATTATGGGATGCAAAGTCGGAAGCAAATACGTATTCCTGCATGTGCAACAAGTTGATTTCACATGCCCAGGAGCACATGTGTGAAAATACCACTCGAAAGTGGTGAAAAATGGTGTTGAATTTGAAATACTAGTAGCTTAGAAGACGCCTCTCATTAATCTTGTAAACTAGTCAACAATTTGATTAGAGCTGTACGTTTGAAGATATAAACAGATTTATACCACTTTGAAGTGGCACTTTTGAGTGATGTACTTTCAAAAATCGGGGCCCTGGAGAACAGCATATTTGACATGGCAGAGCAACCCCCTTCTATGGAAGGTCTGCCCTGGAAGCAAAGAAATAACGTAGAATATACCAGTTGCTTGCGATGGGGGTACCTATCAGTATTTTTTGATTCCCTTTTCGACCTCTACGCCCACATGCTAAGCGTGGCCTTTAGGCCTTGTTACCATAATAAGTATTGTTACTTATTTCTCTTATTGGTTGTCTGGAAGAGATCGCTATTAAGCGATAAAACCGCCTGTTGTCTATTTTGTTCTTTGTTTCTGTATTGTATTGTTTACGTTGTAAGGGATTAATGTATGTAGAGCAACGAAATCTTCGTAGAGAGGTGTTAATAAATAAAAATAAAAATAAATAAAAATAAAATAAAAATAAAATAAAAATAAAATAAAATAAAATAAAATAAAATAAAATAAAATAAAAATAAGCAAGGCAGAAAAACAAACTCAAACTATGATAATATTTCGCTTTTGCAGAAAAACAGACTCTTAGAATAGGCACGTTGGTTGTCAGTTCAACAGTGAGGCCAGCTTAGAAAACATTTTAAATTTAAAAGCACATTTCTCAAAATAAATACATTCGGTATCGTCACGACATCCAAAGGATACTTACATCAGCGCACGATAAGTGGAATAAATATATTCATAAAAGAAGTTCTTTTTTGTCGGGTACAACTGGTGCGGCATAAATTAAGCTACTGTTCGGAGTTCTTTATCGGGACCTTTTAGCGGTACACGGCACATTGTTATTGAGAATGTCTGTTTATTTTGTTTTATCTGGAGATCCGATTGAGTTATATAAAAAGTTGATAAGCGCTACGGGATAGCGCGTACAAATATCGCGAAATGTTAATTGTTTTAGTCAATTTAGTTGCTGAAGATGCGGATGGCTTATTCTTATTAGAAACATACATACCCACAAATCAAGTTTTGTCCCTTACGGGGTAGACTAAGCCTAAGGTAACAAGACCTAAAGGCCATGTTTAGCATGATTGTAGGCGTATAAGTGGAAAAAGGAATCAAAATAGTGACGGGTTGCTAGCCGCATCGCCTGTTACATGGTTGCCATTTTCGCTTATTCCCTCCATGGGCTTTTACCATCTGCGCGAAGAGAAGAAACTGGTACAAAAAATGTTTTGAACAATGTCTTATTTAATCAACAAAATCTTCCCAAAGCTATCGATACATTAGCCGATCTCCTGGATCTCAGTACCATGTTTGTAATAAGACATTGCGGGCACTTAAACGCGTTGCGCGGGCGCAGGGCGCTAATGAACAAGTTAATTAGCCCAGTCGTGGGTGCTATCGGCCGATAGCGCCCCTTAATTAGCCGCAGGGATTCCGGGAGAGCTGTATAAGGGATAGGCTGTGGGAAAAAAGAACAATGGCCAGCTAAAATTATCAAATAAAGCTTGAGTCTGAGTTCGACTCCCGGTAGAGGAAGGTTGTATTCGGGTATTGAATGTTAATGAGACTAAAATTAACTAAGTAGGCAGAAAATAGATAGGTAGTCTAAAATACGAGGGGGGTTAAAGATTACGATATGAGGATTGTATGATAGTGCCAAGAAAATAGAAGATAATCGATGGCAAGTAAGAACACCAGGGAACTGAACTGCTTCTTTTCTGATATGCAACAACTAACACTAATACAAAGACAAGACTTCAAAAACAAAACGATTAGAAAAAATATGAAAAAGTATCAAAAGTAAGGAGTTCGCGACAGGGGTATTTAATACTTTAATTGCCATAATTAAAATTTAGAATTCGTACCTAAATAAAGCACCGAACATAGACACACACCCACAAATCACGACTTTATCCCTTACGGGGTAAACAGAGCCTAAGGTAACAAGACCTAAAGCACCGAACATAACTAAAGAAAACAATCCTTGGAGGTAAAATATCAAAGTTAAAAGGTTACTTTGCAAATAGGGTGCCAAAATGCTGTATTATTATATCTTTTTTTAAACTACCAACGCATTCGGAAAGACCATAAATCGAAAGATCAAAAGAGATCGTTCAAAGGTTAACTGGTAGAGATCCCTTATAGGGATAAGTTCGCCTTTGTGCATGTATTAATGTTATTTTTATTTTTTTGTAAATTGTATCTTTATATTTGTACAATAAAGCATTTACTTACTTACTTACTTACTTACAATAAAGAGTTATACATACATACATACATACCATTATTGCCAAGAAGAATGCGCCCCAAGAAACTTATCTGTCAAAGATTATTCTAATATATAATAATAAGATTATTAGCTTATTACGTAACTCGCTCGCAATCGCCATCGTGTTCATTTCGACAGTTCATATATGGGCTGCCAATTGGCATCGGAATCAGTTAGCTGTCACATTCATAAAAAAACTGTCAAAATGCCATGCGGCGATTGCGAGCGAGTTAGGTAATAAGCGTACTGTATTCACTTGGTGTGACTGTATTGTTTGAATGCCAGAAGCGAATATAACTTCTCTTTAGTAAAACAATACACGCGCGAACTTTGCAGCTGAAAGTAAAAATAAATCTATACTCATATTACAAAGAGGTACAGTTTGTCAGCTTGTGAGGTTGTGGGCGGTAATCCTGGTTCTACAGAACCTTCTGCAAATTCCTTTATCCATAACAAGCCACATTATCTGTGATCAATTCTGCGAGGACTAGCTAGTTTGCAATAAAAAAATATAATAATAAAACGATTAACTCTGGTATTGCGTCCGATTGAGCAATTCCCATCTGTGAATGTAACCCACACACTTCTTCAACAGTAGCTTTAAACAAGTCAGCAAGGTTTCGCCGTTAAATCAGTTTTACTGCCCAAGGGCTCATAAAAGCGTTTTATTATTTAGCGCGTAATTTGTATTCGAAATGATTTGGTTATTATGCACTATATTAGCACCGCAGTAAACGTGAACGGGACGATGGACGGCGCAAGAGATGTTCATAAAGGCGGCTTGGCAAGCTCACAATGAAGTCATAAAATTCCAATGAAGGTCTTTGCTGGAGGTACGAGTAATACAGATTTGTAAATCAATTACTTGGTGCGCAAGCGCCGCAAATACTCTTCTCTTTTAAAGGATTATGAGTTTGCGGCGCTCGCAGTAGAGACAATGGGTCCCTGGTCGGCTGACATGAGGGCCTTCATGAGAGCCTTGTCGTCCCGGCTAATAGAGACCTCAGGAGACCCCAGAGCTGGCGCTTACCTCTCCCAGCGAATTTCTCTGGCTGTACAGAGAGGTAATGCCGCCAGTGTCTTGGGGTCTATGCCGCAGGAGGGCCTTTTAGATGGTGTTTTCTTTTTATAGTTAGGTATATTTATTTAGTTTTAAGTTTTGTATATTTAGTTAACTTTTAAATTTTATCATAGTTTAATTTTTTTTGTAATTCGAAATAAAATAAAATGTTACATTACTTGGTTTTATTTTGGACAGCGATCTCAATGCGGCACATCATCATCTCCAGCCAATATACGTCCCGCTGGGCACAGGCCTCCTCCCAGAACGAGAGGGCTCGGGCTATAGTTCCCTAAACATGTGAAGTGAAATGATAACTACGAACCTATATTCCAGTTTAATGAATTAAGTTTTTTCTGGGTTATGTTAGTAAAATTGTGTATTTGTGCTATTAAGCGATAAGACCGCCTATTGTCTACATTGTTCTTTGTTTCTGTATTGTTTTGTACTGATTTGTGGTGTTCAATAAAGAGTATTTGTATTGTATTGTATTGTATTGTGTATATCTAAGTAGGTACTGATTATGAGTACCTAGGTATAAATTTAAAAATACTTAAATCTAGTTTTGTGTAAAGTTCTGCTTATTAGGTGTCACATCAAAACGTATAGTCCTTCTTAGGGATTAGTTCGCCTTTGTACTATTTCCTGTGTACTTCTGTATTTTTAATTCTTATGTGCAATAAAGAGTTTACATACATACATACATACTATACAGTTAAACTAGCTTCAATTATTTGCTTTATTTGCCGTAAAGTGGATCTTATTCTAATAAGACTACTATTATTTGAATCCAATACGACCAACGGCACACAATTATAAACAGATGTGAGGCGACATCGCTACCTCACATTAAAACATTTTCTGTGACCAAAACGGGAAAAAAGGATTAGTTAGAAATGGGCGCGAGATGCGAGTGATGAATTGACATGTTCCCGGGCCATTAGTGGGGAGATAAGGAGGCATTTAACTCAATCTGCGTGCGCGCCGGACGCTGCGCCGCCCGCCAACTACAGGGTGCGCAACAGCCAACAGCGCGTGACGCTACGAAACATTCACTACTTACCCCGTGCGGGAGTGGACCAACAAGTGGTAACCAGAAGGTGACATGACAATCACTCGCAGGCACAGTCAACGCCACGTGCCGCGCATCCAATTTACTATTGCTCTATCATAAGATGATTCTGTCTAAAAGCGCTGATAGTTTCAAGAAAAGACATGCAAAAGAGCGCTTGGTGGCCTATGTGCAAAAACGTTTTGTTTTTTTTTTCATTGCATCCATAGAATTTACATTTTTATAAATTTTATAAATTCAAAAATTCCACGGGGCCATATGAAATGCTTTATGGTTTTTTTGTCAGTCTGACAAAAGACTTGGGTAATTTAAATGATAGGTCTTTTAGAACTAGAGTACTACGTTAACAACGAATATGTCATATTCGTTTAATTAAATAAAATAGTAAAAGTTGTGGTATTATTGTAACGAAATCTAATTAGAATGCAGCGTATAGGTTGTGCTTAGCCACAACTTATACGTATGTAAATAGTTTAAAAAACAACACCAAAACCAGTCTATAAAAAATAGAGTCGCAACGTCAATATTTCTGCAACCAACTAAGTAGCTAACCTACTGTTACTGTTTTCATAATTATATCAGGCAACTCAATTCTATCGATCATCTTGCTGTCATGCACGTGAGTAGCGGAGTAGCAAGGTAGTGTTTTGTTAATTGAAAAGGACCTCTGCAAAGTAACGACTGGTGCAATAAATTGTTCACGACAATAAAAACAATGAGACGATAAAAAAATAGTAACTTCAAAACCCCCTTTGGCATCACCCTGTACAGCCTTCGAGTGTAAAGTCCGATAGTCGGCAGCGGACGGTAGCTCGTTAATGAGAGAGCTTCCGTCAATAAAACCCGAGTGCGTGCGACTTTGACGACCCCGCCTCTGAGGGCCCCCGAGCCCCTGGTGGGGGCTTCATAGTCAATACCATCAGATTACCAGGTATTTCATTGATGAGAAGGTCTTCGTCAGTAAAACCCGAATGCGTGTGACGTTGATGATCCCGCCTCTGAGGGACTACCGAGACCCCGAGTGGGGGCTTCGTAGACATCACTAGCCAGTATTAATATTTTCCACAAAGAAAACTTGAAAACGTCATTAAATATTATTACGTCTGGTTACAAATGTTAGTCTAAGACGTTTCAAAATCGTGTTGAAAATAAAAATAATGTATTTATCATCCACAGTTTTCCAGCCGAATGCCAGATTGTGATCTGACCAATGGGCTGGTGGTCTGACCACTGACCTTCGATACATCTTGGCCACCACTCTGTGACCGCCTGCACAGCACCAGCACAGACCACCGCAGCAAGGAGCAAGACCGGGCAAAGTGGCGTGAAAATGAAGAGGCCTTTACTCAGCAGTGGGTGGATATGGGCTGATTAGATAAGCCGTGATAGCCTAGTGGTTTGACCTGTGGCCTCTCAAGCAAAGGGCCATGGGTTCGAATCCCGGCTCGCACCTCTGAGTTTTCCGAATTTATGTGCGACATTATATTTGAAATATACCCATGAGTTTTTCGGTGAAGGAAAGCATCGTGAAGAAACCTGCAAACATCTGCGAAGCCATTCTTTGGAGTGTGTGAAGTTTCAGATCCGCACTAGGCCCGCGTGGGAACTATAGCCCAAGGCCTCTCATTCTGTGAGGAGGCCTCTGTGCCCAGCAGTGGGATGTATGAAAAAGATGATGATGATAATATTATCAAATTTAAAACGTTTTTTTCATAAATAGATAAACAAAAATTTGACTTAACGTCCATGGATCTAAAATTAAACATTAAGCGAAGGTTTAGGCCGAAGTTAGAAAAAAAAAACGTTGTCTAGAGTTTGGAAAGTTTATAATTAACGCATATCTTTTTTCTTCGTTATGTGACCATGATTAGCTCACCGTGAAATCCTAGGGCCGATAATTGGTCCGTAATTAAAAGGAAGCGATATATTTGGGAAGATGCATATCTAATCGGAACGATGCAGTCGGGAGCGGGGCGTCACGGAATAATACTTACAACTGCATCTAAACGCTATTACACATAAACGGATAACTCACGTATAAAAAGTGTGAGCGAACCTTTACGGAGTGACGTGATCAGTGTTGTGTGCTGCCCGACATTTGACAATAATAAAAACGACGATGAAAACGAGGGTAGTTGTGCGCCGCTGTCAGTTGCGTCGAACAGCCGCGGGAGCAGAGCGCTGGCGCGCAGTGTTCGGGTCGCTGCCGCCGGGGCGAGCGCTCTTGGAAAAAGGACTACGAAATAGTCCGAAACATGTCGAGCATCACTCGACTTTTTATACGTGAGTTATCCGTTTATGTGTAATAATGATTAAGTCTCACGGTAGTTTCATGTTGAAAATGCATCTAAACGCGTTGGGAAGACAGAGATCTAGCCCGTAGGGGATGAAGTATGTATGTATTTGAACCTTTTTTTTTTTCATTTTCCTGTGGGAAAATGCTTTGCGCATACTCCTGCGCGGTGGGGACGGCATGGAAGTTATGCGGGACGCCCCTTCCCCACTGCCCCCTTTCTTAAAGAAAGAAGGGGGAAGCATACCCACTAAAAACCCACCGGTATTCCCTCACCGCCATTGGAGGGCGCCACGGGAGCATGATGGTGGTTTGAAGCCTAGGGTAACAACACCTAGAGGCCACGTTTAGCATGATTGCGGACTTAGTGTTAGGTTGCTACCCGCATCGCCTATAACATGATTCCTAAGATTTTCGCCCAACTGCATCTAAATGCGTTTGATTATTGACACGGGTTGGAAAATAAATCCAAAAGCCTTAAAAACTTCAAGGTCGGGCTCAAAATATTTGCCGGGAACTAAGGGCTTACAATGACTCTTTAGCTGTCATTTCTGACACTTGTAGTATGGATATGACAGCGCTGCGATTGGTCTAATTTTGGTTCGCAATGGGGGCTATCGTGGGTGAATTTGCCACTAGAAGCGCTAGTGTCGCGTAAGGTCCAATAACATTCATTTTTCACAGGTTTTGGCGGGCTTCGTGACATAGATTACGATTTCTTTCATTTACCTGTTGAAAACGAACTGTTGAACGCTTTGAAAGCGGTTTTTAGGGTTCCGTACCTCAAAAGGAAAAAACGGAACCCTTATAGGATCACTTTGTTGTCCGTCTGTCCGTCCGTCCGTCCGTCTGTCAAGACCCTTTTTCTCAGTAACGCGTGGAGGTATGAAGCTGAAATTTATATCAATTACTCAGGTCTACTGTCCCTTGAAGCTGTGAAAAAATCAAACTTCTAAGCCAACGCAATCAAAAGATACAGCCGTTTATGCCGCAAATTTCCGCAAATTTTCAACTCTCAAGGGAATCAAAACCTACAAGGTAGTTCCCGTGAACGCAGAATCTTGAAATTTGGTATGAAGGTAGGTCTTATAGCACAGATTAAAGAATAATTGCGAAAACCGTAAATGTGTATGTATGTCTGTATATAGCAGTGACCAATATAAAGTAACCCCACACTGCGTACATTTTGCTTTGGAACAGGGCTCTGCTTACACTGGTTTTAGATATTTATAGATAATGATACGGAACCCTCGGTGCGCGAGTCCGACTCGCACTTGACCGGTTTTTTTTCAAACAAAATGGAACTGCACAACATTGCGGCATAGCTACTCGATACGATGTTAGTTATTTATAATTAATAAACTTAATGAGATTCAAGATTGACTTTGTTTCGGTGCCGATCTTGTACAGTCGCATTTGACAACTATACTCTAGAGCTCTGGACCTTAATCAACAGTGGCGTCAACTGGTGAGCAAGGAGGCGTTCAAGTATTACGTAAGCGCTTCAGGGGGGCGGGGGGGTCTATGCTTTGCTTATTTTTGATGACATGGTTTGGGGGTGGATATGGTGATTATGTCAGCAGTTTCGATTCGAACTGCTGCTCACGAATCAATAAAAAACAGAGTCCATTAAAAGAAAAATGCATATAGGTACCAATGGTTACGTAAGCATGAGAGGGGGGGTAAGGGATTGGCTTACTTTTGCTGACAAGGGGAAGAGGGGGTAAATAATTGTAAAAAATCTGCTTACGTAATACTTGAATGGCCCCCAAAGAAACGATAGTCCCCATTAAGACGTCATGGTAAGGCCAGAGGCCAGGCGTCTATTGCGGGTGGTTTCAGCCCAATCGGTTCACAGTGACACAGTAGCGGCTTCATATCGGTATCCCCGCCACCAAATGGAATAAAAAGCGAAAAGCGGAAGCCGTCTAAGTCGATAAGTCGCCGACAAAGGCTTACTACATTAAGAGCATTATAAATCAGGCGATACGGCGGCCAAATGAAGACGTTTCCAACCGATTACTGTATCGAGTACTTAAAAATAAAGTTTTTTTGGTCACCGATTGAGTCACGCCACAATTAAGGGTGCATTTATCTTTGTTGCGTCCAATCGACAGTGTTGAGGCTTATTTGATTGGTCGGTTTTCACTGGTTGTCCAATAAGAATTAATTTGTAAAACTTTGTCTAAACTAGCATCCTGTGTTTTTTTCGTGGTCATTTTTTTTTAATTTAGGTCCTAGCTTCTGCCCGCGACTTCGTCTACGTAGAATTATACATAAAAACCTTCCTCATGAATCACTCTATCTATTAAAAAAACCGCATCAAAATACGTTCTGTAGGGGAGACCGAGGCGAGTTGAGACAGAGGTGAGTTGATACAAAGCCTTTTTCTCTGCACCTATGACAGTTAGCGAGGTCACAACTTCACACAAACTGTGGAGTGTAGAAAGACCAACGAATTAGCGAAGTTACCAGCCCAATAAACTGTCACAGTTCAGATAAATCGGCTTTGTATCAACTCACCTCTGTCTCAACTCGCCTCGGTCTCCCCTAGTTTTATATAAGCATACATAGGGATATAGGGACAGTGAAAACGACTTTGTTTTATACTATGTAGTGATATCCATGACTGCTAAGCTGAAATGGGACTGGTCTGGACATGTCTGCCGAATGCACGCACAGAGGTGGGTATACTATGCCACTTGGTGGGTGCCGGAAAATGGCTGACAACGAGACAGATCAAGAAGGCGATGGCGGGACGATTTAGACGCGTATATGGAGGAATGGCCTGATATTGCGTCGGGCCGAGAGTTGTGGAGGTCGAGATGCCTTTGCCCAGCAGTGGGATACACCAATAGGCTACGTAAAAAAAAACTTCTTTCGTCAGCCTACATGTACGTTGCCAGTAACATTGCCCATCATAATGAGCTGTTCTCTCCTCTGCTTCTATATGAAACATAAATGTAGTTATTCCTACTAATATTATAGATGTGAAAGTAACTTTTTCTGTCTATCTGTCTGTTGCGCTTTCACAACTAAACCAATGAACCGATTTTGTTGGAATTTAGTATGGAGTTAGCTTCAATCCCGGGGAAGGACATAGTTTTTACTGGGGAAGATCATAGGATAGTTTTTATCCCGGAAAATGCCATAGTTCCCACGAGATAACGATAAGCGAATTCTGCGCAGACGGAGATACGAACTGCTAGTAACTATTTTACTTAACATGAATTAAAACTTAGAATCCAATTTAGTATGAATTTGGTATCCGCCATTGCTGATAAAATTCCCCTCTTAACGCTGTTGCCCGCAATTTCGTCTGCATAGCATTCGTTTATCGCTATCCCGCAGGAATTACGCAATTTTCCAGGAAAAAGTAGCATAATTATGTGTTATTCCAGACTATAATCTATCTATGTTCCAAATTTCATCCAGATCTGTCCCGCCGCTTTGGCGTGAAAGAGACAGAAACATCCATCCATCCATACTTACAAACTTTCGCATTTACAATATTTAGTAATATTATATCACAAAAATGTTTTGTTCTTAACTTAACATTTATGTATGACTGTGTCTTACAAGATTGACCAAGGCTACATTCGTGGTTCATTGATGTCAAATGTCTTACAAGAATCTTTTACAATAAGTATTAATCTCTCTCTTTCTGTCTCTCTTCAGTCGGTCGTCTATGTAGCGGATTCAGACCCCGGCACAATATCATATAGGTCTACCTGACGGTTGTAGTACAAAAACAAAGCATTTTTTCCTGTAATCAAACCTTACCTTGCACTGCAAATATTACCTCAAAATTTAGCTCATCAAAAACAGTATTTGCCTCCCATGCCGTAAGCGCATTTCTAAAAGTGGCTCTCCCAACTCGAAACTCGGTTACTTATTAGATTAAACCCACTAATATTAAAACGCACAGTTCCCGCTTGATTTACTAACGGCAGCCACAAAAACCGACCGCTATTCGCACGAAAAAGGAACAAACATGCACGATAACAACACTCGAGAATCGATTTGGAGAGTTACCATTTAATTATTTTATCGATAATCTTGCATGCCGGTAGGGTTGCCCGGCGGAATGATTATTTTTTGATGAGATTCTGTTTTGAGGTTCGCTTCATTGTTGGTTTCCACTGATGTTAATATTACTTACCTAAAACGTTTGCAAAATTGAACTACTTTAAAAATAACTTATTTCCAATAAGAATCAAGTTGCAATTTTAAATCGATTTTCATAGTGTGCCTATTTGCTAAATATAATTATTTTTTTGAGTTCAGACCAGTTGATGTTATGCGTAAAAATCATACCCGGTAACGGTTGCCTTGCCTGTTTGCCCATAATCATGAAAAATCTTCCTTTTTAGACATTGGTTGAAGTTAAGATATTGTTGCATGATTTTTTTACTCGTATTTTTGTACAGTCAAAGGGCCTTAACGTGAAGTCTTAATGCGACGCTCGCTGTCAGATCCATACTAAAAATGACAGCTGAACCTGAACTGAGTCGGAATTGAATCGCATTAAAACGTCATGGTGAGGCCCAAGGACATAAATACATGTACGTTACCAAGACCTAAAATACATCTATGCACCTTTATACCACGAGCAATAAAGTCGATGACACATATCGATATTTAATTCCTCAACAGTTACTTTGTTATCTACCGTTTGACATACATACATACGTATATCACGTCTTTGTCCCTTACGGGGTAGACAGAGTCTAAGGAAACAAAACCTTAAGGCCACGTTTAGCATGATTACCGTTCGTCTACCGTTTGATGGTAAATTAAATCACCACGAGTGCCACAGAAATGGATTGGGACACTTGCGTATTGTCAATCTTCTTAAGGCGACTAGAGCTACCAATGACCTTGGCCGTCGGGGCGGAGCCTAGGCGCTACACACGCACGTATACCACTCCCCGCACTGATCAAAGAATACGCGGAAGCGCAGAAGCGCGCGCTATTCGGTCACCATTATTGCCTACACGCTAAAGAATCTAAGAGACTGCAAGCATTTATTCATAGCATTTATTCTTATTCCAGTTGCCTGAAAATTTTTATTCTAATATAGGTATGTAGGGTACCTACTTGAATTGTGCTAAGTTAATCCCAGCAGAATAAACTGCAGGGTTGGATGGATTTACTAACTTCCACGTATGAATGCAGTGTTAGACTTATGAGTATTGACTTATCACAGACTAGCTTCTGCCCGCGACTTCGTCCGCGTAGAATTAGTAATTAGCTCAAGATTTTTTCGAAATAAATGGTTATAAAGCTATCTCCATTTTAAATTGCATCTTAGCGGGAAATACCTAATAATGAACATACTAACTCATACATGCACACATTCATTCATGATGGGCCAATGTTACAAAATGAGGCGCAGCAGAGTTTTGTAATAAAAGGCCTGAGAATTTTAGGACCTAATTTGTTGCATACAATATTTTTTACGACTACTTTTAAATCATCATCATCATCATCATCCGAAAGGAATCCACTGCTGGGCCTAGGCCTACTTTTGAATGAAAAACAATTAATTATACTTATGATTAGCTACCGAATAAAAATTGCTCACACCAAAGAAAAGAAATCGTGCGGCCAGGTTTAACGAAATTGACACACTCATGTCGATTAAGTAATTGTCAAACTGTAAAAATGTGGAAAATTACACTTGGGTGAAGTCACCAAAAGTTGAACGATTAAGCGACTACCCCTCCTTTGAACCCTTTTTTGTAAGCCATGTATGATAGTGATTTTTTTTATAACGCTAAGCACATAGTCTACTTTGCATTTTACGACTTCAAACCCTTATATTACAAACGGATCTATACAAAAAAAATATACGTTTGCCAAAATAAGGCAAATTGCCCTAAAGTTGAACGACGTGCCCTATTTATGAACGAATTGACCCCAAAAGATGAACTAATATATTGAGAGTAAATTAATAGTGGATAGGTGGTCAACTTTGCCCTTAATTGAACATTGCCGACTAAACAAATATACACGAATAAACGTGTAGTTATGTGTATTTCTGAAATAAACGAAAAAAATAAAAATAAATAAATATATTCCTAGTGTATATATATACTGAAATAAATTAATGGATTTTACATTTATAATTATGATACTGCAAAATGTAATAAATAAAATCCAAACTTAACAAATCAGCCTTGACTGTTCCATTTTGTTTAGGCTCCGAACGGGTCATCATTTTAGTGAAATATGTGGCCGGCCACTATTTGCATCTTGCTTTATTTCGCACACAAAAATAAGATGCAAACATTTGCCAGCCACACATTTCACGAAAATGATGGAAGTGTAGAAACTTCTTTACAATAAATATTTTAATAATAATCATAATCATTTGATGAAAAAGCAAGATCTCCTTATCCGATCTTACAAATTTTTATTATTGTAGTTTGAATTCTATTGAGAGAACCCATAGCTCATATCTTACATTAAGCCGAAATTACAAAATAGAAGATCTTGCTACTTCACTGTCGTTATTTTAGTAAGCTAGTACTCGGGATCTGCCGATTCCCCAATCATCTAGGACCGAACGAGCGATTTCTTTGGAGATTCTTTGCAATTACCTCCATTTTATTGTAGGTTGAGCTTGCCTGAGATAAACTTATTTGATTATTGCGAATCTTTTCTACGGCTTTTTCGAATGTAGCCTGTTCATATAGCCTCTCTTTTCTTTCAGGTTTGGATACCACCTATAAAAATCAGGTTATTATGTTACGGCACTTACCCAAAACATAACTAATGATTGTCTTTGATATCTTTAAGTAGGTTTCACGTAAGTGTCTCTAATAAAATTTAAAACGACGGTTTTATTTCATGGATATATATCGCAGAAATCAAATACAATATTGGATCTTATCAATTCACGAAAATTATATAAATCATTAAATACATTGAACATCCGCTGTAAGCGGTTAAGCTATCCAGCGTTTATACCAATTAGCAAAAACCTACACTCAACTCCTCTAACTCAAGCTATAGCGTAGTCCAACTTTGCCCGATTCCTTAGTACAAAATAGCTAGAAAGTACTAAAGCGGTTATACCTAGTGGTTAACCACACATTAATTTTGATCTTTTATATGATTTCATATGTGATGGATAAACTGTTGGTTCTAATTATATATTTGTTAACATCTCTGTACACAATTAAACAATAAACGTTATTCTATTCTATTCTATTCGATGGTGCTGCCCTACCACACACCGACTGACAGACTGACTTGTCAATTTTTTTATAGTTAATTAATTTAGTCTTCAATTTTTATTTGTTATTACTTTCTAATGTTTCTTTTTATGTTTAGTTTATAGAATATGTGTAAATAAATTATTTCAACTATCATTCTATACAAAATGTTCCAAGACATGTATTTTCAGTAGAATAATCTTACCTTTTCGTGGCCTTTAGGTCTTGTTACCTTGGGCTCTGTCTACCCCGTAAGGGATGATAACGTGATTTATGTATGTATAATCTTACTTGATCAGTAGATTCATCAGATCACCTAGAACTTTGCCAGCATAGGCAAAGTTGATAGTTGCTTCGCTCGAATTTGGCCCAGCGGCCATATAAAATAAAATTTCAAATAAAATGTTACGATCTCAAGGCTACCTTTGTATCTATATTGAATATTCTAAATTAATTAATTACAGGTATAAATTACACCAAAAGCATTTTTTTACCTTATAAAAATGTTCACTTAGATACCCTACCCCAAACATGAACGACAAAATGTTGTTACTTCAAGTTTTGGCCAAGAAATCTATAAGATGAACTAATTAAATCGATTCAATGTTCATCTACTGAAATAGAAACCAAAAGTTGAACCAGTAACATTTCTTCGTTCAAGCTTTGGCATTAAATAATAGTTGAACAGTCGCGATTCCCATACAACAAAAATATCAAAAAAATTCGCCTTAGGAACAAAATATTTTGTTCAACTTTTAGTTAAAAAATCTACGATAGGTATACAATTAATTTGAGCCATAAACGGTGCATTTATCATTTTCGTGCGATTTTATAACTGCATTTGAAAAAAGACCACTTTGCACATTAGTTGAACACCGTTCAACTATTAGCTCATACCTCTGATTTTGGACCCATTACTTGAACAGCGATTATATCATTAACTAATATAAAAAACAAATTTATTTATTTACGTAAATATTAAAGACATAGTCAAGAATACATACCAAACATAAAAATGTTAGTCAATGCATTATTCAATTTTATATGCAATTAAAAGCTTAAAATGTGAAGGTTTGCCGGGTACCCGAGACGCGGCGACCGCTCACATTCGTGTGCGTGACGCAATTGTCATGGAATTATATTTTTCACTTCGGCTGAGTGTTACCGCATTATAAAAAAAATATTACCAAGCGTCTAAAATGGGCCACGATTTAATTATTACGGTTTTTAGGCCAAACGTTCAACTTCTGGGTGTTGTTCATCTTTTGGGTCCACTACCTGTACTTATCCAAAAAATTAGTTGCGGGGAAGATTAAAATTTGATGTAATTTTTTTACAGTTGATATGGCTATAATAAACATAATTTAGGTAGTTGGACCTTGGAACTGATTTTTATTAATATGACTAGCGACCCGCCCCGGCTTCGCACGGTATATTATGAATGTATTATACATATAAACCTTCCTCTTGAATCACTCTATCTATTAAAAAAAACCGCATGAAAATCCGTTGTGTAGTTTTGAAGATATAAGCATACATCGGGACATGAGGACAGAAAAAGCGACTTTATTTTATACTATGTAGTGATGATAATTTTAATGATTATAAGTTATTTTTCAGGTTTTTTACGAGTAAATTTCCCACGTGTAGTATTTAATTTAGTATTTTAAACTAAAATAAGACGGAAAAATTAAAATTCAGTGAAATTTAATTGCCTTTCACAAAATTTGTCTCCAGGATAGACTACACTGTATTCGATCTCTGCATATTATTATGTAGGTAATTTTGCGATGGGCTCTCTGGGTAGGTATAGTGGGGTAGATAAATTAGGCAGGTCTGTACTTACATTACTGCGTGCATTTTCAAAGCCTTTTTAGCCGCATTTTTCCTTGATGCAGATTTTCTTGGCATTTTTGCCCAATTACAATATGTAAATATAGGTATAAGATAACTTATTAATCGTCTTATACGCGAAATAATTCTGAGATTGGCGATCACTAAAAACTTAAAAAGTAATTGTTCATTTAATAGGGATAAAATACCATTTGTACATTATAGCGTCCACGCGCAAACTTCACAACACGATTTACCCTCTAACTGCAATGCGAGCGAGTAATCTCTGAACTCACACAAATGAAAATCCTTATAAATATTTACGCACACAACTAACCGATTTTAGCGTAACAAGCGACGCAACCTCCCCGTCTGAACGGCAACGCGTGACTGCCGCCCGCGCCCGCGCGGAGCCCCTGCCGTAGTTTACGTTCAGCATTCCGAACTTTTCGATATTTTTGAATGAAAAAGTTCTTTGATTTACAAATGCTATGTTGAGTTTAAAGTACATCGGATTCTTTATTTTTTAACATGTAAATATTTTCAAACGTCTTTGCCGTTTAGGAGCAGTAGGGAATGCAAGCCAAAAAACTCCATTCGGTTGAATTGTATTTTAATATCGAATTTATGCTGATACCTGAACGACCTATGTTCCAAATGTTGTACAAGAGTTGATAATTCATATATATTTTTTTCAGAATTTTTGGCTCAGCCATTAACGAGGAGTAGGCTTTTGAAAGTACCTAATTTACAGCATTTGAGGGCTCTAGTCGCCTTAATCAAGCCTCACTGACCCAAGACGCTTTGAAAAACTAAATCTGTTATTAATTTTCTCTTGACTGGCAACCCTAACATTAAGTTGGAACAAAAAGTCCGGAGTAATCGTCGCTTAGCCCGAGACGCCCGGTAGCCGGCGGCAACCGATTTTATCGTCTCATAACCGACTCGATTTATAAGTATCGATTATATGTATCGACTCCCGCTCGCGGTCATACCGCGTTTTTACGAAACATGTTTTCTAAGTAACAATTGATTGTTGCGATACCCTTGGGATAACTAACTTCTAACAATTATCTTTTTGCAAACCAGTAATGATTCGTATACGATTTTTTAATTTCTGTACCCGAAACGTAAGGAATCTTATTAGATTTATTTGTACGCACACACTGATTCTACTAATAAGTATCTAAGTACACGCTTGCTGCTAAAGATATTATAATATCTACAACAGAATAATGTAGTAAAAGTAAATGCACACTCATTCTAAGCGTGACCTTTATAAGAATTAGAATAAAGAAGAATAAGAAAACTTTATTAGCTGATGCAGAAACACAAACAGAATATTATATATGGATACTTATTGCAACCAGCCAAGTGGCCGCCACTCAGCTGTGTCACGATAAGATCCAGGATAATATCGTGACGCTGATTTTCAGTGACGCCAGTTACAGAGTTACAGAGGTGGCTGCCAGGCACACATCCTAGTTCATACTTTTTTTTTTTTTTTTTTTATATGAATAGGAAGGCAAACGAACAAGTGGGTCACCTGATGGTAAGTGATCACCACTGCCCATAGACACCCGCAACCCCGGAGGGATTGCAGATGCGTTGCCAACCTAGAGGACTAAGATGCAATGCCTCTTGTGCCCGTAATTTCCCCGGCTGTCTTACTCTCCACACCGGAACACAGCAGTGCAAGCACTTTACGAAATCACCACTTCTGATACCCATACCTTATATAAGAATAGTCTTTAGGTATTTTTACCTCAGGCTCTGTCTACACCGTTTAAAAAACATTTACTAGTTCAACACACGGACTCGTTTCTTAGAAAGATATTTCCAAAGCAATATCCATTGCCCTTTCCGCCGAGATCCGGGATCATGCGCGCGAGTCGATATCCAATGCCCTTCATAGTCGTCCCATTTGCGCGGAGTCATTTGCGCAGAACATACTGGTATTTAAAGAGATATGGAAGGAATTTTTAATGTTCCGTTCTTAGGATCGCCACGTTTTAATATGGAAAAGCGAGGAAATTTCCAATTTGAAATATGAACTATGCAATTTTCCGAGATAAAAATAGCTTATGCGTTAATCTAGGGTATTAGCTATCTCTGTTACAAATTTTATCCAAATCCATTGAGTAGTTTTTACGTGAAAGAGTAACAAACATCCATCCATCCATCCATCCATACTTACAAACTTTCGCGTTTATAGTATTAGTAGTATTAGTCACTAGGTCATTGTCAAGCTTTTTGTCTATTAAAATTAGAAATCTGTTCAATGCTTTTTTGCTGAAGGAGTGTTTCTACTCTGTAGAGGAATTTATGACACTAAGGAATGAGTAGGGTAACCTTAACGTGGCGTTCTAAATAGATCTTGAATATAATGTTTAATAATACTTACTTTAGAACGAGACTGCCGGTCGAATAAAAAATAAGAAATTAATTATAGTAAATTGAATATAACTTAATTTAATTGACAGCGTAAATGTATAATCATTATCTTGTCTGTAAATTTGTATTATCAATGTAAATATTTAAGTTAATTCCTATCCTGTTTTTTCAAACACAATGTATATTGTTTCTGAATAAATAAATATATAAAACAAATAAATAAATGTAGATTACCTAAACTCTATTCGTAATAACTTCTTAAACTTCGGTTAACTTAGGATGCGTTTGCTTTTATCTGTTAGGTACTTTGAAATTTCTCTGTGCCAGCTGTTAATTGGCAAAACATACATTTATCGTCTTTAAAAGAGTTTTTTTTTAATAGTTTTCTTGAAAGTAAAGAAACCCTTATTGCTACTAAAATAACAATAAGTTTAAAAAATTAACGAAGTACAGGTGAAGTACAAAAAAATGACATAGAGACAATAATTTTGTTTCGATTCGTTCGATTTCATCTTACACCGCTAGATGTCGCTACAGACTACGAATCGATATTAATAATTTTGTCCCTTAAAATAAAAGCCACGTTTTTAGATATTGCATCATTCCGCTGAATTCCGCCAGCCTCTATTGAAAGCTTACGGGCAACCTGCGCAAGTACATCGTTTACTACGGTATTCTAGTGTGGAATGTTTACTACCAAGGCTTCGGTAAAAATAATTATTTAAGTAAAAGTAGGTGTGGAACATATTTTTAAGTAGGTATGCATTTCTTTGTACACAAGCTTTACTAGCGCTTACTTTGGGACTGGGTAGGTAATTATTATATTACTAGCTTTTGCCCGCGACTTCGTCCGCGCCGATAACGTCAGAGTGACGACATAAAAAATGTATTTTTTTTTATCAAAAGTATCCTATGTTACTTCTAATACCTCCAAGAACCTGTGTACAAAATTTCATGATGATCGGTTGAGTAGTTTTCGCGTGAAACCGTAACAAATAAACTTACATTCGCATTTATAATATTACTATTAGTAGGATTTATTTATTTATAATCATCATATCCGCCATAGGTCGTCCACTGTTGGGCTTAGACCTCCGGCATAGACCTCCAGTTGCCTCGGTTGGAAGCGGCTTGCGTCCACCGTGAACTCGCGACTTTAACCAGGTCATCCATCCACCTCGTCGGTGGACGTCCTACGCTGCGCCTGCCGATCCACTCGAGAACCTTTCGGCCCCGACGGCCACCAGTTCTCTGTGCTGCCTGCCCATTGTCACTTCAACGAGCTACTTGGCTTGGCTGTCTGTGACCCTTGTTCTCCTACTTATCTCCTCATTTCTGAAACAGAGTATATTTTCAAAATCTTGTCTTATTTTTTGCTGAAGCTCATGTGTACCAAATAAAAACTTGAAAGGGGTTTTAAAATAAATCTATGAATATAAACAGACCCCCATTGCTCTATTTTGGAATAACAAATCAATTGTCAACGCCCATCGAAACACGTATTTCAAAAACCTCTTTCTCTGGAAAGTCCAAACACGTTTTCATGGAACACTTAGTTAATTGCAATTTGCATAAATTAACCCTCTTTTTCCGGTACAGTATGGTTTTTTTACTGGGGCAAAAAGTTATATTGCGACCGTTTGCTGATGATTTCTTTGGGAGGCCCTGGAGCAGCGAAGGGAACGGAGATGACGATTTATATAGACAGTGACACCTACCAGTTTACCCGCGTCTTAGCTAGCATGAACCTGGCGGTTGAAATGGCGGAATTTTGCTGAATCTCCGAGAGAGTTTACAAAGAGTCCATGGAAATTCGCAATACACTTTATGGACAATAATATGTTATGAACATAATAGAAGACACTTTTAGGTTTCTAGCTTTTTAGACTTAGCGTTTGGAATATTGGGATAAAAAGAAACCAATCTGTATTCCAAGAGATCCAATCTACTTAGTAAAGTTTTGTCAAAGTTATCACGCCTTGAAAGCCCTGTTCAAATAATAAATAGACAAACAGACACAGAGACAGGTATAAATACCAACTTTCTTACTTTAGAATCTATTGTTCTATTATATTAATTTAGAGTATAAGCGTTGTATAATAATTATTAATATAATTCAATTTTTTTCATATAAACAAATGTAAAACAAAATGGTTAAACTTGCTATACGGAACGCTTTTATTAGAATTGCCTAAAAAGTGCAAAACAACTTTATTTTTCTATAAAACTACTCCTGTCATGTCATTACTCTGTGTTAGTGGTCAGAGAAAGCCGGAATTTAGCCCAAAATTAGACCAAAACCATAAACACAGCGTGATCTCTATTAGAATATATTAAGAAAAAATTAATTAAACATTCAACTATTGATTGGTTGACGAACAAACGACGTCACACCTCGATTTAGCAAAATTCAACTTTAATAATAACTTAGTAAGAGTTATGGTTATTATTTTGTGTGTTTTTCATAAGTCTGTAAAATGTCTATCAACGACTAATTTGCGGGTATTTAGAGCCACTGTTCGGAAGAAACTTAATCGCTTAGCAAAGTGTGGTAACGCGTAAATCACGAATTTCTTTTTGGTGACTTATGAACGGAATCTCACAAATTCTGGTTCTTGAGTTAAGTGGAGCGTTATTTAATAACTTGGTATAAATCAAAACGTTTATGTTTCACTACAGAGAAATTAGCCCAAAAGTTAATTTGTCATTCAATTTTCAAAACGGTCACACGTGAGAGATTGTGTTTTCATTGGATGTTGTTTTTTTAATTAATAGTTTCTGTTTCCATAATTTGAACAGATATGCAACAGAGCACGTTATGAATAATTCCGAATTTATTTAATTACCCTATTAATTAAAAAGTAATGGAGCGAAAAAATATGTTACAGTTCATTAGCTATACTTTGAACGAGAAGTATACTTTATTGATACAAAATATTATGCTTTTATTTTATATCTATGTACACATTATTTGAATATTTATTAACAAATTAATAACGCAAACGACAAGCCCACGGAACAATATTAGTCTATGAAAAACTACCTTTAAACCGTGACTTTGTCTGCGTATCATTCGCTTATCGCTATCACTAAAACCGAAGGACCGTCCTTTTTAGTGTCCCA
Source organism: Pandemis corylana (assembly GCA_949127965.1). Classification (NCBI taxonomy): domain Eukaryota; kingdom Metazoa; phylum Arthropoda; class Insecta; order Lepidoptera; family Tortricidae; genus Pandemis; species Pandemis corylana. Next base: position 352,239 of record OX421854.1, on the reverse strand, counting down.
AATTAAGTACCAAACAAACTCACATTCACATTTTGATATATTAGTTAGGATTCTCAAAAAACAAACTCACCTTCTAAACGTTAGTATTTCTCATTTTTATACCTATTTGGCCTAAAAGCGACGGAATGCCATAACATTTGACATACCGAACCTAACAGTTTCGTAACCAACATGTTTTATTTTTATATTTTTAAAATTTGAAACACCCTATGCATACCATATTTTGGACATAATCGAAGTTTACGACGCGTTTTTGCCAACTGTTACTTTTTGCGTCACGGTCATGGTGACCACTGTTTGCATTCGTACAAAAACTGGAGCAGCCTTTGACGACATGCCGACAAAACTACGAGACGACCCAATAAACTTATCGCCAAAGGGGTAATTTGACTCACCATTTTTTAAGTCAAAAATGTTTTTTAAAATTGTAGCAAACAGTAATGTCCCCTATAGATGACACAGCTAGGTATGCAATATTCGACTTGTGGTCCCCAGACGTTGGTACAGATTGGAAACTGCGCACAGGGGTCGTTATTATGTGAATTCTAGGGCCGAAATCAAACTGGCCAGTTGACCTCGTGTTGAAACTTTGTAACATGTCGACGGGGAAGAACTAAGATCTCCTATCTTACCAATTTTAATTATTGTAGAGAACAAATAGCTCCTATCTTACATTAATCCGAAATTACAAGATAGGAGATTTTTGTTCTTCACCGTCGATGTGGAAAAGCTTTTACGTTATGTACTTACCTATACAGTTGATCGGTATAATGTTACATTCCTTTGGAGAGCACCTCATTTACAGTAAATTTAGTCTTGTAGTCTATCTTAATATTAGAAGTTACTGAACTTGTGAATACTACTAAATAAATAGTTAATTATAATTTCTGGTAATATCTAGTATCTCTTTCTTGGTCCTTGCTTTTATTATTTTTATTTGGGCCAGCCCTCCTAGTATTCCGCCACATCAAATGATCGTGGGTTGCTGAATTTCTGTTAATATCTACAATGTTTTGATTAAGATAAGATTTATCTACTTCTATTTTTACTATTGGATTTTTTTTAAAGCCAATGATTCAATGAAGTTATTCTATTTATTTTTCGGTTTCATTTCACACAGTCATTTTCATTAACCTATTTTATGATGAGCATATAAGACAGTATTTCAGCGATTTTTTTTTAACTTCGTATTATTCAGATATTCGTATTACTTGTGGATGTCGGAACTAGGATAACACAGCTGAAGTGGCGATGGGCGGGGCACATGGCATGACGGAACGACGACAGATGGTCGAAGGCGGTCACAGAGTGGTGGCCAAGACTGAGTCGAAGGTCAGTGGGCAGACCATCAGCCCGTTGGTCAGATAACATCTGTCATTCGGCTGGGAAACTGTGGATGAGACTGGCACAGGACCCGGCAAAGTGGCGTGAAAATGAAGAGGCCTTTACTCAGCAGTGGGTGGATGTGGGCTGATTAGATTAGATAGATTATTAAGAGGCTTTGCCAATAGTTTTGCTATCATTTTGTACTAAAGCAAATATCAAAAAGTTTTTTTTTCTAAAATCTTTTCTAATTCTAAAAATCGGTATCTTAGTGATTAGCTAACTGCAAATTATTCATAACAGTATTACAGTTCTCCAAAGGAATGTAGCATGGCACCACTCCCGTGTATAGCTTGGATAAGTAGGTATTGTTGCTTCGTTCCAGTTGCTAGCGCCGCCCACGCACCGCCGTGCCAGCCGCACGTCGCAGGTGCCAGCCTAAAGCTGCTCTTGATAAATGTTGCTTCAATATCTAAAAACAATCATAAAACATTTCATACAACCATAACTCCATAATTTATCGTTACGCGAACAAACCATAATGTTTAACTTATTCATTTATTCACACTCATTCACGGACAAACATACGCATAAAACAGTTATAAAACGAGTAAAACTGTTCAAAATGGACAGTAGCCAGCGTCTAAAAAGTGTAACGGTACCAATTTTTTAACGATCGTTTTTAAGATCAACCCTTTACGAGAAATACCGTTAGGCGCACAATGCGTCACGGTTACCAACTAATAGATTATGCAAAAACCGTCCGCTCTTCCTATTCACTGTATCATTCCCATGCTCCTATAAAGGAACCAACGGCAATCGATATTCAGCGAGATGACACCTTGTTTGAATATACACATTTTTCCCAGGATTCCTTTCAATCGATATCAAAGGGTTAGGGGATGCTATAGGCAAATTCGATTATCTCTCGTCTCTCCCGGCGTTCTCACGCACATCCCGATCTTCGACAATAAATCTTTGCATACGACGCATAATAAAAAAACGCTATTAAAAAAAGAATTATCTATGCGCGACCCCTCGCGCGCATATGCATAAGAAAGCGCCCGTACACACCCAAATTATACGCCACGGTGACAAGTGCTGGGGCCAATACAAAATGGCAATTCTCCGCGGAGCCGGCGCTTGCGATAAATACCGTACTTGCTGAACGGGGCCCCGGTGCGATTTTTTTCTATACCTGTAACCCTCGCCAAAGTTGGGACAGTTTATTTGCATTTTTTGTATTATGCCTTTACAAATAGTATCTAACCCTATTCAATAATGTCAGGGGTTACGTTGCACTTAACATTCAAAAAAGGGCAGGTACATTTCTCTTAATATTCTCGCATAAATTATAGTCAGGTACATTTTTGCTCTATTATGCATCGCGGTGGGGTCGCGAAAGGGTGTAACGCCAAAATTTACGTTTTGCTATTTTGTTTTCTATAGACTTGCGCCAGGGTTCTTTTTTTGGTCGCTGCACCTTTGAACTTTGATTCGGAGACCACGACGGGAGCGGATCCGCGACGTTCACTTCCTCAATGGTTTAACCCGTTTCCTTTGTAAGAATTTATGCAAAAAAGTTCTACCCATCCTATTTTTTTACACAATAAAATTTAGGGGCTATGCACATTATGCAAATGCGTGCATAAATTTTGTTGGCTTACACGGGGTCCAAGTAATCGAAAATCTGCTCTGTGGTACTAGGAGACGGACTATTTTTGATTGCATTAATTCATTGTTTTTCATGGTTTAATAAGTAAGTATGCAATTTTTTCCTTAGAGTCGATCGCTTAGAAATGCGGTTCTTGATGCATTTTTTTTCTCAGGCTCGTCTTACCGTTAGGAGCCGTACGCATTTTGTTGCGTTTTTTATTGTGTAACAGTGACACATGAACCGGGTTGGGATTTGGATTAGAATATGTAATTACTTCCTTTACGGTTTTCGGAAACGGTTGTTGGTCCGTTAGCGGTTGGCACCTCGGGTCGCGGCCGCCGTCGCGCCTGCGCATCTTTGTCATGCAAAACAAATCCTCAACTTTACATTTTTTAGTTTAAGCATGAGTTTTTACGAATTGGAAACAGTTAGTTACGTATCAAAAAAAGGTTACAGAAATATTTTTTGCTACTACTCACTAACTGACACTTTTTTGGCACCTTTAAGGTAATTAGAGCGCTGCCTGCGACACAACCCTTTATCGCAGTTGCTATTGCACGGTATCCTTTTTAAGTGCCCATTACACATTATGTCGACGGACAAAATAAACAAACCTCAGATCCGTTATTCAAAAAAATCAATACCCACCAAAAAGGGCGGTACACCGATTGTTGTCGAGGGGCTTCGCAAAAAACCACACTTTTTTTAAGAAAAAATACTTGGCCCCTTTTTGCGCCCGGCCATTGTCTCCGCTCTATTGTCTTGACAATTTGAAATATTTTTATGCTTTCCGGACCACAATAATGTTTTGGACTTATTTTCGATAACTATTATTTAGCAAATTTATCGATCGGCTCGCTTCCATTGTTTCTAATGTACGATTAAAAAACGCGTATCTTTATTAATATCTCTTTAAACAGCGATTTGTACACGGATGCCGTTCGAGAGGTTCCGATTTGACAGTTCTGTTTAGTAATTTCATTTTTTTTTAGAAACTAAACGATGTTTGAGGTTATAAGTATAACGGGGCATGATGCATGGCTAGAAAGCGGAACCGCGCGGAGAGGTAAAAAATTATAAACATAAATATAATGTTAACAGTGCCGTGACAAATATAATTTATCTCTGCAAATGTTTGATAGTAAAATTAGCATGATACGTATGATTTATCGGGGAATTATGCGGCGCTTTGATTCCAATCGATGGTTTTTGTCGTAAATTAGCATCAGAATGGTAAAGGTGTGATTGACTTTGCAACTCGTTTCGTGTCGAATTGTTCAGCTGCCGCGTGATTGGAGATGCCATTAGCTATTTTTTTTATTTTTTCGTTTAGTCATTTTTGATTTTTAATAAAAGATGTATAATAATTGTATCCGTCCTTTTTTGAACAAATGCATATTTAAGTGGCTAATAAAATATCGTGCTAATTGTGACCTTTAAGTCTTTTTTCCTTTGGCCCTGTCTACCCCGTAAGGGATCTAGACGTGATTTGTGTTGAGAATATGACTGATTTTGACTGAAAAAACCATGAATTTGGCGAAACTCCCGATAGGTAGAGTGCCGCTATTGAGACTCAAATTAGTACCTAAGTTATTATTTAAATTTTTAATAATGACATACCAATGCCATCGACGGAACGCAGCATTTACATCATTTTACTGTCAAAAATTCCCACTTTTGCGGTTGTACCAAAGTACCAAGTTAATGAATAAAACAACTGGAATATTTGAATCAATGGCAACTATCCATTTGATTTACATTTCTAAAATATTCGCGGCATTTTTTTTTTTTTCTCTTAGGTTTACACATATTATACAGAATTATATAAAATTACGTACAAACTATTTAAACACTTATCAGTTGAGAAAACCCCTATGAATAAGTAACCGAGATTTCTGCTATGATGTAAAAGCTGACAAGTAAAGATTGTTTTTCTTTCGAATATTTTTACGTTTATTCAGCATTCAGAAGCAAGTAGGTACATACAAAATTAACTCTATGATTTATTGCTGCCCGATAGATATAATATTAATAAATAAAAATGGCCGCCTCACACCAGCTGTTCATCCGCACCATTTAACCATAGCCAACCTATGCAAATACCTACCATAAATAAAGCCTATTCGAGCCCATCAATACTCGAAAATCACTTGTTATTTATATGCTAATTATGGATCCCGGGGTTATGCCAGCATTTATTGTGGCATTGAAGGAATCCGAGCGATTTGCATTGCAAATGATTTCGCTTCCGTTGACTTGCTGACTGACGATTTTTTTGCGTTGTAATGGGGCAGATGGCAAAGTTTAAAGGGCAGTAATGCTCGCGTTTACAATCGATCGAAGGTTTTAGGTGGGTGCGTGTGGCGATAGGTGGCGTTAGTAGTAGGAAAACACCTCAAACTCGACTGTGAAATAAAAACCTACTCTAAAAGTCTGAATCAATGGATATAATGATATAAGTTAGATTCCACAAGACGCGTGGAATAATCCATGAATTTTCAAAGTTATCGATTACATTGTTTCAGAAGAAAGCATCCGTTGAAAAGTGCCACCTTGTCTAACACTGATTACCAACAATTTATTATGTCAACAATTACACACCGTATATTTCAATCAAAGAAACTACTCTTGACCGAATATTCATAGTCGTTGTTGAGGACCTGAAAGATGATCGCAGTTCTGTAGTCGTGAGTTAGAAATAGAGATCGTCGCCCACTCTCCCATCAATATCCTAAGTCACCTTTTACGCCACCCACTTTTCTGAAACCGGACATGTTATTACACTACACAGTAGTCATAGGAGGGCATACAATACAAATACTCTTTATTGAACACCACAAATCAGTACAAAACAATACAGAAACAAAGAACAAAGTAGACAATAGGCGGTCTTATCGCTTAATAGCGATCTCTTCCAGACAACCAATAGGATAAATAAGTTGGAGACAGTTTAAGTAGGTGGCGGAAACAAATATACAGGATAAACGCAGGGATAATAAAAACAACAATACCAACATAAATATAATACATAGCTAAATAAATAAAATAAAATAATACATACATATACACATAACATTACTGTATAATACTTGAGATAAAATAAATGTGACATATTGTCTGAAACGATAATAAAATAACTATATTACAAACTTTTAGGCTTAGGCTCTGTCTACCCCGTTAGGGATAAAGACGTGTATGTATGTATGTAATGTATGTATGTAAACTTTTTAAGATGAGAGATAATAGCTACACGTGGTCATGATACAGCAACTACGTCGAAATATCAAGGGGCTTGTGAAAGATAACCACGGTATATCCTGCTGATTCGCAAGATAATTTGCAAACAGATACTCTAAATTTCTAAATGTCAGTGAAAATTAGAACACAGAGAAAAATCCAAAAAGTAAAGCTATGGCCGGGAATCGTACCCGGATCCTCGTCATTCCGTGACGCGTGCTATAATACCCCTACACCTGCACCCATAGCAGGCTAAGCGTCATCTGTTTGAATGATGTGTCTGTACGACACAAATACAAACTTCCGTGGAACATCTACTGCTCACCACGGACGAGAGACTCTACCAAGATGATCATGACCTTTGCAGTGAGGATGGAGAGAGACAGTGAATGTAATTAAGAGCAATAGAAAATATAGCCTTTTAACCTATTGATCAGATGACTTCGATTAGTCGAAAGGTTAAAAGTAAGAGAGACAGCACGAACTTGTACACTACCCGTCTCTTTCCAGAACAAACATTAAGAAAAAGACGGGTAGTATATCTTGCTTGCGACACAGCTGTCGTGCTAGCCGTACTGGGGCCTTACCTTGAGGTCTTAATGCGATACAATTCCAACTTGGTTCAGGTTTTAGCTGTCATTTATAGTATGGATCCGACAGCGAGCGAACCTTAAGTGAATCGGAATTGAGCCGCATTAAGACGTCATGGTAAGGCCACTGGACTGAGCAAAATCGCGATGCCTTTGCCCAACAGTTGCTGTGGGAGGTTATGGTTAATTAGTCTCCATTGATTGATCTGCATGGTATTTCGAGCATCATGCGCTGCTCGCCCTACATTTGGGCTGGCCGTATGAGCATGGAGACGTGCGAGGTGTCGCCGCATAGACGCACGCGCGGTTACGTCACTGCGTCGCCTGCGCACGCACTGTGCTTTTACACGCTACTTTTACGGAGTCAAAACGAAAAACGGTTTGAGAGGAGACCGAGAGAGGTGCGGGCGGGTATTGCGCCACCCGCCCGCACCTCTCTCGGTCCCCTTTGTCGTCCTACCCCGCACCCCTGTGTCGCGCGGGCGAAGACTTGCTTAAGCGATCGGTCTACAGTAAATTATCTCTTGTCTACAAACATTAAAATAACATATATGTAGGATTGGAACGTAAGGTGATCGAGTGAAACGGGACGTATTTGTGTGTGAAGGATGGAGAGAGGTGTGAGAGAGACGGGGAGAACGGTTTGAACGGCGAACGGAAAAGTAAGATCTGCGGGTGTAAAATTGTAATAAAATAGTATTTGGAGATAATATAATAAAACCAGTGTTTAAACGAAGTTGTTTTATTGAGGCAAGATAGATTCCCACATATATATACATACGTAAATCACGTCTTTATCCCTTACAGGGTAGACAGCCAGTAACAAGGCCTAAAGACCACTTTTAGCATACTTGGGGGCGATTTTGGAAAGCGTATTCAAAATAGTAATGGGTTGCTAGCCTCATCGCCTGTATTACGATTCCTAGGATTTTCACCTATTCTAATACGATTTTTTTTTGTTCCCAGGCCAGCATGGAAGAGCACAATACGAGTTTTTGCTATTTATATTCCGATAATTTTTGTGTCCCGTGGTCAAGGATCTCGGATAGATACGAAACTGCCAAACTTCAAGATTGCACAGAAAAATAGTAAAAAAGATTTTAAATTACAAATTAGGTACTCGAAGGGACTTAACTTTTTCTGCTATAAGTGTTATAATATAAACAACAATCATCTGTTAATTAGCATGCAAATTTTAAACGATTATTCAATATTAGTGATTAAATGTCTTAATTAATCCGGTGCCTATTATTTATTATGTCTGACTGTTTCTGTAAATTTATAAAAACAATGGTTAATACTTAAAAGACATAGTTTAACTAAGATGACGATTTCATTATTTATAGATGTCATTATTTATTCACTATTAATCATCTTTAATTCCACAAATTTATTACTGCCAAAAGATCTTTTTAGTTAGGCAATTCGCCAAATTGTAGATGTCATATTTCTTGTATCAAAGCCTAGACTCTAACCTGTACATCGACGATATGTTAAAATTCTTTGTCAACGAGCACTTTTAAAACACCATTCCTACGCGCAGTGCGTGCCCGTTCGAGCGTGTTATTTTTGTCACATTGTCATTACAAGTCACCGTCCAAATTGCACCGCGGATGCCACCATGCATATTCAACAGCACCATTGTCTCAGGTATATTGTGCCACCTGGACACAGCCAGTCTAACCTGAACCCTTCCACCACCACGTTTACCCTTCGCAGTCTTTAAAACGACGAAGCAAGAGCGGAGGGGAAGCTCAAGCTACGCTGGCGCTTGACACAAAAGCGTTCATAAAATGTTGAAGTGAGATCTACCACTGAAAGAGTGAAGGTATGGAGGAGTGTAGTTAAAATTAATCACGGTGTTAGAGGTAGGTCAATGCACGCTGTAATTAAGCGATGCCGACTCGTCTGTCGGTGACATTCTTCTTTTTCTGGGTTTAATTGAATTCGCAAATGGGGTCCGGTTTTCGAACAGCATCACTCGAGTACTGGAAAGTGGTGGAAAATTATGCTGAATTTGAAATACGAATTGTGTAAAAAAAGGCAGTTCTAATTAATATGGTCAACTAGTTTACGGCTTGATTTCTGGTGTAGTTTTGTAGCAATGCACAGATTTTTATCACTTAGCGATGTGATTGCAAAAATCAAAAATCGTCAACTTTAAACGTCATTCATAATACTTTGGGACTGTGGGACTGTTAAATAATTTTATCAGTTGTTTAGGTAAAATGGAACAACTTCCTGGCCCACTGTGAAACCCTCTCACAGTAATGCCATAGTGTTGTTACATTAAATTGACAAGGCAAATCATTTTGAGGTTTACTATGAGAACATTCTACGGTGGGTCAGGAATCGAATGGTTCACGTCAAATTTTATTCGTCGTTGAAATTTTAATTTTACGTAAGCATATTTGCTAGATGACATTCGCAAGGCAGCAGCCAGGGATTGGAGGAAAGCTGAAGATCGAACCCAATGGCGTGCTATGGGAGAGGCATATGTCCAGCAGTGGGCTGGCACGGGTTGATGATGATGATGATGATATTAGCATGCTTACCTTCGTGCTCATACATTTGCTTGCTTGTACGGTTTAAGTGACGCGTTGTCTGTCACTCAGTTACGTTGCTGTTTATATGTATGTAAATAAATAAGTACTTGTAGGTAAAGTTGAACCATCTTTAATTTATTTGGTAGATGTGCTCGTATAGATCTCGTACACGCTTAATCGAAGTTTATCTTGTGGCATCGCTTCAAATAGATAAATTAATAACGTGCAAGTGAAAGGTTTGTTCTACTTGTATTTTTTGATAAGAACCTCCTTCGTTTTTTTTTCGTCAGTTACGAAACGATTTTACTCTGACTTTTTTATTTTATCATCATGTTTTTTTTTCTTTAGCTTTTGTAGTCAAAACTGGCCTTATTGTCTTTTGACTAACATACATACATAAATCTCGTCTTTATCCCTTACGCCTTTGTCTTTTGACTTACACGTCCATAAAAATTTTCAAGGCAATGCGACCACTGAAAGTGCCTGAAATTTGACTTCCAGAATATGTTTGAAATCAACAAACATACATCGTAAGAAATGAAATGGTGTGAAATTAAATTTTTAGGTACATGTCCTATGCTCTGCCACAGTTTGACATGCAAAACCTTTACCTGTTTTACCTTTTATGTAAAATCATAATTATCCTCTTACAACATTAATTTAATGCCTATTAATTATGGATTAATAATTTAAAACAATACTTCAGTTTTCCAATTCCTAATACTGTCGGGGCGTTTGATATTAACGCCATCTAGTGGTGGCGGTTAGAGCATAGGAAAAAGGCAACGGGAGCAGTATGGAGCGCACCAGCTAATTGATAGTTGCGGACACCAGTACAGACAGACTAAAAACTATAAAAGTGATATTAATGGTGGTCAGCGCCGCCGACCCCTGACCCGCGCCTGCGTGATGAACGGCCGCGCAATTCCCAGTTACCGTAAAGTAAAAGTTCATTTCTTTACTGACCTTCTTTAAATTCCTTCCTAGAGTATATCAATACGTCAATACGGCATGAATTGGCGTCAATATTAATATACACATAAATTACGTCTTTATCTTTTACAGAGTAGACAGATCCTATGGCCTAGTCAATAGTTTAATAGTTAACAATTATTAAAACTGAGTTAGCATAACACATACATATAATCACGTCTTAGACAGAGCCTAGGGTAACAAATCATTAAGGCCACGTTTAGCACGACTAAGGGCGTATAGGTAGAAATTGAAATCAAAATAGTGATGGGTTGCTAGCTGCATCGCTAACATGATTCCTAAGATTTTCGCTCTATGGGCTGAACCATCTGCTGAAGAGAAACATCTCGTTGCGCTGTTTTTTCTTCGCTCCCAGCACGTCTAGCACGAGAGCGCAAAAGAGTCGCGTCGCGCGCGAGATAGGTTGCCCGTCTTTTTCTTACTCTTCATCCCAGAAAGAGACGGGTAGTCTATCTATCGCGCTCGCGTGCTAGCCGGGCTGACCAGGATGGAAGTATTTCGCACACGTTTCAGAAAAGAGCCCGTAGGAGACTTTTAAGCCTGCATCGCCTTGTAGAGAGCGTCAGGTTTAGCGTCACCGCGAATCCTTTGTGCCGGTCGTGCCTTATACCGCGTGTGACGTCACGCCATTGTGGACACCATGTTTAGCGAGGTCATTCACTCCAGACTGATTGATTGGCTGTACGTGATCGATGGTGATAGGTAAGCCCTGAGGTTCACGGTACGAGCCTACATGGTTACAACCTACTTTTTTGGGGTCTGATGAATCTGTTAGTTTCATGAGAACGTCACAGTTAGGGAAATGAATTCGCGTGCCACCGTAGAAGTCTTCGCAATAAGGTGACGTGTCACTGACTGGTGACTGTACAGAAGATAGGTTTGCTAAGTTGATGATGAGAATAGAGAAAGACGCTGCATGATTGGATACTGCAGGAAAAGTGACAGTAGTGCTGCAGAAAAAGAATTTCCAGTTATTTTTAATTAGTATCTAAAAAAATTACAAAGTTTTGTTTAGCATACAAATAAATCACATCGTTATACCTTACAGATAGACAGAGCCTAAGGTAACAAGACATAAAGGTCTACCATGATTATGGGTGTATAGGTAGAAAAGGCATTCAAAATAATGATGGGTGGTTAGCCGCATCGCCTATCACATGATTCCTACAATTTGTCACCCATTTCCTCGATTGACTTTTACCATTTACGCGGGAAGTGAAGCAACTAGCATGGAAGTATACCGTATTCAGTATGGAACGAGATATACCAACGCATAATATCCTTGATACACCTAGTAATGTATGAATAATGCAATGGAAGACTGCGTGGAAACTATTAGGTCACAAGATGGACTCTCTGACTGATAAAGGCGAAGTGACTCTTTTTTTATGTTAGAGAGGCCAGACAAACGAACTCACCTGATGTTAAATGAACACCACTGTCCATAGACACCCGCAGCGCTTTACGCGATGCCAGTGCGTTGTCGGCCCTGCAGAAAATTGTACACTCGCCTCTTAAAGGTACCCAGGTCGTAACTCGATGGGAAGACCTCAGCGGGAAGCTCGTTCCAGATTTTGTAAGTTCGTGGCAAAAAAGACCGATTAAAATCTTGAGTGGGACATTGTTTGTTAATTATAAAAAGAAGAGTTAGTCTATATCGATGCCAGCTAGCTGTTTGTATGGATACCTCAGCCAGTTAGCCATTGACAAGCATACGATTACTCATTGAGATATTTTTGTATGATCAACATACAACACACTCGTGTCTCAAGAAGGTACTCCACTGTATAATAGTGATCTTGGCACAGACCATGCATTTTCTGATTCATTACAACGATTTGGAGTGAATGATCTCACATGCTCGTCACCAATCTGTCCGGTTTGGCAGTTTGTTTTTGAATTGCTATTACGTGTAAGGATTTGTTTTTAAACCATTTTTTACAAGTTTATGTCATACAATTAAGCTATTCTTAAAGATATTCTCATCCTAGATGAAGGTGCTTATTCTTTTATTATTTACGCCGCGAGCCAGAGAGTAGTTTTGAAGGGGTTCTGTTGTTTGCAATTCACCCTTGACTAGCGCAGAATCGTCCCTATTTTTATCAACCCTATTACAATTATGCTTCCTAAAAATGTGACACACATGACAACACTTTATTGTATACATGTGCGGTTTAAGTGGTGTTTCTCTCCGTGTAAGATTTGGAATGCGAAGGTTTTCCCAATTCGCTATAACATTGCTGCAAAAGGCGAATGTAGAATGGGCCCCCACTTCGACATTAAGATTGTAGTTAAGTATTTCTGTTTTACTGTGATTTTAAAGTTTCAATTGAAAATTATCTTTAACTAGCTGACCCGGCGAACTTTATTATTATTATTTTTATCCCCTTCGTAAGAACCATCCTCGTACTTCAAATAATATTCTAAAAAAGAATTCGCGTAATCGGTTCAGCTGCTCTCGAGATTTACGCTTAGCAACACATTCAGCGATTCATTTTTATATTATAGATTTCGAATGGTACAGTCAGCGTTGAAAGTTGAGAAACAGTCGAAAAGCACAAAATGATCTACACACGGCTCTATTCCTGTAGTAATAAGAGGGTGTATTATATCATTTTGAGCTCTTCGACTGTTCATCGACTATTATGTTGACATTACATTAATAAATATTACGTTAATGCAACAAATGCGGTGTTATGTATAATTGCCGGCACGTCGATCGTGTGCGCAAATAAGCGCGATCAACATTAGCATGCGCGGGCGCAGCAGCCGATCACTCATCGCACGCACACCATTACAACGTCGTAATGCACACGCGTAATTACTTTACATGTGTTTGATGCAGTTAAATTGCTTCATTAGCGGATGCAAAAGATTTTGGATTTTTGCCTTTCGCGTGCAGCAATTGCAATGTTTTTGTTTGTCATAGGTTGTATGGAGGTAGATGGAAATGAGAACGCGATTGTGTTTGCGAGCGTGTTAGATAGCATGGCGTCTAGTTGTAAGTAATTTTTTAGTATCATTATTGTTTAGTGTTTTGATTTCTTTTGCTATTTTTTTTTAATATTGCTGGGTTTTGCTGTTCGTGGGTTCTTTTCGTACGCCAATTAACCCGCTATACTCGGCACCCCAGCATGAGCCACCAGGCCGAAAACCAGCGCTGGCTTCTGCGTAAGCGCAGCATAAGCTGAGCCTGCTCCTTTGCCATTGTGTACAAGTTTTTTTGTTAACAAAACAATCTAATGTTAATTCTTAAGTTAAGTCTGTATTTTTAGTTTTTTAATAATGAATATTAACTATATTTACAAGATCTAAAAGTTAACTAAATATACAAAACTTAATACTAAATATAAATATACCTAACTATAAAAAGAAAACACCGTCTAAAAGGCCCTCCTGCGGCATAGACCCCAACACACTAAAACTTTTGTATTTTTTTGTAATGGCAACAAACGTTATCTTATCTTAAATTGCACCTAAAGTATAAAAGAGTCACCATCAATTCAAAAGACATTTGTTCATCATAATGGCATGGATTCGACTGCCAATGTAATCGTAATTTCAAAACAACCGGATTCGCTGTGATACACAATAATTATTCACAAAAAAATAAAAATAACATCAGTATATGCACAAAGGCGAAATTGTCCCTATAAGGGATCTCTACCAGTTAAATTTTGAGTAGATGAGAGGATACTTAGGAATCATGTTCTACCCATCACTATTTTGAATCCCCTTTCCACCTATACTCTTGTTACCTCAGGCTCTGTCTACCCCGTAAGGGACATGGGCGTGATTTGTGTATGTGTGTATGAGAGGATTATTAAACAAAGGTCTGACAAAGAGTGAGTTTAATTAAATTGTGTAAGTTGTTTTTAGCAGTTACAATTCCCTACTTGCGAGGCTTTACATACATACATACATAAACCGCGTCTTTATCCCTTACGAGGTAGACAGAGCCCAAGGTGTGACAACAAGACCCAAAGACCACATTTATCATGATTGTAGGCGTATGGATGGAAAGGGGAATCAAAATAGTGATGAGTTGCTAGCCACATCGCCTATAACATGATTCCTAAGATTTTGGCCCATTCCCACGACGGGATTTTACCATCTGCGCGGGACGAGAAGCAACTGGTATATTCTATGTTTTTTCTTTGCTCCCAGACCATCATGGAAGGAGGCTGTAGAATAAGTTAAATTATAATTAATGTTTTGTATTTATTTAGCGTGTAGCGACTGCGGCCATTAATTTGTCTTGCCTATCTTCACATTATAAGTTAATGTTATATGTTGTATCTTTACGCTATACCCGAATTAAAACTGTACTGGAACCGTTAGCGCCGAAAAGGTTCGCTCATACGATAGCAATTAAAAAAGCGCGATGGCGCGCTCCAGTCGGAAAGAGCGAAAAAAATTAATAACTACTTTAAAATTTCTAAACTGCACTGAAAATTAGAACACAGAAAAATCCGAAAAGTAAAGCTATGGCCGGGAATCGAACCCGGATCCTCGTCATTACAAGTAGTGTCTTCTTCAACCTCGACATTGGCAGAATCACCGACAGTATCGATGGAGCTATATTTTTAAAAATTGAATTGAATTGAACTAGTTTCATACACAAAATAACATTAAACATATTTTTTAACAAAACATGTCAAAACAACATTACTTGAAAATTGAAGGCCCATCGATCGAATGGGTAAAATCTTAGGAACCATGTTATGGGCGACGCTAGCAACCCATCACTGTTTTTCCCCTTTCCACCTATGCGCCTGCAATCATGCTAAACGTTTTAGGTCTTGTTACTTTGAGGTCTTTCTACCCCGTAAGAGACAAAGACGTGATTTATGTACATACATATTACTATCTAAATATAATATGACTCAAGGGTGACTGACTGACTGACTGACATAGTGATCTATCAACGCACAGCCCAAACCACCGGACGGATCGGGCTGATATTTGGCATGCAGGTAGATGTTATGACGTAGGCATCCGCTAAGAAAGGATTTTGATCAATTCTACCCCCAAGGGGATAAAATAGGGGATGAAAGTTTGTATGAAACTTTGTCAATTTTAAACCGATCGGGCTGAGACTGCATGCATAAAGCTACTATGACGTAGGCATCCTCTAAGAACGGATTTTGATAAATTCCACCCCTAAGGGGATCAAATAGGTGATGAAAGTTTGCAAAGGTCGTTGCTGCCTAGAGTCGCGACGTTAACAATGATTGCAGAATATACTATCAACATCAGTTCTTAAGTCTAATTCTATGCGGACGAAGTCGCGAGCAGAAGCTAGTGTACTATATATTAACAACTAGTTTCATACACAAAATAACATTTTTTTTCTGAAGACTTGGTCAAAACAACATTACTTGAGAATTGGAGGCCCATCGATGGAGTGGGTGAAAATCTTAGGAATCATGTTATAGGCGATGCTAGCAACCCATCACCATTTTAATTCCCCTTTCTACCTATACAATAATCATGCTAAGCGTGGCCTTTGGGTCTCTTTCGCTAGGTTCTGTCTACCCCGTAAGGATAAAGACGTGATTTATCATTAAAAGATATTCATTGTGTACATCCATGTTTTTCCATCGAAGCACCTAGATGTTTTTCTTAATGAAGTGGATGTCTACCTCGCCGGATGCGCAAGAAGCGTAGCGTCACGGCCGCACACATCGCGGCCGGCGCGTGCGCACCAAACTGAGTGCGAACAAGATACAGCATAATGAACTGGCATTTGACACTTCATCTAGTTACACCCAGTAAACAACGTGACTAATTGACTGACGGAAAATTTGAAAACACTGGAGCTAGAAAATAATCCCCTAAATAAATTTTGTCCCTTTGGACGACCGGATAGCCTAGTGGTTAGAGAACCTGACTATGAAGCTTGAGGTCCCGGGTTCGATCCCCGGTCGGGGCAGATATTTGTATGAAAAATACGAATGTTAATAAAATAATTTAATCTGTATTTAAGTATGTATTTATCTATATAAGTATGTTTATCCATTGTCTAGTGCCCATATTACAAGCTTTGCTTAGTTTATTTATTTATTTATTTATTTATTTATTTAATGCAATTCACATGTCACAGGTACAGTAGAGAGATGGCAATATGCACAATATAACACATAAAACCCTGTTGGGCGCAGCATTTTGGAGAGGAAGAGATAGGCCGAAGTTACATAAAAGAAACGAATTGTCTATACATTATGTGGAACTAGACTTAAACTATACTATAAAATAAACTATTTCAAAAATGACTGTCGATTATACAATATTATAACATTACAATGTCATTAATCTTAGTACAATATAATTAAAGAATAGAATTAAAAGTATGAATAGGTATATCCGGAGTAGGTATGTCAAATATTAGAATTACAATGTCAGAGTTTGGGGCTAGGTCAATTGGTGTCAATTGTCCCAAGATATTATTATTATTATAATTAGAGCTCTCATTTTTTCTGGTCTGCTCGTATTGCATCTGCTCAATATTCCACTTATTTTGTATGTTTTTCGAGTGTTTTATGCGTACTTTTGAAAAGCGGGTTTCTAAATGGTGATAATGTTTTGTAAATAACGTACTTGTTAATGAGAGAATTGGTTTCCACCGTTGGTATATGATAAGATCCTGTTAATGCGAAAATTTGCTTAATCTGTAGCTAATTACGGTTTGATTGTAGCGTGTAATAGAATGCGCGCGCGCAGGCTTGCGAAAACACGAAACAGCTGACGAAAATATTGAACGAGTTACGTTGTATTCAACAGAAAAAAAAAACCTTTTTTCAGTCTTATTTGGGTAATAGTGAGTGAAGTTAACAATACTTGTTGGCTTATTTTTTTAAACTTACAAGCTAGTCTCTTGTCGGCGGAACAATTCGCAAGTGGTCCTCTTCCAGGGCCTTTTCTTTGACATCCCGATACGCGATTTATACTTTCTTTTTCGCCTGGTCCATATTATTCTTGGCTTTCCTCTCCTGCGTTTCCTTTCGAGTTTCCCTTCTATTGTAAACTAATAAATGCTTATTTGCTTAGACTTTCTAACAAATCCCGCTGTGGTTATGTTCTGTACGTTACAGCATGTGCTGTGCCAGTAGCCCCATTTAGCTTTTTTTTATGTATTTTTTGGGTTTTTTGTGTTCGTGCCGTTTTTGGATAAATTCTTTTTTTTGTCAAAAACTACCGACTTCATAACTGAGAAACTCGCCTAGGTTCGTAGATTCGAAACTGTCGGACGACTATCCGACAGCTCAAAGGTGGTCCGTTAGCATTGTATTTTTGTCTCTTTCTTCCTATTAAACCAAAAAAGTTAGTTAGGTACTAAATCACTTTCGCTTAATTTAGATTGTTTTACAATATGCGTATTTTTTTATTATACAATATAAAAGATAATAAAATAGAAATATTATACAAGCAGTTAAAGATACTTATATCTAATACCTTTGTTTATACGACTGTGTTAGCGTGTAATATAAACGCTAAGATGTAAGGTGATGAATGAAGTTCAGATTTCCCGATTTCCTCTCATTAGACATCAACGCACGCGAGTTTCGTATTCTGCTACGGGTAGGTACGTATTCAAATACATAAAGTTTGAAATGCATAATGGTTCAAAATATATAATGCGACTTTCTCATAAAATGGAAAATTAATAGGATTGTTATAAATTAAACCTAACCTAACCTAAACCAATCTATAGATTACACTATCATAAAAGTTCATCTAACTAATAGTTTCACAGAAAATAGCATTATATATTTTGAACCATTATGTATTTTAACCCATTATACATTTTAAAATGTCCTACTAATCCTATGAATGTGAATGTTTGCGAGTATGTTTGTTACTGTTTCACGTTAGAACGACACAACAGTGTCTGAAAATTGGAACGAGGATATATGGCCTGGAACACATAGGCTACTTTTCATCTCGGAAAATTGCGAGGTTCCAGCGGGATAGCGATGAACGAATTCTGTGCAAACGAAGTCGCCTTAATATAGTGTGTGGTAAATTCCTTCATCTACAGCTATACTAAAGTATAGTTGCTTGTTTATCGTGAGACCTGGGCTACAGGTTTCCACGTTTATTTTATAAACATAAACAATACTATAAATTATTGAGTGGAACTTACTGATAATTAAACCAGTTGCTTATTGATTTATTAGCACTATAAACTCGGTTGTTATTACTTACTTATAGTTGGTACTCGTGGGAGCAGTAGGATAATCAAATCGGAGTAAAATGACTAACAAGTAATTTATAGAATCACGAGTTACCATGCTATTCTGCTGCTACACGTGCAAGGCAGCCAAGCCACTTACATGCAAACCACATAAAACACATGCTTGCACATAATGAATTTGAATTTATTACTATACAAACTATTAAGAACTAAATAACAATAAAGAACACTAAAACTAGGAAAGTTGATTAAAAGTAAAATTCCTGTTTCGTGGCTGGTTCAAAAGTTCCCATTATGCTGGCCGCGTTACCTCTTTGAACTGCAATGGCATAAAACATAATATGAATTCCACTTCCGTACTGGTTTGGGAGCAGAGAAATAACAGAAAGTACCAGTTGATTCTCAGCCCGCGCAGATGGTAAAAGCCCTGAGGGAATGGGCGAAAATCGTAGGAATTTTTGATTCCCCTCTTCACCTGTACGCCCACAATTATACTAAAGATAAAGATAAAAGATGATTTATTGCCACTAACAACAATTACAAAAAAAAAACACATGGGCTTTAGGTTTCGGTACCATAGGCTCTTTCTACCCTGTAAGGGATACGGACGAAAATTTTCTAGTGATACGCACGGTACGAATATTTTCTTTTCAAGAGGCGTTTTTTTAATATGAATGTAATTTTTCCTTGCATTTATTTATTTATTCAAGACAGTAACAAGAACAAAGCTTATTTGTATCTATTATCTTAGCGTTAACCCATACATTCATTTTATGTATGTATGTATGTAAACTCTTTATTGTGCAAAATAAACAAGACAAATACAATTGACAAACACTGAGATACATGCACTAAGGCGGACTTATCCCTAAGGGATCTCTTCCAGACAACCTTTGAGTGGATGAAAGGAGTATTATATTAGGGATGGACAACACCACAGGTAACTGTTATCACATACACATGTATGTATACACACATACTGGCAAGTTTCTTTCCTATAGGGGTAGGCAGAGACTACTTTGCTCCACGTGCTACGATCCTGAAATAGTTGTTTCGCTTCATCCACATTCATCATTCTCTTCATACATGCCCATCGGTTAAGCGTTCTCTTGACCCAACCTTTTGTCAAAATATTACACTGCGATCAAAACAATACGGAATCTTTAGAAGAAAGTTATTTAGTCCAAGACTCTAAGCCTTGTCTAAGCCTTGTAGTGGTTTAGTGTGCGTTAAGCATCTAACGTTTATTACTGCGCGAGTCCCAAGCGCGGATATGTGCGCGGGAGTGGGTCGCCTTGGCGCGAGCGCACGCGGAATGCGCCCGCTCACCTCGCCGGTGACGTCAGCATTCAGAATCGGTACTATTAGAAAATATTAGATATAAAAAAACATCATTGGCTCATATTTGGTTTACGTAAACGCTTATCATGTTTCTTATTTCTTATCAGGGCTTATGTGGCTCCTGATCCATGTTCGCTGATACTCCAGATACTATAGTTTCTTGCGGCGCATTCTTCTTGGCAATGATGGTCTTTCCGAATGTGCTGGTAGTTTCAAAAACACATGTAAAAGAGCCCTTGGCGGCCAATTTGCAAAAATAAATTTTCATTTTCATTCTCCCATTCTCTATTTTCTGAACATGAACTATCAAACCCTTACCCAAGTTAAAAACAAACTAAAAAAAAAAAATCTTAAAAATTAAAGTCAGTGATGCATCTGTATTCAAACTAAGAACTCTTTCAAAGCGATACCTTAACAGTTTATGCTATTTTGACTTAGGAAATAGTGGAAACATCAGCTCCAACTTAACAAACCTGTGGGGCGTTCGGACATTAAAAGCACCTTGCCATCTCGTTCCCTTGGGTGTCGTACTTAAGAGACGATTGAGGGAAAACCAGAACGGGCCACAGTCTCTTCTGCGAAATTACTGCGGTCCCCAAGCCATCTGCCAAGCTTTAGAATTTAGGTAACTCCCGACCTTCTCCTCCTCCTCAAAGAAGGAGGCCTTGGTACAACGGTAGACGTCTTCCAGCTATTATTTTTAATGATCAATTAAACAAATCACTTGCTGACACTTTTAAAAACCTGATCATAATCAATATAGGCTTACATTTAAAAGCACTCTAAACAAACGTTATCTGGAGCGTTGCGCTATCAGCGGCCAGTTTTCGACCTTGCGCAGGCGACGATCGCGATAAGTCCGCGGACTTGTCTCGGGACCTGTCCGACCTGACTTATTGTCACCACGACAGCCGGAGAAACTTTTGTAATTAATACTCAAGTACCATTGAAGGATATTTGTAAGACAGTTTTTTGCTATATTAAAAACCAGACTAGGTCTTAATGGATTGATATAAATAAAATATATAATACATCTAAATATTCTAGACAATATTATTTAGATTCCAGGCAAGGGTTTTAGGGCCGCTGCCTACGTGGCGGACAACCGTAGCCAAATATCTGGAACGGGCACAGCTGAACATACAGACAACCTAAGACAGGTGGTCATGGCGCCTAAGGACGATGAGAGCCGACCCCAAATAAAGGGATACGGCTTGGAAGAAGATAAAGATTTAGATTCCAGGCAAAACGTACTTGAAAAAGTCAGTCAATGGTTTGCAAATAGGCAGCCTGCTCTTTCACTTGGTTGTAAGTGTCGCCAGTAAACATCATTATTCTCAAAACTGCGTATACTTAGGTAACTAAAGATGACACAAACCAGGTAAGAAAACTGAATGATGATATTTTGTAATAACTAGTTCATTTCTAACTAGAACTTGTCGTATTTTTTCTGATGACAGTGAATGGGGTGACGGAGGTGGTGGAGATGAGCTCCTGGTCTTTATGCGGGACTCGCGGGGGGAAGGTCGGGAGGGGGGGGTGATTCATCAGCGACTGATCGATGGGTGTTATGACGTACGCGCATTGTCAAGGGTTTACGAGGGACCGGGGGTGGGATATGCGAATTTTGGACGCGGCAGTTTTGTCGTCAAAAAGATTGAAGAATCTTTGATGGAATATAGTGAAATGCGGATGGTTTGTAATAAAAAAAAAAAATGTTTTAACTAAAAGTCCTGTTATACTGCGGCGCACGCGCTAGCAAACGCGCAGTACGTAACAGAGGAAAAACTCCTTTGGTTTTCAAAATATTTGTCATGAAACCTTAAAAAAGAGTGGCAGGTATATTATTTTGTCCATGTTCCTTACCTAGGTACATAGTATAATTACATAAGTCAGTATTACATAATATCATTATTTAGTTAGCTTTGTGTTTAAGTAAAACATTTAAGATGTGATATCGACGGGAAAGAAGCAAGATCTCCTATCTTACATTTAGCCGAAACAAAATAGGAGATCTTGCTTCTTCACCGTTTATATGGAGCACTGCTTATGAGTTTACGAGCTGCTTACGAGTATGGGTTTTTACATACATACATACATACATGCATATATCACGTCTTTATCCCTTACGGGGTAGACAGAGCGTAAGGTAAGGTTACGGGTTAGGTAAGGTAAGGTAGGATTTCCAAACCTCCATTGCACAGGTGCCGCGAATAGGGAATCCCATCCCGAATCCCGAGGTGGTCGTGGGACGTCGCGGTGACACCGAGTGCTCCAATAGCGCCTCACCTACGACTGAATAGGGAATCCGTGTGGTTTTTAGTGGGTATGCCTGCAGTCGCGGGAGACCCCTACATACCCCCGATAAACCCGTACCGGACGGATGCATAAGGCGCATTTTCCACACCATAAAAAAGGGTAAGGTAAGGTAAGCTGAGGTAAGGTAAGTACATACATACATACATATATCAAGTCTTTATCCCTTACGAGGTAGACAGAGCCTAAGGTAACAAAACCTTAAGGCCACGTTTAGCATAATTAAGGGCGTATAGGTGAAAAGGGAAATCAAAATAAGGTAAGTATGGTAAGTATGGGTTTTTATTATGTGTAAAGATATTAAAATGTATCGTATTTCACCAACTCGACGAATGTTCTCCGAAGAAGGTCTGCATTCTTCCTACATCAGCCATTTACCGATGACATTGCATTTCCTCTTGACACTGTTTACCCAGTCTGCAATGATGACGATGATTGTGTATCGTATTGACTTGTCCACGTAGCACAGTCACTCTTTGTTGAAGAATAGCGCGCAGTAGGGTAAACTGTAAAAGAGGGTAATGCTATTGTGCATCGGGATTGATGACGGGATTACCGGTATCGCGATATTTGGGAGTCGCCTTAAGCTCAGCTTTACGGAGCTTTCAAAGGGTGGACAATGAAAGCAACGTGGGTTATTGATACTTTCCGTTTTTACTGTGTCGAAATAAAAATGTGCTGATGACGTCAAGGGAGAAGGTGAAACCAGAAGTGCCACAATACTTTTACCCGAGATTTAAAATTTGCTTCCATGCTGGTCACGGAGCCAAGAAAAATAAAGAATGTACCAGTTGCTTGTCTGCCCGCGCATATGGTAAAAGGTCATCGAGGGAATGGGCGAAAATCTTAGGAATCATATTATAGGCGATGTAGTAACCAATCACTATTTTGATTCCCCTTTCCATTCATACACCCATAATAATGCTAAACGTGGTCTTTAGGTATTGTCACCCTAGGCTCTGTATATTCTGTAAGGGATAAAGCAACTGGTAAATTCTGTTTTTTCTTTACTCCCAGACCAGCATCGAAGAATTCGATCAATTACATGAAAATGAGAGTCACTTTACAATATTTTCAGAATGCTTCTATTATCAATCGAATTTTATTCCAGAAGAATTAAGTCAAATATACAATACAATACAATAACTCTTTATTGAATACCACATACAACAACCAAAACAGAAAAAAGGTATACAGAATATTACAAGTGTTTTAAAGGATTGTCACAAACACTTGCGGAGTTCAAACAGCTCGAAAGCATTACTGTCAGTTATTTACCGCAAATTGCCTCTATCTAGTGAAATCGCACATATCCCGCCAATTATTGTGTTTTTAAAAACGTGACCTGCCATTTAATGGATAAACAATTTATTTTGAACCGGAAACGTAGTGTTAAAACATCTGTACGTTTTGTAAGATACCGTAAACCTGTCCGACGGGTTTATTGGTGAAGTTTGCATGGCTCGGCGTTAGTTGGCGAAACGTTTCCAATAATTGCAATAATTGCGCTTGTAATTAGGTAAAACTTTTAATTCCTTCCAATTGGTTAATGGGCTTGATGGTCCAGGGGCCGATTTTTGAAAGCACATCACTCGAAAGTACCACTCGAAAGTGGTATAAATCAGCTTATATTTCCAAAGGGGCCATTCAAGTATTACGTAAGCAGATTTTTTTTTAATTATGTACCCCCCCCCCCCTACCCCTTATCAGCAAAAGTAAGCAAACATCTTACCCCCCCCCCCCCCCTCCCATGCTTACGTAATCATTGGTACCTATATGCATTTTTCTTTTAATGGATTCTGTTTTTTATTGATTCGTGAGCAGCAGTTCGAATCGAAGCTGCTGACGTAATCACCATATCGACTCCCCCCCCCCCCCCCCACCCCCTGTCATCAAAAATAAGCTAAGCAAAGACCCCCCGCCCCCCTCAAGCGCTTACGTAATACTTGAACGCCCCCCAAAACTACAGCTCTAATCAAAGTTATGACCAGTTCACAAGATTAAGGAGAGCTGTGATTGTCTTCTATGCTACACGTATTTCAAATTCAGCGCAATTTTTCACCACTTCCGAGTGGTACTTTCACATATATGCTTTCAAAAATCGAGCGCCAGGCGTCTGTACTATCGGTGTATTCATAAAAATAGCTCAAGGTGGTGGTGAAGTTAAAAATTATTGCTTAGAAACGTAGTACGTTCTTCCATGCTGGTCTGGGAGCCAAGGAAAAACAGAATGTAGCATTTGCTTCTCGGCCCGCGCAGATGGTAAAAGCCCATCGAGGGAATGGGTGAAATTCTTAGGAATCATGTTATAGGCGATGCGGCTACCAACCCATCACTCTCTTGATTCCCCTTTCTAGTCGCCTCCAATCATGCTAAACGTGTCTTTTAGAAAGAAAGAAAGAAAGAAAAAAGTTTATTTATGACAATCACAGAACATTTTCGGTCTTGTTACCTCAGGCTTTGTCTACCCTGTAAGGGATATAGACGTGATCTGTGTATGTACGTATGTATTAGAAACGTAGGTCATCATCGGTGGGTCAAGGGCGCAGTTTCATTTTTTGTTGCCCTTACCGAAGATGCGAGCTAGAGTAAAAATATTTTTTAAAAAAGCAAGTAGGTCAATGTTTTTACAGTCCCCTCAGCTCACGGCGTGTAGTAAAATTATTTATGCATCAATCTCGCTTTCTATGCGCTATATCGCTCTTTCTTTCATTGCCAATGTATTACTATATTCTACAAGTCGTATAAGAAATATTTTGAAATATTTCAACACCATTTTTCATCGTAATCCAGCATTCAAAACTAGTCATTCCTTTGATGCCGTGTATTTTGAACATCGATTAATGTATGGAAAAATGACATTCACATTTAATCTCAAAAAACGTTTGACAACAAACAGAAGGTTCAGTCAACTCAACCACACACTGAAATATTCCGAATTTTAAAAAAACAAAAAAAACTTCATTTTGCGAATTAACCGCCAAGGGCTCTTTCAGAAAGACTATCATTGCCAAGAAGAATGCGCCGCAAGAAACTTGGCAGCAAGTTATTTTTTTAAATAAAAAACTTAGACTACATTATCTTAGAATACATTTGTAAAAGCGATGTATAAGGTCCCCAAATTAAGTAGGTACATTAATCAATTTCATGCCACATTATATCTATGTACACACGGCAATATAATCAGGTAAGCACCTACGCACGCTCGCGCCGTATCTATCCTGCTTACCGAATAGCTTTGCTACATAAACCGTATGTATACATAGTGTTATAACTGGTGCGGGTTGGCGGCAGCACGCGGGCCTTACGCCGAGGCGCCAAGGCGCTTCCTCGCCGAACAAAGGCTGCGAGCTTCCTAGTCAGGCGGAAGTGTGTCTGTGTACGTACGTTTCGGTTGGTGTGTTCCGCGCATCACGACGTGACAGACGCTATCTGGAAATGCCGCGAGCTACCGCGCCGCCCTTACACAACGACGGCTCATAATAATAGTCACTAATTTGAGTGTACATACCTACATACATACAATACACAATACACACAAACCACGTCTGTATCCCTTACGGGGTAGACAGAGCCTAAGGTGACAAATACCTACAGGCCACGTTTAGCAAGAGTGTGGGGCTAGGTATAGGATTACTATTATTTTCGCCCATTCCCTAGATGGGCTTTTACCATCTGCCCGGGAAGAGAAGCAACTGGTACATTTTATGTTTTTTCTTTCCTCCCAGACCAGCATGGAAGTATACATACATACATACATAAATCACGTATTTTTCCCTTACAGGGTAGACAGAGCCCAAGGTAACAAGATCCAAAGGCCACGTTTAGCATGATTGTGGGCGTATAGGTGGAAACTGGAATCAAAATAGTGATGGGTTGCCAACATGATTCCTAAGATTGTCGCTCACTCGATTTTCCCTCGATGGACTTTTACCGTCTGCGCGGGCAGAGAAGCAATTGGTGCGTTCTATGTATTTTCTTTACTCCCAGACCAACATGGAAGAGTTTTTGAGAGTAAAGTAGACGATATAACACATTGAATTTTTTTCGACTATGATTCAAAAGCCCTGAAAAATATTTACATGACTATTTAGGTTGTTTCGAGTGTTTGACAAAACTCAATTGAACTGACAAAAAACATTCTATAATCTTAATAGAATAAGATATCAATCACGATTGGTCCTGACACGGTGCGGCGATACCACCACGTTCTGAGGTCGTTACTACGCCACGGTGGACACGTGGGAAACGATTAAAACAATAGAAGTATCAAACATACCTAGCCGAGATATACGTGCGATAAGAAAAAACCGGCGGAGGTAAAAAATAAAAGTGAATTTTATGGCTTTCTCTGTGGATGATATCTGTTGTTAAACTGTGAGTTGGCTCGACATTTTATACAGGAATAAAAGTGATTCAATATAATATATGTTTCATCACGCCAGTTCTTGAACCACTAAATTATAGATAACTAGCTGACCCGGCGAACTTTGTTCCGCCTTAAATTTGAAAAATTCCAGTGGTTTGGGCTGTGCTATCCCGCGGGAACTATGCAATTTTCCGGGATAAAAACTATCCTATGTCCTTTCCCGGGACTCAAACTATCTGTATACCAAATTTCAACTAAATCGGCCCAGCGGTTTAAGCGTGAAAAGGTAACAGACAGACAGACAGACAGAGTTACTTTCGTTAGTAAGGATTTATCACATAGAAGTCGTAATATGCAGGTAAGAGTCGTTGACCTGTCCGTTGTATTTTCTATTTTTTTTTTCATGTATAAGAGGGGACAAACGAGCAGACGGGTCACCTGATGAAAAGAAATCACCGTCGCCCAGGGACACCTGCAAGACTTGGGGATTCACAGGTGCGTTGCCGGCCCTTTGAGGAATTTAAAAGTATACCAACAATATGATAATAAAATGGCCACAATAATGTTTCATAATCCTTTGAAATGACAAGCGACGAGTTACGACTGACGTGAACAGTTATTAATAACAATTATGCCAAGTTTATTTATCGGTGAATTGTTTAGTGACCTTCGTGTGCCCACGACCGATAACTCGAGATAGTCGAAGACGTGGTGTTGACAAACCTTGAATTAGAAACCTGCCTTACTTGCCTAAGGTAAGGACTTTTAACATTTATAACCATTAGAGCAGCACCCATGTTACAACTAACCCTTGGTAGGTTTTTAAATCAATACGAAATTTTCCAAATTAGGCACCGACTTAACTTTTTGTTGTTTACTGTAGACTTGTTTTTGAAAAATGTTAACCTAACCTACACAATGTTCAAAACTTTTTCATTCATCCTGGCATTGGCGATTTTCCAAAGTTAGTCTCATTTCATTATCTTTATTAGGCTGGAGAAATATCCCACTGCTAAGCAAAAGCCACCCCAAGTCCATTTGCCTCAATTTTGAGCGATCTCGAGGATCACTTCTACCACGTCACCTAAAATTATTTTAATCTCGTATAAGCCTACATTAATTTGTTTGTCAATGTACTATAACAGTTCACTAACAAAAAGTAATAATTTAATTAACATCTTTAATTAAATTAAAAGATACGTATCTAAAACTACAGCAAAGATGTCGACGACAAATCATTGTGCCTTCTTGAACGTTCTTGTCTTAATTGCCACAATTACGGAAGGGGGTTTACGCATAGTGCAGACTCCCACGGTTTGGGACGCTGCTTATCTGATCACGGGTCATGACCTTGCAGCGTGACCTCAGCAGGTGTTCCTCATTGAGTCAATCTAGATGCTAAGGTCTTCGGTTTTACACTAGGGTAAATTTTTGAGGAGTTTCTTCTTAGCTTAGATTTGATTTCCTCATACGCTGACGTCGGTCGTACGGAACAACCACAATATCTATGGTCCACCGCAAAGCGACGTCCGTGGCAGATTTATTGCTTAAAGCGGCCGACGTCAGCGTAGGAGGAAATCAAGCCTTGTGTGACTTTAAGGAAATCAGTCTACATCTAATGCTAATATGCTTAATAGTGTAGCAATGCGATCTTCATCATTGTTTCTGAGTCTTAAATCAATGCTCCAGTTTCCAACCTAATTTGGAATATCACCGACCAGGCCCGCATTAACAACAACAGCATCTAGATTCCTTTTTTCGTTTCCTTTAAATTCAAGGAAGTCACGTGTCCAATGACGCACACGTAATCTTTATCCGGCAGACAATGCTGTTCGAAGTCGCGAGATGCGGCGATACCACCATTGTCAACTGATCCTGTGTTATTGTACCCAGTTTAATCGGATCCCACTACCGCAACATCCACTACATCACCATTGTTATCAACCTTGAGACTTATGCTACTAGTTTTATCAACTGTTTTGGTTGCAACGTTATATTTGTCAGTAAATTTGTGACCGACGGATTTGTCCGCAGTGTTTAGAAACGAGATTGCGTTATGTAAGTTCTTATTTGTGTCAGTTGTATGCGAGATTGTTTCGCTGTTTTTGCTGTTGTTTTGTTTGAAACCAGTTTAAAGGTTAGTGGATGAAGTCTGATTGCAATCGGCCGTTTCCTTGATGATAAAAATGGTTGTGTTTTCGTTTTTTCTGTCGGTCATTTTTTACTTGTGTTATTGAGTCAGTGGTGACGCTATACAAAAAGGATTAAAGCATCTGTGACTCGCTTCTCCTTCACGACTCACAACTTATAACAATTTAAGTGCTAATCTTGTTATTTACAGTTCTGATAGTCAACATTACTCCGATTTTCTAGTTGCATTATTCTAATTGCAGATGTTTTGACTATTGAATTAGTGTCACTTGACGATTTTATTTTCATATTTACCTAATTTATCTAGGATAATAACTACTGCGGCAGCCATTGATTTATCAATCCCATGTCATTCAATAGAATTACTTTTTATAATAAATCTGTACCCACCTCATATCCCGGCGTCGGTCCTAATACGGCGTAAAAAGGTCGTATAATAACCTCTGTGGCTTTGTGAGGCACGTACGGGCATCCTCCCCTTTGTCCACTCCTGCGCAGCTCGGAAGCCACCCTCACACGCAGCTTATAACTATGAGCGAGTGTTTTAGCGGCTGGAATAAGCCATGGAGTATTGGCAATAAAAGTACCGCTTCTCTTGTAGTACTCGTAAAGGCTGGCAACTTGATTCTGTGTCAATTGGACATAGAAATTAAATTTGTAAAACTACAATGGCGAATGAAATATATAATAAAAGAAAACGTTAACAAAATTTAATACCTTCATAACACCAGATGTTATAACATTAAATTTAAAAAAAAAACCCCCATGCATTAATGCGTTCCGAGACCAAATAGAAGACGTTTTGGAAGAAGGTCAGATCAAGAGTACCCGAAACCGACGAGCATGTATGAAGAGATTGATGAATGTGGATTTTTTCTTTGCTTCCAGACCAGCATGAAAGAATCATCATGGATGTTCACTATGCAATCAAATTTTTATTTAGATTTGCACAAGCTCAAGCTACTTGTTGAAAACTAAAATCGTGCTCTAAAAGACTGCGTGACACGTTAAAATAATTCTTCACTTCTGTTTTTATTTAAATATAATATATTATAGTCAGGGGCACATTTCTCCCAAACTCCATAAAAAATACCTATATTGCATGAGGGCTACATTTTTTGCCGCTAAGTGTGTAATTTACCAACCATTGTTAGTCAATGGAAATCCTTAATGATTGTTCTGTAGCTTCCAAGTATACTGAGATACGCATCGCGTCGTCAATGGGTGCCTTATGAATGCACCTGTGACGTCACTGGACCCATTCACAGTTTTTATGGAGAGCCTAATCTGATTACGTTAGACTTGATTCAATATGAAGTTTGTTATCGTAGTAATCGTACATAGTCAAGAATAAGCAACTTAAACTGAGATGGGCTAGAAATTTAATCTTTTAACTTTGATATCTTGTTAAACCTACGTACTTTCCTAAGTAAAATTAGTCCAGACTTTGAGTGCTAAATGGGTTCGTTTTTGGATCCGCCCGGGGGGGAAGAGCCGTGCTTGGTCCGGTGCACCCTGGGCAACGGCTAACGATTTCCTGGCGGTCTCCGAGCGATATCATTGACCGTTGGGTAAGAGCCCGTTCTACCGTACAACGTTGCCGACATTTTTGTCACAAGATTTTTGAATGCTGTATTTATTACTTTGATATTGCCGAAATCATCGCATCGATCGATGGGGGCAAATTAAAAAAAAGAAGAAGAGTGCTAAATGTAAAAATAACGTACTAATTACTAATTGGACTCTTCGGAATCACTACATAGTTTATCCTCCTGCCTACAGGTTGTCGTATTTTGTCAAATGGTTTTCCTTCTTTGCGAATTGTTATTAAGGTTCAAAATTAATTTTTTTTTATGTCCTTTGCATTGTGTATTGGAACCCAGGAGGATAAAAAAGTTGCTTTATGACTCTGTCATGTCCGATTTGCTTTGAAAATATTATAGCTTAAGATCCCGCTATACGACGACCTTCACCGAGACGTTTATTTGATGAAACGTATTTTATATTTAATTTAATTAGACAGATTAAGTTAATACCATGTGAACCACAGAGGAACTAAACACAGAGGTGTGATGTAATTCAATGAGTTTTGAATAAAGTGGTCACTCATGGGGCAATATATTTATATTATATTTTTTTTTATAGGACAAATAAGGCAACTTGTACTTCCATGCTGGTCTGCGAGCAAAGAAAAAACATAGAATGTACCAGTTTGCTTCTCTTCCCGCGCAGGTTTCGATTTTGAGGTGCAGAACTTCAATAATAATAGGTACTTGATTATCAATAACATCGATATCAAAGAAACTAGTAAAAATTAGGCCGATAAGCTAATTGCAAACAATACAGGTACATCGCGATAGGATCGCCGTCCACCGGCCACGCGCTAACGAGCGGTATCGCGGATCTATTCAAATGGCCGGCGGCCCTATAAATATTAATATGAGACATTAGCTATTCACGGATTGGTTGTTGTCTGTATTTTGCTCCGGGATGCCTCGGGTCATGAGAACTGCTGCGTACAGGGTGTATTGGTACACTTTTACTTTGAAAAATTTGGACATTTTGATAAAAAATACATTTTGGTCCTTCTCATGATCAGCTGTACGACGTATAAGCTGAAGATGGAGACGGTGACATTTCGATCATAATACATTTTGATCATGATACATTTTGATCATAATACATTTTGATCATAATACATTTTGATCATAATACATTTTGATCATAATACATTTTGATCATGAAACATTTTGATCATTATACTATTTACTCATAGCATTTTTGGGCGTACGTAATATAATCAGCTGCAGTTAAATTTAGAAAATTTGCAGACAATCATTACACATTATTGATACTACTTAACATGTTTCCCATGTGTTACTTTATAATGCGTAAAAAAACAATCAGCATCAATTTTAACAAACAGCCAAGCATGTTTTATTTCTACATGTGCAAGAGAGACAGCAATATACTATAGCCAAGAGAAACATGCTCCCTCAAACGTGTGCCTCCAAGGCATAATCTGCCACGTGTGACATTTTGCCATCCAAGCCATATTTATCAGCAATTGAGTCACTCTAGATAAAGAAATTATGCATTAACGCCCACCACGCCATAGACTAAAATAGAGATGTTATAGGTGTGAACGCTGCGCCTGCGCATTGTTTGCGGCATGCGGCGTGACGTCACACAGCGTGGGCGCTTGCCTTAGCCACCCAACCTCACTTGAGATAAAAACTAGCTTTTTACGTATTAGCTAGTTTTATGTGGTGTGGAATGTATTTTAAGAGATAATATTTCAAGTCCTAAGGTTTTGGTGGGAAATATTTTGTATTATGTTTCACAGCTTCATTCGACGCGATTTATTAATGTTTACATGTTGTAGTAGCATTCCCAGGCACTAGCCTTGCACGGTTTGTTTAAAGGTTTTTTTTTTTTTTTTTTTTTTTTTTTTATGGGGGTGACTTAGTTTAACCTGGCAACAGTCGTTTTCCCCCCACTGTTACACCGGTCTAGTCCGCTCACAGTCCGCCATTCCTCATTCTGTATTTCCGTGCTCAAGCCTTCGCACGTGTCCCGAGTCCGCCGCACGAAAACCTTTGAACATGGGAAAAAGGAAGCAAGAGTACCGAGAGGACGAGATCCGAAGAAAAATACAGAAATTGGAAGAAAAATTGGTGAAAAAACCAGCTAGACGCCGAATTATTTACTCCTCATCCAATTCTTCTGCAGAATCGGACGGTAAGCCATTATTCTTGTGGATGCGTACTGCTAAAAGGCTACTACCACCACGCTGTACATTTATATTCGAATGGCTCAGTGATGCGAGCAACCAAAACGGGTTGTCTTCGTCACGATTCACGTGATACGTTACTGCTAGTAGGGCAGGTACTGTCACATAAAATAAAAATAATGACTTTATTCCAGACGATGCAAGTCAATCTGCGTCGCACATAAATACTACCATGGCCATGGTTCACCGCGATGCTACGCCTCGTGCCGGTTCCAGCAGGGCGCCAACCTCACCACGTGTCACTTCGCCACGTGTCACGTCGCCACGTGCTGCCTCGCCGCCACCGCCGAGCTCGCCGCAGGACGAGCCGTCGCCGCCGGAGGAACTGGCAGCAGCTCGAACTGATACTGAGGTACCGCGTCCGGAAGAACAAGAACTCGACGACGAGATCTTGTCATTATTGGGTGATGCTCCAAAAACTGACTGTCAACTTGGACCACCCGTTCACAAAGATATTGCCAACCGTTGGCAAGAAATACTTTCGAAGGGTTTAGAAAAAGAAACTAAAGAAAAACTTATGAAACAGTATATGATCCCTAATAACTGTGATTTGCTTTTAGCCCCCCAACTTAACCCAGAAGCAAAAGCAGCTTTGTCAGAAAGTTCAGTAAGACGTGACTTCTATATTATGCAAAAGCAAAATCAAGTGGGCGTGGCTCTTGCTGCCCTGGCCTCTGTTACAGAATTAATAATTTCAGGAGAAAACACGAAGCAAAAACTGTTGAAACCACTGAGTGATGCATGTCGAATTCTTTGTGATAACCATCACAGCGAAACGGCGACCAGACGACACTTCGTCTTAACTGCAACCAACGCTACGCTTAAAGAAACATTGGTTTCAGCAGGGAGAGACAAGTATTTATTTGGCGAAAACGTGAGCGAAAAATTAAAGATCGCCAAAAATATACAGAAGACCGGGGAGGCATTAAAGAATCAACAGAAGCCGATTTTCAACAAGAACAATTTTATTGCTAATAAAGGCCATTTAAACTTCAAGCCACATCGCAAGACAGACAACAAGTCAGGCGCCAGCACGGCGCGCACAGCTCGAGCGCTTCGCGCGCCCCCGCGCTACCAGTACCAGGCCAGCGCGAGCAGCTTCGGGCGCCGGCCGCCGAACCGCTCCAGGTCGCCGCCGCCGCCGCCACCGCCGCCGCCGCCAAGACGCAACACGCACTACCGGAGATAGATAACAAGGTACGGTACGCCGGTAGACTGCAGTATTATTACACTGAATGGATTAAAATAACTAATGATCCAGTAATTTTATCATGGCTTGAAGGTTATTTAATACCCTTTACTTCCACGCCTCATCGCCCCGATACCCCAAGTGTCCATCCCCAATCCGACCAAGACCATCAGGATTTTCAAAAATCAATAAAATCATTGCTAGAAATTAACGCAATTTCAAAATGTGATCACGTCGATGACGAATTTTTATCCAGTATTTTTTTAGTGCCTAAACCAGATGGTAACAAACGATTCATACTAAATTTAAAGTGTTTAAATAAATTCGTAGATACAAAACATTTCAAAATGGAAGATTATCGTACCGCCGCTAAATTTATTACTAATTCATGTTACATGGCATGTATAGATTTAAAGGATGCATACTTTTTATTACCCGTTCACGAATCACATCGAAAGTATTTACGTTTTATGTACGACAACATGTTATATGAATTTAATTGTTTACCATTTGGTTTAAGCTCGAGTCCGTTTGTTTTTACTAAATTAATGAAACCTGTAATGGAATTTTTAAGATCACAAGGATTGCTATCCGTCATATACTTAGACGATATTTTTCTAATTGGTACTTCATACTCAGATTGTAGAACTAATGTAAACATAACCCATAATACATTAGAAACACTTGGTTTCTTACTGAACTTCGAAAAAAGTAGTTTGGTTCCAAAAAGGGAATGCAAATTTCTAGGGTTTGTATTTGACTCCCAAAACATGATTATGAAGCTTCCCGACACTAAAAGAATAAAAATAAAAGAAAAATTACAGGCATTTTTAAACATTAATAGGTGCAAAGTACGTGACTTTGCAAGATTTTTAGGTCTTTTAGTGTCGGCATGTCCTGCAATACAATACTCATGGCTGTATACCAAGGAATTTGAACATTTTAAGTATTCATGCCTATTAAATAACCCTAGCTATGAGCAAAGTGTACAGATACCCGCAGAATTAAAAAATGATATATTTTGGTGGCTAGATAACATAGAACAAGGCTGTACTCCTCTATGCGTAAAAGAATATAAATTAGAAATATTTTCAGACGCGTCTATGACTGGCTGGGGTGCCTATTGTAATAATAATAAATGTTTTGGCTATTGGAAAGAAGATGAAAATAAATTACACATAAACGAGTTAGAAATAAAAGCCGCTTTCTTCGCACTTAAAAGTTTCACAAGAAACCTACATGACTGTAGAATTCTTTTACGCATAGATAATGTTACAGCAATTTCTCTCATTAATAGAATGGGCAGCATACAGTTTCGACATTTAAATAAAATTGCTAGAGAAATTTGGGAATGGTGCGAATGTCGTAAAATATTTATTTTTGCATCATATATCAGGTCGAAAGAGAATTCTGAAGCGGATTCCCTTTCACGTAAAAAGTTTAATGACATTGAATGGGAATTAAATGACTACGCGTTTAATGAAATTACAGCTTATTATGGATACCCCGAAATTGATCTGTTTGCTAGTCGTCACAATGCAAAATGTCAATTTTATGTAACTTGGAAAAATGACCCCGATGCCTGGGCTATAGATGCTTTCACGATCTCCTGGAAAAATAAATATTTTTATGCATTTCCACCATTCGCGTTACTTGCCAAAACACTGCAAAAAATAATAACTGATAAAGCAGAGGGCATTGTCGTCGTACCATATTGGCCAACGCAACCGTGGTTTCCGTTATTTAAAAAACTAACCGTTTCTGAATCACTGACTTTCGAACCCAATGCTAAATTATTAATATCTCCTTTCAGGACGACTCACAATCTACACAAAACCCTCAAATTGGTTGCCGCGAAGCTTTCAGGCAAGCACTACTGAAAAAGTCCCTTTCGATTAGATGCATAGAAATAATGTTAGCCTCGCTATCAGATTCTACATACAAACAATATGATGGTTGTATAAAAATGTGGGTAACCTATTGTAACACTAAAAATATTGATTATTCAAACCCATCTGTTCTGGAAATTGTGGATTTCTTAACCGAAGTCTTTGATAAAGGGGCCAAATATGGTACAATGAACTGTTACAAATCTGCTTTGTCGTTAATATTAGGTGAAATTGTCAATCATGAGGTAATAAAACGTTTTATGAAAGGCGTTTTTAAGCTTAGACCTTCAAAACCCAGATACAACGTAACATGGGACCCTAATATTGTCTTAAATTATTTGGCAAACAAATGGCCCAATTCAACTCTAAGTTTAGAAATCCTGGGAAAAAAGACTCTTACTTTATTAGCCTTAGTGACAGCACATCGTGTGCAAACCTTCTCATTAGTAAAATTGAGTAACATCAAGGTCAATACTCCCGTTGATATAACTATACACATTCCAGATTCTATTAAAACAACAAAACCGAACTCCTACCAGCCTATTTTACGCTTACCTTATTTTGATACACGTCCAGAGATTTGTCCAGCAAGGTGTCTTGAAGCTTACATTAATAAAACAACAACACTACGTAAAAAACACGATTATTTATTTATTAGTTATAGACGACCACATAATAAATTATCACCACAAACACTTAGCCACTGGATAAAAAACACTCTGGGTTGTTCTGGAATAGACACATCCATATTCAGTGCTCATAGCACAAGACACGCTGCTACTACTTCGGCTAAAAAACTTGGAGTCTCCTTAGATTTAATTAGAAAAACCGCTGGTTGGACTGATTCCTCCTCTGTATTCGCAAAATATTACAATAAAGAGATGATTGTTGATCCCAACCAATTTGCGATATCTGTTTTGTCGTCGAATAACCTGTAATAGAAATTAAGAATATTAATTAAAGATATTAATAAGTATAGCAGCTATGTTGACAATAAGAAAAGTGTTGCAAAATGATGAATATTGTTCCAATAAGTGGATTAAAAAATACATACCTTTTTGATTTTTATCCCCCGTTTTTTGTTTCATATTTCCTTTGCTCTAAACATCCTACAACATGTAAACATTAATAAATCGCAAAGAATGAAGCTGTGAAACATAATTAAAAATCAAACGAACTTACCAAGTGAAGTTCGATGATAATTATGTGAACAGCTTCATTCGACGCGATTTACACACCCTCCCAACCCTACCCTATAAATATGAAAAAAAAAAAAAAAAAATGCTATAAACAAAATGAGGAATGGCGGACTGTGAGCGGACTAGACCGGTGTAACAGTGGGGGGAAAACGACTGTTGCCAGGTTAAACTAAGTCACCCCCATAAAAAAAAAAAAAAAAAAAAAAAAAAAAACCTTTAAACAAACCGTGCAAGGCTAGTGCCTGGGAATGCTACTACAACATGTAAACATTAATAAATCGCGTCGAATGAAGCTGTTCACATAATTATCATCGAACTTCACTTGGTAAGTTCGTTTGATTTTTAATTATATTTTCATGATTAGTTACCACTGTTACAATTTTATAGCCGTTTTTTGTGTTTTTGTCTAACATTGGTACTTCCACACTACGGTCTTCTCTTAAGTCATGAAAAGTTACAGTGACTGTTACCAACCTCTCACTCATCCAAATTTCATATACCATAATGAAATGTTCGTCATAATGATCATTAAATTTGTCATAACTTTTTTTCTCTAAAACCGTAAAACGCTATAGGTTAGGTTAAGTTAGTTTTATAACAATCCTGAACAATCATCAGCTTAAGAAAAAAAGAGTTATGGCAAATGATCACTAGGCAAACAATACGTTTATGGCATATTGAATTATGGCAAAAGATAAAGAACCGTTAAGTCAAACGAATATTTATTTTGAGTAACATAAGCTTAACGCACATTCAAGTAGTTCCTTAGTAAAAGCGTAAAAATGTTTCAACTAATACAAATATAATCAGATGTTTGTTATAAACACCTTGATCACTGCTATAAGTTGATTATGGCTGTCAGAACGGACTCAGAATTAAACGTATTAAAAATAGACGTGTGAAATAAAATAATCTGAAAAAAGACAGGCGAAGCAGCAAACAAAAACTAATACATTATAATTAATATATCAGCTTCATGTAGAGTCATTCGGGGTAACAGCACGCGGTGGGTAAAAGTACGCGGTGGTCCGATCTCCGACAGGGGTGGGGGGGCCGAGGTCTGTGTTTGTAAAACAGAATGGCGCTACTGTCGCCGTTTAGGAGCCACACGCCGCGCCGACGCAATCTTAGTACTGGTCGCGACACGTCGCCGAATATTTGTAGCACGCTTATTTCGTTTAATTTTTGTGCCACGGAAAAGTGTGCTGTAGTTAAATGGATAGCTCTGTGCCAGTAAGTATACTATATTTCTATTGTTCATTTAATGTAGTTTTTATGTAAGTTTATCATATTCGGAAAAAGTATTTAACGTGTGTGTTGTGACTGATTATTTGGTATATTTGCCGATTGGGGTAAGAGTACGAGATTAATAGTACGCACGCGTACTTACCCCCGTTGCGTACTTATACCCCAAATGAAATAAAAATATCAAAAAAAAATCAATCTTTCAGAATACACCAAAATGCCGAGAAATTACATAAGGAAGGCCCCTGAGCGGACCCTCATCTCAGATGACCAAATAATGAAGGCGAAAAACATCGGGTCAAGAGTACGCATTGGAAAAGTTTTCAGTTAAGCCTATGTAGGGCTAAAACTAATTAATCTTGATGGAAAATTTTCTTAAATAGTGAAAATTTATTGAATATTCTACAGATTTAATATCATAACATGCCAATTATACAATTCTTTATAGGTCTGGGAGGCCATCAAAAAAAAATGCGTGCTCTTGACCCGAATGACTGCGTACGTTTACCCCGCGTGCGTAACTTTACCCTAAGACTTGCGTAATTTTACCCACACATCGGGTCAAGATTACGCAATGGAAAAGTTTTCAGTTAAGCCTATGTAGGGCTAAAACTAATTAATCTTGATGGAAAATTTTCTTAAATAGTGAAAATTTATTCAATATTCTACAGATTTAATATCATAACATGCCAATTATATACTTCTTTATAGGTCTGGGAGGCCATCAAAAAAAAAGTGCGTGCTCTTGACCCGAATGACTCTATATTCATGTTCGGTGCGATTACGCGATCTGAGCGCGGAGAAACGAATCAGCCTGTACTATGCGTTATTTGTTTTAGTAATGAACATTTCGAGTTTTAAATAATAAAATTTATTCATAAGCCGGTACTTACCATATTCGAGTGTGCTGCCCATATGTATGAGTGGTTAAGATATTCTTATTTATGGGTCTATGTCAAGGCCACGATCATCGCTTTGCATAATATCAAATTAGTTATTCGCGCCGTGGCGGCGTGTGTTCAATTTGAAATTCAAATAAATTCTTTGCATTATTTGCGGGCACTAATTGTGGATTTTAGGGTTCGCTGGCTACTTGTGCATTGGCTGTTGTGTGCATGTTTTGTGTAGTTTGTCTGCTTTGCATGATTGGCGCATGTTTTTGGGGAGCGGGAGGCGGTGCAAGCTGATTGTTTGGTGTAAGCTTATTAAAGTTAAATTACCCTATTTATGTTAATTTACGAGTGATGTGTGTTAAGTGTTGAGATGAAAAAGGAAGATCATAATATTAACATAATGATGTTTGTATTATAGGTGTCATCTATGTCTTTGATTATTTGTTGACCTTTTACACGGAGACAGTGAAAATAATAATGGTGAAATTTGTTGTAAGCATATTTTATATTCTGTATTAATACTAAGTTCAGTACAAATTTTCTTGTTTTCGCTATTAATCCTTCTTTGTTTTAAAAAATAGTATCTTATTTTATACGATTTTTGTAGTATTTTCTGTTGCAGGAACGTACAGAACCGTAGTAACGTCAGAGCAGCTGTGCCTTGTCTATTTTTTCAGCGTCAGCAGTCGGTGCTCGATTTAGCAATTAGCATGAGGCGCACGCGCCGATATTGTCATTAATTATTAATAATTTGAGTGGCCCACTTGTCGGCGTGTGAGAAACAGCAGGCTCGGGCTTTGGATCTAGCGGAGCGGGGGCGGAAGCGGTTATGGAAGGATAACCTTTCATAAATGCAATAAATAGTTTTAGTTACATTGGAAATCACATACATACATAACGTCACGCCTCTTTCCTACAGAGGTTGGCAGAGACTACTTTGTTCCTCTTGCTACGATTCTGACTTATATTTCATAAATGGCTCTTTTAAAAATTAACACTTAGCTTGTAAGCACGCAACGCAAATATAATAATATGATTCACCTAAACAGGTAGTTACTTGAAATAAATGATTTATTATTAATAATTATTTATTTATTTATATTATATCGTACTATAAACAAAAAAAAGACTGCTAATATTATCTTTTAGTAGATAATGTATGAATTATGATTTAATATTATAACTAGGCGATACTTTCTGGTGCACGAAACACTTAAAAAATTTACATTGTTTCTGTTACTCTTGTCAGTCTTTTCAGGATGATGCGTTTCGAGTTTGTCAAATTTTATTAAGATAAAATTTTACAGCCGCAGCTTTAGCAAGACGTAACGTTACCCGCTCCGCGCGCTCCCGGACTCAGCCTTAGCCGGCATTATTATGTATTACGCCCGGGTTAAGGACCGAGTTTTGTTTCCATATTTTGCATATTCATTCACTTGCGGTAGGTCGAGTTTTTTCGCTGCTCTTAATTTATGGGTCGACAGTTTGTCTGTCTGTCCCATTCCGCCCAATAATTAGGGCAGTTTTTGTTTATTATTTATGATATGATAATATTATTAGCGTGCCTCGTAGTAATTCGTTTATATTACCGTTATAATGGGTTAAAGTGAATTATTATAAGGTGTCAAGTTGGTTGTGATAATGGTGTTAGTTGATGCGGTACTTTTGTCAAGTGTCACTTTTTACATACATACATACATAATATCACGTCTTTATCCCTTACGGGGTAGACAGGGCCTAAGATAACAAAACCTTAAGGCCACGCTTAGCTGGAATCGGAAATCAACATAGTGATGGGTTGCTAGCCGCATCGCCTAAAACAGGATTTCTAAGACTTTCGGTCATGCCCTTGATGGGATTTTACCATCTGCGCGGGAAGAGAAGCAACTGGTAAAATCTATGTTTTTTCTTTACTCCCAGACCAGCAAGGGCTGGCAACACTCTCTTAACGCCGTTTGTTATGATTGTCTATGGGCGGCGGTGATTTTTGCCGTCAGGTGGCCCGCATGCTCCCCCCCTAAAAAATTTAAAAAAATTAAACTAAATGAGAGAATAGCCACGTGTTAGAATGTCGAATTAACTCAAAACCTACTGGTCGGATTTGTAATTTTTTCACCATTACAATTTCTGAACATAGTATATTTAATTCTACGTGAAAGTAGTCGCGGGCAATATCTAATTACCCGCAAATTAATTAGATTATACATTTTTTATACGACAAGTATTGCAAACGAGCTTGTGGGTCACCTGATGGCAAGTAAGCACCACCATGAACACCCACAACACTAGAGGACTGTACATACGTTGCCGTAGAGGGTAACGAATACCTGCCAGTAATTTTACCGGCTGTCTGACTCTCCACGCCGGAGCACAGCAGCGCACAGCTGCTTGGCGGCAGGATTAGCGAGTAAGACGATGGCAGCGTACGAACCTTGCACAAGGCCCTACTACCCGCATTATGTGTGCTTCCTTTAATTTGCACAAATTGGAATTTGGTTCTTAAGATCAAGTTTTACACCTTTTTGGTAAAAAAAACCGGCCAAGTGCGAGTCGAACACACGCACCGAGGGTTCTGCACAATATAAAATAAGTGAATATAAAATCCAGTGTTAGCAGAGCTCTGCCTCGTAAGCAAAATGTGGCAGTGTGAGGTCATTTTATATTGGTTTCTTACAAAGACAGAAACAAAAATTCTGTTTTTAGTATTTGTTGTTAATAATCTGTGAAAATTTCAACCATCTAGCTATAACTGCTCCTAAGATCCAGTCTGGTGACAGATAGATAGACAGACAGACGGACAGTGTCTCAGTAATAGGCAGTGGCGTGCTGTGAAGGCTTGCCAGGGTAGACAGCAGTAGGCAGCAGGACGGGTCACAATTTGTATGCGTTGCCTACCCTATCGAGCCCCCACTGCACCTCCTAGGTAATAGGGTCCTGTTTTTGTTTTGGGTAGGGAACCCTAAAACAAACGCTATATTTAGAGCCAGCCGCATTCCGCGACATATCTCAACGTTTCAAAATAATAACCTGTCTTCAATTAAAGACAGAAACAGACTAGCGTAGTTCTGTTCGCAGGTCGAAATCGTTGAAGCATGCTTCCTTGTGCTAATTAAAACCAGTGTTGCCAATTTAGCCGGTTTGCCGCTAGAAATGGCGACTTTTGGCTAGGTGCTAGCGATAAAAAAATTTTGCGACTAAATTATATAGCCATTTTTTTGCACTTTCAAAAATGGACAGTTACTATTTTATTACATCAATTAGCCTACTTATTTTGTCCCAAATTAGGCAAAGTTTTTATGTACTGTAGGTAATTAGTAAACTACACATAAAGATACAAATATAAAAACATTCATATTCATTACATAATATATGTCCGTTGCCGCTACCGGGATTCGAACCCAGGACCTCTAGCTTCATAATCAGAGTCACTAACCATTAGTCCAACCGATTGTAGATATCTATATTTAATTGACCCTTGCTTCTCCTCCCGCGAAGATGGTAAAAGCCCATTGAGGGAATGGGCGAAAATTATAGGAATCATGTTATAGGCGATGCGGCTAGCAACCCAT
This sequence comes from Pandemis corylana, assembly GCA_949127965.1. Classification (NCBI taxonomy): domain Eukaryota; kingdom Metazoa; phylum Arthropoda; class Insecta; order Lepidoptera; family Tortricidae; genus Pandemis; species Pandemis corylana. The sequence continues at coordinate 309,742 of OX421854.1, read as the reverse complement.
CACTATTTTGATTCCATTTTATGCCATTTATACGCCCACAATCTTGCTAAACGTGACCTGGTCTTGCTACCTTAGGCCCTGTTTACCCCGTAAGGGATAAATGCGTGATTTGTGTGTGTATGTATGTGTAGAATCTATTAGTGTTACTACAGAAGTATTGATGCATTTGATGGACGGTTCTAATGCCCCCTCTATTATGGTGCTTTTATAAAGAAAGGAGACATTTATACTCTGTTGAAAGACACACAATTTTTAGAACTGTACCCCTTTAGCGACTTTTGACATTGAACTTAGCAATTTGGATGCTTTGAGCTAGCAACACTGATTAAAACTAGTCCCCCCCCCCAACATCGCGTCGACCTTCGCAAAACTACTGATAACATTAATGGTCATAGCTCGAGCCATTTCAAACCAACTTAAAGTTTATGCCAGTGGAAATATGGTGTAGTTCTTGTTGGGAGTGGAGATCAAGTTCTTCGACAAGGTAATTAATTGTAGTTACAATATCTGTACGTTTGAACAATCAGGTTTTGATCGTGTCGTGGCCCCGTTTAGGCGTTGGCGTGAGGTCTAAATGGGTAAGTTGTTTGAAGCGAAGTAACTCATCTACTCAAATATATTTGAAGCTCCGAGAATTTAGCTGATGCCCGCAAGTTCGTCTGCAAAGAATACTGTCGCTATCCCACGGGAACTAGGCAATTGTCCGGGATAAAATGTAGACTAAAATATTCTAAGCTGTAATCTATCTTTTTGTCAAATTGCATCCCGATCTGTTTGAGCGTTCTGACATGAAAGACCACAAAGTTGGCGGGACGATTTGGAGTTTTTGAACCGGACTAGGGACCCTCGTAAAAGACATCGGCCGGTAGAAAGAGAAAGGGCCCTTTGCCCAGCAGTAGGACACCAAAAAAAAACTCGTCAGTACATACATACATATGGGTAGACAGAGCCTATGGCAACAAGACCACGCTTAGCATAATTGTAGGCTTACGGAAAGGGGAATCAAAATAGTCACAAGTTGCTGGCCGCATCGCCTATAACATGATTCCTATGGCCATTTGATCGATGGGCTTTTACCATCTACGCGGGAAGAATAGCAACTGGTACATTCTATGTTTTTTCTTCACTTCCGGGGTACGGAAGTCTGTACTTCATCTCGTCAGTACTTGTTAAAAAAAACGAAAATAAATAGTTCAGTGCCGACTTGCTACAAGCTTTGTGGTTTTAAAACACAGCTGTTATGTAGCTACATTATATACTAGTCACATAATACCGACAACTTCTCGACCGCCTACAGTTCCTTTTAAAGTTAGCAACATTGTTATCATTAAACCTAGTAACAACTATCCTCAAACCACCTGTCCTAAGTATGGCACAATCCGCTGGGAATCGGTTGGCAAACGCATAACCTCTATTAGTGATTGCCAATTGCGTAAATATCTGAGTAAAAACCTGTGATACCATCTTGATACCGGTATTAATACAAAACAACGTAGATTACTTGGAGTGCAGGTAGATAATGAGCATCTGGTTTCTCATAATCGTCTCCCAAAGACCCATTTGGTCGCGGTGTAGGAACGGTTACTGAAGTTTCTTAACACAAATTCAAACTACGCTTTGCTTGCAAAGTTTTTTTGCGTTTGTGTGCGTGGAACTGAACACGCTAAGGCGTAGTTTAGTTAAAGTTTAAGACGAAGTAGAACAGTAACATGAATCTGTATTTATACGTCTTTAATGTACAAAAATGCAGGAAATAACATACACAAATCACGTTTTTATCCCTTACGGGGTAGACAGAGCCCTAAGGTAACAAGACCTACAGGCCACGTTGAGCAAGACACTGTGGGCGTATAGGTGGAAAGTGGAATCAACATAGTGATGGGTTGCTAGCCGCATCGCCTATAACTTGATTCCTATGAATGTCGCCCAGAAGAGAAACAGTTGGTACATTCTTTGTTTTTTCTTTGCTCTTAGACCAGCATGGAAGTAAATAGCATATATACATAATTCACGTCTCTATCTTTTACAGTGTAGATAGAGCCCAAGATAGCAAGCCTTAAAGGCCACGTTTAGCATGATTGAAGAAATAACATGTGAATTATAAAATTGTTCATTATGTCTGCAATTAGTGGATTGTCCTATAGCTAGATTTGAGAGCCAAGCCAGCACAGCACACGAACTATAAAATAATGTTTACGAACACAGGTGAGGGAACCTGTCGTTGAGTTTTTTCTTATCACGGCCCTCGTCGCGGCTTTTTAGGTTTATCGGCGATCGGGGACATAAAGTTGTGGTTTCATTGGAGAACCGATATAGTAGTCATTAGGTGTCCCACGGGCCGGCGGTTGGAACGACCGTTTCTCAATCTACTAACATGCTTACTGTCACTTACCGACTAAAATAATTCCTCATACGAGTCTTGTGCTTTCTGTTCAGGAAAGTAGATGCAAGTACCGAGCTACAGTTATTTCTGCGACAAAAAGACGGAAATACGTATTCAATTTTCAAAGTTTTAGATAGGTACGTACGAGTAAGTTACAATAGGTTACTAAAAGATGAGCAAGTCAACAAACCATTTTTTCATTACAATCATAAAGCGTCGTAAGTGAAGTAAGTGTATGATGCTTTTATTGTGTTATGATGAATAAATAAGTAAGTAAGTAAGTAAGTTAAGCAAGTAAATGCTTTATTGTACAAATATAAAGAAACAGATACAAATCACAAAAAAAAAACATTAATATATGCGCAAAGGCGAACTTATCCCTATAAGGGATCTCTACCAGTTAACCTTTGAGTAGGTGAGAGGAGCATTAAACGAGGGACCGACAAAGTGTAAGTTTAAACTATAAACATGTGGCAACTTTGTTATTTAACGACTAATGTAAGATTTTCATAATTTAAGTTGTATAAAAATAGGTACACACATACATAAATCACGTATTTATCCCTTACGGGGTAGACGGAGCCTAAGGTGACCTAAAGGCCACGTTTAGCATGATTGTGGGCGTATAGGTGGTAAGCAGAAAAATAGGTAAATCGTTTAAAAAAACGCAGCGTGTCACCCGACCGTTTACACGCCACAAAACTATCGGATACCGTTGTGGCATAGGATCGCAGATGCCCAACCGCCAGATATGCGCGTGCGCGGGAAAAATTGTGAAACACCTAATAGGCCCGGTCGCCGGCCTGGGAGATAGCTAAATACCGGATTTTACTGGAGATGAAGACGATGTTAACAAATGCAAAGAAAATTGTGTTCCATTTAACTGTCTTAGCTTGCAGGAGCGCTGCACGGCTAGCACAAATTGTCGCGCACGAGATAGTCTGCCCTCTCTTTCTAGAACCAACAGTAAGAAAAAGACGAGTAGAGACAACTCGCGTGCTCTTGCGCTGGTCGTGCTGTAGAGAAGTGGTGATCCGAGGGGGGGGGAGCTCACAAGTGATACGACACACACCCCCTCAAAATTGTGCTCACTCATATTATATGAGTGCCATAATGAGCTAGGGCGTACAGTGGAAGGTCGCTGAGGAAGGCAAAGCGTACAAATCGTGGCGCGTCACCTCCCATAGCCTACCCTGACGAGCCATCAGAATATTATGACAAAACTACAAAAAAAGAAACTTGAAAATTAAGTAAAAACTAAAGCAGAAAAGTAAAGCTATGGCCGGGAATATGGCTGCTACGGGTGGTGTAGGGGGTATAGCACGCGTCACGGAATGACGAGGATCCGGGTTCGATTCCCGGCCATAGCTTTACTTTTCGGAATTTTCTGTGTTCTAATTTTCACTGACATTTAGAAATTTAATTTCTAACGGTAAAACCGTAAAAGTAAACATAAAAATCACGAAATAAAAATTCTTGATTCATTTGATAGTACCTAAAAACTACTGTAAATAATAACACAATCACACAAGGTTTATTTTAGGTTTCGATCGGTTTTTTTATATTTTCTGTGTGTCTACTCTTGCTTAATACTAATGTCCTGTCAATCGTTCAAAGGTTAACAGGAAGAGATCCCTTTTAAGGATAAGTTCGCCTTTGTGCATTTGTGTTGTTCTGTATTCATCTTTTCCTTGTGTTCTATGTACAATACAGAGTTATACATACATACAATCGTCTTGTAAATGGGCAATGACCAGCCCACAACAAAATGACCATCACTACAATGTAACTGCCCCATTAAACAAAAAGCAATCGTCGCAATTATAAGCACAATTCGTACTTATTGAATCATGAATCCATGACGACAAAAACTGGTCAGGCGCGAGTCGTACTTCCATATGAAAGGTTCCTCGTCACCTGTCTATGTTTACACACACACACGCAAATCACACCTTTATCCCTTACGGGGTAGACAGAGCCTAAGGTAACTAGACCTAAAGGCCACGTTTAGCATGATTGCAGGCGCATAGGTGGAAAGGGGAATCAATATAGTGATGGGTTGCTAACCGCATCGCCTATAATTCATGATTCCTATGCCCTCGACGTGCTTTTACCATCTGCGCGGGAAGAAAGGCAACTGGTATATTCTATGTATCTTCTTTGCTCCCAGATCAGTATGGAAGCATCTATATGTGTTTAAGTGCCACAAAAAACGTCTAGAATACGTCCACGTAAAAATCGCATTTATTATACCTAACTCTCGTGCAATTTCCATCCGGATCGCTATTACCGTCTTACTCGCTAACCCTGCCGCCACGCAGCAGTGCTTGCGTTGCTGAGTTCCGGCATGACAGTCGGTGGAATTACTAGCACATGAGGCATTCTTAGCCCTCATCTGCTATCCTCTAGTGTTGCGGGTGTCCATTGGTGGTGGTGTTCACTTACCATCAAGTGACCCCACTTGCTCGTTTGCCTTCCTTGTTGTAAACCACACCACCCTTATTAGTAATCACTCAGTAACTCGCACGTCGACGTGTCGATAACCGTGAATTCATTTTTTTCTTGTTTGAAACCATGATGTCTAAATGCGATTCAATTCCGACTCAGTTCAGGTTTTAGCTGTCATTTTAGTAGGTCTGGATCTCACAGCGAGCGAACCTAAACTGAATCGGAATACGCTAGCCACCCATCATTTTTGATTCATTTTGATTCCCCTTTCCACCTATACGCCCTCAATCATGCTAAACGTGGCCTTAAAGTTTACCTTAGGCTCTGTCTGCCCCGTAATGGATAAAGACGTGATATGTGTGTATTTTTATGTCGGTGGCGTGTCATGAAATAGCATTAAAGTGTTATGCCCCAGCACTTCGGTTGTTATTTTTAATTAAGCCAACGTACCTGCGAAAGCCATAAACACTATAAGCTATCGCATACTGTTTGAAAGGATATAATTATAGCTATTTAGTTCGTTGTCGCAGTTTCCCAGGTGCATCGTTGCGTAACAGAAAAAAAAATGGCCACGGTCAAATGAAGATGTGTAATTAACAGTGGAACAGTGGTACGGCATCGGGGAACGATGTTTTTCTGCGCTCGGGCATCGCCCCGGCGCGGTGGCGGCCCAGGGGGCGGGGAGGAGGGGAGCCGTGCAACTTAGTCTTAGGTAGCAGTAGTACTCAGTTACTCCGGTTCACACACACACACACACACACTTGCATATACCACACGTCTGATTAGTAATCGTTTATCTGTTACAACTAGCCTCCGATAAAGATCAGACTGAAAACCAGCGCTGGGTTCATGTAGCCCAGCACACGCTGAGACTGGTACCCGTTGCCGGAACATAGCCTGCCTAGTGTGTCTCTTTGTTTTTTTTTTCTTCTTTAGTCTTCAATCTGTTGTCAACTTAACTTCTATCTGCTTATGTTTTGGTAATAAATTTTATTTATTTATTTATTATTATCATCATATCAGCCATAGGACTTCCACTGTTGGCCATAGGCCTCCCCCATAGACCTCCAGTTGCCTCGGTTGGGAGCAGCTTGCATCCACCGTGAACCCGCGACTTAACCACGTCATCCGTCTACCTAGTTGGTGGACGTCCTACGCTGCGCTTGCCGATCCGCAGTCTCCACTCGAGAACCTTTCGGGCCCAAAATTCGCTTGGCTATGTCGGTGTCTCCTCTCTCTCTCTTATAGTGCCTCTCCAACTAGTGGAGGCTGGCAGTCAGCTCCGCATATTTCCTCCGATCCTTCGCGAGGTTGAAAAGTTCGGCAGCACTTGCGACTCCGGTCCACTCCCGGATATTGCGCAACCACGACTTGTTCCAACGGCCGACGGCTCTTCTGCCTGCTTTTTTGCCCATCATAATTAGTTGCAGGAGTTCGTATCTGGCGTGCCTAAGCACGTGGCCCATATGGGCAACTTTACGCTTTTTTATGGTCTGCATAAGTTGGCGTTTCTTACGACATAGACACAATACCTCAAACGTTACTCATTTAAAACCAAGAAAAACCTAATACAATTCAGCATAAGTTGAAACCCACAATTAAAAGCTGATGACGCGTGAACTTCCTTCAACAAGCCAGTGTTGCCAGCCTTCAGGCGTCCTCCCCGATATGGCCGGACTTAATGCGGCCGCGCACGCTGCATATGGCAACCACTCAACAATGGAGGCTCGCCGCACTGCCAACTTTCCCCTGCTAATTATAAATGCAGCAACGCTCGCAGAAACGGACAGAAAATGTTACCAGGAAAAATATGAATGCTAAAATACTTATTTACAAAGTGACTTCAATTTGGTAGTACACACTTGATTGCGGATCCATTGAAAATTAATAGTACAATTGATTAAATTGTTAAGATTAATTGACGTTAATTTTGTAACAAAATAAATAATTTTAAAGACACGATGTGTGATCACCCTGCATTCTTCACCCTACAAGTGACCAAATTTACTGCATAAATGCTGTGACACCAAGATAAGTTGTAATTTTAAGTACATATTTATTTATTTTTAATACTAGTAGTAGGGTAAACATATTACGCCTAAAAAAATGGGATAATTTAAACCTTAAAGTAAAAATTGGTTTTATTATTTAAGAAGCATATAAGATTTAGTTTTTGTATTTCTGTAATTAAAAAGGCTTTTATAAAATATTTTCAAATGGTTTTGAACTGACAGTTTTCATTCCTTTAGCACATACTTTTGATTAAAAAAACTGTCATATTATTTAAAAATTTGCAGCAAACCGTTTTAGCCTCGAGGTGCGCCGGCGCCGACGGGTGAAGATGGCCGACAATTATTATAAAACGCACAATTATTATGCAATACTGGACCCTCGCGTCTCCATCACTGCATATAACCGAGAAACAGCTAGCTTTGTAAATATATTATTTTATCATCATCATCATCATCGGCAGTCCACCGCTGGACATAGGACTCCCCTAAAACGCCCCATTTTACCCTGTCTGCCTGCCTTTGGCTTGCTTCAAATACAGACCCAATTAAAAAAAATGGTATTCGTTATTTCGGAAAGAGGTAAAAACGAACTATTTATGTCCCAATGCTGGGCACAGGATGAGAGGGCTTGGGCTATAGTTCCCACACGGACTGGGGAACTTCACATTTAATTGTTTTGTATTTTGTGCGCTGTGGTTTTTTTTTTGCTTTCATGTGGTTGCGAACATACTTATTTTCGTTAAAAAACCTTCGCCGTTTAAAATTACTGATTTATACTCTAAGCCCCGCAGGTAATATTATGAAACTACTTCTTTTTGCCGCTGCGTCGCGTCGCCCGCGCATCGCCGGTGGTGGTAATTATACCTAATTGACCGCTGTACCGTTCTGTATCAATCTATAATATTATGGTCAATGTAATATTATAAACAATGTAAAATGCCTGTAATAGTACCCACTGCTGGGCAGATCTCCCTCAGACTACCAGTTTCCTCAATATAAATTGTAATCCAAAAAAAATACATACAAAATACAGTCCACTGTATAAACGTTTCGCGCATTTTTGTCTTTCTGTCTGTAACTTTCCTTTCAGATCAGACGTCATTCGAATTAGAAATTAGAGTCAATAACATTCTATACAAGTACTTGCAATAATTAAAAGCTTCATAAATGTTACTTAAACTTACGTTAACTTAACACCAGTTTGGCATTATCTGTCACTTTGATGTTTAACTTTGTTAAGCATAGACTTGCAACACTCGTGTGGCCTTATTATAAAACTCGCTGACGCTCGTTTCATATGGCCACACTCGTATTTTAAGGTTTTATTATGTGTACTAGCTGCTGCCCGCGACTTCGTTGCAAAATATTATTTATTCGCTATCCCGCGGGAAGTGTGCAATTTTCCGGGATAAAAAATAACCTATGTGTTAATGTAGGGTATCAGCTATCTCCGTTCCAAATTTTATCCAAATCTATTTAGTAGTTTTTACGTGAAAGAGTAACAAACATCCATCCATCCATACTTACAAACTTTCGCCTATATAATATTACTAGCTGTTGCCCGCAACTTCGTCTATATAGAATTTGTTTATCGCTATCCCGCAGGAATTACGCAATTTTCCGGGATAAAAAGTAGCCTATGTGTTATTCCAGACTATAATCTATTTGTTCCAAATTTCATCCAGATCTGTCCAGACGTTCTGGCGTGAAAGAGTTACAAACATCTATCCATCCATACTTACAAACTTTCACGTTTATAATATTATTAGGAAGTACGATTTTTATTAGTAGGGTCTATTGCATAAACTATGTAATTGACCCATTGACACATGTATAGTTGTTCATTTACCTTTTAAAATCTATTTAGCTAACACAGACGATCTAATCCTTGTTTAAATTGTGATAAACTAAATCATTGAACCACTCAATCCCGCTACACCAATAACCCGGCACTTAGCATGTTCGTGCTACAATCCAGTAACCAAATCTAATGAACGCCATAAATCTTAAATAGACGCTCTAATTTTTAATTCCGCACATTTCCCAACAATTGACACCTCGGCAATTAAGAACGGTGATAAATTAAAACGCCAATTCGTACGACCAGATCACACCTTTTACTTTTAGCTCAAGGAAAGCAAAGACTATCTGATAGCGATAGCCAATGGACAACCAGATGGATTTACGTACGTTGCCAATCTGAAGGACAAGGATAAAATTCTTCTGAATTCATCAAAACACTGCCGCTTATTGGTAGACTTCACGGCCTAAACCGTGACCAATATCCTTATCTGATTAGCCTTTCATCCAACTTAATGAATATGTCGCTAAAGTCGAACTTTTAAGTCGGCAATCATGTCTAATCGACATTATACTATTTTATGATGTGAGAAGTATTTTTATAATTGGGGACCTTTCTTTTGACAAAAGGTCAGATTAAAGGTACCTACCCTAAACCGATGAACCCGTATGAAGGGATCGATGAATGTGGATAAAGGAGAAGAGGCGTGTGTAAGGCTTGATGACAGACCACAAATTAGGCTAATGGTATTAAACTTCAGCGATTTCCACTCATTACTTTGACGCCTAAAATATCTCTTAAACCTCGACGTTTCGGCCACGAGACTTACTCGTATTGCCGATAGTAGCCATTTAACTTCGATATACTAAATAGATTAAATGCAACATGGCGGCCGCGAAACGTCAGATGGAGTTATAATCCTCGGTTGAACTGACAGATACGCAATACCGGGGTGTTATCACCGACGTAGCCTGTGACAGATTGCTACGGCGACTTCGTTTCCGCTGACAAGTGGCCTTGAAGCGTTAGGTAATGTATAAAATTTAGAGCAGCAAACCTGCTATGACACAGGATTTTTTTTAAATGTTGAATAGGCTTGCATTTGACCACAATCAGCCCTGATTGTAAGCGGCGATGAAGCACATAAGCCTAGAAAATGCCCGATCACCCTGTATTTGAAGACTTACTTTAAAGAGATAACTTAGTTGAAAGGACCGATTCCGATGCGGGTTTCCTTGCGATAGCCTTGTTTGGTAAAAATCGGTCTTTTCCCAAAATGGTGTAAGGCTTTTTGGCATAAAACTGAATTCTTGAAAACTTCTTTAGCGGCGTTGAGCACTTTTTGGGATAGGTAAAAAATGTTAAACTCGCGTCAGGTAAGACGGAGGGAGTGTTGCTGCGGGGTCGTAATAAATCGTACGTTAATTTCGTCACTCACTCGTAAGCTACGTTTGGCCTAGTGGTGTAAGGTGTGGAATAACAGTGCTTTCGCTCCCATTACCGCGGTTCAAAAAGGGAAACTTTCTCTCTTTTTTTTTCTTTTTCGTTTTGAAGTGCGTTGTGCACTTTCTGCAATTTTTTTGCGCGAGTGTGCGTGTGTGTAGTTTCCACTTCTGCCTTCGGGAGTGCAACCCGTACGTTTTTTTTTAGTTAGGTATGATTACTTGATCAATTAATTTTATATTATACTATTATTTATTGTTACAACCGGTATAACTATAGTAGTTTACACTCTCTGAAAAATTCTGCGTACCTCTACCATGCAGCCCCATGACTGACAAAGAGACACACAGCAAAACTTTCACGTCTGTCATAGATCGAATGTTTCGTCCAAGCGTCAATTTGAGAGATAAATAACTATTAAATGCCACTCCAAGTTAACAGAAGGTTAAAACGTAAAAAAGGGGAAAGCCAATAAGCAGAATACAGCTTGTAGTTGATAAAGAAAAGTTTATAGTCGATCGATTCATATTTCAACGCTCCCAACATCTGGGCGATAACTCCTCTGACAGTAAAGCGATTGCTCTGTGCGCGGGCGCAGTTTAATGCCGGTATAAATAAAATCGCCGGTGGAAATTACTGGAACTGGGCCTATTAGGGCACGTAACGCGGGAGCCGCCATTTGCATAGACCTGCGGTACCACGGGAACTCGAATCGGCTTGCGCTGGACAAAGTGACAAATGGTACCGCTGTGGGAAACTGGAGGGCATATTGGTCGAAGTTTCCGTGGAAGTGGGGAATGATGTAAGGCCATTAAAAAAAAATCAATGATGATTATAATAAATTGAAACCTTATTAAGTGCTAAATATACCTTCTAATAATGACCGTTAATAGAGCAGCAGTTTTGTTAACTTTTTTATTTATTAATCATTTAAATTAGTTATAGTTTTTATATAGTAAGTTGGCCATGGAAATCACTTCCAAGAAATGACCCCTTCCTATTTGTGATATTTTCAATAAGTACCTAGCTTGAAATAGAGACAGGACGAATATAAGTACCGGGTGAGAGTTTGTGATTGGTCGATTATAAACGACGTTTCTCCACCGTCGTGTCGGTGGAGGCATACACTTTAAGTTTTGTCTGTAAAACTGTCTTTAAATTAATTATGACCCTGCCACCGTAGCAAGTGTACCGGGTTCGAATCCTGGTAAGAGCATATATTTGTGTGATGAGCACGAATATTTGTTCCCAAGTCACGGATGTTAGGTACTATCTATTTAAGTATGTATATCCTTGTCTAGTACCCATAACACAAACCTTACTAGCACTTACTTTGGGGCTAGGTCAATATATGTGTGAATTGTTCCCTAATCTTTATTTTTTATTTAGCATTATTATTTAAATAAATAAATAAAATAAATATCTTGGGACAAATTACACCAATTGACCCAGCCCCAAACTAAGCAAAGCTTGTACTATGGGTACCCGACAACGGATAAACATACTTATATAATGTAGATAAATACATAATTAAATACATACAACATCCATGACTTGGGCACAAACATTCGTATTCATCATACAACTGTCTGCCCCTACCGGGATTCGAACCCGGGACCTCTAGCTTCATAGTCAGGGTCACTAACCACTAGGCTATCCGGTCGTCCGGTTTATGAATACTATCGCCTTTGTGCATATATTTAATGTTTATTATGTCATTTGTGTCTGTTTCTTTATATTAGTACAAGAAAGCATTTACTTACTTACTTTAGCAGCTGGTTGGGTTACTTTGACGGAACACCCCTGTTATGCTTTTCAGGATTTCCTAATTTCGAATAACAAAATGTCTCCAATTTCCATTCATTACTTTTCCTAAATATACGGCGTCAAACAGGTGTTTTTTTTTACAGGTACGTATAATTACTAACCCAAGCACCTGCTAAAATATTCTAGGACCTAAGACTCCTCATACATATTACACATACATCAATCACGTCTTTATCCCTTACGGGGTAGACAGAGCCTAAGGTAACAGATACCTACAGTCCACATTTAGCAAGATTGTGGGCGTATAGGTGAACAATGAAGTCAAAATAGTGATGGGTTGCCAGCCTCATCGCCTATAACATGATTCCTATGATTTTCGCCCATTTCCTCGATCGTCTTTTACCATCTGCGCGGGTAGAGAAGCAACTGGTATATTCTATGTATTTTCTTTGCTCCCAGACCAGCATGGAAGAAAATAAGACTGCTCGTATAGTAAATATCTAATCCCTTTAAAAGCCATCAAACTTAATTGCAGAAAGTTGACATATTGGATTCGGCAACACTACAAGTGCCACTCTATGAATAGTAAACACCCGGCGAGTCCGGTCAGTAAATCAATCTCGCAACCGTTGACACCTCCGTTCCTAGAATTCGCACAAAACATGAATGACCAACGGTAAATCATTCACAGCAATGCCAAACAAACACTCCGCAAACGAGACGAGAAACAGTCGCGAAGCAGTAGTGCCAACATCATAATAAGAAATGTAAACAAGCAACCGCAGGCGGCGCGGGCGCAGCTTCAATTACACACCTTTAACACTCATGCACACACCAAATTAACATGTCATGAATATTATTTAACTTTTTCGCCATTATGATAATTCAATTGTGAACTGTCCCTAGTATTAAGTCGAGAGCAAAAACCTCAGATCTTTAGCGCATTTGCATACATTACAATACTAATTCATGCGGGTTGACGTGTGCAATGAGAAAAAAATGACAGGCGGAAATTCGGACGAGATCGGCGCGTGCGGACTTGTTCGGCCATTTAAATAGCAGTTTAATGATATTTAGATTATATGTGTAACTAGACGTTTACTGCTCCGGCGAGACAAACAAGGCGATCAAACCGTTCCCATTACCAACCATGAGCAAAAGTAACGTGTAGACGTAAATAAGTAATGAGACTTTATTAATGAAAAAAAATAGAAAAGGGGAATTAAAAACAAAATTAAACTATGATTAAATTAAAAACTAAACTAAAACTAATCTTAGAATAAAATAATTAATTAAATAATAAAAGTAATAAATAATAAATAGGTAATTGAAGTGAAGTATTAGATTGCGATTATGATGCAAATCCTACGAATGTTATAAATGAGAAAGTTTGTGAGTATGGATATTGCTGAGAACAAAAGTGACCCAATTCGAAAATTCACATAAACGAATTGAAAGAACAGAAAGACCTATAAAAGCATATCTCACAATGTGGGATAGTTGAAAACAGCCCACATTTTTTTTGAGTTGAGTCAGTTTCGTTCTCAGCAAAGTAAGGACGTTTATTACTTTTTACACCAGAACGGCTGGACAGATCTGCATCATATTTAGCACAGAGATAGATTTATAGTCTGGAATAACACATAGATACTATTTATTCACTCAGAATACCGATTAATAAATTCTTTGCAGACGAAGTCGCAGGCATCAGCTTGTATGCTAAAGCTTACTTCATTTCTTCTTTTTTTACGTTCATGCAGCATCCTTCTGCGTAATGTCTTTGATCGTCTACTTCAATAAGAAGCAGATTGAAGAATGCCGTAGATTGTAGAACCAAGAGCAGTGCGTATCTGACGCTTTTTTTTCCAACGCCGCTGGATCTTTCAATGGCATTCCCCATCTCGATCGTTCCATATGAGTTCCTCCCTCCCTCTGCGTTGGAAGATAATATGAGAGCCTCGAATGTTCAAATAGTTTTTCTTTTCTGCAAAAGACATAATTAGTTCGGTATTTCTTCTGAGGTATCCCCAACATGTTTCTCCAGCACCACACCAGAAACGTGCCAACTCGAATTCTACCACGGTTTCTACTGGAGATTTCTGCAGCTCTAAATACTAACGGCATAGTTGACAAGGTAAAACATGCAACAGGTAAAACCTTATTAAACATGCATCAGTTTCCTTTAATTTTATGTCACTATTCAAGCATTTCCTGACTAAGCTTCCGTAGCGACGTAGGTACGTCCGCAGCACAATCTTGATATTTTTTTCGCTCTTAATCAGACTAAACTGAATGACATATTACACAATTAAAGGCTAGTTTAATTAATTATTCTCATTTATTATCTTGGTGTATAAATAAATATACTGCTTAATGCGTTTTATTTAATAGAACAGGCTCATTTGCAGCCAGGCAGGTCTGGGAGTAAAGAAAAAACATGGAATGTACCAGTTGCTTCTCTTCCCGCACGAAATGGAATGCACGAATTGGCGAAATCTTAGGAATCATGTTATAGGCGATGCGGCTAGCAACCCACTATTTTGATTTCCTTTTCCACCTATACGCCCACAATCATGCTAAACGTGACCTCTATGTCTTGTGGACTAGGGCTCTGTCTACACCGTGGGGGATGAAGACGTGATTTATGTACATATATATAGGCTCAATTTGTCGCGAGCTGATATCCGCAATTATCGTATATTACACGCACGCACACACGCACGTTGGCGGCTGCGCGAGCGCGGATCCTTGGTGCAGGAGTTTTATTGACACGGATTAGATCAATATTATCGTGATACTGTGTCAATATAGGATCGTGGATTTAAAATAAACCGGATTTGCTGCGATACGCATAAATATTTAGTGATATGGGTCGCGAAATGCGTGGTTCACACACTAATACTAATGCCTATGAAAAAATAAATGTTTTACTAATGTCATTAAAATTTTCGAATTTTTCACTGCCGTAAACCTGAGTTAGTGCTGCAGATCTCTTTCTTCAGAGTCTCTTTAAAAGTCAAGGGAGCATTAGTTTCTAATTGCTTTTTAATTAATTACCAGTTGTTGCCCATGAGTTTGTCTGCGAAGAAATCAAAAATGAATTTCAAAAAGTGTCAAGTGGAAACACTTAATTTTCCAGAATAAAAACTGTCCTATCCTTCCCCAGGAGTTCAATATCTCTAATCAAATTTCATTTATTAAATCAGTTCAGCAGTTTAAGACCGGTAACCGACAAACAGATACAGCTGTTTTCGCATTTATCACATTAGTGGGGATTAAGACCTGAGAAACTAAAGTAACCCGCGTCAATACGAGCAGCGTTGTCTAAAAAAACGGTACTTACAAAGATAGCAATGCTCTCCATACCCCATTAATTTCCAAATTCTTAGCCGTAATAACGGAAACAAAAACTTACAAGCTGCTGCTAAAGAATTTGTGAAATTACCATAAACATTGGGCCCTGTGAGATATTAATTAGCATCGGATGAAGAACTTAGGGCCACACGCGGCCCTCTGTGGCCGAGTTCGCGCTTCGCTGCCAACTTATACGAACCTTTCTCGATAAGTTATTGCGACATTTTCTCACTATCACTACATATTTTCAAACAAAGTCCTCAGCCGTGTCAAGTGTTTTCAACAATTGTCAGTCTGGGACCAAAGAAAAAACAGAATGTACCAGTTGCTTCTCTTCCCGCACAGATGGTAAAAGCACATCGAGGGAATGGGCGAAATCATAGGAACCATGTTATAGGTGATGCGGCTAGCAATGCTAGCAATTTTGATTCCATTTTTGGCCATCTATACGCCCACAATCTTGCTAATTGTGGCGTAGGTGGCAACCTTAGGTTCTGTCTACCCCGTAAGGGATAAAGACGTGATTTATGTATGTGTGAAAATTTCTCAACATGCGGCTGCTTGCCATTAAATTTAGCGAGTGAGATGATAGACACTCTAGACTATTCTTGCACAAGGCAAGGTCTTACCTCCCGTAACACGTACCAGTAAAGGATAACGTTTTTTTTTTCGAATAAGGAAGTAGCAAGCCTTATTTTAATAAGTTTTCTATTCAATTCCGCATAGCAATAAAAAACCTCGGCTTTAACCTCCCAAAATCATCCTCCACGAGACCATCGGAACTGAAACACACGTAATTAAAAACATCGCCGTTACGCCAATTAATTTCTCAAAGTCAAAAGTTAGTTCACCAGAACCTCTTCGCTTTCCAACTACAGCACTGTGTGGAACTTCCGCCGCGATGCCTTGGTAGTTGCTGTAGAAGCCTCGCGGGCGCGGGCGACACGGTGCGCGATTGTGTCGGCTCGTTTTTTTCGGGGAAGTAGTGTTTTGGAGACGATACGGTTTGAGGGTTTACAACCACGGAGTGACGGCCAATTAATTCTGACCGACTCTAGTGGAGATTTATAACGTCGTGCGGCGGTTTCACCGGGACTCAGTTTACGAGTAATTAGCCTGCTAATATACTGTTATGTTTTAACGCAGTTTCTTTTCCGAGTTTAGGCTTAGGTGAAACACTTGGATGAGCTCTTTCCGGGTCTGCTTTGCGCCTAGTCTGCAAGCCTTAAGCAACGAATTTGCGAAACTGTATCAGCGGCAATGTTCGATTTTTCCTCAAATAATAATCTTAATTGAATCAGGCGCTACTTTGTGGAGGTTCAAAATAAAACGAAATAATAAACATATTCATTGTTAATTACGTATAAACGGATAACTAACGTATAAAAGTCGATGAAAACGAGGGTAGTTGTGCGCCGCTGTCAGTTGCGTCGAGCAGCCGCGCGAACAGAGCGCTGGCGCGCAGTGTTCGTTTCGCTGCCGCCGGGGCGAGCACTCCAAGAGGAAGGACTACGAATTAGTTCGAAACATGTCGAGTATTACTCAACTTTTATACGTGAGTTATCCGTTTATATGTAATTATGATTAAGTCTCACGGTAGTTTCTTGTTGAAAATATTCATTGTTATTAATGAAGAAAAAACATTAAATTTGCTACTCTGCTTTCAACGGTAACGAAGCGGTTTGGCAGAGGAATAACAATGTAAATATTTTCATTTATTCATAACAATACTATACTTATTTAGTTTTTTAAGTAATTTGAAAAAAAAATCGAATAAAGATTTCAAACCATGCTCAAGTTCTTGCCGACAAAATAACGCCAAAGGCGAAAATAAACCTCATAAAAGTAGTTGTGCCTCATTAACTTAAGAACCGAGACCTGCCTTTATAATGAGTAGTCGTCTACTACTCACTTTATCACTGAAAGGCTTTGCAATGCCCCCCAGGAATCGCACGCCTTATTGTCCTTAAGCTGCTTTAATTATGGCCATATTCAGAGAAGGATTCTAGAACAGCTCTTCGCAAACAACACAATTATGGCACTAAGACGTACGTTACTATTACAGGTTTCAGTGACAAATGATTGACTGGAGAATCCCAAAGACAAAATAAACAGATACTGTTTCGCTTAAATACATTTGAGAGCACTTTAATAAGCATGACAGAAGATGTTTGCTTCATGTTGAACAAATGGGTAGATACTTAAGTGCTGCTGACTGTTAAATACATTTCACATCACCAACCCAGCATTGACGACGTATTGAGAACGTGTTTCAGCTCACTTTGCTCACCACCGTCACCATCTAAAGCTGAATTTAGCCTTGCAATACATCCAGCAAGTTGCATTACATTGCAGCGCTGGGTCCACGTCTTCTCACCTTCGCATTACAGCCAGGCAATGTATTGCCACTTGCACGTTGCCTGTTGAGTCGAAGCTTAAAACGTATCCGAACTAGCCTCTCCGAATAACCCTACAGTCGCGTGTTACAATATTAATATCGCAACCAGTTCCTGCAGCAAGGTTCTAAATCGGTCTCGGGATTGTCATCAATCCTCAGAACAGTCGGTGTCGCGTCCCGCGGTAAAATATGTTATGAGTTTTGCTCCTGTGCGTGATACTAGTAATTAATTTGGCCGGAGGCGAGTCTGCTTAAGCTCAGTGATAGTCGCGGATGAAATATCGCGAAGACGAGAATAGACACCTTCGCTTGTAATGACCCTTGAGTGCGTCGAGTCTTTCCAATTCTGTGTCTTATGTTTTGAAAATTAACCCAACGCGCTCGGTCCCAAAAACAAATGTTCTTCTTCTTCTTCTTATTTGTGGCGTATCAAGTCGTTATACCGACGACAATTTTACCAATATCAACGTAACAAAAATTTAATTAAAAAATCTTGTGACAAAATGTCGGCAACGTTATACGGTAATGGTCAAAGACTCCCCTCCCCCCTGTCGGGCTCTTAGCCAACGGTCAATGAAATCCCTCAGAAACTGCCAGGAAATCATTAGCTGATGCCCAGGGTGCACCGGACCAAGCACTGCTCTTCCCCCAGACGGATCCAAAAACTAGAATTCACACTAGAACTGTCATTTCAATCCGATGACGAGTGTCAAGATAGTTACACAATGACGCTGCTGGTTGATTGTTGCAAATTTGACAGAATTAACTGACTCATCTAAGTACTACTACGTCAACTAACCACAGAAAGCACATACGCTATATTTTTTACAATAATCACAAATTAAGTCAGCAAAAATCTTTACCAATTCTTCTAACTACAACTCCCTAAATTGGTCAAACCTGTGCTTTAGTGTAAGCAGCACTAATTTACAGAGCCAAGTTAAAAATTTACAAAATTAACGCTCTTCTTATTCGCTCTTTCCATTTTGATTCAACAACATCGGTTTTTATCATTTTTTAATAAAAGCACAAGGGAGTGCGTGTGAGCATTGTCACGGGTGGTTGTTTCTTAAATTGGAAACGCATTAGGATCATTAATGTGGCCAGCCAGCGTGGAGGGGACATTTATCAGGTTAACTAAAAAAATTACCGTATACTTGTCCCCTTATAGCCTTATAGAGCCAGCAGACTGTTGGCAATTGCTGGCGTCGGTTTTTATGCCACGCCTGAGGGTTGCAAGGCTCTTATAATCTTAATTAACTGAGACAACATTTATGGTTGAAATGTTTTTTATTAATAAAACGTATCCGACGTTTTAATCACACACCGATGGCTTCGCATGGAAAACTTTAAGCAATGACTTTTTCTTTATACATACACATATCACGCCTTCATGCCTCACGGGGTAGACAGAGCCTAAGTTAAGTTAAGGCCACGTTTAGCATGATTAAGGGCGTACTAGTGATGGGTTGCTTGCCGCATCGCTTATAACGTAATTCCTAAGACTTTCGCCTATTCCCTCGATGGGCTTTTAACATCTGCGCGGGAAGTGAAGCAAACTGGTAAATTCAATTTTTCCTTACTCCCAGACCAGCATGAAAGATTTTTCTTTAACACATGAGAAGCGTTTGATGAAAAGCTACCAATAATCATGTACCAAAAGCATTTACTATTTTTGGTTCCCCTGTCCTATACGCCCACAATCATGCTAAACATGGCCGTTATGTCTTGTTACTTTAGGCTCTGTCTAACCTATAAGGGAGGTTATTTATATATGTATCTCATGGGCGTAGCCAGGTTTTAGTATCAGGGGGATTCAAGAAAATAAAACGACTATAAATTTATATAAGAAATTTATTTTAATTCTTGTTTACTAACATAGACTTAATTTGTTCTTCAATAAACCCCATAAAAAGCTGAATAAAATTAATTCGTTTTAATTCTATGAATGTTTATATCTGCCTGGCTACGCCCGTGATGTATGTGTACCTATTATGTAAAATAATAATTAATAATAATAATATCTTGGGACAATTGACACCAATGACCTAGCCCCAAACTAAGCAAAGCTTGTAATATGGGCACTAGACAACGGATAAACATACTTATATAGATAACTACATACTTAAATACATATTAAACATCCAAGACTCGAGAACAACATTCGTATTTTTCATACAAATATCTGCCCCGACCGGGGATCGAACCCGGGACCTCAAGCTTCATAGTCAGGTTCTATAACCACTAGGCTATCCGGTCGTCAAAAGTTTTAAAAACACTGCTCTCCGGATGACAAGGACGAGTCTCGTGTAGAAAGATATTGTGCAACTCGAGTTAGATGTGTGAACCACGAATTGTAAAAGAAAGCACCTCAAAACACCGGACCTCAAGTTTTTTATTTGTACAATAAAGAAGGCCGGACATTAAGCGAGCCAGTGCCCGTGACAGGCGAAATCGTAATTAACGCTATCTCGATCTGGCGTTTGGGAGCCATTCGAAAGCGAGCGGCGACCCCGCTAGGCCCGCGTGGCCGGCCACTGCCTACGTCTGACTTAGGACGTTTAACTTGCATTTACTAGTACATACATTAACAATTACTTACCTGTACGTCTAGTGTAAGTTTTGCAACAACTTTCCGCTGGAGGCGCTGTTCACGTTTTCATAGTAATTGCTATTTTAACGCAAACGCGTTCGAGACGTATTTTGGGACTGAAAACTTACACTAAGCATACTGAGCACCGATTTTTAAGCATATTACTCGAAAGTGGTATAAATCTGTTCACAACTGCAGCTAAATTGAACCTGCACATACGTACATAGATCACGTCTTCATCCCTCACGGGGTAGACAGAGTCCAAGTCTCTAAACGACACTGATAATTAGAACACAGAAAAATCCGAAAAGTAAAGTTATGGCCGGGAATCGAACCGGGATCCTCGTCATTCCGTGACGCGTGCTATACCCCTACACACATAGCAGGTAAAGTAAACATAAAAAATCAAGAAGTGAAAATTCTTGATTCCTTTGATAGAATCAAGTCCATAAGACCTAAATACCACGTTTAGAATGATTTGGATATTGTATCGGGACCGTCTAATTCGTGATAATAAAACTCCTGCGCCAAGGATCTGCGCCCGCGCAGTCGCCAGCGTGCGTGTGTGCGTGCGTGTTACATGTGATTTGGGTATATGTGCTTTCAAATATATGTTTTTGAGACATGAGAAAAATATAAGCCGACATAATTGTTGCTTATTTTAGTTTTAATTTGTTTTATGTTATTATATGATGTTACTAACAATGTATCTCTGAGAGTAAAAATGATTGAATTAAATTGAATTGTTTGTCTTTATTTCCAAGTTCCCGCACCTCTTCGTTCTACTCCATCGACTCCGTGTTATAGGTATTATAAATCAGCTTTTAGCGGTATTTTTTGAGCCACATTTTCCATGTTATAATGATGGCACTGCGCAGCAAAAACTGGTCTGGAGGGCTGCGCGGGAGCGTGACGCGCACCCGCCGGAACACTCGATCTGTCAATGCTTTTAACTGTGAAATTTCATTACATTTGAGCTAATTATAGTGGCGAGGCTGACGGGCAACAAATGACCTGGGTGGTTACGGTTTATGGGAATCGACCGCGCATTTATGTAACTTTGGTGATAAAAATGAGGTAAAAGAAACTAATCAAACACTAAGTTAAGTAAATACAAGAAGAAAACTACTGGGTTTATTACGACTACACACATTCATGCCTTGATTCGTTCGTTTGTAATTCCATCAAAAATACCAACAAAACTGTCGACACAAGTAAGTTGCATCTTGACTAGCTTTTATTTATCTCCCGTAAGGAGTTTTTTTGTTTGTATAGAAGTCTTTTTATTGTATAAAGGACAACAATAATAATAGAATAATAAAAATAATGATTAAGTAAAATAATTTATAGTAACTAAGTAAAATAACATATTAATATGGTCTGTCAGTTTTTTACATCAGTTATTTACAATACAATACAATACAAATACATTTTATTGAACACCACTAATCAATACAGAAACAAAGTATAAGGTAGACAATAGACGGATTTAGTAGAGATCCCAGTGATCGCGTAGATTGGAAATTTGTTACAAAATAAATATGTAACAATTCATTATTTAATGGGACTACAATTTATTTACATTATACATACATTTAATAAATATTTATATCGAATTACAAAAAAAATAATTAATAATTATATAATTATATAATTCTTCCATGCTGGTCTGGGAGTAAAAAAACATGGAATTTACCAGTTGCTTCTCTTCCCGCGCAGATGGTAAAAGCCCATCGAGGGAATGGGCGAAAGTCTTAGGAATCATGTTATAGGCGATGCGGCTAGCAACCCATCACTACTTTGATTTCCCTTTCCGGCTATACGCCCTTAATCATGCTAAACGTGGCCTTAAGCTTTTGTTGTCTTAGGCTCTGTCTACCCCGTAAGGGATAAAGACGTGATATATGTATGTTAATACGTAGATTAGATGATGATATAGTTAACAAAACAGTCAGCAAACAAAATCTTGTTTCAGCATGGTACACAAATGTAATTAACGGAGATTCTGTTACTCGGGCACTAAGAAAAGCAACACGCGCAAGTGTCCAATCCAAATAAAGTAATCCGCCGAATTATAATCGTAAAACTTTAGCACTCTGCTCAACTCGCAATCTCCCTGAGAACTCTATTTACGCATTACAAAACTGATACGCATCGCAAGGATGCTTTCATTTAATAATTAAGTTGCTTTCAATACTAGAAGTTCTCTTGAAGTAACGCGATAATGATCACACGAGACGGCGGTCTGGCCACCCCGCATTGACTTATTAACGGCCGATGGCAATCCCAGATAATATCAATTACTAGAACAGTACCAAGAGTTGTCTTGCGTCGACGCACTATCTATATCTACTTTTTGCGTTTTGTTATTAATTTACATCTGTCAAAACTGCGCGCCGGCGTACTCTGTTGCAGTCCGCGATCACCTAAAGATTATGTGCTTTGAGTTCATTTGATAATACCAGTAGCAGCATAACAAATGCGCTGGAGTACGTACGCGGTATGAATTTAAACTCGTTTTTTAAGCTAGACGCCGGGCAATATAAACTAAACAGCTAGAACTTGTTTACAGTTTGATCGGACCTTTGCTGGAATTATTCTAGTCGGCGCAGTCTTAAATCATTCGCGTAACCGTGTCGTGGTTATTTAATGCCAGTTATCCTTAAGCAAACTGCATTCCTATTGAAATATATTGGAGTCCTTAATCAACAACAACACCACAAAGTAAAGAGGTTCTAGAAAACAAACCTCGCTGGCTCACATTTACAAAGCTGCCAGCCACACCATAAAACTATAGCAACACACAGCTTTTTTGACTACGAGTTACATTAGATGGTTCGAGTGTCTTGAGTCTAGAAGCATCGGGAATGGACTCCCGATAATTATTGCCCATAAAAATTCCCTGAGTATTTTTTGAACAATTGTAACACAGTTTATCGAGGCCGGTTAATTTGAGCGGTGACGCAAGTCGGTCCGAGTAAATATCTACCGTCGTAGAAAAAACCTGTACACAGACACACGACAGCGCACGTTTCGACATCGCGGTGACAACCGGCAGTCCGCGCGCCGCGAGACGGGACCAGCTGGCTTCATATTAATTAAAAAAAAACTTTACCTCATCTAACAGAGACGTGCCTACATACATACATACATACACAAATCACGCCTACGCGCTTACAAATCTGTGTTTTTGGTTCGATTGCGCTCCTAAACTATTTTTCAAGTTTCAAGATTTAAAAAGTGACGTGGGGGGTGACTTTGACACTTGAAACTGATAGTGGATGACTAATTCGAACAAAATTATGTCAAACTTCGATTATTTTTAGCAATTACACTTGATCCATTAGTGTAGTGTTTCGGTCGTGATTCTTTCTTTAGTTATTTAGTTAATTCTCATTTTGATTATTAATTTATACTGCGATCTTCAATCTACAAAATGTAAACCAAATTTCAAGTCAGCATAACCAATTATATTTAGTAAAAATTGATTTGTAAGATTTGTCCTAAACATAATACTCCGCTACTCAAGTTTGCTTTTTTGTTCATTGAAATGGACCTCCGCAAAGTAACACCTGATTCAATAATATTAACAAACAATAAAAGGTGAATTTAATTAGCGTGTAACTAAATAGATTTATTCACTATCGCATGCGGCCGTCCACGGTCGCCCACAAGCGATCTATTCCGTCCGCCATATCGGAGTGTCACAGCAACCTGCGCCCGCGACTCCACTTATTGATGTCGTTTCATTCTATTAGCTGGGAAAAGTGCGTGAGAACATTTAACCAAACGACATTAAGAGAATCTGGACATTAGCCGACTAATAGAATAGTATTACGGGTTAGTTATGCAGGAAAGTAGAGTATCTCTACCACTCGGCAACAAAATGTCGAAAAAAGGAGCTAGCAATAATTTCATGAAGCTGGAGTAGAATATCTAGTTAAAAAATCTAAGGAGAATATAATTACAGTACAAAACAATGTCTCTTTATTGAACAACACAATAAGAAATAAAGAAAACTGCAAAGGAAAATAAATGTATTTACAAAAATCATCGCATCAGATTTAGATCAGATATTAAGATGGCATTGTCCTCTTTATTAGGTACCAGATTAGTTAGGAATGTCCATAGGTAGGATAATCTTGCTATCCTTATTACAAAGTAGAAACTTTATCGATAAAACTGTCGTACTTCTCTGTCACATAAGATATTGTTTATCTCTAAGTTACAGTACAGCAGAATAAAGTAGGTAATACTATCTGGAATGAAGTGTCATCGGCAAACATACGAACGATTCGACCGCTGGGCACAATGTCAACTGACTTTACACTTCCAAGTATTATGAAAACATGCCGAGTAGCATACTTGAGCATACTCGTTCGTGTTTTGACTTTGTCCTTCGGGAGGCCTTCCAAGTTAGCAGCCGTCACTGCAAAGTATTGACCTGTCAGTTCACAGATTACTGTCTTCGTTTAAATCCCGTCGCTGTCAAATGTCGAACAAGTGGACCGGCGCGCGCAGGCGAGCCACCTGTCCCCCACCTCGACAAACATCCAAATAACCTCTTCATACGCCGTATGCTTAAGTTGTTTGTCCATGCATTCAGTCTAAGTTTACTTTCTTTTAGTTTCTGCTAAAATGTACTTGAGTTCCATCACGGTTGTAACGGCGCGCGCGCCGCGGCCGGCTCCCGGTCACGTGGCCGACTACTCAATATTCCATGTCACCGAATGTCAAGGATCCTTATATTTAGCGAAATATAAAACGCACGGCCGTAAAACTTAATGTGTCCACGCCGAGGACAGGATCCGTACGATTTTGTAATAATGAATTAAATTATGTCGTAGTGTGACAATAAATTATTAATTAATTAGATATCCTCTTGAATAATGGAATAAAACATTTGACATTTTGTGTTTTTTTTTTATCCAAGTTTTCCTCCGTTTCCATTTTTAACTTGGTATCGATAACGGGTTTGTGCGACAGCGCAACACATTTTCTAAACGATCAGACACGTCAATAAAATATGTTTTCAAATTCTCCGATACAAGGTGGAAATCACCGAGAATGGCTATAAAGCAAGAAACATCAGCAATTCATCTCGGGGAACAGTTGTTACGGCTGGGAATGAAGTCCGGTGCGTTTATTTAGTTTTTATAACAGTTAATACGAAAGGCCGTGTTGAGCCGCGCGACAAAGTGCTGGCTTGTCGCGCCCACGCCGTCGCCCTCCGCGACACTGTGTCGTCATTGGATACAGTTTAAACATTATTACTTTGAATCACAATACCACCTAGATACTTCCATACTGGTCTAGGAGCAAAGAAAAACATAGAATGTACCAGTTCAGCATCACTATTTTGATTCCATTTTTTACCATCTATACGACCACAATCTTGCTAATCATGGCCTTGGTCTTGCCACCTTAGACTCTGTCTACCCCGTAAGGGATAAAGTCATGATTTGTGTATGTGTTTGTACAATAATACATATGCTACGTAATAATTATATAAGTACGGTATTGAAATAGCTAGCAGGGGTTGACGGGGTTTTCTTGCGTAAACTGCAATTTTCACTGCACATCTTCTTTCACGTCTTTTTTTTACAGGATTCTTTTGGTTATTCTGTTGGACAATTAATGAACAAAAGTGTTTCGTTTAGGGACGTGTACTTGTCTAGCAACATTTCACACTTCCAGCTATAAATGTATAACAAAATCGACAGCTAACTACGCAGCGAGTGCCTGCGCATGATTATTCAACACGCATTAACTCTTATAACAAGCTTGTGTATGAATGCTATTACGTTAGCTAATATTTGTTAGATGTTTTTCTGTCATTATCAGGCGCGTCAGCCTCAATTGGGTAATTAATAAAAACCAAAGTCTGCTATTGTTTCGCAAGGGTTCTACCAACTGACGTTAAAAATCGCGAGCCAATAGTTCACGGAGGGCATTATTAACTTCTGGGGAGTATGTAGCCGGTACCCGCCAGTAGCACCCAAAAAGAAGAGTTTTTATTTCATGATTCTTTTCATAGCTCTCATTAAAAGCTCATTTGTATAGTAAACAATATAGAACAAACATTTTTCAAATATTTGTTTCTATCTCTTTCTAGAAAAACTGAATTTTAATATGGAATTCATAAGCCCGTTGTGACAAATGGCGGTATGGTCATATCGGATCACTATTTCTAATCGCTGACTAATTAGTAGTTTTAATTTCACTTTTTTGTCAGGTCTCACGTTATTTTCTTATTTAATTGAGAAATGTGATCATTTTTTAATGCATTTTCCCTATTTACTGTCAGGTCGCTTGTCAACCCCGGCGATAAATACCAGAGATTATACTGTTGTTCCCGCGTAGAAGGATGTGCAATTCGTGAGCTCTTAGAATGTCTTGGATTTCGGGTACCATCGGCCGATCCAAGTATCGAACTTATAAGAGTGAGTGAGACAGAAAGATAAACACGAGTGGTATTCTAAGAGCTCACGGACTGTATGAATCTGTAATATCACAAGAGACTCCAACCTCTGCAGCTTCAGTTTTGGCGACACATTTGCCATGCTCTGGGTGTTGATCGTTCACCATCGACCTGCTCTTTTTTATTTTTAATATTATTATACCTAATTAATTTTCTTATTACCTTGCAACGTATGTACCTATGTATGTTTGTCCAGGTGGAATCTTGCAACTCAATTTTGAAGCAGATATCTTCAACCGATTGAGCTAAATGTTTGCATACTTGTGTAGGTCAGATGACAATACAATAATCTGGTAGTAGAATTCTGGTGGCCCGGCCAGGACCGCATCTGCAGGAGGGACCTCTTCAACGGTTGGTCCGATTGACTTGAAACTTGGTACACATATGAAAGACGAATGATAATGCAAGTACAGTCAACCAAAAGTACAGTCAGCAAAAAAAGCTTGTATCAAAATTGATTTTTTTAGGTTAGGTTATTATGATTTTTTTTGGAGGCTTAAGTGTACTTATATGTGACCAGTGTGACTATGCCACCCTTGTTTGTTAATATCAAATCTTGTACATCAAATTTGACACAGGTACTTTTAGTGGTCTGATTGAGTTGAAATTTGGTATACAAACGTAGGATGAATGTCAACATGTATAAGATCAATCAATGATAAGGGAACGTGCTGGTGTGAAAGAGGATATAGTGACTAGGATAAAAAAAGTATGCTTAGTTGGTTTGGTCACGTAGAGCGGATGGATGAAAGTAGACTAACTAAACAGATCTATATGGGGAGTGTGAATGGTAACGTTAGGAGGGGAAGGCGTTTCGAGACCAAATAGGAGACGTTTTGGAAAAAGGTCAGGTCAGGAATACCCGAAACCGACGAGCATGTATGAAGAGATTAATGAATGTAGATGAAGCGAAAGAAGTATGTCAGGATCGTAGCAAGTGGAACAAAGTAGTCTCTGCCTACCCCTGTGGGAAAGAGGCGTGATGGTATGTATGTATGTATGTAATGATATTTTTAATATAAATGTTTAAAAAAATAATAAAAAAATAAAAAAAATCAATTATTTCGGACAACATTTAGATCCATATTTTGTCAGTATTACAACTTATCCACTACGTTAGTTAATTAGGCTCATAAAATGTCAAGTACAGTTTTACCCGTTAAAAAAAAAAGTCACGTGACAACTGGTATACAGATAGAAAAAAATCGAAGGCTTACTCCCCTGCTACGGGTGGCGTAGGAGTAAGTTATCACGCATCAGGAATGATGAGGATCCGGGTTCGATTCCCGATTTTCTATCCAGTTTTCAGTGTCGTTTGTTTTTTTACTTTATTTTGTGCGGTGTTGGAAACTTGGTAGGTTTCCGGTGGTAGTTCATTGCACTGGGCAGTGTTTGCTCAGCTAGACGTGTAATGGCGCGCGCCGGCAGCATTACCGCTGCGCGCGCGCAAATATTGGCCGCCGAGAGTACGCGCCAAGGTCGCCAGCGCCGCGGCGGCAGACTAGTCACTTAACTACGTAAATACTATGAATGCTGTCGTGTTTTCGCTAATGTTTAAACGAGATTACTTCTGAGATCCAGTTTGGTAACTTTGGAAAGAAGAAGGAAAGAGAGAATGGAGATTGGCCGGGTCGAGGGATTGGGCGAAAATTGCAACTATCACTACTTTGATTCCCCTTTTCACCTATACGCCCACAATCATGCTAAACCTGGCCTTTAAGTCTTGTTACCTTAGGCTTTGTCTACCCCGTAAGGAATAGGGACGTGATTTATGTACGCACTTATGTGTGTATGTGGACAGAGGGAAAAACCTCCACCAAAGTTTCATGAACAAAATCCCGATGGCCCCAACGGAAGACCAGCGCTGGCTGTAAGGCCAGCAAGTGCTGAGTTGGGACCACTTTACAATACAATACAATACAAATACTCTTTATTGAACACCACAGATCAGTACAAAACAATACAGAAACAAAGAACAAAGTAGACAATAGGCGGTCTTATCGCTTAATAGCGATCTCTACCAGACAACCAGTAAGAAAAGTAAGTTGGAGACAGTTTAAGTAGTAGTTTAGTTTGTGACAATTTATTTTTCTGTAGTTTTTATATTTTTTTTGTTTTTTAACTACTTTTGCGCCTGTCATAAATAAACCTTTTCTTTCTTTCTTAATACTCGTAATCCAATTTCTTAGACCAACTTAGACATATTTTTTTGTTGTGAATGATTCGTTCATTTCAATTCCGCCATTATTTGTTAGCTGTCCAGTTTAATGGTGTGTGCAGCGCCCGCGCATGCCGAGCAGCCTCTTGAATCTACCGTTGGACAACAAACGCATCTATCGGACAAGCGAATGCCAAATCTTTACACTGTACATACAAAAAGTCGTGTAGGCATATTGGTATACGTCACAGCACACAGACGAGCGGGTGCGCAGAAAACGAAGTTATAGCCGACATACTGACGATTTATACATCCGTATTTATGAAGCTGTACAAAGGTGTGGAAGCTCCCGAGCGTCCTGACGTTTTATAGGAAAGGCAAAGGGATTTAAGCCCATACAGCCATGTCTGATGTAACTTTTTTTTTTTTAGTTATTGCAACCTGTCACAGTTGGATTGCTCTTAGTTACATCTTGCGTGTGGTGAGTACAACTCAGGGGGTGGATTTGAATGGAGTTTATTCCGTAAGTACGTAGGGGTGTGTGAGCGATTTCAGATAACCCAGGAATCAGTATACCTGAGTATTTTTCACCTCCCATAAAAAGTACTGTGGAATGGAACGTAAGAGGGTGTGAAGGTGACGGACGATATTATGAGTGAGACGAATATTCGATTTGAAGAATGAGATGACGTGTATGTAAGATGTTTAGGATTTAGTTTAGATTCAGTTAGCGGTAAGATTTCGATGTAACATGATGTAAAGACCGCAATATATACATAAACGGTGGCTAAATTGGCTTATTTTATTAATTGTCCCACAGTACTATCATAGGTACTCTAACAGCTCCTCATTTCGAAAATAAATGTGTCATTTACTGAGGTGCAGCTGGCAATACTGCCTGTATAGGTACCTACATTAGTCTGTTTTTTAATACACTGTCTATTAATACAGCAAATCGAAACAAAAAAAATACGTTCCATTCTCGACGATTTCCCGCCAACCTCCATAGCAGCTAGTTTTTTTTTGTGTCCCATAGTAGTAGATACGCGTAAAAAACCGGGCAAGTGCGACTACTCGCGCACCGAGTGTTCCGTACGAATTTGCAAGGGAATGTTAAATCCAATGTTGCCGGGCCCTGCTTATAAGCTTTTGCGTTTGTTTTGTAGTCTGTCAGGCAAAAAAAAACTATTTTTAGATTTATTTAATTACTAGCGACCTGCCCCGGCTTCGCACGGATGCAATCAGTGTTCCTCTACTATATTATGCATATATTATACGCACAAACCTTCCTCTTGAATCACTTTATCTCTTAAAAAAACCGCAACAAAATCTGTTGCGTACTTTTATAGATCCTAGCTTACCTAGGGACAGACAGACAGCGGAAAGCGACTTTGTTTTTTACTATGTAGTGATTTGTGCTATGCTGTTCAAATTTCTAGGATAACTGGAATGTTTGAGAACCTGTATTATTTGAGAGTGAGAGAGAGAGAGAAACAGTTATTTACACACATTCGATACACGTAGATATATAATAGTAAGAAGAAATACAATTAGCAATAGTACCGATATGGTGTAAAATGGGCCCCACTCAGCATAATATTGCGGCAAGCCGCGACGCTGTTTTTCAGTAGGACCCAGATAAAATTAAAACTAAACATATAAAAGACACATACACTATATTTGATGGCAATTTGTATGGAAACAAATTTCTAATGGCTGTAGGTACCTTTTGTTCAAGTTGACTTAGAGGCTTAATTTTTTCACAGCTCCCAGGAACCGCAGATTTCAATATTTGGTATTAATTTCAACTATATACCTTTACACGTTCCTGAGAAAAAGGATCTTGCCGGATTGACAGACAGAGAGACAACGATGTGATCTCATAAAGGTTCCTACTTATCCTTGTACCCTAAAAAGAGACAACATAAAGTTTTCTTTCATCTCATGTCATAAGCTGCGTACATTATTAGCGTAGCGGGAGCGCGGCGCAAGAGTTCGCGTATAAATATTCTGTTATCGCGCACGCGCATTACGCGTCTTTATAAGGTTACCTCCGTACGTGCACAACTAGCCATGCATTTGTTTATTTAATACTTAAATTATAAATATATTTTTAATTTTCTTATTAGTGCAAATGTTTCATGATGAAAATCAACTAACGTAAATTTTGGTAAAGTTCGTCAAAGCATTCAAATATTATACCATGAAGCGCCACAACTGGTTTTAACGTCTAGCTAAATGCTCCTCTCATCCACTCGAAGGTTAACTGGTGACTATCCCATACAGGGACAAGTTGTCTCTTTTATGTGTTGTATTAGTACACACTTAAATATAACATTCATGACTCGAGTAAAACACATTCATCACACAAGTGGCTTCCCCTAACGGGATTCGAACCCGGGACCTCTAAGTTCCTAGTCAATCACTAACCACAGGCTATCCGGTCGTCACACAATAAGTTTTATCAAACGAACCGCATCATAGACTTTTAACTCTCTCATGTTCAATCCTGACACTAACAACATGTTATATTATCCGGCCCGCTAACAAGACGCACGTCGCGATGATCGAAGGCGCGCGCCCATCAGATTAGGTACTCCTGCGCAGCCGGGACTACAACCGTGACCTTGTGGGACATCTCAACCTGCCCTTGCCTCACATGTCGGGGCGAAAGGGATTATTAAAGGCTCGTCTGAAAAACGTTGACGTGAGCCTTTAGAATGATACGGTGAAAGGAAAAGTTTATGAAATCGGTGACCCCTTTCTTGCTACAAGTCATATTTAAAAAAGTCTAAACTAGCAACTGCCGAATGCATCTAGATCGCTGGGCACCGGAGCAGAGGCAGACCAAAAAGGAGATGGCGGGACGATTTGGAGTCTTTTGAGCCGGATTGGGGAAGCCTCGCAACTGACAGAGACGGGCGGAAAGAGAAAGGGGAGGCCTTTGCCCAGCAGTGGCACCAAATAGGATTTAAAAAAAGTAACATTGGTCAAATCCCAACCACTGGTTGATTGGACCAATGTTGCCAACCCCAATTTCACTATCTCGACAATAGTCGGTGATAAGTGACAATTCGAAATGCAATGCGTATATATGTATATGAAGCCACCCGGCGTGGATTTTTGTCAAGTTTGTAATGCAAACACCCCCCCCTCCCCCCCCCCCCCCCCCACCTGTGTAATAATGTGGTAAGATTGTATGCACCTACTTTGCTGTGCCCCCATCTTACGTTTATTGTATGTGTTGTGTGTATATAATTGTAACTAACCCCTTAGTGTAAGTATAGTACTAACAACATATGTGTCACTTAGTTACATGAATTAAATGGATTTTATTTATTTATTATTAATAGTCACTTGTCAGCGACTATAATATTGTCGCGTTGGTGGAATAGAGGCCAGTTTAGACTTGTAAAATTGTAAATTGTAGCTTCGAGAAAAGGGCCGCTAGTGGCATGAGGGCAGATCAGGATTATAATAGAGAAGATTCACAAGAACTGCGGTTTTGTACCAGTAATTTTCTGACAACTTAACTTTTCGAAGTTTCTCATTTTCCAGTCCTACGTTTTCCTTTTGTGAAATCAATACTTAAAACAGGCACAAAATGCAAAAAAATGGCTTTTTTTAAAAAAGGTCAGGTCAGGAATACCCGAAACCGGCGAGCATGTATGAAGAGATTAATTAATGTGGATGAAGCGAAAGGTATGTCAGGATCGTAGCAAATGTACAAAGTAGTCTCTGCCTATCTCTGTGGGAAAAAGGCATGGTGGTATGTATGTTTATGAAAAATGCAATGGGTTAAGAAGATTATAAGGTCCCGATATTGAAACTTTAGACTCAAATAATATTTATTTACAGCTGGCTATCCACTGTCTGTGCGACAATCTATAGTGACCATCGCCACATACTGATAAAAAAGAATCTCTCTAAAACAATGTTTCGAAACAAAAGATTTTCGGAGACAGATAGAGGGTTACCGATCGGTAACAAGCTTGTTTGCCCGGCCGATTACTACAGCAGTCGTGTTTACGCGCTCAAAGCACCGCCGCAAACACCGGCTGCGCCCGCGCCGCCTCGCGTGTGCTTGCTGCTTTCGGCTGCCGGTTGGACAAAGAGTATGCTGGCAGGTTGCTATTTGTAATAGGCATTAATGTGCCTGTACTGATAGAGTAGCGTGAAGTTACCATCAGGTGACCCACTTGCTCGTTTGCCTTCCTATTCACATAAAAAAAAAAAAAAAAAAAAAAAAAGTTTAAGATAAGATCGTTCTTACCTAACTTAATTTTGGTAAGTTTTCTTTCAAATCAAGTCATAATTAAAATGTTGGGATACTATAAATGTATTCAAAACTAGCTGTTTCCCCCGACTTCGTCCGCGCAGAATTATTATAAATATAGCCTGTGATACTCACAAATACTGTGGCTTTCTATTGGCAAAAGAATTTTCAAAATCAAAAGTGTCACTCGGAATCGAATATATAATTCCCGTTTTTTCCTTATCCCGTGGGAATTTCCAAAAATCCTTCCTTAGTGGATGCCTACTTTGTATAAGGTATCTATGTGCAAAATGTCAAGTCTCTAAGTCCAGTGGTTTGGGCTGTGCTATCCCGCGGGAACTATGCAATTTTCCGGGATAAAAACTATCCTATGTCCTTTCCTGGGACTCAAACTATCTGTATACCAAATTTCAATTAAATCGGCCCAGCGGTTTAAGCGTGAAAAGGTAACAGACAGACAGACAGAGTTACTTTCGCATTTATAATATTAGTAAGGATAAGCAGAGGTAAAAAATAAAAATATCATTACACCAAACGCTATTTTAACAGTGATTATTACTAACTGTAAATAATGTAATCGAGCGTTTTCCAAAAATAAGTTCACATTTACATTTTTTTTTCCAGATTTTACTATGGTTTTTTTTTCTCTTCGTCACGTTCCATACATAGCTATATTCAAAAAAGTGACGAACTAGAATGGAAATTTTAGGACACATTTTTTTCTTGTATGAGGGTAATAGGGTAAACAAACGATTCTGAGTAAGAAAAACCCAAAATAGATAAATTCTTGAAAAAATGTTCATTTTTTTTATATATATAAGAGGGGGCAAACGAGCAGACGGGTCACCTGATGGAAAGCAATCACCGTCGCCCAGGGACACCTGCAAGACCTGAGGAATCACAAATGCGTTGCCGGCCCTTTGAGGAATAGGAAGGCTCGCTTTTTAAAGATCCCTAAATTGTACCGCTCAGGGAATGCTGCAGCAGGAAATTGGTTCCTGTGGACTTTCTTTTGGAAAATGCTCAATTTCAAGGGATTCGAGTCAGCAAGGGCTATAATGATACTTACTTCATTATATCAGTCGTAGGACGTCCAGTTTTGGACACAGGCCTCCCCCATATTGTACCAACTTAAATCCAAGTAACTAACTAAACTTAATACTAGTACCTACTAACAGTTATCAAGGTTGAACATAACCTTACGTATTTATACTTGGGATATAGGAGGTATAATTTTTTTACAGAATTGTAATTCCTTGTAATGAATTCTCGTAAAGAATAAGAATGAAATGATAACGTAAGATCGTGTCTAATTAGGGTAAAACCATTCCACGTTACTTGCATCCCGAGGAACGCTCAGAAAGGCAATTTGTTCTGTTTCTTTGTTACAACTCTCAATTCGTTAATCTATGCAATCAGTTGACAGTTCACAGGTATCGCGAGAGACAAAGAATGTGTAATTACCCTGTTGTGGACACTGCGCCCGCGCTTCCCGGAACGGTAGGCCGCGGCTCGCGGTCGCGGGCGCACGTGAGAATCGAAAGCTCATCCTCTTTCCAATACGTTACAAAACTACTTATTGACTGACAAAAAACTTCTCAGTGTACCTAATGCCCCGTAAAGACAATGAATGTTAATTATTATCTCTGAAAATGTTATTCAAGCCTATCGATAATACTCTTACTTTGTGCAAATGATCATAAAAAATCCGTTAACAGTACACGCCTAGCTCTATTTACACGTTACAATGTAACCAACACGAATCACCGCAATTTACGCCTTTCAATTATCAAGTATACAGTTTAGCATATTGAATAATTGATTATTCACATCATGCACCCTAAAATTTTAAATGTCTTCGCATAAAGTCGACCGAACGTCTGGCAGCGCGGCGGAGCGGCTCTTCCCGTCGCAACGGATTTATAATCAATAAACAAACCGTTACTCGATTGGTAAATCATTTGAATCTCTTACATAATAATAAATCTAACGCGACGTCCACGTTCCCAGTGCCACCCGATCCGGCCCGATATTTATACCTTCCGGTAACCGGACAAAACACAAGTAATTGAGCGATCAAGCCCTGACCATAAAACTTGCACAAAACTATCGAGTTACAACCCTATCGTTTATTCACTCTTCGGAAATTTGCCTTCGACACCAACGGTCAGCACCCTCTCCTTTTTGCTCAAACGGCAAACGTTAAGGACAAACAAGGATAGACGTATCGACGACGTCAACTTTGTATTTATAGAACTGAGCAGGTGGAATTCTGACCACCGGTCAGTTCACTAGAGCTATCAAATTACGGTGCATCGCCGATGTGAAATTTATAGATGCGAGAGGGCATGTTAAAGTAACGCGGTAAACACG
Organism: Pandemis corylana; assembly: GCA_949127965.1. Taxonomy (NCBI): domain Eukaryota; kingdom Metazoa; phylum Arthropoda; class Insecta; order Lepidoptera; family Tortricidae; genus Pandemis; species Pandemis corylana. The sequence goes on along the minus strand of OX421854.1, from coordinate 274,255 downwards.
ATAAATAAATAAAAGGTAAAGTGACCGTTGCTACAAATCGGAGCGAGTGGTCATTGTCGTGGTGTGAATCGAATTAATTTGAATTGTAATCGATGTTCAATGAATAAATAAGGGACATGAGGTCAGTGCGAAGGGCTGTGGCGGAGCTGCTTAGTATTCCGCGCCGCTGTTCCTGTTTCAATTTATTAATTTGTTTTCTTCGCGATTTTGACACTAATATTTGTCAGATAACATAGATATTGTTGTAATTGAGAACGAAATGTTTAGAATTTAAGACCGTTTGACCACAATTACCTGATGGCACCCGAAGCTGTGGTTTAGTATGGAGCAAACTTGCCAAGAAACCGCCATTCGTTTTAAATTAGAAGAGGGTCTAAATGCGATTCAATTTACACTCAGTTCAGGTTTTAGCTGTCATTTTTAGTATGGATCTGATAGCGAGCGTACCTAAACATCACAGGCAGAAATTCCACTCAGCTGTCCACATTATAAAAGACGAGTTAAAACGCTGCGTGAGATTTTTAATGCTAAAAAGAGGTCGAAGAACTTACCTATCTAGAGCTCGTTTTTCGAAAGTGATGAAAAATTGTGCTGAATTTTAAATACAAGTTGATTTGAAGAAAATTATTGGTCTCGTTAATCTAGTCAACAGTCGAAAATTTAATTTGCATTGTACCTTGTTGCAATACACCAGATTGAGCCTCTGGTCAACCTGTCAAAATTACGTGCCTTACTGCTCTTACTTGCTCCTGTCTGTTGCTTACTCGTCAGACGGTTCTACTAGTCTAAGCATTAGGAAACCTAGAGCATCCATAAATCCTCCTGCATCTCGTCCAACATAAGTATGAGATATCGGGCCCGTGGTGGCGCAACTGGTCCCTTTGCCGGATAATTCGGCGTGGCGAGGAGCCGTAAATTGTGCCCAGCGTGGGGCCCACCGGCCCAGCGTAATTGACTGCCCATAGACATTTATATTAACTAGAAAAATGATAGCGCACTCTCAGTGTTACCGCTCTGGTTATTGATGTATAATTATATTTGTTTTTGACGGACGCACTGACTAAGATTATGTATAATATTGTACGTATGTAGCTCGGCATTAGGCTCTTTGGCAGCTGGTACAATGGTTACAATAAAATGGACTTCTATTAATGCCGCGAAACAACATGTCCATTATTAATAATTTGACATAAATCCGTTTCTTTCATAAGTCACCTCTCGGTAATTTCTGTAGGGGTGAACCGAGTTCACAATTTTTTAGTCAAATAATTATTTTATCGAATACATACACATACACATACATACACACACAAATCACGTCTTTATCCCTTACGGGGTAGACAGAGCCTAAGGTAACAATACCTACAGGCCACGTTTAGCAAGACACTGAGGGCGTAGTAGAGGTGGAAAGTGGAATCAAAATAGTGATGGGTTGCCAGCCGCATCGCCTATAACATGATTCCTATGATTTTCGCCCATTCCCTCGATAGGTTTTTACCATTTGCGCGGGAAGAGAAGCAACTGGTACCTACATTCTATGTTTTTTCTTTGCTCCCAGACCAGCATGGAAGTAATTTTATCGAATGAATGCAATATTCATAATACGAGTGCAATTTCTTGCGTACAGCTAAAAATAAACTAAAGTTTGTATTTTAATTTTAAATACCGATGAAACTGAAGTGGCTCCTATTTTCTTTGAGGACATAATGCAGTACTTGACAGTCGCCGTCAGATTCATCGAACCTGTCTATGTATTTAAAAATGTACCTTGTATGTACGTGATTGACAATATAGTCGCGAGACTTTAGAAGTCCTATCTATAAATATTGGCAGGTCTGCGCATCAGAATTGGAACATGAAATGACGGTAATGTTTTTACGAGACCTACATACATAATAATTGTTTTCCAATTTATACCTAGGTACATATGGTGTGTTGTGATTTGCAGTAAAATATTATTATGAATCAGAAATTTTCGGTTATTTTTAAGCATCGGCGCTCGTCCTCACATCCAAGGATCGTCAGCAAGTTAAGGATTTCGAGACAATTCAGAAACGTTGCGCAACTCAACATTGGAATATAAATCGTTGACCTCTGATTGGAAACTTTGGTTTCGCGCCGTTGCTCAATACTGGTAGCATAGCGGCTCGGATCTACTCCCGGCGATTCGTTCCATATATCGTCTGCGTAGCAACGAGCAATAATTTAGAATCAACAGTAACAGTAGCCGCTGGCCAAACTGGACGTAATCCGTGTCCAATCGCCTAAGACGGCCTTCTCAATGATTCGATCAGAATAGTTCATAAAGTCCGGAGTGATCGCTGTTTTTTTTGTGTGGGAACATTTCGTTTTTCAATCACACGCTTACCTTTTTACGGCAGGCGAGGGCGATAAATATCGTAGCTTACGGCCGCGGTGGCTTTGATGCGCCTCATCCCCGGCCTCTCCGGGGTGCGGGACTGCGTGCACGATACGTAATTTGTTAGTTTGCTAAAGGTTTTACCGTTATTAGGGTATCGATAACTTAGACAGGTCGTTGCATTTATGAATTACGGTTTTGTTTTCAGATTCGGTAAGACTGATCAGTTTTAATAGGTTGGTTGGAAATACTTTGTCGTACAATGGAATACGAGAGCTGGTTTTGTGCTGACGTCATTGGCTTGTAAGGCCCACGGGTGAGTGGGTCTCGGCGCGGCGCGGGCGTCGCCGGCAGCCGCGCCGGCGCACGCGCCCGCTCGCAGCAACAAAAGACACTCGGGTGACTTTTGACTTTCGTCGTGTGGTTGAGCTTCATAATATAATTGAGCCCGAACAAAATCCGGTCGAGTATTACCATACAATGGGCCAGTCTTCCGTCGGGCCCGCCAGGTCGGCGAGGGCAAAAAAACACTACCACTCGCTTACATTGTGGGACTGGAAGGTCGCTTCGCGATGGTCGTCGCTGGCCGACTTGGAACTCTGCGCTGTTGGAGTACGATCCAAGGATGTTGGTTGTTGTTTGTACATAGGATGGTTCGAGTGATCGAGGAGGAGGTTGGCAGGCGTCCATCGAAGGCAGGCCATCATGACTGCGACGACTGTTTGACGAGTGACAAGGGCCGGTAAAAAACCCCGGTGTAAGTTACCCAGTGGCCGGCTCGGAATCCGCTCAGTTTTGAGTTATTGCCGCGACCCGCGCTTTTTGCGCTCCTCAGCGACGTCTGATCAATGCCTTTTGTTTACTTTCTGTCTCGTTTGCAACGCTCGTTTAAATTGGTTCGCTGGCTTCTGAAAATACATGCAAATACTCATGGCTCTTTTCCATAGGAGTAGGTTCTAAAAATAGCTTGCTTTTACTAACTTATTATTTTTCAAGTCATTGAATAAAAAAATGTGTTACAAGGGTGACATGTCCTCAAAGACTCTCTTTGTTAAAATAAGACGGTTCAATGTCTTAGCTTTATCTAATAAATGTACTAGCCCACTATATTTATAAAACATGGAATTAATGAGAATGTTTTTTAGTTTCGACTGTAATTTGTAACTTGTCATGTATTCAAATTTAACATAAAATATTTAGCATAATCCAACTAAGCCGATAAAATGATGTATTGGTCGTCATCGGTTTTCTACTTACCACAGCAAATATTATGCACAGAAGACTAGTTGTTGCCCGCGACTTTGTGTAGAATTTGGTAAAATTTCCGGGATTTGAAGTAGGTACCCTCACTTGTAATTTTCATCTAAGTCTGTTTTGTATAGTTCCTCCATCCTCACAGATTTTTGCATTTATGATTGTATACATACATACAGTCATGCCTCTTTCCCATAGAGGTAGGCAGAGACTACTTACTTTGTTCCACTTGCTACGATTCTGATATATCTCTTTCGCTTCATCTCTTCATACATGCTCGTCGGTTTCGGGTACTCCTGACCTGCCCTTTTTCAAAACGTCTCCTATTTGATATGATTTATGATACTTATGACCAAATACCCAAAATTTAATTTACGAATATTCATTTATTAGAACTGGATTAGCACTTGGAACCTTTTACCCCGAAAAAATTACGTAGTTCTTCTTTTGACCAAACACCTAGCGAAACTTTGTTAATTTACAATATGACTTATAAACACGTAATAATAATAATGCCTCCTTTTTAACGTGTAAATTACCAAAAGCACCTTCCTCCAGTCAACTTTTAGAAATCGCTCGTCACATTTGACATGTGTGACGAGGTAAGTAGCCGGCTTTCTACGCGCGCGCCGCCGCACATACGCAACTACTTACCGCATCCGGGTGACGTCTTCGTGTCTGTTTTTCTGTTTTCACCGTGTTATATTTAGACGGTTTCTCGCTAACGCCAATGCCCTAGGGCCCTAGGGCTTGTGGACTGTGAGGGTCAATGTTTTTTTATTATATAAGGTGTCTTAGAACTGTTCTGGGATGTTTCAGAAAGTGGGAGGGTTAGTTTGATGACGCTCAGTTGTTTTTTTTACGGTAAGATTAAGGCACCTCATTGACGTGGTACACTTTGCACATCGACCGATGAAAAGACCGGCAACGCGCTAGCAGTCCCATTGGTGCTGTAGTTGTCCATGGGCGGCGGTGATCACTTACCATCAGGTGCACCGCATGCCCGTGTGTCAGTTTTAATATAAAAAAAAGAAAGAACGAAAAATGAAAAAGTATTATTGAACAACAGTATGCGTGCTGGTGTAGCGTTACGTATACTTAGATATATACATACATACATACATACCGTCACGCATCTTTCCCACAGGGGTAGGCAGAGACTACTTTGTTCCACTTGCTACGATCCTGATATACTTTATTCGCTTCATCCACATTCATCAATCTCTTCATGCTCGCCGGTTTCGGGTACTCCTGACCTGACCTTTTTCCAAAACGATAACTTAGATATATTCTATCTAGATATTGTGTCATTAGTTAAGGTTTCAGTTCTAATACAACCGCTGATCAGTGAACTCATGTCTTGCATTTGCGCTCCAAACCATCCCACAGGGGCCTTTAAAAGGCGAGTACCACTTTTTGCAAGGCCGGCAACTCACCAGCAGTCTTAAAGGGTACTGCAGGTTGCAGGTCTCTAGCGGCGGTGATCACTTAAAGTCAGGTGAACCGCGTGCCCGTTTTTCGGCTATATTATTCTATTTATATAAAAGAAAGTCGTGTTAGTTACACTATTTATAACTAGAGAACGGCTGAATCGATTTGGCTGAAAATTGGTAGGGAGGTAGCTTAGAATCAGGAGTCGGATATAGGATACTTTTTATACCGATTTTCCCACGGGATTGGAAAATTCCGAAATGTTGTACTAATAAAGCTACAGACATTAAACTTAGCATGCCTACACATTATTCCTTGATTAGTATAAAGATGCACTAACAAAGGAATTTTTCAAATTTCCCACGGGATAAAAACACAAGGTAAATAATTAAGACTATAATTAGTAGATAATATTCCTAGAGGATCTGTAGGTGCTCTAAGAAGGGATTTTCCGAATTTCCCACGGGATAGGCAATAAAAACCTTATACTTGGAGACATGAGTGGATGTATGGGGTGTGTCGTCACTGACGTTATGTGCGCGGACGAAGTCGCGGGGAAAACACACACACACACACACAAATCACGTCTTTATCCCTATCTATGGGGTAGACAGAGCCTAAGGTAACAGGTACCTGCAGGCCACATTTAGCAAGATTGTGGGCGAATCAAAATAGTGATGGGTTGCTAGCCTCATCGCCTATAACATGATTCCTATTATAATCACCCATTCCCTCGATGGGCTTTTACCATTAGTACGGGTAGAGAAGCAACTGGTACATTCTATGTTTTTTCTTTGCTCCCAGACCAGCATGGAAAAGCTAGTAGAAAATAAAAATTGACGTAATGTTTGTAACGTAAGCATCTTCAGTCCACGGTCTGCCCGAGCCCGGGAGATAAAGCATCCAGCACCGGTAGCTGGATGCCGGCGATTACTTACTCGGCGACGCGTGCTCGCAATGCCAAGCGTGCGTAGTGCCACAGACCACTCATCACAAGAGTTGCTTTTACATTTTTTTAAAGCAATACAGGCATTTTCACACTGGTCTGAGAGCAAAGATAAAGTAAAAAAGTACATACATACATACATACCGTCACGCCTCTTTCCCACAGGTAGGCAGAGACTACTTTGTTCCACTTGCTACGATCCTGACATCTCTTTCGCTTCATCCACACTCATCAATCTCTTCATACATGCTCGTCGGTTTTGGGTACTCCTGACCTGACCTTTTTCCAAAACGTCTCCTATTTGGTCTTGGAGGTCTAGGCCTTCCCCTTCCAACGTAACCATTCACACTCCCCCCTATAGATCTGTAAGAAAAAATATAGAAGTAAAAAAATCTTTTTTATAATATGCAAAAGGTTACAACATGTTTGTTCGGCAGCCTCCGCAACTAGACTCAGGGCTGTGTCGCGAGACTAGCAGAGACAGTTACAAGAATAAGGGACTAACATAAAAATCCGAATTAATTTGTGTGCGTATGTGTGTGTGCGTGTGTGTGTAGTATGTGAGTGTTAGTGTATTTAATTACAAGCTGTAAGATTATGTACATACCACATCAGTATTTTGATTGCTCTTCCCACGTATATGCCCACAATCTTGCTAGTCGCGTAGGTCTTGTTATCTTAGGCTCTGTCTACCCCGTAAGGGTTAAATATGTGACTTAGTTTGTATATAGGCATGCGTTTGATGACAATCACGTCTGATGGGATCTAGGTTGCATGCTTGCTTAGTAAATGATCATTCACTTGTGATCTGAAGACGGCCAGATTGCAGCGTTCAGGGAACACAGACCCTGGCATGGAATTTCATTTCTCAGCTGTTTGGATAATATTATAAACCCCCCCCCTCCCCCCGCCAGAGCTGAGGGTTACCAAAACAAGTCCACACGAACATTTATTCCAGAATTTTACTATTTAAGGATTTTCTTACTCACAATCGTTTATCCTGTCGTTCCTTATACATGAAAAAATCGGTTACAAAATGTCCATTCCAGTGCGGTCGATAAGGAACGTGACGAACAGGAAAAAAAATAATAATAAATCGATAGGGTAAACGATTCGGAATGAGAAAAAGCCAAAATATTTATATTCTAGTAAAAATAATCATGTGAACTTTTTTTTAAAACGCTCAGCTAGGGGAATGAAGGTGTACAGTTACGACACACTCTCTCCCTCCCACTCCCCCTCACATCTCACTCTCGTTAAATTTGCATTGTGTTTTATCTGCCATACGTAGGGCAGTTAAGATGGGCCGGACATCGAGCTCAGTGGCATGCCATGGGATACGCCTGTGCCAAACAATGAACTGAGATCACCATTTATGAATCTCATCTTTCATAGTTTTCATTTTGACATAAGAATATGCTGTATAACTATCATCTCCATCCTGTATACGTCCCAGGGCACAGTCCTCCTCTCAGAATGAGAGGGCTTGAGCTATAGTTCCCACGCGGGATTGGGAACTACACACACTATTGTATTGTTTCGCAGATGTGTGCAGGTTTCCTCAACTGTTTTCCTTCACCGAAAAGCTCATGGTAAACTTCAACTGTAAATTCCGAAAACTTAGAGGTCTGCTTGAGAGGCCACAAGGCAAACCACTAAGCTACCACGGCTTTATTATGCATACACATATTTCATTCATGACAATTGATCAAACTTACACTGTTGGTAGAGTAGACCCATTCATTAAAATGAATTTGTGTTACAAATTATTACAAAAACTTCGAGCTTCAGAAACAAACCGCGTTTAAATGGACTCGTAAATCTTGAATAATTGAATAAACGTCTTTTGAATGATATTAAACATGTTCCGCGGTTGTTTTACCGTCATTAACGAGCCCCGCGCTGATTGGCCCAGCTGGCAATGACTCCAATGATGGGTGACACTCGCCGCTACTCATCTTATCCGATCTTATTGGTTCTGTATAATTGGCATTTTAAACGAACGTCTGTTTTGCTGATGTTCGATTCGCTTTTGTTATTTTGGTTTCGCCGGCGTTTATTCATTTGTTTTTATGTGTTATTATTTACTAGCTTATGCCCGCGACTTCGTCCGCGTAGATAAATCCCGTTTTTTTCCTTATTCCGTGGGAATTTCCAAAAATCCTGAAATTAGTTTCTTAGTTTTGTAATCACCTACTTTTGTATCAAATTTGAAGAGTCTAGTTATTATAGTTACTGAGATAGCGTCACTCGGAATCGAATATATAATTCCCGTTTTTTCCTTATCCCGTGGGAATTTCCAAAAATCCTTCCTTAGTGGATGCCTACATTGTATAAGGTATCTATGTGCAAAATTTCAAGTCTCTAAGTCTAGTGGTTCGGGCTGTGCTATCCCGCGGGAACTATGCAATTTTCCGGGATAAAAACTATCCTATGTCCTTTCCCGGGACTCAAACTATTATGTATACCAAATTTCAACTAAATCGGCCCAGCGGTTTAAGCGTGAAAAGGTAACAGACAGACAGAGTTACTTTCGCATTTATAATATTAGTAAGGATTCCAGAATGCTTCAGCAGGCCCCTGTGTCACCAACGCGACAATTGTCGGTGACAAGTGACAATTTTGTCAACGAGAATCTATGCCGTGTGGCTTCATATTCACCACGCGCTGCAATTCGAGTGGTGATCGAATTGGTTAGACAGGGGCCAGATTGAGTTCCTTTAACTGAAAACCTCTGTGTGTTTACACATACATACATACATACATAAACCACGTATCCCTTACGGGGAAAACAGAGCCTTAGGTAACAAGGCCTAAAGGCCACGTTTAGCATGACTGTGGGCGTGTAGGTGGAAAATGGAATCAAAATAGTGATGGGTTGCTACCCGCATCGCCTATAACCATGATTCCTAAGACTTTCGCCCATTCACTCGACGGGCTTTTACCATCAAGCAACTGGTAAATTTAGAGGATCGACAGCCCGCCTGATCCAGCCAGGCGTCCCCACAACATCATCATCATCATCAACTGGTAAATTCTATGTTTTTTCTTTACTCCCATGCGTGGAAGTTCACTGTCACTTAATTTAGTGACGCTCTATAACTGTTTACAATTCCTCCGGCTTTCCAAAATAAGATCGCAGACATTTAAAAACTCCGTCGAAACGCGAACAACAGGCGAAAACATCGTTCGTTGGACGGCGGTATCGACCGGCTGCTTCGTATGCGGCGCGCGTGCGGCGGTGCGCCGGCGAGGTGGCTCTATTTGGTCGCCCCGTACAAGGCGCCGGACGTCTGCGCCGATATTTGAGAGACCGTTTTAATAGTGATTGATGAGTCAATGTAGCCATAAATCAGTAGATCATATCATCGTCACTTATAAGATAGCAGGCAACAAAACAAGTAAACACAATAACACCAGCAACTGCTTACCTTACAGTCATCGAAAATTCTCAACATAAGTTCTGGGTTTCCCGCTGTCAAAAGTTTTCTTTTTAAAGATAGAAACAAGGAACGTTAAGTTAATAGGAACATAATAAGCGTTTGTGAACAAGAAGGTTAGTTTTACATAGATAAACACTGTTTAAATTATTTTCCAAGTAAGTAAAGAAACATACGTCAATAAGTCTTTAAAAAGTTTTGATGGAATAGTCAAAGCCATCACTAGTAATAGTAATCTAACCTTAGCAATTAACCTACGTAATGGTAATTTAAATCCTGAAATAAAATATATCCTTTGTCCCATTCCGGAACTCAAACTCAAAAAAAATAAACAAATACGTATAAGCATAATGTACGCTTCCATCTCGACTGTACTAGCTACATGTAACGTATACAATAAATGAATAAAAATATTTTTCAACATGAAACTACCGTGAGACTCAATCATAATTACACAAAAACGGATAACTCACGTATAAAAAATCGAGTGATGCTCGACATGACTGTTTCGGACTAGCTATTTCTTTTTCGGTTTATTTTATTAGGACGAGTGCTCCAGGAAGAAGGACCGCGAAATAGTCCGAAACACGTCGAGCATCACTCGACTTTTTATACGTGAGTTATCCGTTTATGTGTAATTATAAAAATAATTTTATCTAAATCGATGTATAAAGGTAACAAACAGATAGACAGAGTAACTTGCACATTTATCAGTAGCGTAGTAACAATAGTCCACCAAAACGCATCGAAACATTAAGTAGCCGAAGTAGAGCATCTCCCCCGGCGCGCGCGAGGAAAGCATTTCCCTGCCACGTCCGCACAAGGTCGACGCACCGCCGCTGCCGGCGACACTCGCTTTTGTTCTACTAAAAGTTTTTTTTTTAAGTCACTGTCCAAGGAATTAACAAAATGAAATGCTGCCAGTACGCCACACACACCGCCTAAGTCACAAGTCATTTGTTCGTCGCTTTCATGTGTACATTGGATCTTACAAGCTAATAAATTTCCCAACTTGAATTTTCTTCCATGCTGGTTTGGGAGCAAAGAAAAAACATAGAATATACCAGTTGAGAGAATGGGCGAAAATCATAGGAATCATGTCATAGGCTAGCAACCCATCACTATTTTGATTTCATTTTTCACCTATACGCCCACAATCTTGCTAAATGTGGCCTGTAGGTATTCTGTTACCTTAGGGTCTGTCTACCCCGTAAGGGATAAAGACGTGATTTGTGTGTGTGTGTGAAACCCTGGAGCAGGGTACTGCAACATAATAATAATAATATAGCCTTTTTATTCCGAATTCGCTACAATTTCAGTAAGTATGTTGTTGTTTTTTTTATTATTATTAAATAGTCGCGTGCCTCATGGCATAGGCCTCCTCCGTGTATTGGAGGGTTTGGGCTATGGTTCCCACGCGCGCCTAGCGCGGATTGGGAACTTAACACACACCATTGAATTTCTTCGCAGATGTGTGCAGGTTTCCTCAAGATGTTTTCCTTCACCGAAAAGCTCATGGCAAATTTCAAATGTATACATTCCGAAAAACTCAGAGGTAAGCCCGGGATTTGAACCCACGACGCTCTGCTTGAGAGGCCACAGATCAAACCACTAGGCTACCACGGCTTTTCTGCGACACTGCACACTGCAACATAACTTAACCTAATAATGCGATTAATTATTATTATACTCGATTAGTAGAGACTACTAGACTAGACTCTACAGTCTAAGGAGTTGTATCGATGTAGATGACATGAGTACAGTAAAGTATTCTTCAGAACCAAGCGTGTCAGTGTCAAGCAAGTCACACCTTGCATGACTTTAGAAAAGAGCTGACACTCTCCAAAGTCTTGGACCTATTCTTACCAAACCACCGCAAGAAAAGTGGCTTTCGAATGAAAAAACTGCATCCAAATCGGTTCATTCCTTTGAGAGCTATAATGCCTAGATACAAACAAAAAATGACACTCAGATTCTGTTAAACTTAATCGATTATGAAATTGCTAGCTGTTGCCCGCAACTTCGTCTGCATAGAATTCGTTTATCGCTATCCCGCAGAAATTACGCAATTTTCCGGAATAAAAAGTAGCCTATGTATTATTCCAGACTACAATCTACCTGTGTTCTAAATTTCATCTAGATCTGTCCAGCCGTTCTGGCGTGAAAGAGTAACAAACATCCGTCAATACTTACAAACTTTCGCGTTTATAATATTAGTAGGATGTCAATTCATTTGAACAAAAGCAATTGAGTGCGACAACTATACATTAGGCCTCCGATACCGATAATATCTGTTTTCCCAACTTGACTATGGGACGTCCTAAAAAAGTGCAGCGATCGCCTCAGTAGTTTTTTTACAAGTTACATTACTTTCCTCTCTAAAACCAATCGCGTCTACTTAGTAGAGAAAATAGCGCATTTTTTACAACTCATTGGACAAGTTTCCGATATGACATTAATTTTCGGCTTATCAGATCTATGGAAATATTTTAAGCACATAATAGCGCAGTAAGGCCAGGTGTACACGGAAGGTAAATGCCACGGATTCGGCAATCAGCATAAACTGCCAGCATTACGCCCGCACTGTCGCCCGGTCAAGTTAGTGCCCACACGCGTTTATTTATATAAAAAGCAAGCGTTTGACGGCACATCTTTGCGTTGTATTTAATTAAATGCATACAATATATAAACAGGCAGCCGCTTACAGCGTATTTGCTGAACATTAGGAGGAACCGTATGGTTATAACCATTTTAAAGCACATGTTTGAGGCACGGTCAAATTAGTGGTCTACTCTTCACCCAACTTCCTACCAAATGAAAATAACGCTAAAGTCGACAAGTCAAAGACAGGGTAAAATGGCGCGTTTTATGGGAGGCTTATGTCCGCCATTGAACTGTTATAGACTGATGATGATGATAATTGAATGTAATGTCACTGGCCATCAGAATAATGTCACCTGTTTTTTACTTTTAAAGATTGCCGCAGCGGGAAGCGATGTTAGCTACGTAATGCACAAAATAGACGTGTGACAGCTGTCATAGATGTCATTATTACCACGCAAATAAAAATAGTCTCAACAGTTAATTAAATTGTGCAAAGGTTGCAGGTTGTAACGATAAAGTTGTAGGCACTATAGCGTGCTGTCAGGAAAGAGCAGCCGACGTCAAAGGACGCGCCACGCACGCTCGCCTGTCCGCAGCCTTGCAACGGTTAGTTCAAATACAAGATGGCGGAATGCTGCAACTCTTCTTTCAAAGACACTTTTTATTAAGCAAATTAATTGGTTATGCCTCAGTACGCATGGTATGTTAAACGAGTGAGAAAAATTTAGCACGCGTGTGGTTTTCTATTTAGCATACTATCGAGGATATGGGCGAACTCTTAAGAATCATGTTGTAGGTGATGCGGCTAGCAACCCAACACTATTTTGTTTCCTTTTTCCACCTATATACCTACAATCATGCTAAACGTGGCCTTTAGGTTTTGTTACCTTAAGCTCTGTCTACCCCATATGGGATACAGACATGATTTGTTTATGTACGTATGTATGATTGAGAATGTGAGTGAGTCTGTATGGTTGTTCCTTCTTCACCCTGAAACGACTTGGATCAAATTTGGAACCATAGGCTACTATGAAAATATGGGCTACTTTTTATCCCCAAAAATTGCAAAATTCCCACGGAATAGTGATAAACATATAAAGGTCGTAGCTGTTTAGAGTCGCAACGCAAATAATTATTGAAGAACATACTGTCAACTCCTTTAAGTATAATTCTACGCGAACGAAGTCGCGGGCATAAGCTAGTTACAATATACTACTTATATAAAATTGTCTCTCTGCTCAAATTTACATTGCGAAATTTGACTTTAAAAACATGCATTCATTGCATTGTAAAAAGATATTTATGTAAAAGAACTAAGCGAGTCGTAAAATAAAATGAATGTCATGTTATATTTAGACATCAAGAATAACTAACTATACACGATTTTGGATCCTTAGATTTGATTCTGGTCGAGAGAACTGCATTGTCGGTACCAAGAGACAATTCAGTTTAAACTCTAAATTCGACAATTATCTACACGGAATTGGTTCGTACATACACATACACATACACATACACAAATCACGTCTTTATCCCTTACGGGGTAGACAGAGCCTAAGGTAACAAGACCTACAGGCCACATTTAGCAAAATTGTGGGCGTATAGGTGGAAAATGGAATCAAAATAGTGATGGGTTGCTAGCCTCATCGCCTATAACAAGATTCCTATGATTTTCGCCCATTCCCTCGATGGACTTTTACCATCTGCGCGGGTAGAGAAGCAACTGGTACATTCTATGTTTTTTCTTTACTCCCAGACCAGCATGGAAGAATTGGCCAGAATGGATTGGTTCGTAATTTACCGAAAATTGACGAGTGAATCAGGGCCTTACTATGACATCTTATTGAGATTCAAATCCGATTCAATTTTACGTATAGCTGTCATTTTTGACACTTCTAGTATGGATCTGACAGCGAGCGGTCCAACTTTGGCTCTGAATTGAATCGCATTACGACGTGATGGGAAGGCCCCTCCGGCAGTTTTCTCGACCATGCTATTATTGACCTCATTATGAAACATATATTTTTGCGGAGTTACAACTCTCTCTATATCCGTGTATGAATCGCGTGCGGGTCACAATAGATTATTTTATAATTATAACCATTATCTCCTGCACTTTTATACTTATGAAGTTGTTAAGGAGTAATAAAATGTTTTATTTTAAAATTGTTAGAGGCGAACAAGGAAGTCTTCACCACGCTAAGATTCAATTCTTCTTCTAATATATAAAATTTCCATGTCACAATGTTAGTTACCGTACTCCTCCGAAACGGCTTTACCGATTCTTACCAAATTTTATATGCGTATTCAGTAGGTCTGAGAATCGGCTACTATCTATTTTTCATATTGAAATTTAGAAGAAAAAAAAATGGGAGCGAAGCTAGTCATTTATAAATATGGCTTGAAACTTCAGATTGTTTTCTCCATAGTTACAGAATATAGTCATAGATCGGCAACGAAAGAAAGAGCGATGTAATACACGTTTGTCTGGGCGAGATACATAAACGAGATCGTTTTTTTAGTACTTTGTGAGTCTAAGTGAACCAAGGGATACTCTTAAACGAAAAGAGCCATCATCATCATCATCTTCTTCTTCTGCCAGAATGAACGACAACTCGCCACCTGCGTCCACCGGTTTCCCACAACTCTCACGATGTCGTCGGTCCACCTAGTGGGAGGCGGGATGAGCTTACTTTTCTTTGACAAGCGTTGACATCTGTGAAATTTTTCTATCTCCTCATTCATTGCTATATCTATAGTTTTCAGTCAGCCTCGTTTGAAAATGGCAAAGCTTACTTAGTCGACTGTACAACGAGAAATCCACTTGTGCATTATAAAATACTGATGGTTGGTATTTCTTTGTGACAAACCCACAGGAAGACAGAAATGTGACAAGTATGTGCAACAGATAACTTTGTATTTATTGGCGGATAGCTATTTCTCGCGATGCGGGCGCGACGCAACGTAACTAGGTAATACTTTACAATAATTACTATGCACACCTAACACATGTGCGCTACGTAGGCATACGATTAGCAGTGATAATTATCAACAATTATGAAAATACAGATCATCTGCTCTCAGCGTTAGTTTTCACACAAAAAAACGTGTTCATACACGTCTCAATTACCGTGGAAAAATTGAAACGGCGACAAACTGTTTGCTTAGTGTAAGTTTTCGTCCACGAATTAGTACGTCTCGAGTCTCGACCGCGTTTTACTAAATTTTATTATGGATTATTTTCCTGTTCGTCACGTTCTATACCTACCTATATTAAAAAAGTGACGAACTGGAATGGACATTTGGGACACATTTTTTCTTGTATAAGGATTGATAAGGTAAACGATTCTGAGTAAGAAAAACCCTAGAAAATTCTAGAAAAAATGACAATGTGGACTTTTTTGGAAAACGTTCAAACGCGTTCGAGACGTATCCCGTGACCTTCACCAAATCGGTCAATCAGGTACAGTATTAGTGATGGCCACAAATTCCCATGGCGCTAATGTTATTCCCCGCGATGTCCAGCTAGAGGCACATTACCAGTACGGTTCAGGGAAGGCGCCCGCGCCGCATCCAAATGCTCGTATTAGCCGCCCGGCGCGCGAGCACGACTTAACTATTTGCCTTTTGAATATGTGAGTGCGTAGATTGAATAGACTAATGCCACGCTGATGTTGAGGCAAATCGTAGGTACGTTACGGGTGGGAGGTATTTTATTGAATTTTTCAAGTTTTAATTTATTAAGTAATAGGGGACCGAGTTTTTCGTTTCAAATCGCATCATACTCTCATGTCTTTATCATACGCAATAAACCATTTGATATGTTTGATTGCTGGGCACAGGCTTCGTCTCAGGGTGAGAGGACTTGGGCTATAGTTCCAACGCAAGCCCAGCACAACATTGGAAACGTCACGAACACCATAAAACTGCTTCGTATGCAGTTTTCTTGCGATGTTTTCCTTCACTGAAAGTTCATGATTTTCATTATTATATTAATTAGAGTTAGATGTAAACAAAACCATATATTATATATAAATATTAAGACCTTGTTTATAGCAAGCCAATTTGTAATTGACCATGAGAAGCTTTGAAATTTGTTATTTACTGGGTAAATAAAAATGAGGTTTTTTGGTCATTATTATTTTTTTCCATGCTGGTCTGGGAGCAAAGAAAAAACAAAGAATTTACCAGTTGCTCTCTTCCCGCGCAGATGGTAAAAGCCTAGCGAGGGAATGGGCAAAAATCATAGGAATCATGTTATAGGCGATGCGGCTAGCAACCTATCACTATTTTGATTCCTTTTTCCACCTTTACGCCCACAATCTTGCTAAACGTGGCCTGTAGGTCTTGCCACCTTAGGCTCTGTCTACCCCGTAAGGGATAAAGACGTTATTTGTGTATGTGTATTTAATTTGAGCTAAAACAGTCGATGACGGAAAGACAATGCATTAGATCAAAACATCATCATCATCTCCATTTTGTATACATATATAGGTATACGTATACGTCCCACTGCAGGGCACAGGCCTCCTCTAAGAATGAGGAATCCTGGGGTATATGGCCATGGGGTATTATGTAACTGACTGATTCATATAATTTGTTACAGCTGCAGCGATTAATAAAACAAACACCGTCAATTTCTACCTATAAACCTAGTTTCTAGTCCCCAACCTGCACTGCGATCTTTTCCGATTTCCAAAACCCGACGGGCAACTCAAGAAACATTATCAATTTAATAGCGCACGCATGTTTATTCAAACCAGCTCGTTAATAGAGGTGTCAGCTCGTTAAATTATCTCGTGACCCATTAGACGGGGCCTCAGACACATTCATTTAGCGAGATCGAATGCCAGATAGTAAAACGTCACTAAATTTGGTTAAATTACTGATGGTTTCTATAATAGCGGCACAAACTTAGCTGGACCCGCGAGGGGGGCGCTACCATCGAACGATAAAAGTTCAAGTGTATGTGATCACGTTAGTTCCTTCTTTGGCCGTTGATTTTATAAGTTTGTTGATGTTAGGCAGGCAGTGTCGCGCATTTGAATATTGATAGTGGCACAAGCTAGTGTCTTGGCTAACGATGGCGCACTAAAAAGGCAATATCAGTATATCACGCGGCGTCCGCGGCGCTCGGCGGACACCCGAAATCTGCGCAGCGACGGCCGTGGAGTCGACGCGTCTCATTGCTATTACATTTTTAAATAAATGGCATGGCATAAGACTTCATTTTTAGTATAAAAACAATTAATGTGCCAATAGCGTCTCGTCCCGCGCAGATGGTACGAGTAAAAGCCCACTGAGGCAATGGGCGAAAATCTTAGGCATCATGTTATAGGCGATGCGGCTAGAACGCCATCATTATTTCAATTCCCCTTTCCACCTATACGTCCACAATCATGCTAAACATGGCCTTTAGATCTTGGTAACTTAGGCTCTGTCTAACCCGTAAGGGATAAAGACGTTATTTATGTATGTAGTTTGAATAAGATCTCTAATTGATACTAGAGAAGTAGAATTAAATGTAGGCTGCAGACCTTAACCGACTAGCGTGCACTAATTACACACGCTACGCGTCCGAGCAAAATGGCTCCCTTCCTAGAAGCAGAGAGTTCTGGGCACAAAAATGCCAACAATAATGAGCATTGAAATCCGAGAATCAACAAAGTGTAAGAAAATCATTATGCTAATCAGTTTTTCTAGGTGTTACGTTCGATTAATTCAGTCGAGACAAGTAATGCTCACGGCTTCTTCGGCGCAGAATGTAAATGCAGCGAAATAAAGTGCGGAGCAGCGGGGCGCGCCGCTCCAATAGGCGCAGCCATTATTTTGTCTCGCTCGCAACGAGCCGATGTTACTCGCTCGTCACATTTTTTGCATCAACAGTTAGCGACTCCACGGCTCGCGGTAACCCACAAAAACGTGTTCCACTCATTATGAAACACGAACCTATGATATTTCCAGTCGCTACGGACGACGCGTTGCGCAGTCGCCTCCAATAAATACGCTATAACTGTTCTCCTCAGCCTTCGCTGCGGCGAAACTGTCCTAATGCCAGAACCAGTCCAAATTGGAAGGAAAGAAGCGCCAATATGCAGCGCGTAGGCCCGGCGTAGGCGCGTCTATGAGCCCGCACAAAGCTCTTACATGGTGTGACTTTAACGACATATAAATTGCTCCGATTGGTTTTACAGCAGGTCGTCCTGCTCACCCACAGTACTTGTCATGAGAGATGGCAAATACGAAAGGTGATCACATGGGTCAAGGAAATTGTTTTGCTGTGTGATGCGTTAGAGTTTGACAAATTATATTTTGCTAATATAAATGTGAAAGTATGCCTGTCTGTTTGTAAGTTGGCTTCTTCCACGTTAAAACAGCTGGATAGATTTGAACGAAATTTAGTATATAGACAGGATCCTTGGAATATAATATAGGGTACTTTTTTTCCGAAATTCACGCGATGCTAAATCTAGAACTCAAGAAACTGAAGATGGGATTTTTGAGAATCCCAATGGAATTTTTGTAAACACCAAATGGTTATTCAGTCACCACCAGATCTGATGGTTTATATGTAAACTAGCTTCTGCCCGCGACTTCGTCTGCGTAGAATTATACATAAAAACCTTCCTCTTGAATCACTCTATCTATTGAAAAAAACCGCATCAAAATCCGTTGTGTAGTTTTGAAGATATAAGCATACATAGGGACATGGGGACATAGGGACAGAGAAAGCGACTTTGTTTTATACTATGTAGTGATGATGATGTAGCAGCTAATTCTGTCATAATTATATGTTTGTTGTGTCCTCCCTACGTGACATAACTTGTGTCATAGGTACCGTCATTACAGAGCGATTGGTTCGTAAAACTGGCTTAAACTACTTGAATTCGCTTTACTTCGAACAGATGTGCGTTGATAATAGCAATTAGTTTTGGTAATTATGTCACCAACAATTCTTTATCTTGCTGTTCTTTCTAATATAAGTATGCACATACGTATTCCAAATGCGAAAGTTTTTGGGGATGGAAATGTCCATCCGTGCTCTATTTCGTAAACAAGGGGGGGTAATGGTTTTGTGATATTTCAGCAGTTTCGCTTTAGTTGGATTGATCAGTTCTTTTAAGGTTTTTCATCATAGTTTTTGATTCAAAATTAAATCACTTATTTGAAGCCTTACCTTTTGAACGTTGACCAATATATAGAAACATTTGTTAACCACGATTACAAGCATTTACGGGAAGCGAGGGAGGGGGGGGGGTAACCAAACTAACCCAACCACTACCGAATTCATTATTCCGGATGATTGTTAAAACACAATATAGGATTTCTGACACTTTCAGGCTGCAGAATAGGGATGTTGGTAAAGTTTCTCTCACAGGTAGCTGACTTGTAAGACGTAGACATACAATACAATACAATACAATACAATACAATAACTCTTTATTGAACACCACATATAACAACCAAAACAACAATGATTAAAGTAAGACATAGACATGACTACGTTTGACGACGTAGTTAGCTTAGTTGGTAATGACCCTGCCTGCGGAGCAAGCGTCCCGGATTCCAATCCTGGTAAGGGCATAATAATTATATTTGTGTGATGAGCACGAATATTGATTCCTGAGTATGTATTTGTCTATATAAATATGTATATCGTTGTCCGTAGCGTACTTTGGGATTAGGTCAATTTGTGTGAATTGTTCCCTAATATTTTTTTTACTTTACAAATGTTATTCATTTCATCAAGCTGTCCAACAGCTCACCTAATGGCGTGGTGCTCTTCCACTATCAGTTTCAAGTGTCAAAAAGTCACCTACCTCATCTCCTTTAAATTTGTCACTTGAAAAAGTCTTGAAACTTTAAATAGTGTTGGTATATCTCAAGACAAACCTGTTGACTAAAAAGCGTACCCACCTAGGTGTTATAATTCCTAATTTAAATCCCGTATCGACGATCGCAATGAATTGAACGCAATCAATGGGCCGCGTGATATGACCGAGACAATGCGCGCTACTGACAGGCGTAATGCGCGCGTGATGGATGCGCCGATTTGTACGCGTCGAGCCAACGTTGATTCAAGATTGCCTTATATTACTAACTTGCGCAATTTTTGTAATAACAATTGATAGTTGTTAAAAGTTTAATTGACTTTTTTTAGACGACCGGATAGCCTAGTGAGAGAACCTGACTATGAAGCTTGAGCCAGGGGCGTGCAGTGGGTTCTGACAGAGGGTAGGCATATTGACAACAAAACCCGTATTGGTAGGTACGAAGCGTGGCGGGCACATTTACGTATGCTTACAAGCACTGCTTATATGCCTGGAAGGGATGAACGCGTCTATTGAGGACCCGGGCTCGGTCGGGCAATTTGTAAGAAAAATACGAATGTTTGCTCTCGAGTCTCGGATATTTCATATGTATTTAAGTACCTATATATTTACATGTATATAAGT
Source organism: Pandemis corylana (assembly GCA_949127965.1). Classification (NCBI taxonomy): domain Eukaryota; kingdom Metazoa; phylum Arthropoda; class Insecta; order Lepidoptera; family Tortricidae; genus Pandemis; species Pandemis corylana. The sequence goes on along the minus strand of OX421854.1, from coordinate 253,765 downwards.
ATTACATATTGTCTAGTACTCGAAGATTCAAAGATTCAAAACTTTATTTTGCAAATAGCCACCAAAGGTTATTTTACATGTTTTTTTTTGAACTACCAGCGCATTTGGAAATACCTATATGACAATTAGTAAATACCAGATGGACGTGGTTTCCAAGCATTACGTAACCATTTAAAATTTTTACTGGAACGGAAGGTCTGGCATCGTCTAGTGTGAATTCATTGATTACAACACAAACAAAATTTTCTCTTAACCGTTACGTAACTAATACACCATTATTACAAAATATTAGTAATTTTACAAAAGATTACGTTAATAGAAAGTCGGGTGTGAAAACGCAATATTATAGAGTTTTTATTGGTCACATGACACCTCTGACACGCAGCGCACTGATCAGCTGATAGTCCCAAATACGGCTTGAAAGTTGAAGTTGTCTATTCAATGACACAATCTTATGTACCAAATAAAAAGCTTAGTTCAAAACCACTTGAACATTACCTTTAGATATCTAAGAAGCAACGTAAACTTTTTTGTTCAGATAAAATTTTAAAAAACCACACCATAATCGAGTAGGTACCTACTCATAACGTAAAAATTGCCCAACATAATTTTGGAAAAGAGCTGATCCTCTAACTGCTTGACCGATTTTTACCAAACATAGCTAAAAACCACCGCAAGGAAACTGGCTTTCGAATGAAAAAAGATGCATCCAAATCGGTCCATCCGCTTGAGAGCTATGATGCCATACACACATAGACATTGACTTCAAACTTATAACAAACCCTCTTTTTGGGGTAAAAAAAATAAGTTATCTACATGAGAACCATACACGAAATAACCAAAAAACAAAACACTCCCCCGAATCAATACAGCTCAATAATTCAATAACATCAATAGCCATAAAAGTGGAGAAATGCCATAGATAATAAATCGCGCATAGCACCTGCCTGCGATTGGGCAAATTCATAGTTTATGAGCCGCGGTGAGGCGATACTTCCCCCGGGGGAGGTGTAACGCTCCATTTTTGATGAGATGTGCGAATCGACGCCGACTGTCACGTTAGATGATGTTTATGGCTGATTTTTTTAAATAAAATATAACAATGTCAAACTAACCTTTGAACACGGGGACACTGCGTTGTATGAATGCGCCAAACAGTTTTTGGAAATCTGTTTCAACTTATCCTGGCTCCAAGCGCCTGTGTTTACGCTGCTGTGTTCTGTTCATCTTAGTTCTCTGGGCTAGAAACACATCTGCAATCCTTTGGTATTTGTGGATTATCACTTACCATCAAATGATCCACTTGCTCGCTCCATGAAAAAAAAATCAAGACAAATATTAGGTTACTCGAATCTGAGCTAAGATTTTCTTTATTATCCTCTATGAGCAATAAGTCATTGTTAATATTAACCGTATGCAAATATCGTAACAGTAACACACAATAATGACATAATATATCGCCGCTAATTACAAATGAGTAAGTCAGCACGCGATGCCGCTTCGGCTTGGAGGCTCGTAAACTAGACCTCTAGGTCCTTGACTAGGCCTGTCCTGTTGCAGGTCCATTTGTTTTCCTTACGACACACTTAAAAATATTTTACAAGCTTTATGGATTTTTCCGAGATTTCAATTGGATAAGGAATTATCGTATTTGGTTCTATGATTCAAGAGAGCGAAGCCTTGAACATAAACTAATAGACTACAAGCCCATGGAAAAAAAACATGTGAAATGAACCAGCGTGAATGAAGCTTAGAAGGCTGTTACTATATCATAAAATAACTCTGAGCGCTATGCCGTCATTTCTGAGCGGTACATTTACGGAATTTCTCAGGTACGAGTGAAGAATTACGACTAATTATTAATTTACGGCGTTTTATAAGTCATAAGTCATTTTATTCGTCGCTTTCATGTGTATATTGGATCTTACAAGCTAATAAATTCCCCAACATGAAACCTTGTAGTAGGGCACTGCAATATAACTTAACCTAATAACTATAGCTTATAGATGATTAAAAATAAATGTCGAAAAACCTAGTGCCGCTTTAGAGTGGTGGTGCCGGAAGTTAGTGCATTTTTTTTTTCTTTTTACAATGTATGAGAAAAAATCTGTACCGCTCAAAAATTACGGCATAGCGCTCAGAGTTATTTTATGATATAGTAACAGCCTTCTAAGCTTCATTCACGCCGGTTCATTTCACATGTTTTTTTTGTCCATGTGCTTGTAGTCTATAAATAAACAAGCTGACCCGGCGAACTTCGTACCGCCTTAGAATCAGTCTCTGTCAGAGATGACGTAGACGTATTAGCACCCAAAATATATATTTTTTTCAATTTTAATTAGTTACTTTGCTATTTGGGGAGGAAATAAATTCAACAAAACAACGATCATAAAAATCAGTGCAGCCGTTCTTGGATTTTGAAATGTTGTAAATAACCCAACTTTGTTCCATAGCTACCTATACAGAACGCAGCTAAATACTATTATGAGAGCTTGTATGCCAGAAACGTGTTTTTTGGCGTCCAAATAACGGCAAGTTCCACAAGTCCGTCTCCCACTTAATCAGTTTTTCAGGCTCCTGGCCAGGGGAAGACCTTGGGCGGTGATAAAAGTAGTCTCAGGTCGCATGTTTAACGCCCTCGCCTTTGGCTCGTACGACAAGTTCCTGCGATCACAGACATTCTTTTCTTTATTTCACAACCCTTGGAGGTGTAATGTATTAAGTACTACTATAGGGCCTCAACGTTTTACCGGGCTTATCGAACATGAGGGCATGAGGGTCTATCATGTAATAATACCTAGTCCCAACAGACGCGGTGGTGGCAGACACGGTAATGGCTTCGCGGAATGCAAAGACGGTACACCATTATGTGCATTAAAGTTCATCCGTCGCGTGCGCATGCTGACTGTTTATTTTTAGCTGGTTAATCGGCGATAGCTGGCAAAAACGTTGTCGGAGTTGTTATGTAATTAATAGTTCGTTATGAGTTTCCATTGTGTGGGATTCTTGTTTGGGAACTGGATATTACGAGAACAGTGTAATTTATCTGCTGTTTTTCATGTTTTTCAAGGTATCGTTCATCTCCAACTTCACGTTCCACTGCTGGGCTATAGTTCCGCGGGTCCAGTGCAGATTGGGAATTTCACTCACCATTGAATTGCCCCGCAAGATTGTGCACCTGTGCAGGGTTCTCCGAGTAAATTGCAAATGTAATTTCACACATTAGTTCCGGAAATATCAGAAGTGCGAGCCCGGACAACTCGCTGCTTGAGGCGCCTTATGCCAAACCACCAGGCTACCACGGCTTTTTTATGACATTTTGTATTGTTAATTTGTAAAGCGTTGAAGCTTTTCTACTGGTGAATTTAATGAATGGAAGACGCAGTGTTCGCAGGCATCGCGGTACGTGGACCGACGTCAGAGTTGCGGGCAACCGGTGGGCGCATGCAGCAAGTTGTCGTTGCTTATAGCGTGGAAAGCAGGAGGCCTTTGTTCAACAGTAGATGTATTCCAGGTGATGATGATGATGCATCCAATGAAAGCAGGGTTTTACTGTGGTATGTGTTTCTCATTCTCTGACTAGATCAATGATGGGTAGTATTAAGGTACAATTAGATTCATATTCCTCTCATACAGTTTTTGGCCCTGTAATTTACATCTTTGGAGTGATCTGTTAATACAATACAATACAATAGGTAGCTCTTTATTGAACACCACATATAACAACCAAAACAGAAAAAAAGGTATACAGAATATTACAAGGTAACAATAGGCGGCCTTATCGCTACAGAGCGATCTCTACCAGGCAAACATAATGGACTGGAGAACAGAACAGATCTGAGCAGGTGGTGCAATTTAGAATATATTAATATACTAAGTACTGAAAAATGAATATTGAATATTGAATATTGTTTGAGTCGAATTCTAAATGAGTTCCTAAATTAAGTTCTTCCTAAAGTGCCTTAATCGCCAATTATCGTGATACAGGTACGGCAATATAGGATCGTGGATTTCAAATCAACCGGATTCGCTGCGATACGCGTCAATATTTCGTGATATGGATCACGTTATGCGTGGATCACACAATAACATTGACCGTCTAATCTATGCCAATGAGATTTTTTTTAATGGCATGTCATTGTGCACCCTTGCAGGGTAAAGGCCTCTTGCGCATGCATCCAAAACTTCTAGTTCGCAAAACAAACGTCACCTCGGTCCTCTAAAGGGGTAAGTGTAGATTAATTAGGCGGTGCTTATTAAGAGTGCCGTAAATCTGCGCCGATCCGAACCGTCCGGCCAGTAGGAACTTTTTATATTTTCACTTCCCGCTTTTTACACGCCGGCCGTGCTGCGCGCCGGACTAAAGACGGATAGAACTGCCAGCGTTACTGAGGTTATTAAAATAAATGCTTCAAGAGCTTTTGCTTAACGTGAAGAAGCAAAGCAATAACCGTTTATTTTCCTTGACGATGTTATTGTATTAATACATTTTTCAGAAAAAAACAGCGTGTAAGTGAACGTAGTCAGCCATGTTTAATTATATCGGATGGTGTTAATGCAAGCACTCAAAGTCAATAGTTTTTTTTTAAGTTTATCTGTAACCTAATCTGAGCCAACACTGTTTTGTTGAACTGCACGGGTTGCAATATCCCAGTGGCCGCTCTGCCGGTTCACAGGGCTCCGCACTAAACCCTTTCGCGCCGCCAATAATGAAATCTGGGGTGTGAAATAAAAAGAAAAACGCTCTTAATTAAATTTTCTTTTGGGGAAATTTAATAAACGCAACGCGCACGCCACCGCGCGCGAATTATTAATTTTATAATTTTTACAGCCCTCCCAAACTTTTGTTTTTATTTTTATTGCATTTCTAAATAACGACGCCAGGTTTATTTTGGCTTAACGTTGCTGCTTTATAATTTGTTAATTTTTTGTGGGCAATTCTGCTCCTTTGATATACGTTTTCGTTGCGACAAAGTTTCAAAATCGAGAACAGGTTGTTAAGACTACACGTCTATTGCTCTAATCGTAACTGTTGCACATTACAGCATTAGGTACGCGAGTGAAATGCCACGTCCACTAGGATTTTTGGTTACATCTTGCAGAGTAGCCGACTTTACTGCATCGTACCCGGTGGCACTGCCGATTTGCCATTATAATTGAGACGGTTGCGAGAACGTGTCCGAGATTTTTGGTGTCACATCTTCACCATCATGAGCCTATTGTGTCCCACTGCTGAGCAAAGGCCTCCCCCCAACGCTTCCACTGCTCCCGGCCTGCTGCGGTACGTGTCCAGTCCCTTAAGAAGGTGTCCAACTCGTCCCGCCATCGCCGTCTAGGTCTGCCGCCGCTTTGAGTTAGTGGGACTCCAATTAGTTGTTGTCTTGGCCCATAACTCATCCGACATACGGCAAACATGACCAGCCCAGTCCCAATTTAGCTTTGCAGCATTTTTACCAACGTCTGTGACTTGAGTGTGTTGTGAGTGTGTCATTGTGTCACATCTTACACTTTAAATATCGACCAAACTATTTAACATTCCCGAATTGAAGTCACAACCTTGCTCCATACATAACAATGATACAGGAACACACAAGTAATTGAGTTTCAAATTGTATACCAAAGTTCCGCCGAACGCAGTCGTAAGTCATCCTCGTGTTCGAAATGTGCAGAATAAGCTGCCGCGGAAAATTGCATGTTCCAAATAACACGGCCGGTGCGAATAACATAAACGTACCGCATTAGGTAGAAAACCTGCGGAAAATATTACACTAAGCATTAATAAAGACTGGTGGTAGAGCGAGCTGAAGCAACCTAAATTTTTCATGCTTTTAGTGCACTTTTGTTATGAGTTACTCACAACCTGTGACCTGTTTTCTTAACCGTAATATCTTACCTATTTATACGACTTCTATAAGCCTACATTAAGCCGTAGTAGCCTAGTGTTTCAACCAACGACTTCTTAAGCAGAGGATTTTGGGTTCGAACTCGTGCTTCCACGCAGTTTCATTCAATTTTGAAAAAATCAGGGGCCCTCTAAGTTTTTTTGTTTATTTTTGCTATTAATAAATTTAGCTTAGTAATAACGCTAACCCGGGATTTGTGATTTTTGACAGTTTTCAATAGAGTTGCGAGAATTTTTGCCACAACTCTGTAATGTTGAATAGATTTTATGACACTCAATGTCAGGCGTGAAGTAACATTCTCAAACAACATCCGCCGAACAACCAGAAAGAAAAAGCAAACAACAATATTATTTTACATAATAATACCTAAGGTGAAGTTCAGGGAGATGAGTTATCGTTAACAAAGCGCAAGGAACAACACAAATAGATATTTAAATTATAAAATAGCGAGATGCAGATAGTGCAGCAAGAGTCGGAAGAGGTAGCGGAGGCCAATATTTAAATAAACACTTAGCTACAATAAACGCGATAAGTGCTCAAACCTCGACGGCTAGATGCCGCGGTAGCGACTGCACAAAAATTGCACAGATCCATGATTTACTGCAGTTTTGACCTACTACATACTAGCCGACAAACAAACATATGACCGCCCATGGAAACCTATACTTGGGACTACCACCACCTGTAGGTACTGTAGGAACTTGAGTTTGTTTGTACAAACAAACCAGCGTGCTGGCAGGTAATGCAATTATTTGTAATTTGAGTTTAGAATTTTAATGGAATAAAGAAACAAAGTGTTTCTTCAGGGCATTACCTGGACAGCTGCCTCGGAAGGCATGACTGTTGTATTATAAATATTTTAAGTTCCTAAATTTGAATATACGGTTAAAGACCTTAATAGTTTTATTAATTACGCGCTGCGTTGAATTCCCGTACTTACGCTTAAATCCAGGAGTTTCCTATTAAGTTAGTGTACATCTGGCTACAACCCTCACAGTACGTTGCTGGCTTGTGATAAGTCAGCCCGCCAGAATCCCAAGTTATTTTTAATCAACCTAAGTAAATATGTAGCGAATTAACTCGATGAAGCGGCAATGAGCTAGCCAATCAGCACGGAGAACAGATAGTCGTTGGGGCTGAAACATTCTCGAGTAGAGACCGGGGATCGGCAAGCGTAGCGTAGGACGTCCACCAACTAGTTAAAGTCCTGGTTAAAGTCGCGGGTTTACGGTGGATGCAAGCCGCTTCCAACCGAGGCAACTGGAGATCCATGGGGAGGCCTATGTCCAACAGTGGACGTCTTATAGCTGATATGATGATGATGACGATGAAATTATGTTAGATCAAATAAAAACTAGACCCTTTCACTCGCAGACATTACACGGAATCAGGTGCCTCGCTATTTGGCATTCTCCACAACCATCGGCAAGACACGGAAGACACCTGTCGTCACGTAATGCTTATGAGCAAACGGGTCAATTTATGATGGTCTGCCAAGCTCCTGTTCGCGTGACATCCACTAGGCTCTCGTATTTGGATCCCCTCCTTATAATTGTTATACCTGGAAGATCTAAATATTGAAGCCTAGTGGATGTCACTTGTGCTAAGTTCCTCGGCATGAATAGTGTCTCGGTGACCTTTACTTGGAGCTGCAGGAATGCTCTCGCGCGCCGCTGTAACTTACACTGCGATCATCATAACTTCGTAATTGCGCAGGCGACACGCTACGCTTGCTTCCACAGAACTCTTTATTTCGATGCCTTTAATAGAGAACACGCAAAAAGTCGTCGTGGCTCGGTGGCTGATTTCTAGGATCACTTATCAAAAATTGCATGCTTGTTTCGCGCTGACGTGACAGTGGCGTGACCAAGTTTTATGGACATTGTTCAGTTCATCATTGTTAGTACCGCTGTGGGTGATGAATGGGTGATAGGGCACGCATCACGTAATAATGAGGATCCGTGTTCAATTCCTGGTCCTTTTCGGATTTTTCTGTGTTCTAATTCTCAGTGTCGTTTAGAAATTGTTCAGATCAATTTTTAAACACAGCTCCACAGGTGTATAAGCTGCACTCCTCCCCTTAAATCGATTTGGCAGATGGAACCCTCAACGCTCCAGCACATGATAAAATTTAACCTTAAATTTAAACTTAAGTATATGCCTAACCTAGCCTAGGATTAGAGAATCCTTTTAAGTGTTCATGTGATGCTCAAATTCCTGTTTGTATTTTACATAAACTACAACCTTGCCTCCAGTCATGTTACTAAAATAAACAAATTTTACTGAATTATACCTTTAGTTGTAGTAAACTTCGTAACAGCGGAACCAAATGATTTTATTTCGCGATGTGCCGTTGTTTGCGTACCGTACTCGTGAACCTTACTCCTCGTATCATGCGCTCATGAATAATGTATCGCGCTCCAAATAATATACGATTACGTACGGCGGAGGAAAATGCACTTTCTTTGTCTCGCTGTTCTGTGGCCGCCGAATTCGGGTAATGACCGCACTACCACACACATAACTCCCGTGTACAACACTCATTACACTCACACTAGACGTGGTCTATGTGTGAGCGGTATGGAGAATGGCGAAAACATTTGGACTATGGGCAGGGAAGCATGACCATAAGAAATATTTTGATTGTTAAAATAGTTGGGATTTAAGTAGACGTTTGCTATCTATTATGTGAATTATCAAGAGCGGTTGCTTGTGAGAAAAAACAGAAAGACTATGGGCACCTACATATACGGAATGCTTAATGTCGAGACAGATGATTGTGATGTTGGCTAGAATCTATATATCAGTTGCTAACCACATCAATTCCGTACTTACTGGTCTCACTAAGCTTACACACACATTGGGCACAGACCTCCATAATAAACAGTCATAATGGAAGATCCTTTAAGTAGAACCTTACCTTATTGTACACGGTTTTATACAATAAACGTTTCTTATTTCTTATTTCTTACGTATTCTCAGTTCATATGTCGAACGCTATTACGAACATCATTTTATCACAACTTCTATAGAAGTCCCTGATTCCTTGATACCTTCATTCCTTCCTTCGATTATTGGATATTTACCTCCCTTGATTTGAAAACCAACCTGTTACACCTTACACCAGCAGTTTCCGTCAGACACGTCACAACTTGCCATACCCTAGTAGCACCAGCTGACTTGAAAACTCATCGCCATTTATCACAGCGAACTAAAACAGCGCAGGCATTTGGACGTGAGGCTGCGGGGGGCTGCGGCCGACACTGTTCGGAGGGGGTCGCGTGTCCGCGCTGCCGTGAGACACCGTTGTGCGAACACAGCATACAAACACTATTCGTGGAGTCGACAAAAACTATTTCGCATTTGCGGTATCGGTAAAACCATGGCATCATTTGATTTGAATAATATTCGAGAACCATGTCTAATTTTTTTATATTTCAACGTGTATTGTGTTGTTATAACCCGGGACGCTTGCTTCGCAGGCAGGGTCACTACCAGGCCAACCGCGTCGTCAAAGAATAACAAAGCTATCAACACATACCTACTTGACGACTAGATAGCCTAGTGGTTTGTAAATCTGACAATGAAGTCCGTAGTTTGGTCACCGGTGTATCTGCATCAAATGTATATTTTTTCACGGCTCTTGAATGTTTATTTATTGACCGATGTAAAATCTTCTTTCCAGTCCCTTTACTCTACGCAGAGTAGTCTCATTATTCTCTCAAGAACGACTTGTGCACAGATTGGGCTGCTTCCACCGCAGCCTCGACTTGGTCGGTCCATCTTGTAGGTGACCGTACCCGAGGAATGAAGAATATTTTGGGTTTGTCTTATTCAGAATCGTTTACCCTATCGATCCTTATACAAGGAAAAATGTGGCCCACAATTTCCATTCTAATTCTCTTCTTTAATATAGGTATGTATGGAACGTGACGAACAGGGAAAAAAATTACATAGTAAAATTTGGGACACATTTTTAAGTAAGAAAAATCTAAAATATTACCTATATTTATGTTGATATTGTTGTTTTTATTATCCCTGCGTTTATCCTGTCTATTTGTTTCCGCCACCTACTTAAACTGTCTCCAACTTATTTCTATTATTGGTTGTCTGGAAGAGATCGCTATTAAGCGATAAGATCGCCCATTGTCTACTTTGTTCTTAGTTTCTGTATTGTTTTGTACTGATTTGTGGTGTTCAATAAAGAGTATTTGTATTGTATTGTATTGTAAAATATTTAAATTCTGGAAAAAATTATCAGGTGCACTTTTTGGGAAAACGCTCGCTTGCTCTTTTGCCCTCTATCTTGCCCTGCACCACGATACACTCAATGCTATGTATCTTTACAAATATGTTTTCCGTTGCTTATTCTCAGCGACTTTGCTTAGTTTGGGACTAGGTCAATTGGCGTTAATTGTCTCAAGACTCCTACTTATTTACAATTCCATGACACCTAGCCTAGTGCTACAAGTATCTAGCATCGCCTGGTGACATTGTCTGTAATCGTCTGTAATCGGTGGTGTCAGTAATTACAAGATTACTGTTGGGCTGGGAACCAATTATCATCGATCTGGCTAATGCGTCTCCATTATCAGTGTTTAGCTGTTTGGTTCCCAGGAGAACTGTAGGTCATATTGTTCAAGCTAGTCGTACTGTCGGTACTTATTACGCAATTTCTAACCTGATGTTCAAAATTGTACAGACAAAATAAATGAATAGTAATTAAACTTTGTTTTTTATATTGCTGATTGCTTACAAAATGCTTTGTTTGTTTTCACTCGTAATCTTCATATCCACCGCCACGCCTCTGTCCGTCTGTTCGCGATTAACTCGAAAACTACTGAACGGATTTTCAAGCAGTTTCTACAAAAGTTAAGATAATATAATAGAATTTACTTCCATGCTGTTCTGGGAGCAAAGAAAAGACATAGAATGTACCAGTTGCTTCTCTTCCCGCGCAGATGGTAAAAGTCCATCGAGGGAATGCGCGAAAATCTTAGGAATCATGTTATAGGCGATGTGGCTAGCAACCCATCACTACTTTTATACCCCTTTCCGCCTATACGCCCACAATCATGCTAAACGTCTTTAGGTCTTGTTACCTTAGGCTCTGTCTAACCCGTAAGGGATAGAAAACACAGTAACGGAAAATTGCAAAGGCGCAAGATAGATTGGTTCATACGCCAGTAGGTAATTTCACCAGCTACTTTAATATAATAATAATATAATATAGCCTTTTTATTCCGAATTCGCTACAATTTCATTTTTTTTTTGTTGTTGTTGTTGTTTTTTTATTATTAAACTAGCTTTTGCCCGCGGCTTCGCACGCGTGAACCATGAGCATTTCAAAGAAGCTAGCAATTAAGCAAGCGAGCAACCAAACCTGCAAGCTTTCAAGCATGCATGCAAGTATGCAAGCAGGCATGCAAGCAGGCATGCAAACAGGCATGCAAGCATGTAAGTATGCAAGCAGCCATGCAAGCAGGCATGCAAGCAGGCAAGCAAGCATGCATGCAAGTAAGCACCCATGCAAGCAAGCATGCAAGCATGCATGCATGCAAGCAGGCAAGCAAGCATGCAAGCAAGTGTGCAAGCAAGCATGCAAGCAAGTAAGCAAGCAAGCATGCAAGCAAGTGTGCAAGCAAGCATGCATGCAAGTAAGCACCCATGCAAGCAAGCATGCAAGCATGCATGCAAGCAAGCGTGCAAGCAAGCATGTATGCAAGTAAGCACCCATGCAAGCAAGCATGCAAAGCAAGGACTCAAGCAAGCATGCAAGCCAGCCCCCGCATTGCCCCGCTGCCTTAATTTTTCTGAAACTGTAAATATTGCAGGATTTTTATAAAACAAACCTAACCTAACCTATAAGGGCTGTCCTAAAATACATCCTAAATAGCTTTTGCCCGCGACTTCGTACGCGCTAAGTTGTAAAATGAAAAAATAAGTTTTTTCCCGTTCCCGTGGAAATTTTGGGGAGTTTTTTCGGAGTACACTTAAAGCCTTTAAAGAAACACACGTTATAAATGTTAAGTCTCTTTCTTTCGCTGTTTCGTCTGGAAACGTAAAATCCGGTTTTTTCCCGTCCCTGTGGGCGTTTCGGAAAATACTTTCTTAGTGTTCCCCTACACTCCCGAATAAACCTACATGACAAATTTCAACTTTCCCCCGCTTTTCGTTTTTCCCGTTTCCGTAAGAATTTCGCCAAATAAAGCATTTCCCGAAATTCTTACGGGAACGAAGAAGAAGAATTTTGGGAAATTATCTAATAATGCTCCCCTACACTCCCCAAGGAACCCACTTGCCAAATTTCAGCTTTCTACGACCAGTAAAACGTAAAATCCTGTTTTTTTCCCGTTCCCATGGGAATTTTGGAAAGTAGGTACTCTCTTAATGCTCCTCTACACTCCCGAAGCAACATACATGCCGAATTTCAGCTATCTGCAACCAGAAAACGAAAAGTCCCGGTTTTCCCGTTCCCGTAGGAATTTCGGGAAATCCTTTTGTAGCGCTCCCCTACACTCCCCAAGGGAAATTGAAGGCCAAATTTCAATTATATACGACCAGTAAAACGAAAAATCGATCCCGTAGAACTGAATACATAAATCCCGTTTTTATCCCGTGGGAATTTCCAAAAAGCATTAAAACATTATTTTACTATTATAATCACCTACTTCTATGCCAAATTTTAAGAGTCTAGTAATTATAGTTCATAGGATTTCGTTAAACTGAATATATAAATCCTGTTTTTTTCCTTATCCCGTGGGAATTTCCAAAAATCCTGAAATAAGTTTCTTAGTTTTGTAATCACCTACTTTTGTATCAAATTTGAAGAGTCTACTTTTTATAGTTACTGAGATAGCGTCACTCGGAATCGAATATATAATTCCCGTTTTTTCCTTATCCCGTGGGAATTTCCAAAAATCCTTTCTTAGCGGATGCCTACGTCATAAGATCTACCTGCATGCCAAATTTCAGCCCGATCCGTCCAGTGGTTTGGGCTGTGCGTTGATAGATCACTATGTCAGTCAGTCAGTCAGTCACCTTTGAATTATATATATATAGATAGGATTTCGTTTAACTGAATATATAAATCCCGTTTTTTTCCTTATCCCGTGGGAATTTCCAAATATGCTGAAATTAGTTTCTTCGTTTTGTAATCACCTACTTTTGTATCAAATTTGAAGAGTCTAGTTATTATAGTTACTGAAATAGCGTCACTCGGAGTCGAATATATAATTCCCGTTTTTTCCTTATCCCGTGGGAATTTCCAAAAATCCTTCCTTAGTGGATGCCTACATTGTATAAGGTATCTATGTGCAAAATTTCAAGTCTCTAAGTCCAGTGGTTTGGGCTGTGCGTTGATATATAGTTAAGTCAGTCAGTCAGTCAGTCAGTCAGTCAGGACTTTGAATTTTATATGTATAGATTGTCGCGTAATTCGGCGTGCCTCATGGCATAGGCCTCCTCCGTGTATTGGAGGGTTTAGGCTATAGTTCCCACGCGCGCCCAGTGCGGATTGGGAACTTAACACACGCCATTGAATTTCTTCGCAGATGTGTGCAAGGTTTCCTCACGATGTTTTCCTTCACCGAAAAGCTCATGGCAAATTTCAAATGTAATTTTCGCACATAAATTCCGAAAACTCAGAGGTGCGCGCCCGGGATTTGAACCCACGACGCTCTGCTTGAGAGGCCACAGGTCAAACCACTAGGCTACCAGCTACTTTACCTTACTAAAATTACCAACACACAAGTTCGAAGCATCAACTAAAACGGGGTTGACATTGTCAATTAACTAAACAACTGAACATCGGCGTCTGTAGACATCCGTAAACAAACAAAGCGGTACTCCCGGTGGTACAAGTGGTACAATGGTACAATGCGGTGGTGGTACAAAGCGTGGTGCTGGCTTTCTCATGCGCGTCACGCGCCGGCGCGACGCCGCGTCGCCGCGAGGAAGCCGCGTGTGGGGGGCCAACACTACAACACTTACATGGGACCAGAGAGTTGGGCTTTCGTTTTAATTTATACCAGAACGATCTCAACATTTTGTTCTGGTAATACCTACAAAACTGTTGAAGATGTCAGATTTTTAACATTTAGATAGGTCGTTGCTTAATTCATTCAATGCTATCGATTGGTTTTCATTCATGAAAGAGATTTGTTTCAATTTCCATAATTTCCATTTGAAATGAGTTGATGTGAAAGGTATCTTTAACAAAATTTCTAAATGTCTGTGAAAATCAGAACACATAGAAAAATCCGAAAAGTAAAGCTATGGCCGGGAATCGAACCCGGATCCTCGTCATTCCGTGACGCGTGCTATACCACTACACCACCCATAGCAGGTGGGTAGTCTCCGAATTTTTCTACCTGTTACCGACCGTCACGTGACCTTTGTTACTATGCGAATTTTTTGTCGCTAAGCGTCATCTGTTTGAATGATGTGTCTGTACGACACTATTACAAACTCCCGTGGAACATCTACTGCTCACCAGGGACGAGAGAAGGCGCTGTTTTTCAAATGATAGGTACTATCAAATGAACCAAGAATTTTTTATTTCTTGATTTTTATGTTTTACTTTTACGGTTTTACCGTTAGAAATTTAATTTCTAAATGTCTGTGAAAATCAGAACACATAGAAAAATCCGAAAAGTAAAGCTATGGCCGGGAATCGAACCCGGATCCTCGTCATTCCGTGACGCGTGCTATACCACTACACCACCCATAGCAGGTGGGTAGTCTCCGAATTTTTCTACCTGTTACCGACCGTCACGTGACCTTTGTTACTATGCGAATTTTTTGTCGCTAAGCGTCATCTGTTTGAATGATGTGTCTGTACGACACTATTACAAACTCCCGTGGAACATCTACTGCTCACCAGGGACGAGAGAAGGCGCTGTTTTTCAAATGATAGGTACTATCAAATGAACCAAGAAATTTTTATTTCTTGATTTTTATGTTTTACTTTTACGTCACGTCACGTCACGTGACGGTCGGTAACAGGTAGAAAAATTCGGAGACTACCCACCTGCTATGGGTGGTGTAGTGGTATAGCACGCGTCACGGAATGACGAGGATCCGGGTTCGATTCCCGGCCATAGCTTTACTTTTCGGATTTTTCTATGTGTTCTGATTTTCACAGACATTTAGAAATTAAATTTCTAACGGTAAAACCGTAAAAGTAAAACATAAAAATCAAGAAATAAAAATTTCTTGGTTCATTTGATAGTACCTATCATTTGAAAAACAGCGCCTTCTCTCGTCCCTGGTGAGCAGTAGATGTTCCACGGGAGTTTGTAATAGTGTCGTACAGACACATCATTCAAACAGATGACGCTTAGCGACAAAAAATTCGCATAGTAACAAAGGTCACGTGACGGTCGGTAACAGGTAGAAAAATTCGGAGACTACCCACCTGCTATGGGTGGTGTAGTGGTATAGCACGCGTCACGGAATGACGAGGATCCGGGTTCGATTCCCGGCCATAGCTTTACTTTTCGGATTTTTCTATGTGTTCTGATTTTCACAGACATTTAGAAATTAAATTTCTAACGGTAAAACCGTAAAAGTAAAACATAAAAATCAAGAAATAAAAATTTCTTGGTTCATTTGATAGTACCTATCATTTGAAAAACAGCGCCTTCTCTCGTCCCTGGTGAGCAGTAGATGTTCCACGGGAGTTTGTAATAGTGTCGTACAGACACATCATTCAAACAGATGACGCTTAGCGACAAAAAATTCGCATAGTAACAAAGGTCACGTGACGGTCGGTAACAGGTAGAAAAATTCGGAGACTACCCACCTGCTATGGGTGGTGTAGTGGTATAGCACGCGTCACGGAATGACGAGGATCCGGGTTCGATTCCCGGCCATAGCTTTACTTTTCGGATTTTTCTATGTGTTCTGATTTTCACAGACATTTAGAAATTAAATTTCTAACGGTAAAACCGTAAAAGTAAAACATAAAAATCAAGAAATAAAAATTTCTTGGTTCATTTGATAGTATCTTTAACAGTCACTCATTTTTAGGGTTGCGTACCTCAAAAGGATTAAAGGAATCCTTATAAAACCCCGCTGTCTTATCTGCCTGTCTGCCTTGTCAAGATCTTTTTTATGAGAAACGCAAGGAATTAGTACTTACTTTGGGCTCTGGCTTTCCAACTGTAATTTTTTTATTGAATCAGGCGTTACTTTGCGGAGGTCCATTTCAATGAACATAAAATATTTATCTTGCTGCTCCGCTACTCAACGCCTCAACGCTTTGATTAGCGGAGTAGCGACGTTAATATTTTTTGTCATTGAACTGTAAAAATGTAAAGTTTTACGTTACGTTACTTATGTTCACGCCTTCAAAGCAACCTACCTACTACATTTACAAGGCATATCAAAACCGTGGGAATCAAAATTTATGAAATACTTTTCGTTGACAAGACAATCAAAGGAAGATATTCAAAAATGACAAATATCTGATGAGAATATTTAACACTTGCGTCATTTCATTTGTCATTTTTCACCGCCACTGCTGCCTACTTCACGTGCCAGCAATTCCATCGACAGTCTTACCCTCCGCGCCAGAACACATCAGCGCATCCAATGCTGAATACGGATTATCAAGTTAGATAGTAGCGATCCAGTCAGTCATTTCACAAGGACCTTACCCGCAATCCATCGAAATTTCACTCTTATTTTTTCCAGATTGCTTTCTTACCTCTCTTGGCTCCTAATTCCAACGCATGTCAGCCCACCCTTAAACCTTTTACCCTTGAAACAGCGTCCAAAAGTGTATTATTATTCACTTCATCTTGTCGCGCGAAGGAAGTTAAATAGCCGTGTATTTGTATTCATTACCCTGCGCCCGCGCCGCGCCTCGCGTGTGAGCCGAATAGCTTACGGACAGAAGAGCTAGTGTCCATAGTCCAACGGAGTGCGGCGACGGAAGCCTGACGACAAAATCTATTCCTTACACATTGTTATGATCTATGAGGTGAAACATCGCGCGTCATCAACAGTAGTTTAATCAGTTAGGCTCTAAAAGTTGACTTGAACATTCTTGGCAGAAACGATGGTTTTTAATTATTACAATAACTAAATAGGATCTTTAGTAGAGCAAGTGATGCGAGACGTCTATTCATCTCGTGCTGTGATGACAACACTTTTTCGTAAACCCCTTTCAACAATACTATGCAGCTAATTCTTCACATGGTGGAAGATTGTAAAGCGCAACTGTATGGTATCTTCGTTTAAGATCTTTAGCGTTCTGTGGTTTACCAAGAGTAGCAACCACCCAAAGACATGACAGGCTAGGGCATAACTGATCAACTTCATGACCCGCAAGCAAATTTTAAATGGCCATAGCTCACGTTAAGGGTCTCCTCCATTGGTCTGTCAGTGATTTTTACATCGTCAAATACGCCGAATGGAATAAAGGTTGGGCAGCCTTGTGCTAGTGTGCCTGTGTCGTGTAATGCTGGAGCCACGCCGACAGTTTTGTCTGTCGGCCGCATTGTGGCGCGGGTAGCATTTGTCCGCATTAGACACGGCGCCGGTATTGTGGTGGTTCAATTACCTATGTCGCGTTAGTTCTGGGGCTGACGCGCTGAAGAGAGCCTTCAAACGGATCCTTGGCTACCTTTTTACTGGGCTTTCTTTGGTTGGACTGTCTGCCTGTTCTAAGAACGTTCTCACTCTGCATCGTTTCTTAACAAATTTCAAGCCGATGCTTAAACAAACTTGTACCATACAACCATTTCTCACTGACTCAGTGACATGGTCTACACTTTGCTACGTATGTAGCTATAAGCACGATTCAATTTATCCCATTGCTCCTCTGTAAATCTATTAAAGAAAAGATTTTCATAAATCTGAGATGCGCTTATCAAAATATAAAATTCATCGGTAGGTATGTATATAGTGGTTATGAATTTGAAGTTTGAATCTACGTTTTATAGCAACAGCAGTAGAAAGTTGGAACAGTCCTATTTCTACCAAAGGTCGGCCGTAAATTACGAGCGACATAAACTACTTAAGTTTTGACAGCTTTATTAGGAAACTATCTGCACTAAAATACTTTCACAGACGCTGCGGGCTCGGATCAAGGGAAAACCAAACTTTTATAAAAACACTTTTGTCCGTAACGCAATTCATCTTCCTCATTAATCAACCGTAACTTATACTCGAAATCCTAAGTCCCGTCTATCCCTGACCGCCGCATCATAATCCGAAGTCAAGCTAAATAGGTATACTTAATCAATGATGAATCAAGCGTCCCCCAGCCTATACGTATCGAATCGAAATGACGTCTCATTCGTCCGATATACTGCGTGTACACACTGCGACTCCCAACAACCACAGCCAAAAACAGTCAAAGCTTAAAACCACCCACGACTTGCAGTACCACATACAATAGTACTGCATGTTAGCAAGCTGTGATGTATTTGTGGGGTGGTGATGGCCGTGGTGTGTAGGATACGTGACGCAACATTTTGCATGGTGCTCGGCCGCGGCGGTGATAAATCAAGGCATCCGACAAGCAGACAAAGCCGGGTAACGCGCCGTGTCTTTGTGGATTTTGAGCGATTTTGGTTTATACTCATTTTTCACTCGCGATGACGGCTGACGCGCTATTTTACGGTGATCGTGCTGCCATCAGTCGTTCGATAGGTATTAGGGAAGAGTATGGGATCTGTGCTAAAATAATCACGGCATAGTCTGAATCTCTTGATCCTCTGTGGAAACTGATCTCAATATCATAAATAACAACGTCATTGTTGGTAACTAATACCTACACTAATACTAACTAATATTAAAGAAGTTTCACATGGACCCCTGTGTGGTATAGCAATACAATAGATAGACAATAACAATCACCAGGTAGCTAATAGGTAACTCTGCAGGTTACAATTTATCGTCTAAGAAATCAGATACGGAGTAGAAACATTTCTCTATTAGCATTTTTTTAATTTTGCTGTAGAAACAACTACTTTAATTCATTTTTGAAACCAATTGGAGCTTTATTAAATATTTTAATTGAGTAATAATGAGGTCCTTTTTTAAAAATGCTTAGTTTTGGATTGGGGTCAAAAGGTGATCGCGGCGGGAATTTAATGAATAATTGTATAGTTGAATGTTTTTTCTTACGAACATGGCGACTTCCAGTATGTATATAGATGAGAGGGTAAGTAACTGCGGCTTTTTGCAATTTTCATCTTGATAAATATTGGCTACTTTTCTCGATTGTTGAGTAAGAAAAATGGTACCTGTATAATTCAAAGTCACCGTGTATATCAGGGTATCCGATGGTCAAATAACTTGAGAGTAAAGACATTCGTACAGCTAACTTGTAGTCTCTAGGCTGGGCCCTAGTGCAGCTCAGTGCACCTACCTGCAGTGGCGTGCGGCGCTGCGCTCACGCGACAGGTCAAGGGCGAGTCGGCACGCAACGAAGCCCAATTCCTAGCAATTGCTAAGCGACCTGTCGCCATTCATTTGGTGGAATTTGATAGCGTAATTGCTGGTTTCCATGCTGGTCTGCTTCTCTTCCCGCAAATCGTCATAGCCGTCGAATACGCAAAAATCTTAGGAATCATAATGTTACAGGCGATGCGGCAGCCAACAACTATTTTAATTCTCCTTATGATACGCCCGGCATCACGATAAAAGTGGCTTTTTTAGGTTTCGCTACCCCGGGCCCTGTCTACCCCGTTAGGAATGTGATTAATTATGTTTGCAGGTAATCACTGGTTAACAAGTGTTGAAGACATCGTTGCCAGTTTTTTTTTTTGCCAAGTCGGAATTTCGTAACTTTTTCAGTGAAAAAACGAATTTTTTTCGTCAAAAGTTTTGAAACATCTTTTTTTTTGTTTGAGTTTTAAATTATGTTTACGTGTCAATAGAAATGTTTTTTAATAAAAATATAATGTTTTAAATCAGATTTACCCTATCGTTAGGTAGGAATTATCCCCGAAAAGCGGGACTGAGCCATTTATTTTTGATTTAAAGATCGGGACGTCCCACCAAAATCGAGACGCCTGGCAACGCTGGTTGAAGACAACACCAACAGTGCGGGTGGTAGCTAATATAATATTATATGTCCCTCATAAAGCATCGCGTTTCGTCTGCTGTGGGGTTGCTATCAGCACAAGGAGCATGCGGATTCAAATACAATTGAAAACATTTAGAAGTTCGATGATGCAGACAGACATTAAGAAAATAGACATAATGTTCCGTAAAACGCGGTAAGTAGGCCAAAAAATTCATATTGTGGCAAGTTGATTTTAATAAATAAAAAATGTAAGGCGGTATGAATTTTAGTTTAACGATTTAATAGTTTAAACAATAAACACTAAAATGTAGGCAAATCCCAGCTCACGCCGTAGTGGGGTTAGAAGGGATAGGAATAAAACAAGAAAATTACGATAGCAAATTACCAGAAAAAGGAGATACAATATGTCTAAACACAGAACTAAACTACTTTTGGCAAGCTGAGCCAGAAATTTAAAGTAGCAAGTGAAAAAAACAAAACATTACTTCTATCCCTTCTTACCCCGTATTACGGTAATCGCTAATGTTTTATTCATAGAGGTAATGAAAAACTCTTTTAATGTAGAATTGAATATTTTAAATAAATTTGAAAAAATATTAAGACGATCCTTGAACACAATCAGACTAAAATTTTAGTCCAAGGTTTTCTTGATTTCGACTACATTATTTAAGACGTTGTCTTATGTGCTCATCAATTAAACATAAATTTAATAATACATTGGTGGCGCCATTATCATGTTTACTGTATATAAAACACACATATTTAAATAAAATATTAAGACATTTTTAATAACGCAATATTAACAAAGGGTTAGTAAATCTTGAATTCAGTTTTCATTATATATTTTTATAACATTATCAACATCGTCCTGCCGCAGTCAAAAGCATCTTGTGTCAAAAACCGGTAATAAGTGTAATAACAACGGTCCATTCCATTATTATTACTATTATTATTAGGTACTATTATTATTCGGGCCGTGAATGGCACCCCTCGCGGACACTCGCGCGCAGTCGCCGCTGGCTCTTGCACTATTTAATTCAATTACAATATTTGCATAATATTGTACCACAAGATTTGAATATTTTTAGTTTTATTTGTAAAGAAAGGTAAAGTATGTTGCGGTGTCGGTTAGAATAAATTGGTTTACCGTTTGTTTTTATATGATTTTTTTTAGCCAATATGATGGTTTCTTATACTCTGCAAAAACGAATTGTTAAGGACCTCGGTAAAGTAATTCTTATAGCTAGATAATTGCCAAAAATACAGATGAATTAATAACATACTTTTACACGCAAATTCGAAAAAAAAATGTAATTTTTATTAGCTATCCCGCTCTCGGTTGCCTCTTATAAGTCATGGTCCAAGTTGCAACGGCGAGGACTCTGAAATCTAGCAGTTCTGCTGAACCCTTTACCTGGTTAGCAAATTGTATATAATTTTCGACGTTTTAGTCTTACAATTGAATATAACCAAAGTCATTAAACATGTTTCTGTGACTTGCGTATTTTTATAATCAAGCAAAAAAATTGTTAGCTACCCCGTGTATGAATGATACAAGTTATATCTCCGACCGTTATTTTTTAATTTACCTACATCTCTCTCATGGCCACACGACATGGGAACCAGCATCCAAAATGCCCCAAAACTATGTACAATCATAGGGTAGAAACCTGTTCATTGAGATGTCCAGATCTAGGATCACTTGCGATGTGGGAATTATGTTAATCAGTGTACTGGAACCTGTTTGGGGCGCAGCGCGGGCGCAGCCGCCCGGCCGGCCGGGGGGATGACGACTGATACAGCAAACAAATGAATGACACCTATTTGGAAAAAAAGAGTTTTTATAAAAGTAGCAAGGTTAGGGACATTTGCAAAATCAAACAAAAAGAATAGAAAATACACTGATGAGCAAAAATAACGGATCGCTTTTTATACGAAGTTCTGTGAAAAGCGAACTGTTATTTTTGCTCGTGAGTATATATGAAACCGCTAATGAAGTTGTAAGAGTTCAACCAACCAATCAGTCCACACTCCACCAGGCCCCGGTTCCACCAACTCTACAATTGTCGGTGATCATCGACAATTCGAAATGCAATGCTTATGAAAGATGTATGGCTTATGAAATAAATAAGTTAAAAAAAAAAGGTATTCCATCTTCCCTCTTGACCGGCGATCCTATAGTGCCCATGTGTTTACCATCAGACGACCAGTTGCTCGTTTGAAACCCTATTTCACATTTAGTAGTACCTGTGTGCCAATCCTGAAGAATCTCTGAATTATCGCCCACTGTATTTTAGGTAGAGCTATTACCATACTGATTCAAGATAAACAAACACCGTTTGGTTTTCAGTTTTTGTCTATCAAATACGCAGTTATTCAGCTTGTCACAAATATTTACGAATCAGAAAACAATTAAAGTCCTAAGCAGATAAGATTATTAATTTACGTAAAAAACAATAAAAATGATAATAAAGAGCGGCAAACACGTTAGCGGCGGCCATTAACAAATATACCTAGCTGGCTTTTTATCTAAGTTTTTCGGCGACCGAAATAAAACATTAAAATACAAATGGCAGATTTACTATCAATAAAAACTACAGGTTTCCACAATTTATTAGTAGACACTTAATTCAGTTAACTTGGTCCACGAGCGCTAAAGTAAACGAGACATCTCCGATCACACTACACTATAGGTATTTATTTAAAGCTATATAATAGTCTAGTAGGTTTGTTTGTAGAAACAACCACATTTTATTACCTATAGTATAACTACGTAAGTATACTACTACATGGGGGAGGCCTAATGTCCAACAGTGGACGCCCTCTGACTGATATGATGATGATGAACTGTAACACTTTAATTGACAAATAACTAAGTAATTATCAAATCATTAGGCACAGTATTGGGTAAATAGGAGAGGAGACTCAGCAGGCGTGTTGGTGTTCAGTCTCCAATCTGATTAAAACGAACTTAAAATCTAACTAACTGAATAATCTAGAGAACTGAAACTTCCATCAAAATATCAACCCTTAGTCAGAAGCGAACGCAACTGATACACCCTATACCGATAACTACACTTAGTTACTCAATGAAAGTTACCACAAAGACCAAACAGAATGCAAACCCCATCCAGGGCCAATTTTAAAAAGACGTTACTCAAAAACACCAATTCTAAAGACAAAAGAGTTCTAACAAAAATGTTGACAGCTCTTAATGTTTTATTGAATTAGGCGTTACTTTTCGGAGGTCCATTTCAATGAACAAAAAACAGTTAACATGCTACTCCGCTACTTACGTGCAAGATAGTCAAAAAAGTTCTAACAGCCTATCCTAAATTGGCCGTTTATATAGTACTTAATACCTTCTTAATCCAAATGGCGACGCCTCGACTCGCCAACAGGCGTGAACGGTCCCAAAACAATCCAAACTTAACAATGTAACGTGAGCACTAAATCATATTCTAATTTGACAAGCAAAGCTACAGATCGGAGCTAGTAAAGATATAATGAGGAAGGATAAACAATACGGCCGGTCGTAAACGCGCCGTTACGGACGTATGCAAAAATCGGCCTTGGCGCCGTATTAGCGAATGCATAATTAATCGCTTTCGGCGACTCGCCGGAGCAGCGGGTTTGCTCGGTTTTTGAGATTTAAAAAAATATAACACGTGTTCTTAGAAAGTTATGGTGCGCTCCAGATTTTTTATGACGGAACACAAACAAAGGCAACGGTAAGTCACACACCACCACGGATGGATACCCGCAAAACCAGGTTTCACGCCTTACTCGTGAGATTAGCGAGCAAGATGAGGGTAGGTCACTAGACGGGCACCTACCCTACCGCCATCTTAATCGCGAATTCTGTCTTTGTTTTCGCTTCTTTGTTCCGGCGTGGAAAGAAAGACAGCCAGTGAAATAAATGGTAGCCTAGGCTCACAGAGCATTTGCAATCTGTTGTTCCAAGTGTGTTAGGGTGGTCGTCCTCTGTAAAAAATATAAACCAATTTCACGGGTAGACCAAAAATGATTATCAGTTCACGATTATCTTCACACCAAAACAATATACACAAAATTTAATTATTAGTGAGGTTTTGGAGCGGAAACGAGCGCGTAAAAGAGCAACGCGAACCGCGCACGCGCCGGCGCGGGCGCAGGTGCGGCCAAATTGATCGCATCCTGGCGACCCACTGCCGGCGGGAATGTCCTGTGGCCTAATGAAAGAACTCGAGCCATAATTTATGCTTCAGTCGTAAATGTTAGTGTGTCACATGAGACAGAAAAACATTCCACTGGTCATTTCTTGATCAAAGTGTTGGACCAGTTCCATCTCTGTTCTCTTCTTGATGATACAGAACCTTCGTCAGCCAAACGTGATCAGATTAATCTCCATGCTTATTACAGTAACGTTTGATTGATAGTGATTTTTAAAAGAAACCATTTGTTTCATGATGTTTTCAGCTTAGATCCACGTGATAATGAATAGTGTTTATTAAATCAGGTACTAATTTGCGGAGGTCCATTTCAATTAACAAAAAGAGAGTGCTGTAAAAGGGGAGGAAAACAGAGACCGTGGACGAACACCGACGTCTTGGATGACCACTACTGGTAACGATATGTTAGTAGTCGCAGATGTGAGATGTATATATTAATATATTATACAAGTAGTGCTGACTCCAAATAATATGGGAATAGTAAATAGCAGGGCGGAAGAAGACGTTTTCATATTTGAAGTCTTGCGTGAATATCTTCCGACAAAATTCCTTTGGTAGCCATCTTGATTTCCGTAATATATTTTTATATTTGTGGAAAACTATTTGGAGGCTTAATGTTTTTGTCATAATAGAATAACAAAGCACTTGCTAAATATATTTCAATGTAACATTACGTGTGATGTCAAATGTCACGAATAGCCCGCGTAACGCCATATATCACAATGCAAAGGTCAGTTACCACCCGTCGCGAAACCTGAAACGCTAGAATAATTTTAATGTCACCTAGTTTTGAAACGTAAAGATGTGCGTCTATAAATTATCGCGATTGTGTAAATTATTCTTGCTTATTAATACTGTTTTGTAATTGTGATTAAGTAATTCGGTATCAATAACGGTGATTAATAATGCAGTATATGTTATAGATACAATATAACGGCATTTTTTTATTCATTGGTGTCACAGAATACAGAATAAATATGGAGAACTTCTTTCCCCAGTAGTAAAATTTATAACAAGTATGATACGAAAGCAAAAAAATAATCTGAATTGCTTGATTTTAAAAATAAAATACACGCAGATTCCATCAAAGAATCGAGAATTTTAATTCCTGATTTTTACCCGTTAGAAATTATATTTTTAAACAATACCGGTAACTAGAACACATGGAAAATCTGAAAAGTAAAGCTATGGCTGGGAATTGAACCTGGACAATTCATGTATGCCGATAGTCAAAATTTCTTCGGAACCATAAAAAAATTTTGCTAAATGTTTTTGTGTAAATTTGCAAAAGAAATTTAGTTTAATTTAACACCAATCTCTCCTTATACTGTCTAGTTCTTATACTTACTAGTTCTCTGCAAACCGTTTTTCCCGGCACTCGCATCTCGATGGCACCCGCCCGCGCCTGCGCCCGGCACAGGCTCATCGTTTATTGATAAACAAATAACTATTATAATTTTATTACGCATTGTTGCAGTTCAACGACCGCACATAGATGGCGCTAGGGCATTTGAATTTGTAATTTTTCGTTTTATTGTCCGCTTTGTTAGTGACATAATTGTGAGGAATGCGGTGTTTGTCTTATTATGTAGATCGCGCTCGTAATGTTATTGACTTGTAAATATCAGCTGGAACTTGACGCGATGCTCTAAAATACCAACCATCATACACCCTGTTTCATCGAATTATCATTGCTACAAACTATTTTCCAAATACACACATACATATATAAATCACATCTCCATGCTTTACGGGGTAGACAGAGCTCAAGGTAACGAGACCTAAAGGCCACGTTTGCGGGCCTATAGGTGGGAAGAGGAATCAAAATAGTGATGGTCCACACAAAAAAGCGCACTCTATACTAAAAAAAATATGCAATGTCAATATACAAATATATAATCATACTAGCTTTTGCCCGCGGCTTCGCACGCGTGAACCATGAGCATTTCAAAGAACCTAGCAATTAAGCAAGCGAGCAACCAAACCTGCAAGCTTTCAAGCATACATGCAAGTATGCAAGCAGGCATGCAAGCCTTCAAGCATGTAAGTATGCAAGCAGGCATGCAAGCAGGCATGCAAGCAGGCATGCAAGCAGGCATGCAAGCAGGCATGCAAGCAGGCATGCAAGCAGGCATGCAAGCAGGCATGCAAGCAGGCATGCAAGCAGGCATGCAAGCAGGCATGCAAGCAGGCATGCAAGCAGGCAAGCAAGCATGCAAGCAAGCGTGCAAGCAAGCATGCATGCAAGTAAGCACCCATGCAAGCAAGCATGCAAGCATGCATGCAAGCAGGCATGCAAGCAGGCAAGCAAGCATGCAAGCAAGTGTGCAAGCAAGCATGCATGCAAGTAAGCACCCATGCAAGCAAGCATGCAAGCATGCATGCAAGCAAGCGTGCAAGCAAGCATGCATGCAAGTAAGCACCCATGCAAGCAAGCATGCAAGCATGCATGAAAGCAAGTATGCAATCAAGCATGCAAAGCAAGGACTCAAGCAAGCATGCAAGCCAGCCCCCGCATTGCCCCGATGCCTTAATTTTTCTGAACCTGTAAATATTGCAGGATTTTTATAAAACAAACCTAACCTAACCTATAGGGCTGTCCTAAAATACATCCTAAATAGCTTTTGCCCGCGACATCGTACGCGCTAAGATGTAAAATGAAAAAATAAGTTTTTTCCCGTTCCCGTGGAAATTTTGGGGAGTGCTTTCGGAGTACACTTAAAGCCTTTAAAGAAACACACGTTATAAATGTTAAGTCTCTTTCTTCCGCTGTTTCGTCTGGAAACGTAAAATCCGGTTTTTTCCCGTCCCTGTGGGCGTTTCGGAAAATCCTTTCTTAGTGTTCCCCTACACTCCCGAATAAACCTACGAGACAAATTTCAACTTTCCCCCGCTTTTCGTTTTTCCCGTTTCCGTCAGAATTTCGCCAAATAAAGCATTTCCCGAAATTCTTACGGGAACGTAGAAGAAGAATTTTGGGAAATTATCTCATAAAGCTCCCCTACACTCCCCAAGGAACCCATTTGCCAAATTTCAGCTTTCTACGACTAGTAAAACGTAAAATCCTGTTTTTTTCCCGTTCCCGTGGGAATTTTGGAAAGTACTCTCTTAATGCTCCTCTACACTCCCGAAGCAACCTACATGTCGAATTTCAGCTTTTTGCAACCAGAAAACGAAAAGTCCCGTTTTTCCCGTTCCCGTGGGATTTTCGGGAAATCCTTTTGTAGCGCTCCCCTACACTCCCCAAGGGAAATTGAAGGCCAAATTTCAATTTTATACGACCAGTAAAACGAAAAATCGATCCCGTAGAACTGAATACATAAATCCCGTTTTTATCCCGTGCGAATTTCCAAAAAGCATTAGAACTTTATTTTACTATTATAATCACCTACTTCTATGCCAAATTTGAAGAGTCTAGTAATTATAGTTCATAAGATTTCGTTAAACTGAATATATAAATCCTGTTTTTTTCCTTATCCCGTGGGAATTTCCAAAAATCCTGAAATAAGGTTCTTAGTTTTGTAATCACCTACTTTTGTATCAAATTTGAAGAATCTACTTATTATAGTTACTGAGATAGCGTCACTCGGAATCGAATATATAATTCCCGTTTTCTCCTTATCCCGTGGGAATTTCCAAAAATCCTTTCTTAGCGGATGCCTACGTCATAACATCTACCTGCATGCCAAATTTCAGCCCGATCCGTCCAGTGGTTTAGGCTATGCATATATAATTCCCGTTTTCTCCTTAGCCCGTGGGAATTTCCAAAAATCCTTTCTTAGCGGATGCCTACGTCATAACATCTACCTGCATGCCAAATTTCAGCCCGATCCGTCCAGTGGTTTAGGCTGTGCATATATAATTCCCGTTTTCTCCTTATCCCGTGGGAATTTCCAAAAATCCTTTCTTAGCGGATGCCTACGTCATAACATCTACCTGCATGCCAAATTTCAGCCCGATCCGTCCAGTGGTTTGGGCTGTGCGTTGATAGATCACTATGTCAGTCAGTCAGTCAGTCAGTCACCTTTGAGTTTTATATATATAGATACCGTTAGTTATTAGACAAATCATGACATTAACAAAATTTAGAAGAGAATTAATAAAATGGTTAAGAGAAAAATGTTTTTACAGTGTAAAGGATTTTTTGGAATAAAATATCACTGCATAGTATAAATAACTAATAAATAAAGTGACATTGACTGATGATAATTATGACATATGAAAATATTTTATTTTATTTTATGTATTGTAAAAATGCACTGCTAATATTGTATATTGAATTTAAATTTTTGCATGTCATATTATGACAAAACGTGTGGAATGTATACTTTGTGGCCATCAATTTACCATGTTTTTAAGCAAATAAGTGATTTATTATTATTATTATATGATTCCTAAGACTTTTGCCCATTACCTCGATGGCCTTTTACCATCAGCGCGGGGAGAGAAGCAACTGGTACATTTATGTTTTTTCTTTACTCCTAGAACAGGATGGAATAATATCCTAAAATACTATTTCTACACTTACATTACCGTACTACTCTACGCAAAAGTAGTTTCCATCAACATCACCTCGATAGTTGGTGCTCCAACACCGTGCGATTCAAGCGGTCTTTCTTGCCCCGTACGTGCAAAATTTGGAATGGGCTGACGGCCGGGTTTTTCCAACTGGCTATGACATGGGTACCTTTAAGAGGCGAGTGTACCATTTCTTGCAAGGCCAGCAACGCGCTAGCAGTCCCATTGGTGCTGTAGTTGTCCATGAGCGGCGGTGATCACTTACCATCAGGTGCACCGCATGCCCGTTTGTCGGTTTTAATATATAAAATATACATTAGCGTTGAGGTTTTATATTTATGTTGATATCGTTTCTACACAACTTGCAACGTTTAAAAGACTGAATAAACAAGCTTTTCACGTGTGTGTATAAGTTACTATTCAGTTGTTTGCATTTAATGACGTAAAATAAAATGGCAAATAAATGACTGCTTATATCTCCCAAATGACTCCATCAAGCGTGGACGTTTACACGACGTGTGACATGTTCAATACAGCGCCTTATCAATAACACTTAACTTTCTAAGTTCGCGTGTTGAGATACGACAGACGGTGCGTTTAAAAATATCAGTTTGTCAAAAGTATTTTTAGATTTAGTCATAAAAAGTGAAAATAAATGAACAATGATGAATGGTTATTTTAAACGGACGAGGTGAGAAACGTTTAGAGCCAATGTTTATACTAGTTTGGTTTTTAACCCCCGATGCAAAAAGAAGGGTGTTAGGCGTTGATACCTGTGTGTGTGTGTGTGTGGGTGTGTATTGTAGCTCTCAAAAAATGGACCGACTTGGATGTTTTTTTCCGTCCACGTGTTTTTCGATCCACGCATTTTTTTCTAGATCGCCACAGAGGAACTTATAATATAATTGTGTATATGCATACTGTTAA
Organism: Pandemis corylana; assembly: GCA_949127965.1. Classification (NCBI taxonomy): domain Eukaryota; kingdom Metazoa; phylum Arthropoda; class Insecta; order Lepidoptera; family Tortricidae; genus Pandemis; species Pandemis corylana. The sequence goes on along the minus strand of OX421854.1, from coordinate 224,162 downwards.
ACACAATAATTGTTTATATGTTATGTAGTTGGATAAAAAAAGACAGCTCAAGGTTGTTTACTTATTTCTACCTAAAGAACATTTAAGTAAATAATGCTGAAAATAGCATGCAGTCCAATATATCACGGCTTTATCCAGAGCTTTATTAAACAGAGCCTAAGGTAACAAAAACTTAAGGCCATGTTTAGCATGATTGTGGGCGTATAGGTAGAAAGGTAAATCAAAATAGTGATAGGTTGGTAATGATTCCTAAGATTTGTCGCCCATTCCCTCTTCATTCCTTTTTATGACGTCTTCGCATAACGCGTAAGAGGTAGACCACGTTTTAGGCGTTTAGTGATAGAAGGGTTAAAGATGACTTTAGTCTCCATTGACCAATAAAAGATGAAAATGACAGTTAAGGACCATAATTATACATTGAAAGCCTGTCTTCTAGCCCCAAAATAAATTCAGTTTGCCATTGTCCAAGTAAATAGTCTATATTGCCTGCCAAACAGATAAGGCGATCATTATCGGCAGGATAACTGGCAGACAGTGGCGGCGCATCGCGGCTTGACAACTGACTGACATTTGCACAACTGCACGCTTAAGGTGATCGAAAGTGCGTACGCGCATGCCTACAGCCTAATTATGCATCTCTTTTTAACGCGAGACGCTTCTGCTGTTTTCTTTAAAGGCAGAAAAGGACAGCTACGTTGTCCTCTGTAGTTAAGGTTTTAAAATGTAAATAAAGGATAGAGTGATAAGTTTGTAAAAATTGGAATACGTTTTTTCAAGTACGCAATAAAATATTTTTGTTTTATGTCCAGATAATTTTAATTTCCAGATAACGATTTGTTTGCATGAAGATGAAACTGATTAAAAAAAAACCATAACAAACTAGGTCTAGTAATAAATAAACTTTAACCACTTTTGTGAAATAGGTAAAAATTATGTCCCCCCGGTTAGTGCACCTAGAAGAATACAATACAATACAATACAATAACTTTTTATTGAACAGCACATATAACAACCAAAACAGAAAAAGGTATACAGAATATTACAAGGTAACAATAGGCGGCCTTATCGCTACAGAGCGATATCTACCAGACCAGACCACCACCTCTACTTCAAATTAATTACAGAATCAAGCGAGTATTATCTGCTTATAGTCGTCTTACCTTCATCTTAACCAATTGATATTCTTGCCAAGCTACCAGTAATACTGTAAGTAAATAAATGTTTTATTTTACAAAAATAAAGAAACAAACACGTATACATATCTTATAAGATCAGTGGTTTCTAACCTTTTCAGTTCACGGGTTTTACCCCTCACAGACGAGCTTATTCGTTGTTAAGGCAAGGAAATCATCCAGCCAACCAGCTCATGGCCCCCGCAAAACACCGATTTTACCCCTACGGGGTTATCACCCCCAGGTTAGGAACCCAGGCATTAGATGATTAGATATAATATACAATACACAAAGGCGAACTTATCCTTATAAGGGATCTCTACCCTTGAGTAGATGAGAGGAGGATTAAACTAGGATCCGACAATAGTGACTGATTTGTGACAGTGCGTTTTCCCCCTTGCTTCAGCAGCACGTGATCGCGTCACGTAGCGCGGTGGTTGCGTCTGCGCATCGACGCTTCTTTCGTGATCTCACGACTGATATTAACTAATATGTTCATGCTTCCTATCTTCCGTTCCATGCTGGTCTGGTAGCAAAGAAAAAACATAGACTATACCAGTTGCTTCTCTACCCGCGCAGATGGTAAAAGCCCATCGAGGGAATGGGCGAAAATCATAGGAATCAAGTTATAGGCGATGAGACTAGCAACCCGTCACTATTTTGATTTCATTTTTCACACAATCTTGCTAAATGTGGCCTGTAGATATCTGTTACCTTAGGCTCTGTCACCCCGTAAGGGATAAAGACGTGATTTGTGTATGTGTATGTATGTATTCCTATCTTAGATGGTTTAATTAATGCCGTAATGTGAAAAATCTGTACTACTGCTTTATGATATGACAATTGTTTGTTATGTTATGTAATTATTTCAAGTGTAATTGAATGAAAATTGCACTGTCTATTTAGTAATGTTTTTTTCTTATAAGGCTATCTTTGTGTCCTACTGCTGGGCCTCTCCCCTCGACCTCCACAACTCCCGGTCTGACGCATGCCAGGCCAGTCCTCCATATACGCGTCCAAACCGTCCCACCATCGCCTTCTTGGTCTGCCCCGTCGTCGTTGGCCATTCTCCGGCGCCCACCAAGTGGCTGAGTGAGCCCACTTCTGTGGGTGTACGCGGCAGACATGTCCATCATCAGCATAATTAATTATTCATATACCTACCTGTTCATAATAATACACATACACATACACACATACACAAATCACGTATTTATCCCTTACGGGGTAGACAGAGCCTAAGGTAACCTACAAGCCACGTTTGGCAAGACACTGTGGGCGTATAGGTTGAAAGTGGAATCAAAATAGTGATGGGTTGCTTGCCGCATCGCCTATAACATGATTCCTATGATTTTCGCCCATTCTATGGGCTCATTCAGTTTAGTTTCGCTCGCTGTCAGATCCGTACTAAAAATGACAGCTAAAACCTGAACTGAGTCGCAATTGAATCGCATAAGCACGTCGTGGTAAGTCCCCTGGTCTTTTCTTACAACTAAGATGTTTTTTTTTATTTTACTTATGAATTTATTCGTTTATATTGCTAATTGTAGAATCTAGATAGCGTCAAAACTGTACTCTTAAAGTTGTTGTAAAAAGTTAGGTAATAGAAAGTATCTGGAGGCCTGGAATAATGTAAGATCTGACTCACCAAAATAGACGAGCTGATGGTTTCCCGGGGGCCCCCGTCTGTATCTCCATAGGTCACTGGCTGAACTAGTCTGCGGTGCTAATGAAAGTTTTCAGGTGAAATTATATTGACTTGTATTTTTACTTCAGCAGTTTATCTTACACAAGTATCGCGCAGCTTCTGTCGCAGCAATGATTTCGCTTCACGCTGCATTCTCTCCGTCTTATTGCTAATTTCTAAAAGAGCACGAATGTTTTTTCTGTGTTTACTTGTTCTTATTGTCTTACTGGCTACGGCTCAGCACGCCACCGTCCGTAAACGTAACACTGTTGGTATTTACGTACAGACATCATGAATAACAGGTACTTTGCCATCATTTAAACTTTGAAGCCGGGATTACTGTGTGTCGATCAATAATTAATAGTGTTAAATAATTGACGTGATTATTTCCTACCAAACGATTTTTTATGTTTACTTTTACGGTTTCAAAAATAAAAATTCTTGATTAATTTGATACTACTATCATTTGAAAAACAGCGCCTTCTCTCGTCCCTGGTGAGCAGTAGATGTTCCACGGGAGTTTAAAATTGTGTTGTATAGAGACATCATTCAAACAGATGACGCTTAGCGACCAAAATTCGCATAGTAACAAGGTCACGTGACAGCTAGTAACAGATAGAAAAATTCGAAGGCTTACCCACTTGCTATGGGTGGTGTAGGGGTATAGCGTGTCACGGAATGACGAGGATCCGGGTTCGATTCCCGGCCATAGATTTATTTTTCGGATTTTTCTATGTCTTCTAATTTTAAGTTTCATAATTGGACATAAACACGTCAATATGCAGTATAGTGGTTTTCAAGTCCATGCATACATACATAAATCACGTGTGTATCCCGTATGGGGTAGACAGAGTCTAAGGTAACAAAAGCTAAAGACCACGTTTAGCATGATTCTCCGCGTATAGATGGAAAGGAATATCAAAATATGATTCCTAAGATTTTCGCCCATTCCCTCAAGCTGTGTTTCTAGTCCACCCAAAGGGAAAGCATTAGTCGCTACATATCTGTGTATATACACAGCTACGTGTGGGTGCTACAAACGACACGAATCTTTATTGATCTTCCGACTCTAACGTCCCAACCGCATTCAATGACTCCATCTTAATAAACAAAACCGAAATCAACGTAATGCGATTTGGTACAAAATTTAATTTCCCAATCTGTCCCTTTAGTTACAATAAAACACACAAGTGTCTATCAATTGTGCGGTTTATCTTCACCCCTCGCGGCGGCGGCGGGGTGGGCAGAGTTTAATTAATTGATTGAATCAAAGCTTCCGCACCGCTGAGCACCGTTTAGAGCGCTCTATCATTCTTCTGCTCAAATGTGCTAAAATTAATGTTTTTTTTTGCTCACCACAAACAGATTTCTACATCTGTCGTTTTACTGGGAGTTCTTATTGGAATTCGGAAATGAATGGTATGTTCGCACTTATTTTCAAACTATAATCGATTTTTACCAGTAGGATCGGCGTCTCAAGTTATATTATTTACTCACCTAGTTTAGTACACTAATAGCAACTTTTATAAAAGCCGGGCTGGCATCTTGATGTAAAGCAACCAACACTTGAAACTTGTTTTCAAACTACTTACCGATTGTAGATTCGGAAGCGTCAAATAAATTACTTTTTTACAATCAGCCTAATGGTATGTGAATGCGTGCTCTTAGATAGGCTCTAGATAGGGCATGTTGACAAGCAAATGTCCATTCAAACTAGATTTGAAGACGCCCATATTGTAGCGTTCAGGGACACTCTTTAGCTATCTGGGCAGCTAATAACTTGCTTGCTATACTTGCCTTTAATGTGAACCAGCATTTTTTTTAGTTCTACGTGCATTACAGCCTCGTCGATAAGTTTGAATCATTGACATTTGTCATAATTATTGTCACGCGTTATGGCTAGGGGTCCGTATTTACGACGCGAGTGCCGGCTGACCGCAGCGGTGAAGCATCTATCCCTTTTCCACGCGAACAAACTCTTCTAATGTATTGTACCTACCGTATAATAAATATCTGGGGAAATTGGTTTTACTGCCATAGTTGAAGGTAAATTCTTAAACTTTTCCAATACCTGTTTGCTAGGTTTATAAAATCGAAGAGTGGATGCACTTGATGCACAAATCGCTAGAACAGGAGATGCGTTGTCCCCCTTTGCCCATCATGACTGTCAATAACTACACTGGTCATAGGAAATGTTATGTTTAAACTTGTACCTATATATTATTATATATACCCCTTATTAAATGCCATCCATGATCATTGATCACTCGTAATAAAGTAAGCTTTATAGGTAATATATTATGAATTTTGTTACATTTATCTCATTTCTTGCTGTTTTATGTGAATTTCAGAAAGTCCATAAAATTAACAGATTAATATCTTAAACTAATTTAAAGCCCAATTTAACTACAAAACGAAAAACTAGTTCAGTATAAATATGTCACTTTTTAATTCGTTTTAAGTGTTTTATTTAAATGTTGCGGCGGATTTCCAAAAATTACGACCAAAATGTTGAAAAATTTGGCATTTTAAACAAGTCCAGCTGACCAGTGACCATACTGCACATTAATTATTTCCGTGTTTCGTTTTGCATATCATTTTAATAATTTTGAGAGCATTGATAATATTTATCTTTCTACACATTTCACATTTTATACGTACGGTACCTAAGCGATAATACCTAATACCTGTAACTAGCATCACTGAGGTCACCCGCAACACCAATTGGATAGCCATGCGTACTAACCCGGAGGGTTTAGATTGAATACCTCATACGCCAAAAATTTCACTGGTTGTCTTACTCTCCACGCCAGAACACAGCAACGTCAGCAACTCAAGCACTACCGATTCGAATAGACATTGCACAAGTCCCTGCAAACTACGAAAACGTTTGTTCTCGAATTGCTTTTCAGAAATAATAGAGTTATTTTCACAATTAATTCAACAGCCGCGTTCCGGCTGTCACAAGCATCCTCGCCTTTAATACAAGTTTTATTAAACTCTAACAGTTTGCTTTTGTAAAACTACCCACGCCACCGTTAGACCTTAGCCTGGATGTGCGGAAAACCCCGACCTAAAACGGCTGAACTCAGCTCCGTTATCGTTTGAAAACTATCGTGATTAATCAGGATACAAAGTTGGATTTTGCTTGTTCTGCGAGTTGTGCTTAGGTTATGGGGTGTATGTTTTGGTGTGTAACATCTGCCTTTATTTACGTTGGGGCCGCAATGGGCCGCGGCCCGCGGTTTATGGCGCGCGTGGACATGCGGCAAGTTTCGCGGATCGGATTGCAGTTGTAAACTGGCCCGGAATTTAACAATACACAACGTATATCCTATTTGGGACTAGCATCCCTAAATGCGATCAAAAACTAGAGTGATTTAAACGAAACGATTAGTATTTAATACCTACTTGCATAGTTTAGGAAATATGTTGGCTTCAGTCAATTTGTCTTTTGAAATGAAATAATAATACAATTTACGGATCTCAGTTTTAAGACTTATCTCATGTTTAGGTGCATCAAGATTCTACTGTATATGTTTCAATAATTTTCAAAAAGCTAACTTTTGGGTCACCAACATTTAAATTGTAAACCACAAAGCAGCCACGAACAATTAAAGTCCCTACACGCGGTCTCAGCCTCCCCTCGCGACATATGGCGCGACCCCGACAAATTAGCGTTTAAGAGATTGCATCGCGGACAAACTGTCCAATCCATTACGGACAAATGGCGCTAACCGAAGATCATTATCGCGCGGTTCAATCAAAAACATAATTATAAAGGATTTAGTGCGCCGCTTGCCAGCGGCGAAGCGCGATGCGAGATAGCCTCCGACTCCGACACCGTGTTACGAAAGTCGCGAATAGTTCCTGGATAAAACACTCTCCCACTGATATTCTTTACGTTCGCCGTTGCTTTTTTCACAATATTAAACTACAAGGGATCTAAAATTTATTTAAGACACCTCTTTATCCTTTTTTTTACTTGTTGACCTTAAGCGATATTGAATTGACTATTAATCACAAACGAATTTGGTTAAAACAGACAAAGCGGTTGACGTTGTTACCCCATTCCACAAAACACCTACAACCACAAAAGCTTCGGCGCAACTTACACAATCACGTTCGAAAACATAAATCATTAAAGATCCAAACAATCCGCCAGAAAAAAAGATGTCAAACAAATAATAAAGTATGACAATGCGAGACGGCCACAATACCGCTTCGAGGGACAAGAGATTGGCCGATTTGTTGTAGATTTTGTAAATATAAATGAATCCAAATGAATGTATTCAACGGTTCACTTTTTATCTGTTGAGTCTTTGTGAGGAGCACAATCCTGGAGCATTGTGAGCGAACACGATAAGGGCCTGGCCGCGCCTGCGCCCCCGCGCGCCGCGAGCTGCCGGCAGATGCGACACGGCTCCGGAGACTTTTACTTTTCGTCTTCAACTTTCACCTCTAGATGAGGCGATTTACATGTTCTGGGCGGGTCGCACACGTGGCGCGATCCCGATCGATCGCACAAAGCGTGGGCGCAGCATTGTCGCGCAGCTCTCGAGGACTCCTTTGTCCATTGTCTGCGCGGTCCCGGTGAGGGTGGCACTGTGACACATTTATTTTCAACCCAGTTTTTTACAGCACCCATTGTATTGGAAATTAGACATCGGAGTTCACGAAACACAATATTATCGAGGCCCTCAGCATCGGCATCCTCCAGCGTCTCCGGCGCGACCTATTGTATCTCCGGTTACATCGCCGGATCCTGAGCGAGCGTTACCGCATACGTTATTGAAATGTAAACAGGTTCGCTTTCCATTTCTATGCGAGCGCCGAAACGCGTCGGATCCCGAGGACGCGGCGATCGGATAATTGATCAAAAACTAACCGTTAGTCGTCACCGCTATCAGCTGATTATACACATTCCTTTCATCTCGCGTGATGAATGGCGCCGCGGCCGAAGGGCGGTCAGCGCTAGAGATCACAAAAAGATGTTCCCGGGCAGGTTTTATAGCGTTTGTGACCGTTTTATCGATGGCCGGGAGAGGCAGCATCCGGTTCTGTGCATTAATCTCCACAATGCGCTCTATGAGACCGGCCGTTTGGACAAACTAGTTTGGTCGCCGTTTCCCTGGCCGCGGGATCGCCCGATCTAGCCGGGAGATGCATAGTAATCGAATTCTTTTCATGTCACATGTCTATTGAACGGCCACTACAAGTAACGGTAACAAGCCCGCGAAGAGCGTCCCAGCCATCTGCCCCGGCGCGCTTTCCTGGGAACACCCACTTTCTACTCTCGTAATTAAAACTGCCCGTTAAAAAATTAACTGCAATGAGCGTGCAGTTTTACTGCTGATTTTCCATAATCTGTGATTTATATCGCATCGGCTTTCTATATTTTTTAAATGCCATAAACATCGCGGGCCCGGGCCGGCCTACGGGGCGGGCAGAGCGCTCGAATGTAAACTAGGAGCTGCCATAAACCAAATAATTTACATAAACCACTAACGGATCTCGCGAGAACCAGTTCCGTGCATACTAATGCCGTGATCTATTAGAAAATCGGCAACGTCCACGAAATGGATACCCGTGAGCGCAACATATCGCTTTTTTATTGTAATTTAATTTCAAACAAAATTGTCCACTCTATTTTTTATGTCGCGTCTCAATTTTATAACGGAAACCCTGAGCTAGATTCCGCGCCGCTTCGTTAATACTGTGATAACGCGCTGATCCCATTACCATATCTCACAGGCTTAATGAAAGCCAACATCATCATTAAAGTTTTTTGTCTTTGCATATATCACACAATACGTCGGTAGTTTTTGCAACATCACTTCGAAAACACGTAAGAATATTTATTTGGAATCATACTTAACAAAAGCACCTAAAATGCAGTCCTAACACAAACTAGCGCAGAGCTAATAATTATCCTCTTTTCTAAAATACAGGAACGGTATCGCGTTACTATTGTCCCGCGAACGACGACTATTATCTGCGCAGGAGCATCCCGCGCCGCTCCCAGGCCGTCATCCCTTTCGCGGAGTCAAGTGAGCCGCACAAAGACACAGCTGCCGCAGCCACCAGGTGAGACATCCCTCCGCACGCAACAAGCCACTACCAACCCAACAATTTAACAGATAAAACAGATTATCAAATGGCATCAAGTCATGAAGATGATGCTACAGAAGACAATTATCACAAAAGTGAACTCGAACCTAAAATCGAAGATGTAAGGAGCGCTTTGGATTGAAAAGGGCGAGTTGTTGTGATGAATGCTGCAGATAAAGTGCTCAGTGATCTGTAACTAGTTCGACAAACAACGGAATTAGAGCTTGTTTCTAGGAGCATTGGCGCCAAAAATATGCACCCACCTAGTATGTTATTAAGCATTAAATATGGTAATGCTTAAGGATCTGCTAACGACAGTTAAACATGCAAGCTTAAACAGTGTCAATGGTTACTATTGTCAAGCGAGTGCATCCGCACCCAAATCCTTTAACCGCAACGGTTGCAAAAATGATAATTTATGCAAAGGGGAAGTAGGAGCAAAAAAGTATAAATAAAGATTATGCACCTGAGCGGCGCACGCCAGTTGTTTGCGATAGAAGCGGCGCCGGCGCAGGTACCGCGTTGTCACTCTCGCGCATTAATTATACAGCCATTACTGCAGCTCCTGGCACGCGCCGGAAAGGGACGACACTCTCTGCAATCTTTTTGCATCTTGCAACATTGTTTACATATGAGATGCCCGGCAATTCACACCTTTTTTGCGGATGAAAGTAACGGTTATAAACCAAAAAACCATAATTGCAGATCATGACTATATTTTCACAGGCGAGGGTGACGCCGCAGAGCGATTCCGATAATGACTGTTCACCGGGACGTGAACACGGCGTCCCTGCTTTGCAACTGAATGGCGTTTACGGGGACTAGCTAAAAAATAATACACCTGAACAAAAGCTAATTATGCTTTCATGTGCGACAATGGCGGCAGGAACAATCCGCCGGCGGGGCGTCCTCACCTGATAATTAGCGGATTTTCTCACCTTCGTGCGGACTTTTTGCTTCCGTTAAATTTTTTCATCTCTTTTGGGAGTTTTTGCAGGTATTACCGTTGCAAAAACGTTTACGCAACCGAACGCGAATTGCGTGTTAACTATTTGACAAGCGTTGCGCGGCGCTGCGCGGGCGCGCGGCCGGCGTCGGTTTTTGCGCGCCGCCCCCGCGCCGCTGCACGTTGCACGCCATTGGTTCGTCACACCTTCTCAAATTACTGACAACTGAGCACTAAGTACCCACGATTGCTACCTACGTCTCATTCGTACTTGCCACTCCGTTCATTGATGCGTATTCAATGAAAGCTCGGCAGCAGTGTTGTAAAAACAGATGACTTCTCGTCTCGCAGCTCGAGCTACCGGTGGGAATTAATGGCATCGGTGCGATCCTCATCGTGGCCATAAACTGTTTCACCCAAAGTAAGTCTAACGGTGTCCGGTCGTAATCCCGACGCCGCGCTCGCCGGCCTGAATGATATACGACTTTTTGACAACCGGATAATTTTAATCTGGAATTAGATTGCTGGCTTTCCCATTATAGCTGATCGTCTCGAAGTTCTTGCTCTTAATTATGAAGCGCATAGTTTTGCGCACAAAAAAATCACAACAATATTTTATAAATAATAATGTTTGGAAAGTTTTTGTGGGATGAACAGTTATTTTTTGCGAAGTAGTGAACAAAAGTGTGTCGGGGCAACAGGCAACAATAGTTTTGTTGTCGCGCTGCGGGGCCGCGCCTTCACCCCGCGACCTGCGCCCGCGCACCGCAACTTGCACAACTATTTACTGCCAATGAGTAATATCGGACTCGGCCGTCTTTTGTTTAAAAGGGAATCTTGCTTGTAATGATCGCTGTTTGGGTTACCTTTTTTGAGCAGCGGGTAAGAGGCGATTTATCATCGCGCGGCTTGCACCGCAGTTTACGTGGGTCGAATCCATTAACGTTCGTTTATTTTATTAAAATGCGAATCTGATTTTTTGGGGAGCAGCGGCTGCCGTGTCGCGCCCCGCCAGCCCCGGGGAAACAGGCCCAACAAATACAAAACCGGATTTCCAAAATCCCGTTGCGACGCATTCGAAAGAAATTCTGTTTTCGATTTCTATTCGATTGTTTGTTTTTTCGGTCCATTGTTGAGCCTGTCGCGGTCGCCACACGAGTACCATTTTTGCAAAGTCTATTCCATTGTGTTCGATCGGAATGACATTTGACGGACGAGCCGCTGGCGACGCGACCCGCGACGCGCACAATCGTTAGCGGCGACAAAAAACCGATACCATCTTTATTCGCGGCGGAGTGTGCTCAAGGTGAGCGGATCCGGCGAGCACCCCGGGCTACCCACGGGTCCTGTTATCATGTTGGAGCCCGTCATCGTCGTCTAAATTGCTTTTGTGCGAAGAAAAAGGAACGCGGCGGTCAAGCATCGCTCCGAGCCACGTCCGCCCGCAGAGCTCTGCGAGACCCCTTTTCTTACCTGCACCCGATGTCTCTCATTCCCCATTATAAAATTAATGTGTTATTATTATTTCGGAGGAACTAACAGCATCCAATCTTAATTGAAGAGCAATGTAATTTTATGGCCGTTTACTTAGTTTGGAAAGTCTTTGTTCTAGTCTAAGAGAGAGTCCGTTACACAACGAGTATCGAACGCAACGCGAATCTCGAGCAAAAAGCATCCGCGCCTGCGCGTCCGGCGCGCCAATTATGCCCTGCGCACGCGCCTCCAAAAAAACAACCACCGGGCCATCCGAACCATTTTTTAAAAGGCCCAAGTTAAATAATAATGCAGTAACACGCGAGAGCATTCGCGATACGCGATCCGCGAATTTCGTTTCCAAATTCCTTCGGCAGCGGTCGCCGGTTTTTGCCGCGACTATTGTTGTCGCTGCAATGTAGACTCGTGCTCGCACCGCTGGTTCCTTTAGCCTCATCATTCCTCGTCCTATTGTCTCCATTCACATTTTATGATGATTTGACTGGTTAATTGGACCTGGGGATATATTTTTGAAATCGTGTCTCTCGAAAATATCATTCGAAAAATCTGCGTAATAGCTTCCTTGTACTTTACTCGCATTTCAAATTCAGAAAAAAAATCTACTAGGTACATTTGAATGGTACTTTCAAGAATTGGACTCCAGTCCGCTGCTTCCCCACATCCCGCGTATCTACTCACCATAAAGGAATGCAAAATGTTCCTTCGTGGCGCTGCGCTGCCCGGCCGGCCGGTGGTGGTAATAAACCAAGCGTATAGCTATAATGAAGTGCCCAAAGTTTTTTGTGCGCCGCGATTAGTCCCTCCCGGCGATCTGAGGTCGCGTACCCCGGCCCTATCATTACCGAAAACGATCCTAATAATATAATAGGTCCTGTCACAGCCCTTTAGCTCTCGGAAAAAGTTTTAAAAAGGACAATTTTCGTGGGCCCCTAATAGGCGATGGAATTTAGCAGTCGTTTCAAAAATGGATAGTTTATTTTTGTCGTCCCTTTATGGCCGTTTATTGCTTGATTGCCAGGTGGTTTAATTTGAATATCGTTTTGGTAGTTAGAGTTAATAGCGGAAGTGTGAGCTGGTGGTGCACTGCGACTGGTCGGGCTGGTCCGAGCCGTCCTGCGGCTGTCGCACAAAAACGTTAATTGCCGTGAGCCGCGCAATATTCGAGATGAATGGACTGCGAGACGCCGCTGCGGCCGCCTTGCACAATGTAACGCGACTCTATCCATAACAAGAACATCAAGTACTCAGTCGCCGAATGGCTGATAGGATATCTTCGCACCAACAAGTGTAGGTAGTGCTTGCAAGTATGCGTGGATATTAGGGAGTAGATTTAAGTATGTTGAAGGATGAAATTTTAAATTATTTTTGAAGTCAGATGCCCCTCTGCTAAATTCACTGCTTGCCCAGTTGTCTTGGCTGGACTACGATGATCTTGATCTCCCCGGGTCGGCGGACGTTAGTCGTCGTGGTGAGAGGTTCAAGCGACACATTTATATTGTTCATTACGGGCGGAGGTGAGAGATGCCGGCGCGGGCGCCGCGGGGCGCCAGGGCTGCGGCGCCGCATTCCCGGCCCCTCTGTAATTGTAACGTCATTTGTTTTTACACCACTTTATGAAAATGTTGACATTACAGTCTGGTCTGATATGAATTAAAGACTTATAAAAGTGTACATTTGGAACATAGCACTTTGTGGCAGCGGAACGCTGATGACGCAATGAGACAGAGAACGGTTAGAAGCGTTTAAATTGTGCTGCTATACAGCGGCAGATGGGGAGGACTAGCGGAACTCACAAGTTGACCAATGAGGAAGTGCTTGACAGAGTAAAAGAAATGAGATTGTTGACAACAACCATCGCTAATAGAAGAGAGGAGATCTTAGGATACCTCTATACGATCGCGCTCGTGCGCCGTCAAAGCAACGATTTTATATGTCTCTGTTCCTTCGGCAGCAAAACTAATCAAATTCCGCTAAGCCAAGTTTTAGATAGGTGCATTTATCTACGAAGTTTCTCTACAAGCAGCAGCTTTCTTGTTACCTAAGCAGTCTTCTTGACAATCCAGGAAACGAAATTGGTGCAACTGATGTTTAGCTTCAACATGTTACTATTCCACGATCTATCGTGTTCCAAGGAACTCGTAGCGAGTAGCCCTGGGGTTGCTAGCTCTGGAGCCCCGCAGTGCCGTCGCCGCTGATTTGTGCGCGGACTCCCGCGGACATATTTGTACAGCGCGTGGGCCGGACACGCGCGCCGACGCTCCTGCGCCGATACCACGATGCCTGTACCGTCACCAACAAGTGCGTGATGTCAGGACAAACCCTGCTCCAACTTCGCGGGCAGCGATGCAGCGGCAAAGCGAGTTGACGTTTATATGTGGAAGTGACAGAATTCCTTGAACCAATGTTAATTCCAAATGTGTTTATCTGGATTTGAAATTCAAAGCCGCGTTCACCTGACGCGCGCTAGAACCTGATCCCCGTTATGGCCTATTACAGCTGTAAAAGGCAATACCAGTCGTGTGCCCGTCGGAATGCAAATAACAAACCTAGAGCTAGCCATAATTATTAATTAGTCAAAGTCCGAATTCTGCGTCCCGATACAAATCAACGCTGTGGCTTACCGATGAGCTAGCTTTTTAATTAATGGTCAGCGGTCGGCTGATTCACGGTAATATCTCGCGTCGCGGCGGGTGAGAGCGGTATTTTCCAATCTAAACGAGCCGAAATTAGAAGGCTAAGACAACTTTGGAACCGGTCAACATAAAATTGGAAACCAAGTGTAGTGTCCGAGTTGCGCAAGAGCCGCGTTACCAGTTTGGCGCGAGCGGCGCGCGTGGGACCGCCGCCCGCACCTGCACACACGACGTGAAAACCTTATCTGCTGAATTTATTTGGACTGCCAGTTTATAGCCGCGGATTAAGAACCTCGCTGACATAAAATATTAGCGGCGTTTGCGCCGCGCCGTGTGAAACACCCTTCGCTCTGTCTTCGATCATTTGTACAACTTAAAAGCTTATGAGTTTGAGCGATTGTCGCCCGACGCGCGCGCATCGCTGCCATGCGCGGCGCTAATGGAGTCGTTCGCATACATTTCTTTTATTAATGATCTCGATCAGCGCTGATCTCGTCGCGCATGCGTCACGATTGAACCCGGGCTCGAATTAACTTTTTTTCGAGACAAATAATTACAAATATGAATGCGCTAATCAGATCCCGTCCGCAAATAACGCGTGTAAAATATACGGGCGCCGCGCCGGGACGAGTTTCGAATTAGCCCGCCGTCCGCGGCTGCGCGAATAATCGTACACTTCACATTTTATATCGACACTAACGGTATCTACAACTTAATTCGGAATTAAATTCGAGATCGCACGCATAACTGTCTAGTAACTCAGGATTATTACATATTTGAGATTTTTCCGAGCGACCTTTCACTTAATGAGTAGCTTACCTTTCTCGATGCGCTATTAAGATAGCGCGGCTCCGCGCGACGGTATTTATTTGCTATAAAGTATGCTTTTGGAGATGTTCGATGGGATTACGCCTAATTTTTCAATTTTAACGCGGTCCGTTAAGTTGCCGTTTTTATCAATTTTCGTGATCGCGGGGCACCCGGGCGCAGGCCTGGTGAAGAGGTCGGGGCCGGCGTGACGGGCGTCTAATGGCGCGCACCGTGACCACAATTACGCCGATATCGAGCAGGGGCGGATTGATTACCGCGTATTTATCATCGCCGCTCGGGAACACCTGCTGGCGCTCGTCCTGCTCTTTGTTTGTTCGTGTGGCGCACGAATTGATTTGGAAATTAATTTCGTGTCTTGCTCGTGGTTTTTGTTTTTTCTCGCAGCGTCCCATTAGCTGTCCGTCTAGTTTCTGACGTGTTATGATTGTGATCGTTACAATATCTATGTATAGCAAGTATCGATAGATGAGAATGAAATGAAGCTGTCGTACGAAACTGAGTCAATTAATTGGCTTGTACGTTGTTGCTGTAAGTAATAAAGATAGTTAGAATCGTAATGTTTAATTTAATTAGCCAGCATTGACTTCCTTGAAACAGCCTTCTAAGATCTATCGCAAGCGGTAAGCCGGCGGCCTTGCCCCGCGGCCGTGGGCTGCGCCCGCGCACCGCGGAGGGGGGAGAGGGGGGTGGCAATACTCGTCTTAGGTTCTCTCGCTTCCAACTTAAAATACATATATCATGCATTTTATTGCGCATCGGAAACGTTCTTATAATTGAAACAGAATCAATCCCAGCGCAGCGAGACGTCGCATGATTGGAGAGCATTCGTGAGAACCAGAAAGCCGGGCCGTTTTCCGTACGCTCTTGCACTATGTTTTACTGATCCTGTTTTCCATTTAAATTGTGCTTTCTAAATTTGTTTTTTAGGTAAGGTACATACTTACAAATATTTTCGTTGTTTGACAAATATATTCGTACTTGTCACCAGTCGCGTCGTTGATGTCGTTGTCGAAGAAAAAGACACACGAAGACATCTTTTAATAATCTCACACCATAGGTTTAGGCTGCAAGCTTCATACTTTTTCTTACATCAAATCAAGGTCAAAGTAACTACTTCACACAGGTACCTACCTATTTATTTCTTTGCAAGAATTATAGTGCTTTAACATTTGATACACTACACAAAGAAATGAACATTACAGTTCACCATAGCAGTGGTAAGAAAACTGTCCTACAAAAGAGAACTGAAGGCTTATTAACTAACTCGCTCGCAATCGCCATCGTGTTCATTTTGACAGTTCATGTATGGGCCGACAATTGGCATCGGAATCAGCTAACTGTCACATTCATACAAGAACTGTCAAAATGAACGCACGATGGCGATTGCGAGCGAGTTAGACAATAAGCCTAGATCTTTCAGCGAGCATTATTTTGGGTGTAACTTTGTGGCAAACAAGCTATTAGGTCCCCTGTTTCTTAGTGAACACCCATCGACGTAATATCAGAGGATTGCAGACACTCTGCTAGCCTTGAAGGCTAAAATAAAATATACTTGTGTGCCTGTAATTCCATCAGCTGACTTACACGCGTGTGTATGCTTTATTTGTGTGTCTTTCAAAAGAGAATACTTAAAGGAATGTCTTCTTTTTTTGATGCAGTTTATTCTCTGTCCTTGTTCTAATTACCTACGTATCTGTTTGTTTCTTGTTGCAGGCTGCCGTGGTTGGGTGCGAGCAGCAGCTGCGCGGGCGCAGGTGACCAACCTGCCGCCTTAATATTTACTCCACGCTTTTGATTTAAAAGGGTTTTCTCGTAATTCGATATTATGATAACATTGGATGATAAATAATTTCATTGTTTTGATAGCCACTGGCTTGTACCTTTTATTGTAGCAAGTAAGAACGTTATAAAAGCTGTGTAACTATGAGTGTAAGTTAATGTAATTACCATTATGCAAATTGTAATATTATTATCATTTAGTTCTTACAGCGATTTTAACAGCAAGTATTTTTTAGAATAAAAATCAGTAGTGTGTTTGGGATTAATTAATAAAACAAGAACTGATAAAATTTTATAATTGCATATTAATATTTTAATCGATTAGTTTTTTTATTTCAATTCATAATTCGAATCATTTACATATACGTAATTACACAATCTATCTAATCTAATACCTTTAAACGAGCAAATCTTGTATATACTATATAATAATCAGGATCTCGGAAACGGCTTCAACGACTTTCATGAAATTAGGCATTCAGGGGGTTTCACACACACACACACACACACACGCACGCACGCACGCACGCACGCACGCACGCACGCACGCACGCACGCACGCACGCACGCACGCACGCACGCACGCACGCACGCACGCACGCACGCACGCACGCACGCACGCACGCACGCACGCACGCCCGCACGCACGCACGCACGCAAGCACGCACACACACACACACACACACACACACACACACACACACACACACACACACACACACACATACATACACAAATCACGTCATTATCCCTTGGTTTCGGGGGCAATAAATCGATCTAGCTAGGTTTCATTTTTAGAACCAGGTACTCATTGAATTATACTAGTAAACTTTGGTAGACCAAGCCACAGGCAGACAAATAAAATGTAAAAAAACATCGTATAGGGTGGCAGGACGCTCTTGAAAAGGACGAGTGGCAGAAGGAAGGGAAGGCCTCTGCGCGGCAGAGAGGCACTATAATAAAAAAAACAAGCATGTATTACCATAATCTATTCCATGACCTTTCTTGTCTTGAGCAACCTTCTTAAGTATATGGCACCGCTGGATGGCCGGCGCGCACGCGAGCGCCCACCGCGCTTGCGCCCGCGGCAGCGACCCTCAAATTAAGCGAATTCGGCGCGGGCGCAGCGAGGATTGGTTCACGGGGCCCTCAGCGGCCCGGTCGGCGTTGCAAGTCATATTATAGATAACCAGCTATTGCCCGCGACTTTGTCTGCAAAGAGTTCGTTTACCGCTATCCCGCTGGAACTGCGCAATTTTCCGGGATAGTAAGTAGTATGTGTTATGACGGACTATAATCTATCTATGTTCCAAATTTCATCCAGATATGTTCAGCGGTTCTGGCGCGAAAGAGTAACATACATCCATACTCACAAACTGTCGCATTTAATATATTTTATTTGATACAGTGGCGTGCATTCAAGGTCATCAGTATAGGCAGCGGGAAGGTGATACAATAAATAAAGATTCTGTCAAAAATTTCATTTCTAAAACAAACTTTTTTCTGACTGTACCTGCATTGTCATCCGTCTTACATATTATGTACCGAATTGCAAGTCAGTCGGACCAACCGTTGTAGAGTTCCCTCTTACGGAGATGATCCTGGCTGAATCATCAGAACTCCACTACCAGATTATTGCATTGTCATCCAACTTCATCAAATATGCAAAATTTCAGCTCAATCATAGACGGTTCTGGCTGAAAATCAGTGCTACAGGTGTCTAACACCTCAGCGTAATGCTGAGCCAGCGACCGTTTCACTTTTTCGAAGACACACAACGCTGATAATCTATTTTTCATGTCTGTTTTTTTTCTTGTTTTTTTTTTCTATAAAATTGAGTATATTCTCTTATATTTGTGTGTCCTGCAAAAAGGAATAAATGTCTTCTTTCTTTCTTTCAATCGCCAAGTCCAATCGAGTCGCAAGATTCCACCCGGAAAAACATAACATACATATATAGGTACACCATACACCCTACCCTGCCCTGCCTGCCTACCCTGAACACCCTAACTGGTAGGAAGTTGGACATAAAGTCACACGCCACTCCTTGACAAAGGATTCAAACGACAAACGGAAACAAATTCGAATCGGAAACACACCGCGTCCTCAAGAACAACTGGCATTGCGAGTACTTCGATATGCATCTCTGGTCCGGAAGTCCGCGTCCGAGGCGCACGCGCAGCGTTGCTTGATTTACGCGCACGCCGCAACTGGCGCCACTGCTGCTTAGACAAGTTTTTTTAATTCTTAACATAAGGGTATGATATAAATTGCAAACGCTGTCGACAGACGTACTCGTAGCATCAGCTGTTGCTTGCAGTAAACAACATTGGCCATCCTTTCTATGCTACACGAGCAAATATTCAAGACTTTCATAAGTATATAATTTCGATATACTTACTAGCTGTTTATCTCACTGGTCTCCTCAGAATGAGAGGGCTTGTGCTATAACTCCCACGCGGATCTGGTTTCCTGATGTTTTCCCTCACCGAAAATCTCATGAGATTTGAGTTCACGGTCTCTCAGACCATAGCTCTAACCATGACAGTGCCACGGCTTTTTTATCTACAAAATACGTGATAAGTAGTGCTTGAAATTTGGTAAAATTATAGATACATAAATACATAAATATAATAAATAATCTAATCTAATAATAATTAATTAATTAAATAATTTCATGTTGAAATCTAATCTAATCTGATCATACCGTCACGCCTCTTTCCCACAAGGGTTGGCAGAGACTACGTTGTTCCACTTGCTACGATTCTGACATACTTCTTTCGCTTCATCTACATTCATCAATCTCTTCATACGTGCTCGTCGGTAAACTTATACATGTATAATATAAATGACAAAGTGAGTAAGTACATCCAACAAAGAGTACCTAACGTCACTAAAGAAACTTCCTTTTTAAAAAACATCCATTTATTGCTCGATAAGTAATATTGGCCTTGAGTGCAGTGCAGGCCAGTTTTTATCAAATGGATAGCGTAAGTAGTTTTGGCCCAGGAGGGTAACTTTGGCCTTTGGAATTAACTTGGTCCAGTTCATTATTGCGCTGAAATCGTAGCACATTGCCACATCATGATTGTTTTTTCTCGCTCACGCTTTTATGTTTTTTTTTCAAACTTATACGTTATATACGCTATTAAGCGATAAGACCGCCTATTGTCTACTTTGTTCTTTGTTTCTGTATTGTTTTGTACTGATTTGTGGTGTTCAATAAAAAGTATTTGTATTGTATTGTGTTTGTACGTTTTCGTATGGCCCAAAGTTCCCATCTTGGATCGAAGTAACCCGACCCTAGATTACAGTCAACGGCATAAATTATGTCCGTTACCAAGACGTCAGAAACATCTGTACACTTTTATGCCACAAGCAATAAGGCCGGTGACACATAATATTTGACATGATTGCTGTATCGATATTGAAACCCTCTACTCCACTGTACCTGTTCAGTTTTGCTGTTACCACCTAGTCCATCCAGCTTAGCTCTAACTTGACTCCATTAAATCAATGAGTTTAAAATAAAACCTTAATTTAATAACACGCGTCCGCGTCCCTCGACGCGTGACGCCCCTCCGTCACGGCGATCGGCGGGTCCCGGGGGTCGCGGGGGGTCACGGGGGTCGCGGGGGTCACGGCGCGCTATCTTGATCTCACCTGCGCCGGCGCACGCATCTGGAACATTGTCGCCGTTAGTGTTACTGTGTTGATCATCTATACTTATGAACTGTCTTATTGACTGACAGATAACGCATGGACAAACTACAGTACTGGATCACAAGGGCAAGTAACTAGAAACACCTTGAGCACCTTTCATAGGCGTGCACTAATGGATTTTTCAAGTTTCCCGCGGAATGGGGATTTCCTTATTTTTCTTCAGGCTTTAGGGTATTAGATATTAATACGAGCATAAGATACTCATACTCATACTCATACCCATTTTTTCGTAATAATTATAGTTATTACATGTCATTTTTATCATTATTACGATAGAGGGGAATCAGTACATAGTGTCAAACAAAGTTGCTTTCCGCTGTCTGTCCCTATGTATGCTTATATCTTTAAAACGACGCAACGGATTTTGATGCGGTTTTGCTTAATAGATAGAGTGGTTCAAGAGGAAGGTTTATTTGTATAATTTTACGCAGACGAAGTCGCGGGCAGAAGCTAGTGAATGATAAGTAAACTTATGATGATGAATGACATATTTTAGTAGTATTGTAAACGGTTTTCTGTTGTAAATTCCTTTGTGTTACTATTTAGTTAATGCAGTTGAGAAACTAATCTATTTAAAAACAAAATGAACGTCTCCTCGGGATTTTTCTTTACAATATGTGCGATAAAAACCATTGATTTATTATAATTTCACAGCGAACGAGTTCTACAAAAGGGAAAGTGTATTCCGTAGTGTATTATGCGGGATAATTAATAAATTATATCATTAATACAAAATGTGGGGATCAATATTGTCAGTTGATAAGACGAGAGCTATTCTCATCCCGCACTTGAGTCAATATTCTTTGTACGACGCTGCCTGGTACAGTAGCCGCAGCATGCCGCAGCCGCCGAAGAGTTTAACGAAGAAAACACCCTCTTATATACCTAGAAATAGAACTCTGTTTAATTTTGTACAATTGTAGCGTTTAGCATATGTGGTAGCGTCTGTACGACGTATTGTGATGCGGGGCAATTAGCCACACAAGCCAACCTGTCTGCGGATCGTACGTGAATAGATTGTTCTTTAAAACCATTCTGTGGGAGCTAGTTGCTATAATAGATACGTTGACTTACAAATTACAGCGCGAATTAATTGTAAAAGCAAAAGTTTATGGTCTTATGCTAATCTGTGCCGTAAGAATAATATGAATTATTATACTTATCACAGCTTTCTTCACTTGTTTCATCAGGAACTTATTTACTCTATGGCTCTGTGTTTTTGTTTCGATTCCTTAGCAGTTTGCATTACGAAGGATGTAGCGAACTGCTTCGTGCGGGCCAGTGGAAAACCGACAACGTATTTGCCTCGTAATGTTTCTCCCGCATGGACGTCCAAATAAAATACATACATACATACACACATGCACATACACATATCACGTCTTTATCCCTTACGGGGTAGACAGAGCCTAAGGTAACAGGTACCTGCAGACCACATTTAGCATGATTGAGGGCGTATAGAGGGAAAATGGAATCAAAATAGTGATGGGTTGCAAGCCTCATCGCCTATAACATGATTCCTACGATTTTCGCCCATTCCCTCGATGGGATTTTAGTATTTTACCATCTGCGTGGGTAGAGAAGCAACTGGTACATTCAATGTTTTTTCTTTGCTCCCAGACCAGCATGGAAGAATGTATTTTATTTTGAAGAAATTACTTTCTGCCAAGTTTCTTGCGGCGCATTCTTGGCAATGATGGTCTTTCCGAATGCGCTGGTAGTTTCAAAAAAGACATGTAAAAGAGCCCTTGGCGGCCAATTTGCAAAAAAAATATTTTAATATTTTTTTTTGATCTTTCTAGAACAATCAGCAAGAAAAAGACGGGTACTCTATCTTCTGCTAGACGTGTAGTTTCTTATGACCTTTCAAACCGTGGATAGAGCTGAAGCAGTTGCGCTGCGCAGGCTCATAAGTCAGGGCCCGGAGCACTGGACGCCCGGCCGCGTGGTCACGTGAGCTAATCGCGATGTGTGCCACTCATGTAAATATACGCAAATGACTTACTCGCCGGGCCTGTTTACACGACACGATTCTGAAAATTAACTTAAATGCAGCAGTCATTTATCGAAACTGCGACTGAGCCTAACCACTATACAAATAACCTGACTGATGACTATCCATAGCGTGTGCTACGTGTATTCCAATAAGCATATCCAAGGAATCATTGTCCATTCAGCCGTATTAAAAGTTGTAATGCCGGTTCACTGATTTGAACTTTTTTTTATATGTGGTAGAAGACCAGCGCTGGCTGTAAGGTCAGTATTG
Organism: Pandemis corylana; assembly: GCA_949127965.1. Lineage (NCBI taxonomy): Eukaryota > Metazoa > Arthropoda > Insecta > Lepidoptera > Tortricidae > Pandemis > Pandemis corylana. The sequence continues at coordinate 201,520 of OX421854.1, read as the reverse complement.
TAGTGTTCCTACGTTTTTACTTTTTTTTTTGGAATTCATGCATGTAATGTCACGTCACGAATGTTTTCTTCTTCTTCTTTATCTTCATATTTTCTGTTTTTTTACCAACATTTATGAACCTTTTTCAAAACTTTGTAGCCCTAGGATGAGCACAAAAATTACAGCTTAGACGCAGACGTAGACGACTGGATTATTATTGTTATATTGGACTGCCTTATTATTATAGCCCCAAAACTTGACCATGAAGCTTGAGGTCCAGGGTTCTATCCCGTCGAGGTAAATGCAAAGCATGATAAGTACGATTTTTTGTTCTGGAGTCTTACTAATATTAAAAAGGTAAAAGTTTGTAAGTTTGGATATTTGGATATTTGTTGCGCTTTCATGGCAAAACGGCTAAACCGATTTTATTGAAATTTGGTACAGAGATAGTATATCCCGGGGAAGGACATAGTTATCGCGGAGCGATAAGCGAATTCATCGTAGACGGAGTCGCGGGCAACTGCTAGTTTAATATGAAAGTAAGCATTAACTTACGTACGAATTCACATTTATCCCTTGCCTAGTATCTACCCATTGTACAAGCATTGCTTAGTGCTTAGTTTAAGACTTGTTGCTGGTTAAATTGTCCAGCTATATTATTTGTGTCTTTTTTTAACAAGCTTGACAAGAAAGAGACGCAACACTTACGACATTTTGTTACAAGGCCAGCAACACAGAAATGAAGATAAACACCCGGCAAATAGCCACAACCTTTGCAAGCCGGGGCTGCCGTGTCGCCGCCGTCCCGCGCACTTCAACAGGCCGCTCTGAAAAACGCCACGATTTATCACCGCCAGCGCTAATTCGCGTCTTATCGTGGCAATATGTAATACTAATATGACCCAATTACCTCGTGAATACAGTGACGTCACTACTGCGGGTTTCCCACAACAGCGCCACTGTAGTTAGTGCTGTGCAAATTCACCGCCAAGACTTCTGACGCGCCACTTTATTAAAAACAGCGTGGTTTAACATTACACGGTTCTGCCACTTTTCTGACACGGCGCTCCTTTGTTCCACAGTTTAGGTATTGAAGCGTAACAGTAATTTATACACGAGCTACTTGTGTGCGTCAAACAAAGAAATTTGCGGGAAACCTTTGACATCGGCTGCCGCCTCAAAACTCGGTCGTTTTCCGCCGACCCTTAACGCGGCTAAGCTGCGCGAAGTAGACTAACATTGCAAGTATGAGTTACACCAAGTAACTTACTATAACTGTAACAATCAACATAACTGACGATTTTGACGCATTTTACATAGCTTTTCTGTCAAACATAGGACAATGTCTTTTGTTAAATATGTTTGATGATATCGTTAAAATAACTTGGTGCGTCACACTAAACTGCTAGTAAGATCGCTTCATTGTCCCATCCTCAATATGCCACGTAATGATTAGACATTTATGTAGATAGTTACTGTTGATATCCTACTAATATTATAAATGTGAAAGTTAGTAAGGAGGATGTGAGTAAGTGTGTATGTTAGTTCCTTCTTCACGCTGAAACGTCTAGATGGATTTGGATCAAATTTAGAGCGGAGATAGCTGGTATCCTAGATTAAAATATGGCTTTTTATCCCGGAAAATAGCATAGTTCCCTCGGGATGGTGATAAATATGTCAAAGGACGTAGCTTCCTAGAGTCGCAACGTAAATAAATAATAGCAGAACATACTATCAACATCAGCCCTTCAATCTGATTCTACGCAGACGAAGTCACGGGCAGAAGCTAGTTGATCATATATAATACTAGCTTCTGCCCGCGACTTCGTCTGCGCAGAATTATACATAAAAACCTTTCTCTTGAATCACTCTATCTATTAAAGAAAACCGCATCAAAATCCGTTGTGTAGTTTTGAAGATATAAGCATACATAGGGACATAGGGACAGAGAAAGCGACTTTATTTTATACTATGTAGTGATTATTATTATTAAAAATAATACACTAGCAGCTCTTTGAGCTGATACGTGTATATCTATCACTGCACTTGTGTTCTCTGACTCATTAAATGAATCTATGTAGTGATATAATACCTAACCTGTCTTGCTTGACCTTGGGCTGGTCAATCCGTGTGCAGCAATCTCAGGTACGAAACTCTTGGCAAATTCCTCTATGGGTCAAGAGAAACCTAGCCAATTATCTACCGTGACACTTATTATAAAATATCCAGCTAGTATCGGTACCGCTAATGACAGTTTCCTATTTACAGTTATCAATAAGAAGAAAACTCAACTACTCTACGTCAAAGTGCTAACATATTGAACTTTGTCACATACATTGTAACCTCCATTTAGATGCACAACCTCTTTGGAGTACATTCCTGGTACGTTGTCTACTTGTTAATCCAAGTATGCCTCACCAACCTTGGCCCAAACATTGGCGCCAACGAGTTATCAGCACATAAGGAAGTACAATCATCCGCTGAACGACATACACTACCTCGGTATTGCTCGCAAAATTATAAAAAGAAAAATACATAGATAGAAATAACGTCGTTGATATTTCCTTCTAGAATCGATGTTCCCCCATTTTTGCCTTACTATTAATCCGCACGCATTTTTTTATATTCACATAATTATCTCAAAATTACGTTAAATATAAGTTGTTTATTAATAAGATAATTTTATTATCAATAGTTTTTACGTACTTTAAAAAAAAAGTTAAAAGTTAAAAATAATCTCAACCTGAAACCAACATAAAACTAAGTAGGTAGGTACTTAAAGAAAATACCTACATACATATATCACGTCTTTATCCCTTACGGGGTAGACAGAGCCTAAGGTAACAAAACCTTAAGGCCACGTTTAGCATGATTAAGGGCATATAGGTGGAAAGGGAAATCAAAATAGTGATGGATTGCTAGCCGCATCGCCTAAAACATGATTCCTAAGATTTTCGCCCGTTCCCTCGATGGCTTTTACCGTCTGCACTGTTACGTTGGCTACGTTTTTTCTTTGCTCCCAGACCAGAATTTAATTCCAATGCAGATTTTATATTCCTCTTATTATAAGTTCGGTGGTACTTTTGGTTATTGGAACTATTAAAAGGGATGTGAGCAGTTTCGGTGGAGGCGTGTTAGACGGACACTTTAGTCGCGACACCAAATTATTCGTTTAATTGTTAGTTATCGTGCGAAGTTTTTTGGTTTAATTGCGCGTTTGAGGCCGTAGATATAAAACAAAGTAGAATGTGGTGTTAAGTGCGGATGGCTCATTTGCATAGAGCGCCGTATTAACTAACTGGCGTTGTAAACTGTATATTTTTATTCGACTGTGTGTTTTTCTGCCGGTTAACTTAGATCGAGGAGATAATTGTGATGCATTTTTAATTCAATGCTAGATTCAGTTAAGTAGGTAAGTGAAAGAAAGTAAATAGACAACGCTATTCAGAGAGGGAATGGTGAACATCACAAGACAATCTGTTCGGTAGTTCACTACATAGTATAAAACAAAGTCGCTTTCTCTGTCCCTATGTCCCTTTGTATGCTTATATCTTCAAAACTACACAACGGATTTTGATGCGGTTTTTTTAATAGATAGAGTGATTCAAGAGGAAGGTTTTTATGTATAATTCTACGCAGACGAAGTCGCGGGCAGAAGCTAGTATACTATAAATGCGGAAGTTTGTGACGATGTGAATGAGTGTGTCTGTTTGTTCCTTCTTCACGCTGAAACGACTAGACGGATTTAAATTAAATTTGGAACGGATATAGCTGGTATCCTAGACTTAAACATAGGCTACTTTTTATTATATAAATTGTTATCCGTCTACTTCCATGCTGGTCTGGGAGCAATGAAAAAATATAGAATGCACCAGTTGCTTCTCTTCCGGCCCTTCCAGGGAATGGACGAAAATCATAGGAATCATGTTATAGGCGATGCAGCTAGCAACCCATCACTATTTTGATTCCATTATTTGCTATCTATACGCCCACAATCTTGCTAAACGTGGCCTTTAAGTCTTGCCAACTTAGGCTCTGTCTACCCCGTAAAGGATAAAGATGTAATTTGTGCATTTGTGTGTATGCATCCGTTTACAAGGTAGAGATATGTGGATTTCAACTAATGCGATTCGATTTTGCGACGTCAGTGGAAACGCACCCTTTTAAACTGATGGAAAATATTTTAATCATGTGATATCATACGAAGGAACGTAATCTTACCACAACATACTAATATAGCCTGTATTTTATGGTAACCATGTGTGTGTATGTTATTTGTTAATGTGCCTGCATCGAGTGCGTAGGAGTCCATTAACAAACCGGCCCAGAACCTTCCGCGTGCAACCTGTCACCATGTACGTACATACCTACTTGTATGAATATAACCTTACTTACAACATATTATTATGTACCTATACCTACACTATGTGTTGGTTTTTATACGATTATGTAATCTTCTGCTAATGTTCGTATGCAAGTATTATTTTTCTATTTTGGGACGTCAATTTGCCAGTTCTTCCGTGCTGGTCTGGGAGTAAAGAAAAAACAGGATGTACTAGTTGCTTCTCTTCCCGCGCATATGGAAAAAGCTCATCGACGGAATGGGTGAAATCTGAGGAATCATGTTATAGGCTATGCGGCTAGCAACCTATCACTATTTTAATTCCCCTTTCCACCTATACCCCCACAATCAAGCTAAACGAGGCCTTCATGTCTGGTAACTTTAGGCCCTATCTACCCCGTTGTATGTATGTATTTGTGTATTACTCACACATAAGTACAACAAGTCCTTTACTCAAGTTTCTTACCTCTGATGTACAGTCTAGGAATTGAATTCTTGACCCATTGAAGAACCTCTTCACATAAAACGTCATAGTGACATCGCAATACTTAACAAGGCAAATCGTTACGACGCTGACTATAAAAGGGTTCTATGGTGGGTTAGGAATTAAATTTCTTGACTGCAGGTACACCATTCACGTCTTATAAATCGATGAACGCCGGCTGCACTCACGAAAAAGCATGACTCATTGCGTTACGTCCCGCGTGACGTCAGTGTGCAAGCGAGAGCGCGGAACAAGCGATAGAGGCACGGTCTTCTCGCGTGACGTCAGAGCTAGCAGTCAGAATGTTTCTTTATGACGCTATCACGTAAAAATAGCGTTCTTTTGTGAAAACTAGTCGTTTAAGACATTTGACAGTTCAACCACCGTCTGCAAGGTTTTTTGTTTGTTTTGCGTATTTCGTGTTATAGTTCTAGGTATTGGTTTTTATGTTACGTTTTTGTTTGTTTGTGTTTGCTTTACTAGGTGCTTTGATTTAAAACTGTAAGTATTTAATGTATTTTTTTTTTTTTTTTTTTTTTTTTTTTTTTTATATGATTAGGAAGGCAAACGAGCAAGTGGGTCACCTGATGGTAAGTGATCACCACTGCCCATAGACACCCGCAACCCCGGAGGGATTGCAGTAGTCATCAAAGTCCTGTTCCTCCATGCTGGTCTGGGAGCAAAGAAAAAACATAGAATGTACCAGTTGCTTCTCTGCCCGCGCAGATGGTAAAAGCACATCGAGGGAATGGGCAAAAATCATAGGAATCATGTTTTAGGCGATGCGGCCAGCTACCCGTCACTATTTTGATTCCACCTTCCACCTATACGCCCACAATCTTGCTAAACGTGGCCTTTAGTCTTGTTACCTTAGGCTCTGTCTACTCTGTAAGGGATAAAGACTGTATGTGTAATAAATAAATAATTTTTCCTCAAAGAATCATAGCAATACATCAAAGAAGATATAAGCCACAGATAAAATCTATCATTAATTATTCTGATGCATCGCTACTGTTTCCACGTTTCGCCCCATCGCCATAACTCTTCATATGGGCCGCCCCTCCCCATAATGCACCACAAATTACCACTAAACCTCGCCGCCACAACCGGTCAATAAACGAGATTACCACAAACAAACACAAACCATAAACCCATCAATATAAATGCCTACTAGTTTTTACCTGTTACTGGGTCTGTTAAAAATTCGCGGTTCGCGGTAAGACCTTGTGGAAGGACCATCCGGATAGCTACCATCGTCTTACTTGCTAATCTACATAAGTGTGTTCCGGCATTGACAGCTGGTAACATTACTGGCATAAAGGAGCGTCCTCACTGAGCATTCACGTGTAATGAGCATTCGGGGCCGAATATTCGAGTGTTGTGGACGCTGGAGCCGAGCAATTCTCACAAAGGACGCTCCTTAAGAGATATTCTAACTTAGTTCTGGGCTTGCATCGCATCTGTAAGCCTGTAGTGGTTTTGGTATACTAGGTATTAGATGAAACACTTGCCTTGTTGGCTACTGGCTGGTTTGCGTATATATACCTGCGTCAGTGCCTTGTGCCACCATTGTGTGAAATACTGTCATTTACTTTTGCCCTTAAATGATTACGTTTAGAAGATGTTTCTATCATCCGCCATTTACTCTTTATACAGTATATTACCAGTACCTATCATGCCTATTTGTCGGTTTCGTTCAAAAATTACTGAAATAGTAAAAAGTTTACTCGCACTAAGAAACGTCAATGAAATAATAACAACAAACCAAACCAATAAACTGATATTTAAATGGGTGGAGATTCATGGCAACCGCCACTTAATATGACAACGAACTACCACAGTGACCATGCGATTCGCGAGTTATAAGGTAAGTAGGGGAGACCCAGGAGAGTTGAGACAGAGGTGCGTTGATACAAAGCCGATTTCTCTGAAGTGTGACAGTTTATCGAGATGGTAACTTCGCTAATTCGTTGCTCTTTCTACACTCCACAGTTTGTGTGAAGTTGTGACCTCGCTAACTGTCATAGGTGCAGAGAAAAAGGCTTTGTATCAACTCACCTCTGTCTCAACTCGCCTCGGTCTATGTATTAATACACCAAAAAAAGTCCCTCGGGAATGATCCCGATCTCGCTGCACCGGCTGAGACAAGGTGCCACGGGCGTCCGCGGCGCACCGCGCTAGGACCCTGTCTCAATAACATAACTCGTTTATTTGCATCTACTAACAATGTCATTATGTAAATGTAGTCACGACTCAATCAATCGAGATCGAGAGTGGTCCGAGACCGACGTATGATCGGTTAATTACTCGCCGTGGATCGGTGATCGATTTAGTTATGTTGAATATTAAAATGGGACCGCGTAATGGACGGCCGGTAGCTGTTTATATGATAATTCGGTGCTACGGATATCAACGTGTTATTATTTATTGTGCACGCGTTAGAATGTAATTATATGCCACGGAACCAGCAGCCGTTAGACTCGGAACTAGGAGAAGAACTCGGCGCTCTGTCATGCAAATAAGAAAATTGTTACATATTATTAGCTACGTTTGCTGCGATATTTTTGAGCGGCATTCTTCGGGGACGCGTACGTCAGAAGGTTCTGTGGTGACGTCACCGACGCGTGCCTATGGAGCCTCGTGAGTCAACAACATATCGTAGAAAACATATTCATACATGTTCAACTACAGTTTTAAAAGAATAATGTGCATTGACTGACTGATAGACATGGCACAACCTAAATCACTGGAGCTATGTACATGTGACAAACATATTTCTCGAAGATCATAAAAGCGCACTAATAAAAAAAATTGAGTAATTTTGAACAGCGCATTTTAAAAATGAATAATAAACTCATGAAAACATAACGACATAGGAAACAGTAGGTAACATCCATACTAGTCTGGGAGCAAAGAAATAACATAGAATGTACCAGTTTCTTCTCTGCCTCCGCAAATGGTAAAAGCCCATCGAGGGAATGGGGGAAAATCTTAGGAATCATGTTATAGGCTATGCAGCTGGTAACCCATCACTATTATGTTTGCCCTTTCCACCTATATGCCCACAATTATGCTAACCGTGGCATTTAGGTCTTGTTACCATAGGCTCTGTCTACCCCGTAAGGGATATAGAAATGCTATGTGTATGTATGTATTACTTTGTAAAAGTATTTTTTAATTAAATACCAGTCAAATTTGTTACCCTTTTTACTAAAGCGAAAAAAAACTAATACAGTTTGTTTACCTATAACACAGCAAGCTTGGCAAGCGTTCCTCGGTGATCCATCTAGCTGATCTCCCGCCCATTATATAGTTATAGTCGAAACTCTCCCAGGAATCAATCCCGACCTACATGCCGCAGTCGTTGCACACGACAGACCTAATGCTGCTAATGCGCTGTCACATCGCAGACCAGTTGCAGACAATAAAATTGGCGTAGGCCAGACTGTCTAGACCCGCCAAATTGCAGGAAGCCGGACGACGCGACGAACTCAATTGAATATCAACTACAATTTAGATTGTTCTGAACCTTTGATTGAAGCAAGGGAGCGTCTGATGGGACTAAGGATATGCTCCCGAGCATCTGTCATCAGTGCAGCTAGACATGTAAATACAGCGAGTAGTGCAGCTCAGCCGATAACATTGTTAAGTGACAGTTGTTGAAGTTTAATTCAAGGGACAAGTTGCTCGATTGACGAAAGTATTCATAGGAGTTGTGTACCCCAGAAGGCGAGAAGGAGACACAGTGGTATATGTTAGTAATGAACTAAAACTTGTCATTGTTTTTTCATTTCTCCTTTTTTATAAAATAGTGTGACAAACGAGCAAGTGAGTCTCTTGATGGTAAGTCAGCACCAGAGGATTGCGGATGCGTTGGCAGCCTAGAGGTCTTAGAGCAGAGAGAATAAGAATAAGAATAAGAATAAGAAAACTTTATTGACTGATATATACAAACAGAATATTACATAATATGGGTACTTATTCCAACCAGCCAAATGGCCGCCACTCAGCTATGAGAGAGAGGTTGTCTTATTCTCTACGCCAAAATAGCAGTTTGGGCGCCAAGGTAAGTAAGATGGTGGTTACGATCCGGGCAGACCTTGCACAACTGATAACAGGGGCCTTACCATGACGTCTTAAAAACGATTCAATTCCAACTCAGAAAATTCAAAAATGTTTTTTTTTTATATTGCAAATAGGCCGCCCATGGTTCTTTTACATGACTTTTTTTTAAACTACCAGCGCATTCGGAAAGACCATCATTGCCAAGAAGAACGTGCTACAAGAAACTTGGCTCAAACTCAGTTCAGGTTTTAACTGTCGGCCCCGGTCATTATGGTACAAATATCTAAATACACAATGGTTCAAAATGCCTCATTATCAAAATGTATAGCGGTCAAAAAGTTTGTAAATATAAATGTGTTATATTGAACAAATTACGAATTAATTATTACATGCCACAAAAACCTAAGAGCCTAATTTATATTATAGAAAAAACGAACGGACGATAAATCAAGATCCCAAAATGCTCAATGGGTTTGAAAATTCTCTTGTCAAAATGAACGAAAGTCTCCCTAAAATATTTAGACAGATCGACCTGGTGGCACAAACATTTTGTACTTTTTGACAGTGTTACATTCTAACATACCATGCATTTTGGTATTTGTACCAAAATCACCTGTTACCCTCCGCTCAGACATAAAAGCATATCACACGGTTACAATTTTACAACAAAGGAGAAACAAGTTCTGACAAAGTAATGAACATAATATGCTATCGCTAAATTCTTTGCTGATTAACACTTTGGTGTTATGAACTTAAATACTTACAACCATTTAGGAACACTTACTCATTTGAGTATGTGCCTGTATACCTCTATAGGCGCATATTAGCTTTTGTTTTTTGGCGCAGGTAGATCCAAGCAAGGTACGGTCGGTATAACACATAGGTGCCATATTATTCGACGCCATATTTGCTCTAATCCAGACGCCGCTCTTGTCTCTTCCTGGGGCCTTACCATGACGTCTTAATGCGATTCAATTGCGAACCAAAGTTGGATCGGTCGCTGTCAGATCCATACTGGAAGTGTCAAAAATGACGGCTAAGCATTAAATTCAAAATTTATTTTTGCACATTGTCCGCCAAGGGCTCTTTTGCGTGTCTTTTTTGAGACTACCAACGCATTCGGAAATACCATCATTGCCAAGAAGAATGCGCCGCAAAAAACTTGGCAGAAAGACATTTTTTCAAAATAAAATACATTAAGCTACTACAATATTTAAATTCTACTGAAATTAAATACATTTATAAAAAGGATGTATAAGCTCCTCGGCCCTTAAATTATATTAGTCTATAGTAGAGATGTATAAAGTCTCTACAAGTCAAGTGCATCGAAATTGAATCGCAAGACGTCATAGTAGGCTGCTCGCCCATTCGCATTTAAAAGATGTCCTTTCCCTCAGTCACGTGGCTGATGACGACTCGTGTGATAGTGACGTCATAAGACTTACCTTCTAAAGATTTCTCAATTAATATACCTGAGAAAAGTGACCGTTCGTGTGAGCGGCGCAATTAGTTTAACTATCGGGTTTAATGAATCAACTGTCGCGATAATTGTAATTTACAACTACGCTTAAGTATTTACAAAAACTAACGTACCTATAAATAAATAGGTAAGTACGAGTACGTACTGGTGTACACGCGTACAGCCAATGGCATAATATATGTACGTAACCAAAACGTCAAAAACGTCTACGTTTATGTCACAAATGATAAAGTCAGTGATACAGGTATTCGACATAATGGCAGTAAAGATATTTATTCCCTCGACTGTACATGGCCTACAGTAACTTGTAAAACAAATCTTTATCATTCTACAATTGTACCTACCATTATAGGTGCCGGAATCTTAATTCTTAACTTCCGCGAATGGATAGAATTTTTATTTCAATTTACGAAATTTTTACGCTTAGTTTAGGTAATAATTCATAAGTTAGTTAGGTAATTTCATGAGTTGTTTTAACATAAAATAATGATAAAACTTACATTAAAAACTATATAGATTATGAGTACTTTACGAATTGAAGGCAACATTGTTGACACGGATTAAGTATGTTTAAACTCTTGTGAGAAAATGATTTGTAAAAAGTACACAATTAAAGGTTTACCTCATAGATAACACTACATAGCTATTATTTGAAGTCGGTTAAAAACAAAGTCCTTCGCCGCCTGTCAGTTCGTGATGAACTCAAAAACAGAACTCCATGCAATTTTCATAAATAGAAAAAACTAATTTTAATTCCGCGCGGACGCAGTCACGGCCAATACCTAGTAATGAAATAGGTCGAGGACGATCCGACTAGTTTCGATCTATTCGAGAGATCTTTTTCATGGGTGGTGCTGGTCGCACTGACGTCCTCCGAGCCGCCAGTTGCCACATAAAATCGTGAAAAACCGACCAAGTGCGATTAGGGCTCGCGCACGAAAGGTTCCGTAACATCCTACTAATATTATAAATGCGAATGTACGTTTGTTTGTTACGCTTTCACGCGAAAACTACTCAACCGATCATCATGAAATTTTGTACACATGTTCTTGGAGGTATTAGAAGTAACATAGGGTACCTATTTTTTATTAAATAAATTTTTTTTCTATGTCGTCACCCTGACGTCATCTGCGCGGACGAAGTCGCGGGCAACAGCTAGTTATCTATAAAAACGGCCAAAACATCATGTCTGTTGTATGGGAGCCCCCCGTAAATATTAATTTTATTTTGTTTTTAGTATTTGTTGTTACAGTGGCAACCGAAATACAACATCTGTGAAAATTTTAACTGTCTAGCTATCGGTTCATGAGATACAGCCTGGTGACAGACGGACGGACGGACAGCGAAGTTTTAGTAATAGGGTCTCGTTTTTACCCTTTGGGTACCGGAACCTTAAAAACCGTTTATTTTATATTTTTCACAGAACTTTTTCGAGACTTAATCATAATTACACATAAACGGATAACTCGCGTATAAAAAGTCGAGTGATGCTCGACATGTTTCGGACTATTTCCAAACATATAGGTACAAATATATTTTTCTGGCGCGCAGTGTTCGTTTCGCTGCCGCCGGAGCGAGCGCTCCGAGAGGAAGGACTACGAAATAGTCCGAAACATGTCCAGCATCACTCGACTTTTTATACGTGAGTTAGCCGTTTATGTGTAATTATTTTACAGAACATTGTTGACGTTGAAACCATATATCGGAACAGTTTAAAAAAAAATTAACAAGTTCAGTACGTCTAGCGTAATCGCAGCTCCCGATCAAACTGCCAGTCATTTATGACGTAACGATGTAAATCAGGGTGCCGCAGCAAATAGCAAGTCACAATTAGCATTGTTCCAGCTGCCCAGGATTTATGCTGTCAGCGCGCATACCTAAGGCTTTGTTTACCAGTGCCAATGCGTCGACACCGTGTGATTTATGAATCTAATTTACACTGCAATTTGAAGATCTAAGTCGTCTACGGTCCAGTAGGCTTATTGTCTAACTCGTTCGCAATCGCCATCGTGTTCATTTTGACAGTTCATGTATGGGCTGACAATTGGCGTCGGAATCAGCTAGCTGTCACATTCATACACGAACTGTCAAAATGAACACGATGGCGATAGCGAACGAGTTAGACAATAAGCCTACTATTCTTTAATTTAAACCCGCGCAAAATAACAGATATACAACCTTAAGTGGGTCAAAAATTAGAGAATGTCACGTACCTTTATCCCACAAAAACTAACAATAGAGTATCCGATGCGTTTACACAGGTTATAAAGCATTAGGTATGTAAACATAATTATAACCATTTTTCTTCCATGCTGGTCTGGAAGCAAAGGAAAAACATAGAATGTACCAGTTGCTTTTCGTCCCGCGCAGATGGTAAAAGCCCATCGAGAGAATGGGCGAAATTCATAGGAATCATGTTATAGGCGATGCGGCTGGCAACCCATCACTATTTTGATTCCTTTTTCCACCTATACGCCTACAATCATGCTAAACGTTTCCTTTAGCTTTTGTTACCTTAGGCTCTGTCTACCGTGTAAGGGATATAGACGTGATTTGTGTATGTGTACTGTATGTATCCATCCATGCACTTTGATAGTTTTGAGTGATTTCAACAAAATCATGGAAGGAAAATAATCGTATTTGCCAATTCGCCTTGCGCTACGAATGCAAACAGTAGAAACGCTTTAAAATATACTTTTTATCAAACCTTAGCTTAGGCATAAGTACCAATAAACACATTTAAAATCGGCTATTGTTTCTACCCTTAGTTAAAACGATGTTTTAAGTAAATTAATAAATATCTTGAGACAATTGACACCAATTGACTAGTCCTTAACTAAGCAAAGCTTATACTATGGGTACTAGGCAACGGATAAACATACATAGGTACATAATTATATAGAAAAATACAGAATTAAATACATATTATTATTAAACATTCAAGACTACAGACCGGGGATCGAACCCGGGATCATCCCTTCTGTGCCCCAGTCATCTACTCATGACAGCCAATGGACTGCCTCACACGCCACGGCCGTCTATAGATGACCAACATTCAACTCGAAATAAGTCTGCAATGGAATTAAATTCCATGCTGGTCTGGGAGTAAAGAAAAAACATAGAACGTACCTGTTGCTTCTCTTCCCGCGCTGATTCCCTACGACGGAATGGGCGAAAACCTTAGGAACCATGTTATAGGCGATGCGGCTAACAACCAATCACCGTTCTGATTCCCCTTTCCACCTATACGCCCACAATCATGTTAAACGTTGCCTTTAGGTCTTGTTACTTTAGCCCCTGTCTACCCCGTGTAACTGTGTAGTATTTAGGTGTAACTAAAGGGATGAAGACGTGATTTATGTTTATGTTTTTCGTTTGTTTTTCCGTGGTGTACAAAGTCCGTCACTTCATTTATAGTTTATTTAGTGTGGTGGCGTATAGGTTAAGCTACCACCTGCTTCTCTGATGTAACAGCAGCCTTATCGTTGTTGGGCTGTATGTGTTTGTTCCTATGTACTTACGCTGTAGTTTCTTACCTGCGGCAGGCACCCGTTGGACGCTCCCACGCCGGTCAAGGCGCCTCGCTGCGGCCACGCGAACCATTATGTACGGGACACGCTATGTAAGTACACAGCAGTACATAGTACTCCTAACACTGGCAGCGTGAACAGTGCGATAGTATTTAAAAAGATGTTCGGGCCTGTCTTGTTGGCTCACTTACTCTTATGGGTTTGATATCGGCTGATGGTACAGCTGAATGTCGCTTTAAGGTGTATATCGGATGGTCGAATATTTTTTTGGTTTAATGATCGTTCGGTCTAAACTAAACTTCTACTGAAACCCAACCTACCTCTATACTACGAAGCATATTTATATATAAAATATTTTCAGTTTAAGCTGGAAAATTTTTAGACCAAAACATTATTCGACCAAACATCATTAGACAAAATTATTCGATCAAACGAGCCCCGTTTTAAGAGCTCTTGGACTATACATTTCTGAACGGCGCTTAGCAAAAGTGCCAATTTAGTAGAACCTTCACCAATAATTTGGTAGAGACTAGGTACCTTGTTTTGATGTAAACTGAGCTAAGTTCAAAACTGATTCTCCAGTCATCGACATCAAAGATATTTCATATAATCAGTCGCCAGCGGGTTTTTTTTTATCTAAGTATGAGTCGCATTAAGTTACTTCTCATTGGTGGCGGTTAAAAAAATTGCAGTGACATTAAGCATAACCGATTTTGTCGTGCATTTCTTAGGTTTGTTAAAGTTATTCTCAAAGTAACTTGGTGCAAATCACACTAACTGACAGCTAAATCTAAAACAAAAGACGATCAATGTATTGCTAAATTCACCGTATCACTAACTCTACTTCTACAAGCAGGTGGATACAAAGATTCAGTCTTTTGTTTTGGATTTAGTTCCACTTCTGCCTAGTTCTGGAGCTGAATGGTGAATGTTGCAGTCTACTGAGGCATTGCTTTAAATTAAACACATAATTACAGATAACTTAAGCGCGAAAGTTTAAGTGAAAATTCTCTAGGTCCATTTTTGAAGCCTTAGAGTTGGATTTGATACTGTAATTACTATGTTAATATCCCTACTATCTTGGTTTAATTAAACCTCTGCTTTGGCACTAATTCGTGTAGACTTTAAAAAAAGACCGACCCTGTAATTTTCAAAACAACCCATCCACCAGAAACTTGGCATCCGTGTTGAGTTTTAATTTTCAATAAAAAATACATAAGATCCACTTACAAAGCAACAACAACATACCAATATCTATCTATCAATTCGTCTGCAAGGAAACAATCACGTGCTTTTGAACATTCATTAATAATCGGTTGCAGGACATTTAAACCTAGAAACCTTTTAGATAAGCCTTAATAGCAGCAAAAACAATCCTAGACCTATTTAGCGCTGAATCGTACACAATTGCTAATTAATATGAGATTTTACAGTAATTATTTCGAATTGCTGCAATACTTACTCGAGATTAACTATCTTCTTTAATAAGTATGATATGTATTTCTACGTAGGCTTTAAAAGGGTTGAGAGATGCTCAAAAAAATCTAAACTGAAAATGTAACCAATATTTGTTTAAAGTTAAAGGGCCACTGACGTTACTCCGAGGAGACGAGTTCTTGATCAAAAGGTTTTATAACAATGAAAACATTATCAATGTAAATTAATATAGAATATCTAGATCCTGCCATTGAGGTATGTACTCAAATATGAACGTAGGTAATAATTTTGAATACCTTAAATAACCAGAAAAATAGCAAAATAATGAATGAAACATAGGTACCCTAACTTAGCTATTTACATATTCGTTTAAAATTATAATCATCAAACATGACGTAGCAGAAGCCAAAAGGGTCACAAAGCGAATTAATGGTTTCAACAGTTTAAAGCGAGTTCTTATAAACACTGATAAGAGATATTAAAAGATTTTAGTAATTTGAAGAGCTATCATTAATTGAAGGGTACATGAGACTTATTAAAACCCTCGGTTGATAAGGCGGAACAGGAATCCCCAAAGCAAAGCGACTCACTGACTCCAAACATAAATTTGGCACAAATTAAAAGTAACTTCCATGCTGGTCTGGGAGCAAAGAAAAAACATAGAATGTACCAGCTGCTTCTCTTCCCGCGCAAATGGTAAAAACCCATCGAGGGAGTAGGCGAAAATCATAGGAATCATGTTATGCGATGCAGCAACCATCACTATTTTGATTCCACTCTCCACCTCTACGCCCTCAGTGTCTTGCTAAACGTGGCCTGTAGGTCTTATTACCTTAGGCTCTGTCTATCCTGTAGGGATAAAGACGTGATTTGTGTATGTGTATGTATGTGTAAAAGTAATTATTGTATTGTTATTCAAATTTCTATGTATTGTTTCTAACCTAGTTACCAAAATAAATTGTTACATGGCAAGATTTTGTGGGATAGGTTATCCATAACCAACTTATTAGCTGAATAATTGAATGGATGAGCTTGCTATCTGTAATAAGACCGCGATAATGGGTTTAATAACAACCGCGGGAAACCGCGATTTAACAAATCAACAGAGTATTTTAATGGCCTAACTGGCGAGCTATAATTGTAATGCAAGATAGCTCGTGTTAACTACGTAAGTACGTAATAATAGTAAATAGATAATTAAACGCAATCATTATCAGTTTTGCCACGAGTTTTCGTATCGATGCTTGCAGTTTACGTGTTTGAATACAAATAAATAAATATCTTGGGACAAATTGCACCAATTGACCCTGCCCCAAACTAAGCAAAGCTTGTACTATGGGTACCAGGCACCGGATAAACATACTTATATAATGTAGGTAAATACATACCCGGGCACAAACATTTGTATTCATCATACAACTGTCTGTCCCTACCGGGATTCGAACTCGGCACCTCTAGCTTCATAGCCAGGGTGACTAACCACTAGGCTATCCGGTCGTCAAATTGATTTTAAGTTACTAAATGATTTGGAGACGAATGTAGAGGATGGTTCTATGTAAATACCGCGAAATTTTACACGAACATAATAGATCATTGAAATCGATAATTGTATGTTGACAAAAATATAAGCATGTTTCTACAAAATAAGCATTTGGCCTTTCATTCCAGCCACCGAAAAAAACATGACATGTCTATTTTATTTAAGCGTATTAAGTTTAGTGCACAGCAAATTACTGCTAAACGCTTTATTTTAAAGTTTTAAACATAATATCAGCTGTGATTCGGAAAATGAATAAAATGACATCTATTTGTTTAAAGTAAAGTAATTAATATTTTGCGAATCATACTTTAAAAATTATTTGTGAATGCTGCTATAGGTACGCCAGAAAAATAAAATTATGACTACTACTTATGACACTGAATAAAATACATGTTTCACGTTTTACTAATTTAGTCATAATTCTGCCTTTTGGTTGTAATAATTTCTTGCAAATTTGGACATTCGCGGTGTAGCGAGCTACCTAACTAATTTGAACTTGTTATTTTGGGTAATTTACCAGTTAAAAGTACCTACTAAAACTAATAGAACTGATCACATGAAAAACACGGACCAGCGCTCGAAAACTCGAGTCACAGATGTCGAGGCAAAGACCGCTAAGCTGAAATGGGACTGGGCTGGTCATGTTTGCTGCATGAATCCAGAGCGATGGGTTCCTACTACCTACGTTGGGATTCGTAGGATGGCCATGGAAGCCTTGGCAGACCCAGAAAAAGACGGGATGACTTGGACGCATATAACGTAGAGTAACAGGAGAATGCCTTTGACCGGGACGAGTGCAGCGACACTCAATTGAGCTGATATGAAAATAATAATAAATTAAAACTATACCCTTTTAATTTGTTATCAATTGTATCCGTAATTCTTACATATTTGAGCCAGCGACGTTTGTCTAGTACCATCACGGGTGTGCCTTGGGGTCAGGCGGACCCCGACCTGACCCACATCACAATTGGCAATTGACCGCACGCGCCGGGAATCGAACCGGCGACCCGCCGTTAATGGGACATTGATCCACTATATTTGGCAACGGATCTACGATTTTATTAATATTGAAGTACCTAGTGATAAATGTATACTTAGCACAGAGCAACTTGGGAAAATCTTATCATTTCAAATTAAATTTTAGAGCGTAACTAAAACTTTAAATGATTTCTTGTGTGAGTTTACCACATTACATAGCTGGAATTAATCACGATAATTTAGCAGCATTTCAGTGACTGAGTAACGAATGTCCAAATCGTAGGTATGTCTGTTGAGGACGCTCTCACTTAACTAGCCCATCCACTCTTCACTATCACTACATAGTATAAAACAAAGTCGCTTTCTCTGTCCCTGTGTCCTTATGTCGCTATGTCCCTATGTATGCTTATATCTTCAAAACTACACAACGGATTTTGATGCGGTTTTTTTTAATAGATAGAGTGATTCAAGAGAAAGGTTTTTATGTATAACTACGCAGACGAAGTTGCGGGCAGAAGCTAGTTATTCATAAATATCTATCGTACACACATCTATGAAATGTCATTCTATCAACATCACTAAATAATCTTTTAAACTTTTTTTAGTTAAAGTGACAGTTTTTTTTTCAGAAATTTATCGGGTTATGGGTTCAACCTTACTCTATTGCAGTGGTCACTAAACCATAAGAATTACCCTTAATCATAACCTAACAAACATTAAAGATGTTGAATATATTTGGATAAATTATTGTTCGTAAATTATTCACGCGCGTTAAGACGAATTCATAAATTTGGGCATCTGAGACGATGATAACTTTTAATAATAACTAGCTGTGTCCGTGACTTCGTCTGCGGCGACTAAGTTCACCGCTCTCCCGCGGGAACAATACAATTCTTCGGGATAAAAACTATCCTATATCCTTTCTACGGTCTCAAGCCATCTCCATACCAAATTTTATTACGATCGGTTGAGTAGTATACGCGTGACAAACAAATAAACAAAGTCACTTTAGCATTTATAATATTAAGATGTATTATTATTTAACATTCTATTAAAATGCTAGGGGAGTTGGTGAAGAATTCAATCCGTTTTTGGATAATAGAAAATGACAAGTTTCAGAGTGGCGCCACTTCTTGTCCAAAAGCGATAAATCGATCATTCTAATGCATATTTCCATCTACTGACATGAACTGTTCACTTGTTAAGATTATTCAACGTCTATTCAATCTGATAATGATCATCATTTTCAACTTTTGGAATGCACTGAACATACGCTACCGTTGAGAGACATCGAATCATTAAGTGTTTAAACATTTTACTATAACTCACAGGTCGTTTTTAAAAGTACGTTGTTTGCTTGTTGACATTGATCTCAGCACTTTTATACTCGCTTCAACAGCCTGACTATAAAGACAAAATCTCAGTCGTAAAACATCGCGCCAATAAACGGCGAATAACTTTGCCGTCACGGCAGCTGCACTTACTGGAGGCATAGGACTTGCATGGCAAAACTAAGTGCCCTTTATTTACTACAAACCCGTTTAGAATCCACAAAATTTCATTCAACTACGGTAAAGCAAGTTGGAACCGCACGAAACGTATTAGCATGACATTTTCATTATCAATTTCGTGTCTTATGTTCAAATAACTTGCAGTCAGTGCAGAATTGTAGTCTATGTAACTCGGCCATATTTAGGCATCCCAATTGTGAAAGAATTTTTATAATTGGTCCAGTAGCTTTTGAGTTCTTTCGTAAACAAAAATACAAATCATTTTCTCTTCATAATATTTAGAGTAGTATATGTAGATAAAGTATTACTGAACACATACATACATTTTTGTGTATTCGTTGGTGGATCAGTTACTTAAATTCAAACATTAAGCGAACGCTAAGTACTATATTTAATCGTTTTTAGTGCAATAATGACAGTCTAAAGAAGTAATTTCAACTTGGATAACCTATTGCATACACGCAAACTAATTACAGTGGCTAAAAAATGAGAGCTGTAACTTTTGAAGTTTGTAAAACACGTTTATTGACGGAAAAAATCCGCTGTTTACCCAATTTTGGTCGAATTAGCGCCAGAACATATATGACAAGGCCGGTTTTTATGTCAACCTTTTTGACATCAGTCGATGTAAAAGGTTCGGCCGATCATAACCGAAGTGAGACAGACAAAACAGAATTTAAACATATACTTAACACACCTATTTGATGTTGATTATAAAATGTAAGAATGTAACTAATATGTGCGAAATTCAAAAATAGAAGCACGACGGAACATTCAATTATAACAGAATACCTACTCTATAATTAGTTTCGCGTGTCAAATCTTGATTTAAACGATCGTAACTTACTAGAATTAGCGTCACGTTGGGTCTGGATAAACGCGAAATGTTAAGAATGTTTCCGCTCATAAGCCGTCTGGGAAAATACATTCCCTGTTATTTATTTTAATCGACATCGCGACAGGTAGTTAATTTACTGCGGAGCGGCCAACATCTCTGTCACGGCCGTGACAAACGGCTTACACCAAAAAACCGTATTTTTCGGCGAATTCTACAAACAAACTTAATCGTCCACACGCATTAGAAACGGCAATCGATCTAAGTTTTTTACTCTCCGCATCAGGTGCGGACGAAAAAACGAATGTCACAGAGAAGGGCAAGATAGTGCGCGGGGAGCGGGACGCGCGGGGGGCGGCGGGGACCGCTCGGGGCGCTACCAAAACCGTACAACCTATAAATTTAATAAAACATGCACGCTGATAAAGGCACCACCGCGGCCCCGCACCTGCCGCGAGGCCGGCTTTTTTAAACATATTTTACGGCGAACCGCAGAAAAACTGACAGCCGAGTAACCTACACGCTCGCCGGCGCGGCCGCCGGGCTGCCGGACCGGCAGCTGCCGGCGCTCGTCAATGCTTCTAATTGACAATCGCCAATTAATTATTTCAACAAGTGCGCGGCCCGTCACTCATAATTAACGCACGTTTCGGTTCCTACGCACTAGCTCCGGCCTTTCCCGCTCCGCCGCTACTCGGAACACATCAAACTCACGCCCGATGGCGATCAAGTTGGATATCAACGCGTGTTAATTGGCAGATATTCCACAGTTTTGACTTTAACACATCTCTAGTCCCGCGTCGCCGTGAACGTTCGTCGATCCGAATTTATGAAAGTGAGTGTTATGTAAAACGATTTTAAGTTATTATCGCATTTCAATATTTTATTAGAAAGATATTTCACAGTTTGAATAAATAAACAATTAAGGAAAGTGAATACGTGTGTCCGCGCGCGGCCGCTTTAATTAGTTTCCTGATGTTTGGTGATGAGCCTGCGCCCGCGCCGGCCCGCCATCGCCTGCCCTGCCATCAATCACTCACCAAACTATTTCATTATTTTATGGAATCGTACAGCAGGATCAGAAGTAACGCTACGAATTGATTAAGTGTCTATTGGACGAGTTTTATTATTATTATCCAACTAGCTTCTGCCCGCAACTTTATCTGCGTCGAATTATATATAATAAACCTACCTCTTGATCACTCTATCTATTCAATGCGTAGTTTGAGAGATCTAAGCATACATAGGGACAGATAGATAGCGGTATTTATGATGATAAATACCCATGAAACCAAACTTCATGAAAATACTGATGCAATTGCAATTAGTCAAAGCATAATTTCACGTAATTATTGATCAAATGTTCAAAAATATAGGTAAGTTAGTAAGTACTAAGTAGGTAGTTATTTAAAGTTTAATTTTAGTACACAGTTTTAAAATAACGGAATTATAAAGGGTGAGCTTGTTCCACTTCGCCAAGTGATTGCATTAAGCATGTCAACGGCCCAATTTCTAAAAACACAGGTTAAACTTTCGTTAAAGACAAATGGCTCAATTTCCTTTTGTCACCGACACATTGTTATCTAGCGCGCCTGTACCTACACGCAGTGGTATTGTCTACATTTGGAAAACGGCTACCGATTGTACATATAGGTATTGAGTACATTTGGGAAACGGCGGTTATCGGCGAAGGTTTCGCAGAACAATGGCGGCTCTACACACACACATACGTAGCGTGTCGAGCCTTGAACGCACACGGCCGCACGCCGCTACAGCATCGATGACACCGAGCGTTTTCGATAAAAAAAAAACTTCTTTGACTGATTGCGACGTAACCAACCGTTCAAACAAAAGAGTCGTGTTTGAACATCTCAAACACCTATCCGCTACTCTCATGCGCTCGTAGAAATTAGAAGAGGTTTTCAATTACTGTCCAGACTAACAGAAAACTTGTATTAAATTATATTGCCTACATTATTGGCCGTACTTATGTTTTAATTGATACCCTTTCTCACTTTGCCATACGGTGTCAAGTCTTATGCAAAAGCTATAAAAAGAATTAATAATCAGTTGCTACAGTCAGTATCAGTTGTATTAAGGAAATCTGTATAAACGAGTGAGGTGTCGCGACGGGCAGCGGGCCGCGGCGCGCCGGCATTGTGTGCCCGCCAGTGTCATGCAAATCACTACATAGAAACATTTGTCCCAACGATTTCACGAAACTCACCATTTTTTGTCCCATTTCATAACTAGCTAGGATGCAACAGTTATGTACCTACATCATCGTGTGTTTGATTTCGGTCGGGTATTACTTACGACCTGCCGACAGTATTAAGTGACTGTGATAGCGTTGAAACGCATGCGCATAAATGTTATTTAATTGCTTTAAAACTTTTTCATTAAGTCAGGGTTGATTGCGAACATATTAATAATGCATGGAGCAACGCGGCGATGTCGGAATCAAATGAAAGGTCGCGCCAAAATCTAATATTGATATAGTGACAAACGGCGGTGTTCATTAATATTGAACGAAGCCAAAACTTCATTGTTATTAATAAGCAAAACGGCGAATGAATGAATAGGTACTCGTAATTTTGAACTTTAAAAAACAAATATTACGGATTACAAAAGTAACGCGGGTAATATATTATTAGGCGAATTGAGTTGTCAGCTGTCAACGTACACTGTCAACATCACCATCGTCTACAGTTGACCGAAGCGACGCAGTGAGGCGAAAACCACTGATAACATATTGGACGCTATGTTTTTTGTGACAATCTTCGAAATGCGAGAACTGTCATAGAAAATGGCGTAAATGACAATTTTCAATGAGGTTTCACTGCGGCGCGCATCATTAGCGGGCAGGAATGTGATTTGGCCCCTGCCGCGCCGCCGCCGCCCGCGCGCGTCACGACAATTTTTTGCGCGTACGCACACACGCTGTAGCTGCGTTTATGCGAAAAACTAACTCCTTACATTTTTTTACTGGCAAGCTACTGACAGGAGAAAGCCATGACATGATTGAGCAGTGCGAGCCGCGCCGCCGCTCCACACCGCCGCTAAACTAACCAGATCTGTACTTTTTGTTTGTATTTCTGTCACTCGGTGTACGCTACACGCGCCAAAAAATAATCCGAAAGAACCCGTTCGTACACAACGTAAATCAGTACAGAGCGATAAAGTGAAGATAAAAGTACCTATTTACAAGTTAGACGTCGTCCGCGTAATATGCTTACTAAATTTTATAAGAGTGACACAACTTGTTCATTGCCTGATCTTATTTTTGATTCGGTGGTAAACACATGTGTACGACTTAATTAATAATAGGTAATGATACGAACCACATCCTACGTACACTTATATACACTTTAAATTCTTCCGTATATTTCTTTGTGCCCACCAACAACATACAGAGAAATAAAATATAGAAGAAGTTTGAATGCCTACAGTATTCAATGTAAAGTTATGCACGAATCAAACATAGAAAGAAAGTCATAGAAGTAAGTATGATGCTAATAGTAAAATTGGCGAATATATGAATAAATAATTGGTATAGTGGCCGCTTATGTAGTTGTTATGCAAGCAGAGCCGCGCGTGTAATCACTAGTCAAAACGATTATTAATAATAATGCATACAATAAAAAGAACTAACAGACTTCTATCAGAAGAGAAATTTGCATACGAGAAGTTACCACTTTGACCGACAGTGTAAAATGAAATGAGTTTCGTAGATTAGTTCACCTACCTAAACCTTAAAAAAATTACTTGATCAAAATTTTATCCATATTTTGTAACCGTCAATAATTGTTTTCTTTATAAATAAATTATTTAAACATACAACATACCTAAGTAATGGTCATTGTTATGAACTATGAAGAAGAAAAATTACTACGCATCCAAACTAATACAAATGGACGCCGTAAATAACCTGAGTTAGGTCTATGTGGTACATATTAATATACATGTATAGATTATGCACACCAGATGGTTTTCCTTACAAAAATATGGAAATATCGGCAGTTTTTGTTATTTTAAGGAAACATCAGTCTGTAGGCGTTAATTACAACCATTGATAAAAAACTTGACGTGAGAGATACTCGTAATATCAAACAATAGCACCCGTTTTATTCAAATGTCAAAATTAATGTGTCTCTATTTTGGCATATTTGGTACCTATTTGCACATGTGCGTATAATACTATTGTCACGTGGAAACATGAACATTTACTATGTTATTAGTAATATCTCAGGTAGTATTTATTTACGTAGGTACATAACCAGGGACGGTTGAGAGGGCGCGTCGGAGCGGCGGCGTGCCGACGGCGGCACCTAATCTTTATACCGTTCAGAAAAAAACAAACCGACACAGCGACCAGATTAATGTAACCTATTAACATCACTTTTAATCCTGCGTCAACTACGCTTACTGCGCCTCGTTAGTAGTTCAATGTTAACGTAGGTATGCCTCTAAAATAAATCAAGTAACAGTATCGCAAACTAGTGCACAACAGTAAGTAAATTTTGTGTAAGTTTTACAGAGTTCACATTGGAGATGTCGGTTCAAAGTAATTTTGATTTACTTGTCATCTCACTGTCAACATTATGAGATATTGAAAACGTTAAGAACGAGTAAGTTTAAAGTCTCGAAGTTACTTCATTGCTGTACAAGTCAGCAAATAGGTAGGTGCGCTTAAAAACTATTTTATATTTTATCTGTGCGCTAAACATCAAATAAAAATCTTTGGTTTAGTTACCTACAATGCATGCACATAATAAGCTGTTTTACAGACACAATTAATTCATAATAAGAGATCATAAAAATTGTATTTATGCGAACAATAAGGAAGTTGCTGGGTAAAGAGAAAAAAATAAGAGGAATTCGAGAAACAGATTCCGTTTTTATGGGGAATAGAAACTAATGTTTCAAAACACTAACCGCTCAAGGCAATCGTTCTGTTAACAATTACAAGAACTATTACAATACCAAATAAAAAGATACACACGACTTTAAAATATGCCAAAGAAGCAATGATCTTTATGTAAATGTGATAGCATTGAATGTGCATGTGCACATATTATAAACATTTCCTGTCTGAACATACCTACTTAAATATTGTATCTACAGCATTTTGATACGAAACAAAATTACTGTAAATGTCACAAAAGAGAAACAAGTTACGAAGTAACACTTAGAAGAAGTAATACCTAATGCTTATTTCAAAGTTTGTTTTTATAAATAAGTTTAAAATTGTATTAGGACCTATTGCGATGTAAAGATGATAATGACGGTGAACAAGCAACTAAGAAACTGTACAAAGTAATACGTAAAAATACGACAACGAGGAAGCAACAAATCATTAGATCAGTTTGTCCAAATTCAAAACACCTGAATTAACAAAACTTAAGTCTCTATGAAATGCCTAAGTTAAGTACCTATTTACTATCTAGTCACAACTAAGTTGAATTACGCAACTCAAACGGCTTCAAGCGATTAACAAGAAACTTATTTAAACAACAAACAAATGTCAATTAATAACAATACTTAAACGAACGTCAGCGCGGTTCTCGGGATTGTTGCTCTTCGTGAATAAAAAACGTCAGTGACCCTACAGAAACCTTTTTGGAGTCCCGACGCGAAACAACGAATGTGTCAGTTACAAGGTTTGTTCACCAGCGACCCGTTTGGTGAGCGCTGAGCACCTGCCGCTGGCGCGGACTCGGGCTCGGCTACGTGACCTATTGACCGGGATGTGTAAAAAATAGTCTCTTTTAAAATATTACTCTGTTTTATTTAAATACTTAGATAATTATAAAACATCGTTATTACTAGTTTTGTTCGTGGACTATGAGCTAGGAGAACTGTACTGTACGAGTAGGTACTGTACGTACAGAGACCCGCGGCGCTAGCATGCTCGAGCGCGCGCGGCCAGGCGGGGCGAGTGCAATAAAAGTCAGTTCCATCTTTCGATTTCTATAAAGAACTTTTTTAATATATATCATCATATACGTCGTAGGTACATTATTTTATATAGAAAAAATACCTATTTTTACAAGTATTAAGTACCAAGGTTGGCCACAAATACATACAAACGAAAAAAACAACAAAACAAGTAAAAAACAGGAATAAAACCATTTTGGCATCGTGTCTGCATCTTTTAATAGTATTTTGTCAATAAATTATGCGTGGGACCTAGGCCTGGCGGGCGCCGCTCCTTCATTATCACTAAACAAATTGCACCTATTGACTCATTCGTATTCCTTTACAAAACGAAGCTTCGACCCGATTCGTATTTTTTACTTTCGTCCTCATCACTAATCATAAATTTACAGTAATAGCAACAATTTAAATTTAATCCACACCACAATGACTCCCTACTGACAGGTAGGCATGTATGAACATCGTTAATTTATAATATCTATAAATAAATTCGATGAAATCGTCCTTTACAAAAATGAATGGCGCTAGGCGCAGTGGCCGCGCGGCCGGCGGCCGGCAGCCGACAGCCGGCGGCCGCGCCGTGTGCCGCGGCCGAGCCGTACTTACCGCAGCGCTGTCCGGCGCCGGCCGCCGCGCCGCGCCGCGCGCCGGGCTCCTCGCGGTAAGCTCTTAGTATCAATTAGACTATCTAGCTAAACAATATCTGATCACTGTCGTCACCCGGACGAACCTCGGCGCGAGACGAAGTATAAACGATTACTGGCTTCGATCTTAACATTACTCACATAATTAATTAATGACTTCACTGAGACCTCGCGGTCGCGCGACGAAACTATAATGAACAACTGAAAGTTTGTGTTCGGTTCGGTCCACAGTCCTTTGGCCGGGGGCGGCGGCGAGTCGCGACTCCACCGTATGTACAGGGCCCCCGGCGGCACTCGTCCCGCGGGCGCTAGTGCGGCTCCGCGTAGTAGGGTCGCGGCGGCGCCCACGGGGCGAACTGTTAGTGCGCGGCCAGCGTGTGCGCGCCCTGCGGCACGTGGTGCGCGTGCGCCAGCTGCGGCGCGTGCTGTGGCGACAGCCCGGGCGAGTGCGCGTGCGGCAGCGGCGAGCCGTGCAGCGCGTCGTGCGCGTAGTGCGCGTGCCCCATGCCGTCCAGCAGCTCGCCGCCCAGCGTGTTGGGCGGCGTCATGCGCTTCTCCTTTTGCCGCCGGTTGCAGAACCACACGCGCACCACCTCCTTCTCCAGTTGCAGGCTGTCCGCCAGCGAGGTGATCTCCTGCGCCGACGGCTTGGGCTGCTTGTGGAAGTGCTGCTCCAGCGCGCCCTTGACCGACACCTCGATGCTGGTGCGCTTCTTGCGCTTGCGGCCCTGCGCCGCGATCTTGTCGATGCTGGTCGGGCTGCCGGTGGTGGAATCTGCCTCCTCGAGCCATTTCTGCAGCAGCGGCTTCAGCTTGCACATGTTCTTGAAGCTGAGCTGCAGCGCTTCGAAGCGGCAGATAGTGGTCTGCGAGAAGACGTTCCCGTAGAGCGTGCCGAGCGCGAGGCCCACGTCGGCCTGCGTGAAGCCGAGCTTGATGCGGCGCTGCTTGAACTGCTTGGCGAAGGCCTCCAGGTCGTCGCTGGTAGGCGTGTCCTCTTCGGGCGCGTCGCGGTCCAGCGCGTGGTGGTGCAGGTGCGGGCTGGGCTGCATGTCGCGTAGCATGTGGTGCTGGTGCATCGGCATGGCGTAGCCGGCGTGCAGCGGCACGGGCGAGGCGGCGCCGTAGTGCGCGGACACGACGGGCGCGTGCCAGCCGTGCGCGTGGTGCGCGTGATGCGCGTGATGCGGCAGGTGGCGCGCGTCGTGCGGCGGCGGCGGCTTCACGTCGGGCTGGTGCGCGTGCGCGTGGTGCTGGTGCACGGCCCACGGGTCGGCGGGCGGCAGCGACGCCCAAGGGTTGATCACGGGCGCGCCGGGCGACGGCGAGCCGCCCGCCTGCAGGTGGTGCTGGTACTTCATGTCGGCGGGCTCGGCGCTGCGCGGCGACGCGGCGTGATAGCCCAGGCCCAGGTCCAGCTCGCCGGGCATGTACGTGGTCGCCGCCATGGCGCCGTACCTCAGATCCACGGTGGACGGCGTCTTGCCGGCTCGAAGGCTGTCGAGCCTTCAACTGGCGCTCGGATTCGCGAAACTAGCGCGTCAAACGCGCGGCGCTGCGGCAGCGGCGGGGGCCACCTCACATCACCGACACTGAATACGAGCGACATGCGCGTGCGTGCGCGACGGCGGCACGGAGCGGACTGTGGGGCGCCGCGCCGCTGCGCGCGCCCGCGGCTCGGAGAGGGGCGGCCCCGCCCAGCGCCGCCCGGCGCCTAATGACGATGTAATTACCGCGCCCCGCCCCGCCCGCGGCCCCCCGCCGCCCCGCGCCGCTCGGCCGCGCTCGGCCGCGCTCGGGCCCGCTCGGCCGCCGCGCGACGCGTCTCGGCGGCCGCCGCTGCGATGCCGCCGCCCGCCGACGGCGCGCGATTATGCTATACCTGCGGAAATTAACAAACCTCCACTTTTCAGCAAACATTTTTCTTTTCGTCGCTTACATTAACTCTGATATTTTATTGAATTAAAATGTCTCTCCCTCGAATTTTAGGCATTAAAATATCATATTTTGGCACACGATGGAGTCCAATAAAATACTAAATAATGTTAATTAATGGCGTCCCAGCGAGGCCGCGGCCAGATGCTATCGGACGCATTTGATTCCTAATTATGATAATAATTCGAGAGGCACCGTTCTAATCTGTAATTCCGCATATTCTGTTCGTTAATTAATAGCAAATAGCTACTCAACTTTATGACGAACATTATTTTGATGGCTCGGAGATAAATTGAAAACACATCATATTGGTTATTTTGGTTTCGGTGCCTTTGATATTTTTATTCTATCCTTTTCAATATTTTTTTTATAAATAGATACTTAAGTTTAATGTTCCGTCAACTTTGCAAAATATTGTAACATGATTAGACTAACACAAGTTGGGACACACGTCAGTCTTTTAATTATCATTATTTTTGAGTAGGTGCCTAGTCCACGACTTGGAGGGATCTATATCATTCTTATTAAAGCCATCAGACCGAAAACTAAGTTTCAGGGAAGAGCTTTCCAAAACAAACGCATAGTTATAGCAGAGCTAAAACAAAATCAGAAATACTGGTTTCAAGATAATTTAACAAAACTGTATTTTAGAATTAATTACGTACCTATTAAGTACGTAAAATAATTGTGGAAACCAACAGACCTCAGTAGGTATTTTTGTATTTATAACTTAACACACTTCTACTTATTAGCGTATATTGATTTTAGAAAATAAAATGAAAGTTTCTATATAGTCGTACCCCACGGCGCTCATCATAATTCTTGTCCCTACTTGGATGTAGGTAAACTTAACAAATATAAGAAACGGTACATCCAGGCGTAAGTATAAGTAAGTATCTATAACACGGCATTATTTTTATGTTTATAATTATTTTGTTTATTCAAAGTCAGCTAAAGCCTACTAAGTAAATAAGAACATGGTAAGTTTCTTAGCTTGATGCCACTAGCGCCATCTATTGTCGGGTAGATGAACTACACATATCAAGTCAAGAGTTTTTGTAGTTTAAATTCGAAACTCAGCCAGTTCTTCGTGTTGTATTTAACAGTTAGATATTTTATTATTACTGCCTTTGCAATATGATAGTATAAATTTGATTAACAGGTATTTTTTCGACTAACAACAAAAATAATGTGCACATTCTTAATAATGTTTCACATTGGATAAAAATGCTGGTTACTGATTAAATTAAAACCTATTGCTTGATATTATTCAGATTTTGCGTTTTTTTTTCTAATGAAATGCACTAAATTGACTATTTTTAACCGACTTCAAAAAGAGAAGGAGGTTCTCAATTCGTCTGTATTTTTTTTTAATTCTAAAATTTCCTTACTACTAGTGTAACTCAATCGGAATTGAATACTATGGTGTTGTACGTCGCTATCTGTGGAGGGGTAGCGGAACTACGCGCCCCGCGGGGTGCCGCACGGAGGGTGCGCTCGGCGAGGGTGGCGCCACGATACAGGAAGCTCCCTCTATTGCACTAACTAATTATTTCCCGGAACAAAAAATACGTAACCTATCTAACAGACAAGTTCCAATTCACAACATTTCAATTTTAAATAATTACTAAAGTACCGACAACCATTTCGAGCTTTGTGTTTAAGTATTCCATTCCATATTTTTTTGATTTTTTTTATTACTTATTTAACGTAATATTCACAAAAATCTTCAAAAAATCCGAAGTAAGGCATCGTCGTAGTATACCTTTGCCTTCCTAATTATTTATGAATAAAAATGTCAATGTCAAAAAGGTGTCAATGTCAAATATCAGTGTTGTTTGCCGATCGATGTTGTTTGTTCGTTTTGTTTTGAAAAAGCATTGTTATATTTATTAAATTGATTTGATGAAAGTTTCGGACGGTTATGCCATGGCAGACAGCCGAAACCTTCCCAAGGTGGAATATATGATGTTGTTGCAATACATGCGTGAAAACGACTCGTTTAACGTTGCCGTAATCCGGGGAGCTAAGGTTTTGTTGTCATCAGGGGATGCTTACGTTGAAACTTCTGTAGGCTATGTGGAAGTAAACGAGAGAATGCTGTGTGTTTTATCAAGGGCAGAGTAACTCCTGAGCACCGAGTTCGTTTCGTACTAAAATGTACTCTGTTGTCGCAAGCATTAACGAGGCAGAAGAAACTATATGGGATGTGAAATGTGAAGACTGTGCTGCAAGTCAGGGTGGATGCAAACATTCAATTTGTTTTATTATGTGGCTTATTTTGTTGTCAATTATTTCCAATTCAGTCCAGAAAATGCGAATAATTAAAATCCAATAAAAACCAATATCAAATCACCAAACGTCAATCAAAAATTCAAAATGACAACCCGTTGTGACAACCAGTAGACAATGTAGACATCAATCTTATCTTATTTTTTTATGACCCAGGCAAAGGTAATGTGTAGATTCAACCTTACAAGCGTTTTTGAAATTTTCGAGATTTCAATATTATTTTTGACTAACTTAGAATACAAATTTCGCGAAAAGAAAAAATATGGGTCTCCTAGTTTTCAAAGTACTATTTATTGAGCATAAGAAAACACAAGGTAAAAAAATTGAAATGTTGTGAATTCATTATTTTCCGAAAACACAGTTTTAGTGGGCCAATTTCTCTTTATTTATCAAAAACATAAATATGAAATGAAATGAGCTAAGTTCTATATTAAGAATAAGTGTAGTACACCATTAATTATTTTACAGCAGTCAATTGTTGATAATTATTTAGTAAACCAGTAAATTTACACACATATAATCGTCTTTATCCCCTACACGGAGCCTAAGGTAACAAAACCTTAAGGCCACTTTTGTTGGCAACACCAACAAAATGTAAGACCGGCAACACTAGCGCCCTCTTTATTCTTCTTGCTTTTACCGTGCTATAGCTCTGTACCCTTTCCAATTAAAAATATTTTTTACGTCTAACAGGCCTTTTCATTCACAAATAATCAGTGCAACTAAAACTAAAGAGTGAGCTACAACGTTTAGCATGATTGTGGGCGTATATGTAAATTTAAATACAATAATTATATATGTAAATAAAAATGCCGGTTGGCAACTACAGCAATAGTTGTAATTGTTGTTCACAATTTTCAAGCTAGTAGGTAATGGCTTAGGCATAGCTCTATTTTTTTTTATTTAGTCCCAAATTGAACAGTTTGTACCTATAGGTACTACGAGTAGCAGGGTAACATAATTCATGAAAACAAATACATACCTATACTTACTTAAAAACGTACGTCATCCATGACTCGGGTGCTAGGGTCTACCGAGATTCGAACCTGGAAACCTGTAGCTTCATAGTCAGGGCCACTACCCACTAAACTATCAAGTCGTTAATTTTGGAAGCCTTCATTCAGGAGATTACGGAATAAACTTATTTTTATATAAACGATATGGGACAATCGAACAAGAAAATATCTTATTAGAATGAAGTGGATTTTTTACCTCTATACCAGTTTTAAGTGCAGTCATAGCATTGTTAATTCTTTGTCAGCTTTCAGATAAGCTTTTAGCATTTTCCGGTGGATTCATCATCACATTAGGCCTTAGCAAGATCTATTCACCACTACGCAATAAAATAAAAAACTTTTAAAAAATGTCTTACGAGTATAACGCTAAAAACAACACCCCAAAGGACAAATCAATAATATTATTATTACATCCATTCAAATGAATTGAGATCCTGCTATTTTTTAAAGAAAGTAATTAAAATATTTGGTTGATATAAATGTTCATCTTTCCTTTAGGTGGGGTAGCGTTATCTAGAATTAACAATACAACTTCTATTTATCTGTTGAACCAGGATTAGTAGTGCTTCAGAGGAGGCCTGTGCGCAGCTGCCCAGTGTGACGAATATAGCCTGGAGGTGATGATGATCATAGTACTCTTTATTGTACATAAAACACAGGAAAAACATGAATTCTGTCCAACGCAAATGACCTCTAATAATTATAATAACTTACCGGTGGCTCCCTTCGTTAGGGTTGTATAATGTTTCTATATTTATTTTTGTATTAACATTTTTTATTACTTTTATATAAAAATGCGAAAACCCTAGCTTATAGAACGAAATAAATATTCAGAATAATAATAATTCAAAAATAATCCCCCCTTCCCCTTTCCATCTATACGCCCACAATCATGCTAAACGTGGCCTTTAGATCTTGTTATCTTGGGCTCTGTCTACCCCGTAAAGGATAAAGACGGGATTTATATATGTATGTAAAAAAATCTTGCTCTTTCCTTCATACACCAGTAATGGTCTCGTCTACCAAATTGTATCTAGTCTTATGGAATGGAATACAGTGTGTAACGCCGGGACGCGCGGCCGAGGGGCGGCTGTAGTCGCATAGTAGCTGCTTTATAGGCTGATAAGCGCGCTTATACGACCGTTGTGTGACTATACACACATCTTATTGGTAAACTTCGCGCCAAACGGCCTTCTTAGATCTCGATTAGGTACGGCTTGCGATGTTTATCTGTGAATAGGAACTTGTGAAACAATGTAACGCGTTATCCTAATATTATTAAATTTTAACCAAATGAAAATGCAAAGGCTTTACATTAAATTAAGGTTTAAGTTATCTATGATTCCGTCTCTATTTATATCTACAAAACAGACAGAAACGTCATCACTACATAGTATAAAACAAAGTTGCTTTCCCTGTCTGTCTGTCGCTACGTATGCTTAGATTTTTAAAACTACGCAACGGATTTTGATGCGGTTTTTTTTAATAGATAGAGTGAATCAAGAGGAAGGTTTACACGTATAATATACCGTGCGAAGCTGGGGCGAGTTGCTAGTCATAAATAACTGACACTTAAGATGGAACTTAACAGAGTGCGATGAAATAGGTCTTTAGACTCGGACATAAAACAGTAGTAAACGGGTGAAAGGGGAAACAAATATTTCTAGATTAAAAACTCCTCGGTGTAACAAAATGTGTGTAAATTAATACTTATTAGGTACTTAAACATGCCCACGATGTCGTACAGGGCGATAGTTCGGCTTCTACTCCTTTAAATTTCTGGACAAGTTTTCTTTCTGGTGTCGAGTACCTTTGGATTAAGGAAGGAAGAATACACTGCAGCCCTTGCCGTCATTCGGCAAAGGTTGTGTTGCAAACCTACATCTAAATACAGGGAAAAGTGACCCCCGTCCTAATGCGGCGCGGGCATGGTCACGACAAGGGAATTAACTCTCTGCAAATATGTAACTATAACGGTAGAAGACATTTGAAAATAATAATATTCTTTCATTTTAAATTTTCGAGTACAGAAGTTTCTTGGCACCTATGCCAAGACTTTCTTAGTTTTATTTAAAATCGTACCGGATTTTATTAGTTAAATGACTTGTGTATAATGTACTTCGTTTTGTTCACATTAAAAAAAGGTACTTAAACTAAACTTGACCAATTATTGAAAATCACTTTTTAAAAATACTGTACAACTGGAACACACAAAAGCAAACAAAACTCTCAATATATTCCAGACGTTTGAAATTGTAACTATATAGCTGTTATTATCTTGTAAAAGGATATTTCGATAAAATAACAGGTCAGGACTGTTTACATCCTTTCATGTGAAAAAACCGAAGTATAGCCAGAGAAAACAAAGCCAGTATTGATAAAAATCTTGTGAGGATAAAGTATGACGCGCAGGTCCCCGAGCAGCGGGCGGCAGGGTGTAATCAAAAATTCGCCGCGGCCGCCGATCCGTTCCGCCGGCCGTGCGCGCGCGCAGCTCATTGAAATTTATATTATATTTACTCGCAAGCGAATTTGAGAGCCTTGTAGGGCAATGCGATATTACCAAACACTTTAGAAGTTTATTGCTTTGATGCTCACTAAATCTGGGTGAATAAGCTGGTACTGCACTATTGGCTATTATGGATCAATTTCTGGTCAATTTTAGTGTTAAAAATACTCAGTTATGTATTTGAAGACATTCGTCATGATGCAAAGTTGGAATCTAATACTCGACAGTACTTGATTGATATTTTTTTAATTATTACGAAAAATAGATTTCAGTTGTTTTTATCATTTGTGTTGGGTACCTACCTATTATTACAAATAATAGATTTTTCCATGTATTTTCAAAGCATTGCTAGCCGATCCGTCCTGTGAAGCCAGCCGTATTATTATCTGGTCAACAATGTTTTTTTGCACGTAAAACACAAAGTATTTGAAAAGATTGAAATCAATCTGCATTCCCCCAGTGTTGCTGGTGTCCACAGGTGGCAATGCTCACTTACCATCATGGAATCATCGTATTATCTGTTATTTTAAAGTACTTGACTTTACTTACATATTATTATGTAATTCGTTTACCCACTTATCACTATTTAAAAATAAAAACTCATCGGCAACAGTCAGTCGCTCATTAGTTCTGTTGCAGTCCTTATGAGGAAGCCAAACGGTCACCGACTCTATCACGCATTTCATTAATTTACCAATGTACGTCCAAAGTAATGGCGTAACAAAATAAGCAGTAGGTGAGCTTGGCGGCAGGCTGGCTGGGCGCACCGACCTCGTACCTACTGACCGGTGATCCGTTACGTCCCCTAAAAACACTATGACTAAAACATCCATGTTTTTTTCGCACGTTTTTTCACTAAATCAAGCTTCGTTAATCACTCCACAGTGAACGTCCGACGTTAATTGATGTCTTGTCTAAACGTTCGGTTTTCCGTGTTACGATTTTCGTTAAAAAACTAGCATTGTATATGTATGTTGGGTGTGCTCGACGCTTGAGCGGAAAATGAACCGTGAAAACGTAATAGAAATTCCGCGCGCACAATTCCTGCTAATGTAGTAAGTGAAACGGCATGTCTGTCTGGGTATCAGTCTACTAGACAGACCTACTAGATTCAATTTTGTGTGAAGATAGACTGAAAAGAGTAGTACGTTTCTTGATTACGATGCCACAAAAAATAGGCGGGTGGAACCGCGTGTAAAGCTAGTTAGCGTTGATTAAAGTACAACGTTAATTGCCTGCAACGGGAAGCGTAGAATCCATTTCACGATTTGGCTGTTGCACAGATTTCAGTGAAATGTTGCGCTCATCATGAATAAATATAAAATTGCTGATTTAATTTTGGAAAAGGAAATTTCCAATAAACCGTGAACACAAAAAAATAAGTGGCAAATCACAATAACCGAGTAGACGAGCTAAATGTCATATAATGTATATCCTACTAATACTAATATTATAAACGCGAAAGTTTGTAAGTATGGATGGATGGATGTTTGTTGCAGAACGACTGGAGAGGTCTGGATTATAGTCTGGAATAACACATAGGCTACTTTTTATCCCGGAAAATTGCGTAATTCCTGCGGGATAGCGATAAACGAATTCTATGCAGATGAAGTTGCGGGCAACAGCCAGTATATATTGTATACTATCTGCTGCCCGCGACTTCGTCTGCAAAAAATACTATGTGTTAATACTGTTAATCTTGGGTATCAGCTATCTCCGTTCCAAACTTTATCCAAATCCATTCTGTAGTTTTTACGTGAAAGTGTAACAAACATCCATCCATCCATCCATACTTAGAAACTTTCGCGTTTATAATATTAGTAGGATGAAGGTAAGCTTATTTAGAAACTATTTAACACAATGCTCCACCGCACCATGTGTACTAACGATGCGTTAAATTATTTGGTAAATCAGTAATCACTAATCAGGAGATTATTCTAGATGTATTATTGAAATATGGACGTAGGTTAGCTTACCTTCTCTATTTAAAAAAGTTTGTTAACTTAGGTCATCTTAAGTTTTGTTGGTAGGTATGTATCTATTTGTACTTTAATATTTCCTTTTGCCAGACACGAACAAAGCATACATTTTGTGAATGTGTTCTGACGTAAGTAAGTTCTAGATCCATCTTTAGAATGTGCCTTTTAGTAGTTTCAAATGTTTTCCAGTATTGAATCTTATTTTTAAAATAAATAATAAAGTAAATGTTTTATTTTAGGAACCTGTACCAGTTAACCTTTAACCATAGTAATGATGGAAAGGAAAGCTCGCCGCTTGCGATTTTCCCCAGCGGGTTACCATCACACGACCACCGGGATGCCATCTCAGATCGGAGGTGGCCGCGGGCGTCAGCCAGCCCGCGGGCGCCCGCGCAGCACGCCTCAAACAAAACGAACGCACCTGCGGTATTGACATGAAATAAAATACGAATTTACTCGTTCTACTGATTCATTTATTTACTCAAAGTATTTACAAATATAAACATTAACATGATACTTAAAAAACGATTGATAAATGTACAAGATTTAGGGGAAGTAAACTTTTCAGCCCCGCTGTAAGTTCTGCTTTTTTCTGATTACTTAACTATAGATTGAAATGAACGCCGTCTCTTTAATGATTTACTTACACGCTTTGTAACGACTTTAACTGGTGTATTCTCATTTGCAAAGCTATTCGAACATTTGTTCTATCTGTGTGGGACCAATTAGACATATACACATAATAATTGCATTCGCATCGCATTGGACCAATTAGACATATACACATAATTCTAAAATTCAATATTCACTTATTTTTGCAAATTGGCCGCCAAGGGTTCTTTTACATGTCTTTTTTGAAACTACCATTCGGAAAGTCTACTAACTAACTAACGAACCTTGAATCTTGTTGTAACGAGCCCTATTACTTTCTCACAGGGCTGGCGACGCACTCTTAACCCTCCTATGATATGTATGTGTACGCGGCGGTGATTGCTTTACATCAGGTGACCCTCATGCTCGGTTGCCCCCTATCATGTAAAAAAATGAAACTTTTGAGTAGAATTGTCAGGTGTTTTCCACGAGCGCAATTGTGTCTCAGTTTCAGTGTGATCGACTAAAAGCTCGCGTAACGATGTCACGCGTGTCTGTGTGCGTGTGTCGCTGTGATGGCGGCGCCCGCGCAGGCTGGCCCCGCCCACTCCAGCACTTGCTCGCTGCCGAAGGAAACAATTACATTTTTGAAAATAAAAAGTTTTTCAAGTGCTCTTGCCAGGATTAAACCAGCATCACGTTGACCGTGTCTATGTTCTTTGGTAATGGCCAACCCCTCCCACAACAACATGTTAAAATTTTATCATACTTGTCAAGTATTTCGCTTTCAAATTTGGTCATTTTTTCGAGCAACTGTTCTGCTAATAAAAACGTGTTTTTTTTTAAAGACTACAAATCA
Organism: Pandemis corylana; assembly: GCA_949127965.1. NCBI lineage: Eukaryota > Metazoa > Arthropoda > Insecta > Lepidoptera > Tortricidae > Pandemis > Pandemis corylana. The sequence goes on along the minus strand of OX421854.1, from coordinate 163,574 downwards.
TTGAGAAATTTTCAAAAAATCATAATGCAATTCTAGGCTGGCGACTCACCTGCAACCCTTTAGTGTTACGGGTGTCCATGGGTAGTGGTGCTTGCTTACCATCTGGTGACCCATTTGCTCGTTTGTCTTCCTCGTATAAAAAAATATCGTTATAAATTACAACAATTTATTAACTTTCTAGTGCAGTCAGGAGGATCGCAAACCGCGAAGCTTCTATCAATCCCCTTAATGGGTTTCAATGGCTTCGTACTCGTATTGAAAAAGGAATGTAATCAAATTATGAATATCGAACAGCGTCAGGATAATTTGTCTCACTCACGCGCGGCGATGACGAATGATCGTTATCGCGCGATCGGCCAATTATACCCGCGCCCAGCAGCAGCGTCGCGTTGCTGGCGACAATTAGCGGGCATCGGTCGTCGCGGACAAGCGAGATAACTCGAGGCACAACTAACCAATGAATCTGTTTTGATGGTAACATCCCTTGAAACCTCAGATCTGTGGCTGCTGTAGTAAAACTGGTTTAAACCATGTTTATGATTATGACTATGAAGCTAGAGGTGCTGGGTTCGAATCCCGGTAGGGGGAGACAGTTGTATGATGAATACGAATGTTTGTGCCCGAGTCATGGACGACTATGACTCGACGTAAAAATATTCTGTTTTTAGTATTTGTTGTTATAGAGGCAACAGAAATACACATAATCTGTAAAATATCTCTTTATTTGAAATAAAATAAAATAAATAAATAAATAAATATCTTGGGACAAATTACACCAATTGACCCAGCCCCAAACTAAGCAAAATTTTCTCCAAAGCTCCGATACTGCGGATATCCATGGGCATTTGTCGTTGCTTACCACGAGGCACCCACTTGCTTGTTGGACTGCCTTTTATAGATATAAAAAGGCTCGCAAAATGCATACGCCTTAAAAGACCGTGTCCAAAATAATTTGTAGTTATTAATATCGGCGCGCGCAGGTGCGGGCGTTATCAGATGCCGCGCATGCGCATCGGTGGCGCGCGCACTGATGGCTTAGAGATGTGTCAACTAACCTTTCTCCATCTCCTCATTCTGAGAGGAGGCTTGTGCCCAGCAGCGAGACCTGTATAGGCTGGAGATTATGATGATGATGGTGATGGACTAACCCTAGCTAGTGTTTGTGCTGGCGGTAAATGAACGAAACAAGCGAAAGAGCGAGAACGCGATTAGTTCGTTGGGTGCGCGCTTTAATAGGCACAGTCGAGGCATAAATGTCAGCCAACATGTCAAATATGTGTGTCACCGACCTTATTGTTTGTGGGATAAAGGAGCAGATGTTTTTGACGTCTTGGTAACATACATATATTTATGCCCTTGGCTGTATTAAGCACTCAGTTTCTTCCTGCTAACTGAAATTGGTAACTCGAATTCGATACTGAGTCCAAATTAGAAAACAATTTTGATTTCCCTTTCCAGCTATACGCTTTTAATCATGCTAAACGTGGCCTTAAGGTTTTGTTACCTTAGGCTCTGTCTACCCCGTAAGGGATAAAGACGTGATATATGTAAGTATGTATGTAGAGAACAAGTTAATGGTAAAATTGACACTTGCAGCCTTGTATTGTTTATCAGTCTCGGGGCAAAATATTTCTTGTGAGTCATAATCCACTTGTGTTTACATTCCAGCAAGACCACTTTATTGAAAGACTTATTACAATAATTCCATGTAACCTTGTTAAAACAGTTAAGGTCAGTAATAAACAACGCTTGGTGCTGGCCGCCCTGTCTGCTAGTTCTGTACTAAATCATGTTATGGGTTCTGATTATGGTGGAGTTAGAGTTACGCAACAAGGTCGTCACAAGTTGCTGCATTGATACATCCTGTCTAGATTTATCGAACGAGGAATATAAACGGTGACTTACCATAGACATACAGGGTGTCTCATTGAAATCGGTCAGTATGGGAAAGTCTGAAACTATAAGACATACGAAGATCTGTTCTTAGGAACCATGTTTGACGGTGGAGGCGTTTTACACCTCCACTGAACTTATTTTTTTTTTTTGTTGTTTTGACTAGTAGAGACTTTATACATCTCTACTATAGATTAATATAATTTAAGGCATAAGGTCCCCGAGATATAATATGTATAAAACACAATTTTTCTCACAAGTAATACATATTATACTAAATTGATGGGTTAATGTGAATGCCAAGTCAATTTATTTATTTATGACAAACGATTTTTAATTTTGATATGGGCATTATATGTTGTTAGGTTAGCTAATTCACAACATTTCAATTTTTTTACCTTGTGTTTTCTTATGCTCAATAAATAGTACTTTGAAAACGAGGAGACCCATATTTTTTCTTTTCGCGAAATTTGTATTCTAAGTTAGTCAAAAATAATATTGAAATCTCGAAAATTTCAAAAACGCTTGTAAGGTTGAATCTACACATTACCTTTGCCTGGGTCATAAAAAAATAAGATAAGATTGATGTCTACATTGTCTACTGGTTGTCACAACGGGTTGTCATTTTGAATTTTTGATTGACGTTTGGTGATTTGATATTGGTTTTTATTGGATTTTAATTATTCGCATTTTCTGGACTGAATTGGAAATAATTGACAACAAAATAAGCCACATAATAAAACAAATTGAATGTTTGCATCCACCCTGACTTGCAGCACAGTCTTCACATTTCACATCCAATATTAGTTTCTTCTGCCTCGTTAATGCTTGCGACAACAGAGTACATTTTAGTACGAACTCGGTGCTCAGGAGTTACTCTGCCCTTGATAAAACACACAGCATTCTCTCGTTTACTTCCACATAGCCTACAGAAGTTTCAACGTAAGCATGCCCTGATGACAACAAAACCTTAGCTCCCCGGATTTCGGCAACGTTAAATGAGTCGTTTTCACGCATGTATTGCAACAACATCATTATAATCCACCTTGGGGAGGTTTCGGCTGTCTGCCATGGCATAACCGTCCGAAACTTTCATCAAATCAATTTAATAAATATAACAATGCTTTTTCAAAACAAAACGAACAAACAACATCGATCGGCAAACAACACTGATATTTGACATTGACACCTTTTTGACATTGACATTTTTATTCATAAATAATTAGGAAGGCAAAGGTATACTACGACGATGCCTTACTTCGGATTTTTTGAAGATTTTTGTGAATATTACGATAAATAAGTAATAAAAAAAATCAAAAAAATATGGAATGGAATACTTAAACACAAAGCTCGAAATGGTTGTCGGTACTTTAGTAATTATTTAAAATTGAAATGTTGTGAATTACGTAATAACTTAAGACAGGAGGTCTCTTTAGTAGGGACTGAATAAATTAACCGACTTGGTACTACATCGATCTCACAACTTTTTACGGTAGAAGAACTGAGTTGCGAGACTTGTTTTTTTTACAAGTTTTGTTTTTGATGGGATAAATTTTTCATTTTCATTTTCATAATAACAAGGAAAACTGCATTTATACATTAAAAAAAACCTGTACTCAATTATTGAAATGGGCGTCCGCAAAGTAACGTAATTAAGAGATATTTCGGATGCTGGCTCCTTGAGAACAGAGTAGGCTCGTTTCTTGAAGATCCTACGCTGTACCGATGGGGAAATATTGGCGATGCCAGCTCATTCCAGATTTTGACAGGGCATGGCAAAAAGTCCTGCAAGAAACGAACTATAGCGGGCTGACGACGATTTACGGTACTGTAAGGGAGGACAGGCAGGCAGTCGCGAGCTGCTTGAGCTCTGTATTTATAGAGCTCGTATTTATTTAGTACTCGGCCTGTTTAAGACACAGAAAACGGCCAAGTGCGAGTCGGACTCGCCCACCGAAGGTTCCGAGCAAATTCGGCAAGTAAATATAAAATTCAGTGTTAGCTGAGCCTTAAGTAAAATGTAGACAGTGTGAGGTCATTATATATTAGTTACATGCATAGACAGATAGACATAAAAATATTCTGTTTTTATATCTTTTGTTATAGTGGCAACAGAAATACCTACATCATCTGTGAAAATTTCGACTGTCTAGCTATTACGGTTCGTGAGATACAGCCTGGTGACAGACCGACCGACAATAGAGTCTTAGTAAATTTCGACGACGTGGTTGGCTTAGTTAGTAATGAGCATGCCTGCAAAACAAGCGTCCTGGGTTCGAATCCTGGTAAGGGCATATACTTGTGTGATGAGCACGAATATTTGTTCCTGATTCGAGTCATAGATGTCTATCTATTTAAGTATGTATGTATTTATCTTTATAAGTTAAGTAAAGTATGTACCTATATCATTGTCTAGTACCCACTATTATGGGTACTTGTATTCGAGCTTTAACTAGCGCTTGCTTTGGGACCAGGTCAATTTGTGTGAATTGTTCCCTAATATTTATAAAAATAATATTTATTTTATAGGGTCCCGTTTTTGCCTTTTCGATGCGGAACCCTAAAAAGGCTAAAATTAATGCATATTTTTTTGGCCTGCGTAGAATTATGAACAGCCATAAGATGCGATCTCAAATTTCGAACCCTGATAGCTTAATAAGCGGAACCTGAGGGACTGTAGCGGCTCATAACCGTCTAGAGTCTAACTCGGCCGTCATTACGGCGGGACAGGGCCCGCATTACGGCCGATTATCCGCCGCACATTCGCCCACATTCCAGCAGCGGCTACTGTATCATCTCCCGCGCATCCTTTTAAACACCACAGCGTTAATAAACCAATCATAACCAGACCCGTTAAGGTCGAAATCTGTGTGGGGTGAGTAGGCTTTTGTGCCGTTTCTTCTGTGGCTTCTATCACGTTAAAGGTAGAGTTTATTTCATAAGAATATAATTAGTGGGAGGAGTTCAATCAAATAGTCTGTGCTCCCGGCTCCCGCCGAAATAAATCGTCGCCGGCGCGCGCGCACTTTATGGCGGATATTAAAACAAATGCGCGTGTTGCGCGGACGCCGCGCTCTTTGCAATTTATTTGAACGACTCGGAAGCTCTCGCTAAATGTCTTTCGGGTAAATAATGTCATTTGCAGTTTTTATTGCCGACTACCGGATTTCACTTCATTAAATAAAAAAAAAATACCAGGTTTGAATGGGAATAATCCTACTACCAAATAGCAGCACTGGCGCTGCTGTGTTCCAGCGTGGAGAGTAAGGCAGCCGGTGGAATTCCTTTTGTATATTTGCATCCCAGCCCTCTAAGCTGGGAACGCATCTGCGGTGGTGGTGCTCCCTTACCGTCAGGTAACTCACTTGCTCCTTTGCCTTCCTTGTCGTACAAAAAAAGAAATCTCTCTCATTTTGAGCGAAGGCCTATGTCTCTTGTTTTCCAGCCAGTCTCACAGTAATCCCCGGGACAGGTTGCCGCGCTCGGCAGGTTGTAATCATAGTTATCGGCTGCGCTGCGCCGGCGCAGCTCCTGTCTTACACGCTCTATCATTTGCGAGTATTAAGCTCGTGGGCGGCGACAGCGATGACAGCGTTTAGCTCATGTTAGACTCGCTTACACAATAAAAATGTACATGGCTAAAATAATAAGAATTAAGAAATGCTAGGCTTTGTTGATGACGCATTTAAGTGCGTGAAAAAAGGTTTACTCTGTATTTGCCATAAATCAATTCCAAAAAGGTCGCGGCGCGGAAAGAAAAACTATAGGAAGTCAGTTGTCTAAAAACTACTAAATGGACAAAAAACAATAAAAAATAAAAAACTTTTTCGTTCTTTCTTTCTTGCATGTCTGCGATGCGTATTATTATTTTTGCATATTACAAATTGTTTCATTTATTACTAGGTACTACGTAACAGACTGACACTTAAGACAACTGGAACTTTGTTTGAGAGGTATTCTAAGTTTCTGGTTTCTTATTTTTTCTCCTGGTGATAGCTTTTTCCAACTGGTGTCATTACGAGATGACTTTTCATAAGTTCTATGCTGACTATGATACTACCCCTTAACGGTTAAGTTAGGGGTGCATCTACATACATACATCCATACATAAATCACGTCTCTATCCCGTACGGGGTAGACAGAGCCTAAGGTAACAATTAGCATGATTGTGGGCGTGTAGGTGGAACAGGGAATCAAATTAATGACGGGTTGCTAGCCGTATCATCTATAACATGATTTCTAAGATTTTCGCCAACGTGCACGTTCAACATAGGACGTCCAATGTTGGACATAGGCCTCCCCATAGGCCTGTTGCCTCGGTTGGAAGCGGCTTGCGTCCACCGTGAACCCGCGACTTTAACCAGATCATTCGTCCACCTCATTGGTGCATGTTACCTATCATCTGTCAAAGTGACTTTTCTTTACAGTGCTCGTAAAATGGAAAACTGCTGTCGCACCCACATGTCTCTGACCGTAGATGTCGATTTGTCAAATAGTGGAGTCCCCGGCGCGGGCGCAGGCAATCAACGTTGCGAAATGAGAACACGCGGCGCGGGCGCAGGGCCGCCGTACAAGGATGGTATTAATACGGCGGAGCGTCAGCAACATACTGACTCAATTCTATGGGCGTATGGGCATGGGCTAGACGGGCAATATTATCGTGTATCCATGCATATCGCGATCCAAGTCACGATAATATACATGCGTTTCGCAGCTAATCCATGGCGTAGGGTTTGTTACCTTTGGCTCTGCCTACCCCGTAAGAGATAAAGACGTGATTTTTGGTAACCCGTTTGTGACTCTCATATGGTTCTAAAAGTTACCTTTCGTTTGGTCAAACCAACCCAACTTTACGGCACCTGTTATGAAGTGAATATACCTATCTACCTTATTTTGTGCTACATGAGAGAGAGCGAGAGAAATATTTGTTTACACATATTCGATACACTATATTTACTTATTATTTATTTTCAACATGAAACTACCGTGAGATTTAATCATAATTACACATAAACGGATAACTCACGTATAAAAAGTCGAGTGATGCTCGACATGTTTCGGACTATTTCGTAGTCCTTCTTCCTGGAGCGCTCGCCCCGGCGGCAGCGAAACGACTACTGTGTTCGTTTCGCTGCCGCCGGGGCGAGCGCTTATTTATTTATAAACACACTTAACACTACCATTGCAGGATATAATTAAGAAAGTACCGATATGGTGTAAAATGGGTCCCACATTTATCTATATATATCTGTCGCCTCACAAAATTATGCTGCATTTAATAATCTTGCCGCTCTGCCTGCTGGCGGTACCGGCTCCCAATCGGTTCCCTATTACATGATCGGCCATTTGCGTCGGAAATTGATAGGAATTATAAAAATGGCAGCGGAATGCGGGAGCTCGTCCGCGCTAATTCAGTGCGCGGGCGCAGGCGGTGGGCGCGGCGCCATTACTACACGTCAAGCGGCTCGCCGTCAACTAGCTCGGTGATACTTAAGTTGCAGCATCACCTGCATACACCTACATATACGTAGAGCATATTTTCTACCCTCAAATAATAAAGTTTGAATATAGAACTTCTGAGAAATCATCATTATCAAAGAAATGATTAAAAGACAGGCACCGAACGGTACTCTTTATCATCTACTTTATAGATTTTAAATAGTTTGATTTCAAATGCAATCAAAAAATTTGTTAAATCAGACTTTGTAACAAAATCAAATCCACGGACGTGTCATAAAGGAGCGACTACACTGCTGCGTATACGCAGTGTCGTGTCGCATGCGTCACGTTCTCTCGCCGTTTCTTCATACATTTCGTTGCGCAAACGCACCGTCGACGTCTTTTACGCACTGGTATGGCCGGACCTTAACTTGGATGAATGACGACTCGCCGTCCAGCCCAAGCTCCGGAACCTAGAAAGCTAAAATAAATTCTCCATAGAGGTTTCCTTTCTGACGCAGATGAAGAATAGCAGCAGGATTGTAACTCGGACTTTGAGAGTGTAAGCAATGTAAGTAAACACTTTATTACACGAAAAATACGAGAATATTTGACCAATATTGTACCTTCGATGGTCCGAAGGAATCTCTACCATCAACCGTTGAGTGGATGAGGGACAAACATGGAGTGAGTCTAAAATTACAAAGCATAGTTCCGCAAAGACAGCGTTAACTTTTTACTACTGCAGTGACGTATATTAAGCTTAAGCTTCGGAAGATTGCATGCGGATAGCTGTAGTATTTTTCAGCCTAAATTATAAACTTCAGGAATATGGAGCTTGAATGTTTATTTAATCACATTTCTTAACAAATATGAATATATCGTATGTGATATGACCAAAAATACAAGAATTATAATTGCTTATTAGACAGCGATTAGAAAGAGAGATCCGACATGGTCACGTCATGTCAAAAAACAGTACGCTCATATAAACCCAATGTCAAATTCTGTTTTTGTAGAAAGAGTTAGAGGCAAATCTTTGACTGCTTATGTCTCGGATATATTTATAGTTATTTGAAGCAACTATATTTTTTATATTATTTGTTACATAAATGAGCTTTTATTAAAGTAATCAAAATAGTAATTCCCACTGTGATATTTAGAAAAGCAGTGCGCCAATGGAGCAACCCTTGGCACCGCATAAGCACGTTATAAATAAATATGCGCCGCAGCGGCGCGCGGCATTAGGCCAAATTAAAATAATAAGAGGACGATGTTCGGCTTTTCTGGCAAATTCGCGTTTATTATGTATTAATATTAACTTTTCTTTTTTGGAAGATGTAAATTTTCGATAGTAGCAACTCCGGCACTGCCTGCGCTTATTTGACTCTGAGTGGAATTGTCAAATAACGCTAAGTATTTAAAGTAATAAAACAATACAATCTTAAATTGACTTTTGCCAGTATGCGAACAAGGATGAACCTTGTTAAAGCCGCATGCAACATTAAACTCAAAAGAGATACACTTGAATCTTCAACTTGAAAAAATTGTAGATGTATTGGTAATCTAGTTAAATTTATTGTTGTTTAAAAAGTACTTAGAATACTAAAACGTTAATTAGTCTCTGGCCTCGAGACATCAGCTAGGCAGAAGAAGTGTAGGCAGACCACCTGCCCGATGGTCCGATGACATAAGGGAGACAGCGGGACCTGGCTGGAAGAGGGAAACCAGGTAAGTCGCCTAAATAATTTCATAAAAAATACAATAAAATTATACAGTAGCGGCCTGACCGCGAAATGTCAATCCGCACTGCATTTCAAGAAACAAAGCAAATTAGCAACACTAGCAACATTGCAAATGGTCGAATAATTGCTACTACGTAAGACGCCGCAAAAAGTATTCCGCTCTGCTACGCCGCGCACACCCAGCTGGTTTTTGCCGCGTTACTGTGCGAGGTGTGGCGCGTCCTGAAGACTGCGCTTGCGCAACATCGGTAGCAAAGGTGACGCCGTAGTGAAGCGAGATGTTCTTCAGAGACGGGTTTCATTTCTATCCGCAACGCTCCAACAACTGGTACTGTAGGTGGCTACGAGCGGCGGTAATAACTTAACATCAGGTGGACCGCATTTGTCGTCTTTGTGAAGCCCGGCGAACACGAGAGCGCGCAAGTCCTTCCTCGTGAATTACTCTATCTCTCAGTGAAAACCACATAAAAATCAGTTCAGTAGTTTTTGAGTGTATCGCGACCAAGCAGACAGACAAACGTGGCGGACGACTTTGTTTCACATGAATGGGTTCTGCTGTTCTCTTTAATCCATTTCTATTTCTATCAACGAGGATTTTGTTGTATGAGACAGTTGTTCTGTGCGGTAAGCTACGTGGGTTCTATCAATCATCAGGCACAGAAAAACAATCCATTCCTTGATCTTACAAGTTTTATTGGCTACTCATCTTCCTTACGCATCCCTCAATGACAGTATGACAAATTGACTTTACCTCAACTTTACCTGCAGGTCACCTTTCTTCTCTCTCCATCTCCTTCCAACCCTCGTCGCGCCACGAGCCACTCAGCCACGCAGAGCTGACACGCAAATCACGCAATCAAGCGTATGCGCATGAATTTGCATCATTTTTCAATTTAATTGAATTAAAATTAGCCATTGGAATAATTGTGACGGCACTTTATTACACACAATTTAAAACGAAACTGGTATACATCATCAATTAACTTAGTACATCGTGTTTAACTCCAACCCATCCATTTTTCTGTGTTTTTGTGAAGATTAGCTAAGATTTATAAACACTCTGTATAAGCCTCAAGTACGGCTTGTATTTGCTAATAAGTAATCCACGCAAGCAGAGGTCAATAAATAAATGGTAATCGATAATTTCCCGCCAGCAGTTAATTTGAGCAGCGCGTTTCCTACAAATTGCAACAAAATAAATCCTCGCGAAGATCTAGAAACACAGATACGTCCAAGAAAAGGTATTGTTTGCAAAATAAGACTTGTGTTGTGCGCAGGAGACACCGACCGCGGCGGCTGAAATATGAAATAATATACAATACACAACACACACATCCACACAGCACAGTAGTGCATATTACAAGCACAACCAGACTGATACTGGCAGTTAAGAGTTCGAAAAAATGCTATCCTAGGTCAAAACCTAGAATATTCTTTTTCCTCTTATTTGTGGCGTATCAGGACGTCATTACAATATTATATTCAAAAATCTTATGCCAAAATGTTGGCAACGTTATACAGTAACACGGTTAAAAGACCCCTCGCCCCTCTCCCAGAAAATCATTAACCGATGCCCAGGATGCACCGGACCAAGCACTACTCTTACTACTCTTTCCCCGGACAGATCCGAAAACGAATAGCAGCTCTTGACCACACGCGGAGTTAACCCGACTCGCACCCTCGAAAATATTTCTTGATAGCCATTCCAACGTTCTAATTTTTCACCAGCTCAAAGGCTTCGCAAGTCAATTTTGTTGAAAGAAATGTTGGCCTTGAATTGGTGTAGCCTTTTAGCGAGGGACCCTAAAAGAGTGAGCCCGGGGGCACCGGGTGCGGCGGCCGCTACGGTCATTACGTTGTTTCTAAAATAATATTTCATTACTCTTTGTTTTGCGAACAGTTTTTTTGGTTATTTATGATCTAAATCAGCAAACACATGTCTATTCTTGGCCAAAAGTAGCTAAGACTACCTACAATGCCACATGGGGATGCAGTCGGCTTAAAATATAACAAACATTTGTGTGTGCGTAGTTTTATTCGATCAGAACATTACGTTCGTCGTTTTTCTTTTAGTGTAAAAAAGTATTTTCTTTTTTTAAATAAGCCACAAGACTTTTAATGATTATTGCTCTATTTATCTGGCCTCATTTGAAATTGATTGTTCGCAGCATTTTCAATGATCCTGATTCGTCAAATTACAGGCAGGACGAGCTAATTCTCTAACCTCTATCATCACAACAGTTGGCGAACAAAACGAGCGCGCATTATACGCGATACGTATCCAACTACCGCGCATGCGCCACGTTGCAAAACATCCCATTAGAGCGGCACTACTGCACCGCTTGAGCCCTTTCGGAACCAGCATCGGAATAATTTAATTCGAGCACCCACCGTTAATCTACGGGGATCACTGAGAACGCCCGCCGTATGTGAATTTATTGTTTATGAAATTGTTTTTGTATGAAGCGATACGCGTCGCGGTCGTTAACTGGCACGGCGCTGATCACATCTCCGAGACGTATGCTAATACAGGAGCATATTTCCTTGCTGGGACGCTCTGCTGCTTTGTTGTGGGTCTATTGTCTGATATTCTAGAAATACTAGTTATTATAGCGACTGTTACAAAGATGAAAGAAAGAAAGAAGACATTTATTCCTTTTTGCAAGACACACAAATATAAGAGAAATACACAATTTTATAGCAAAAAAAAACACAGACATTAAAAGCATTACGCTGAGGTGTTAGACACCTGCAGCACTGATTTTCAGCCAGAACCGTTTGTGAAGAAGCGTGTCGGCATCTACAATACAATACAATAAAAATACTCTTTATTGAACACCACAAATCAGTACAAAACAATACAGAAACAAAGAACAAAGTAGACAATAGGCGGTCTTATCTACATGAAAGTGTGTGCGAAAGTGCGTATTCTATACCACTATAGCTTCTTCTTCTTCTGTGGCGTACCAAGTCGTTATAGCGACGACAACTTCGCCATTGTCAAAGTAATAAAAATATAATTCAAAAATCTTGTGACAAAATGTCGGCAACGTTGTACGGTAACACGGTCAAAGACCCCGCTGTTGGGCTCTTAGTCAACGGTCAATGATATCCCTCAGGAACTGCCAGGAAATCATTAGCCGATGCCCAGGGTGCACCGGACAAAGCACTGCTCTTCCCCCCGGACGGGTCCAAAAAGGAACCGTAGCTCTTGACCACACGTGGAGGTAACCCGATCGCACCCCCAATGAGTCTTGTATGTACATACTAACATGTTTATGTATACCACTATACATAGGTACAGTACAGTCAAAGAATTTAATTCCCTACCCACCATGGAACTTCTTCACATAAAACGTTACGTTACGTTACGGGTGACATCGCCTTACTTATCAAGGAAAATCGTTACGTCGCTTACGATAAAAAGGTTTCATGGTGGGTAGGGAATTAAATTTCTTGGCTGTGTTATCGTGGATCTTTGGTTTTCTAAAAGTTTTAGGAGGCTGCTTATTACAGTTCAAAAGTTACACACACACAGATAGCGAATGGAAACAATCCTAAAAATTAGATAGTGTATTCGTCATTATCTGGCACCGAATTAAGCAAGAAAACTCAAAGCACTATGACTTCGCCACATCACCCAATTCATGAATGAGGTGGTAAAAGCGATGGAATAGTGCAAAGGAGGGGTAATTACACAAAAGATCCACGAGGGTCGAAGTGAATCCGTGAGGACCCCGAGCTTTAGGATTAGATTAGATTAGAAGCAAGAAATGCCAAATATCAAAATGAATAAAAATGACACACACACACACACACTAATCACGTCTTTATCCATTACAGGATAGACAGAGCCTAAGGTAACAGTTACCTACATCCGACGCCACATTTAGCTATAGATTGTGGGCGTATAGGTGGAAAATGGAATCAAAATAGTGATGGGTTGCTAGCCTCATCGCCTATAACATGATTCCTATGATTTCGCCCATTCTCTCGATGGGCTTTTACCATCTGCGCGGGTAGAGAAGCAACTGTACATTCTATGTTTTTCTTCACTCCCAGACCAGCATGGAAGAAAATGACACAGAAACCTTAAAATCCTCTAGAACTTGTCTATGATCGTCCTGGCGGCGCAGTTACTCTATTCACGTCACAACTGCGGGCAATTGGTGCGGCGACGTGCGGCGCGCCGGCGCCGGCGATGCAAGATAACCTGCGCGAGCGCCGCGACCCGCGCCGCGGCCGACAACGCGCCAAATTTGTTTGCTTCACTACATGCTGTGTGTTCCTTCTGTGCTGGTCGGGCAGGAGCAAAGAAAAATCATAGAATCTACCAGCTGCTTCTCTTCCTTTGCTACTTCAAAAACTACTAGAATAGAATACTATATTATTATAATGAGGCAGACTACTCGGGGTATTAGCTCAGGTAGCAGAGTATTTTCCCACCATCTATTATGCTAACATGATCACGACAATTACTACTGATCGGCCATCTCGCGTCGCCCGCCGCGCGTTACGTGGACGAAGTTACATTTACAGTGTGTCATTTGTACATATATCACGTCTTTATCCCTTACGGGGTAGACAGAGCCTAAGGTAACAAAAGCTTAAGGCCGCGTTTAGCATGATTAAGGGCGCTGGAAAGGGAAATCAAAATAGTGATGGGTTGCTAGCCGCATCGCCTAATTACCGTAAATTGGTATCTTTTATAAAAAAATATAGTTTTTTTTTTCATACAAATTAATTCGGCACGCAATCTATCATTAACAAACTTCTTCTTCTTCTTTTTTTAATGTGGCCCCATCGATCGATGCGATGATTTCGCCAATGTCAAAGTAATACATACAGAATTCAAAAATCTTGTGACAAAAATGTCGGCAACATTGTACGGTAGAACACGGTCAAAAGACTTTTTTATTAAATTAAAGAAAAATTAGTTAAATTAAAGTTTTTTTTTTTAAATTAAATGCTGTCCATTAGAAAAGGCAATTGTTATATTTTTTTGATAAAACGTATCACAGGACTAAAAGCTATCGTTACTCAAAATTTACGTTCTTACGAATGCCACACACTGTATGTAGATTCCATGATGATGGGAATTGTTTACTGATATATGGTATATTCTATTTATTACACACAACAACCTAATTTATAAACCACCTGCATAACTTAAGTCCGTTTTTTACGACCTTTTATTATTTAACTAGCAATGTAGGTATATTGTATGTTTGGGGGGCGATAAATCAATCTAGCTAGGTTTCATTTTTAGACAACGTTATGTACCAAAAAAATACCGACCCAAACTCGGTCATCCACTTTTAATTTACGTTACGTGCTGAAATTGAATATCGTGTAGTTGACTTAATACTTAAATTCTTTACTTCACTACATAGTATAAAACAAAGTCGCTTTCTCTGTCCCTATGTCCCTATGTATGCCCTATGTATGTATATCTTCAAAACTGCACAACGGATTTTGATGAGGTTTTTTTAATAGATAGAGTGATTCAAGAGGAAGGTTTTTATGTATGATTCTACGCAGACGAAGTCGCGGGCAGAAGCTTGTTTATAATAAAAAGACCTACAAAAGAGCTCATGGCGGCCTTACAAAACCAACGCATGCTCGAACAAATTTAAAAGTCTGTAGCATTTAGGTTTTCAGGTAACGGCATCGTTTAAGGCTAAGCGGAAGTCCGAGTTTATCGCAGGTCATTAGTAGGCGTTCGGTTCCCGGACCCACCCGAAGAGATCGATGTCAGAGATTTCCGCGATATCGGCGATCAGCGCCTGCGCAGGCGACGCCGGCTCGCAGGCGGCGCTGTACGTGCTGGGGTCATCGAAATATATCGCGACTGCGGATTTCGTAACACTGCTGTCGATTGTCAATCAATTTCAATCTCAGGTAGATACTGATTTCGATGACTCCGGGAGTCGCCGTCAGAGGCAAACGTGGACGATTGGGTGTTGCACTGCCACTGAAAACGAGATGCTCCTGGGTACAAAGCTTAAGATTAGGTAGTTTAAGGGTAGGACTCTGTGCACGGTCCTTCTCCTGCCACCAAGCAGCAGTACGCCGGTCAAATTACTATCACTTGAGGTATTCCATCTTAACCCTCTAAAGTATAAGAGAATATATACACACATTTAAAGAAAATAAACAAGAAAAATACAGACTTCTTCGCAAAAGTGAAAAGGTCGCTGGCTCAGCATTACGCTGAGGTGTTAGACACCTGCAGCTCTGATTTTCAGCCAGAACCGTCTATGACTCACGAATTGATACACAGATAAAATATACTACATAATCCATAAACGTTTACGTAAACAAAGCAATAAATAGATAGAACCCGACTTATGTGTAACTCTATATATATGCAGTACATTACAATCCTCTGGAGTTGCGCCTGTCTAAAGGTTATGGTGCTCACCTATCAGCCCAATTACTTGTTTGTGATAACCATACAATAATACTGTATAGTATTTTGCTATGAAAGAAGATGTAACTAGTAAGCCTGTAGGCTTATTGTCTAACTCGCTCGCAATCGCCATCGTGTTCATTTTGACAGTTCTAGTATGAATGTGACAGCTAGCTGATTCCGATGCCAATTGTCAGCCATGAACTGTCAAAATGAAACGATGGCGATTGCGAGCGAGTTAGATAATAAGCTTATGGGCAGCATCTGAAACGACTTGTAACGCATTGACGTTTTATTTACCCATGTACAAAAATACAAGCCTCTGTTATCATAACACGGGGGCCTTACCATGACGTCTTAATGCGATTCAATTCCGATTCAGTTTAGGTCCGCTCGCTGTCAGATCCATACTAAAAATGACAGCTAAAACCTGAACTGAGTTGGATTTTATCGCATTAATCGGAATTAAATCGCATTAAGACGTATGGTAAGGCCTCTGTACCCGCATGTCAACCGGGTTATTAAAACCCGATGTTATTTATACGCATAACGGTACCACAGACTGCACTTTGATTGAATGTAAAACAATATTTACACCTATTGTTAATTTAGTGCGGGCAGTCCAGTGGAGATGTTCTCATACGGCTCGGCTGCGCGCTGCGCGGGCGCCTCTCGCATGGCAATGGCTGCGGCGGTCGTAACTCGTCGCGCGCGCCGCCAGAATCCCAAGCAGCGGGCTGCCGACGCGGCCAACATGCTGCCTCTTACCCCACTCAAACAGGCAAAAAGGGACAGAGCGACTCGAATTAGGCAATTGTGTGCTGAATAGGTGTGAGAAGCTTACAGCGGACAATGGTAGCCTTCGCTGACGTGACGCTGTTGGCCGGTTCGGGGAATAAGGCCGTCGTTGAGGAGTCGCCGCGCAATCCGACCGCGTTAAAACTATACGAGAGCTCTCGTCGTTCTGCACGTTTCTAATAAATTGGTTTCTTGGTAAATTTGTCCCAAAACTATTGGGAATAACAATGGAAAATCTTAGCTATCTAATGCCTTGGGAAATCGGGTGGCTAAACGATGGCCATTTGTCTATGTAAACGTAAGTTGTTTGCTTTTCCGGAGACATTAGATGGAAGGAACGGTCACTTTATTCAAATACCTACTTTTCAAAAGTCTCGGTGACTCGGCTTATTATCTAACTCGCTCGCAATCGCCATCGTGTTCATTTTGACAGTTCTTGTATGAATATGACAGCTAGCTGATTCCGATGCCAATTGTCAGCCCATACATGAACTGCCAAAATGATGGCGGTTGCGAGCGTTAAGTTGTACAGACACATCATTCAAACAGATGACACTTAGCGACAAAAATTCGCAGTAACAAAGGTCACGTGACAACTAGTAGACTACCCACCTGCCATGGGTGGTGTAGGGATATAGCACGCGTCACGGAATGACGAGGATCCGGTTTCGATTCCCGGCCATAGCTTTACTTCTCGGATTATTCTGTGTTCTAATTTTCACTAACATTTAGAAATTTTATTTTATAAAACTTATAAGTAGTTCGTTTCGTTGTACGAGAGTAGAGCACGCAAGAAAATCAATTTGCTCGTTAAAAGTAAATGTATGTATAATACATGTATTAAAGTAAATAAATGCTTTATTTTACGAATAAAGAAACGAACACAATTCAGAAAAAATATCAAGCAGCCCAAAAGCGAACGAAGTATAATTTAATTTGCCGTTTTTTCAAGGAACATAGAGCCTTCTAACACAGGTATTCCGTGCATCATAATTCGTTTTTTTTTTAGCATTGGAAAAAAGGTAAACAATCTTTACATGTTTTTTTTTATCGAAAAACAGATTTCAAAAATAAATGACAGCAAGTTACGATCTCTAAAAAAATCTCTAGAATATTGGGTTTTTTTTGTTACGGTTTTATATTTTGAAATGTGTTTTTCTATAAAAAAACATAAGTAAGTAAGTAAGTAAATGCTTTATTGTACAAATATAAAGAAGCAGAGACAAATCACAAAAAAATACCTTAAATATACGCACAAAGGCGAACTTACATACATGTCAAAATTGTTAACTTCTAATGCTAAAAAACAAACATTAGGACTGCTGTGATCAACTACAAGTAACCAAATAAAGAAAGAAAGAAGGCATTTATTCCTTTTTGCAAGACACACAAATATAAGATAATATACACAGTTTTATAGAAAATAAACAAGGTATAACAAAAAAAAAACATAGACATGAAAAATAGATCATCAGCGTTGTGTGTCTTCGCAAAAGTGAAACGGTCGCTGGCTCAGCATTACGCTGAGGTGTTAGACACCTGCAGCACTGATTGTACACTTCGTTAATGATGATACTTACCAACATTTTCGTCTCCTTTTATAAGCACATTGCCGGCGCGTGATCGGTACATGTCGAGTTTTGTCGATTCAGCATCACGCAGACAGAAATAAACAATTCAAATTAAAAAGCAATGAAGGTGAGTATGAAGTTGATAAGAGTAATCGCTGGCCGATGTTGATGTATGGCGCGCAGCCGGGATCTGCAATTCATAGCGGTGGCGGCGCGCGGGGCCCGCGCTGCCAGCGCACTCGCGACCTTAAGCCCACGCCCCTAAGCTCACCATCACCAGAAGAACAAACATCTCAGTTTTTATGGAAACTTAAAATGATGCTAAATAGATCCATAGCAATGAGACAAATGACGCAGGCCCTGTCGTATTGAAATTTATGCCGATTCGCTGGAAAACACGATCACAATTGGTGATTTTACTGGAAACATTTAATTTTTTTGTCAACAAAAATGATTTGGGACAAAAAAAACTGTAACGCTGTTTATAATGCGCTAGATCGTGCCTACATAATAGATTTCCAAAAAAACGGAAATAAATAGGTACAAAAGATTATTGAGCGCGATAAAATAACAAAGAAACAATTTATAAAATTAATTTACATTTATTTTAATAGTTTAATTTAAAAACAAGGGCCGAAATTTCTGGAACTAAATATTTAGTCCGTAACGTATGTACATATTATATATATATAGCCCCTCATAGCACCAGTGACTCCAGAAATTTAAATTCTAAACCATAGATGACCCGATGCATCACCCTTGTATTGTATAACGCATACATACATGAATTCAACGCCGTAGCCAGTGAAATAATGCCATATTGTATTAAGTCCGCAATTCGTTCGCTTAAATAAAAATGAATATAAATAAATACAATACAATTTGTCATTACAGCGAGGAATGTGTGCCAATGGATTCAGCTCGCGCGCGCCGCACAAAAACACTACTTTACCATAATTTGTAATAAGTACAAGTTCAAGTGCACGCGGTAAATAATTCATCACGGAACACTCGCCTACAGCCAAAGTTAGGTACACATCTAAGAAAAGTCGTGCAAAATGCAGTACGTTGCGGGGCGTCAAGTGAACGAGTTACAATTGATCGATTGAGCGCAGCAATGTAATGCAGCTTTTCAGATTCTTCATGGAGGTCTAAACTGATATATGATAATGAGACCGCAAATGAGGAGACGCCGGTAATGGTTGTAACGTAGTATAAAAGTTTCGACGTGGCTAATAGAAGCTGTCAAAACCATTCATAATATTTTTAATGCCAATCGAATGTTTCAGTAAGAAATAGAATGATCATTCCGGTGTAGACGTGATCATTGTACACAATATCGTTTAATTTACACTGCAGGCAAAGTAAGACTGAACATGACAGTTTGCCAACAAAATATATATAAGGAAACTTTGTTTATAACTTTATCTTGGCACAAGAAATGAGGATTAGCCGAGCCAGCAAAAATATAGGGGTTCACATGACAAGAGCAGTGCCGAGCTTGATTATTTTTTACCGAATCAAATATGTTCCTTGTTTTCAGTGTACCCATAAGAAGCAGACGGTGAACAGTGAGCGGTTGCAAGGCTCGTGGTGGGTGGTGTTGTAAAACGTTTGTTCTATAAGAGACAGACGTTAGTGTTTCAGGTTACCTCATCCAGCGCTGTACAGCCGCGGGCATGCTAATGCGCGGCCAGGTGGCCGCTCCAAACATACTCCCCGCATAATGAGCCGTCACTCCACGCAGGCCATTACACATTCTAATATTATACATTACAATCGTATTGATTTGCTGATCTCAATCGTTTCTAGTGTAAGAGACAGTCTTCTTCTTCAGCGTGTAAACGCCCACCGTTGGCCATACGCCTCTCCAATCCGTCCCCATCCCGAACGGTTGCCCGTTTCCCTCTTCCAGGAACAAGAAGGGACAGTATTCTCAACAAATAAAATACACAGTAAATAGATATCTTTGGACAATTGACACCAATCAAGTTAGTTTCAAACTAAGCAATGCAACTGATTTATGATGACATATATTATAATTAATTAAACTAGCATATTAACCACTATTAGTACCTCTTCAGAAATGATCACGTGATAGACCTGACCCTTAAAAAAACTTGCCGCGCCGATTTCACACATTGCGAGTCTCAAAGAGACGGGTGGCTTTCAATAGTTAATGCTGAAAGTGAACTTTCTGATGAGAAATAACAAACAAGTGGATTACACCGCAGCTTTACAGAGAGAGGTTTCCAGCCAAGTGGGCTAAGGGATATGATAGAATACCTCATGTGCCTGTAATTGGCTAATAAGTAAAGTTTTTTTTTTAAGAGGTGTCAATTATATTTTTTTATCGACAGTCGACGTCTTAATAATCAAGTAACAGCTCTTTTATTTTTATTTCTTATTATTAATTAGAAATATTTTTTTAGTGGTCGATTAGACATTTGTGAGATTTAATGGCTGATAAGCTTCGAGCCTAGAACTAGCTAGAATTTAAAAAAACTACGTCAACTGTCACTTTAACAAAAAAAAAATACCTCGGTTCTGTTTCTTTAGGTTTCCGTTTAATCGCACGCGTTAACAACGCCCATTCCCTCGATGGGCTTTACCATCTGCGCGGAAAGGAAAGCAACTAGTACATTCTATGGTTTTTTTCTCGCTCCTAGTCCAGCATGGATGTAAGGTATTACCATGGGAAAAAACAGTGTAATAGTAAATTCGGTGTCAGTTGGAGAGAGGTCCTGGTTTATGGCAGCGTCCCGCAGGAAGCACGTCGCGCGACGTGCGCCCGCGCAGCCCGCTGCTTCACACGCTCTGCCACACGAATACTAATACTGTTTGTAGTATCTTCTATCTTTAACAGCTTACCTTACTTAATTATTATAATTGATCCTGGTATGTACAACTACCTACTAACAAGACCTAGTTACATTACATAATATATTTACAATGTATATGTATGTATCACCGACCTTATTGTTTGTGGCATTGTAGATGTTCTTGGTGTCTTGGTAGCGTACGTATATTTATGCCCTTGACTGTACCTACATATTTATTCTATTGATTAGGTACTTGCTATTTAATTGTCTTTTTTTTTTGACGTTGTTTAGTTATTATACTAATTGTGGTGTTTATATACCGGCAAGCTTAGTTAGCATTATGCTACGCAGAATTTTCGTGACAAATCATCTTGATACTTCTATATTTTTGTCTGTTGTACTGATAATAACTGTCACGAATAATTGTTTTCTTTGATTTGAATTAATTAAAAGGAAAACGAAAGATCTATGGACGTTTGCGTGGACTACTGTCATCTTTTTAACCGTAGAAGCAATAAATAACTGATTTTTGATTTCGTAACCAAATTATGCTCTCATACCGATTTATGGAATCAAGGAAAGACAATCTTTTTTGGAACTTACCCGCAATTCACTGAATTTGAATAGCGGGAAACTTGAAAGTATGGAAACAATACACTTTTTTTTCTTTGGGAATTCGGCTAAAATTGCCGTGATAAAATATTATTTTTCTTAAATAAACATTCCATTCTGTTATTGCGTAATTATGTCAATCCGTGTTATTAATTACTAGTGAAATATAATAAT
The DNA here is from genome assembly GCA_949127965.1 of Pandemis corylana. Lineage (NCBI taxonomy): Eukaryota > Metazoa > Arthropoda > Insecta > Lepidoptera > Tortricidae > Pandemis > Pandemis corylana. The sequence goes on along the minus strand of OX421854.1, from coordinate 142,108 downwards.
CATGACACACAAACTATGGGAACTGGATCTAACTAATAAATAATATCATTTAACTGTCGAAGGTTATTGTCGAGGTGTTGAAGAATCTTTTTGCTAACCCAACCATGTCGAGCTGGTTACAAGAATAGAGGACAAAACCAAACTATAGTAGGATGCCCTTCACGATGACACCCACCATGGCTCTTAATACTAAACCGTAAATAATAAAGGGTTAATAAATTCACGCGTCTTCGTGGATGGCACTAATCTGTAACTACAGTAAGGAGAGAGCTGTATGTTCAGAGTGTCTTTGCGCAATAGAATTCGCAAGTTCTCGTACACTATTAAAGTTCTAAGGGGAAAGCCTTTACTCGACTGTGGACGTCTTCTGGCTGATGATGATTACAATTAGAGGTAACTCTACTGTTTCTAAAAACTTATTTTATAGCATTTACGTGCTAGTGTGAAAGAGGATATAGAGACTAGGATGGAAAAAAGTATGCTTAGTTGGTTTGGTCACGTAGAGCGGATGGATGAAAGTAGACTAACTAAACAGATCTATATGGGGAGTGTGAATGGTTACGTTGGGAGGGGAAGGCCTAGACGGATGTTCCGAGACCAAATAGGAGACATTTCGGAAAAAGGTCAGGTCAGGAGTACCCGAAACCGACGAGCATGTATGAAGAGATTGATGACTGTGGATGAAATATGTCAGGACCCTAGCAAGTGGAATAAAGTAGTCTCTGCCTACCCATATGGGAAAGAGGTGTGACGGTATGTATGTATGTATTTATGTATTATCAGCGGGGAACCCCTACATCGTGTTCGCCATCTCCGTCCGTCCATCTGCTTGTAAAAAGAACCTGTTTTTCGATGTCGGTTGTAATAAACGGGAATAATAACAATAGCACACTAGAAAAGGTGAGAAATTGTGAGTTTACGACCAGAGTTCGTGAGCAGGAAGTATAAAAACAGACGGTCGGTCGTAGAGTCGAGACGTGCGCGCGCGCCACGTTCCCGCGCTTCCGGCTGCGCCTGCGCCGGCGACTTCCCGCGCCTCCAGGGGGAAGAGTCAACCCGAACACAAAACCTTCACTATAACCAACTACTGACAAAACCGTCACTAACCGTCATCAAGCGTCTGGCAGATGTCAGGGTTGCAATTTCCATCACAAGTTTTGAAAGCAACCTGAGGAAGTGGCTTCTTGATAATGTTTTTTGTAAATATTTTTTTTTACATTGATACAATAGGTAAGCTTTAACGACTTGTGACACCTGTGAGGTACCATTAAAAAAAGTCGTATTAAAAAAAAAAAAATGGGCACATTTTTCAAACAATTTTGTGTGAGAACAGTCTGTGTAGGTACTTATTTACTCTTCGGAGTGAGATATATTGTTGAAGTGTGGCCAACGCGTCCCCGAAGGACGCGCTTAGTAATGCATCTTGAACCACGTGTAAGGCTCTTAAAAGTGCCTCAAGTACTAATGACGATACATTGTAACGCACGGTAATTGTTAGCGGTTACCATTTAATTGGAGCATTAACTGCCCTAACGAGAATAAAGATGCAAGAATCCTGCAGAATTAATGAACACGTTCATTTTCCTCCATGATAACAACGACTACTTTACAACCCTGCGTTTCCTTCGGACGTTTAACGATCTCAGCCGCTGCGCCGGAGGACGCAACAAAGCAGCTGCGGCGCACGCACAAAAACTGTGTCGCAGTTCGTAAACGGCCATAAAACGGAGCTCCATCCATCGCGGACGCGCGGCCCATACAGAGCGCCTCGCCGCCGCAGCGCGGAATTGCCATTTGCATTTCATTCTTATTAAAACACGACTCCAGCTCCGACCGCCACACTAATTAGACAATTTGCGTATGCTTGCAGAAATTTGTCTCTTCGGTGCCACTCGCAACGGCCCAAGCGCCGCCGCCGCGCGAGGGCGGAACTAGCCCCTGTCGCGGCGGCGGAGGGAGGAAAGTTGCGCGAGCGCGAGCTGGAGTCTCAGTCGGCAGGGCTAAGACGCCTTGGTCCGAGCTGATTCCCATTGTAATGTATGGTAAGCGGAGTGACCGCGGCCATTAGGCGCGCGGCCGGCGCGTCACGCCGAGCGGCCCGCAATTAGCAGCGGCGCCGCGTCACCGCGCGTTTATTTAATCACGACCGCATGCATTATGCGCCGGACGCGGGCCGTATGTGGTGCATGCTAACGTGGAAGAGAACCCTCGGAAGACGCCGGGAAGCGCCGCGTGGGTCGCGCGTGGGCTACTCACTATTTTGAAAATTTCCAATTCCGACCACGTTATTAATAAGGAGAGGTCGCCTTCGTCCGCGCTCTCCCACAAATAGTCGAAAAAGGTGCGCGCTCGTGACGGGAATGTCGCTGATGTTATGTATTTCAGCGCGCACTCATTGTATTTTAAACCGCCATTGTTTCGTATTTCGCGCCTCGCGCCTCCGGTGCGCGGGTTTTATTTTCATTCGCGAAATGTCCGTCAAAATGATACGAGCGCGTCAACCTATAAATAGTGGCGGAGTTACCGTTGGGGCGGCGTATTGTTCTGCGGCGGCCATCGGTCAACGCTGACGAGACGTCACGCGAGGTGTGACGGGCGAGGCGCGTGAAGATATATGGAACCTCGCACCTTTAGTGCCGCGGATGCGCCGGCGCGGCGTCCTCCTCGCGGGAGGCTACGCTCGCGCTCCCACGGTCCGCATTGATTAACGGTTCCCGCGCAGCTCCTCACGCGCCGCGGCGCGCTGATGCGCACGACACATGCGCGGCGCGTCGCCCGCGTGACACCGCCGCTACCGTCCACTGTTGACACACAATTTCGCCAATCGATCACTTGAACACTTACCAAAATGCCTACACGTACAGCTATAACTTGTCAAAATGCATTGCATTTTAATGTAGCACATTTTGCAATCTGCACAGTTCTCTGAAACCCAAAAGGATATGAGGGTTGGTACAAGGTATTTATGTGTGTCTGTCTGATGTAGTAGAGACGTTATTGTATGAATAAAATAAAATGGTATTTTTTTCCTCTGTTGCTGATTTGTTTTTTAGTATACATAGATAGACATAATATAGTGCTTACTAACCATTTATAATTTATTTGTACAATTGATTATTTTAATAAATAATTTGAATTTGAATTTGAATTTTGAATTTGATTAGTTTAGTCGTTCTCGAGTTATTAAAACTGAACAGAGGTGTTACTTTTGATTTACCAACCTACTTCGGCAAACTACAAATAGTTGATTCTTGCTTCTTGTAATTCGTACAAGTTATTTTCTAAGTTTCTTACAAATAAAAATTACAAACCTGTTATGAGAAATATATACCTATGGTCGTGTTAAGTTAACGAATTAGGGGATAATATGTTTTATGTCACTCTGCTCTACAAAAAAGCATATTCGTCTTCATAGTCACCCTGATCTTAGCGGCCAGCATTCGCGCAGTAGTTCCCGCGCGCAGCAGCGCATGAGCCGCGGACAAGTGCGCACGCGCGGGCGATGCTGCGATAGCGCACGCCGCGCCAGTGGGAACCCGCGCCGCCGCCGCCGCCGCCAGCTTACTATTTTACATTAGCTGAACAAAGGATACCAACCTCAAAAATCTAATTATAACATTTGACTTTTCATTACTAATTTTACTTTCTGTTGGCTTTACTAGCAATGTTATCCATCTTATAAATATTGGCCAAATTTCAAGTAAAGGTTTGGCCTGCGTATCTTAAAATGTTGCAAGTAATAAGTAGCAACCACTCTACATGTATGTAGGTTGTAATAAAAGTGCATCCATAATAATTATTAAGTTGTGTTATACATTGTAGATACAGTCGAGGGCATTAATATCGATATAGCCATCATGACAAATATATGTGCGGCCGACCTTATTGTTTGTGGCATAACGATGTACAAATATTTTTGACGTCTGGGTAACGTACATTTATATATGCCACTGACTGTACACATGGAATCCGTCCAGTTGGCTACAAGGAAAAATGCCCCCAATCACGTCCCAATGTTTCATACATCAAGTCTTTATCCCTTACGGGGTAGACACAGCCTGAGGTAACAAGACCTAAAGGCCATGTTTAGCATGATTGTCGGTCGGCGAATAGTTGGAAAGAGGAATCAAAATAGTGATGGGTAGCCGCATCGCTTGTAATAGGTATTTGAAATCGATCCAACTTGCTGACATAATAGACACAGACCATTCATATGCAGCTACCAACTCTCGATATCTTATTAAAGTCTAAGTAATAACCTCGTTACGATCGTGACATGTCATTTAGCTCACGAATGATAACAGTACCAACACAACACAAGTATCTTACATAGTCGCAGAAAAAATATGTTGTTCTCGCGATAAAAATCTGCTTAGTACAAGGAACCACGTACCAGCAATCTTGGGAATGTGCATATCATTATCATCGGTATCGCGCATCGCTCGCTGGCGCGGCCGGCGCGCACGCAGGTCACGCGGCGCCCGCGGCGGCTCAAAGCGTAACACGGGGGTACTAATCACCCGATCAACCCTCGCAAATACGCGACGTCGCGATCACAAGCACGTAATTAGATCGCGCAACTGTTGGACGTCAACGCGTCAAGGCTCTGAAAAACAACTGCGGAAGATAGCTCGGCTTGAAACAGCGCGTGCGAGCAAGATGACAGATTACACTTCTAATAGAAAGAAAGAAAGAAAGAAGAAAGAAGACATTTATTCCTTTTTGCAAGACACACAAATGTAAGAGAATCTACACAATTTTACAGAAAATAATCAAGACATGAAAAATAGATCATGAGCGTTGTGTGTGTCTTCGCAAAAGTGAAACGGTCGCTGGCTCAGCATTACGCTGAGGTGTTGGACACCTGCAGCACTGATTTTCAGCCAGAACCGTCTGTGACTCACGAAACGATACACAGATAAAATATACTACATAATCCATAAACTTTTACGTAAACAAAGCAATAAATAGATAGAATGCGACTTATGTGTAACTAAAAAAAATACATAAATTAATGAAATAGTTCACAATAAACAAAAAATAAAAAGGAGGAAAAACTAAATTGTTCAGAAACAAGAGGCTGGCATATCAAAGTGCAAAGTGCTGGAGGACTATTGTGAGGATTTTTGGAGAGTCAATAAGTGATCCTTCAGCTTGCGCTTGAAGGTGTAACTACTTGACGCTCCTTGGATAGGGGGAGGAATATCATTCCAGCAATTGGACGCCGCAAACTTGAAACTGCCTCGAAATGCCGCAGTCCGATGCTTAGGTACGAGAACCGAGTACGAGAATAAGTAGACAATAGATTAACAAATTCGTCCACTACCCCACCACAATTAGACATCATGTGTAAAATTATAACAACACTAGCATCTAAACACCACCATCATCATCGTCATCATCTCCAGCCTATAATCGTCCCATTGTTGAGCACAGGCCTCCTCTCAGAACGAGAGGGCTTCCCATGCAGGCCCAGTGCAGATTGGGATCTTCACACACACCATTGAATTCTTTTGCCAGATGTGTGCAGGTTTTGATAAATTTCAAATGTAATTTCGAACAAAAATTCCGAAAAAATCAGAGGTGCGAGCCCGGGATTCCAACCCACGATCCTCTGCTTAAGAGGCCACAGGTCAAACCACTAGGCTACCACGTTTTACCAAATTATAAGAATCAACAGTTGGCAAATAGGCTGCAAAGACCATTTTAACATTTATCTTTAGTGACTACCGGCGCTTTCGCTAAAGACCATCGCTGCCAGAAGAATGCACCACAAAGAGCATGGCAGGTACAGACAGACGTGTACCTGCAGTATTTGGCAAGACAGCTACGTTTGTGCAAAACAATACAATGTTTACCTACAGCTTAAACCTGCAGTTGCAGAGACACAAGCAAGGGAACTGTTTTAGATCCTGTAAATTAACGCCTGATTCAACTAATTACTAGCCTCTCTAACCCTATGTGTTATACCAAATAGTAGGTAACAAACCGCTTGACAACATTGACTCATCACTGTAACAGTGCGGCGTCCTCTGCGCGGGCGCAGGCCGGCGCCAAATTTCCGCGCGGCGGTAACGGTGCGGCGCCGCGTGACCGCGCGACGCGGCCGCGGCATATCGACCTTTGAACTATCTGGATGTAAGAAATCTTCATAATTACCTACTCATACCTACTCGTACCTACTTAATAAAAGAAATGTCCTGACTGACCTACTGGTCAACGTCCGTCCTAAGCCTAGGACCCCGAATACTGTAATTTTCCACGAAGGTAATGAAGGATAGGCAGATTTGCAACTAATGTGAAGCTACGGACGCTAACAATTCGTTACTAAACTACGGTAAACCGTAAAATAAATAGAAAAACCGGAAAGTACAATTCTTAATTCTTTAATAGAATCTAGACTATGGTTGTTAAATCATGCTTCCTTATACGTGGTGCTTTAGAACCTGGTAAATCTGGTAATAGTGTCCCACCTTCAGCCTTTTGCCAGAAGCATTACACGACTATTTAATATTGTGATGACCGCATAGCCTAGTGATTGGAACCTGACTACGAGGCTTGAGGTCCCGAGTGAAAGAAAAATACAGACAAATGTTTTTTGTGTTTTATGTTTAGGTAATATACCTACCTATATTTAAGCCTTGCCTATCTAGTGCCCATAGTACATACGTAATACAAGCTTTGTATAGTGTGATACTACTCATAGTTCAATTATTATAATATAACTTTCAGTTATAAAGTTACAATGGAGTGGTATTAAACACTTCATCATTTAGTTCAACAATGAATATCCTCTCGTAGTAATGCCACGGAACAGTGAAAAGATCGGTAAACAATGGACCACATCGATCTTTGAAACTCTTATTGTTGTCGTTTCCACTTAGCGTCCTTTCATTGCTGTCGCCTGACATTTCGTGCTACAAACGGTTACCGAGGAAGCTAATATACAAACATCTATAAACATCACAGTCTACCGAAAAGAATGACGGCGTGGTGTAAAGCCGCGGTGTGTGCTGTGGCGTGTTGACCGAGCGCGACAAAGCGGCCGCGGCACACGGTGCCAGCAGCGGGAATCGGTCCCGAATCTCGCGCTCCCCCACTGGCAGCGACAAACAATCACCACACTTCTATTAGGAGAACATACACCATAATGACTGTAGAGTCCGTTTCTGTCATTAGACTGAACACCCCTGCAAATGTGAATTGTGTGTCACCTTAATTTTGAATCCAAAAATTACGCGATGGTTGTTGGCGTAAATCTTAGAAATCATGTTATAGGCGAAGCGGCTAGAAACCCATCACTATTTTGATTCCTTTTTCAACTATACGCCCACAATCATAATAAACGTGGCCTTTAGGTCTTGCTACCATAGGCTCTGCCCCGCATCGGATAAAGACGTGATTTATGTATGCATGTATGTATTAAACCTTTACTATTCAATCCTTATTGTGTGCATCTTCTCTGGTGGTTGTACCTATCAATATATTTATTGAGCAATACCCGTTTTGATAAACCAAATTAATGTAGCACAAAATAAAGCGGCATTTCTACACCGGTTAAGACTACAACGAGCATGTTTGCGCGCGGCCTGCTTATTATTCTCGCTGGCTCCGAGTGCTTTTTATAACGCTGCATTGGACGTTAACTCCGCTCTCAGTAGCGCCACGCCGCAGAGACAATAACTTAAAAAAATGTCTCTTCATTACATTCTGTGAACTGCTTAAGTAAAGGCTCACTGTGATCCAGTTCTCTGTCCACAACGATCGCCCGCCCGATGCTCGGTGTTTAGTTAGTGCAAGAAACGCCTTGTAAAATCGAATGATGGAATTATACGTGGCTTTGCGAGTCGCGGCGAGCGGCGGCGGCCGCATACTGATGTCGCGATATCGTCAACATCCACTACAATACACAGAATTCCGGCCCTCAGCCAAATCCCGTTTCTTACCAAAAATGTATATCAGCCGCCGTTCTGTCGCGTTCTTGCTCGTCATGTCGCGCGGGTCCTGCGGCGAGCGGCGAGCGCTCCCACCGCGCTGAATCAACTCATTATACAATCTCTAAAAAATAGCGGGACATGGTGAACGACGAAGTCCTTCAAAAACAGTTCTGTCCGCGTCCGTCCCCGGCCGGGAATCAATCGCTGATGGAACGTTTAGGGACGTAGAGAATGGCGTGCGTTTTTGCGAGCGACGCGGCGCGCATACCAACGAGCTGCGCCCGCGCAACCGGGAATGTGATCCTGTGCCCGCCGCCCGCGCCCCGCGCACCGCTGCCGGGCCAAACAATATCCTGCCACGGACCACATGACTCACAAAACAATACATACTTCTCTACTAAAACAAAGACTTAACTCTAACAGACAGTGCTTTAGTCATTGTGCAGAGAGCAACTAATACATCGATCATTTAAATGTCAACAGCAAAACATATTCCGCCTTTTCATCATCTACAGCTTGATCCTGACTATCGGTATATCAACACTACCAAATTGATTCAATATGTGTGCATCTGAACATGATATCTCTCGAAACCCATCCACGCCGCGCATCTTCACCAGACGTGTGAAATTTCTCACCTGCATGAGAAACCTAATCTTTACGCCGTTAAGGTCCACACTCCAGCGGCTGCCGGTATAATTGCCAAATCCGCACTCCCGCGCAGACGCGGGCCATACATTTTCCGCGAGAGGCGCGCTCGGAATGACAGTTAATTGTACATCGTCCGTTTAAGTGGTTTTCGTGTTGATTAGTTCATCAGTTATTTGCGGGAGAGCTGTTTTACGGAACGAGGTCGGCTGGGAGCACTGATTGACGGGGTGTCGTCACGGGCGTGGCGGCTGTGATGTACGCTTGTGGCGCTCTGGCACATCCGGCTGTAGTCATGACCATACCTAACAACAATAAAAATATATGACCCTAGTCACAAAAATAAACTGGCTATTGCCTTTCTTATTTCATCGCGGTTCTTGTTAAGCAAGAAGACTAAACTTGTTTTGAGAAAAAATCGTTAAATGCGAAATTTGAAATACGATACATGGTTTGTTTTGTTGGCGTGTTTCTCTCTGCGGTGTCCACTGTAGATGGTGTTGTATTGATTTTGTGAGTGTGGCAGCGGCGAGTGCGTTCAGTCTCCATTGTTGCCGAGGGCGGCTCGGGTCGGCGGCGGCACTGCGCGTGCGACGCCGCCGCGCACCGCCACTGCTTCCCAAACACACAGCCATAGAGGTATTATTGTGCTTAGCAAAGATAATGGAAAACGTGTACTACCACATTTTCAACAAAAATATGAGAAATAACCTTTTTTTTCTTTTTATTAAATGAAATACAGAATTAACTAAGTGTCCACATTAACTTAAGGTGGAGGTTTTACGATAAATTTTACTACCACGAAAACAACAGAAAAATAAGGCCATGGCTTAGAATTGAACAGAACTAATAACATCCTTAATTGGTTATTTTTAATTTTTTCAACGAAATGGACATTTCTAGAATATAAAATATACCGCCCCACCAGAACAGAGATGGCGAGTCGGTGGTGAATGTATAAAGCATTTTTAAACTCTCAAAACATATCCAGCTTCGTTCCCCAGCCTATTGTATCTACTGTTTTCTGTATATCTTTTAATGAGGCCAAAATGATTCCTGATTAATCAATTCCACCAGATTATGGTCTCTTGCAACTGTTTCAAAATATAGAGAGCTCGTCAAAGGTAACCTGGTCTATGAATATAAAACTAACAGAAGCTTAACAAGCATTTACAAAGAAGGAGACAAATATTGTGCTTATTTCAGGAATTATTTAATATAGGTATTGTATTTATAGTAATAAGTAAAGTTTGTGCAGCGCTGGGCGCGCGTAGCCGCCAAGACAAAAACGCAGCTCATCAGGCATTCCGCGCTCGTCTATACAATATTTATGTCACTCAGCCGCGTTTTTCTACCGCCGTGCCCCCCCCCCCCCCCCCACACCCGCGCCCGCGCATCAGCCCCCCTCGGCCGCCGTGAACAATCACTTACTTACTACCCACAGACGTATAGCTAGATTATTTTATAACAGAACTATTCAGATTTTCTAGTCTCGTATTCGTATTAGTACATCTCGACGTCTCAAGAACTATAGGTACCTACACACGCGACAGTTTTGTATTCTCGTGACGACTTCTTCTGTTTGAGTTTATGCTTTTGTAGCTTGAGAGTCCTTGGCGGCAGTATTTATTTATTATAGTTACCAGCATACCCACCAGTAGATATGTATGTATAGGTATGTAGTAGTCAGATGAAATAATTTACGGTTTCTTCAAAATCAATGCCTCTATTGCCCGGCGCCGGCAGCTGCTGGCAGATTCCTTTGATCTTTGCATTAAGCAGAGCATTAAGTAAATGCGAGCTAGAGATTTAATTTCTTGAACATGTATTTTTATACATAAGTACAACTTTGTTTCTAAAACCCGTACGTGAAGTTTTTCACTTTACTTCCATTTTCCACAGAATCTCAAGTTATAGTAACAAGGGTTGTTCATTCATTCGCCACATGTAGTAAATTTTCAATGAATAAATAAGCATTTATATTAAAACTATACTTAGCAATACCTAGACGATTTAAATCTAACTCTTTCTAGTTCTGTTACCGCTCGCAGCTGACTGGTTGCTAGCGTACATACTGATTAATAAATTACAGTCCCGATTAGGAAACACTTACTCTTGTTGATGTGATAGATAGGTGATGATAGGACGGTGTTGCGCGCGCATGCGCAGGCGACGCGAGGTGCGAACGCGGCGCCCGCGCAGCCGCCGACGAACGCTCACTAACTTACCATTAAATTTACATAATTATGCGTTAATATCAGCCTAATGCCGGGTTAAAAAAATATTTATAACGACAAGGAAAGCAAACGAGCAAGTGGATCGCCTGGTGTTAAGTGAGCACCGCTAATATGGACCACAATAGTAATTTCACTTTTCACATTTATTTTTCTTTCGTTCAATACAACAACAGAGAATTACAGATGTGTTGACAACTAACATAGAATATCTCATTTGCTTTATTGTCTGTCTTCCTCTCCGTCCCGGAACACAGCGACGCATGCACTGCTGCTTGGCGACAGGATTAGCGATTGAGATGGTGGTAGCGATCCAGACCTTGGTGGCTGCTGCTGCTGCGTGGTGCTACCGCCCGCAGATGATAGATACTTTTGGTCCTCGCTAAAAACTGTAGCCGGTTCTATAACAAATGTTTGAACGATGTCATGCATGAGTTGGAGAATAATAGTTGTTGTTTATGAATGTGTGGGTGCGCAAGCGAGTAAAAAGTGAATGCGGGGTGACTTCCTGCCTCATAGGTGAATGGCAGGTGAGGCGAGTTCGAGTCAAGTGTTTGTTATTAACACGCTTTTTATTGGCTTCACCGGGTTTACAATGTACCCTGAGTCAACATTGCACGTTGACTTTCTTACTGTTAGCTGTCGGATTAGTTTGAAATTTGATTTGTATGTATGTATCAAAAAAGGGGATACATAATCACTATTGAAGCACAACCAAGGAGCAACCGAATTTAAAAAAATATTGTCGCCCGCGACGATGTTTTGCTGGCAGTTTTTAAATTAGCGCCTTTACTTATTTATATTATAGTGCTACAAATGGATGTCCTTATTCCGAAATTATTAAATAAATAAATAAATAAATAAATTATTATAGTTTTTTTAAATAGCCTATTTGATGTCCTGGGCAAAGTATGGAACAAAATTCTTGAATCATCATTTACACGGAATTTTGTTCGCGTCTTTCCTGTGGATTCAATATAAGTTAACGTTTACAGATAGACATTGTAGGCAATATTTTTGGCAGTTTGAAAGATGCTCAGCTAGCTGTTATCCCATCCAATGAGGCATAATTTTGATGATTCTCAATACTTGAATTTAATGTCTACTGGAAGTTAGGAGCGGTGATTCCCGTGACGTGGAACTACGGATTTCAATGTTAGAATGTCGTGAGATCCTTGTTCATTCATATATTATCTGATGTAATTCTGTGCTCCTTTGTTAAGAGAACAAGCGTTAAAAATTTGTTATGTTGAGAATGGATGGTGCGAGCGTCCTCCGCGCTGGCTAACTAATTTCGTGTTATCATTCAGAGATAAAGCCTATGAGACATTCTTCGCTGTATTTTGTTTTGAATTCAAGTAGGTATTTGACACTACTAAGGACTTGTGTTTAAGTTTGAAACCTAACATACAGACATTGGGTCGCCGTTTCATACCAAATGTTTCTTCTTTTCTACAAAAACACTACAAGTTATTACAATTACTACACTTCGACCAAAATGGTTGTAAGTACGAGGAGAGATGTAAACAAGTATGTCACATATTTGTCAATGTACCTATTTGGTGGAATCTAGGCGAAGCGATAGTGGCGTTATAATTCATATTCAGTGGGTTAGTCAGAAGAACCTGGACCGTGACATGTTTCTAGTAAGTTTTGTGATAAGATAAGATACAATATGTCAGGATCTAGAACTTCAGCGTTTCATTTTGTTCCTAGGTAAGTGGAAGCAAATGATCTATGAGCAAAGTGTCCGGTGCGGCGCCACCTGTCGTCCGCTGCTGGAACTACGCACGCCGCGGCACACCATACTTGCGGCTACAGCTACACGTAATGGCACGTATAGAGCGACCAGGCTAGCGGGAGCTCCGCGGCGCCGCGCGGCCGGCGACGCCGCGGCTCAGCCCTCGCTGGCCGCTCAATGAGCAAACTCAAGTGCTAGCCGCGCAAGTGAGTGCCATTGTTTTTCCCGTCGCGCGTTTTTTCCCGGCGTTTCGGCGCCGGGCGGCGGCCAATGGCGCGCGCGCGGCGCCGCGATTGGCCGAGCGCGCGGGGGCGGGCCGCTCGCGAATTCTCAGCGCCTTTTCGCGATACGATTCTCCGTTCGAATGTTTGTTTTTGGAATTTTCAAAACAAACGCTGTAATGTAACGCGCGAGATGCCATCGCCGATGAGCGATAGCGGGCTGCGAGCGAGCGCGGCCGCGACCACCCAGCCCATGAAGCCAGCTCTATGAAGCTTTTGTTTTTTAGGGTTCCGTATCCAAAGGGACGGGACCCTAAGACTTCACTGTCCGTCCGTCTGTCACCAGGCTCATGAACCGTGATAGCTAGACAGTTGAAATTTTCGAAGATGATGTATTTCTGTTGCCGCTCTAACAACAAAATAGGTACTAAAACAGAATATTTTTATGTCTGTCTGTCTATTTCAGTAACGAACATAAAATGACCTCACACTGCATACATTTTGGGCTCTGCTAACACTGGTTCTTATATTTATTTATTTATTTAGCCCGTTAAACTTTTGATTTCCCTTTCCACCTGTACGCCCTTAAACATGCTAAACGTGGCCTTAAGGTTTTGTTACCTTAGGCTCTGTCTACCCCGAAGGGACAAAGATGTGGTATATATATATGTATATATGTATGTTAAACTGGGTGTGATTAATCTTTTTGACTGTAGTATTTGATTCGTTTGACTATGGGATGTCTCTCAACTCAGTGTGCCTCTTGGCAAAGGCCTCCTCCAAAAGGATTTTATAATAACTTGCCGAATTTGTACGGAACCCTTGGGACACGAGTCCGACTCGCACTTGGCCGGTTTTTTTTCACTTAACTCAATATTGAAGTAAATAAATCCATGTAATTTTTCTTCTTTTCAAGGTAAAGTTGTTTATTTTGTTCCCACTGTACCACACCTCTTGAGACCCTTAATTAAAATACTATACATACATAAATACACAAATCACGTCTTTATCCCTTACGGGGTAGACAGAGCCTAAGGTAACAGGTGCCTACAGGCCACAATTAGGGTGTATAGGTGAAAAATGGAATCAAAATAGTGATGGGTAGCTAGCCTCATCGCCTACAACATGACTCCTATAAGTTTCGCCCATTCACTCGGTGGTCTTTTACCATCTGCGCGTGTAGAGAAGCAACTGGTACATTCTATGTTTTTTCTTTGCTCCCAGACCAGCATGGAAGATATAATACTACATCTTCGCAAAACAACAGGTAAGGCAACAGTGTAGGTAAGTCCGTAATCAATCACATATTGTACGTCCAAGCGCCTTGCAGGTGCCGCGCGGAGCTGCGCGCGCGCCGACCCGCAATTACGCGCGATGTCGCGCCGATACGCCGCTGAGAGACTGCGTTTGGAGCGAAATTGCAAAATGGCGACTCACTGGAACATTGTTGTTTATTGCTGTTACGGGAGCTACTCAGGTAGCTTGCAGACCAGTTCCAAACCAGATTTTCTCGTCAGAATACCAATAGTTTAAGAAAAGCGTTTTAAACACACACACACACACACACACAAATCACGTCTTTATCCCTTACGGGGTAGACACAGCCTAAGGTAACAAGACCTACAGGCCACGTTTAGCAAGATTGTGAGCATATAGGTGGAAAATGGAATCAAAATAGTGATGAGCTGCAAGCCGCATCGCCTATAAAAGTTCCTATGCCCATTCACTCGATGGGCTTTTACCATTTGCGTGGGAAGAGAAGCAACTGCTCAATTCTATGTTTTTTCTTGGCTCCCAGACCAGCATGGAAGCAATATCCACTAATATTATAAATGCGAAAGTGATTCTGTCTGTCTATTTGTACCTTTTCATGCCTTAACAGCAGGACCAATTTAATTGAAATGCACTTTGGAGTATTAAATATATATATGTATTTTGGAGTATTAAATATGATATGTTTGTTTCGTATATATCTATAATAATTTACCACCTTAGTCGTTGAAATTTGGTATACATAGATAGTTTGAGTCCCGGGGAAAGACATAGGATAGTTTTTATCCCGGAAAATACATCGTTTTCGCGGGATAGCGATAAGCGAATCCTGCGCCGACGGGGTCGCAGTCAACAGCTATCTGGTAAATAATAGCGGATTTGAGTTGTCGATGCAGATACGTTGCCCGGGTGGTGCGAGTGCTTCCCAGCGGTCCGCATAAGGCTGCTCATCTCGGGTTCCCGCCACAAGCGTCCCCAAAACAGGCTCCGTCGTTTTTGTGAATGAACGAGATCGGATGAGATAGCGCTCGCCGCGTCTGGTACATGCTGACCTGCTGTATCTACACTGTGGTATCTCGCGTGACGATCTATGCAGACAGAACCAGTGGCGAACACTAGCGTAAGGTTTCTCTGTCTAGCTTAGAATACACACATACACATATACACATATTACGTCTATGTCCCTTACGGGGTAGACAGAGCCTAAGGTAACAAAACCTAAAAGCTACGTTTAGCATAATTGTGGGCGTATACGTAGAAAGGGGAATCAAAATAGTGATGGATTGCAAGCTGCATGGCCTATAGCATGATCACTAAGATTTTCGCCTATTCCCTCGATGGGCTGTTACTATCTGCGCGGGAAGAGAAGCAACTGGTACATTCTATGTTTTTTCTTTACTCCCAGTCCAGCATGAAAGCAACCATGAAACCAACTAATCAGACGGTGATGACAAATTAAATTCATTTGTTTTTCCGATTTTGCCGGGTGATTTAAACAGCAGGCAATCTTCAGTAAACAAGTTCATAAACCACATTGCATGGTTAGCTTACCAAACCTCTTTGAGAGAAGATCGTCACTCTAACCATCACCAACGCTCTAATAGTCTTTAGCATATTCTTTGGCTGCTTACACAGAGATATAAAATTGCGTACCCATGTAACCCCGTCCGCCCTGTAACCAGCGGTCGAAGCAGCTCATGACCGTTTCGCCGACCGGTATTGCTATACGTATACAGGGGCGCCCATCACTCGACGTGTGCAGTCTATGAGTACCAACTTAAAATGGCAGTTATGATCTAAATACACGTCGTAAACATGGTCTGGGCCGCGGCGGTTCCCAGCGTCGTGCGCGAGGCGCGGCGCGCGCGCACGACGCGGCCGTTAGCGGCGCGGGCGCCGTGGGAGCGCCGCCACGTGCGCCGCCGCTGTTGCCGCTGCTGCATCCATCGCCTATGCTTACGCCTTATTTCCTTCTCCTCGGTGAATAAGTACATTTAGTAAATGTGTATTCCCTATTACGTAGGAATTAAATAAAATCTCTTAGCACTGTATGATACTCGAGAAGTCTGCCTAATTTTAATCTGTAGCTTTTAGTGGTTTCGGTTGTGCGTGGTCTGTCAGTCAGTCAGTTAGTCGACCGCGTAATTCTTTTATAGGTATAGATAAGGACATAAGGACTCATCACAAACTGCTTTCAATATCTAAGCGAGACGTTGGATGTCGTGTGGTGTATATTTCTGATCAGTCAGGCCCCTATTGCCAGCGTGACAATCTTCGGAGACAAATGACAATCCTGTTTACATGACATACTCGACAAGTTTCGCCAGTTGGCTTCATAATGACCACGCATTGCAATTCGAATTGTCACTTGTCTCCGACAATTGCCAAAATAGTGAAATAGAGGCCAGATTGTTTTAACCATATCCATCATGGGTTGCAGTTGGCATTAAGTTTCATTACTTATCAATAACTAACGTTTGCCTGTGACTTTGTCTGCGAATTCATTCATCGCTATCCCGCGAGAACTTGGCAATTTTCCGGGATTCAAAGTAGCTTGCCAAAAATCAAGATCGATAAAGTGGTTTTACCGTGAAGAGCAGGACAGAGAGATAAAGTAACAAACAGACAGAGTATCGTTCGCTTTTCTAACATTAGTATCGTATGCATGTGAACATTTTATGTTACAAAAATAGAGACAAACATAATTAACAAACATTGGGATACAAGTACCAAGGCGCACTCATCCTTTAAAGGGATCTCATCCAGTCAACCTTTCAATGGATGTGAAGATTATTACATTAGTCTCTGGGTACGCCTCGTTTCGTTGCCTTCCTTACTTGGTAAAGGTAGATCAAAAAAAATATGAAGGCACACTGTACCTACTAGATTCTCAGCATCGGCCTGCAATCACTGCTCGAGTCTCAACGAGCGGCGCCGGCGCGGCCCGCGAGCACCATCAGCCTGCCCTCCGCGACAATCCCTTTGTAGCGCCAACTCCAAATAAATTATTGTTTTCACAGTCTCGTTAGACAAAATCACGCCCACCCCAAATTAAGAAGTCAAAAGAGTTGAAACGTACAAGTATCGCTCGGGGTGCAATTAGATCACCAAGGGGCTGAATTTAAACGTGACGCTTATATATCTGCGAAAATAAAAACAACCCTCCAGTCTTTCGCATTTAAATAGCGCCGAGTCAAAACAAACTTCATATTGAGAGTGCTTGAGCTCGGCGCGGGCGGCGCGGGGCGCGGGGCGGCGCGGCCGGCGCGCTTTGCAATTCGTATGTGGCCCTCGACACCTGTCCCGTGTAATTGTCTCGTTTGTTGGCACTCGCGACGCGCGACGCGGAACATCCTTCCTAATTAACTGAGACGCTCACTGAGTAATTTCATTTGAATAGAAATTGAGGCATCTGCAGGAACGTCTGTTATAGTTACAGCTTTAGGACACCTTGTACACTCTTTAAGCAAGCAGCAGTGCATGCGCTGCTGTCATTCTGCATGGAGAGTATAAGAACCGGTGAAATTACTGAGGTATTCCATCTTTGCCCTATAAGGCTGGCAACGCACTCAGTCCTCTTGTTCAGGGCAAGTGCTCTCAGGTGACCCACATGCTCGTATTTAACCCTATTTAATAAAGTTAAAAAACTTAAGTGTAACTCAGGTTGAGGTATTCTGTTTCAATGTGCTGCTGTTGTACATAACTGATGTATTATATTTATAAGACAGGAGAAAAATAATGTCAATTCCTTTGTTTTTAATGAAAACTTAGTAAACACGAGGATGGATTCTTCAATATTACTCTCAAAACAGAATCTGAAGCATCTGAAAATACTCGTCTCCGTCGAAATCCCAAAAACCTGAGGCCCTCGATCCTCCGGAGAGCTTTGCTTAGGCTCGAGTGCCCATTAATTCGGTAAAACACTTACTTTTGTGATGCTAATGGCACGCGGAGGGCGCGAGGGCCGCCGGGAGGCCGAGGCGGAGCGGAGGCGCCGCCGACACTCATTGCACTCAAATAAACGACAAATAATTTAATTAATTTCACTAGGCATACTTACTGACAGCTATACACACCGACAATAGAATTTTTGAGTGATATGGAGATAAAATTTGCAGCTCCTTAATTTGAATTTTGATGATTGGAGTGAAGAAATTTCGAAATGACATAACGACGTTTTTGGAAGAAGACAATTTGTGTAACATTTAGGGTATTTGTCATTCATTGACATAGCATCCACGTACTACCGATATACATACAGGCTGGAACAGAACGAGGGACTTAAGCAAACGAAGAATTGTTTAGCTTTAGCGCCGGCTTTATTTTTATTATAGCAATTAACCATTTTGATATTTATAACCGTTTTCAAGATTCAGCTTGTTCATCTTTTTTGAAAACCCTACCCTAACAAGTAGACCCGATGCCTGGAGTTCGTAATAGGTAAGTGGCGTTTATAACATGTGTCACTTTAAAATGCCTGCACTTAAGTGTATGGTATGGTTGTCACTTATAATGAAATATTTCATTTTACTGGTTTTTACTTTAAAATGTAACTTTACGATTATAATGAGTTGATTGTAGATCACTTAGGTAGCACTTCGATTTCAGCTCAGTCTTTAGAAATCTTCCACACTGCATAAAACGCAATAACGCAACTTGTTGATTCATTATGAAACGTAAAAAACTGGAAGTGTAGCTAACAAAACAGATGACATTTGCTCGATGAAAGCTCCCACGTGGAAGCTAGACCGTACCCACGGCAGCGCATTGTGTCGGCGCGGGCGCCGGTGCGGGGAGACCTCGGGAGCTCATTGTGCGCCGGCGCCCGTAATGAGGTGTCGATCAATCAGGCCGCGTGTCGAACTAATGAATGGCGCCGATACGCAAACAGCATCGCCGCGGGACCCCATCATTGTCCAGCCCCGCCGCTTGCCAATATTACTAAAATATTTACGATCAATGATCGAATGTCATTTGTTTTGAACCGCGGGAATTATACGCGGTTTTGGACAAACAATGGGAGAATAAGACCGTTAAAGTGTCGTGAATGATGTCAAACATATTGCGCCAACTTACTCGGGGTTGTGCGTACTGGCCCATTTCAATGTATGAATGGTCAATAGAGCTGCAAATAAATGTGATGCATCATGAAATTCTTAGTCATAGCGTAATCTTACCTAACTAGGAACTTGTGGTTTGTATGATCGTATGACGACACATCCACTTGGACTTAAGATCATTTGGAATACAAGCACGATTGAGTTGTGTGTATGATCCTTTACCAATTTATGATGGCACCGCATTTGTAAACGTTTCAATAGAACGGTCAACCAACAGCAAAAGTTTCCCGAGAGAACACTTATTTGACTTCTAAAGCATGATTACACATACAGGAATAAGAATGAGCTGCGGGGTGGGGGTATGCGCGGGGAGAGGGTCATTTGCAACTCTAATGCGATCAAATATTGATGAGTTCTGGTCGTTGTGTCTTTGCATATGTCCCGCTATCGACGCCGTGATACTAAATTGGTACGTACATATATTTGTTAATACGATTATAGTGTGGCAAGGTGCTCTAATGTTTAGAACAAGGGCCTTACCATGACGTGATAATCCGATTCAATTCTGATTCAGTTTGGGTTCGCTCGCTGTCAGATTCATACTAAAAATTGATCTTGAATGATTAGGGTCCAGGTGGAAATCTCGCGAAGGACTAATCAGTAGCGCGCGCTCTGGAAATTCGATTCTCGTGGTTCGTTTTGTGCTGCTCCGCTCAAACTAATAAGTCAATAATTTGACAGCGAAAAGGAAGGCATGATATGAACTTCGAAAATTGAAGCCCCCATGTTGTAGTCCAAATTTAGGAAAATCAGCTGAAGCAAAACAAACACAAAGCGGATAGAGAGCTGACTCTGTTAGTAGCGCTACGAGAGACCACGCATGGCATGCACAATACGGAAATATTCACTGCTCAATATTGCAGAAGTAAGTAAGTATTTCACGGCTGAACCCTGCTTAGTAAAATCAGAATTCGTTCGCGTGGAAATTAAACACGAAGGAAAAAACTGCTCAGCATATCTCACTTCTGCTCGGTGTTTTTCCGCTGCCCGCGTCGCGCCACGGTCGCCAACTCTCACAAAAAAACCCTAAAAAAGGACCAATAAATATTGAAAGCGGACATCAATCGACTCGACACGTGTCAAATGATTTACATAAAATGTAAACAGGAAGATTTATTTCGGTAAGGCTCTTACGAAACGTTTTTTTGAATCACAAATCGGCATCTCATATTACAATCTGAATAAACTTCCTCACTTGTTTAACGCTTTAGCATTCGTCTGAATAAAGATAGAATGCTGTACATTTATATTATAGTTGCATAACAAAATATCATAACCTGTCTCGAGAGTTTCACAATGGATGGTAACAATTTGAAGAGAGAAGCTGTCATATCGTCAGCAGCATTCTTTTGTTTATTGTTGCGGTACTGCGGTGTCGGCGCGGGTGGATCACCGTAGGAGCCGATACATTCGGGATCATTGTTAATCCCATTATCCTACTCTTCCCACATAAATCGTGCGGCCGAGAATGCGGCCGGCGTGCCGAATTGGGCACAATCCTTACTCCGTGCCGTATGATTTAAGGGTTCGAAGAAACGTGACAAAAACGCACAGGTGGCGAGGCAAAAACGTTTGTATGGAAGACGGACGCATTATCACCATTATCACGTCGCGCGGCCGTCGGCGCGGGCGCGGGCGCGGGCGCGGGCGGCGGTGGCGGCTGGCACTGTTGCTGCTCGCTGCTGGATGACGTGGATGGCTTTTGAACGGTTGTCAAAATGGTGAACATGCCTTGATGAACATGTTGCGGTCACCTACTTGTTATTTCATTCGTTGACATATGTTCAATTGCTCACTTAAACCATAACCTGGTCTCCTTATTATACAGATATTAATAGGGCGCTATAGTAATTTATACTCGCAGTTTTAAATTTGGTTATGATGAGACATTATCGTATTTGAAACCGCTTTAGTATAAAAAACTTCGTTCGGTTTATTTTAGAAAAAATCCCAAAAGCACAATTGATATTTTATAAATCTATGTAGATGGCAACCGTTCGGGATGGAGCCGGATTGAAGAGGCGTATGCTCAACGGTGGGTGTTTACACGCTGAAGAAGGAAGAAGAAATCAATGTAGATTTGGCCATTCATTGTTACACACATAAACACACCAAATTAACTTCTACAGCACGCGTGACTGCAATTAACTGGAGGCTTGACGAAGGGTCGTCCAATCCTTCAACGACTGCATACGTTTCCAATAACATTCAATAAACACGTTTCGCAGTGCAGAGTACACACGCGGGGGGTGTCGGCGTTGGCGGCGATTTTCCGCCGCTTTGCGCAATAAGAATCGCGGCGCAAACAAAGAGCGGCGGCGTGTTTGTGTTTGTTCGCGGCGCGTGGCGGCGCGGGCGCGGCCGCCGCCTCGCCGCGCTTTCATTACGCCGCTGATTGCGTTACCAAGCAATTATCAAATCTATTACAAACGGTAGCGAGGGAGGAACGCCCCGTCAGCGCCAGATACCTAATCGGCATCGATAGAACCTACGACACACTCGTAAACAACTCTAATAAACCATCTCAAAATTGAATTTTCAAAACTCATCCTCGAGCTGTACCGCAACCGTTGCACGCCACAGCTCGGAGACAAATACCCGGCTTAAATTTCTACGTATTTAACCGACTTCAAAAAAAGGAGGAGGTTGGAAACAATATTTTCGGTCACTGTTTAGATGTGTCACTAATCTTCAATACCCTCCCAAGAAATATATTAGACATCAAAACTGTTTCTAAGTATAAATAAATCATCGGATTTATGTAAATATGTATCTTAAATTATAGCCTGATAATTTTTAAGGCCTGTGTTCTCTAAAAAGTAATACACGAGCTAATACATTTTGTACCTAAAATAGCAAATATTTCACCTTATAATAATTATTGTGTTAGGGCTTGGTCTGGTAGAGTCTGTTGCAATAAGTGTTGTCATATTTTAAAGTAGTACATACCTACCCAAGTAATGCAAACGCGTAGACCTAATAAAAGTAAATCTTAAATTAACCATAGCACTTTTCTCGGATTGTTCCAGGTCCGTCGGCTTACGCGCTGCTAATTAAACGCGGCCATTTGTCGCGCGCCGCGGGACCGGCTTAGCCCTTCCCGGAGCGACGCCGACGGATCCCGCCGTATTAGAAAAGTTTAATAACTCAGTTTAAAGCCACCGTACAATTACGTCACGGATGCGCTGCTTCCAATCGCGCTGTTAGCAGGGGTCAGGCTTACATTGCTTAAGAAGGCAAAAGGTAAGGATTGATTGCGTTCGTCCATTCCTCAATCTTTCCATAGTTTCCTACAGGCTTCGCCTTCTTGTGCGTATTCCACAGATTTAACTCATTAGGGTTCTGGCAGAATGTTTTATGCTGAGTCAACACCTTTTTTTCACAACACATTATGGCATCCGCAATTCGTTTCAACATACCTACTTAGTTGTTTATTTTTCTTTATTACCTCTTTTGTTCTTCAGTTGTTGTAATTGTACTTATGTTGTGTTGTATGTATTAATTTTCCATCTAAATAATGTGAACTCAATACATGTTATGTAATGTACCTGTGTTGTTAGAAAATAAAGTTTAAAAGATGACAATAATTAAGTCACTTGTAGGATGTGCTGACTAAAGCGCAACGGAATGATGCGTAGCAGCCGTCGTGCTAAATCAACCAATCGTATTATATCGTCTAAAATCCCAAGCGAGCTTTGCAAGGTGATCAAAGCGAGACTAGACGCCGCCTTAATGAGAAAGCACCCTAAGACCTGTACCAGAACCAGAGTAATACATACGAAGGCTCTGCGTCAAAAAGTTTTCAAACACCTCCATTAGACTCTCGACGCCCGAGTGTCAAAACTATGGCTACCGAGAACAATCCTCTGAGTTTTTTGGAGTGTGCCCCGTTATACAGATCAGCACGTCGGGCCGCGCCGTTCGGGGAAGCTGGTGCGCGCGCGCACAAAAAGTACGCTACCTGCCGCTATCAGATCGAAGCTTTTTATTGTTTATAACAATAACTGTTGTTTTATCCGCGATCGTATCGCTGTTAATTTGTTGCGAGCGCGATTGCCGGAAGGTGCGGCGCGCCCGGGGTTCGGAGCAGCGGAGTTTTTTATAATGTACCTACTTATTGAGCTAACTTACCAACTCTGACATATACTATTGTTATTTTATTATTATGCTTGACATTTTTTTCTTGTATTATTCCAGTCAATTTAATTTTGTACCCTATTTTAGGTAGAAAGTGGAGATTCTGTCTAGCTTTAAGACAATTTATGTACACCTGCTTTCAACAAATAAATTATTCTTATTCTACCTCGGTTTTAACCTACTTCAAAGGAGAAGATTCTCAATTCGTTACCGTGGTTTTTTTTCGTATAACGTCCATGGTATCCGGCACTTGAAAACTGATTTCATATTTTGTGCGTCTCAAATTTGGCCCCATTGTGATTACGTCAGGATTTTATTTCATAAGCATTGTTTTCTACGTTAGCGATAATACTATTTTTTTATAAAGTAAACGGTCACAATACTTAACGACGCAATACTTACTTACTAAACTTAATCAAACGATTACCTACTTGCCTAACCTAATTGGTAGGTATAGGTACCTACTTAATGACTGTGGTACCCTGGTGACTTTTCTACGGAACCAGTAGGATCTGCGGAACCCAGTTCGGGAATCGCTGATCTAGTGTTATCGCGCTTGGCTGGCTAGAGCGCGCGCCTACGAGGTGCGCCTACGCGGCGCTACGGGCTACGCGCTACGGCGTGCTGTCTACGGGGCATCACTGCTGCTGAACTATCATTTCAATTCAGCCTATGATGTGATGTCAGGTGATGTGTCATCTCATCATGATTAGTATGCTACCTTAAAACGCTTCAAAAAACGTAAATGAAAGTAGATTCGGTATTAAAACATCTTGCGTCTTTTCCAGATTACTACAAATGACACTTTGGTTGGAACAGAGATGCGTTATTTTATCTGTAGTTAGTTCATGCGGAGGAAAAAAAGGTGCATAGCATAATTTTGCGAAGATACTAAATTAAAAACTACGAGTGAGCCGCAAACTGCTCATTTGCATGTCCTTCTTTCTTGTTTGCCAAAGCTTTTGGCAAGAAACTTATCATATACTCATTACCGAGTTATAAGCGATAGATCGCGCACTGCTCCTATGATACTAGTACGCATGCGCAGTGTCAACTAGGTAATACCTAGCAGTCGCGTCTGCCGGGGAGCAGGCGGCTGCGTCTGCGTGAATACCCAAATAAAGAGTCGCGTAAACGGGCATGCTGAATTTATGCCGGGACAATGCCCGCGGGGCTGTGCCTCGAATATCGGAGATGATCCGGGACGGCGGCAGGGGGGGGGGGGGGCTGGTAACAATCGACAATAGCCGCGGAAGCTCTGATGCGCCGCGGCAGCCGCCTGCGCCGCTGCCAGCACACACCTGCCGCTGCCGTCCGTAAAGCGCGGTTGTAGAGTCAACAACAAAGTACTTGGAATTTTAAAACCTGTGCGTTTTCCTCTATTAATGTCAGCACAGCATACATAACTATAAGACATGAGCTGTCCGGAACTAAGATAGGTACAGAGAGTCGGCGCAGCAAATACTAATTGCTTTTATTTGTTTATTTATTTATAGGAAATTTCTGAATCTTTCTGAGAGAGAGATACTATGGATCATCCAGAAGAAGGAGTGGAAAAAGACTAATGCAAAAAAACCGTTACAAAAACAAATCAATGAAAACATGAATTTTACCAAGATTATGAAGTGCATACAGCATTAGGTAGAACGGCGTTAGCGCCCACACGTCCACAGCAGGAAATCTGGAATGAAGAGGCTGACGTATCTGCAGCCAGCGGTAAGGTCTCAGTAGCAGAGCTGTGGGGGTGCGGGCGCGCGGGGGCGCGGGCCGCGCGGGAGCCATAAGTTACACGCGTATGAGCGGCTTCGTTTAGTTAGTGCAAATAAAAGGTGCGCGGAACAATAGTGCGGTCAATACGGGAGCCGGCATTTGCATATCGCGCATCGGCGCGGGCGCAGGCGCGCGGGGGACGCGATTGTTCCCGACCACTTACACTACACCATTGTTTTGTTTATGCAAACTCAATAAATAACAATAACCTTTCTATTTCGATTTGCGTTTCAGTAAACTCCATATGTGGGCGCCGGAATGCGCTCGTCATGCGCCCGCGCACTGCCCACTGCTAGCGCTATACTGCTAGCCATGCATTTCGTGAGGTAACACTACTTGATAACGGTACATCCTGACCCAAGGCAATTTCCAGCTGCTCATCATCATTTTGCGGGTGGTAGGACCTCGTAAGAGGTCCGTTCGGATCGATACCACCGTCTTACTCGCTAATCCTGCCGCTAAGCAGCAGTGCAGTTGCAGCAGCTGTGTTTCGGTGTGAAGAGTAAGACAGCCGGTGAAATTACTGGCACTAAAGGTATTCTATCCTAGCCCTCTAGGCAGGTAAAGCACGTGGCATCCTCTAGTGTTGCGACTGTCCATGGCGAGGTGGTGGTCGCTTACCATCAAGTGACCCACTTTCTCGTTTGCCTTCATTTCAGTTGTTCTGAGCACGATCGAAGTGTTTTCATCGTGTATGTTGTTTTGATCCGGCAGCCGTATGCTAAGCGGCCGCTGCATAATGTGTCGGCGCGCGCGTCAGGCGTCACGTGGCGCCGCGTGCGCATTACCATGCATTAGACTTGACTGACAGCTGACGGCTGCTGCGGGGTCGAAGGAGAACGCAGCTAGCATATACCTAAGCTGATCCATTTACTTTGAAGAATAAAATTAGAGCTTCAAAATAGATCAACGAAAACCGCACATCGTAAACCTGAGCAAATTTCTTAGACACATCTTAGTTTATACAAACTCAGCCTTAGCAATAGTTTAAAATCTCACCGAATAGTTTTTTTTTTATATGAATAGGAAGGCAAACGAGCAAGTGGGTCACCTGATGGTAAGTGATCACCACTGCCCATAGACACCCGCAACCCCGGAGCAGCACCAACTGCGGCTTTGCAGTTAGTGCTGCAAAGGATTTTCGTCGTAACTATGCATTGAAAAAGTCACTCCACTGTCAGCGCACTCGCACAGGGTGATCACTCCAAATGGGTCAGTAGGGAGAAGTCCAAAACTATAAGAGATAGGGCAGGGGTCGGCAACCTGCGGCTCGCGAGCCACATGCGGCTCTTTGGATGTGAGGCTGCGGCTCTTTAGTTCCATTCGCAAATATTATTTATTTCATAAAAAAAATGTTCTGAAACGATTAACGAGGTTTAGGCATTATTTCTGTCTCTCAGCTACTTATACTCGCTTTAAGTAGTGTTGTAAGTAAGTAAATGTTTAATTTTATTGTTTTAATTTTTATCTTATTCATTATCATGTGATTATTTGTTGTGAAAAACACAACTTATATATGATTAAATAGATATTTTTCTTATGAATAAATAGATTACTTTTTTTTATCAACAAAGTTTATGAAAGTATTGAGGCTATTTATTGTTGGCGAGAATTTTTTTTATGGCTCTTTAAAAACTTGAAATTTTGTAAATAGTAATTTTTGGCTCTTCCGACTCAAAAGGTTGCCGACCCCTGAGATAGGGGGATCTGTTCTTAGGAACCATGGCATCGATTATAGATTTAGTAAAAATGCTATTACTTTTTTTTTCATACTATCTTTTTCAAAATTTCTGCGAACAATGTTTTAATTGGTTCTGAAAGTTTCTCGTCGTTATTGTTGATGGTGTTACTTGTTATTCAATCACAAGAAACACATTTTTAATGGAATCTTATGATATAATTAAAAGAAAAACTCTTTTTTGTTATTGTTTTGACCTGTTTCGATTCCCGGTTATGTATGATATGGAAAAAAATATATTAATGCAATTTGTTGAAATCTAAAATCGATGTCATGGTTCCTAAGAACAGATCCCCTCTCTCTCTCTTATAGTTTTTGACTTCTCCCTACTGACTTTGAATATCGAGCGATGCATATAAGGTATCTTAGCATTATAATTACACATAAACGGATAACTCACGTATAAAAAGTCGAGTGAGTTTTTATGCGTGAGTTATCCGTTTATGTGTAATTATGAGTGAGTCTCACGGTAGTTTCATGTTGAAAAATCTTAGGATTATTCCAGAATTCTTCCATGCCATATTATTTACCATAGAATTTACCAGTTGCTTCTCTTCCCGCGCAGATGGTAAAAGCCCATCGAGGGAATGGGCGAAAGACTTAGGAATCATGTTATAGGCGATGCGGCTAGCCACCCATCACTATTTTGATTCCCGTTTCCACCTATGCGCCTAAAATCATGCTAAACGTGGCCCTTAGGTCTTGATATCGCAGGCTTTGTTTACCCCGTAAGGGATAAAGACGTGATTTGTGTAAGTATGTATGTAAATTTATAAATCAAAACAAAAAGTAAGCCACGGTATACGCTTCATTGTTATGAGATGTTCGTGTTCTTGTGCCTACGAAACTCATTAATTTACCAACGGCTGGCGCAAGAAGCGGCGCAGCAACGCAGATCATGCAGCTTTAGCATAATGCAGGGCTGAGTTTGACGGCGGCGGTTTTGCCGCGGGGGTCCACCGCCCAGTGGTCACTTCCACGCGGACGCGGCGACGCGGACGATGGAGCCAGCTCTAGTAGACCTGCCACTAAATTTACTGGAAATACAACTGTGCTAAAGCCTGTATTAGCGGGGCTCGTAATTATTCACACGCATTGGAAGATTAAATGTTTGGACATCGTGTACTATCGAAAAAAGTAATTCTTGACCCGTAAGGGATTGACCTAGCCCCAAACTAAGCAAGGCAACGGATAAACATAATTATATAATGTAGACAAATACAGACAAATACATACAACATCCATGACTCTGGTACGAACATTCGTATTCATCATACAACTGTCTGCCCTACCGGGATTCGAATTCGAACCCAGGACCTCTAGCTTCATAGTCAGGGTCAGTAATAACCACTGCACTGCACACTCCGGTCGTCAAATTGACAAAGATCATGTGACGTTTATTGTGAGATCGTTTTACAGTGGGTGTCAGGATTAGGAGTTCAACTGTTCGACAATACGTACGGGTGGCATACGATACGAGTGAGTTTGCTGCCTGATATTCAGTGAGCACCACCGACCATGGCTCCGCAAGAGCAAAGGTCTGCAGGTGCGATTCGAGTTTAGAGGGCTAAAATGGAACACCTCATTGTGCCAGTTATTTCCTTGGCTGTCTCACTCGCAACACCGGAAATCAGCAGCGACGGGAGCCGCGGATAAATAGTGAATTAAAAACCACGAGGAAAGAACACGGGGCTCTACCACCCAACTTCTTTGAAACATTCATGATTTTCTTCAACAGATGCGTGTAGGACACAAGGGAGATTGTTATCACACGTTGACCGATGACTGACGTTTTTGTGCAGTTTGCTGCAATCGATGGCTGGTGATTTAACTGTATAATGTCACGCTAGTCCGCCATTCATCCCTGTCTGGCGGTGGGGGGGGGGGGGGGCACTCCGAGATCGTCCCGGGATCTATCCCATCGTCTGCCGAACCTGGCGTTTTTTCCCGCGCGAAGCAATTCCTAAAATGGCCGGTTCTAATGTATAATTCAATTGATTTCATTAGCGGTAGTTTTTCAGCGCGAGGGGTCGCGATACATATGTATGCGCTCTCTAATAAATTGGTTGTTGTGCGCGCTACCTGAGCCGGAGTAATTGAATGACGGCGGCGCGGGCGCACTTTAATTGTCTAATGAATAGCTGTGCCATTGTCCAGAGGTGCTTTCCTGACGCCCACCGTGACTTACACTGCCGCGGCTTAAAGTGATTGCTGGGACCTACCGTTTTAGTGTGTTACTTTTTGCTTGAGTGTAATGAATCGCCGGGGTATTCTTGAAAGACGATGTAAAAGAAGACTAGGTTAGAAATACTTTAAGTTGTGACATTTATAAACTAAACTTAATACCAAATGTGTCCACGTTTTAGGGTTCTGTATTTCAAAAGGAAAAAATATATCTGTACGTCCCTTTAGAAAGACCTTTCTGTTTCAGAAACGCATAAAAACACATTAAAAGTCAACCGTAAAAAAATTGGTTTTTAAGTTCTTGTGATCATAACATAGCACGAACTTTAACATTACAATACAATACAACACAATACAAATACTCTTTATTGAACACCACAAATCAGTACAAAACAATACAGAATCAAAGAACAAAGTAGACAATAGGCGGTCTTATCGCTTAATAGCGATCTCTACCAGACAACCAACATGACAGAGACATACGATGATACCTATCATTTCAATTTTCAATTCCGACATAGGTCACCTCCTCATTGCGCTAGTCCGACTCGCACTTGGCCAGCGTTGTTTATTACTGAACCATAAACCATGGGTATCTTAAAAACTAGTTCACACACTATGATAAAAAATGGTTTGAATGTTTATCATCTCTTTTAAACAAAACTAATCAAATAGATCATTAGCAGAGCCCTCGCCCCGCACCTGCGCCCGCGCGCCTCGCATGCCGGACGCATTCCTACAGACCCACTTCGTTTTGATGAATTATGAACAGGCTAGTTCTATTAACGAAACATTTTGAATGCTTCTATTGAGATCGTTTTTTATGTCCCGTGATGCGCGAGCGCGAGCGGGAAGCCCCTTCTTTTTAGCGAGGGTTAAAAGTCATCCCTTCGGCAAATAAATCAGTTGGCGGAAGCAAATGAGTCATTAGGCGCTCCCGTGGCGGCGCGCGATCATGCTAAGCTAATGACGAATTATAAAACGCGCAAACTCGGGCGCGGCTAATGGTGCGCGGGCGCACGCACTCCAACTACTGCGTTATGCATAGTTCAAGCCTCTACGGAAGTGCTCACAAATTAGTTTTACTGAATTTACTGTCTCAGAGTGTACGGTGCCAATAACTTTATCAAGTCGATACAAGATACTTAATCAAATCTAGGTTGACTACGAGTATGTATAATCGTTCTCCGAGGTCTCTGGAGAGAAAGAAAAGATCTGGAACCAACTTCCTGCTGCAGCATTCCCTGAGCGGTACAATTTAGGGATCTTTAAAAAGCGAGCCTTCCTGTTCCTCAAAGGGCCGGCAACGCACTTGTGATTCCTCAGGTCTTGCAGGTGTCCCTGGGCGATGGTGATTGCTTTCCATCAGGTGACCCATCTGCTCGTTTGCCCCCTCTCATATAAAAAAAAAAAAAAAAAAAAAAAAAAAGAGGTAGACATATTATTGCCACGCTGTTGCTGCCACTATCAGATCCTAAATTGAAGTTATTTGGATAACTTTGACTGCGAAGTTACGTGCCTTTGGACCGACTGAATCATCACCGCGTAGGTTGCCTGAGCAGGCTGAAGAAACTGCACAATGTTGATATAGTTTATATTTGTATAAGCACTTTACAATAATCGCGTGTTTGCAGAACGCTGACACAAACGAGCGTGCCGGCGCGGCGCCCCTCCCCCGCCCCTCGACGCGAGTCATTGATTGATGACGTGTGACTCCGACTGTCTTTCGTCACGCTTCCAGCCGACTGGCTGACTGGCATTACCATTACTAACGTACTCATAGTCGCTGTAAATTTTATTTGCTAAGGGACGTTTCACCGTGTAAGCTTGCGTGGTAAGCTTATGAATCTTACGCGCCACAGAAACAATGTCATCTCCTTTGTATTTCCAATTATAAAACTGGTTTAAACAGCAAAATTGCGTACAACATTGTAAGTGTAATTGAACTAGGTGCACAGCAAGAAAACAACTTGATACTTACTGACGAGCAAAAAAGCGACCCGTTATCTTTGCTTGTGAGTATACTTTGCAATATTCGTACTTAATGAGACGAAAAGTGAACTCGGACGATGTTTCCTATGAGTTTCCCATAGCGAGCCCCTAAAAAAGTAATGCAAACATTAAAGGTCTCGGCGGAAGCCGGCAATGCCCGTCACGCGGCCGGGAGGGACACTTTTTACGACAAAACACTGCGGAAGTTATGTTTCAGGGGCATTACGCACAGATCATTAAACCGCATTCTCCTCTACTAAGTGAAAGCGCAACTATATTTATTGCTGCACGCTTTGACAACCCTGTCCGGCCGCCCCGCAGGAGGCAGGACTCTAGCGCGCCGCGTTAACGGCCGGAGCGGCTTGGCGGCTTGGCGGCTTGGCGGCTGGCAGCCGGGGCCGCGCTCGCGGGGACGGCCGCGGGTGCCGCCATTATTTTATGACGTCTTCATCGCGGCCGGGGCGGCTTTATTGCTGCAAATCACTTCTCCCTCATTAAATGCTTATTTTATTTAACTACACTACAAGTGTTTTAGCAACCGTGTTTGATATCTGTTTGTGTACAAAAATAGAATAAACTATAACAAGTTATAAACAAACAAATTTGATAAAACCCTTCCGCAGTTTAGCTCAGAGACTCAAAATGACAAAACTTAAAATGACTTAAACTGAAAATATAATTTTTTTACAGTGGGGGCAGTGTGTTCACGTTGGTACATGAACCCAGTAGAACCCTGTCGCAATTGATAGGCCGCCGTCACTCAAACACGAGTGATATGTCACCTTATTGCGATAGAGTTTTACGGTACATACAATAATCAGTATGTACAAGTACCTACTACTACTACTACTACTACTACTACTACTAATCAGCCCACGTCCACCCCCTGCTGAGTAAAGGCCTCTTTAGGGATATCTCTATTTTCTTGAATGTTCCATGGTGTGGAGTGTCGTTGGTTGGTTAGTCTTTCAAAAGTATTGCAACTTTGTGAAGATTGTTTTTCGGAGTGTTTATATGAGTATGAGGTTCCCACCACCTACCAGCTAAGCAATTCATGATAGTAGTTCTTACATTGTACCTAAATATGTAAAAAACACTGTCTGAGTAGGTAATAGATAGTCGATCATCAAGCCATAGCATCATAGTAGTTAGAGAAATACTACGAGTTCGAATCTAAAGTAAAATTTGAACACGAAAGTTTGGGTGTTCTGTCTGATTTTATCTAAATAAGTACCAACTTATGTTAATCCGTGGTACATACATACTATGTAAGAACTGTGGTCTTGACAGAGACAGACAGAAGGACGGACGGGACATCAAAGTGTTCTAACTAGTTTACCTACACCATTTTTCCGAAAATGGTACGGAAACCTAAAAAGAACTTAAAAATTATATATGAAATTTATAACACCTTCAACTGGCATACCTATTGATAAGGAGACAGAATTTTTGACATGGCCTTGCACAAGGCCGAACATTAAATGAAAACATTAACCCCCTTATTCAAAAACGTTTGTCCTTATCTCATTTACCTTTCACAGATAAGGACAAAACGATTGCTAAGTTAGCAGAAGCCTATAGAGCGTTTAAATGTATAAGGGGGTAAATGTTTACAATACCGACACTCCAAACCATGTCATAATTGTAGCCGCGAACCCGTCTGCACGGAATTTATTTACCGCTATCCCGCGATAATTATTAAAATTTTTTTTTAAAAAAATGGTTTATTTCAGACAACAGCGTTTGGTCCATATTTTGTTAGTTAAAATCGAATATTAAGTAAGTTTATGTTAGTATGTCGTATTACAATACGGGCAATCACATTGGCTATAAATATACGAGATAGATTAATAATAATAATAAGATTAACAACCAATATAATTTAATGAAAACAATATATAATTAAACTAATAAAAATAAGAATAATGATAAAATTATGCAATTTTGCGGGAAAAAACTATATTATATATTCACCTTCACTGAAACTATCTCTAAATCATATCCCAACTAATCGGTTCAGTCGTTTAATCCGCCAGACAGACACACTTTGCCATTTAAAATATTAGTATGGATTCCGCATGGATGGGTAATTTTCGTGTCACAGCGGAACTTTTTCTAGTCAGGCGTCTTGTATGGTTAACTAACATTTAATGAGGTCCAACTTTTTTTCTTCACCCTAGTATCATACATACATACACATATCACGTATAGTGATTTTGTGATTTCGTAATTTTAAAAATATTTACGTAAATATTTAGATTTTGGTATTTAGCTGTCGAGTAGAAAATTCTTGGTGGCACAAACCGACCCTTCCACACACTATAACAGAGTCCTAAAAAATACCGATGATTGTTAAAACTGCCACCTAGCGGCGAGCTTCAGAACTTTAAGAGTTATCTGGCTAGCTCTGTCTCTGGCAGCTGCAGACAGCGGGTGGCGGCAACGGCGCAGCGGCGGACGCGAGGGCTGCGCTCCGAACTCACATGTTATGATACGAATAACTAGATGGCGCGACAAGCAAGCAGAGTATTAGAGAAAAAGGCCTGATAAGAAAATGAAAATTGACGATGTACAGTCAACATCAGAAGATGATAAACAGTAGAAGAAAATGATCTACACACGACTCTATCACCAGGGTAATAAGAGGATGCGTACTTGCTTAGATCTTTTTGAGCTCTAAATCTGTTAATTTCTGATGTTGACTGTACAAACATACTGTGAAAGATAAGTAAATCTTTGTTGTTATTTAAATATATTGTGTTACTTTAAAGGAATTATTATTTACTAGCTTCTGCCCGCGACTTTGTCCGCGTAGAATTAGACTTACATTAGGCAGCTACGACCTTTGACATGTTTATCGCTGTCCCGCGGGAACTATGCTATTTTCCGGGATAAAAATGAGCCTATATGTTAATCTAGGGTACCAGCTATCTCCGTTCCAATTTTTTTATCCAAATCATTATAATTTAGTAGAATAAATTTACATGTATTCCTTTCCATTGGAATCATAAAATGTGGGGTGTTTGTTTCACTTGGGAGCTGTGGGGCGTGGGGCGTGGGGTGGAGTATACAGGGTGGTCCAAACACTGACGTCTAAAAAAAAAATTTAGATGCCTCACATCCGGGGCTATCCGAATATACCCCATATATGTTGGCCGATTTTTTGTAGTTTTCGAGTAATTAATTTTTAAAGATTTTTTCAAGAATTTTCGGGCCGAGCAGTTTATCATCATGTAACTTTTTTGGTTACGTTTTTTTGAGTGTTTTTTTTGATAACATTATCCTCACAAACTGCACTTTCACACGTAAAATAATCAGCTTCCCAACCTTGAGCCAAGTTACAATAAAATTGACCGAAAGTGAAAATTTTGCCTTTGATCAAATCGAAGTCTGATTTTGTAATAAAAAAAAAACTAAAAATCTCAGAATTCAAAGACCATAAGTAATTTTAAAAACTTTGCCAGTCTCTAAACTTGCAGAATAATACAAAAAAAGTGACACTTAATACGTCATAATTTGCTGGATTCGACTTTCAAACGTACGAAGGTAGAATGTTCGTGGATCAAATAAAACAATACAATTTAATTTAAACACGTTATTTATAATATTATGCTATCATTCCCTGAGCGGTACAATTTAGGGATCTTTAAAAAGCGAGCCTTCCTGTTCCTCAAAGGGCTGGCAACGCACTTGTGATCCCCCGGGTCTTGCAGGTGTCCCTGGGCGACGGTGATTGCTTTCCATCAGGTGACCCGTCTGCTCGTTTGCCCCCTCTTTTATAAAAAAAAAAAAAAATTCATTTTCCTAACTGCAAAAACTTTTATTTTTCTAATTAACTCTTTACAAGAGTTTGTCATGTAGGCGTAGGCTCAATGCAATATAAAGGACACGTATGAAAGGTGTGTTTCTGCTAAATAAAGATTTCTTATTCTTATGTATAATTATTCTGTAATTATTCTCATAACTATTTCCGTAGGAAGATATAAATAAATCCTAAATGAACACTTTGTGCGCTAGATACAAATGTACATACCCACTGTAATTATTAATGAATTATATTCCACAGTCACCGGCAGTAATGTGCCAGAAACATCTTGAACAACATAAAACTCAACTCTATTTGTGTAGCTGTAAGGGCATATCGGTTGTTTTGGACTGTTATATTCTATCCGATATTGCGGCAGACTGTTATTATTTTAAAAGAACTGGCAGCTGCGGCTTTCCCACTGTAGAATAGTAATGAGTATCATTCTATAATCAACTGCCAAGCGCCTCAGGTTCAAGACACCCGGGAGCCTGACAAGCAGCATCAGGCGCGGTCAAGGGCGGCGGGCGCCGTTGCCGCGCGACGTGTTGACGCGTCGCGTGGAGACGCAGATAGCGACCAACAACTTTCACATATTGGACGAGGGTGATTAACCGCGGCCATCGATTGTTTTCGTGTTTTGAAATTAGAATGTAGCGTCGGATCGCGATGACACCCCCGTCAGGGCATTGTCAGTGTCAGTAGGGCGCGGTGCGGACGCGGTGCTCGGCTGAGTGTTGATGTGCTGCGTGCTGCTCTCGTGCTGCGAGGAGTGGTGGCTGGCGGCGGCGCGGCTGGCGACGCGCGCGAGCCATGAGCGTGTCCGCGGTGCGCTCCGTGCTGGTGGAGGGCCCGCACCAGCCCAAGGCCAAGGGACCCTACACGTATGCTAGCACCCCCAGGGCGCTCTACAACAATGCGAGACTCAAGAAGGAGCCGTCATGGTTAGTACCACTACTTGGTTTGTTTACTATACTGCGGTAAGCGGGAAAGGTACTGTTTTCGTGAATTTTACGTGTTCTAACACTTTCAACGGTTCGCGATGTCACTGCGTCTCGAGTTCATACTCCAATGTTGTTGTTTTCAGTGGCGCATTGTCAACGCAGTGATTGTTTTTCACAAAATGCTGCAAAGACTCATTTCGTTTGCAATAAATTATCTTGTTTTTTGCCCTCTCTGTATGTAAGTGATTCACCGTAATCTCAGTCGTCTCCGTCAGTGGGTGGAGATAAGTTCAGGTACTAGCACGCGGCGGCAATTGCGCCAATCCAAATCAACTTACATATAAATTTCACAGCGCCATTAATTATAAGGCACGTAATAACTTACACAAGAACATAACACTCGATCACGGACGTCGCGTTAATTAAGATTAGGATCCTGTGGACCTTGACCCGCGGCTGCCCGCGTCGCGTGCCGCCACTGCAGCCAACGAACCGCCCAAGGTCGGCTCTCGACTCCTGAGCTATCACCACGTCGAGAACACAGAAATACCTCAACGGTTTCTAGAAACCAGATAAGTTACTTATACAACAGGCAGCTGACAACGACACAGCGAAATCTCCAAGCTTCCAAGAGCGAGAAGCGTTGAAGGTGAAATCATAAAGACCTCGCGGACGTTGATTGTGGGATACAAAGCATCGCAAATGTAAACACCATTTTTTTGGAGACAGTCCGTGGAACATTGAAAGCAATTACAGTAATAGGTAATTGTCTACATTTGGATGTGTAGAAGTATTTCGTCTTTAACGTATTTTTAAAGATTTATCAAAGATCGCGATCAACTGCGATTTGTCGCGGGCACTCGTTACGTTGATTCCGGCTGCTACCACGACAAATCGCAATCGTAGTTTCAATTACCTACATTACACCAGCACGCTCCGATGCTGTAATAATTACTAAATGTGGAGAATGTGTAATCATTGTTGTTTTTGTTACCCTGTACGTTATAAATTAGTAGTGATAGAATTTCACTATAGTATGTACCTTGCGTACTTACATGCTTGCGAAATTTGGTCTTCATTAAAAAAATGTTTTAAAGTTATGGTAATTAGATTTGTGCCCGCCGCATACGGTCGCAAGCTAAGCTAGCAAAGATTCCTACTGTGGGGAGAGGCTACAACAGAGACATCGCTGTCCAGGCGGCTGTCATGCCTGGGGACCGCAGGAAGAGAGTTGGAAGATTTATTTATATGTAGGTACATCCAAGTTAAGAAACATCGTGACGTCACGGCTGCTCGTGCGTCGTAACAGTTAATGTAGTCGAATTCGATGGCTAGGTGGCGCTAGGGTCGCTACTTTACCATTATTATTTTGACAGCAATTAAAACTGTTGCATTTCCGATTCGCGTTGGTAATAACAATAATAACGTCGCGTACTAACGCGTGTCGTTGCGCGTTACCCGCGCAGCATAAAACGCCGGCGCCGGCGCGCGCGCCAGACTGCGCCGGACTTGCACATGCTACTGGTGAGTACACGTGAAGGCATTATGCAATATACTGGCGTTTATTACTGCACATACAAGGTCTTAGGAATCAAAATTAAGTCACACCCGTCCATACACTTTGAGCATCGACAAAATTGTACTGAAGCAAAATAAAATTGAACAATCCTGGAAAGCATTTACATATTCAGTGAAACTAACCCAACCCCTGCTGAGATATTCTGAGACCTTGTATACTTATCAGTTTTAACCACGACTGTATGTCCGTAGTCCGTAGTAACCCCTGTAAGGAAAGCGATAGAGCAATGGATTTGAAATGTGAAGGCCATGGTTTCCAGTTGCAGCTGATGTTGTTGGCGGCGCTGGCTTGGCGCGCGGCGCCGCAGCCGCCCGCGCCGGGACCCCCACCCCGCTACCCGCCCCCGCTGTACGAGTACGAGCCGCACGCGCACCTCTTCCCCTACCACGGCGAGATGGTCCCCTACCACCACCACCACCACCACGCGCCGGCGCCGGCGATGGCGCTCGGCGAGCGCTACACCGGCCTCGGCCTCAGGCTCGGCATCCTCTGACTCCCCGACAACTTTCTGCCCGTCGTTCACAAAAACACCAACACCCGAACACTAAATTAAAGCTAATTAGGGGGCGTCCATTAATTACGTGAGGTATTTAGGGGGAGGGGGTCGAGCCGAATCTTTCTAAATCTCACTTAGTTGATATGGAGGGGTCTTGGCAAATATCACGGAATTTTTTTTAAGCAGAAAATGGTGTAATACTGCGTGAAAATGAAGTTAAATTAAAGTTGAATGAAAATAAAAAACGTATCTTGAATAAAATATGACAAAATCTGACACAATTATATTTGTCATATTTGACCGAAATTGTGTTGTTTTTTAATAAATCCAATACTTTTATACCCAAAGTACAAGTTTTGAAAAATCTCACGTGAGATTGGGATAGGGGGGAGGGGGTCGAGAAAAATCTTACGACATCTCACCAGGTGTTTGAAAAAGACGATAGTATGACTGAATGTGAGATTGTGATTGCGAGTAAGAAAATCAAACAGGTAAAAGAGTTTGTATATCTGGGATCGGCGTTTACGAAAGATGAGAAGTGTAAAAGTGATAGGTATTGAAAGAAGAGTGAATACCAGAAATATGATCAATGGGGCGCTGCGCGCCTTTGTGAGCAGTGAGAAGGTGTCGAAGAAGGCGCGTTTGGCTGTCCACAGAGGGGTGCTCGTTCCAACATTAATGTACGGTAGCGATACTTGGGTATGGCAAAAGAAGCATGAAAGTAGAATAAATGCAGTAGAATTAAGAGCGTTAAGGAGTATGGAAGGTGTATCACTGAAAGATAGAATAAGGAACAGTATGATAAGGGAACGTGCTGGTGTGAAAGAGGATATAGTGACTAGGATAGAAAAAAGTATGCTTAGTTGGTTTAGGCATGTAGAGCGGATGGACGAAAGTA
Source organism: Pandemis corylana (assembly GCA_949127965.1). Lineage (NCBI taxonomy): Eukaryota > Metazoa > Arthropoda > Insecta > Lepidoptera > Tortricidae > Pandemis > Pandemis corylana. The sequence goes on along the minus strand of OX421854.1, from coordinate 103,392 downwards.
GACTAACTAAACAGATCTATATGGGGAAGATGAATGGTTACGTTGGGAGGGGAAGGCCTAGACGGACGTTCCGAGACCAAATAGGAGACGTTTTGGAAAAAGGTCAGGTCAGGAGTACCCGAAACCGACGAGCATGTATGAAGAGATTGATGACTGTGGATGAAGCGAAAGAAATATGTCAGGATCGTAGCAAGTGGAATAAAGTAGTCTCTGTCTACCCCTGTGGGAAAGAGGCGTGACGGTATGTATGTATGTATGTATCTCACCAAGGGGGGAGGAAGGATCAAAAAATCCTTAAAAATGCCTCTCGTATTAATGGACGCCCCCTTATCTGTGTGATTAACATTCATGTTTTATTTTTTACTGAATAAGTGTAAGTAAATTTGGACTGCTATTTACATGTTTAACGGCTTAGCAAAAGCGGTACTCGGATTAGGTTTTAAATCAGCAGCATTTGTTCTGTACGCTTCACGACGGTCGCGAACTAACGCGACGCAAGCACGCGAATGGCGTCCACACGTGTCGTGTTGGGTTTGTGTCGCGTCGCACGCTTCTTGGAGTTTTATTTCGCAGCAAGGACGTAGATAACGGTTACCGCTCAATATACCTGCTATCGAAAGCGGATGTTTTGTCGCTGACTTTGTTTTCGATTATCTAAAGAAAGCGTCAAATGATTTTTTTAGGATATCTTTCTCCCTGGTTAGTACTCATAAGACGTTACTTAGGCGTTGTCCAGATTATTACTGCGCGGTGTGGGTAGCCTTGTGTTGAGCTCGAGTCATTATTGGGGTACTTACATATGTCAGAAACCTAATAAAGCTACAGCTACGAAGAAACTAATTAATATTAGTTTGTGATATGGTGACGTTACTAATTGGCGTCCAGATAATCTGGCGCCCTTTCTGCGGGCGGAGCGCGGCTATCCATCAAGGGACGAGGCGATGGTCTATGACTTAGGACCGCGGGCCGTGGACGGCGGGCGGCGGGCGGCGGACGGCGGGCGGCGGCCACTGCTTGTGGCCGCTGAGAGCAACGCCCTTAACCTTGCGCGCCCCCGCCCGCGGCCGCTTATCGCGTTCGCCGCCATCATAAACCTAGCGTGACAGCCCGCGAGCTAATTTTAATCACATTGTGAACACTGTTGCAATCAAGTGCTTAGGATCTAAAGTCTGGATTTTTCAAATCACTAAGGTCCCACAAACTATCGACTAATGTGAAAGTCGCGACCCTACACTTTGCTCGACTGAACCGTTAGACTATGTGTGACTTCAGGGTCCCAACTGTGGTACTGGACACCCGCCTGCCGGCTGACCTTCGCTGACCGCTGGAAAGACGCAAAGGTCGTAAGGACCCTCCCGCTCACGCGAGGCGTCGCCCAAACTACCAGGTCTACGCCCAAACTATTAGGCTCACCGGGGATTTGTTAGATGTATTTTCTGATATATGTATTTATTTTCTTGTACAAAAATTTCCGAACGTCTTTTTTCCTGTATTTTTTTTTTAACATACCTACGCAAGATTTCGTAGTCGTTCATTCTACTAGGGACAAAACTTCTTGAAAGCTTGTGACCCTGTTTGCAATTTTGAATGGAATATTATTTTATTGTAAAATAAAGACCATTTCTAAAGCCAAATTATTCATCCTACATTGGTTTTATGAAACTTGTTTATGCGCGTGGATACGATCTAAATAATAACCTAATCAGGGACCTCATTCTACTTTTGTTTTACATCTATTGTAATCATATTGTTTATTACTAACTCTACCGCCTTTACTACAAAAGTTCACAAGATCTGTCACAGCGTTGAAATTCAACTTGTAAGTAGTAGGTATATTCATGCGCAGTAACGCGAACGGGCAGAAATTTTGCCGGAATTTGTGCCCCTAGTAAAACGAACGACTACGAAATTTTGCGTATGTTAAAAAAACTACAGGGAAAGAACGCATTCGAAAATAGTTATACAAGAAAATAAATCATACAGAAAGTTTGCTTGTAGGGAAAGAAGGCAATCGGAAAATTCTATACAAGAAAATAAATACATATATCAGAAAATACATCTAATATGGCTCACCGGGCCCGTAACTTAAGGGAATTATAACGCGAGCGAGAACGCCGCCGCGAGCGGGGGTTCGCTTACTTACATGCTTTTGTGACGCATTCACTAACCAAGAAGATTATAGTAAAAACATACTGAAATACCTATGATATTAATATATTTACTATATTTGTTTGTGGATTAGGAAACGCAGCTCAACTTCAAATCAGTCACTTACAGTTGGAGTCGACTTCAACCCGACTGGCCTTGATTTTGTATTGAAACTTCAGATCACCCAACAGTGACTGCTTGCAGCGGTGTCTTTGGAGTCCCTAACTCTAGCGCATGGGCCCCCATAGAGTATTTAAATACATTCACTTCAGTCTAAAGTAGCTGAAAAAACTTTCTTCACAAAGCATGTTTATTTAAAACCGCGCCATTCCCATTGTTCGCCGAAGCCTTTGTCTTCGCGTAACACAATATATTTATTAGGGCGCGTTTCCACTGAGCCGCAGCCGAGTCTCGCAGGATTGACAAAACACTAATGAATAGAATGTGACAGTTTTCAACTGTCGATTGTCGCCATGATGTTGGTTGATTCTGCACGTATCCTCTACGTTCCATTAGAAGTGCACCCTAACGTTCCCAGGTGACCTTTGCGGAGTGATTCAGCAGGCGGGTAAGTACATCCATTAGGGTTTACCGGTATTCTATACATTCATTATGTGCCTGCTGTTACATCACATGACGTCCCTCTGTTCCATCGGCTTAGGCGTCGTCATTGCCAAGGTTCGATTCAAAATCCAAAGCGTTTATTCTTGTAAGCCGCAAAGGGCTCTGTACATGTAGGTATTGTCCTCTTTTCATTCTACCAAAGCTTTCGCAAATACCAATAGAATGCGCCGCAAGAAACTTAGTTTACTTAATAAATTAAAAAAAAAAATAAGTAAATTAAAAAGAAAAACACAAATTACATTGGACCTACAGGGATACCTACGCACTCGTAGAGTCCTAAGTTGAATATTAAATATCGTAAAGAAACGTAGAAATGTGTAGTTTTAGTTGTATGGTCGCTCGTCGCGGTTGCGTCAAAGCAAAATTTACAAAATAAGCCGTTACGCTTTTGAATATGGTAGACTTGTTTACGCTCACTTCGTGTTGATTAAACGCAAACAATTGCTTCAATGTACAGTTCCCATCAATCGATCAGCAATGATAAAGAAAAAATGCCCAATAATATTTATAGGAAATCACCGTGGCATCATTGATAAGGATAAGCTAATTAATTGATGGCTTGATATATTGGTTATTATGTAAATAAGGTATCAAAATTCAAAATTGAAAACTTTATTTTGCTAAAGGTTTTATTTTACATGTATTTTTTTGAAACTAGCGCATTCGGAAAGACCATCACAGCCAAGAAGAAAACACCGCAAGAAGCTTGGCAGAAAGTCATCAACAAAGTATCGAAGCTAGGAGCTAGTAGCTGTAGCCTGTAGCAGTAGCAGTAGCAGCGGGCGGCGGACACCGTCGTTCTCGCGCGCGGCAGCAGCGCTTGACGCACTTCCTGCGCCGCCCCGTCATTACCGACCGCGCGCTATCGCAGTCGCGATCCCACCGAAAACGCAAATTTTATGGAAGCTTTCATTTTTATAGCCTCCTCATGCTCAATAATAACAGCACCAGCGTCTGGATTAAGCGAACAATAGCGTTATTAGTCATCGCCATAAGTCACGCATTATTTTTACATTATTTCTTAGAACATTTTGTTTTATGATTCATGAGCATTGAACGTAGTGGTCAAGGCTCGATGTCCGTCTACGCGTGGCTCCAAGAAATGAATTAAACGTATCTCAGCGGGGTCACGTGTGCGTGGGAGCGGCGCGGGCAGCGCCGCCGCGGCCTACATCCGGCCGCCCTCCGCATCGAGGACACACGAATACCTATTCAATATCAATAGTACCTAATCCAATGCCTTTTGATGGGCAAGAAACAACAGTGGCGATGAAAACCGTTCCGGTGTGATTGTTTGCAATGAAAACGTACAGAATAAGGATAATGACATAACGAGGTTAAGCCGTGCGCAATGATCGCCGGGTCGCCGGCTCGGTAATCGGTGTGTTAATAGTGAATTAGCTCGAGTACCTCGAACAAACGACTGCATGTAATCGTTTGTACGACATCACGCTAAGGAATGTGTCTTGACACGCGGCGGCGGGTGTTGGCGCGTGCGCGGCGCGGCGGAGGCGGCTGACCGGCGGCCGGCGGCGGCCGCAGTGATCGTTACGGGCCGCCGCGCGCGGCCGCGCCATGTGACCATGCCACCCGAACACGTCTCCGGCGAGGAGGCCAGCGCCTTCACCGTGCTGCCGGCCACGCGCGTCAACGTGGTCCGCCCGCTGCCGCGCGCCATGCCCGCCGCCGCCGAGCCGCCGCACTCGCTGCTCGACCCCAAGTTCTCGCGCGCGCTCGACTTCAAGCTGCGCCGGCTCAAGGAGAAGGAGATCCTCCAGGCCAACCTGCGCCGGCCCACGCGCCGGCCCCGCGCCGCGCCTCTCGCCGCCTCCATGCCGTGCCTCGCCGCGCGCGCGCCCCCGGCGGCCATGAGCCGCTCGCAGCCGCGCATCGATGTGCTGGCACCCGACGGCGAGTGCCAGGAGGCCGCCACCGCCGCGGACGCGTCGCCCTCGCCCGGCCGCGGCAGCCGCGGGCGCGCGCGCCGCCACGCCAGCCCGGGCGACGCGCAGCGCCCGCGCTTCGTCACCACCGTCAAGGTCGGCCAATTCCTGCCGCCGCCGCCGCAGCTGGCCGAGCTGCTGGGCCTGGACTCGCTGTACCCTGCGCCGGCGCCGGCGCCGAGCGAGCGCCTCGTGTACTCGTACGCCAGCCGACCCAAGGCCGTGGCCCCGCGCGCCAAGCGGCCCGCCGAGCCGGAGCGCGCGGAGCCCGCGGCCGCCAAGCGCGCGCACGTGGCCGGCGTGTTCGGTGGCGTGCGCGCGTTGGTGGCCGGTATAGCTGGCATGCAGCACATGCTCGAGGAAAGCACGTAGGTGTTATGGCTCCCTCTCTTTTCAATTTGATAAACCGCACTCTAATTTCCTGTTTTTAAACCTAATGTAGATGACTATGGAAGCTACAGGCAACCGACGATATTTTCAGCCCTCACTTGCAACTTGCAAGCAATAGGGCTTTGGAAATGGTGTGAAGATAAATCGCGGCATGTCACGCTAATCGAAATCATATAATTCCGATAAAATCGCACCGGAGTGCGATGCTTGCTGGTGGCGGCGAGCGCCCCGACGCGCGGCGGCCGCGCCGGGTCAGCCGCCGCTCGCTCGACGTTCTTATCTTATCTCGCCCTACGACTTTTATTGCAGGTTTTAGCAGTAGGAAATGGAAATGATTTCAGGGCGACGCTCCGGTCCGGCGCTCGTCGATGGCCGCGAGGCACGCGAGGACTTTGACCGACTTTTAAAACAGCCTTGTAGCGATTGATTGTTGTCTTTCACTCACCTTTGCAAACAACTAAATAATTATATATTTCTGCACAGATCCGTTTGCAGTTTGGTTACTGTGCGGCGAGCTAATGGTGGTGTGTTGTTGCAGCGGCAGTTTGGGCGCCACCAACCTGATGCACGATAAGCGCGTCGTGCGCGGGAGCACGTTCGCTTCGCACCCGCACGCCGCCGTAAGTCCTCCCTCCCTCATACGGACACCAATACAAAATTCCATAAGTAGGAGAGCAGTATATTGGCAGAGGCTAAGGAAAATCAATCCCATGGGTGGATATTTTTATCCTCCGGACTTCTGCAATCACACTGCCTTTTCTTTTTATTATTAGTTACTTTTATCAACGTATTTTCCTAGAAACCTGCTATAGAACATTCCCCACCTCACCCCGTGCGAGAGTGGACCAACCAGTAGTCACCTGAGGGTGAGATGACAATGACTCGCGAGCAAGGTCAACGCCACGTGCCGCGCATCCAACCAACTCGCCGCTTGCATTAACTATTGCTCTATCATGATAATATCATAATATCATGATAATATAAGCGGCTATTGTCAAGCGAGCGCGCCGCGTCCGCAATACGACACTTGAAATATAAATAGGGTCAATAGTGCTTAACTTTTTTTCCAAACCGCATGACTTCAGACCCTCTGCCTGCGTCTTTAAGGCCGAAACTCAGACATTGCGCACAAACATTTGCAATCCCTGTCCTGGAGTTGGATCATTAGTTAGGAACACGACAGTGTTTGCTAGTCGAATCGGTGCGCGTCGCGGACAAATTGCTACGAATGACCAGCGGGGCTCCGTGAACCGGATTTGGCCCTTATGCCTAGTGTTATAGAAGCGGTAACTTGTTGGCCGGCGCGGCGGCCGCACGCGGAAGGCCGCGCGCTCCGCACTTCAGCGGTCTCTCTGCACACTGCTGCCGCGGTCGATACCAACAATACAATGGAAATAGACCTTAAATCAGCACAAACAGAATTATTTAATACCTAGTTACCCCACAGCCCTACTCTTGCCTGTACGTCATTCATTAGCACTAGCCAGTGGCTAAATAGATATATAGATAGTTGTTAAGGTTTTAAAACTTATTTAGCGATCAAATTTTAAATTTATCACACTAACTTTAATTTTATTAAAGTCACACCGTTTCACAAAAGCTGTTTTTTTTGTGTAATACTTTTAATTCTTAGAGAAGGTAGGTAATATTAAACTGTAGTTTTTTGTTGTAATCCACGTGCCTAATTACCTATACAACTATACATAGACAGGGCTCTAGATGCAGCGTCCGGCGGCGAGGGCCGGCCGGCACGCGACGCGGCCGTGCTCCGCCGGACTTCATTTACATTATAATTGCGACTGCTAAGTTTTTATAAACCTGATGGAACGTATACAATTTCACAACATGTTTTAAAAACGACGTTTCAATTAGCGGCTTGAATGTTGGAGTTAATAAAATGCTACATTAAGCTCCGCTTAGCCTTGCCCCACCGATCCAATCGCCTTCAGCTTGCAGGCAGATTTTAATGCTACTAAAAATCATTTGTTAGTCCTTTACCTTAAAAGCATAAATTCCGTGTAGCGATTCACCGAGTCGCATTTCACCTCGAACGTATATTTAATTATCGCGTTGTGTCTCGATCGTCTAGTTTTTTACTGGCTATAAGTTTTCGTCGCATTTCACCTTGACAGTGCATTTAACTCTCGCGTTGTGTCTTAATCGTACTTTTTTTTAGTCGATATTAGTTTTAGTCGCATTTCACCTCGATCGTGTGTTAAATTTTCGCTTTGTATCCTAATCGTTTATTTCAGTATTAGACAATATCTTTAATCGCAATGTACCTTTTTCGCTTATTTTTTTATAGCATATCAGCGTGAACATTTAACTGTGACATTATTTATTACTCACAAAGATAATATTTCAATGAGTTTGCAAGCATTTAAGATATGAAACTACAGGTACAAAACACGTTTAAAAAAATATTATACAAAGTTTTTGTGCGAACATTAATTAACGCGTCAAAATAAATAGAGTCCCAAAAAAATATCGATCGCGACGAAATGCGTCTATGGTAAAATACTACATGAAAAATTAAATGCTACAAATTGCTAATACTAATGTTAAAAGCCACGCGAAAAATTGCTTCAAGTAAAAGATTCTATGAAATTTTGTTAATTCGAGGTGAAATGCGACTCGGTAAATCGCTACACGGAATTTATGCTTTTAAGGTAAAGGACTAACAAATGCTAAAAACGGGATAGCAGCTTTTGTTTCTTTTTGAAGTGAAATCTTGACACTTGACCTGATCGAAAATTCGTAAGACGGAGGGAGAATTGCTGCTGGGTCGTTTAAGCGGCGCTGGGCGCTCGCGCGAGTGTGCGTGTGTGTAGTATTCACTTCAGCCGGCACTCCCGGAGTGCAACCCGTTGTTTTTTGTCTTTATGGCTAAAATTGTGAAATAGAGGAAATCAAAGAGTGAGTAGTAAATTATAAATGTTGTCGAGGACAACCCGGTGCCGGCGTCCGCGGCGCGCCGCTCGCACGCCACACGCACCGAAACCATTACGAGTAGATGCGACCAACCTCTACTGTAGCAGTAATATGAGATTCCTTAGCAAACAATACTGTTGTTCTTTTTTGGTATTGAATTTCAAATTATTTTAATCGAATTAATCTACAAGCTCATATCGACAATTAACGTCCACGAACCGACTCATCATTTTAATAAATGTAGCGCCGGACAGCGGTAGCCCTGATTAGTAATAGACTACAGGAACGTGTAGGCTAGACGACTCTTTGTTCCAAAAACTAATGATCTGTTATATTTAGCATGCGAGTCGATATCGCCCCGCGACCCCAATCTCGACCCCCTGTTAGCCGCAGCACGTCCGTTGACCGCTGCGGCGTCATTAGACGCCGGCACTCGGGGTCGGATTCGCAGTTCCTTTTTACAAGCCCTCATTTATCTTCCGTTTCGTATAATTTGTTTATTTACTAGCTGCTGCCCGTGACTTCGTTCGCGGGGAATTTATTTATCGCCGTCTCCAGGGAAACTTCGTTATTTTCCGGGATAAAAAGTAGCCTATTTACTATTCCAGCCTAACTATAATTAATGTAACTAACTGTTGAGTCATTCTGGCGTGGATGGGATGGATAATAAGAATCCAGCCATCCATCTACAACTTTCGTATTTATTAACTAGTCGTTGCTCGCGACTTCGTCCGCGCAGAATTAGAATTTGTATCCTTATATTACATACTAGCCTCTGCCCGCGACTTCGTCTGCGTAGAATCATACATAAAAACCTTCCTCTTGAATCACTCTATTTATTAAAAAAACCGTTGTGTAGTTTGGAAGATATAAGCATACATAGGGACATAGGGACATAGGGACAGAGAAAGCGACTTTGTTTTATACTATGTAGTGATGTCCTGCTTACAGCTTGACGTTTCTCGGCGCTTCCAACAACTATCGTCAAATTTTATTCAATTTACATAAAACTTCGACAAATTATGTACCTACCTAAACCTTCCTCTTGAATCACTTTATTTAAAATCCTTTCCGTTCTTTAGGTAGCCGCAAACAGTCGACAGACGCGGCGAGGACTTCGTTTTATAATATGTGGAGATTTGTAGTAGCAAGATTTGTTAGCTCGAGTTGTTTTAGTTCAAGAAACATACAGCGATCGAGTGAGTAGGTAAACAATTGATGTCTGGTTGTGTCGTTGCAGGGCGATGGCGTGGAAAGCGCGGCGGCGGCGGCGGCGCGCACGCGGCGGCGGGCGCTGGCGAGGCGCGCGGCAGCGGCGCGGCTGCGCCCCGGCACGCCGCCGCCCGCGCCCGGGCGCCGCCACCATCCCATACAGACCGAGTACTACCTCGAGGAGGTAACGCACCTCGCACCCCCCATCCCCCATCCCGCACCCACCGTCACCTCAACCATGTCCAACCGGTGACAATTTTGGAACATGAGGTATTCCATTTAGTCCGCTAGGCTGTCAACGCATCTGCAATCCTACGGGTGTTGCAATTTTCCTGGATGGTGGTGGTCAGTTATATTTATCAGTTCACCCATTTGCTCGTTTTCCGCCTTATTTCATTCAAAAAATTGTAAAATTTTTCCGAATTTTATTACAAATTTAAAACAGATTTTATCATTGACTCGCATTGCAATAATTCAACGTGTGTGTGTGGCAGCTGTTCGACAAGGGCGTGGAGATGGAGGTGGGCGTGCAGACGGACCTGTTCCTGGACCGGCCGGCCACGCCGCTGTACGTGCCCGCCAAGACCGGCGCCGACGCCGCCACGCAGATCTACCCCGGCGACGTGAGTCAACCCCCAGCAACACGCATACGAACACTAACCGAGTACCTACCTAGAGCCGAATAATAAGACTTTTGATGTCATGATTACTGATTACCATGCGGCGAGAGCACTTGGCCTTTGCTTCAGCACGGATGACTATCCAGATCAGTACTTATATTTCAGTCTTCGATCAGTGACCACAGCCTTGGTTACTCGTAGTGAGTCTGGTGGTGTAAAACTGCATTGTTGTTGTGCAGCTGTTCGACTTCGACGTGGAGGTGCAACCGATCCTGGAGGTGCTCGTGGGCAAGTCGGCGGAACAGGCGCTGGCGGAGGTGGCGCAGGAGGAGGAGCTGGCCGCGCTGCGCGAGCAGCAACGCCGCTTCGCCGAGCTGCGCGACGCCGAGCGCGCCGAACGGCAGCGCCTTGCCGCGCAGGACTGCCGCCTGCAGGATGAAAAGGTGACACCACTCTCTGTCACGTCTGCGCCTGTCATATTAACGAGAGGCATAGACAGTCGCCAGGAAAAGAGGCGGGGAAGTAGAGCCGGTCGACATGCCGCTCGTCACGCACAAACAGTGTGTGGCAGCTACGACTTGACCACCAACATAAGGGGTACGACTTGAATCTGCACCAGTAACATTTCTCAAACTGGGGGTTTCTCGAAATGGGGTCCGCGTACCACTTGGCGTACCTAACAACAGATATAATTATGTATGTGTGCCTTAATCCGCGTTTCGCCCCTTTCCTAAAAAAAATAGTTATTTGTGTAATCTAAAGTTACTTTTTTGGTTTCCAAAGGGTCCAGCGGACCACTATTACTCTCGATCTTGTCTAACATCACATCTGCCTATTCAATGTCACAGGTGTCTGTAACGAGCGGCTAAACCACTATATGTAGAGCCGTAATGCTGAAGACTTTAGCACTTCCATTTCTTCATCTGCCAATCACGACCGCTCTGACAAGTACGACCAAGAAGAATAACGCTAAAGTCTCGTGTTGGCTTGTGGTGCACAGGAGCGGCGCGTGGCGGAGGCGCGCGTGGCGCGGGAGGCGGCGACGGAGGCGCGCGAGCGCGCGGCGGCCGCCACGCTGGTGCAGGGCTACGTGGCGGAGCTGCTGCCCGCCGTGCTGGCCGGCCTGCGCGACCACGGCTACCTGCTGGAGCGCGTGCACAGAGGTGCCTACCACACGCCCCACATGCTCCCATTTTATCACTTTTTCCTTTGCTTGCGATGGCTTAACTTCTTACCAAATTTCATTTGCGATTGGCTAACAAGTACCTAAAAAAACTTATGGGATATATATTACTTATGGATAGCGAATTGATTTCATAAACACGTTTGCGCGCAGGAGTGGACGAGGAGTTCATGCCGTGGCTGGTGGACGCCGTGTCGCACGAGCTGGAGTCCATCATCACCAGCCGCGACGTGCTGACCGGTGAGCCCCGCCAGCTTTGTTCCCGACTACAGCTCGGATATTGACAGTCTCGACGTGATGCTGTGCACTGTGCACCCGGTTTAGTTGCTACCCTGCTACGTCAACATCCTGCTGATGCGTGTGGTGTGTACAGAGATCGTGCGCGACGTGGTGGAGGCGCGCAGCGAGCTGTACCGCGGCGCGGCGGAGCGCGAGCTGGAGCGCGTGGAGCCCGAGGAGCCGCCCTCGCTGCCCTCCGAGTTCGGCGAGGAGGAACAATACGGTGCGTCATACATCCGCGCACACGCACCACGAGGAACCACACGCCAGAACCAATATAGAAAGCACATTTTTGTGCTCTTTTATACACACGCAACTGTCGCCCGCGACTTCGTCTGCGCAGAATTAAAATTTATACCTGCTGCCTGCAGCTCGACTTTCCTGACACTATCAATAATTAAATTATCGTTTCCTAAACATTACTCGTGAGCCACTCTACCCAATGTAGTAATTATGTATTAGTGAAAACCGAATGAAAATCCATTCAAAGTTTTTGAGTTTAGCTTTAGCTTATTATAATAAAGTAGTGATTATTTAATTAGTGACTTATAGTTCCGCGCGGTACGAGCCTGCCGCATCGGCCGCGGGATTCGTTCCCGGCTCCATGCGCACCGTGTATGATATTAATTCGGCGCTCGCGGTCACTGGCTGCTGCCAGCCAATATGTGCGCGCCGTCACCGCAACCTGTCGCCGGCGCCGGGTGCCGATTCGCGCCGGCGCACGTGCGCGCGCCCCATGAATACCCTCATTACTGCACCATCGCATTCGCATTAACTACACCACCGCGAAACTAATATCTGGTTTATCTAAATCCTAATACCGTTGCAATCGCGACCCTCGAGCGCCGCGCGCCGGGGGCCGGGGGAGGGGCGGGGGGCGGCGCGGGCGCAGAGCGCACACGTGCGCCGCCACTTCTCGCCACTCTCGCGCTAATACCTTAATGCACTCTGACGCTTAGCGACATTTACTGTTACACTATAAAGTGTTAAACATTTTTTTGTGCATAAAGGGATTTAAAATGTGATATAATAATAGCGCAATTGAAACTGAACTTGGACAGCAATAGTAGGTACTGAAATATGTGACACACATGTGTTTCATCACTCTCAGTTAAGACCCTGATATTTTAAGTGTCGGTTATCTTTCATTTCGTCTCTGTCTGTTGCGTAGTAAATAGAGAGGGAATCATAGCTAACGACGCTTAAGATAATAGGAACTTTACAGAGAGTGGTGTCTCAGCCCTTAGAGAAATAGTAGCAAACGAATTTGGATTGGAGTAAGTTACTGCGGACCTTAATATGTAATTGATTGACTTTCGAAGTCGCGACGTAGGACGCATGCGGTCGGCAGCGGCGGCGGCGCGTGCGCGGCGCGTGTGGCTTGACGCGCCTGCGCTGCCAGGGGCTTCGGCGCAGGAAGTAACGAGGGATTAGTGGGAATAACCATATGTGACCTCTTACCATAACCTGTAGGTACGGCAAAGTAAATTAAATACCCGAAAATAATTAAGTTCAGTATCACGCGCGTAAAGTTACTTCGCCTATTTATACGATATTATTCGTATTTGAATGTCTCGCGAGCAAGGTTACTGCATTGTGACAATATATGTTTGTTATGTTTGCTCGTGGATAATAATAGTGGGTTTAATAATAATAATAATAATAATAATAATAGGATGTACCTAGCAAAAACATTGCGTCCAAATTGAATAAAGTAATCAGTAGCGAGAGTGAGTGCGGTGCCGCCAACAATTAAAGTGCATTGTTGATGTGATTACCGTGCGATGGTATCTCGCACGTGCGCGGGCGCGGGGCGGGGGGGCGCGGGGTGTGGGGGAGGGGGGGATGGAGATGTTATCAGCTCTCGGCCTCAGCCAGATCGCCGCCTAATGCAATCACGCACTTGACCGCGGCGCATTAGCCGATTGATACAAACATTCGGAGATTATTGTTAATGCAAATAAACTGCCGCTGCCAATGCGCAGGCGCAGGTGCCGCCGCCGCCGACCTGATCAATCTAATCATGATAATAAAGAAATGCGAGATTTTATTTTTATTTGCCTCCCTCAGAAAATCAATTTTATAGTACCTACCTAGTTTTAATCCCGTGTTTAGTAACGTAGAGCGTAGAATTAAATGATTGATTAACCAGGTAGCCTTAAAAGCTTATTTTTACGTGCAGTAGTGTTCATCAAAGTTCTATAATTTAGCTTGTCAGGTTGTGATAATTTGATTAAAAAACAACGGGTTGCACTCCGGGAGTGCCGGCAGAGTGAATACTACACACACGCACACTCGCGCGAGCGCCCAGCGCCGCTTAAACGACCCAGCAGCAACCATCCGTCTTACGAATTTTCGATCAGGTCAGGTGTCCTGACGCGAGTTTAACATTTTTTACCCATCCCAAAAAGTGCACAACGCCGCTAAAAAACGTTTTCACTTCAAAAACTTAAATTACAAAAATCTCATACATCAGTACAGTAAATGAAGCTTTATAATGCTTGTTCACAAGCAACAGCGAGCCTGGAAGTAGGTCCTGATGGGCCATGTTATTGTTGGGGCCACCTGCGCGCGCGCACGCTCTCCGCCGGCGCATCACTTGCCCAAACAACCACACTTGCCGCTCATGTGCGCGCCCAGTGCGAGCCGCACGGCCCGCGGCATAGAGCTCAAACTTGCGCGCGCGGCGACGCTCGCTGCAGGAAACTGCAAGTGCAATTCGAAATGGACCGCGACAGCTACCATGCACCGGGTTACCCGCTTTGAGCGTTGCGGCGCTGGCGTTAGGGTGGAGAGTGGCGCGCGCGGCGCCCGGGCAGCTGCGCAAACAGCCTCGCGCCTCCGGACAATGCAATAATAATGTAAGGAGCTTAAGCGTTACAATTTGGAGCACTTAATGAACGCACAATACGTGTCGCATTTGCGGTGATTTCGTTTTAGGGTGGATGTTATTTTTGTGTCGCTTTTAAATGGTTTTATAATAACTTTTAATTGTGAAATGTATACGATATGCAGAGGTCTTTTCGGGTGAATTACTTATTCGCGGCTGGAAGTAAATGAACGTTTCAATTATTCTCTAGCTTATTATAAAAGTTATCGTAATGTTCACACTCTATGAATACAATAACAGTATATGTAAGCTACGACGTTTCCGTGCTCGTAGAGCTGGCGCTACGGCGTAGACGCAGCGGCGGCGGCGTAGCGACGCGCGTAGCCATCCTTCCCGAACAAGGCCATTATTTTTGCTCGTGTAGCGTCCTCTGCTGCAGAAATTCTTAAAAAAAAAACATTATAAACTACTGAAACACATTAAAACATCCAGTCACACGTACATAAATAGCGTCATTATCCTTACGGGTTAGACGGAGCCTAGGGTTAAGGTCCAGTCACTAAATGAGTTATTTCGTTTAATGACGTAACTAACACAGGACAGGTTGGACGTCTTCTCCAGGAGGCCTCGACCACTGTTTCTGATATCTAAATAAACGATTTTTATTTATTATTTTTTAACAGGTTCATGCTCCGAATAGATACAAAATAAATGAAATAAAATAAATAATTAAATATTAATGATCAATACTTTCATCGTTCGTTCATTATTTATTATAGTTAAGTACCTACCTCACATAACATTGCTTCGATATAATGACAAAACGAAACGAAATCCTTGGGCGTTGCGTTACACCCGCTCATTGCATCCGCGATTACCTCCAAGTTGATTCTGAGCTGATGCAGGCTACGGTCGCGGTCAATACCGTCATGGACCGGTGAAAATAATTCTTATAAAATTAACCGCTTATTTAAAAATGTATGTCATTTCCCTTTTTTTAATAAATGTAAGATAGGTACTATAGCGACGCTTTCTCTGTTGCAGAGATGGAGTAGCGGGCAGCCGCAGGCGCAGCAGGCCGCAGCAGGCCGCCGGGCCAGCAGCGCAGCGCGGCTGACGCCCGCGCCGGGGCGACCGGCACCTGACGCGTCAGGACCCAACTGAGCCGAGCGACAGACGCTGAAAATATCGGCTGGAACTTGAAAGCAAAACCTGTTTGTTAAGGCTACGAGTGTTGAAAATGGGTCCACCTATATATATGATCGAATATTGGTTTGGTCTGATGTAATGTTTGGTCGAACCTGAGCTTAAACTGAATTACAAAATATCCCTAACTTATATAAGTTATTCTGCATGGCTTGTGTAAATTATTTTTCGAAACGAACGTTAGACCAAAAAAATGTTCGACCATACGAAGGGCTGACAATACTTGGCCTACTATCCTGTAACAGGCTAGCTCCCGCCGGTGCGCACGATTATCGAGATCAATTTCATCGAGCGAACAAGCGTAATGCGTCCCGCCCGGCGCGTGCGCGTGCGCGTGCGCGGCTGCCGGGCGCCGCTGCTGGCGGGCGCTGGCGTGGAAATACTTTTGCTAATGTAAATATCTAAGTATTGAATTATGACTATAATGTAAACTACAGCTAGCGCAAATCTGCCGACTGCAGGCAGGTCGGAGCGGTGATAAATTGTCTGTAGGTAGGTATTGATTCGTATTATTGAAATTGAAATTACAATCGTATGTAGGCAGCTAATCAGTACCTATCAATACTGTGCTGGCTGCATGGACTCCGGATTATTTTTAAATGAATCTACTTGCGAAATAGATTTCAACTTAAAACCAAGACCTGCCGACTTACTGCCAGCGTACTAGCTTATAGTAACGGTTGGTGGCACACGCCCTACCAGTCTGAAGTAGTTAGTGTTGATCGACTGAAACTTGACCTTTTAAAATCAGATGTAAACATTACTAAATAGATGATGTGACGATTTCACCTACGGTACGCAGAGCTACATAATATAATGTTCTTACCAGTATTCGTTTTGTATATTATTGTGTAGATTTGTAGTTTTATTGTAGACTCGCGCAGTCTAATTGTTAATGATTTTAGAATAAAATTCTTACGTAACATATGAGTTTCATTCAACATTTTTATGCATTTTTCCGTGAAGCGCCTGTGTGAAAAATTCCACGGTATCGTATGGCCCTTGTCACCGCGCTGCGCGGGCGGCGCCTGGCGGGAGGGCGCGTGTAAGGGATGTGCGGGCCGACGCCCTCCGCCCTCCGAGGGCGCGTTCATATATATACGCGGCGCCGCGCTGCCTCGCCGCACTGGCACGGCCGCGCTCACACTCCCACCAGTGCGAAAACTTGTCGCAAACATTAAGAAAAACATTCAAGTTTTTTAACAAAAGATCTAAATCAGTGATTATAAAAAAATCTAAGTTCGTGAAAACATCGAAGAGCCCAGGCGCTGGTGCGAAAGGGGCTCATCTTCACAAGGATCTGCGGAAGGTGCAAAGAAGCAGAGGCTGCGGGTGCGTGGTCCGCGCAGATGGCGGGCGGCGCGGGCGCCGTGGCGCTGCGCGGGCTGGCGGCGGGCCGCGCCTCGCGCGCTCTCGCCGCCGCGGACCTGCTGGCCGCCGCCGCGCTCGCCGACGCCGACCCCAGGCCGGTCAGTACAGACCCACCGTCGTATATCGAACAATATCTGTTTTACTCCACGTGCTTTTTTAAAACTCATACCTGTCGCTAGAATTTAATTATGAGATCGTGTTTGGTGTAGATCTACGTGGACGTGGACGCGGAGGGCTACCTGGTGCCGGCGGGCGCGCGCGGCTTCGGCGCGGCGGCGCTGGCGGCGCGGGCGCGGCTGGGGCGCGGCGCGGCGGGCGGCGGCGCCGCGCTGGAGCCGTGCGGCGCCGGCGCCTGGCGCGTGGCCGTGGCGGCGCCGCTGCCGCCGCACGCCGAGCTGCTGCTGTGGCCGCGCGCCGACCTGCTCGCGCGCGCCGCCGTGCCGCACCTCACCGCCGTCAACAGACTCGGTCGGTACCTACCTCCCCCGGCCTCGACTGGACTGTCGCGTCCGGTATAGCACCGCGCAATTTCAACACGACTGTATATATCACGAATGCGTATTCGCGTATGTTGCAGAGTCGGGCGAGTACGGCTGCCACCGCTGCGGCTGGGTGTCGGCGGCGCCGCACGCGCTGCGCGCGCACCTGTTCGCGTCGTGCCGCGCGGGCGCGCTGCCGTTCTGGAGCGCGCTGCTGCGCCGCCTGGCTCCCGAGGCGCCCGCCGCGCTCGACCTTCGCTCGGCCTTCCGGCCCTACACGTGCCTGGCGGCGCGCGGCGCGGAGCCGGCGCCGGAGCCGGCCGCGCTGGAAGCGCTGGCGACCGCGTGGGGCCGCAGCGCGGGCGGCGCGGCGGGCCACGCCTGCCTGTACTGCGGCCGGCTGTACTCGCGCCGCTACGGGCTCAAGATCCACCTGCGCACGCACACGGGCTACAAGCCGCTGCGCTGCCCGCACTGCCGGCGCGCCTTCGGCGACCCCAGCAACCTCAACAAGCACGTAAAGCTGCACTCGGGCACGGCGGGCGCGGCGGGCGCGGCGCACGGCTGCGCGCTGTGCGGCAAGGCGCTGGTGCGGCGGCGCGACCTGGAGCGCCACATGCGCGCGAGGCACGCCGCCGCCGCGCCGGCGCAGCCCGCCCCGCCCGCCCCGCCCGCCGCACACGGCGCACCCGGCGCGCCCGACCCCGCATGACCGACAGCCGCCGCTGCGTACGATTTAATTGTGTCAAAATTCAGCAACTTGACTGATTTGTATCTTTAAACGAGAATGAGAACATTATTACACATAAACGGATAACTCACGTATAAAAAGTCGAGTGATGCTCGACATGTTTCGGACTATTCCGTAGTCCTTCTTCTTCTTTTTTTTTCTTTTTCGTGGGTTATCCGTTTATGTGTAATAATGATTAAGTCTCACGGTAGTTTCATGTTGAGAATGAGAACCTTTGGATCACGATGCCTCGTAGCTAGGACGTCCTCTTTACGAGCGATGCTATAACATTCTGTCAGCCAGTGTGATTACATTGAAAGCGTGGAAGCTGTCTTGGGGAATCATGGCATGGACCACTAAAACTCGTTTAAAGGTATTAGATTTGTTCGATGGTAGTACAGTCAAATGCAAAAATACATATATTTGTGGGTATACGAAGGACTCAAAAATGTGCTTCGACCTTATTTACGGCGCTACGTTTACGCTCGACTGTAGGTATGTAGGTAATCGCTTATCACCTTCCTGGTGAAGTAAACTCTAAGTCATTTCAACTGTGATAACTATGTTTAAGAATTATAATCGCTATACCCGTTCTAAGATAGGTATTTATTGAATTATGCGAAAGAACCTGATAATAAATAAAAATATTCTGAAATAAAATAACGTGTTATGATTTTATTTTAGCGTGCCACAGGAGCCGACTCATGTACCTACAGAATACCGTGTCTTATATATACCTATACAGTTTGAATGGTCAGCTAATAATATAACAATATGTATATTGATAGTATCAACTACGGAACTTTGGCAAGCGGGGGTGCTCCGGCACACGCCGCCCGCGGCCGCGCGCGCTGGCGGGCTGGCGGGCTGGCGGGCTGGCGGGCTGGCGCGGCCGGACGTGATCCTGGTCTGCCACTTGTCCGTGGGCCCGTTGTCCGTTGTGTTATTATAAAAATACCGAATTAAGTACTCTCCACCATACGGTCTACGGAACCCAGCTTTCGCGGGGCTACTATTTCTATGAGGTCTGCCCTATGAAAGAACCGATATAAAAGAACTTTAATTACATATGGAGGAATTCTCTTTGTAGGTACTGTAGAGCTGCCCTGAAGAGGCACTTCAGTCTGTACGGGAATCTATATATATAAAACTCAAAGGTGACTGACTGACTGACTGACTGACATAGTGATCTATCAACGCACAGCCCAAACCACTGGACGGATCGGGCTGAAATTTGGCATGCAGGTAGATGTTATGACGTAGGCATCCGCTAAGAAAGGATTTTTGGAAATTCCCACGGGATAAGGAGAAAACGGGAATTATATATGCACAGCCCAAACCACTGGACGGATCGGGCTGAAATTTGGCATGCAGGTAGATGTTATGACGTAGGCATCCGCTAAGAAAGGATTTTTGGAAATTCCCACGGGATAAGGAGAAAACGGGAATTATATATGCACAGCCTAAACCACTGGACGGATCGGGCTGAAATTTGGCATGCAGGTAGATGTTATGACGTAGGCATCCGCTAAGAAAGGATTTTTGGAAATTCCCACGGGATAAGGAGAAAACGGGAATTATATATTCGATTCCGAGTGACGCTATCTCAGTAACTATAATAACTAGGCTCTTCAAATTTGATACAAAAGTTGGTGATTACAAAACTAAGAAACTAATTTCAGGATTTTGGGAAATTCTTACGGGATAAGGAAAAAAACGTTATTTATATGTTCAGTTCTACGGGATCGATTTTTTGTTTTACTGGTCGTATAAAACTGAAATTTGGCCTTCAAGTTCCCTTGGGGAGTGTAGGGGTGCACTATAAAAGGATTTCCCGTAATTCTCACGGGAACGGGAAAAACGGGACTTTTCGTTTTACTGGTCGCAGAAAGCTGAAATTCGGCATGTAGGTTGCTTCGGGAGTGTAGAGGAGCATTAAGAGAGTACTTTCCAAAATTCCCATGGGAACGGGAAAAAAGGATTTTTTGTTTTACTGGTCGTAGAAAGCTGAAATTTTGCAAGTGGGTTCCTTGTCACGTAGGTTTATTCGGGAGTGTAGGGGAACACTAACAAAGGATTTTCTGAAACGCTCACAGGGGAAAAACGGGATTTAATACCATTATATATTTTAAATAATAATAAATCTATATATATAAAACTCAAAGGTGACTGACTGACTGACTGACTGACTGACTGACTGACATAGTGATCTATCAACGCACAGCTCAAACCACTGGACGGATCGGGCTGAAATTTGGCATGCAGGTAGATCTTATGACGTAGGCATCCGCTAAGAAAGGATTTTTGGAAATTCCCACGGGATAAGGAAAAAACGGGAATTATATATTCGATTCCGAGTGACACTATCTCAGTAACTATAATAAGTAGACTCTTCAAATTTGATACAAAAGTAGGTGATTACAAAACTAAGAAACTCATTTCAGGATTTTTGGAAATTCCCACGGGATAAGGAAAAAAACAGGATTTATATATTCAGTTTAACGAAATCCTATGAACTATAATTACTAGACTCTTCAAATTTGGCATAGAAGTAGGTGATTATAATAGTAAAATAATGCTTTAATGCTTTTTGGAAATTCCCACGGGATAAAAACGGGATTTATGTATTCAGTTCTACGGGATCGATTTTTCGTTTTACTGGTCGTATAAAATTGAAATTTGGCCTTCAATTTCCCTTGGGGAGTGTAGGGGAGCGCTACAAAAAGATTTCCCGAAATTCCCACGGGAACGGGAAAAACGGGACTTTTCGTTTTCTGGTTGCAGAAAGCTGAAATTCGGCATGTAGGTTGTTTCGGGAATGTAGAGGAGCATTAAGAGAGTACTTTCCAAAATTCCCACGGGAACGGGAAAAAACAGGATTTTACGTTTTACTGGTCGTAGAAAGCTGAAATTTGGCAAGTGGGTTCCTTGGGGAGTGTAGGGGAGCATTATGAGATAATTTCCCAAAATTCTTCTTCTTCGTTCCCGTAAGAATTTCGGGAAATGCTTTATTTGGCGAAATTCTTACGGAAACGGGAAAAACGAAAAGCGGGGGAAAGTTGAAATTTGTCACGTAGGTTTATTCGGGAGCGTAGGGGAACACTAAGAAAGGATTTTCCGAAACGCCCACAAGGACGGGAAAAAACCGGATTTTACGTTTCCAGACGAAACAGCGGAAGAAAGAGACTTGACATTTATAACGTGTGTTTCTTTAAAGGCTTTAAGTGTACTCCGAAAGCACTCCCCAAAATTTCCACGGGAACGGGAAAAAACTTATTTTTTCATTTTACATCTTAGCGCGTACGAAGTCGCGGGCAAAAGCTATTTAGGATGTATTTTAGGACAGCCCTATAGGTTAGGTTAGGTTTGTTTTATAAAAATCCTGCAATATTTACAGTTTCAGAAAAATTAAGGCAGCGGGGCAATGCGGGGGCTGGCTTGCATGCTTGCTTGAGTCCTTGCTTTGCATGCTTGATTGCATACTTGCTTTCATGCATGCTTGCTTTCATGTATGCTTGCATGCTTGCTTGCATGGGTGCTTACTTGCATGCATGCTTGCTTGCACGCTTGCTTGCATGCATGCTTGCATGCTTGCTTGCATGGGTGCTTACTTGCATGCATGCTTGCTTGCACACTTGCTTGCATGCTTGCTTGCCTGCTTGCATGCCTGCTTGCATGCATGCTTGCTTGCATGGGTGCTTACTTGCATGCATGCTTGCTTGCACGCTTGCTTGCATGCATGCTTGCATGCTTGCTTGCATGGGTCCTTACTTGCATGCATGCTTGCTTGCACACTTGCTTGCATGCTTGCTTGCCTGCTTGCATGCATGCTTGCTTGCATGGGTGCTTACTTGCATGCATGCTTGCTTGCATGCTTGCTTGCCTGCTTGCATGCCTGCTTGCATGCCTGCTTGCATGCCTGCTTGCATGCCTGCTTGCATGCCTGCTTGCATGCCTGCTTGCATACTTACATGCTTGAAGGCTTGCATGCCTGCTTGCATACTTGCATGTATGCTTGAAAGCTTGCAGGTTTGGTTGCTCGGTTGCTTAATTGCTAGCTTCTTTGAAATGCTCATGGTTCACGCGTGCGAAGCCGCGGGCAAAAGCTAGTCGGGTTATAAGATATCTAACCAAACTGTTATTGCAGAAGGCCAAGTTACTCAAGTTAAAACACAAACTTAATAAATCTTGATTTATTTCAACTTTAGATTGTCATTACAAAATATATAGAAGTCCGCCTATGCGGCTTTCGGTTCGAGCTGATCTGCGAGCCGTCCCAAGTTCCAAAAACAAAAACCTTTCAAAATATCGAACGGGTGTTCGATATTCGGAACTTGAACTATCTCAGAACAGCCAGCACCCAAAACCTGCCAGCATAAACCAGCCGAACCTATTCCTACAGTACCTACTCCTTCATCAGCTTCAGTTTACCATAGATACATATACGGTAATGTGGAAAATGTACCTATATATTTTAAGAGTATCTACCTATGACATGCTTAGCAAGCATATAGGTAGGTATTACAATAAATCGAATCGCAATCCCTGGATTGCTTATTGAAACCGATAACCATTTGTGACCTTCATAATCAGTTTCGATTCCTCAAATAGTGCTTTTCGGATGCAAATGCATAAGTTACATCAAAATATATAGTACCTACCTACCTAAATCGCTATCGCTATGCGTATAAAATTTGAAGAGTTCTTTCAGTTTCTCCAAGAACTGGTCTCGTTTGGTATTAATGGGACCAAACTGGAAGTATTCCCTTTCCAACAAAAAAATATTTTCCCAAATCGGTCCACAACTGACTTAGTTCTGAGGTAACAAACATAAAAAAAATACAACCGAATTGAGAACTTTCTCCTTTTTTTGAAGTCTGTTAATAATATATTCTTAGATCATGTGCTATAGGTCGGGTCGGATCTTCGAGGAACTGAACTGAAGGGCAAAAACAAAATACTAAGAAAATGAGGTCCGCCCTTGGGCGAGCTCCGTCGAAAACTAGGGGATAGACTGTAGGTGGATTAGATACGGGTCACCCGACGGGGGCCGTACGTCTAGTTTTGTAAACCCAACTTCACGCCTTCAAACTCGGGGATTTCACTAGACTCGCTACAGTCGCAAGCAAAAACTTCATGTGAACATTTCTGAAAGTTTGTAGGTAGGTAGCTACTAGGGTTGCCACCTGTATCTACTATATTATATAGTATATAGTATCGTACTATATTGCGGTCAATTGTACTATATATTATAGAAATATAATATAGTACGAAAAATACTATATTTTCATTGCTAACTCCACTGCTGCACTTTTTTGTATAAACATCGACTAAATTGGAACGTACCCGTAGTGACGCGTTTGTGCAATAAAGTGATATAGGATTGTAATTTGTATATAAGGTTTAAACATGATAAATGAATGAATGTGTACTAATTTTTTTCCAAAATTTCCCAAAAGTACAATATTTTGGCAAGGTTCTGAGAAAAATACTATATTTCTTCAAAAAAAAGGTGGCAACCCTACCCTAGTAGCTACCTCAAGATCTGCATAAAAACCACGGCTAAGTCCTAGGTTGGGTAAATAAAACTGCCTAAACGTAATCTCCTAAAAATGTACTTGAACATTTTGCATTTATTTCTAAACTGTAAAACTGGACCACTTTCCATAGAAAATTGTATGCAAAGTACGGTTTCTTTGCACCCGAGTATATTTCCAGCAGTTTCACGAGTAGTTTTCTCGTTTGCTTTAGGGAATCACAAACGCCACGGCGACGTCGCCGGCAACCGTGTCCAACGAATTATATTCAGGCAGCTAACACGGCGCCGGTTTGGGAACGTCTAAGTTGTGATAGGGTACCTGCGTGGCTGGCGACGTCCCCTTGGCGTGTGGCGTCCTAGTGCGATCGGGCCCTTATTGGGGCCTTGTGTCCTGGCCGGGTCGCTCCTCTGTGAAAACCCGCAAGGGCTGGGCTGCAAACGCCACTCTCTTCCACTTCACTACAACGCTAGTAATAATATTGGGAACGTGCGAAATGTATGGTGGGGGTGTAGGAAACGATCACAACGCATGCCTTGGCGGATATGTGCAACAATAGGGGCTTAGTTAAACTTGAAATGGGTCGTTATTAAACTTGTTATATAGGTCACCGATGTTTGGCGCATTATGTTGGCTCGTATTAAATAACTGTTACAATTATAGACCGACCGCTTAAATGAGTCTTCGCCCGCGCGGCGCAGGGGCGCGGGGTGGGACGACAAAGGGGACCGAGGGGCGCGGGCGACGACTCATATAAGCGGTAGGTCTAATAATTATTCTATACCTATTCCTTTCGTGTTCTGGTAAAACCTATTTATTTCCTTTCAAACTTATTTTGTTTCTTTACTTTCAAAACCAGTTTTTAATAATAACATACATTTTTACTAACACTGTTTCTAACAAATGCCTCTAAGAATACTATTTATTGTCTTATATATATATTACTTATTTACTTTATTTTATCCTACTAATCAGTATCATCACACCAGTACTTAGTATAAAACAAAGTCGCTTTCCGCCGTGTCTGACCCTTTGTATGCTTAGACCTTTAAACTACGCAACGAATTTTGATGCGGTTTTTTTATAGATAGTGATTCAAAAGGAAGGTTCGTATGTATAATTCTACGCAAACGAACTCGCGGGCAGAAGCCAGTATTATAAATGCGAAAGTTTGTGAGGACGGATAAATGGACCGATGTGACGCAAGGGAGTTTGTTTGATCTCTCTTCACGCTGAAACAACTGGACGTAGATCAAATTTGGAACGGAGATAGCTGGTACCCTAGATTAACACAGGCTATTTTTTTATCCCGTAAAATTTCAGTTCCTGTGGGATAGCGATCAACATGTCAATTGCTAATTCTACGCGGACGAAGTCGCGGGCAGAGGGCAGTATAAAAGATCTTTTCATTCGCTGTTTGACAAACCCCCTAAAGTTGCGTTTGCGAGATGGCGCTACTGTCGTGCACGTGCCAATAGGTACCTCATAGAGGAAGAGGAGTTATAGTGGAGTGTAATCTCATCTAATCTGTAACCGGCCGGGTCACGGCAACGCTGCATGAAATGCAAATGAAAGCACTGGTATTGGTTTTGTATATTTTATTAGCTTATAGAGTAGGGTCCTAGCTGGCCTGCTGCTTGGCGGCGAGGCGCTTGTCGCGCTCCTCCGCGATGGTGAGCCGCACTCCGCGCGCGCGCGGCAGCGAGATGTACGCCTTCGTGCCCTTGCCGATGATGAACACGTTGTTCAACCTGCACACACACACACACACACATACAGCCACTGCTCACACACTACTGCACCACCCACACCCAGCAGGGGCCCGGCTTATGATAGCTTGTGTGTCAACTAGTCGAAAATTGAGCGGTAGTTTTGTAGCAACACACAGATTTTTCCTTTTTCGAGCGATATGCTTTCAAAAATCGGTGCACAGCCGTCCTCGCGACCGTCTGCGCGTGAGGTGTAGTGGGCACAAGGAACATGAGCTAGGTGCAAAGCTTTAAGGGGGTGATAGCCGAGGTATTTTTGAACATTTTTAGTTATATTTGTTTTAAGTTGAAAATTTAGAAATTTTAGGAAAATACCCAAGATTATACCCAGGATTTGATAGTCATGAGTCAATAATGCCCCAATGAGCGTTAATTAAAAAGTATTTTATTTCGGATAGTTTAATGTGTATTGGATCAAATAAAATAATTTTTAAGTGTCTTTCTTGCCACAAAAACAAATTGGGAGCATTTGAAATTACTAAAAATGTCTAAGATTGGAACAGTCATTTATCAAAAATCATTACTCCTGTTTGTTGTGATTTGAATAATAAATTAATTCAATTTTTTTTAACTTTTTGCATGTAATTTCCTAGTTAAGTAATTTCAAGACTAGTCTAGTACATTCTTAGAGAGTGCTCCCAGAGTTTGGTTTTTACTTTTTATCGCAGATTTAGCAAGCAATTTGAATGAGTGATACTTTAAAAGAAAGAATAATAAGACTTAAAAAAATGGCTAAAAATGTTCAAAAATACCTCAGCTATCACCCTCTTAAAACTTTGCACCTGGCTACCAAACACCCTGTAATTATAACCAACTGCTAAAGATCGTAAGCCGATGGTCGGGAGCTGCGGGAGGTATCTGGTGGACTATTATTTCCCTGATAAGATAACTATAATCACAACCCAAGACTTAATCATGCATTTATGTTTTATTCCCCAACGGCGGATAAATACGCCATCATTACATCTCCAGTGAAGTGGTGGCACGAGAGAGAATCTCGGAAATCTAAAAAACACAACATTATTGCCGTGTTCACAATTACGTAAATTTAAAAAAGAACCGCTCGTTTGAACATCGTCAGACCACGCTCGCCGCGTCGCTGGTGTTAATAATCGGACAAAGCGAACCACGTGTGAGCCACGAGCTCGGCGATGAGCAGCGGAGTGTTACCTGGTGGCGAAGGTGTGTCCGGTGGTGTCCTTGACGTGCACGATGTCGAAGGAGCCGGGGTGGCGCTCGCGGGACACGATGGTGCCCACTCGCCCCAAGTTACGCCCGCCCGTGATCATGCACAGGTTGCCTGCAACATATTCCCGCATTATTATCCAATTAGTCACTCTTTGAGTCACTCTCGTTCTGTACATTTTACAAGCATATCCTATAACAGAATGACTTATTTGAGAATCGACGTAGGTTCGAATCTAAATTGTCTAAGAATTAAACAAAAAAAATGTTACTTTCAATGAACAGATAATAAAATGTTACCTACGCCTATTTTGCTGTGGAAACATTTTTGTAAAAGCTTTTCGGGTATTTAATTATTCTATAGTACGCAGTTTTTTTCTGCAATAGAAACCTCTAACATTTATTTTTATTGAATAACAGTTTTAAAAAATAAATAACATTCAAGTTTCTATTTTAAATCCCTGAAATATTATCATTGCTTTGTTATAGTTTTATATTTTCCAGTTACAAGTTTTTAAGCGGTTTTTGATAAAAATACATGTTAATATTGTTTATCTTCTTTCTAATGCTAATAAAAAAACGAATTTGGAGTCACTTGCAACTGTCAATTTGATTTTATCAAACGAAGGTGCATTTTCGTGACACTTGCGTGTCCTTGGCGTCGAAGGGCTATATATATGTGTTATGCAGCAGTCACACAAAGAACGATTTCACTGATTAATCGTATAAGATGTTTTTATACCACATGCATTAATTTTGTAGGTACTACTGAAATTACAAAATAATCCATGCATTCCAAAAAAAATCAGTTTGAAGCTCAACAGGTCATCTGCAGCACTCTACCGAATTCGGTCATCAATAAACAGGTCAATAACGATAAAGACCCACATCCCGCTGCAGGCTGCACTCACCAGACTCGAACTTGATGAAGTCCATGATCTTGCCGGTGGCGATGTCGAGCTGCACGGAGTCGTTGACCTTGATGAGCGGGTCGGGGTAGCGCAGCGTGCGCCCGTCGTGCGTCACCAGCAGCGGCACGGCCTTGGCGCCCGTGCTCACCGCGCGCACCTTGCACAGCTTGTACTGCAACACGCCACACTCACTCCTCACAACACTATTCTTCAATAACCAAAACGCCTCCTTCTTTCCTACGGCCCGCCACTTTTACAAACCCTAAGCGTTCCGCTGACAATTTTTTTTTTTTTAGGGTTGCCAGCACTAAAACGCAAACATGGCGGCGAATTCAAATCTTGCGTCCTTTTTGGGACACCCGATCCATGCCCACAAAGGAGTGACGCGACAGACTGGCAGACAACGCACGAATTCAACCACTGAAGTCGAACACTAAGATATTTTCCGAAATTCGCAAGAAATAGGGAATTGGCCTATTATTTGTTCTTTCTAGGGAGCAGAGCCCGAGGCACAAAGTGGTTAGTGCTTGAATATAGCAGACGACTATGCATGTATGGGAACATACAGGCTAGATTTTTATTGCATACGTAACAAGTTTAAAGTGACCTCGTCTGCAAGCGTAACTGACACGAGTAAACAGTACTTTGTAGTAGTAGGCATGGAGCCATTGGTAGTAGGGACCTGGCTAATAATATTTATTTAAGAGAGATGAAGCAAATAAAGCGTCTAATCACCATTATTCTTTTACACTGCAGTCAATTTCATTAGCACTGACCTTGGCCTCCTCAGGCGTTATGCGGTGGATGGTGAAGCGACCCTTCACATCATAGATGAGACGGAACAACTCATTTGTCTTCTCAATTGACACCACATCTGTAACCATATTTAGTAAACCCTGGATTATCAAACAGGATAACTCCACCCAAACCATTAGCAATAAACCTGTCAGTCTTTAGATGTGTCTACTTTCTAATCTTAAATTGTTTTCAAACTACAGAAATAATGCAATTCCAAACAACAATTTAGGTTGGAATTACGAGCCACAGCAAATTTAGACATTAAATGCATTGATTTCACACAATTGAAAAATGTACCTATTAAAGCTTTCAAAATTATCTGATAAAACAAAATGTATTTAAATTTCCCCTGCTGGTCTGGTAAAGAATAAACATAAAATGTACCAGTAGTTCTCTTCCTGCGCAGATGGTAAAAGCCCACTGCGGGAATGGGGAAAAATCGTAGGAAGCATGTTATAGGCGATGCAACTAGCGATGCTCGATATACATCGATGCATCGAAAACATCGATATTTACCATTTGATACATCGGATCCGTTCGATACATCGATAATATTCGATGTTTTACGATGCATCGATGTATTTAATTCACAACATTTCAATTTTAAATAATTACTAAAGTACCGACAACCATTTCGAGCTTTGTGTTTAAGTATTCCATTCCATATTTTGTTGATTTTTTTTATTACTTATTTAACGTAATATTCACAAAAATCTTCAAAAAATCCGAAGTAAGGCATCGTCGTAGTATACCTTTGCCTTCCTAATTATTTATGAATAAAAATGTCAATGTCAAAAAGGTGTCAATGTCAAATATCAGTGTTGTTTGCCGATCGATGTTGTTTGTTCGTTTTGTTTTGAAAAAGCATTGTTATATTTATTAAATTGATTTGATGAAAGTTTCGGACGGTTATGCCATGGCAGACAGCCGAAACCTTCCCAAGGTGGATTATAATGATGTTGTTGCAATACATGCGAGAAAACGACTCGTTTAACATTGCCGAAATCCGGGGAGCTAAGGTTTTGTTGTCATCAGGGGATGCTTACGTTGAAACTTCTGTAGGCTACTAGGCTATGTGGAAGTAAACGAGAGAATGCTGTGTGTTTTATCAAGGGCAGAGTAACTCCTGAGCACCGAGTTCGTACTAAAATGTACTCTGTTGTCGCAAGCATTAACGAGGCAGAAGAAACTATATTGGATGTGAAATGTGAAGACTGTGCTGCAAGTCAGGGTGGATGCAAACATTCAATTTGTTTTATTATCTGGCTTATTTTGTTGTCAATTATTTCCAATTCAGTCCAGAAAATGCGAATAATTAAAATCCAATAAAAACCAATATCAAATCACCAAACGTCAATCAAAAATTAAAAATGACAACCCGTTTTGACAACCAGTAGACAATGTAGACATCAATCTTATCTTATTTTTTTATGACCCAGGCAAAGGTAATGTGTAGATTCAACCTTACAAGCGTTTTTGAAATTTTCGAGATTTCAATATTATTTTTGACTAACTTAGAATACAAATTTCGCGAAAAGAAAAAATATGGGTCTCCTAGTTTTCAAAGTACTATTTATTGAGCATAAGAAAACACAAGGTAAAAAAATTGAAATGTTGTGAATTCAATACATCGAAGTCATTGACAACTGAATTTTTATTATTTAGAATAATATAATAATATCACATCACGTAATAATAAAATAATTTGCACAGACAAGGCTGTATATGACTTTATTCCTTTGCTTGCCAGACAATGTAAAATGTGAAACAAAATATAAGTATAGATTGACCAAGATATTTAGCCGTGTGGTGGAAAATGGAACTAACGCTTTTTCTATAAAGACGTCCTGTCAGTCCAAACAAAAACGTCAAATATACTAGCGCCATCACTCGCACGTCAAAATATCTTGGTGTAACGTGTGACTATACTTAAATAATCTGTACACTTTGATAAATCGAGGGACACTACACTGTTACATCTGAATCCGTACTCAATATTATTGTTCCTTTATATTTTAAGCGATGCATCGAAAACATCGATGTTTCAATCCGATATATCGAAAAACATCGATGCATCCTTTCCGATTGATGCATCGCAAAAAATATCGATGTATTTTTTAAATGAACACCCCTAGATGCAACAATCATGCTAAATGTGGGTTTTAAGTCTTGTTAACTTAGCCTCTGTATACCCCATAAGGAATATAGACTTGTGTATGTATGTATATAATTAAAATTTCACCAACACATTCAAACTTTTCTATCACATTATATCAAACATCATAAATACATACTTAAAAATCTCAGTTTTCACTAAAATTTCTAGCATTTTCAAAATCATCAATCATCAGTGCCCCAAGCAACCATTTTGTTTACACTGATTCAATTCTGGGCATAAATGATGACAGGACAGCGTGTGGTAACTGTCTTGTGCCAGTTAACTACACAAACTAGAGCAAGTAGAAGACACTAATGTCAATGCCAATGAACATTGAAGACACTGAGCCAGCCCCATGGGCATATTTTGACAAGTTTATTAATGCTTGGCTACAGCCACAAAGCGGGACTGTCCCGGCCAAAGCTGGACGTATGGTCACGGTATGTATGATGCATTTGATGTTAGGAGCTATGAAAAACAGCGAGTACGCTAGAGGGCGAGGGCGAGTGCGAGGACGTACCCATGAAGCCGGCGGGGTATGTGGGGTCGGTGCGCACGCGATGGTCGACGCGCACGAGGCGCTGCTTGACGATGCGCAGCGCCTCGTCGCCCGTCAGCGCGTACTTCAGCCGGTTGCGCAGGAACACGACCAGCGGCAGGCACTCGCGCAGCCGGTGCGGTCCGGTGCTCGGCCGCGGCGCGTACACGCCCCCGAGCTTATCCAACATCCATGCCTTCGGCGCGTTCAGCCGCTTCAAGTGCTTCTTGGGGCCGCGAGCCTGCCCGAAAAATAACACGCGAAAGTTAACACCGATACATATTTCGGACGGCCGAGACTTTACTACCGGTCCCCTCGGTCGTGTTTGTCGTTCACGCACCGTATTTCCTTTGATTTATTTCCATGTTTTGGTCGTACGACTGAGTTAACCAACAATTTAGAGTAAGTCATGACAAGAACTAAACCAAGGGGCCAGTCGAAATAAGCATCTCAGCGTAACCCTGGGGTATACGGCAAGGTTTACGAATAAATTCTGGTAGACTTTTCATTATTTAAACCACGATTTTTATGGATTTGATGTATAATATCGCCTTGACTCACCATGTTCAACACAAACTTTTGACAGAAAGAAAATGTCAAATTTTAACCACAGACAAGAGCTAACTTGACCGTGAGCCCGTTTGAAGTTTGTTCCGTTTTTCTTTTTTTTTTCTCTTTTTCTATCAAAACTTACAATGAATTGCGTTTTGTTACTTGAAATTAAAACAATTCAAATATCAAAATTATGATGAATACAGCGTGTAAAACAATACGAGCAAATAATTAAACTAGGCATAGGGTTTAGTAGCGAAATCACTAATTAACGAGACTTTTTAGTAATACATAGTTGAAAGACTGCAATTAATTTTTGAAAAATTTCCGAGTAGCAATGTAAACGCAAAAATATATGTGCCCACGTAAGGGCGGGCACATACACTCTGAATTCCGTTTAGGAGTTCGTTCCAAATATCAATTTGGGATATCAAACGCAGAAAGGGTAGCTACATACCCCAGTAACGGTGACGTATTTTCTTCTCCTTCGTATGATACAGCAACAATGCAATATAATATTATGGTAATTAGAAAATCGACGTTCATATTAACAAAAATGTCTACTAGTAACTAGCATCCGTCGTTCAACTGAGCCTTTTCGTTCTATTCCGAGGTGAAATAAACGTAAATGTGTATGATGACTTTACGGAATCCCGAATCGATATTACGAATTGAAATTCCTAAACGGAATTCCGAGTGTATGTGTCCGCCCTAACTTTCCAAAAATTAGGCTTCTTCTTTTTCAAATATAAGTTAATGTTATGTAATAACGTAGAAAGAAAATACTGAAGAAGTTTTAATGAATCTACGACTCGGAAATCAAAAACACTGATGACGAGGCGGTATGGTCTCAGATCTTAGCCTGTCCGAAAGGACAAACAAAAAAAAATCAAACCTAAGAAATGATTTTAAGGTTATGTTATTAAGGAGCGATACTACTATATCTCTCTAATCTGTGGGAGCGATTGTCGTTGTTGTTATTGTAGGTTATTTTAAACTCAAGTCACTATTTTGAGCTTAAATGGTGCTATAAATTATGAATGGAGTCGTCCTCTGAAGATAGCTTCGCCTGGACAGGCACTTCGAGCGAAAAATCTGAGAACGAGACCATGTAAGTTAGTATGAACGCAAGTTCGTAACAGTTAACAATTCATGTGTTATATTTACGCGAGTTCGTAATAGTTCGTGCGTTATATTTAAGTATCAGCTTCATTCTGCTTAATTGTTGTAAAGAGAAACTCATTAATAAAGTATTGCAATGATACATTTCTTTTGTAAGCAATTAGTTGACCGTATGAACTTTCAGTTCAATATGAACTTTTTTGCTATGAGACAAAGTGGCCGAATGGTCAGTTGAAGAATGTTGGGAAAAGGATGCATATCAGTTGCACAGGATCCAGCAATTTATCCAAAATCATTTGTTTTTTTTTTTTCAAAATCGTTCCTTAAGCATTGCAATTTATGCAATAAATAATAATTTTTTACTAATTAGTTACAAAATTATCGAGATGAAATATCAACGGATTTGATTTTTAGTTTAACAACAAGTACTAGACGCGTTTGACATCCCAGCAGATGATATGTTACAATAGAGTAGTTTATCCATTACATAATGGTGGATTTCGACGTCCACCCTCAATATACCTCTTGAACATCTTTAAGAAAGAAAGAAAAAGCTATTTATGACAAAAACATTTGGTTAAAGGAAATAAAAAACAATCAAAAACATCTACAGATAAATAATTTGTCACAAAATGCACACATTATAAAGAAACCATGTCGAAACCTTATTGCCAAGTTTCAAAGAAAAATGCTTAACCATTTAAAAGTTATAGTAGATACGTACCAATTTCCAAGATTAAAGCAGCTGTACTGTAGAGTTGCCAAATATGATATCCGTCTTTATTCCATGATCATGCCGGTATTTTTAGAGTTGCCACGAATAGTGATTTGGCCGAATACCGAATATTCGGCAACGCTGTCGGCCAAAGCGCCGAATATTCGGCACAAAATACGTGATTGTAAAATACTTAACACTGATCAATTTTACTTACTAAAGTATTGTAATTTGGTAATGTTATGAATACATATAATCTTGAGTAATATGACGTGTCTTTTTTTCATGATTTGGTATTCGGTATTTGGCCGAATAGTACGTATTATTCGGCCGAATACCAAATACCAAAAAATGGGCCAAATAGGCTGAATACCAAATAGTAGCCGAATATTCGTGACATCTCTAGTATTTATACTAATTTTATTGATCGCATTGGGGAATTTGTTCACAATATCCAATAAGGGTACACAAAGAAGTCTGTTTACAAGATCTATATGTATATTAGCTTTTTTTTTATTTCAGGGCAAACGGAGAAGATTCTGATGTCGATAAGAGTTTCAAAAGAAAGCTACAGAGAGAGCTCTTTCAAAACGGTGATCACGAAGAGCGCGAAATGGACGAACCGCGCGTAAAAAAGAAAAAAAAAATTAAGCATGAACCGAGCAGTCCGCCGCGCGTCAAGCGGGAGGGCAAGGACCACGACGCGGCCGATGCCGAGCTCTACCTGCGGGAGCAGGTCAAGCGCGAGCGCGGCGCGCCCGCCTCGCCTCCCGCCTCCCCGCCCGCCTCGCCGCCCGCCTCGCCGCGCGCCCGCAAGCGCGCCCGCGACGGCCACGAGTCCGACCCGCCCGAGCATGCGGCGGAGCCCCCGCGGAAGAAGAAGCGGAAAAAGAAAACTTCCGACCGCGTGGACGTGATCGTGGACAAGTTCGAAGCGGAGGAGACCGTCGTCGAGGAGCGGCCGCCATCGCCCCGAGCGCCCCCCGGCCGCGGCGGCTCGCCCGCGCCGTCGCCGGCAGCCCTCGGGACGAGGGAGCGCATCACGTTCGAGGAGGAGTCGGACTCGGACGCCGGCGGGCGCTCGCGCGGCCGCCTCGCGCGGTACGTGCGCGCGCGCCGCCTGCGCTCGGCGGGCGCGCCGCCGGCGTCCGCGCTCGCCGGGCACGAGCTGTGGCTGCTGCACGCGCCGCGCGGCCTGGCCGGCGCCGCGCTGGCGGGCTGCGCGCTGGCGCCGGGCGCGCGCTGCCGGCTGCAGGCGGCGGGCCGGCGGCTGGAGGCGCTGCCGGAGCCGGCGCCGGCGCGCGCGGCGCTGCTGTGCGGGGGGGGCGGGGACGCGGGCTGGCGGCTGCGCGGGGCGGCGCTGGCGGGCGCGTGGCGGCTGCGGGAGCGCGTGCCGCGGGCGCGGGCCGCCGCCGCCGCGCCGCCGTCGCCGCCGCGCGCCGTGCCGCTGCCGCCCACGCGCGCGCGCCACCCGCTGCTCGGCGCCCACTACGAGCGCGCGCCGCAGCCGGAGCGGAAGCGCTCGCCCGCGCCCGAGGGGCCCCCGAGGGAGAAGAGGAGGAAGCGGAAGCGGCGCTCGCCGCCGCCGGCCGCCGGCTGGGACTCGGAGCGCGGCATCGAGGCGAGCCTGTTCGGCTGCTGACCTCGCGCCGGGCGGCGTGAGACTGGACGATCGCATTGATTAAACGTGTTGATATGTTGTTTAATATTGGTTTCACTGTGACCCCTCGTCGTTACGAAGTGACGACGGACGGCGAGAAGACGAGAGACGCGGCCGAGTCTATGCGATCTCTCTATCCGCATTATTTAATGTAAAACTTCACCGATCCCCGACCGACTCTTCCACTCGATGCGTTCTCGTGCCGGCTTTGGCAAACGTCTACTGACGCACAGGACGCGGTCATACGTACGTTAGAGTGAGACAGAGATATCCCTATCTTATTCTTTCATATGACCCATACTGTCCCATAATGTCCCAGCATAATGTCATGTGTAATAATTTCATGTGCCATAATGGTCACTAGCTATAATTCGTCCTAAAATCACATAACATAATTTATAAGTGCCATAATAGGTACTCTAATGTCATAATGTTCAACATCTCTTTTATTAGATACCTTAATAACACTTTTCATACTTTTTATTTTCTTTGGAATCCCTAATATTTTTTGGCATACCAATAATTTGATATACAGGGTGTCCCAGAAACCGACGATAACCCGTTGAGGGCTGATAGACCTACTAATTACCTACCAAAATATCACATTTTAGGTTTAGTAAAAATCTTAGTTTTCGAGATATTGTCATTTTTGCAAAAATCTAGATTTTTCTTCCTCAGTTGAGTTTTTCGTCTGCCACAGCTTCAAATGACCGAATTTAGTAAATCTGATTACTGATAAATATTGCTGAAAACATAGGCTTTTAAACGTGATATTATTTTATTTTAATATTTAGTCAAACTTGGATGAAAAATGACCTAAGAGACAGTTTTCAGATATTTTACTGTTTCATCCCGTAACTTCGGTCCTCCATGGTATAAAAAAAATAACTTCGCTAAAGTGGCACTGGATACTAAAAATATGCCTAGCTAATGTAGATTAGAAAATGGTATAACACTTACTTATTTGTTCAATAATTTCAAATTTATTGCTATTTCATTACTGAAGA
Organism: Pandemis corylana; assembly: GCA_949127965.1. Lineage (NCBI taxonomy): Eukaryota > Metazoa > Arthropoda > Insecta > Lepidoptera > Tortricidae > Pandemis > Pandemis corylana. Next base: position 67,494 of record OX421854.1, on the reverse strand, counting down.
AGCTAATCAAGTGAGCAGCCATTTAGTCTGAGGACGGCAAAATAATTGTTTTTATAAGGCTGGTAAAGTTGAATTCAAATTTCGAATAGTTTGAAATTTTTAAATTCGAATTTGAAAATCGAATTTGCTTTGTTTTTGTCAAATGGCTGTGAAAAATTGGGTTGCTAAAAATATTTCATTTTATTTTAATTTGTAGTTGGTAGTGACTTCAATTTTCTTTGAGCTTCTTCTGTAATGAAATAGCAGTAAATTTGAAATTATTAAACAAATAAGTAAGTGTTATACCATTTTGTAAACTACATTAGCTAGACATGTTTTTAATATCCAGTGCCACTTTAGCGTAGTTATTTTTTTTATACCATGGAGGACCAAAGTTACGGGATGAAACAGTAAAATATCTGAAAACTGTCTCTTAAGTCGTTTTTCATCCAAGTTTGAATAAATAATAAAAGAAAATAATATCACGTTTAAAAGCCCATGTTTTCTGCAATATTTATCAGTAATCAGATTAACTAAATTCGGTCATTTGAGGGTGTGGCAGACGAAAAACTCAACTGAGGGAGAAAAATCGTGATTTTTGCAAAAATGACCATATCTCGAAAACTAAAAGATTTTTACTAAACCTAAAATATGATATTCTGGCAGGTAATTAGTAGGTCTATCAGCCTTTAACGGGTTATCGTCGGTTTCTGGGACACCCTGTATGTAATTTTGAAAAAAAGGCCCAGAATTAGGCTACGGTATCAAATGGTAAGACTGTAATGGTTGAATAGTTATGAAAATAAATTATAATAATAAATTCAATAAGTGATATAAATTCTTGACTTCTATATGTTGTATTCTAAGGCAGGTCAGGGTAGGTACGACGACGAGCGAAGCGAGGAAAAGTGTTAGGTAGCACCGCGACCCTACCGTACCGTGCTCGCCAGAACCGACTTGTTTTTATAATACTATACTTTAGTTTTTCCATGCATAATAATAAGAGGTGTTTAATAAAACATGGTTGATAATCACTGCATCCTTTATTATATTCTCACAAATCACTACACCATATTACTCATACGAGTCACAAGCGCCTGGAGAAACGTACCAGTAATATTATTACGCATCCGGAGCGATTGGCAAATGAATGGTGCTTGATATTTCTAGCATACAATTTTAGAGCATTTGATAATATAATAGGGATAATTAGATGCATGGCAACGTATCGTTATGGCACCTACAATTCTGACAAGTGAAAATATGGCTAATTATTAGTTTAACATTATGATCCGTTATGGAATATAAAATTATGGCATCTGATATTCGGGCATATGAAATTATTGCAATTAAAATTCGAGCAAACAACAGACAACGTTTGCTAAACGTGTGGAGCGCCCTTGCAAAGGTGTTCAGACTACTATATCTCTCTAATCTGTGGACAAAATAACCCACCCATCTGCTTAGTAAGTACCTACCTAAGTAAATGCTTTATTGTACAAAGAAACAGAAGATACTGTTCACAAAAAAAAAACAAATGCACAAAGGCGAACTTATCCCTATGAGGGATCTCTACCAGTTAGGCTAAGTTCAGATGACCGGCTCGGCGCGCGGTTCAAGATTGTAACAAATCTATGTTGCCGCGCGGGACAAGAACTTGCGCGCGGTGCACGGCGGCGCGCGCTCATGTACACAGCAACATAGATTTGTTACGATCTTGAACCGCGCGTCGCCGCGCGGTCATCTGAACTTAGCCTTAACCTTTGAGTAAATGAGAAGAGTATTATAAATCATAAAATAAACTAGTTAGGTACTAATTATCATTACACACATACATACATACGGAATACAATAAGAGTAAACATATACAATATCTAAGGAGATAGTGTGAGCCACATCCTTCTCCAAGCCCTCCCTGAACGACGCCACGGAGGCAGACTGCCTGATGGAGTTCGGTAACCGATTAGTATTCGAGATTACCTCATTTTAAGACACTGTGTATAATTATGTTGTAATACTTGTAATCACAACAGCCGAGGTCAAAAGTTAAAGTGACGTTAATTTTCCGGCGCGGGGAGGGCACCTCCATGATAAAGCGACGCGAGAGTTTATCATCGTCGAGTTTATTTACACACGCCACTCTCATATAAATCTCGAAATAAACTACTTCAATTCATTGCATTTTACGCTCTTGACTCTTGAGCTAAAGGCTCAACGTACCTACCTACCTGCCTACTCCGGGAACGAACGCGTGGAAGGGAGCCGACGCAGATCGGAGACCGCGAGCGAACCAAACTACACAGACATGAAGGTAGTGGTGACGGGGGCCGCGGGGTTCCTGGGCGCGCGGCTGGCGGCCGCGCTGCTGGCGCCCGACTGCGAGCTGCGCGGCGTCAGCGAGCTGCTGCTGGTGGACGCGCGCGAGCCGCCGCTGCCCGCCGCGCCGCCCGCCGTGCGCGTGCGCGCGCTGGCCGCCGACCTGGCCGAGCCGGGCGCCGCCGAACGCATCGTGGAGTCTGACACCGCCGTGCTGTTCCACCTGGCGGCCATCGTGAGCGGCCACGCGGAGCGGGACTTCGACCTGGGGCTGCGCGTCAACCTGGACGCGACGCGCGCGCTGTTGGAGGCGGCGAGGCATCGCGCGCCCGGGCTCGTGTTCGTGCTGGCCAGCACGGTGGGCGTGCTCGGCGGCGAGCTGCCGCGAGTCGTGGACGAGGGCGTAGCGCCGACGCCGCAGAGCTCGTACGGCTGCGCCAAGGCGATGGCGGAGCTGCTCGCGAGCGAGTACGGGCGGCGCGGCTTCACGGACGCGCGCGTGCTGCGCCTGCCCACCGTGAGCGTGCGCGGCGGCGGCGCCAACCAGGCGGTGACGTCGTTCGCGAGCGGCATCGTGCGCGAGCCGCTGGCGGGGCTCGAGGCGGCGGTGCCGGTGCCGCCGGAGCAGGAGCTGTGGCTGGCGGGCCCGGCGGGCGTGGTGCGCAACCTGCTGCACGCGGCGGCGCTGCCGGCGGCGGCGTGGGCGGCGCGGCGCGTGCTGGCGCTGCCGGGGCTGACGGTGGCGACCGGGGAGATGGCGGCGGCGCTGGCGCGCGTGGCGGGCGCGGCGGCGGCGGCGCGCGTGTGCTGGCGGCCGGAGCCGGCGCTGGCGGCGATGGTGGCGACGTTCCCCGCGCGGCTGGACGCGCGGCGCGCGCTGGCGCTCGGCTTCGCGCAGGACGCCAGCTTCGACGACCTCATCCGCGAGTACATCCGCGACGACCTCGGCGGCCGGCTGCCCGCTGACGCTGAACGATAGCGATAATTGAAATTCGATCGGGCCGGGCGGACGCGCGCCTGGGACTTGCACCTGGCGCGTTTAGTCGACTTCGTGTAGGTACATAAATAGTATATGCCCACGATTAAGTGCGAGTGCGAGCTTCTTGCACAAAAACGTGCAAACTATATACCTACAGACGTGTGTAGATATATTCACGGCCTTCTTTGTACTGTACCTTTCTCTGCTATGTCCCACTGAAATAAATATATCTGCCTATTTATCGGTATGTCCATCCCTGTTCTGCCTAACGCTACCGATGTGCCCACGTGTTGAGGAGGTTCTAAACCTAAAACTTAGACAACTTGAGTAAACAGAAGCGGTAGAAGTTTCGTAGGTGGTACCAATAATTTTAGCACAAGAAATGAGAGGTAACCATCTTTACATGAATATTTTCATTGAATGTTTCCAACAGACTGGAATATTGCGATTTTGTTTTATTATGGTTTTATATTTTCCAGTTACCGATTTTTAAAAAGTGTTTTCGATAAAGAGACATGACATGATTGTTTACCTCATTTTGTACAACCGCTAAAAAACTGAAGTAATATGCCTACTGTATCTACTGTAGTTGGATGGGTAAATATTGAGTTTATTAAGTTAGTACTGCTCTATCAACACCTCTGATAATGTAGGCGACAGCAATAACATTAGTTACATAAAATAATTTTAATGTTTAAGTAAACAATTTGGATAGGTACTTACTTCATAATCTTTATATACTTAAATTACGTAATGCACCCTGCATCTGTCATTCCATGTGAGCACCCAGCTAACTAGATGTTGCCTGCGACTCCGTCTCGATGAATTTGTTTCTTTAAAGGAAAATAAAAAAGCAAGCCCTAAAACTCCAACAACAGAATTTAATTTCCTTTCCTTTCCTTTGAATTTCTACAAGCATAGGAGGATAGACTGTCTTTAAATGTTTAGTAGAGATAAAATACCTCAAGTAGCTCTACGCCATCTGATATTTTACCTATGTACCTAAAGTAGGTATAATTTTTTTTTTTAGCTTAGCTCTTTTATAAACTACGCAATAGATTTTACAATACAATACAATACAATAACTCTTTATTGAACACCACATATAACAACCAAAACAGAAAAAAGGTATACAGAATATTACAAGGTAACAATAGGCGGCCTTATCGCTACAGAGCGATCTCTACCAGGCAACCATAATGGACTGGAGAATAGAACAGATCTGAGCAGGTGGTGCAATTTAATTTAATGTGGTTTTCATCAATATAAATTAGAGAACTACTCACTCACTATTTTGATTCCATTTTCCAGTTATACGCTCACAATCTTGCTAAACGTAGCCTGTAGGTCTTGGAACCTTAGGCTCTGTCTACTCCGTACGGGATAAAGACGTGATTTGTGTGTGTGTGTGTAAATTAGAGAATATAGACATAATAGGAAAAAGAGCTATACTGTAGTAGAAGTGCGATAGATATGTCGGTTTGGCTAGCTCGAGCCTGTCCGTCGTACTTAAGGTACTCTTACAATACTCTTTATTGTTATATTAAATACTAGCTTCTGCCCGCGACTTCGTCTGCGTAGAATTATACATAAAAACCTTCCTCTTGAATCACTCTATCTATTTAAAAAAACCGCATCAAAATCCGTTGTGTAGTTTTGAAGATAATAAGAATACATAGGGACAGAGAAAGCGACTGTTTCATACTAGATATGTAGTGATAGTGACAGTGAAGTGATACTATAACTGTGATAGTGATAGTGATGATTCAATTGCAACATTTTTTACAAAGTTTTGTACATAATGATGCCCTGTTATTAGGACGTAGCAACTTATAATTAATAATTATTATGGCTAACACATGGCAATGCAGCAGAAAATTATACAATTATTGTATAAAACATGCTTAGGCGAAAACTTTAAAATAAATTATATATTTAAAGACTATAGTCTGTCCAATCATTTATTTTCTTGATGACAGCTCCCGTAGAATGTAACTGCGCTTTTTACGCAAAAATTAACTTTTAAATGCGAGATATAAAAAATATGACGACTGCCTAATTTTGTTTCTTGATCCCATATATGCAGAATATCTTTTTAAAGTACGGTAAACAATAAACGTTTTAATAAAGTTACATTCTATGGGAATGCAAATAGTGATGTTATGATTGAAATATCGATATTGTATCGGTATTGTATATATTGAACTAGATGTGTTCCTGCAACTTTGTACACGTTGTAATTTTTTACCGGGATAAAAAATAGCCTATGTTACTCAGGAATAATGTAGCATTTTAATGGTGAAATATTTTTTTCACCTCACTTGCTCGAAAAGGCTGTCTTTCTCCATCAAAATCTGCGTGGAAAAGTGCTTTTTCCCCGCTTGCGTGGAAAAGGTTTTTGAAATTCGAACGTGACGATGACCACCATTGCCCACCTACTCATATACTCAGAAATTAGAACTTTGAACTTCGTATGATGTCGTCTCGCTTATACGAATAGTACTTAATTAGGTGAATGAGAAGGACGGAATAATACGAACTTCAAATGTCGAACTTGTTATCAGACCCCTAACTTTTTCATCCGATAAAAAAAAACATAATGTCACGTTCAGAAACGCGATCCGGTATCCAGTATTAATTTATTTTAAAATCCGTTACTTCCTAAGTTATTTTCAAGATTTGCTAACTTTCGTTGCTAAAAGAAAAAACGATATTGGTTTTTATTAATTATTGTAATTTGTGGTTAGCCACAAAAATAGCAACCAAGCAGGAAAAAACAGATATTATGATGCAAATTCAGAACGCGCCCCATTTTTTTTAATTCAGTCTAGTTAGTGCGATTTTTTAACTTTCTTTTTAAAAATATATCTATGATTAGAAAAAAATAAAAGTTTTTAGAGATTGCTCGTCGGGAAACCGAAAAGTTGACCAAAATTGTTGTTTGGTTTATGATAAAACAGTATAGTACACAAGAAATTAATGTGATAGAACAATCAGAAAAAACAGTTTTACTTATTAGATTTTTAGACTAGGCTGTATGGGCTTAGATCCTTTTACCTTTTTTATTTAGAAGAAAAAGAATAAAAAAACTGATTTACTATTAGACTGTTTTTCTTTCATCCACCATTTTTCTCGCTGTAGTGAGGTGAAAAATTGTGTGTTTCGCTCGGCAGCAAAGTTGTTTAGTATCTCGTGCCTTGAAACCCTCGCGACGCTCAGGATTCTTCTTTTGAACCACTCGCTTCGCTCGTGGTTCAATCATAGAATCCTTCGCTTGCTCGGGTTTCAATTCAGGCACTCGCGCCAAACAAACACTTTGCAGCCTTGCATAACAAATAACTATTTCACCTCACTTGCTCGAAAAGGCTGTCTTTCTCCTTCAAAATCTGCGTGGAAAAGTGCTTTTTACCCGCTTACGTGGAAAAGGTTTTTGAAATTCGAACGTGACGATGACCACCATTGCCCACCTACTCATATGTATACTCAGAAATTAGAACTTTGAACTTCGTATGTTGTCGTCTCGCTCATACGAATAGTACTTAATTAGGTGAATGAGAAGGACGGAATAATAGTTACGAACTTCAAATGTCGAACTTGTTCAGGATCCCTAACTTTTTCATCCGATAAAAAAAAAAACATAATGTCACGTTCAGAAACGCGATCCGGTATCCATTATTAATTTATTTTAAAATCCGTTACTTCCTAAGTTATTTTCAAGATTTGCTAACTTTCGTTGCTAAAAGAAAAAACGATATTGGTTTTTATTAATTATTTAAATTTTTGGTTAACCACAAAAAATAGCAACCAAGCAGGAAAAAACAGATTTTATAATGCAAATTCAGAACGCGCCCCATTTTTTTTAATTCAGTCTAGTTAGTGCGATTTTTTAACTTTCTTTTTAAAAATATATGATTAGAAAAAAAAAAAGTTTTTAGAGATTGCTCGCCGGGAAACCGAAAAGTTGACCAAAATTTTTGTTTGGTTTATGATAAAACAGTATAATACACAAGAAATTAATGTGATAGAACAATTGTCGTGAGTTCCGACTCACGAAAGGTAAATGCTTGAAGATTAATAGTTTATTATCTGTAGCAACACTAAAGTAGATTCAATTTCTTATCTCTAGTATTCTTTGTCTATGACAATTGTCTGTGGTCACAGTTAGCGCCTAATAGAAATATGTAAAAGTTTTCTCACAAGTGCTTATGTGTAGTTGTTTCAAGTAATATGAAAGTGAAATATAATCATCAGTAATCCACAGGCCGCAATCTCCCGAGAGCTAAGTATCCCTAAGTATCCCTGAGTATCTTGTGTCTTGAAATTCGTACTTATCTATCCTCATCGATAGCGGTATAAATGTAAAGTAAATTTCACCTTTAAACTTTGTATGTTCAGCTTACATAAGCCAAGCACGTCCAAGAAGAACCCTAAAGCGTGGCTCCTGACCGTGGGTTCAGGAGTCTGTTCTGGAATTCCAGGTAAATCCCTTCCCATGTGTCAACATCACTGGGAGCTGCTCAGTAACGTATCTCTGGGTGCTAGCTCCCGATAGTGAGGCCACGAGACAAATCTCTGACCAGTTGACACCCTCGTTGAAAGCTAGGCAATGAAATTCTGCCTATGAAAATGGGACAAAGCCAATGGTGGCACCGGGATCAAAGTAAATCAGTTGTGTTGTGGCACAAAAGGGTATAGCCAAAAATCATCTGTAGTGGCTCAACGTTAGTGCTTGGGCGTAGGACTTAGCATACAAAGCTGCCGCCTTAAGCATGGCTCTGATAGTAAAGAATATAAAGTAAAGTTCACTTCAAATTTGAGAGCTCAGTAAAGGTCAAGCTGTTGACTACATTAAGGCACAAGGTACACATGAGCGTTGTGGTCTTATGTGGCTCTCGGGTCAGAGAGTCATATATCAAATCTATCCTTCAGGAGGTGAATGGAGTTTGGTGCTCCGGGGGTTGCCAATTAGCGAAGCAGACTTATATTCCTGACTAATTCTATAAAGAGATGACTGCGCGGGATTGATAAACTTCAGGTATGAACTTGCTCTCTAGTCGCTCTAATTACACTTGGTATAATTAGTGATTGTTCCTCATACAAACATTGCATTTGCCGATAAGAATAAAATTACTTTATGTGGTCATAGTGAAGTTGGCCACAACAATCAGAAAAAATAGTTTTACTTATTAGATTATTAGACTAGGCTGTATGGGCTTAGGTCCTTTTACCTTTCTTATTTAGTAGAAAAAGAATAAAAAAACTGTTTTACTATTAGACTGTTTTTCTTTCATCCACCATTTTTATCGCTGTAGTGAGGTGAAAAATTGTGAGTTTCGCTTGGCAGCAAAGTTGTTTAGTATCTCGTGCCTTGACACCCTCGCGACGCTCAGGATTCTTCTTTTGAACCACTCGCTTCGCTCGTGGTTCAATCATACCATCCTTCGCTTGCTCGGGTTTCAATTCAGGCACTCGCGCCAAACAAACACTTTGCAGCCTTGCATAACAAATAACTATTGTTTGTCCAGTAGTTTTTAGTTTATTCATTACAAAGATACGTTGTCATTCGGCCATTTTGCATGCTTAGTAATAAATTAGCATTCAAGTCGGTTGTTTTATTGGCTCCATAGCTGAATACTTCTCAACTACTCGTATATATATAAAATTGGATCGATATCGTATCTACTGATCACTTATTAAGTCACAACACTATAACTATCAAACTACATCTGTCATCGAGAAAATAAATGATTGGAACAACTATAGCGCTCATAGCAGTTGCAGTTGGAAAAACGCCTCCACTTTGACAGGCGTTTCGGTAACTATTCCCATGCTATTCCGTTCCGTTCAGACACCTTAATAAGAACTGTTTTCAGGAATTCAAAATTTAAAAAATAATGAAGGTGGCCAGTAGCTAATAAAATATAAAATCTCAATATTTTGATATTTTTTCATTATTAATAGGTTATTAATTTTATTACGACTAGGTACAAACTAACATTATACATAATAAATAACGCTTCGGTAAGTTGTCGTGAATTGGAACAAGTACAAATTAATTAAAAAATATATAAAAGTAAATCGCACTACTGCGCAAAAAAAAACTTTTCGCCCGCAAAAATAGGGCCTAAAAAAGGGTACTTTTTGACCACCCTGTATTAAAAAACATCATATGACATTCATTTCTTTTTATCATCTAAGCTTCGCAACCCAATAGATCTCTATGACGCTCGAGTAAATCCCGATTTAGCATCGTGAGCTCCCCTACTATTTAGAGATCCGGTTTCTGATGTTTTGTTTGTTGTTTATGTAATTTCACGGACGCTCGCTTCGTAAACGTGATATTACAGTCAGCCGGGCGCTGAAGGTCACGTAGAGGACGCGACTGTCAAAACTTTATCAATCTGCTCGACATTCAGATTCATAACAACAAATCTAAAGTCAAAGTCACCAACTGACCTGACTGGCAAAGCCAAGCCAAGGAGACTCAGCTGAACGGTTGATATAAAAGAGTTATCCGCTTGTGTAGGTGACTGAGCGCGCGTCGACGGCGAGCAGCGTCCCATGAGCGAGTGCTAACCACGGTAAGTGCCAATGCCGAGTGCCCCGCTCGGCCTGCTTTACCAATTACCACGTATTCAGCGATCATTCGCATTTTATGCAAATACATTTAGAAAACAGTGGCATGTCAAGTAATACGCATTGAACTGAACCTAATAGTTGTATTTGTATAAGCAGAATGATCGCGAGCACAAAACCTATTGGAAATATTCTGTGACTTCACCTAACATTCCAATTTATAATGTAGTTACTTAAATCAAGGCAAGCCCGTACCTTCATTAAGTTTTTACTATACATTATAAGCTTAGTACAGTTGAGGGCATACATATTGGCACAGCCGTCATCCCTGCTAATATTATAAATGCGAAAGTAACTGATACTCTATTAGTCTGTCTGTTACGCTTTCACGCGTAAACCACTGAACCGATTTTAATAGAATTTGGTACTGAAGTAGTTTTAGTCTCAGGGAAGGACATAGGATAGGTTTTATCCCAGAAAATCGAATATTTCCTGTGGGATAGCGATAAACGAAGTCTGGCAGACGGGGTTGCGGGCAATCATTACTGTCAAATATATTTATGTGCCACCAATCTTATCGTTTGTGGCATTAAGGTGTATGGAAATTAACATCTTGGTAACATGCTTACATGTATTTATGCCCTCAACTGTTATTTTGACATGTGCAGCCACAAAATATTTTAGTCCTGGTAAGTTGAATATTGTGAGTGAAGTTCTCAATCCGCACTGGGCCTGCGTGCGATGGGGACTGACAGCCCAAGCCTTCTCTTCTTAGAAGATGCCTGTGCCCATCAGGGGGTCCTGTATAGGCGCATTCTTCTTGGCAATGATGGTCTTTCCGAATGCACTGGTAGCTTCAAAAAAGACATGTAAAAGAGTCCTTGGCGGCCAATTTGCAAAAATATATTTTTTTTTCTTGAGACATTTGTAATGGACAAAATGTTGGCTTGTACACTCAAAAATACATACATGCATATATCATGTCTTTATCCCTTACGGGGTAGACATGGGTTTTGCATGATTGTGGGCATATATGGCTTGCTATATATGATTCCTAAAATTTTCCCCCATTCCCTCGATGGGCTTTTATCATCTGCGCGGGAAGAGAAGCTACTGGTACATTCCATGTTTTTTCTTTGCTCCCAGACAAGCATGGAAGAAAACAAGCCTTAATCAATAAGATAACTGTCCAATGCTCCGCATGACGGCAGATAGGCACAAACTCTTTTGTTCTGTTTTCATTTCATTATAAGTTAACAATGGAGTATTAATGCAATCATAATTGAATTAGCTGTAGAGCATGTCAGTTGATATTGAAACGCGGCATGGGCGGGGTTTGCCAGTCTCTCCTGTTCTCAGTAAGTTGTTTGCTAAACGCGAGTGTCAGCCGCCGAGCGCGAGCCACCGCGGGAGCATGCCTGCTGCCGGCCCCGCACTCCCCGCAGGTAGCCAGCTGCAGCACTGCCCAAGGGCGCTACTGCTTGTTAAACGCGAGTGTCAGCCGCCGAGCGCGAGCCACCGCGGGAGCATGCCTGCTGCCGGCCCCGCACTCCCCGCAGGTAGCCAGCTGCAGCACTGCCCAAGGGCGCTACTGCTTGTTAAACGCGAGTGTCAGCCGCCGAGCGCGAGCCACCGCGGGAGCATGCCTGCTGCCGGCCCCGCACTCCCCGCAGGTAGCCAGCTGCAGCACTGCCCAAGGGCGCTACTGCTTGTTAAACGCGAGTGTCAGCCGCCGAGCGCGAGCCACCGCGGGAGCATGCCTGCTGCCGGCCCCGCACTCCCCGCAGGTAGCCAGCTGCAGCACTGCCCAAGGGCGCTACTGCTTGTTAAACGCGAGTGTCAGCCGCCGAGCGCGAGCCACCGCGGGAGCATGCCTGCTGCCGGCCCCGCACTCCCCGCAGGTAGCCAGCTGCAGCACTGCCCAAGGGCGCTACTGCTTGTTAAACGCGAGTGTCAGCCGCCGAGCGCGAGCCACCGCGGGAGCATGCCTGCTGCCGGCCCCGCACTCCCCGCAGGTAGCCAGCTGCAGCACTGCCCAAGGGCGCTACTGCTTGTTAAACGCGAGTGTCAGCCGCCGAGCGCGAGCCACCGCGGGAGCATGCCTGCTGCCGGCCCCGCACTCCCCGCAGGTAGCCAGCTGCAGCACTGCCCAAGGGCGCTACTGCTTGTTAAACGCGAGTGAAACGGGAGCATGCTCTGCGTTGATTCAATTACCATGGCAAAATTGACAGCGCCACTACCGGAACCGAACGACAGCATACAGTCTTTATAATATTTCAAATTGTATCCTACTAAATTATAAATACGAAAGTTTGTGAGTGAGGATGTGAGGGAGCGAGTGAGTGTGTAGGTATGTCTGTTCCTTCCTCACGCCAAAACGACAGGATGGATTTGGATCAAATTTGGATCGGAGATAGCCGGCCGGCACCATAGATTAAAACAGAGACTAATCCTTATCCCGAAAAATCGCATAGTTCCCGCGGGATAGCGATAAGCGAATTCTCCGCAGACGGAGTCGCGGGCGTCCGCTAGTAACGAACAATAACCCAAACGCGGTCGGCGCGAATACGTGACCGAAAACTTACACTAAGCGTAGGTACCGGTAATCCGACCAGCCGATAGTCGATCCGAGGCGGCAGCGGCAGCCCTGATCTGCAGCGACGCGTAAAGCTTTAGAAGGGCTTTGCGTCTCGGGCTTTGTGGTCGCGCGCCGGCGCGGAGCCGACACCCGAGCCGCGCCACGCGCCGCCGCGCGCGCCCGCCGTATAGGCCGCCCGCCACAGCGCCGCGCGCACTCCCGCCCGACATGCTGCGCCGCGACCGCGCCGTGCACGACAAGGTGCCGCCGCATGCAGCTCGCCGCCAGGGGGCTCGAGTCGCTGGCCCGCCGGCTCCTCGAACGCGTTTTACACGCCGCGGTGCTTGCTCGTTTCCCTGCTCGTGATCCTGTCAAATGTTCACTTCCGACCGGTCGAACTTGAGAGGATGCCTATCCGGCACTCTGCCCCTGCGTCACCGTGGACGATCGGCCGACTCGAGCCGCCTGCGCACGAAGCATAAACATGCTCACCTATGCGGTGTAGGCGATGCCGCTCGACCGCGCTTCGCTCCATCTTAAAGGCCTATACCTGACTGTCGAATAGCGGCGAGGACGTCGTGTCCACGTTTTATTGAGTTAGTTTTTATTTTAGCCATCAGCGAGTGAATAAATATTGATGTGTTCAGAGGCAGATGGCGATCGAGCGCGGTGCGTCCGCGGAGGTGGCGCCGACGCCGGCCCCGGCCGCGCGGCCCGCCAGCCCGGCGCCCGAGCCGCCGCCGCCGGCCGCGCCGAGCGTGCGCTTCATCACGCTCAACCACGGCGAGCACCAGGACTCCACGCTCTACCGGTGCGTCCCCGCCTGCCGCGCGAGCCCGCCGCGTCCCGCTCCTCGCTGACTTTCGCGTCCGTGTTCGCAGGTTCGAGAAGGGCACTCGCGTGCAGTTCTGCCCGGGGCCGAGTCTGCTCGGCCGCAAGGTGTACGTGTACACCAACTACGTGGTCACCGACAGCCGTGAGTCGCGGTCCGTTGTGGCGTCAGGCGCCGAGTGAGGGTCCGTAGTGAGGTCGTGTCGTGTTGCAGCGGACGAGACGGCGGAGGTGTCCGAGTTCGTGCGCAGCCAGTACTACCTGCTGGACTGGCGGCGCCCGGACGACGCGGCCGAGGCCGCGGGCGAGGCGCTGGCGGCCGGCGCGCTGCTGCACGACACCGAGCTGTGCTGCGAGCTGCGCCTCGCGCGCGCCGGGGCCTTCCACTACTATTTCGTTTATGACAACGCGTGAGTCTCTAGCGAGCCTTCCCATCCGCGACCTATCGTTGTGGGACCTCAGATATGACTCATCCTTCGATGCGATCCGATTCAGGGAGTCGCCGATCGGGCCGGCGGGGTCCGGCTACGTGCACGTGGCGCCGGAGATACGCGTCGGCCCGGGCGGCTGCGAGCGGCTGAGCGTGGAAGCCGTCACCTGCCAGACCGTGCTGGCCAAGTGCCTCGGCCCGCTGGCGCGCTGGGAGGACACGCTGCGCGTCAGCAAGGAGACCGGCTACAACATGATTCACTTCACGCCCGTGCAGGTGAGCGCCGCGCCCTGGCCGCCTGGCCGCCTGGCCGCCCGCCCTCGCTCACCCCGCCTCTGCCCGCAGGAGCTGGGCGCCTCGGGCTCCAGCTACAGCCTGGCCGACCAGCTGCGCCTCAACCCGAGCTTCGGCGCCGACGCGTCCTTCGCCGACGTCGAGAACCTGGTGGGCAAGATGCGCAGCGAGTGGCGCGTCGCCTCCATCTGCGACGTGGTGCTCAACCACACGGCCAACGAGTCGCCGTGGCTGGCCGAGCACCCCGAGGCGACGTACAACTGCGCCAACTGCCCGCGGCTGCGGCCCGCCGCGCTGCTGGACGCGGCGCTGGCGCGGCTGACGCGCGACGCGGCGCGCGGGGACCTGCTGCCGCGCGGCATCCCCTCGCGCGTGCACACGCACGACCAGCTCGAGGTGAGCCCCGCCCGCCCGCGCCCGCCCCGCACCCGCGGCTCCCGCTAACCGGTCGCCGCTCGCTGCTTGCAGGCGGTGCGCCACTACCTGGCCACGGCGGTGCTGCCCGAGCTGCGGCTGCACGAGCTGTTCACCTGCGACGTGGCCGAGCTGCTGCAGCAGTTCTACGGCATCGCGCGCAACAAGTCAGTGCGCCCCGCCCCGCGCCGCTGCCCCGCCCGCGCCCCGCCCCGCTGACGCCGCGCGTGTTGCAGGGTGCCGCCGGTGCAGGCGCCGGGCGCCGAGGCGGGCGAGCTGGCGCTGCAGCCGGACCCGCAGTGCCGGCGCCTGCGCGCGACCGTGGACATGGACCGCGCGCTGCAGCTGTACAACGTGTACAGGCCCGACTGCTACGACGAGGAGGCGCGCCTGAAGCGCTGCTGCGAGGAGCTGCGGCTGCGGCTGGAGCGCCTGAACGCGGCCGCGCGCGACGAGCTGGAGGCGCACCTGCGCGCCGCGGTGGACAACTGCGTCGCCGGCATGAGGTGCGCGCCCGCCGCAGCCGCCCCCCGCCCCCGAGGCGCCGGACCGATTCATTCTGACGCAGGTCGAGTCTCGTCTGTTTCAGATACTTCCGGCTGCAATCGGACGGGCCTAAGGTTGAGGAGGTCAGCGAGAAGAATCCCCTGGTGCCGCGGTGAGTAGAGATAGACGTTTACCCGAATTATATTGTTTGAGCCGCGTATCAGGCTGTCAGGTCCATTACCGAGTTAGTAATATACCTGTATCGATTCAAATGGAGAAGTCAAAAACTTTAAGAGATAGAAAGAGAAGAATCCCTTCTTAGGAAACATGGTATCAAATTTAGATTTAATAAAAATGGCATTCAACATTATTTTAAATAATTATAATTGAAATAATCAATTGTACCTACAAATAACTTATAAATGGTTAGTGAGAACACGGTATCGCAATAGATACGGGTAGAGCAGCATTCGGTCGGGCATACACGTGCACGGGTCGCAGGTACTTCACGGGCTGCTTCGAGGCGGGCTCGGCGGCCGAGGCCGAGCAGCTGGTGTTCGGCGACGGCGGCCGCTACGTGATGGCGCACAACGGCTGGGTCATGGACGCCGACCCGCTGCAGGACTTCGCCGCCGCCGGCCACGTGTACCTGCGCCGCGAGCTCATCGCCTGGGGCGACAGCGTCAAGCTCAGGTGCGTCGCCGCCCGCCGCGCGCCGCGTGCTCTCCCGCTCACTGCCCGCTCACTGCCCGCTCGCCCGCAGGTACGGCGCCAAGCCCGAGGACAGCCCGTGGCTGTGGGCGCACATGCGCGAGTACGTGGAGCTGACGGCCGAGCTGTTCGACGGGCTGCGGCTCGACAACTGCCACTCCACGCCGCTGCACGTGGCCGAGCACCTCATGGACTGCGCGCGCAACGTCAAGCCGGACCTGTTCGTGGCCGCCGAGCTGTTCACCAACTCGGACAGCGTCGACAACATCTTCGTCAACCGGCTCGGCATCTCCGTGCTCATCCGAGGTTCGTATCTCGACCTCGCGGTCGGCGCGGGTCGGACTCTCGACACTATCGGGATACCGGGACGTCGACGGGCGGGAATGTTACACACGTACACGCTACATAAATCACGTCTCTCTCCCTAACGGGGCGGACGGAGCCCGAGGTGACGAGACCTGCAGGCCGCATCGCCTAGATATAACGCGATTCCTAAGTTTTTTTTTTCACTCGAAACCGACCTCTGAAACTTGAAACTTGACCGAATAGATGAATCGAAAATCAAAATAAGTATTTAGATTTTCGATTCATCTATTCGGTCATTCCCGAAGCGACCGGTACATTCTATCCGGCATAGAAGTCGGTAGTATTTCATGATACAAATCGCGATGCGAACGGAGCACCCGATAATATCGACCGTCCGATCCGCGGCACGGTCTGTGGGCGCGGCGCTGACCGGCTCTCGCTGCGCAGAGGCCATGGCGGCGTGGGACGCGCGCGAGCAGGGCCGGCTGCTGCACCGCTACGGCGGGCGCGCGGTGGGCGCGTTCCTGCCGCGGGCGCGGTCGGCCGCGCGGCCTGGCGTGGCGCCCGCGCTGCTGCTGGACCTCTCGCACGACAACCCGTGCCCGCTGCAGCGCCGCAGCCTGCACGACGCGCTGCCCACCGCCGCGCTCGCCGCCATGGCCTGCGCCGCCAGCGGCTCCACGCGCGGCCTGGACGAGCTGGTGCCGCACGCCGTGCACGTGGTGGACGAGGCGCGCCGCTACGCCGCCTGGCCCGACCTAACGCCGCACGCCGGCCTGCTGGCGGCGCGCCGGGAGCTCAACGCGCTGCACGCCCAGCTCGCGCGCGACGGCTACAGCGAGGTGTACGTGGACCAGCTGACGGACGCCACGGTGGCGGTGACGCGCCACGCGCCGCACTCGCGCCGCTCGGTGCTGCTGGTGGCGCGCACGGCCTTCGCGCCGCCCGACGCGGGGCCCCACGAGCCGCCGCCGGAGCCGCTGCGCGTCGAGGCCGACCTCGAGGAGATCATCTTCGAGATGGAGATGGAGCGCAGGTACCGCCCGGAGCTTCGTTTTTCGTACCATGTTTCATCCATCTCTCTTCGCCTTACGTGTTGTCTCTCTCTCTCTCCTTCTCTAATCTTTTTTCTGACGATCTCGTTTACTCCTCTTTATCGAAACCATATATTAGGTTAGACGATAGATTAGACGACAACACTGTGGAGAGTGTCACGATAGAGACATCTCCCTAGGCACGAGCGGTTCTTCAGTTGACCACGAACAGACACCCGAAACGATGCCCTCGCGGACGCTCGGCGCTCGCGGGGCCCGGCGGGTGGCGCCGCGCTGCCGGTCGCAAGTGCACGTGGAACGCGAACAAATTTTGTAAAAAATGCTTCCAAAGTCAATATCGGAAGTCCGTGTGGGCCCCAAACAAAAATCCGCTATCGACAGGATCAGAAATGAAAAAGTGGCTGCCATTCGGAAATCTTTTGTTTTTGGACCGATCGCTTTAACGATCGATATCTAAAGGTCCGAGTGGTCTTTGGTATGAATTCGTCAATAATTTTTTCCGGACCGGAATGACTTAGGGATATTTAAAAACGAGGCTATTGTTTTCTTTGAGGGTCGGCGACACACTCTAAACGCCTTTTCTTAGGATTGGCGATGGGCGTCGGTGATTGCTTTCCATCACGTGGCCGCATGCTCGTTTTCACCTTATTTTACTACGAATAATAAATAAGTCAAGAAGCGTAACTAAGCCCGAAAAAACACTCCACGCGAAGTAAACCGCAGGGGGCGGGGCTTGAAATATGTACCGCGCAGCGAATTAGTTCGATCGGGACGCTCGAGCCGTTATCGTGACGTTATCATTGTATTTTTGCGCTAATACATTAGAAATATATGCCATCGTGTTGTGTGCAGTGGTGTAGAAGCCATTCAGATATGAAAAGTAGAGGACTCACCTTTCATAATAATATGTAAGTAAATAAATATTTTAGGACACCATACTTGACGACTGAATGGATTTGGATAAAATTTGGAACGGAGATAGCTGATACCCCACATTAACACGTAGGCAATTTTTTTAGGATATATAAAAAATATCGAATCCTCAGATATCGATTTTGAAAGGAATCAGTCCAAAAACCAAAGATTTCTAAACGGTGGCCACTTTTTCTAGTTCCGTTAACGGATTCAAGTCCGGAGACCACTCGGAGCTTCAGATATCAAATTTAAAAGGAATCGGTTTTAAAACGGTCAGAACGTTCGGAAGTCTCGGAGCTCGCGCGTCCGCGGGGCGGGGCGGGGCGGGGCGGGGCGGGGGCTCGCTCGCAGTCGCCTCGCCGCTCGGCTCACACCACACACGTGCTCAGGGAGGCGCCGCCGTACGCGCGCGACCCGCAGCTCATCAACGGGCTGCAGGACTGGGCGGCCGTGGTGCGCCGCCGCGTGCCGCTGGAGGCCTCACGCCTGCTGGCGGGGGCCCAGCAGCGCGGCGCCCACACCGAGCTGGCCTGGCGCGCGCTGCCGCCCGGCGCCGTGCTGGCCGTGCGCCTCGCGCCGCGCGCCGAGCACCGCGCCGCGCTGCGCACGCTGCACGCCGCGCTGCTGCCGCGCGCCGCGCCGCTCGCCGCGCCGCTGCGGGCGCTCGACCTGGCCGACCTCAACCAGCTGCTGTACCGCTGCGACGCCGAGGAGCGCGCCGCCGGCGGCAGCGGCGTGTACGACGTGCCCGGCCACGGCCCGCTCGTGTACGCCGGCCTGCAGGGCGCGCTCTCGCTGCTGGACGAGCTGCGCGCGCGCGACGACCTGGGCCACGCGCTGTGTGACAACCTGCGCCAGGGCGACTGGCTGCCCGACTACACCTGGGGGCGCCTGCGCGGCCCGCGCCTGCAGGCGCTCGGCGCCGCCCTGCGCGAGCTGCTGGCGCCGCTGCGCCGCCTGCCGCGCTACCTGGTGCCGGCCTACGCGGAGGCGCTGCTGCGCGCCGTGCACGGCGAGGCGGAGCGCGCGGCGCTGGCGCTGCTGGCGCCCTGGGTGCGCTCGGGCGCGCTGCCGCGGGCGCTCGCGCTGTGCTCGGTGCAGCTGTGCGGCGCGGTGCCGGACGCGGCGCTGCCGCCGGCGTCGCCCGCGCTGGCGCCGCCGCGGCCGCCGCCGGCGCCGCACTCGCTGACGCTGTCGGCGGGGCTGCCGCACTTCGCGACCGGCTACATGCGCTGCTGGGGGCGCGACACGTTCGTGGCGCTGCGCGGCGCGCTGCTGCTGACCGGGCGCCACGCGGACGCGCGCGCGCACCTGCTGGGCTTCGCGGCCTGCCTGCGCCACGGCCTCATCCCCAACCTGCTGGACGGCGGCCGCCGCGCGCGCTACAACTGCCGCGACGCCGTCTGGTGGTGGCTGCACGCCATCGCGCAGTACGTGGACGAGGCGCCCGCCGGGCCCGCGCTGCTGGCCGAGCCCGTGGCGCGGCTGTTCCCGCAGGACGACGGCCCGCCCGCGGAGCCCGGCGAGGCCGACCGCCCGCTGCACGACGTCATGCAGGAGGCGCTCGAGGTGCACTTCCAGGTGAGCAGCCCGCGCGGGCCGCGCGGCCGCTCCGAGCCGCGGCGCCGAGCTAACAGCTAACCCTCCGCCTGTCCGCAGGGCCTCGTGTTCCGCGAGCGCAACGCCGGCCGGCAGATCGACGCGCACATGACGGACAAGGGCTTCAACGTGCAGATCGGCGTGGACCCCGAGACCGGGTTCCCGTTCGGCGGCAACGACGCCAACTGCGGCACCTGGATGGACAAGATGGGCTCGTCCGACGCGGCCGGCACGCGCGGCCGGCCCGCCACGCCGCGCGACGGCAGCGCCGTGGAGCTCGTGGCGCTCGCCTACCGCGTGACCGCGTGGCTGGCCGCGCGCCACCGCGGCGGCCAGTACCCGCACGCCGGCGTCGCGCGCCGCCACGCCGACGGCGCGCTCACCAGCTGGACCTGGCCGCAGTGGGCCGACCGCATCCGCCGCAGCTTCGAGCGCTACTTCTGGGTGCCGGCCGCGCCCTCGGCTGCCGACCTGCGGCCCGACCTGGTGCACCGGCGCGGCATCTACAAGGACTGCCACGGCGCCTCGCAGCCCTGGGCCGACTACCAGCTGCGCTGCAACGCCGCCGTCGCGATGGCCGTGGCGCCCGCGCTGTTCGACCCGCAGCACGCCTGGCTCGCGCTGGACCACACGGAGCGGCTGCTGCTCGGCCCGCTCGGCCTCAAGACGCTCGACCCGGCCGACTGGAACTACCGCCCGCACTACGACAACGCCGACAACGGCGACGACCCCAGCACGGCGCACGGCTTCAACTACCACCAGGGGCCCGAGTGGGTCTGGCCGCTCGGCTTCTACCTGCGCGCGCGCCTCGCCTTCGCGCACGACGCCGGCCGCTGGGCGAAGACGCTGCACGCGGTGACCGCCGCGCTGGCCGCGCCGGCCGCCGAGCTGGCCGCGTCGCCGTGGCGCGGCCTGCCCGAGCTGACCGGGCCCGGCGGCGCGCCCTGCCGCGACTCCTGCCGCACGCAGGCCTGGAGCAACGCCACCATGCTCGAGCTCGTGCACGACCTGCGCGTCGCGGCGCGCGCGCGCCCGCTGCCGCCCGACTGACGCCGGCCGCGCCGCCTGCGCCACTGCGCGCGCGCGCCCCCGCCGCGCCCGCGCACCTACTGCGAGCCCTACGAGCCCGCGCCGCGCCCGCGCCGCCTGCGCGCCGTGCGCCGCCTGCTGCGCCGCGCGCGCCGCGCCCCGCCCGCCGCCGCCGCCGCCGTGTACAACCGCCTGGCGGCGCCGCGCGGCGCGCTCGCCACCGTCGTGTACAGCGACCGCTACTTCCGCTACGGGCTGGCGCTGCGCGGCGCGCCGGGCCTTACGCCGCACCACATGCCGGCGCCGGCGCGCGGGCGGGCGCCGCGCCGCGGGCTGCTGCTGGGCGTGCCCCCCGCGCCGCCGCCGCCCGCGCCGCGCCTGGCGCCCCCCCGCCGCGCGCGCCGCGACCTGCCCGCCGCGCTGCAGCCGCCCGCGCCCCCGCCCTACCCCGCGCGCGCGCTGCCGCTGCACCACCGCCAGCCGCGCGGGGGCGTGGCGCCGCCGCCCCCGCGCGCCCCCGCGGCCCCGCCCTCCGGCTGGGCGCGGCTGCGGCGCTCGCTGTCGCTGAGCTCGCGCGACGGCGGGGACGACGCGCCGCTGCCGGCGTTCGCGCTGCCGGACGCGGACGCGGCGGAGCCGGCGCCGGACCCGGAGCCGGAGCCGGAGCCGGCGGGCAAGCCGGAGGGCTCGCGGCTGGCGCGCAAGGTGCTGAACACCGAGCGCTACAACAACGGCGCGCGCGCGCCGCTGCTGCGCCCCTCCCGGCGGCCGGGCCGGCGCGGCGCCGGCCAGCGCGCCGTGTTGCGGGCGCTACTGGGCTGCAGCGCGCTCTTCTACTCGCTAGCGCTCGTCGCGTTCTACTTCCTGAGCCTGGCGTGAGCGGCTTCGTCTGCGCGTCTTCGCGAGGTCTTCGTGATAGTATAAGTGATTTCGAGTGCCATATTTTACTCCATTTTTGCTGTCGGTTTTACTTTATTGTAAAATATTCTTTACGATGTTTATTATTTTAAAAATATCTATGTGTAGATATACTGTATGATTATTTAAGACGGCCCGGCCGGGCCGCGGCGGCGGGGGCCGGGCTCGGCCTGGCCGTTCTGTTATTTACAAGCTTTTGTTTAACTCGAGTGTTAGTAAGTTTGGTTAAGTCAAATCTCGAAAGGCGAGTTGCGGCCGCCGCCGCAGGGCGGCTCGACTCGATATACGGTATTTAAATATCGCCCGCGTGTTGTGTAGTTTGGCCGGTTTACAAAAAGTAGTCGGTGCGAGTATCGTTCATCGTTTCGTTCGCGTTGTATGTTTTTATAACACCTACTGGCTCTTGCGGTGCCCGAACAACGAATGGCTGCTTTAGCAGTACGAGCGCGGCCGGCGCGAGCCCGCGAGCCCGCGAGGCAGGAAGCCTCTAACGGTACTATAAAGGCACACCGACTGATGCCAGTTTTTTTTGGTTCCGCCAAATAATAATACGCTATAAAATATGTAGTTTTAAATATAATCAATGTTAACTTACGCTGCTCTGCCGGCAAATACGCTGTGGCTATTTTTTATTTAATCTTTGTAGCGCGCGCTAACGCGGGGGCCTGCGCCGGCGCTCGCCGCGGAGACCGCCGCGGAGCTACATGTAGGGGTTTGTAGTCAAAGGAATGATTCAATTAAATATATATATATTTACAAACTAGTATTTCGCGTAGGGGCCGCGGGCCCCAAGGGGCCCGCGGAGGGTCCCGTGCCACCCTGTTTTTTTTTAATAATCCTAACCTTTTTTTTTTATTCTTAGGCCGCAATTTCGAATCCGCCATCTTGTGAAAAGCGTTTCGCGTGGGGGCCGCAGGCCCCGCGGGACCCGCGGAGTCACCCTGCCACCCTGTTATTTTTCAAAAATTTCTGACCTTTTTTTACTTTATTCTTTGGCCGCAATTTCGAATCCGCCATCTCGGGAAAAGCGTTTCGCGTGGGGGCCGCGGGCCCCGCGGGACCCGCGGAGTCACCCTGCCACCCTGTTATTTTTCAAAAATTTCTGACCTTTTTTTACTTTATTCTTTGGCCGCAATTCCGAATCCGCCATCTTGGGAAAAGCGTTTCGCGTGGGGGCCGCGGGCCCCGCGGGACCCGCGGAGTCACCCTGCCACCCTGTTTTTCCTTCAAATATTTGTAACCTTTTTTAGTATATTCTTTGGCCGCCATCTTGGGAACAGCATTTCGCATGGAGGCCGCGGGCCCCACGGGACCCGCGGAGGGTACCCTGCCAGCCTGCTTTTTTTCAAATTTTTCCAGCCTTTTCTACTATATTCTTTGGCCGCCGTTTTGAAACCGCCACCTTGGAAAAAGTACTTCGCGTGTGGGCCGCGGGTCCCACGGGACCCGCGGAGGGTTCCCTGCCACCCTGTTTTTTTTCAAATATTTCTGACCTTTTTTTACTTTATTCTTTGGCCGCAATTTCTAATCCGCCATCTTGGGAAAAGCGTTTCGCGTGGGGGCCGCGGGCCCCGCGGGACCCACGGAGTCACCCTGCCACCCTGTTTTTCTTTCAAATATTTGTAACCTTTTTTAGTATATTCTTTGGCCGCCATCTTGGGAATAGCATTTCGCATGGAGGCCGCGGGCCCCGCGGGACCCGCGGAGGGTACCCTGCCAGCCTTCTTTTTTTTTCAAAATTTTCCAGCCTTTTCTACTATATTCTTTGGCCGCCGTTTTGAAACCGCCACCTTGGAAAAAGTACTTCGCGTGTGGGCCGCGGGCCCCACGGGACCCGCGGAGGGTACCCTGCTAGCCTGTTTTTCTTTTTCAAATATTTCTAGCCTTTATTACTATATTCTTTGGCCGCCGTTTTGAAATCGCCACCTTGGAAAAAGTACTTCGCGTGGGTGCCGCGGACCCCGCGGGGCCCGCGGAGGATAACCTACCACCCTATTTTTTTTCATATATTTCTAAACCTTTTTTAATTTAATCTTTGGCCGCCATTTTGAATCCACCACCTTGGAAAAAATTAGGTTCATTAGATTACTCCTCCCACCTAGAACGACACTTCGTCGAGCACAACCCATCTATCTCGACTGGCCACTGAGATATTCGCGTTTCAGTTTTGTATAGCGGCCATCTTGTTTTCGCAATTTTGAAAAAAAATTACCGGTTCACCCATAGACTGTCAGTTCTGAGCGACTTTAGTTCCGGGCAAACTCGATAGGGCAAGTCGTTGCGGAGAACTGGCCAATGTGTCAGGTCAGTTTCCACGTTCAGGACAGTTTTGCATTTTTTTTGTACTTTTGATATAATTTCTTATGCGATGGTGTTAAAAGTCGAACCCTATTTCTAAAAGCTGCTATACAACACAAGTTAGTCTATGAGTCTGACATTACTTTGTATGGCGGCCATCTTGGAAA
Source organism: Pandemis corylana (assembly GCA_949127965.1). Classification (NCBI taxonomy): domain Eukaryota; kingdom Metazoa; phylum Arthropoda; class Insecta; order Lepidoptera; family Tortricidae; genus Pandemis; species Pandemis corylana. The sequence goes on along the minus strand of OX421854.1, from coordinate 43,613 downwards.
ATGACGGAATCGAAAAATTAAGTATGGCGTTTGAATTTGTGGCCTTGAAGAGCCCCGGATGCAAAATTTCAATCGGATCGGAGTAAAAGAAACTTTGGCCGCCATTTTGAATCCGCCATCTTGGAAAAAAAATTAGGTCATCAGATAACCACGCCCACCTTGAACAATATTTGGTCGAGCACCACCCACCTATTGTGATTGGCCTCTGAGATATTTGCGTTTCAATTTTGTATGGCGGCCATCTTGTTTTTGCAATTTTGAAAAAAAAATACAGGTTCACCCATTGGCTGGCTGTTCTGAGCGACTTTTGTTCCGGGCAAACTCAATAAAGCAATTCATCGCGGAGAGCTGCCCTAAGTGTCAGGTCAGTTTCCACATTCAGGTCAATTTTTCATTTTTTTCGTACTTATCATATAATGTTTGAAGCGAAAGTGTATAGAACCAAACCCTACCTCTGATGGGTTCCTCAAAACAACAGGTCAAATATACAGAAATTACTTTGTATGGCGGCCATCTTGGAAAATGGCGGAATCGAAAAATAAAGTATGCCATTTTAATCTGTGGCCTCGAAGAACCCCGGATGCAAATTTTCAATCGGATCAGATTAAAAAAAAATTTGGCCGCCATTTTGAATCCGCCATCTTGGAAAAAAAATTGCATAGTCGGATTTCCCCCTCAACTCTGAATGACATTTGGTCGAGCACCACCCATCTATCTCGACTGGCCTCTGAGATATTCGCGTTTCAATTTTGTATGGCGGCCATCTTGTTTCCGCCATTTTGAAAAATCTTGGACCGGCTCACCCATTGGCTGGCTGTTCTGAGCGACTTAAGTTCCGGGCAAGCTCGACAGGTCGTGCCGTCACGGAGAGCTGCCCCATGTGTTGGGTCAGTTTCCACGTTCAGGTCGATTTCGTATTTTTCTGGTGGTCGTGGGAGCATTTCTGATACGACGGTGTATAGAGTCGAGTCTTACCTCTTACGGGTTCTTCAAAACAGCATGTCAGTCAGTGAGTCAGTCAGTGAGTCAGTCAGTGAGTCAGTGAGTGGGTATTCAGCTATATATATTATAATTATATAGGTAATTAATAATTTGCGTGGATTTTTTACCACTCTCACAAATTAGTTTCTAATCAAACACCGTCATAATGCTATTATTTTATTAATATAATAATTATATGTGTTACTGTTACCTATTTGTTTTCGATATGAAACATTTGTTACAAAGCCGAGTAATGATTATGTTATGAAATAGTCTATCAAACTGATTATTAAATATGTTTAGTATCTATAGTATTTGTTACGTGGTTCATGGCATTTCACCAGGTGTAGCTACAGAGTTTATGAGTATGATTATGGGCTTTATAAATAAAAATATATTTCCATTGAACTGTTGTTTGCTCTTTGACTTCGGTATTCCTTGCTATTTGTTATTACAAGCTTTATATTAACTTGCAATGCATGTAAGTATGTACCTATGTTAATCCGGGTGGAATCTTGCGACTCAATGTTGAAGCAGACATCTTCATCCGATTGAGCTGAAATTTTGCATACTTGTGTAAGTCAGATGACAGTAAAACCTAGCAGTAGAATTCTGGTGGTCCAGCCAGGGCCGTCTCCGCAGGAGGGAACTTCAATGGTTGGTCCGATTGACTTGAAATTTGGTTCACTTGATGTAGGACGGATGACGATGGAAGTACAGTCAGCAAAAAACGTATCTAAGATGAAGTTTTTGGTTAGGTTATATTACGTTATTTATGCCCCAAACAAAATCAAGCCCTACTAAACTGCTGGACGATCTCCTCTAGATACGTGAGGTGGGAGGTGGGGATATACACCCCCTTTCGAAAAAACGGCCACCTATAGTTTTTCCGATTTTTAGGCACTACAGATTAGAAAGTCAGCTTTTATGGACATATTTATAATACAAAAATTATGGGTGTCCGTTTTTTTTGCTAGGCAGTGTATTTTTCTCGTCACACCATGGCATGGGGTGTCGTTGGAAAGATCCTTTAAATAAGAGATTTGCAAAACCGTTTACCGATTTAGCATTCGTTTGTGATTTTTTTTTTTTTAATTACCCAACTAATAGATTATTTGTAAAAAAAAATCACGAATCTGTAGCTGCAAGCTACACATGCGATGATCTCGCCACCTTTGATTGACGCGTTTAGGTTCGCGGGTAAACCCGCTAATGTACATATTTTAGTTTTGTATATTTAGAACCTCCTTGTAAATAAAGAGTATTCCATTATTACGATCTCAAGCTCATTTTACTTCGCACCTTCTACAACCTAAGATCTCCTAAAAATCCAAAAGCAATGTTGTACCAAGCTTAGCGAAACTTGTCTGTGTAGTAAAAAATATATAACGAAGCTGCTTTCGGCCTTCGGAGGGGTACCACACCGATGACGGGACGAATCCAAAACCGAACCGCAACTCTTGAATACACGCGGAGGTAACCCGACTCGCACTAACAAAACCGTCAAGTAGGTAGGTATCGTACCGAAACAGAGTTTTGAACAAACCTCCTTCTGGAAGTCAATTTTGAGATTGCTGGATGAAAATTTTCAGGCGTCAGAACAAAATGTTCGTTACGCGCAGCGCCAATTTGGAAACCTTACTGTTCGGAAACTGCGTTACAACAAAACTCCAAATTATCAGGTGATTTCGGTCAAGTAACTCAATTTCTGGGAATCAATTTCAAAATTGCTAATTTAAATTTTCAGGAGACAAAATGAGATTTTCATCAGGCGCAAAGGCAAATACGAAAATGAATATCTCGGAAACCGCTTTATGTAAAATTTTCAAGTTCTGATAATATGTAGTACTACCTACTACCAAAATTTGATAAGGGACAAAAAAAAAAAAAAAAATTAGCGGTGTAGCCGCTACAACTATCCAAATAGTAAAACTTTTACTAATATTTGAATTAAATCCACCCAAAGTGCAACAACAAAAAACCGTATCGGTTACAAGTCAAATCCAAGTTTTAGGATAGAATCGAGTAGAGAGAAGGGTAGCTAAAAGTGGTTTGCATCTACATTGCGAAAATCTCTCAAATCCATCGAGTAGCCGCCAAGTAAGAAAGAAATTTTACCATTTTTAAAGTCAAAATTAGATAAAAAGTCGAATAACTAAAGATTTCGTTGACTAACGCACATGAAATAATCTCAAAAGATAAATAATAAGCGCCTTTAAACTTTTGGTAAGATTTGAGTATTTAAAAACTAAAGGTTTGGAAAATATTTTAAGAAAATTGCTAAAATACCTATCGACCGAGGTGATGTAGCTAAGCGTTTGACTGGTGGGTGGGAGTGGCGGGCGAATTTTTTGCGCGATTTTCGCAATTACAAAAATTGGAATAAATGCGCATTAAATTTAGCAATACGAATATGTAAATATGACAAACAATTTACACGAAAAAGGCAGTGTAAAAAATTAAAATGTGTTTTTTTTTTTTTTTTTTTTTTTTTTTTTTTTTTTTTTTTTTTTTTCAAGCAAACAAAACTGGACCTACATCAAAACGGACAAATTAAGTTACCCATTCTAAAAAAAAAAAAAAAAAATAACGAACCGAAGAATTTGAAACCTCACCAACTTGAACCTAACCGATTTCAATCAATAATAAAATCCTAACGAACTTCATCCTAATAAATTTGAACCCAATCAATTGCAACCTAACAAAATGACACCTAACCAACTTGAACCTAACCGTTTTCATTGAATAATTGCTACCTAACGAACTTAAACCTAACAAACGGAAACCTAACAAACTTGAACCTAACCGATTTCATTGAATAATTGCAACCTAACGAACTTAAACCTAACAAATTTCAACCTAACAAACGGAAACCTAACAAACTTGAACCTAACCGATTTCATTGAATAATTGCAACCTAACGAACTTAAACCTAACAAATTTCAACCTAACGAACGGAAACCTAACAAACTTGAACCTAACCGATTTCATTGAATAATTGCAACCTAACGAACTTAAACCTAACAAACTTGAACCTAACCGATTTCATTGAATAATTGCTACCTAACGAACTTAAACCTAACAAACGGAAACCTAACAAACTTGAACCTAACCGATTTCATTGAATAATTGCAACCTTTTGCGGGTGGTAGGGCCTTGTGCAAGGTCCGTCCGGATCGCTACCACCATCTTACTCACTAATCCTGCCGCTAAGTAGCAGTGCTTGCACTGCTGTGTTCCGGTGTGGAGAGTAAGACAGCCGGGGAAATTACGGGCACAAGAGGCGTTTCATCTTAGTCCTCTAGGTTGGCAACGCATCTGCAATCCCTCCGGGGTCGCGGGTGTCTATGGGCAGTGGTGATCACTTACCATCAGGTGACCCACTTGCTCGTTTGCCTTCCTATTCACATAAAAAAAAAAAAAAAAAAAAAAAAAAAAAAAAAAAAAAAAAAAAAAAAAAAAAAAACCTAACGAACTTAAACCTAACAAATTTCAACCTAACAAACGGAAACCTAACAAACTTGAACCTAACCGATTTCATTGAATAATTGCAACCTAACGAACTTAAACCTAACAAATTTCAACCTAACAAACGGAAACCTAACAAACTTGAACCTAACCGATTTCATTGAATAATTGCAACCTAACGAACTTAAACCTAACAAATTTCAACCTAACAAACGGAAACCTAACAAACTTGAACCTAACCGATTTCATTGAATAATTGCAACCTAACGAACTTAAACCTAACAAATTTCAACCTAACGAACGGAAACCTAACAAACTTGAACCTAACCGATTTCATTGAATAATTGCAACCTAACGAACTTAAACCTAACAAACGGAAACCTAACAAACTTGAACCTAACCGATTTCATTGAATAATTGCTACCTAACGAACTTAAACCTAACAAACGGAAACCTAACAAACTTGAACCTAACCGATTTCATTGAATAATTGCAACCTTTTGCGGGTGGTAGGGCCTTGTGCAAGGTCCGTCCGGATCGCTACCACCATCTTACTCACTAATCCTGCCGCTAAGTAGCAGTGCTTGCACTGCTGTGTTCCGGTGTGGAGAGTAAGACAGCCGGGGAAATTACGGGCACAAGAGGCGTTTCATCTTAGTCCTCTAGGTTGGCAACGCATCTGCAATCCCTCCGGGGTCGCGGGTGTCTATGGGCAGTGGTGATCACTTACCATCAGGTGACCCACTTGCTCGTTTGCCTTCCTATTCACATAAAAAAAAAAAAAAAAAAAAAAAAAAAAAAAAAAAAAAAAAAAAAAAAAAAAAAAAAAAAAAAACCTAACAAATTTCAACCTAACAAACGGAAACCTAACAAACTTGAACCTAACCGATTTCATTGAATAATTGCAACCTAACGAACTTAAACCTAACAAATTTCAACCTAACAAACGGAAACCTAACAAACTTGAACCTAACCGATTTCATTGAATAATTGCAACCTAACGAACTTAAACCTAACAAATTTCAACCTAACAAACGGAAACCTAACAAACTTGAACCTAACCGATTTCATTGAATAATTGCAACCTAACGAACTTAAACCTAACAAATTTCAACCTAACGAACGGAAACCTAACAAACTTGAACCTAACCGATTTCATTGAATAATTGCAACCTAACGAACTTAAACCTAACAAACGGAAACCTAACAAACTTGAACCTAACCGATTTCATTGAATAATTGCTACCTAACGAACTTAAACCTAACAAACGGAAACCTAACAAACTTGAACCTAACCGATTTCAATCAATAATAAAATCCTATCGAACTTCATCCTAATAAATTTGAACCCAATCAATTGCAACCTAACAAAATGACACCTAACCAACACCTAACCGTTTTCATTGAATAATTGCTACCTAACGAACTTAAACCTAACAAACGGAAACCTAACAAACTTGAACCTAACCGATTTCATTGAATAATTGCTACCTAACGAACTTAAACCTAACAAACGGAAACCTAACAAACTTGAACCTAACCGATTTCATTAAATAATTGCAACCTAACCAACTTAAACCTAACAAATTGCAACCAAACGAACTTAAACCTTGTTAGGTTTAAGTTCGTTAGGTAGCAATTATTCAATGAAAACGGTTAGGTTAGGTTAGGTTAGGTTAGGTTAGGTTAGGTTAGGTTAGGTTAGGTTAGGTTAGGTTAGGTTAGGTTAGGTTAGGTTGGGTTAGGTTAGGTTAGGTTAGGTTAGGTTAGGTTGAGGAAAAATTTGAGCTGATTGAGGAAAAATTTGAGCTGATTGAGGAAAAATTTGAGCTGATTGAGGAAAAATTTGAGCTGATTGAGGAAAAATTTGAGCTGATTGAGGAAAAATTTGAGCTGATTGAGGAAAAATTTGAGCTGATTGAGGAAAAATTTGAGCTGATTGAGGAAAAATTTGAGCTGATTGAGGAAAAATTTGAGCTGATTGAGGAAAAATTTGAGCTGATTGAGGAAAAATTTGAGCTGATTGAGGAAAAATTTGAGCTGATTGAGGAAAAATTTGAGCTGATTGAGGAAAAATTTGAGCTGATTGAGGAAAAATTTGAGCTGATTGAGGAAAAATTTGAGCTGATTGAGGAAAAATTTGAGCTGATTGAGGAAAAATTTGAGCTGATTGAGGAAAAATTTGAGCTGATTGAGGAAAAATTTGAGCTGATTGAGGAAAAATTTGAGCTGATTGAGGAAAAATTTGAGCTGATTGAGGAAAAATTTGAGCTGATTGAGGAAAAATTTGAGCTGATTGAGGAAAAATTTGAGCTGATTGAGGAAAAATTTGAGCTGATTGAGGAAAAATTTGAGCTGATTGAGGAAAAATTTGAGCTGATTGAGGAAAAATTTGAGCTGATTGAGGAAAAATTTGAGCTGATTGAGGAAAAATTTGAGCTGATTGAGGAAAAATTTGAGCTGATTGAGGAAAAATTTGAGCTGATTGAGGAAAAATTTGAGCTGATTGAGGAAAAATTTGAGCTGATTGAGGAAAAATTTGAGCTGATTGAGGAAAAATTTGAGCTGATTGAGGAAAAATTTGAGCTGATTGAGGAAAAATTTGAGCTGATTGAGGAAAAATTTGAGCTGATTGAGGAAAAATTTGAGCTGATTGAGGAAAAATTTGAGCTGATTGAGGAAAAATTTGAGCTGATTGAGGAAAAATTTGAGCTGATTGAGGAAAAATTTGAGCTGATTTGGAGGACGCGTTTTTCTGTTTCACTCAAATTTAGTACTTGCGATTGGAATTTTCCAAATTTTTTTTATCTCATTGCCTTCCGCATTAGATTCTCGATTTTTTGGCTATTTTTCGGTACTTCTAGCTTCTCTGGATACCCCAAAATTAATTTTTGCAATTTTACCCCAAAAACCTTCTGTTTTTGCGGTCGGAATTGCAAAACACAACTTGTCCCAAAATTTTTTGAAAAATCGTAGCTTCTCTACGGTTTACATTTTTTAAATTCTTTTTGTTGGGGAATAGAGCCAATTAGTAGCACTACCAATATCCGTTTACCGAATAATTTTCGGACTTACCATTCGGAAGTTATTCGGTGAAACGTTGGTTGCTATTAGATTCGCCATAGGCGCTAGTGAACTTTTTTGTTAAGTTTGTCGGGGCTTTCAAAAAATCACTGCGCCTATACTATAACGGTCCGGGATTTTCTAGTTATAGGGTCTTATAGGGGGTAGTTTGCGCCGCCTAACGGCACCCCACACGACCTTGTAGCTATAATAGTCTCGTCAGAATCTGGGGAAAACTACCAACTTTTTGATAAGTTGGTAATTTTCCACGGTTCGGACTTGACCGTTTTTGGTTAGGTTTCGCCCTTCTGGCGAACCAACCTGGTAGGGGGGGGTTTTAGTAAGGGGGGAGGGTTCTTGAACCTGAACGGGTTCGAGGGGGGGGGTCCGATTGGGAATCGGACGGGGGGGGGGGGGAACTATGGGCGACCATAGTTCCGGTGTTAGGACGAGGAGTAGTTCCCAAACGGGGGGAGCTACGGGGGGGGGTAGTTCGGGGGAAAGGGGGGCCAGGTCATTGGCCATCCCTGACAGTGGTCAGGAGGAAGATCGTAGCAGCGGTTCTCCCGCTGGGAATTTTTTGCCGGGGGCTTCCTCGTACCGGCTCAACTTTCCTGCGTTGCTCTACGGGGGAGGGAAAAAGGGGATAAAGGTGGGAAACGGCTCTCTCTTCGAGCCCAACGTCGACGGGACAACGGAGTCAGAGGCGTTTGAAGGGGGGGAAACGGGGTCGGAGCTCGGGTTTCAGACCGTGGAGATTTCCGAAACCTCCGACATGGAGGAAATGGAGGAGGAAACTGCGGAGGCTGCTCCGGCTAGCAACCTCTTCTTGAAGAGTCCCAAAGGAGACGCCAAGAGGGCACCTTTAAAGAGGACTAAGTCCGTTGGTGCAGAGGACGTAGTACCTGCGAAGGTCAAATCCTCATCAAGGGGAGGCCACGGCAAGCGCAGTATGGGCGCATATGCCTACATGGCGTCGGCGAGGAGGAAGCTGGAGGGTCTAGGAAGCGACGATGACGATTCCTACGACCAGGACGACCTGCAGGACGATAGGTCATACCGCCCAAAGCAGAGCCGACGGAAGAGATCGCTCAAAAGCGATGAGGATGCCCGCACTCCCCAGGAGAAATCCAGGGAGGAGCTCGCCGCCGCCGCCCTCCGCAGCGTTCTCTCAATCCGTGGGAACGTTGCCAAATGCGGCAATATCAACGGGAGGATCAAGGGCCTCCTGAACGATGCGGCCGCAGAGGCCTTCGAGGCCATAGAGGAACTGCGCGTAGTCTCCCCCACCGAGGAGCAGCGCAGACTCCGGGCGGACAACTCCAGGCTCGCGAGAGAGCTGGAAAATGTCCGCTCGGAGTTGAGAGCCTTCAAGGAGGCATACGCGGAGGCGCAAGGCACAGCCTCCGCAGTGCGCAGAGAGGCCTCAGTCGCCGAAGAGAGGGGGGGGCTGAAAGAGGCCATGGAGGAATTAAGGCGCGACCTGTTAACATCCCTGGGCGGGATGATCAACGCCCGCCTAGGGGAGATGGAGGCGCGCCTCCCACCGGAGCCCGTCCTCAGGCCGCCGCTCGCCGCGGACAGGAAGACGGCGCCCCCACCCCGCCCCAGGACCCAGCCGAACCTGGTAGGGGGGGGCAAGACGGAACCCCCGAAGGGAGCACAGCCGAAAGGGAAGCAGGCGGCGATTCCAACGCCTCCTCCTCCTCCACCCCCGCCAGCCCAAAATGGCAAAAAGGCGGGGGGAGGGAGCGGCCCAACGCCGGCTCGGAGGACCAAGGCGGTGGAGCGCCCTAGTAACGCTCCGCCAAATCCGCCAATTTCGCCCAACCCCTCCCCCAAGGCGGGGACAAGCGGGGAGAGGGGGTCCCAACCCCAAGCCACGCCCCAGCCCCAGGAAGCCCCCTGGTCTGAGGTGGTAAGGAGGAAGGGGAAGGGGAAGAAGGCCGCCTCCCCGGCCGCCCCCCCCAAGACGACGCCTAAACCGAAGAAGGTTAAAGTGGTGGTGCCCCGCACGGCGGCTGTGGTGCTGACCCTCAAGGAGGGGGCACAGAGGGGGGGCAAGTCGGCCACATACACCGACCTAATGGTGTGGGCCAGGGCTGGCGTCGAGCTGGCTGATCTCGGGTTGGAGTCGGTCCAACTGCGCAAAACAATGACCGGCTCCAAAATGCTGGAGATTCGAGGAGACACCCCCGAAGCCACCGCGGACCGCATGGCCGAAAAGCTCCGCGAGGCGGTGGGGGATGTGGCCGAGATCACCCGGCCCACGAAATTCGCCGAGCTCAAGCTCACGGGGCTCGACGAAACTGTGGGTCGGGACGAGGTGGCGGCGGCCATTGCGGCCAAAGGGGGCTGCCACGTGGCCCTCGTGAAGGTCGGGGCCCTGAGCGAGAGAGGCTGGGGGCGGGGCACTGTCTTCGTACGGTGCCCAGCGACGGCCGCCAAAGAAGTGGTGAAAGAGAGCCACGTACAGGTGGGATGGTCGAGGGCCGCCGTGACGCCCCTTGTGGCCCTGCCCATGCGCTGTTTTAAGTGCATGGCGCTGGGCCACACCAGGGCCACGTGCCCTTCCGCAGCGGAGCATGGGGCCAAGTGCTTCCGCTGCGGCGAGGAGGGACACCGCGCGGCTAGCTGTGAAGCGAAGCCTAAATGCGCAGTGTGCGCAGCAGCGGGCCGGCCTCATGGCCACGTGATGGGTGGGGACAAATGCGCCCCCCCAAGCGTTAAGGGTAGGGCCCACGCGACCCAGGCCCGCACCCCAGAAGGCGGCCAGAAGGCACAAGAGGAACTCACAATGCAGGTGTCTTAATGCCAGCACACCTGCATTGTGAGATCCTCCAGACGAACGTTAACCACTCCGCCAGGGCCCAAGATCTGCTCATGCAGGCCATGGCGGAGTGGGGAATAGCGGTTGCAGCGGTGGCGGAACCCTATTACGTTCCGCCCCAACCGAACTGGGCCGGATCTGCGGACGGCCTCGCGGCCATTGTGGTCCCGACGAACGGGAACTCCCCCCCCCTCCACAAAATTGGAGCAGGCCCGGGGTACGTGGCGGCCAAGTGGGGAGCGATCGCAGTGATCGCGGTCTATTTCTCCCCCAACAGGCCGCTGGCGGCCTTCGAGGCCTTTCTCGCAGATCTGGGAAGGGCCGCAAGGGGGGCTGCCCCAGCGCAGTTGCTGGTGATGGGGGACTTCAACGCCAAGGGCACGGCGTGGGGTTCCCCCATCACGGACCTGAGAGGGGCCAAACTGGAGGGATGGGCGACGGCTGTCGGACTAGAAGTGGTCAACCGAGGCGACACCGATACGTGCGTGCGTAGGCAGGGGGGGTCCATCGTGGACATAACGTTCGCGACCCCTGCCCTAGCCGCGCGTATCGCGGACTGGCGAGTCCTCGAGGACGTCGAGACCCTCTCCGACCACCGCTATATTCGGATGAGGGTCTCCGCCTCACAGCCGACACAGCCGCAGCCGCCGGCGGGGAGGAGGTCGACCTTCCCGCGATGGGTGTTGTCGAAGTTTGACCCCGGCATGGCGGAGGAGGCAGCGGTGGTCGAGGCGTGGTGCGCCCCCCCACCCGAGGACCTAGACGTGGACGCGAAGGCGGTCCGCTTCCGGGAGTCGCTCACAGCAGTGTGCGACGCGGCCATGCCTAGGGTGAGGAGGTTCCCCAATAAAACTGCTGTGTACTGGTGGTCCGAAGATATCGCAAATCTTCGGGCCGCCAGCAACCGCGCGCGCCGTGCGTACACTCGCTGCAGGAGGAGAGCGGCGCACACGGCCGCCGAAGAGGAGCTCCTCTACAGGGCCCTCAAAGACGCGAAGGAGGCCCTCCAACTGGAGATCTCCAGGGCCAAGGACGCCGCGCATGAGGAGTTCCTGGCCACGCTGGAAAGGGACCCATGGGGGCGCCCGTACAAAATGGTACGGGACAAGGTCAAGCGCGCCCCCCCCATGGACTCCCTGGAGCCAGGGCTCCTTGACAGGATTATCGGCGTCCTCTTCCCTCCGGCGCCGGACTTTGAACCTCCGAGGATGGCGGCCCCCTCGGAGGAACAAAGAAGCGACCCCGTACCCAGGATCAACCAGGACGAGATGATGTGGGTGACGGACCGCCTCAGGGCGTGTAAGAAGGCCCCAGGCCCGGACGGCGTGCCCGCAAGGGTAATCCCGATCGCCCTGAAATACCTCGGGGAGCGCTATAAGGACCTCCTGGACCAGTGTCTGCAGGAGGGGCGCTTCCCGAAGGTATGGAAGGAGGGACGGCTAGTCCTAATCCCGAAGCCGGGGGGTCAGCCGGACTCGCCGTCGGGTCACCGACCCATTGTCCTCCTGGACGAATGCGGGAAGGCGTTGGAGCGCATAATCGCCTCAAGGATCCGAAATCAGCTGGAGGAGGCCGGCCCCAACGTATCGGACCACCAGTTCGGGTTCAGGGCGGGCCGGTCGACAATCGACGCCCTGAAGATGCTGAACAACTTCAGCGACCTCGCGGCCAGCAAGGGGGAGGGGGTGGTGGCGGTATCGCTAGATATCGCCAACGCCTTCGGCACCCTCCCCTACTCCGTCATCATGGAGTCTCTGAGGTACCACCGGATCCCGTGGTACCTCCAGAGGATCATAGGGCACTACCTAGAGGGAAGGGTAGTGCTCTATGATCACGGCGGCAGGCGCATGAGCCGGCCTATGGCGTGCGGGGTCCCCCAAGGTTCCATACTCGGCCCACTATTATGGAACCTTGGGTTCGACTGGGCGATCCGGGGGGTGCAGCTTCCCCGCATGACCACCATCTGCTACGCCGACGACACGATGGTGGCCGTCCGGGGAAAAGATCTGCGGGAAACCCTGCGCAGGGCGTCTGTGGCGGCCGAGCTGGTGGTCGACCGCATCAGCGCGCTCGGCCTCCGGGTGGCGGTGGCAAAGACCAACGCAATGGTCTTCGGGGCCCCTGCTTGGCGCATCCCAGCCGACACCTCGATCCCGATCGGCGGGGAACCTGTCCAGGTCAAGGCAAATATAAAGTACCTTGGCCTTGTCCTGGACAGGAAGTGGGACTTTGGCGCCCATTTTGCCAAACTCGGCCCCCGGCTGGTGGGCACCGCGGCGGCCCTCGGCAGACTACTGCCGAATAAAGGAGGGCCACTCACGCCATGCCGAAGGCTATATGCCAACGTGGTGCGAAGCATGGCTTTGTACGGTGCCCCGATATGGGCCAGCCGGTTGTCGGGGAAGACGAGGGCCCTTCTCCGACGGCCTCAGCGGACGTGCGCCGCGAGAATCGCGAGGGCTTACGTAACGGTGGCCCACATGGCGGCCTGTCTCATCGCGGGAACGCCGCCCTGGGACCTCGACGCCGAAGTCATGGCGGAGGGATACTGGTCCCAGAGGGAGGCCCAGGAGAGGGGCGACAGGCTGGCCCCGGAGGAAATCCTCCACGCCCGCCGACAAGCCCAGCGCCGCATGCGGGATAGATGGAAAGAGGAGCTGGAGGACTGCCGCTATGGAACGCGCACTATAGCGGCTATCCTCCCCTCACTCGACCTATGGCTCGACAGGGAGTTTGGTACGATGTCGTACCATCTCACGCAGATCCTGTCGGGCCACGGGTGTTTTGGGTCTTACCTATTCCGCATCGGGAGAGAGGACAGCGCCCGCTGCCACAACTGCGGGGCGCTGGAAGACACAGCCCAGCACACACTGGAGGAGTGTCCCTGCTGGAGCTATGAGCGCGGCCAGCTCGTGGCTGCGATTGGACGACAGGACCTGTCACTCCACAGCATAGTTTCGGCTATGCTGGATAGGGGTGACGAGTCCTGGGAGGAGGTGGTTTCCTTCTGCGAGTGCATAATGCTCCAGAAGGAAGCCGAGGAACGGGAGCGCGAGGAGTGCGTCCACGCGCCCCCGTTCCGGCGCAGACGGACGGGGCGAAGGCGGCGGCACTTTGCTGCCCGCCTGAACCCCTAGTGCGACCAGCGGGTTGGGGACGGGGGTCCTCCACCCGCTTTATGGTCCCACGCGTCTGGGGGGGGAGCTGAAGCGTTGCGGCTCCTCCCTCCTTGGTGAGGTAGCCCCGGTGATTTTAACCAAAGCCGGGGCAGGCTGGGGGGCGTCGTCGGCTCGAATCCTCGGGATCCCACGGCGCCTACCTAAACCCGGCGAGCGGACAATGCCGTAGTGTTTTTAGTGGGTATGTTCCCCCCTCCCCTTCCCGCAGGGGAAGAGGACGGGGGAGAGAGCCCCACATAACTGCTCGGGCCCCCCCGGGCCTGGGAGTACTCGTAAATGAGTTTTCACTACGTTAAAAAAAAAAAAAAAAAAAAAAAAAAAAAAAAAAAGGTTAGGTTAGGTTAGGTTAGGTTAGGTTAGGTTAGGTTAGGTTAGGTTAGGTTAGGTTAGGTTAGGTTAGGTTAGGTTAGGTTAGGTTAGGTTGGGGTGCTACGTCGGAAACCTCCCCGAGAGCTCTAGCGTTACAGTTCCCTTCTATCAGGGGCTTTGGCCCCATGGGGGGGGAAGGGTAACGCTTAGGCCGGTGCACCCTGGGCAACAACGGCTGATTAAACCCCTCGGGGATTAGTTAGCTGGTGGCAAATATCCGACCTGGGGGGGTGGGGGGGTAGGGCGGGGCGAATATTATATATATGTATATATTTTTGAGAGGTCGGGCGAAAGCCCTATTATAATGAGGGAGGTTTAGCGTAGGAGGGGAAAGGCGGGAGGTAGCTGACGGGAAGCTGCTCTGCAACTGCGGACCGTGTAGCCACTGGTAACGGTCTGGTTCGGAACAGCCGGTGCCAGAAGGTGAAAAGTAGCGCAGCTCTGCAACAGGCCCGAAGGCACCAAACGCCTTTCATGGGGGGTCAAGGGGAGCCTTGGGGAGAAGAGGGACAGAAGCGTTGGGTTTGTCGGACCGAACTGAGCTGCCTAGTTAGTAGCCCCTCCCTTTCCCGAGTGCTGGTGGACACTCGCCCGTGAGCTGGCGAAAATAGGTATTGCTTTGCGGTTAACCGGCAGGCCCTTCGTTTTCTGAGGGGGGTGAGCCTAGGGTGGGACGGGGCGTGCGGTAGCTGCCGGGAAGCTGCTCTGCATCTCCGGCCACCACTGGTGCCGGCCGGTACTGGGCGGGCATGAGTGGTGCGTAGACCGTAGCTCTGAAACAGGCCTGGAGGCGCCAAACGCCTCGTACGGGGAGGGAAGGGGGTGAGCTCAACCTTGTACCTGCGGTTCGCCCCGGCAGGGAACGGAAGGGCGAGCCTCATGCTGGCGGCGGGCGAAAGCCTGCCGTCGAAGCGGTGCGTCCCGCAAGGGATGCGATCGCGGAGCGGAATGACCTCGGTCATCTCCGGTCGGCACGTAACCTGGTCCGCAGGGCCGGGACCGTGGGCCGCCTCGTCTTTTTCAAGATAAGGGGGCCGCGAGGAGTAAACCTCTATAAAAATCCAGAGGGGCGACGTGACCTCAGTCACGGTCGGACGGCACGTAAACCTGGTCCGTAGGGCCGGGACCGTGGGCCGCCTCGTCTTTTTCAAGATAAGGGGGCCGCGAGGAGTAAACCTCTATAATAATCCAGAGGATCGACGTGACCTCGGTCACGGTCGGACGACACGTAAACCCGGTCCACAGGGCCGGGACCGTGGGCCGTCCCGTCTTTTTCAAGATAGGGGGGCCACGAGGAGTAAACCTCTATAAAAATCAACAGAGCGGGGTGACTTCGGTCATGTCGGTCGTCACGTAAACCCGGCCCGTAGCGCTGGGAACGTGGGCCGCTGCGGGGGCTGCGAGGAGTCAACCTCTATAAAAAATCAAACGGTCACCGGCGGGGGAGGGCGGGGATTCCGGAACCCGCATCCAACGGTGCCGTTGCGATCTGCCCCATCCCGGGGCGGCCAGTGGGCGTCGCGGTTCACGTAGTTCGCCCGTAACGCCCACAGCACATGGCCAGGAGGGAACGTTTGTGTTTTTAGACGGTATGCCAATCCTCCCCTCCTTCATTATGAAGGTAGCGGCGAGCTGGAGAACCCGTCATACCTCCGTTCGTGCTGCCCCGAGCGCGGAGATGCATAAGGCGCATTTTCCAAACGTTAAAAAAAAAAAAAAAAAAAAAAAAAAAAAAAAAAAAAAAAAAAAAAAAAAAAAAAAAAAAGGTTAGGTTAGGTTAGGTTCCCCCCCGACGTGTACCCACCTTGCCGTGGTGGGGGGGCTCACCGCCGCATGCCATGTGTCCGGCCTGCGGCGGTGCCAAGAGGTACCGGGTGGTGGGCCACTTCCAGTACTCCTCTGACCCAGCAGAGGAGACATGGAAGTGGCAGCGCTTCGGCGCGGGGGTGGCTCCCCTGGGGAGTTTTGAGGGCGGCCATGATGGCTGTCGGGAGTACGGTGGCTCTGAGGGCCATCGTACTCCATGGGGTTGGCCGTAGGGTGGAGGGGACTGAGCGTCGGTGTACCCGTCCGCTCGGACACAAGTTCCCACAGGGTAGGGCGCAGGGGCGTGTGAGGGGTGGGGTAGCTCCGGGGGCCTCCTGGAGGAAAAATATCCTGGGGACTGAGTTCCCTGGGTGGCCGAAGGATTGATGTCCTTCGGTCTTTTCCTGGCCTCAGTGAGGCGAGCTATCCCCGCCCCCCACAACGAGGATCCGACCGAGTGTCGGATCGGAGGTGCAGGCGGCAGTCGCCGCTGCCCTCCGTAGTGGTGCCAGCTGGTGGGGGATGGGGATCCCCTGCCAGCCTGTAAAGGCCCACGACTCAGGGGGGGGGGGGCCAAGTATCCCCGGCCCTCCCTCCCTAGGCGACGGAACCCTGGCGCTTGCGCTGGGGTGGCCGGTGGGGCGTGCGTGGTGACACCATAGTTCTCCCACGGCGCCCCTCCAAATGGCCGAGAGGGAATACCGGTGAGTTTTTAAGGGGTATGCCCCCCTAGTGTGCTCCGACTAGGGGGGAGAGTCCACTACACCCCCCGCGTCGTCCCCCCTAAGTGCGTGTGGGGGGACATTCCCCAAGGCGCGGGGACCGTGCGTAATTTGCATTTTCTCATCGAATCAAAAAAAAAAAAAAAAAAAAGGTTAGGTTAGGTTAGGTTAGGTTAGGTTAGGTTAGGTTAGGTTAGGTTAGGTTAGGTTAGGTTAGGTTGGGGTGCTACGTCGGAAACCTCCCCGAGAGCTCTAGCGTTACAGTTCCCTTCTATCAGGGGCTTTGGCCCCATGGGGGGGGAAGGGTAACGCTTAGGCCGGTGCACCCTGGGCAACAACGGCTGATTAAACCCCTCGGGGATTAGTTAGCTGGTGGCAAATATCCGACCTGGGGGGGTGGGGGGGTAGGGCGGGGCGAATATTATATATATGTATATATTTTTGAGAGGTCGGGCGAAAGCCCTATTATAATGAGGGAGGTTTAGCGTAGGAGGGGAAAGGCGGGAGGTAGCTGACGGGAAGCTGCTCTGCAACTGCGGACCGTGTAGCCACTGGTAACGGTCTGGTTCGGAACAGCCGGTGCCAGAAGGTGAAAAGTAGCGCAGCTCTGCAACAGGCCCGAAGGCACCAAACGCCTTTCATGGGGGGTCAAGGGGAGCCTTGGGGAGAAGAGGGACAGAAGCGTTGGGTTTGTCGGACCGAACTGAGCTGCCTAGTTAGTAGCCCCTCCCTTTCCCGAGTGCTGGTGGACACTCGCCCGTGAGCTGGCGAAAATAGGTATTGCTTTGCGGTTAACCGGCAGGCCCTTCGTTTTCTGAGGGGGGTGAGCCTAGGGTGGGACGGGGCGTGCGGTAGCTGCCGGGAAGCTGCTCTGCATCTCCGGCCACCACTGGTGCCGGCCGGTACTGGGCGGGCATGAGTGGTGCGTAGACCGTAGCTCTGAAACAGGCCTGGAGGCGCCAAACGCCTCGTACGGGGAGGGAAGGGGGTGAGCTCAACCTTGTACCTGCGGTTCGCCCCGGCAGGGAACGGAAGGGCGAGCCTCATGCTGGCGGCGGGCGAAAGCCTGCCGTCGAAGCGGTGCGTCCCGCAAGGGATGCGATCGCGGAGCGGAATGACCTCGGTCATCTCCGGTCGGCACGTAACCTGGTCCGCAGGGCCGGGACCGTGGGCCGCCTCGTCTTTTTCAAGATAAGGGGGCCGCGAGGAGTAAACCTCTATAAAAATCCAGAGGGGCGACGTGACCTCAGTCACGGTCGGACGGCACGTAAACCTGGTCCGTAGGGCCGGGACCGTGGGCCGCCTCGTCTTTTTCAAGATAAGGGGGCCGCGAGGAGTAAACCTCTATAATAATCCAGAGGATCGACGTGACCTCGGTCACGGTCGGACGACACGTAAACCCGGTCCACAGGGCCGGGACCGTGGGCCGTCCCGTCTTTTTCAAGATAGGGGGGCCACGAGGAGTAAACCTCTATAAAAATCAACAGAGCGGGGTGACTTCGGTCATGTCGGTCGTCACGTAAACCCGGCCCGTAGCGCTGGGAACGTGGGCCGCTGCGGGGGCTGCGAGGAGTCAACCTCTATAAAAAATCAAACGGTCACCGGCGGGGGAGGGCGGGGATTCCGGAACCCGCATCCAACGGTGCCGTTGCGATCTGCCCCATCCCGGGGCGGCCAGTGGGCGTCGCGGTTCACGTAGTTCGCCCGTAACGCCCACAGCACATGGCCAGGAGGGAACGTTTGTGTTTTTAGACGGTATGCCAATCCTCCCCTCCTTCATTATGAAGGTAGCGGCGAGCTGGAGAACCCGTCATACCTCCGTTCGTGCTGCCCCGAGCGCGGAGATGCATAAGGCGCATTTTCCAAACGTTAAAAAAAAAAAAAAAAAAAAAAAAAAAAAAAAAAAAAAAAAAAAAAAAAAAAAAAAAAAAAGGTTAGGTTAGGTTAGGTTCCCCCCCGACGTGTACCCACCTTGCCGTGGTGGGGGGGCTCACCGCCGCATGCCATGTGTCCGGCCTGCGGCGGTGCCAAGAGGTACCGGGTGGTGGGCCACTTCCAGTACTCCTCTGACCCAGCAGAGGAGACATGGAAGTGGCAGCGCTTCGGCGCGGGGGTGGCTCCCCTGGGGAGTTTTGAGGGCGGCCATGATGGCTGTCGGGAGTACGGTGGCTCTGAGGGCCATCGTACTCCATGGGGTTGGCCGTAGGGTGGAGGGGACTGAGCGTCGGTGTACCCGTCCGCTCGGACACAAGTTCCCACAGGGTAGGGCGCAGGGGCGTGTGAGGGGTGGGGTAGCTCCGGGGGCCTCCTGGAGGAAAAATATCCTGGGGACTGAGTTCCCTGGGTGGCCGAAGGATTGATGTCCTTCGGTCTTTTCCTGGCCTCAGTGAGGCGAGCTATCCCCGCCCCCCACAACGAGGATCCGACCGAGTGTCGGATCGGAGGTGCAGGCGGCAGTCGCCGCTGCCCTCCGTAGTGGTGCCAGCTGGTGGGGGATGGGGATCCCCTGCCAGCCTGTAAAGGCCCACGACTCAGGGGGGGGGGGGCCAAGTATCCCCGGCCCTCCCTCCCTAGGCGACGGAACCCTGGCGCTTGCGCTGGGGTGGCCGGTGGGGCGTGCGTGGTGACACCATAGTTCTCCCACGGCGCCCCTCCAAATGGCCGAGAGGGAATACCGGTGAGTTTTTAAGGGGTATGCCCCCCTAGTGTGCTCCGACTAGGGGGGAGAGTCCACTACACCCCCCGCGTCGTCCCCCCTAAGTGCGTGTGGGGGGACATTCCCCAAGGCGCGGGGACCGTGCGTAATTTGCATTTTCTCATCGAATCAAAAAAAAAAAAAAAAAAAAGGTTAGGTTAGGTTAGGTTAGGTTAGGTTAGGTTAGGTTAGGTTAGGTTAGGTTAGGTTAGGTTAGGTTAGGTTAGGTTAGGTTAGGTTAGGTTAGGTTAGGTTAGGTTAGGTTAGGTTAGGTTAGGTTAGGTTAGGTTAGGTTAGGTTAGGTTAGGTTAGGTTAGGTTAGGTTAGGTTAGGTTAGGTTAGGTTAGGTTAGGTTAGGTTAGGTTAGGTTAGGTTAGGTTAGGTTAGGTTAGGTTAGGTTAGGTTAGGTTAGGTTAGGTTAGGTTAGGTTAGGTTAGGTTAGGTTAGGTTAGGTTAGGTTAGGTTAGGTTAGGTTAGGTTAGGTTAGGTTAGGTTAGGTTAGGTTAGGTTAGGTTAGGTTAGGTTAGGTTAGGTTAGGTTAGGTTAGGTTAGGTTAGGTTAGGTTAGGTTAGGTTAGGTTAGGTTAGGTTAGGTTAGGTTAGGTTAGGTTAGGTTAGGTTAGGTTAGGTTAGGTTAGGTTAGGTTAGGTTAGGTTAGGTTAGGTTAGGTTAGGTTAGGTTAGGTTAGGTTAGGTTAGGTTAGGTTAGGTTAGGTTAGGTTAGGTTAGGTTAGGTTAGGTTAGGTTAGGTTAGGTTAGGTTAGGTTAGGTTAGGTTAGGTTAGGTTAGGTTAGGTTAGGTTAGGTTAGGTTAGGTTAGGTTAGGTTAGGTTAGGTTAGGTTAGGTTAGGTTAGGTTAGGTTAGGTTAGGTTAGGTTAGGTTAGGTTAGGTTAGGTTAGGTTAGGTTAGGTTAGGTTAGGTTAGGTTAGGTTAGGTTAGGTTAGGTTAGGTTAGGTTAGGTTAGGTTAGGTTAGGTTAGGTTAGGTTAGGTTAGGTTAGGTTAGGTTAGGTTAGGTTAGGTTAGGTTAGGTTCCCCCCCGGGTGTCGCCACCTTGTCGTGGTGGGGGGGCTTGCGTGCTGATGATCCCTATGAGCCATGCCGGATAGGGCTTCCCATACCGGACGGGTCTAGGGGGAGGCCAGACTAAGAGCGACACACCCCGGCGGGGCCCGCAAGGGCCTGCCAGGCGGGGCGGGTGCGCCCTCGTTAGGGCGCACTGACGGGAGAGCTCACTCCCGAAAAAAGAGACGACGATGTGGAGCATTGGCGCTTCGTGATGGCGAGTTGCAAAAACGTTTTACCCCAGGAGGGTACCCGAAAGGGAGAATCCCTCGGCGTCGCTTCGGCGGCGTCCAGCCCCTTGTACTCTGGGGGGGGCAACAACCGCCTCGTAGGTCGGCAAGATGCCGGCCTTCGTGAACACGACCACTGCTATTCACAACGGACGGATGGACACTTTGAACACGACCTTGGCTTTTTGACACGGACTGATGGACGGGAGAGCTCACTCCTCAAAGAGACGACGATGTGGAGCATCGGAGATGGTGATACCATGGACAGAGCAGATTTCCAAAATGTATTACCCCAGGAGGGTACCCTAACGGGAGAATCCCTCGGCGTCGCTTCGGCGGCGTCCAGCCCCATGTACTCTGGGGGGGGCAGAGACTGCTTCGTAGGTCGGCAGGATGCCGGCCTTCGTGAATACAACCTGGCGAACGAACAACGGACCACTGATATCTCGGGAGTGACCGGGATCGGGGGGGGGGATAGTATGGAGGGGGTGGAGGCCGGATCGTCGGCAGCCTCGGACGGTGGCCGAGACCCCTGCCCATCGAGCGGCTCAGCCGCGGCGAATGTGATGCCGGGACCATCCGGATACCGGCTCACATTCTCTGGGAAGAGTCTGGGAGGGGGGAAAAAGGGACACACTGGCTCCCTTTTTGCTGACGTCGCGGGGGAAACGACTTCAATGTCGGAGGCCTGCGACGGGGGGGGGAGTTATGCCGGAAGGCCGGTAGAGATCGTGGACCTGTCCGACACCTCGGACACGGAGAGGGAGGCGAGGGGGGCGGTCGCCAGCAAATTCTTCGCGGGGGCGGCGGAGAAATCCACCTCGACCCTGAAGAGGGTCGCCAATGACTGGACCAGGGGAGCGGAAGAGGTACCCACAAAGGTGGCCACCAGCACCAGGGGCGGACGCGGAAAGCGCCTCATGGGACCGTGCTCCTTCTTGGCGGCCGCTAGGAGGGAGATGGCGGGTTTGGGGTCGGACGGACACTCGGCCGACCTGGAGGAGGCAAGGGGCGACTCGACGTACCGCCCCAAGCAGTACTCGCGCAAGGGGCCGAAGTCGCCCCCCAAAGGGGTCGAGGTGGAAGAGGAGATGCGCACTCCTCAACAAAAAACGCGGGAGGAGCTGGCCGCCACTGCACTCCGCAACGTACTCTCCTTCCGGGGGAACGTTGCGAAGTGCAGTAACGTGAATGGGCGGATTAAGGGCCTCCTCCAGGACGCCGCGGACGAGGCCATGCAGGCCATCGAGGAACTCCGCGTGCTGTCCTCCACGGAAGAACTGAGGCGCCTCCGGGCGGACAACAGCCGGCTCTCCCGAGAACTGGAGAATGTCCGCTCGGAGCTCCGCGCCTTCAAGGAGGCCTACGAGGCGCGCGGCATCGAGGCGAGAAGGGAGCCCCAATCAAGTGGCGTCGGGGAGGGTCTCAAGGAGGTGGTGGAGGACCTCCGGCGCGACCTCTTAACATCCCTGGGCGGGATGATGAACGCCCGCCTGGGGGAGTTGGAGTCGCGCCTCCCGCCGGAGCCCGTTCGGCGCCCGCCGCTAGCGGCGGACAAGAGAACGCCGCCGCCCCCCCGCCACAGAGCCCAGTCCGGCCTGGCGGGAGAGCACAGGGAGCTGCTTGCCGCGGACGTGTGGACGCAGCCGCTCCCCCACCCCAGAGCCCAGACCGGCCCAGTGGGGGAGCAAAGACGAGAGCCGCAAGCTGCGGATAGGAGGCCGCCACTGCCCCCCGGCCCCAGAGCCCAGCCCGGCCAGGCGGGGGAGCAAGCCAGGGAGCCCCCCAAGCCGGCCCCCAGAAAGAAGGGGCAGACGGCCGCTCCAAGGCCCCCCCCACCACCCCCGCCAGCCCAAAGGGGCCAAAAGGCGGGGCAAAAGACGGGGAAGAAGGCCGGCCCCACACCAGCTCAGGGGCCCAAGAAGAAGGCGTCGGCGCGCCCCAACCAAGGGCCGCCCAACCCCCCCCCCACGGCGGGGACAAGCCAGAGGAGCGGCCCTCAGCCGCAGGACGCCGCCCCCGAGGTCGCCCCCCAAGCCCAGGAGCAATCCTGGGCAACGGTGACCCGCAGGGGGAGAGGTAAAAAGGCGGGCGCCGCCACGCCACGTGCCCCCCCCAAACCGGCCCCGCGACCGAAACCGGTCAAGGTGACCGTCCCCTCCACGGCAGCCATCGTGCTGACGCTGAGGGAGGGGGCCGAAAGGGAGGGCAAAGAGGCCACCTATACGGACCTGATGGCCTGGGCCAGGGGGGAGGTCAGACTCCCGGACTTTGGGCTGGAGGCGGTCAAGGTCAAGACCGCCCAGACCGGCTCAAAAATGTTGGAGGTGGGTGGGACCACCCCCAGCGACACCGCCGACCGCCTTGCGGCCAAACTGCGAGAGGTGGTGGGCGACGTGGCGGACGTCATCCGCCCCACCAAGCACGCAGAGCTGCGCCTCACCGGGCTCGACACAACGGTGGGGCCGGCGGAGATCGCGGCGGCCGTCGCGGCCAAGGGCGGTTGCGAGGCGGCCCTGGTGAAAGTGGGGGCCGTCTCTGAGAGGGCCTGGGGGCGGGGCTCTACAATTGTGCGCTGCCCGGTGACGGCGGCCAAGGCCGTAGCGCAGGACGGCCGCCTCCTTATTGGCTGGTCAGTGGCGACGGTGACACCTCTGGTGGCCCTGCCCATGCGCTGTTTCCGGTGCATGGCGCTGGGCCACACCAGGGCGAGGTGCCCCTCCGCGGCGGAACACGGTGGCAAGTGTTACCGCTGCGGAGAGGAGGGGCACAGGGCGGCCGGGTGCGCGGCCAGGCCCAAGTGTGCCGTGTGCACCGAGGCGGGCCGGCCAGCGGGCCACGTAATGGGCAGGGGCAAGTGCTCCCCGCCCAAAGTAAGGGGAAAGGCCGCCTCGACCCCGGCCCGCACCCCCGACAACGGCCCTAGGGCTATGGAGGTATCCGAGATGCAGGTGTCCTAATGCCCAGACACCTGCATCACGAAATACTCCAGGGCAATGCCAACCACTCCGCGAGAGCCCAAGACCTGTTCATGCAGGTCCTCGCGGAGTGGCGCATCGCCTTGGCGGTGGTTGCCGAGCCATATCTCGTCCCCCCCCAGTCAAACTGGGTTGGGGACACCGATGGCTCGGTCGGCGTAGTGGTGCCGGCTTCAGGCGCCAGGGGGCTCACCCCGAGGGCAAGGGGGCCCGGCTTTGCGGCGGCGAACTGGGGGGAGGTGGTTGTGGTTGGAGTATACTTCTCCCCCAACCGACCCCTCTCGGAGTTCGAAAGGTTCCTGGACGACCTTGAGCCCGTCGTCCAGAGGGCTGCGCCGGCGCAGGTGGTCCTTATGGGGGACCTCAATGCGAAGTGCGTCGCATGGGGTTCCCCCATAACGGACGTAAAGGGGGCGGTGCTGAGGGACTGGGCCGCGGCGCTGGGCCTGGTCCTCCAGAACGTCGGGCGCGAGAACACGTGCGTCAGGTGGCAGGGGGGGTCGATCGTGGACCTGATGTTCACGACCCCTGCCATCGGGCGACGCGTGTCCGAATGGCGCGTCCTGACGGATACGGAGACCCTGTCGGACCACCGATACATTCGGTGTAGGGTCTCCGTATCGCCCCCGGGGCCGCAGGCCCGTGCCGCGGGAGGGAGGGGAGGGGGGTTCCCCAAATGGGTCCTCTCCCGCCTGGACCGGGACCGGGCTGAGGAGGCGGCCGTGGTGAGGGCGTGGTGTGTCGACCCCCCGAGCTCCATGGGGGTCGAGCACAGGGCCGCCAAATTCAAAGAGGACTTGGCGGCCATATGTGACGCCGGCATGCCGCGTTCGAGCGGCAGGGCCCCCCCACGGGACGGGGTGTATTGGTGGTCCCAGGACCTGGCCGTCCTGAGGGCTGCCAGCGACAGGGCGCGGCGCAGGTTCACCCGGTGCCGCCGGCGCGCAACAAGGGTGCCGGGTGAGGAGGAGCGCCTCCTGGCCGAGCTGAGGGCGGCCAAGAAGGAGTTCGCGGTAGCGATAGGCGCGGCAAAAGACCGCGCCTACGCCGAATTCTTGGCCGAGCTGGACGCCGACCCGTGGGGGCGCCCGTACCGTATGGTGCGGGCGAAGATGAAGGCTGCCCCCCCCACGGAGGAGTTCGAGCCGGACCTCCTGGAGGCGGTGGTCGAGGGGCTATTCCCCGATAGCCCCCCCTTCGACCCCCCGCCCATGGCCCCTCCGGACGTGGAGCCCGAAGAGGCCGCCATCGTGGTCCCCCCTGTCACGGGGGAAGAGATGGCGGCAGCAAGGGCCCGCCTAAAAGGGCGGAGAAAGGCCCCAGGGCCTGACGGTGTTCCGGGGCGAGTTCTCCACCTCGCCCTGGAGCACCTGGACGACCGCCTCCAGGCGCTCTTCACGGCCTGCCTTGAGGCTGGCCACTTCCCGGCCACGTGGAAGATGGGCCGCCTGGTGCTTCTCAGAAAGGAGAGTCGTCCGCCGGACTCTCCGTCCGGCTACAGACCGCTGGTGATGCTGGACGAGACGGGCAAGCTCCTCGAGAGAGTTGTAGCTGCCCGAATCGTCCGCCACCTAGCGGAGGTCGGGCCGGATATCTCGGTAAACCAGTTCGGGTTCAGGGTAGGGCGATCCACGATGGACGCCTTATCCTCCCTGAAAGGGTTTACCGAGGAGGCGGCGAGGGGGGGGCAGGGGGCGTTAGCAGTCTCGTTGGACATCGCTAACGCCTTCGGCTCCCTCCCCTTCGGAGTGATAGGGGAGGCGCTCCGGTACCACGGGGTGCCCCTCTACCTCCGGAGGGTTGTAGGGCACTACCTGACTGATCGGGTAGTGCTCTACACGGGGAGGGGGGGAATAGTGAGGAGGAGGCGAATGGCCAGTGGAGTCCCGCAGGGGTCGGTGTTAGGACCCCTGCTCTGGAACCTGGGCTTCGACTGGGCCATTCGCGGGGAGGTGCTGCCCCGGATGGCGGTCATCTGTTACGCAGATGACACGCTGGTCGCCGTCCGGGGCACCACGTGGGAGGAGACGAGGAGGAGGGCGGAGGTGGGTGCTACCCTTATCACCCGCAGGATTGGGGCCCTCGGGTTAAGGGTAGCACTGCCCAAAACCGAGGCCCTCGTTTTTAGGGGGCCAAGGTGGCGGGTGCCGCGGGGCGCGGCGTTGCGCGTGGCGGGAGAGGCCGTCGAAATTAAGGCCCAGATAAAATATCTGGGCCTTACCCTCGACGGCCGGTGGAGGTGGGAGGCCCACTTCCGGGACCTCATCCCCCGGATAGTGGGCGCGGCGGGGGCACTGAGCCGCCTCCTGCCAAACTCGGGCGGCCCGGACGCCTCATGTAGGCGTTTGTACGCCGGCGCCTTGCGCTCTATGGCGCTTTATGGGGCGCCCATCTGGGCGGGAAGCCTCTCGCGCGAGGCGAAGGCGTTGCTGCGGCGCCCGCAGCGCGTCATAAACACGCGCATGTGCCGGGCCTACCGGACCGTAGGCTGGCAGGCGGCGAGTGTGCTGGCCGGATCTCCCCCCTGGGAGCTGGAGGCGGAGGCCCTGGCTGGGTCATTTGAAGCCAGGGCCGAGAGGAGGGCCCGGGGCGACTCATCGCTCGCCCCGGCGGAACTTGCGCGCGCGCGAGAAGTTGCGCGAGAAGGGGTCATGGAGCGCTGGGTGGATGAGTTGCGGGATGCCGAGTTCGGCACCCGCACCATCCAAGCCATCCGCCCGGTGCTCCTAGA